>JAJSRV010000004.1:557776-1757776 GCA_021527715.1 Neoseiulus cucumeris | reverse complement strand
TACGTTTGTGTTCACAGCTCTCCTTGAGTTCACGATTGTCAATTATTTGTGGCGCCACAACTCTGGCCATCATTGCATTGTACTACATCATGTGAGTGAGCTATTTTCTACAGGGATAGGTAGTTCCTTCAAACAACCACGCATTCTGGTGTCTTCGTGGCCTCGATTTCATCAGGACGATAGAAATACATTCAAGTCTGTTGCCTGAGCCTCTGAAGCTCATTAGTCATCAATTTACAAAAGGAAGGAACCAACCTTCCGGACTCATAGCGGACCCCGACGAGTTTGCCATCGGAAGTTGAGATAAAGCAGTTCCTTTAAAAGCCCACCACTGTTGCCAACAACAAACAATCTCGGCTTCTAAAGCGATCCAAATGAACGAAAGCAAAGCGCTTCCTAGAGTCTAATTTGTTTCTACTCTTTCTTCTTCCAGAACGACAGCAATGGTGGAGCAATGGTGAGTTTCTTCCTCATAGAAGTGTACGCCTTCGGCAAAGATAGATATGAGAACGTTCCGAGAGACGACATTCGGAATTCTGTTCGCTCCACATCGGTTCTCCGGCTGCGACTCATCGACGTCTCTGTTTCAAAGCCGCTTTTGAAGTCGAATCAGTTGCAGCTTTGAGGTTTCCATCGGGACTTTGTGACCTGGGCCTTTCCCGGGATCCGTTAGTCCCTCTCTCCTCGTCTCCTGTTTAGTTATTTGGGCCTGCGGTGGATGAGTCGATGTGTTCCACATCAGCGTTCGACTGCATGAGGGGAGAAAGTTTCTTATCAGCGAAGCGAGGAGCAATGACATACAATTCAAGGATCCGACTCTGCGTGCTCATTGTGGAGGACGTCCTGAGAAGGCGAGAGTCCTCGAAATCATTGTTTCCAAAAACGTCGACTGAGTGCGGTTTCAAGGAAAATCCTAGAAAAGGAGCTAGTGATACTCAGGAGACGGTTTTTCTCTCTTTTCCAGCTGGTTCAGGCGACAAAAACTGGCGGAGCTGAATCCCTCACGTCGAGATCTCGAGATTGGGATTCGAAACTCCGCGCGAAGAAAATTGACCGCTTCAGCCGGTACGGTTTTCCAGCATTGTTCATCCTCTTCAATATCGCGTATTGGCCGTATTACATGCGGCGGTAGGCTGTTCTCGAAACCAATAATGTTTGTATATGATGAAAAAAAAACGTCGTCAGATCGCTGGATCCAAAAATTTGAGCACCACAGATTCTGAGCACGTTTATATTAAGCTGTGAGAATCTCCTGAGCGTAGATGCAAGGATCGGCTTCATTCTGACGACGCAATCTTGCTACCACTAGTCATAACGAAAGCGGAAAAGATTCGGCGAACAGACTGTGACAATTTTCTTGGATTTGGCTGGTCCCCACCGGCTCTACAGTTTAGGGATCCGGAGCAGTGAACAAAAGGAAAATTTCAATGAGTTGGAACTAAGCCGGCATCGTTTGAAAAGGCACAATTCTCGCCGCGGTTTTCAGCCGGGCCGGCTCTGCATGAGTAATTTTGCTAAACGGAAACAACTTCCATGTGAATGATTCGATGCATCAATACATCCAAACGTGCGCTTCGAAGTCATTAGGGAGACTTCGATGATGACCGAGGAATTTCTACTGATTAGTGAGGGTAGGAAGTACATACATACGTCAATGAGTTCTCAAGTATTCCGAAGCCATTCGGCTGGAAAGCGAAACGAGATCGATTTCGAAAAGAACTCGAGCTGACACTCAATGATTTCAAACTCCACGTGCACGCATTGAAAACAACATAGAGACAAACGTATATTTTTCTGTGTTTCTAAGGGAGTATAGCGCCGAGGCGACAACAACGTCTTTTGCATCAACAGTTGCTGCTTGCCAACGGTTAGCCGTTGAGTCCAAATGGTGTTAGTCCCACGCTATTATCCCCACGAACAGTGTATAGAGAGTATAAAGAGCAGCAAAGGAGGGAGACAACGTCGACGGCCGGCGTTCTCTATATCTTCCGTATCGATCGACTAAAGCGTTCTGTTCTCTGCTCCGTGTCGTTGTCGCCTGCCTTTCTTAGCGAAAGCGATTACGGAGAGATCTATGAAGAGAAAACCCCTCGCACCCGACGTGGAGATACGTAATTAGCTTCCCTACATTATCACCCCTTTATGGCCCTGCTGATCGTGTGTAGCGGCTGAAATTACAGCGGTTGACAGGTGGGTCTAATTGTCGTATCGTTCACCTTGTACATGAACGGAAATCTAGTCTCGTTCTTCAGGTATCCGATTGCGATCAAGCGTTCCTCTCATTGACACTCACAAATTTTCGGCTCTCATCGCGGCAATCTTTTCAAGCACTAAAGTGAGTGATTTTGAAAAAGCTAAGCCTTTTCCGGCCTCTGCAGATGCTCACGGGTGAGGTTTCATCAATTTTTATATTCTGGGGAGAACAAAGGCTCCACCTCTCGCGAGATTCACGATCAAATGGAAGTTTGAGTCACATAAACTTCGAGCGCATGAGATCTTAGTTTTTATGTTCCCTTTTCCCCTCTGAACAGCCCATCGGGTGTTTCAATTTTTGTCGGGTTTTATGTAGTCGAGATTCTCCCAGCAGAGGAGTCGGATCACCAGAGGCGTTCCAGCCAAGGAAACTCATCTCGTCGGAGGAAAAAAGGGAGCAGACAACACCGGAGCCTCGAATCAAGCAAAATATACCTATATTAGATGCCAGCGGAACACAGAGTCAAGTGGCGCCGGAATGTTGGTTTTCGTTAAACTGAGATTGTTGAGGATTGTATAATCATTTCAGTGGCATTAAACTATCGTATATGTAAATACTAACGAAAGAAATAAAGGGTACTGTGTTACAAAAGTGTAGATGACAAGTCTCCTCATTGCAGGGCTTATGGTATGTATGGTCGGGTGCATCGGCGTAAAAAGCCTAGAAGTTCGGTGAAGTACATGTTCCATGCGTAATCACCTGCAGAACATATTCCTATCCAGATCCATAATTTAGACATCCGAAAGGCTTTGCTCTAAGGCTCTCTGTCCTTCACCGC
Source organism: Neoseiulus cucumeris (assembly GCA_021527715.1). Taxonomy (NCBI): domain Eukaryota; kingdom Metazoa; phylum Arthropoda; class Arachnida; order Mesostigmata; family Phytoseiidae; genus Neoseiulus; species Neoseiulus cucumeris. The sequence goes on along the minus strand of JAJSRV010000004.1, from coordinate 1,754,744 downwards.
GGATTCTGACCTCGAGGATCAAGCGCTGACCTAAATATACTTTCGACGTAGTACGCCACGAGCTCAACGGAGAGGAAGAACTTCCACAGGTCTGATCCTTGGGATCGATGGAGCACGGAACTGAGTCGGGATCTATCCATGATCGGTGGAAATTCTTGTTGGAGTACAACGCTCCCGTCAAGTGCTGACGATTTGATGCTCGGACCATAACAAATCTACCGTAGAATCCCTCAGATAACGAACTTCCTTTTTCTCCGGAAATGTTATCAAAGATCCTGTGGGATAGAGAACCTTCCACGTGATGGAACCTTCTGAAGCAGTGTCGACTCGTTGAAATGTCCCACTGAGCAGAACGCGGGTGCTGAGAAAGCCAAGAGAATAATGTGAGCGAAAATGACGCGAGAATCGCGTCAGGCAATGGTCGACTCTACGAAGGATTAGATCGGTCCAATCGAGAGCCGCCATCAGAAGTCGTCGAAAAGGTTCGGATGATTTTATTGGATAACCCTATAGCGGCCGACGCGTCGCTAGAATCAATCAGCAACTCCTGTGTCAATCTCGTGTAGCGACAAAGCCTTTTATTGCGACAGGTGCATTAACGGCCTTGGGGCTCCGCACTCGTTAACGTATTGTCATTCCGCTCGTCATAGGGAAAACTAAGCAGTGGCAAATATCCTCAGGCTGTAGGCGATTCATTCTGCCATGCTTTGAGGCTCGACCGGCAGAATACTTTCCATGGTTCCTGCAGAACAGTAGAATCGCGTGATTCGCGCTTCACTTGATCAGGCGCTTTGAACCAGAAGAGCGATCTATCAGATGATTCGCGAGAGATTATATCTCTCAAAATTTAGCCGCTGAACGAATTCAATTTCCGAGAAAAATTCACGAATCGAAAGGATGCGCCAATTGACAGGGGGAGACAAGAATCGAAGAAAGATTCTACAATCGGGGCTACATGGCAGCCGCAGCAATTCGCGAATCCCGATGATGTTCGCGACTATTCTCTCGTAATTTTGCACACATTGTCGCTCTCCGTTCGGAGCAACTTTTGAGTATACAGTAGAATCTTGACGGATCCAGGCTTTCCGAGGTCGTTTTTCCGCCCTCCGACATTCGACCCAATAGTCAAGTCTACATAGATACTTCCGCATGGTTGGGAAGCGACACTTTGGTTGAAGGCTTTCGTAAACTGCGCCTGAATCTGATCTGGCCGTTCAATGGAAGCTTTGGGAGAACATGCAATTCCAACCAGGAACATGTTTCCCAAAACTGTATCGTTGGTGATGCATCTCGAATAAACTCCACTCGAAGAGTACATGTTAGATTATGAATATGTCCATCTTCGATGATCTCCACTTCTTAATACCCAGTTCGTTCGGCGTCCCCCTAGAATTCAGAGTCATCAAAATTTTTTCGAGTTTGACTCACCGGAAACGAGAAGTATCAAGATTCTACAGCATAATGAAAGGTGCTCTTGTGGGCTGAGATCCTAACTAAGATCTCAAATTTTTTGAAAATTGATCGCATGCCTCCGGATGAAATCGATTCGATCCGTTGTATCGCTACTCGGAACATCCTCACACCTCCAGTTCGAAACCGAGGGAAATACGAGAGAAGGTCTTTGCGACTGTTCCGGCTCCTGGACGTTCGAAAATACAGCGTCGCCAAACATAGACACGGCCTTGATGCCCAAGCAGAAGAGTCCTTTTGTGAGCTGTGTCATCGAGCACGATCGGAAACTCGTGTTTGCGAATCCTGATGGCGAGTCTCTCTGAAAAGCTCTGTTTGTAACCGCGCGTTCAACCCGTCTTCCCGCTCATTATCTATATAGGGCTTTGAGTTCAAAGTGTTGGGAAGCAGGTGAATTAATCACAATAATTACAGTCAGCCTCGGGTCTTTCGGAAACTATTCAATTTAGCGTTCTGTCCCGATAGCCAGACAACAGCCTAACTCGATTCAGCGGTTCTTCTTTTTGGTTCGGAGCATGAGCGATCTCAGCTCGGAAAACAACGCACAATCGGAACGACGTTCCAGAACGATCTCATTAGGAATTTAACTGCGCTCGCGCCTCCTCTGACTCTGGATCCGAGTCTCTTTCGTAGGCTCCCTTTGTTTGTTCGTCTCGTGTTCGCCAGAGCTTCGAAAGATCGATGCAGATCGGACAGCCAATGCTCTCTGTGACAAAGAGCTCATGGTGGACGGATTTGTTAGCGTCACCGAAGCGCGTCTGTGTAAACCAAAATAGATCTCTGTTTTCTCTCTCAATCTCCGACTTCGATCTCGTTGTGATGCCCTCTTCTAGGCACGAGTTAACTCATATGGAATGAAATTTTGAAAACACTTGTGGAATGTTGGAGATCTGTAAATCCCTGGCAGAAAATCAGCAGCAAAATTCTTCATTGTCGAGGGCTCAACAAGTGCAGCAAGTGACATTTCTTCTCTCAAGCTTATTCAGACACGATGTCGAGCTCCGAAACAAAAGCGAAATTGTTTCCCGGGAACGCTGAGACAGCGACGCCCTTATCTCGGTGCCGTGGTTGAACTCCCATCTTCTCATGAAGATACATGCATCTCAGACAAAAGTCTGTTCGATATTTTTCACGCACCGAAGAACATGTGATGTATTCGCTGCAATCTCGGAGTTCGTTTTCCAGATTGAGGCTGTGTGTTCAATGGAGTCCTTGTGGCTGCAACTGTTCTGACGGGAAACACGAATCGAATGGAGAACCGGAAGAACAAACTCCTCGGATCGAAGGGAGGCACGCGACGCCTGAAGTCGGTGTACTTGTATGGTCTGCTTCAATCGTTGTGACGCCCGTACCGTGTGAGCTCACTGAAATTCCTTTTTGCGAACTCCTTTCCCCAGGATCACGCAAGGAGGTCAGAAGGTGATTCGCCATGACGGCACGTTAAGTACACCCGAGGAGCTATCCCATTCAACGTGGCAGCTTTCTGGTAACTTATCGTTAGAGCCGGGAACTTTGAGCATTATTCATCAATCACTCTCCATCTATTCATCGAATAATTCGACCACATCGATTATTTCCGGCCAATCACGGCCTTGGCTGGAACAATCAAGCAGCAATTATTCACATAATTCATCAATTCATATGGATAGATGGAGAGTCAAATATGATTAATGCCTGAACCTCCAGGTTCTAGTTATCGTCATCGAGATAGTAGTTCTTCTCTCATTTCCATTGTTTTTGTATATGCAAAATCTTAGACTTTGGATGTCTAAAGCCAATTACCGGTAAACTACACCGATATGCTGTGAGGAGGTGGTTGACGTGAGCCTTTCGAACCGGACATCTGACTTCGAATGATGACTAAGAAAGCAAATATTCTCCCGAGCATGATCTGAAGAAAAGCTCAATTCGACCCTACCGAGGATGATCAACCCGCAATTGGCTCTCTTCCAGAAACAATGACTTCCTACGCTCGACCTGATGTTCTGTCGAAAATTTTCTACGTCGATGACTCGGTGATCGAGCGCACAAAGTGCGACCACTCCTCGATTGAACCGCATAGACAGTGTGTTATGATCTGGTTTCGGGTCCGGGTCCTATTCACGATGGCCTCCTGTCACCAAAGCAGCAGTTTCGTTGGAATGAAAGCATTCGGGGAGGGTTCTGACACAGTTGAGGTGAACCGCTCGTTGAATCGATTTCCAACGAGAGCTAAAGCTTTTCAATGAGATTAGGTCGATTGTCTTCTTTATGCGGAAAGAGTTCCTCCACATTACTCTCAAATGGAAAAGAAGTCCAAATGACATTAAGGAAATCGTCGGTTTTTCTCGGAAGTGACTCGTCTCTGCCAGGAGCGGTTGAATAAGCTTTACGCTCGCTGTCTCAACACCCGGTGGAGTTCTCAGGTGCTCTTTGCTGACTGTTTTCCGTACCTCTGGATATCAGAGGCGGACAACCCGGAACTTCTGTATTTTTCCTCGCGGTCAGAGGCTCATGACGCTGGAATTCCTCGACGTGGTCGGTCGAGACCGCCCGCGATTTCACCCGGTGTAACGTAACGCACTAAGAACGCATGAGCCATAAAAACTAGGGGACTTCACTCTTTTGACAGTCGTCTTCATTGTTCAGGGAGTCGACTGCGTCCGTTTCTCGTTCTGACGTACCATGGTCGTGATCTCTTCCACAGAGAACAGCGACATCTCCTGATTTTCGAATCTCTAGTTAACCGAAGCTTCGAAAACGTATGAAAGTTTCCCAAACTACTGGAAAGAATACCCGCAACCAAGTTCACGGTTGCGGCTCTGTGGGATCCGGTGCTCGGTGTCAATGTCATCCGACGTGATGGAGGAGGTCAGTCGTGGCTTCGAGTGAATTCCGTCTTGCCGTCCACGCAAATCCCCCTTACCGGTTTTCGCTCTCCCGCCTGTTGATCCATCGGGAAACCGCAGAAATAACGTCTTTTCTTCGCTGCGACAGCAGCCGACTCCGACCGAAACCCGAGAACGGTTTCCACGTTCCCGCTGCGCGAATCAAGGCGCCCAGTCCTCATGACGAAGAAAAGAGAACAACCCTTCCTCCCGACACTGCTTATCTGGGGCGACCTGCAGCGTTGAGATTAAACTCGATTCCATGATAACAACAGAGTGCGGCTTTTTCACAGCAGCTAGTGACGACCTCTCAAGAGAATTCCAAAGGTCGGAGGGCTCCGTATTCCGAAACGCATCTTAACAAGTTCATTATCCCCTTCATTCCACGATTTGATCGAAGGCTAGAAGTTGGCGGCGATTCACTCGATCACCTAATGTTCTTCTACGGAGCCGGAGTGTGGAGTAAGAGATTCAGGCAGTTCTTCGAAGACGGAGAGAATACAAAGGGCGGAAGGAGTCCGCTTTCCTTCCACAGCTGTCACGGGACGTCGCGAAAAAATCTCAGACACGTATCAAGCGGAGGTAGAGAGAATTTCAGAGCAGTTCAACACATTCTTCTCGAGATCTTCTCTCTCTTTTCACTATCGCGATACAAGCCCTGACCCGGAGTTTAGTTGCCACACAAATGTAAGCGGCCTTGACCACGTTGAACGTTTTCGGTCATAGAGGTCAGCTGGAGATGATTCATCATGGGCTCGTGCGATCCCACATGATGTTGTGAGCGGTGAGACGTCGAACTCAGATCCTCAGACTGGTAGCTTAGAAACATCAATAAATGTTGTTTTCGCACATGATGTTTGGCACTCCGTCAAGACACGGTCGGGCCACTATCATTATCGCGATGAACGCACTCACTAGCCGTTCGCTTCACCACACTCCAGAATCTCGCCATGCCGCTGGATTTCCCTTGGACGAGCGAATCAGCGTGAGAGACCGTGTCCTATTCGAAATGAGAACAATGGCTGGAAAAGCGTACGCTTCTTATGGAAGCGAAACAAAAATCCGCATCGAAGTTTTTGTCCAATGTGTGGTGTCTAGTGCACTTGCAGCGTAGCCATTGTAGGTGGTCGACGCGGTGTAGCCACGCTCGCTACAATGATGGATTCACCTTGTTCGAGAGTCAATATATCACTGGGTGTAACCGATCATATTTCCTCCATCGAAGTTACCGGAGAGTTTTATGAGCGACGTCTCCTCCCTTCTGCCGTCCGCCTTTCTAATAAATGACACTAACTCGGACATGATGCTTCTGCTAGCGAACGAGAGCTCCGACGGAGGATATCCGTGCTTGTTCAATTTTTGCTGAGCCTCTCAAACCGCTTAGAAGGTCTTTCGAACAGCAGTGAGACTACGAGTATTTGTACGTCGAATCTTCCGCCATGGCCGGAAATGCAGTTGGCTTCTTCCGAAGCTCTCGAAGGTACGTTTTGAGAACGAATCTATAGTTTTGCGTCTTCGCTCGATTTGTGCACGTTGTAATATCCATCAGCAGAGCGAAGAAGCAAAATAATTTCTTCTGAACCCATGATTTTTGTGCCGAGCCAAACCTGTGGCTGAGATTGTGCATCCTCCCCGAATAGAGGTCAATCAGAGTTTTTCTTCTAATCGATCGGGAATCTCCCATCAACTGGATGCTCCGAAAAGCCTGGAGTGTACGAGGCATATCGATCTGAAGTTGCCACCAATCGAGACTGAGGTGTCAGCCGGCACGGGGAACAACATTCCTAACTCTCTTCGGTCGCTAGGAAACCACTTTAGGCATCCGTCCATTTAAGCTTCCGTCACGCCGTTCGGAAACCGACTGTACCCTCAAGTGCGGCGTAACAGGTCTTACAATGTTACAGTACAACAACGATGTCTCACGATTTTAGAATCTTGCGATTGCTGCTTTAGCTGGTTGGAGTTTCCATGGTGATGTTTTCGTGATCCGGTACGAACGAATGCTCAAGTGCGTTGTCGAGAAGCTACTTCTGCGAGCAGCGTTCGCCAGAAAGATGAAGTCCTCGGTGGTAATAAATCATTAACTGTCCATCATCTGGCCACTTATCTTCTGATAACCGACCGCTCAGCCAAAGATTAGAGCGCCAAGAAGCACAGCAGCTCCACCCCAAGGCAACGCTAACGAAGGCTGAGTTCACATCGTTTCCCTTGCCAATCATCGATAGACGAGAACAAAATGTCCAGCCCGGTTGGCGATCTTGTTTTGCACCTCACCGTCAATTCACAGATCAACTGTATCCCCTGACGTCAAACGATTCAGCATGTCTCTCCGGATGAGTAATCTCGGTGAATCGTCTGATTTTCGTCTGCTCGGAGTCGAGGAATTTCCAGATTGCAGCACACGGTTTGACAGATCTCAAACCCCTTGGTTTCACTTTGAAGGTTGAACTACTCGCACGGTCTGAGGGCGCGCGAGAGGAATAGGCACCTGGTTCCGTAATGCAATCGAAGAATAGGTGCTATCACACCGGGCGGATGGGATTGAAGTTCAGGGTCTCGCTGCAAGTGTAATGCAAACTCGGTGGAGCGTGAAATGTTCGACTGAGACCAAAGCTTGAGGGAGGCCCCTGTGGTTATATTCAGACCGCGGTCGTAAATCAATTACTGGGTGCGGCTGGAACCACGAGTGAATATCGGCAACATCAAGCTCGTGTGCTTGGACGGCAAACGCGTGGAGGTGGGCTCACCACAACCGTTCACAGCGAACTCTAGGCGTGCTTGACTGGATGTTCGTGGTCGTGCATGATTAACTCCTCGCGACAATGACACCGAGATGATATCGTGGGTGGCTCAGAACTTATTTCCAACAATCAAGAGACTCCAGAATCTCATCGATTCCACAGCTCCTCTCCCAAATCCGTTGGAATACAAGGGAGACAGCGCCGGTGTGCTGGAATCTTTCGACCCAGGGCGAGACACAATCTTTCATCGAATCCACTTCCAAACTAACTCGTTTATTCCTCCCCTGTCAGATGACAATTCCAGAGCGAGGTTCACTAGGCCATCGAGCTGGCCCGCCACACCCGTCCCAGCGCGGGGATCTCATCTAGTCCCACAAGCGCGCCTGCTCGATTTGAGAAACAGTTTTTCGAAGGTTACCGCTTTGGATCGCGCAAAGTGTGACTCAGCTGCGGAAGTCTCGGAGCGTCGTTAACCGAGAAGGCTTTACGAAGTCGTCCAGAAACGATTGTTCTCATCAAGAGGAAAAAAAATGAGCGGTAAAGGGAGACCGCAAGACCAGCCGATTGCGAGACTTCCGTTGAGAAAGGCTCCGAGGACGAAATCCTCGATGAGAACGGATGAAACTGGATATATACCAAGAGGAAAGTTCTCGATTCGGGGCTTCGGGGCTTTGCTGAAGGTGCTCCAACAGTTCGGGGTTGGAGTTCCAAGGATCCGAAGGTTCGATTCAGGATTACGAGATAAGGAAAACGAAACGAAGGTGAGAAGAAAAAGTGAGCGTCAGTTATGCCAAAGTTCCTTCCTTCGCTCCTGAGAGACCCGGCGGGGAGGGGAGGGGGAATATAATGATATGCGTCGAGGTGATGGCGATTTAAAGAGAAACTGTGTGCACATTATGAGTGCGGCAAGCGCGCTGTTCACAAAACTCATTCAACGCCCCATTTTTCACTGCGAAAAAAAAAAATTGCACGAAGCGAACAAAATAATCCATCAGATCTCCGGCCAACTAACAGAATGTTTTGCTTCCGCTATAGAATCTCGATTTCAGAGAGGCAGAGAGAATGAACAAACACGGCAAGGACTCATTACACGCTCATGTTCCAGGGAGTCACACATATCCAGAGTCCACACTTGTACCGAACTAGAAGTTTACATCCGAGCCGCAGTGCACGAAATATGACACTCGATCAAGAATCTTGTAGCAGGGGAGCGCTATGGGAGCGTTCCGTTTTGGATCAGGTGGGGGCCTCGATAAAACTCCACAACTGAGAAGATATTTCACAACAAGCGAATGCTATCGGTCGAAATTAGGTTGACAGATACCATTTGTGGCGGAATCTTCGAGAACGAAGGAGAAGATCTCAATTCTAGACTAGTGATTTGGAAACGGCCTCGATTTGCTTTGTATTGGAGCGACAAGTGCATACAGCGAAGTTTCGCCGATGGTTGTTGATGGAAACTTCGCTATGATTCGAGAAAGGCTGTCTACCCTCCAGCGACGGGAGTTGCCAGAATTCATTTGCGTCGTTATTGCAGCGAGACCTCGAAATTTTTCCCTGCGCTCACATTTATGCGATTCTTCCACCTCTTCTCGAAGTTCGTTCTCCCTAAGCTCCCTCCGAGCTTATACCACAGATAACATCTCGCACAAATTCACTCCGCTTCCAATCTCGATGCGAAGCCAGATGATGGAGTTAATCTCCATGTAGCCATATCACGTAGTTTGCGTGGGAATTATCTGGTATTCGTTGACTTTGTTGTCGAGATCAGCGAGACAGAAAAGAGTTCATGGAGAAAAGGCCAGCATGGTCTAGACGTGATCGTAAACGGTATTCACAAATGAATATATGTACTTCACTCCTGCATTGGTCTCATATCAAATCAAGGGCTCAATAGCGATGTTGTTTGATGTCATCTCCGAGCTGCTAAGCTGGAGCTTTCCTGTTTGATGACGCCTAATCGAAAAGGGCTGGAGATTGGGGATGCTTGTGGAACGGATACCAACCCCCGGGTTTTCGTAAGCTCTGCTCCTGAGTCACTAAATTCAGCTCGCTGAGTTCTGATCTCATCGACCGGGGGTTGCCTGAGCAGTTCTAAACGTATTCAAGTTCGGTTGGCTCACCGAGTCACTCTGGAAATTCGCGATCCTTGGGAATCGGCGGAATTCGGTTCTACTCTTGATTATGCTAGCGGTCGAAACCAGAGATGAGCAGTAGGAGCGTCACTCACTCGATTCCGACAACTTTTTGTTGGAGACTGGGGCCCCGAGCTCCCGCGAAAGACAACGAGAACGGGACCGATGGACAACCACGAGTTTGGAGCCAAGGGCTCAATTTGCGCCTCTGGCGGCGGTGGAAAAGTTTTGAGGACTTTCCTCGATGATGAATTTTCGAACTTTTACAGAGATTTCCGTGGGTAACCGATTGTGGCGAGCGAGCGGGAATGGGGGCTGAGAAACATTCGCTTCATTTCTGTGCTGGAAGTGGTTTGCGAATGCTACTCTCGTGATTAGTAATTCACTTAAGTTATTCAACTCATAAATGTTTCATTAGTGAAGCTAATCATCGTCGTCAGGAGGGTGGTCGTGGTCATTCATAAGTATTCGTCCCCGATTTCTAATCGAGACGGACTATGCGGTATACACCACAGCTTCGAGTGGAAATATATTGTGATGAGCTCCGAAGTTAGGATGCATCCGATATTCCCACAACATGAGCTTCATCGACTTAGTATGCCGCGCTTGGTTCGCAATCTGTTGCACGATCTAAAATTAAAACGTTTGATCGGAACTTTTGTTGCGCTCCTTATCGCTCGATGATTCTGTCACTTCCGTCATTAGTATCTCGTCAACGATTTATGCTGCTGTTCGGTGCGAGTCTGCCGCCTTCATTCCGGGCCGAGGCCGCCAACTCTGATTAATTCAACTGTCAAAGTCAGATGCATTTGGCCGGCAAGTTGGCGAGCTGATTACTCGACTGGCGGCCGTGCAGCGTGCGGGGAACACACAAACACACACGACGTGTCTCCTCAGCTGAGCTGTGTTGCTCACTCGATGAAACAACAGGCATCCAACGAACCAACCTAGAAAAGTCACTCACGAGTCTGCCAGTGAACCAGCCAAGCAACCACTCGGCTCGTCACTCAGACATCCTACGAACCCAGATACGAAGTCAAACCAGCAACCCTCGATGTCTGTCTCTGTCCTTGTGGTCGTTCAAGTGGCCATTGATGACCTTGTTCTAATAATGTAAGTATTCCCCATCGGTATCTCTGCTGCAGGCTTTGTCCGCTGCAACAGATTCTTGCCGAGAAAGAAGAAAGCCAACAGCTAGGTCCGGAAGCGATCTTCATACAAAGTCACGTTTTGTCAAGGCATGTCTCGAGAATCAAGAGGTACAAAGGAAGGAAACCACGGGATGAAGTTGCGTGTTCGCGGAGAGGATCCTCCCGGAGTTCAATCTAGCCTGGAGGTTTGAAGGGTTTGATTCTGCGCGGGACTTCGAGACTCCTTTCCTCAGCGTTCCTCTGGTCCAGCGGCCCATCTGGCTCCTGTCCTCGAACCATTGATCGAAATGCTAATCAGGCCATCACAGAAAGCAGAGAAAAGCGTTTTTAAATAGATGTAAATTTAACCAACTCGCGGAATCAATTTGATATTCGCCACTTGTGAGCTTTCCCGCCCCCTCTTTTGATCTCGAACAGCAGACAACGTTTCAAGAGGGAAGGATGATCGTTGGTGCAGAAGTTGAATTTTAATGATCAATACGAATCCATATCTGTGGTTGAAAGAGTGAGGGTACTCTTTATGAGATTTCCATCTTTTACGAATAAGCTCATACGATAACGAATTTCGAAACCAATGCCGTACACGAGTGATGGCGGAGGAAACTAGACCTGGGATCCGAGGGTCATAGTCATTCCGAGAGATCGATTAGGCTTTCGGTAGTTGAACCACTCAACTCTTCCTCCTATTGCAACGCCTAGAGGGGCTTCAAGCGAAACGATTCTATTCTATTAGTTGCAGTAGCCTCTTGGAGTTGGATGAGCTGCACTCTTATTTTAGACGCCCCCGCTCGGATGAGTTCGGGCGGCACTCAGGTATCGGGGGGGCGTTTAATTTGGAGGCCGTCGAGGGTCTGAAAGGCTCGTTATGGGGTTCAGCGTCGAAGGGCTCCCAAGTGAATGAGGCTTTCGGAAAATGTGATCACAAGTTTTCAATTAAGAAGTTCTTGTGTACGATCCGCTTTTTATGTAAGGTCATGTACCACAATTGGATTCTGGAAAGAGTGGTTTCGAAGAAAGTTGAGCTTTTAACTCGGAAACATCAGAGGAGGGGAAAAAACTAGATTCCAACCTTTATTGAGGGCGGGGCTCGAAAGTGTAGTTCTTTGGCCTTGCGGATCATAAAATCTCATGATCCCAAGCAGAAAGTGTCCTAAGGCCCAGCCTCGAACCGGTTCAAGATTTCCCGTTCTCTTAGTGTCATGAATACTCCAGAAGGCCCGCATTGGTAGTCAAAGGGAGCGGAACCAAAAATTCAGCGAATCCGGAAGGAAAACAGAAACTCTATCTTCAAATGCTGGCAGCTCGCTGATATCCCTGTGTGCCAACGCCGAATGCTCGGGTCTCGAGCTCAACTCCAACCTTCGATTGGTGCCCACCTTGACGTCATATCCCGCAAATGCTACGCTGCAATTGCATTACTTGGTAGTCTCCGTAGAATCGGCATCCCACTTCAGGGGATCCTTACCATCTACAAAACTTTGTTTTTCCCGGTTATGACGTAGTGTATTAAGCCCCGCGGTGGTAGGTACGAAAATGTCAGGGGAAGGGCCCGCGTTGTCCAGAACGACCTTCCGAGCAACAAGAGAACAACAAGAGAAAGGTCGGACTCTGTGAGTTAAGTATACAATGGGTTGAACCTCGCCGCGTTCGAAGAAATTCACGCAGATTTCGTCGCGTTACTGACATTCAAGATCTCTAAGGGCCACGGTCCAAACTCTGTGTTCCCTCCCCTCATATTCCACGGCCTCAAAAACGAATCGACGCCAAACTACGCTCGTCAGACTTCTTGCTCGCCACGCTCAGGCGAGTCCGCTCTCCAAACTCTAAAAAGCTTTTCCTCCGTGAAACGATGAAATAATTGACCAAAACTTCATCGGATGATTTTAGCAAGTCGCAAATACAAGGCTAGAGCAAAGGATCATCACGATACTTCGATCGGCACAAACGCGAAGCATGAAGGGATCGATTGTCGGTGAATAATCGATTAGCTTCGGTTGATGAAGTAAATGATTTTAATGTAACGGTCTCCGTGGATGTGTTCAACGAAGTGATTTCTAATTCAAAATCACGCAAAGACAGAAGCTTAGCAGGCGCAAAATGTCGATTTCAATTCCATTCTTTCTAATTCGAAACTGGTCCTCTGCGACGCAAAAGTCCCTCTACCGTGAAAAATAAGTCTGTTATCCTCGTCCTGGTTCTGACGTGAATTTATTTGTGGTTTCAAATGCAGACTTTTCTCGGTAGCATATTACTTTGGAAACGAGCAAGGACTGCGGGGAGATATTCGCTCTTGGCTGTTCTTGAAGACACTTGGTCAGCCTGGTTTGTCTTGAATCCGAGAAGGAGGTCCTGAATTCCGGAAACCGTGTTCTAGTTTGGGATTATTTTCGGCATGAAACACGCTCGTTCGGGGCGTTTCGTGTCATCATTGTGGAACAAACTATGCTTGAAAATTGCACGACTCCCTGTGCGAAGAGTCCCTGTTCAAACAGTTTCTCCGATCTCGGGCTATAATCATAGCGATCAGTCTCCCCGGATTCTAGTTTCACTGTTTGCTGCCGAAAAGTAGGTTTCCCCTCAATTCCCACCCTCGTATTCGTCACGCCACGGCAGAGCTCACATTCGCTTCCAGGTAGAACCGATCACCGAGGTCCGAAACGGGTATAAGCTTATTCAGTTCAACAAATCCCAATTCATGAACTCCCCGTTTGTTTTGAAAATAGATTTGCCGCGAACCTCAGCGAATTCGAGCGGAAGAGCCGAATGTTCCAGCAGCCGGAGCTTTGACACTCGGATTTCACGCCTTCCGTGAAGTTTGAGTCCCTCGGAATCAACGATGTCGAAAACTTTCCAGCGCATTCCCGCACTTGGTTATCTCGTCACATCGACTTCGAGATAATCGCTGGGGGATCTCAAAGGGTCGAACCGATTCGCAACGAGTTGGCTCTGTTGTAATACTTTTGAACAGAGGATTTCGTCGGAGCGAGAGAGCAGACTGGAGGAGATCGTGTCTTGAACGAAATGTCAGATTCAGGCACCCACAGGAATACCGAGAGTTTTCTTTTCGGGACAGTATTTGGATACGATGCCGGATCTTGAAGTCCATCAGTCGTAGCTTTTCCTTAGTTTGAAGTGAAGGTCTGTATCGTGGCCGGCGAATGGAGCTCCGGCTAGAATGATTTGATCTCTCGCGGCCTTCCTCAAAAATATTTTGAGTCAAGGAACTTATTAAAGTGAACCTCGTGAACCTCGCGACCCGTGTGAAGACCCTCGCGTTCACCCAGGCTAGATAGCAACACAGACGCGTAGATTTTTCGGGAAACCACCGTTGAACTAGGTATGTTGTCATTTCGGAAACGGAAGGGTCGCTGATCGCGAAGAGAAAAGATGAAATGAGTTGCGTCTTCAATGATGCCTGGTCCCCCGACCGCTACTCCTGCTGCTCCTGAGGTCACGGAAAGTTGGAGCTGGGTGATTGTTGGAACTTTACGCGCAGAAACAGTCGATGCTCAGACCCGACTCGGAGGAAGCCCTGGCCGTGTTTGGAACGAGAACTTGGAAAACGTCTCCAAGCATTCCGATGAGATCGCTCCCAAGCTTTTCGACTATTAGAGATCTCCGTCGAGGAAATGTTTCCGTTCTGTTTTCCGGAACGACCATTCCAGTCAATCAAGATTACGAACGACTTCGCCGTTTCGATTTCGGTACTTGATTTATCTTTTGTCCCTTTTCGCGGCTTGGCAATCAGCCATGAGCAAGCAATACAAGTAGATATACAGCCCGACGTAGGATGATTGCTTCCGCTTAGCAATTGTATTGTCCGAAATGAAGTGATCTCTGTGTCGATAACAAAATAACATAAATCTCGGTCCGCAGTATCGGATCGAGAGCGACTATTTGTTCGAGAAGTTCCGAGCTTTGATCCCTTGAACATCTCGCTTAGTTGATCGTTTCAAACCGCGCACGAATTACGACTCCTTCCGATGAATTTGCTTCAATTCGTAGCGATCCTCTCTCTAAAGTGAGGCCTGTTCCTGGCGTTTCTCAGGCTCTGCGCAGAAGGACGCAATAATGACTTCGCCAGCTGCGAAAATTAATGATTGATGAACTTCTCTGAATTTTCCAGTTAATGAACTGGATTCTTTTGACTCCCGTCTCAAAATGATGCCAGTGAGTCGAATTCTATGCCCAAGTCTTCGTTCAGCAAAGGAAAAAGGTTTGGGCCGACTCCTGTCTCAGAGTGAGTTATTAGAGGGGGGTCTATACATCATAGTTCCTTCGAGAGCCCGCTCGGAAGTGTGATCAACAAGAGGAGAAAGCTCACGCGAAACCGGTAACAACTGGTCGTCATTACGGACTTAAAGCTCCGAGGTAACGGCTTCCAGATGCATTTGCTTCTCGGAAATTTTTCCTTCCCGGTATTCTTGATCATCCATTTGCCGGCGGACTCTATTGCTCTGCGAGCTGCTTGGGCGACTTCCAAGTTTGATTCTAAATTGAGAAACAGCTTCGAATAATCCGAAACAATGACATACTTTCACGAGAGTTGACAGGATATGGCGGACCTAGATAGTAAGATGAATTTTGTTCGCGTGACCATTTGACTGCGATCTAACTCAGACAAGAACCCCTGATTTTTCCTGGTCAACTTCGTGAGGACGCGCTGTACCGGAAGCAAATGATGTGAAACGTCTCCAGATCGCTTGCCATTTTCGCTTCAAATGGAATAAGCCGAACATTTTTCCATCGAGACCATCGTCAATCTGGTCACTATTAATGAACGGCCCCGCCAAGACGTTCCGCCATATCCAACGTATGGACGCACGAAGAGATCCCAACTGGGTCAAAGGTCCATGTCATACAATGCAAGCAAGCAAGCCCGGTCGCCATTTTATCTGGGGATTGATTCGCGCTCGCAGACTCCGCTCCTCCGACTTTCATTAGGGAGAGGATGAAAGAGATGGAAAAATCAATTTCCACGGAAAACAAAAAGAATCAGCGACTGCAGGGTACGTCGCATCAGATTTTCATTCAGAAACATAGTCCGTCCTGTGTCGCCAGGCCGAAACGCAGCCTCAGCTAAATCATTCAATCTGCGACTCGGATCGTTTACGCAAATGAGTCGGCGACCGGTACCTTCAGGATCCTGCAACCAGAATGTTTCGTAACAAACTCAGTACCTTTACCGTGTGTATCGTGAGGCGGGTCTGATTTGGATACAGCAGATGGGCTGTTGGTCGAAATCGGGCGAAGCAAACCTCCCTTCACTAGCTTGCTGAATATTTTAGCAGATATTCGAACAATCATTTCCGTCGTGTGGGTGTTGTTGCAGAGCAGTATGTCGATCATGTTGTGATTCGTGATATGAATGAGTCCAGACTAGTCCTCAAATGAATGCCGGTGTAGAGGACTCGCGTACAACTGCGACCCTGCATTTGCTTTTGGTGACCGAGACTGAGTCGAGGGTTACGCGGCATCGCCGATCAAAATATTTATAGGACTCTCGAACTCTCGGCTCTCCGCGAAATTCCCGAAGGTAGTTTTGGGAGTTTACATCAGCTCGTCAAAACTCGATTTCAGAAGTTACGTCAAAGAAGTGCTGGAGAAGACGGAAAGGAATCGATACAAACTGCATTATTGGTGCCTCGATCACCACGACGCCGGAGCCGTATCCAAAAATTTGCGGAATGACTCTAGAGCAGCGGTGTCCAACTGGCGGCCCGCGGGCCAGATGCGGCCCGCGCCGCCTTCCCGTCCGGCCCGCCGGTCGGAGTTTGGATCAACGCTTGGAATGGCCCTCCAGATTTTGAGCGCTTTGAGCGAGTTGTAGATCATTATTCTCCCTAAGCATGCATGTCCCGATTGAGTTTCAATCGACTGTATTTTGACCGAAAAGAGCTCGAGCATGTTTCTTTCCAACGCGCAGGTAGACCTCTGCGAAGGCGACATTTGACGTAACGAGAGCAGAGAGTTTTCGATTATGAAATACAGTAAAACACGATACCGGAGTCGTCTTTCTCGGAGTCATCTCAAAGCAATTCTCAAAATAAAATCGAATCGTGTATTCGTTCCAGATTTCAGTCAGCTAGTAGAGGCGACATGCTCACCGTTTTCTACGAAGAAGTGATATGTTCAACTTAAATTATTATTTTTATACAGAGAATGGCAACACATCCAGTGTCTTTTGTGATATTAGAAATCCCAGAGGAACCTGTGTGAGCTTCGAGCATTTTTCGTCCTTGAAAGTTGGCATTTCGCTGTCTTTTCAAACTCTGGCCCGAGGGAGTTGACCGGATCATTCCATGCGCAAATTTGAGTTGAACATCCCTGCTCTAGAGTGTTCCGATCGCCTCCTCTGAGAGATGATGCGCTGACAAGGAGAACAAGTTAACATGACGCATCAGTCGCCGGACCGCTCCTGATAGTGTCGCTATGTACTCGGTCAAAGAGCAAATCCGCAGAGTCGATATGAGCCATGTATCCATGATGTAATATGATGTAATGAGATTTTGTGAATTGTGCAGCAAGGTCGCCCTGAACTCGTGTCCCACCCATAATCATCGCCCTGAGCGGTAAAGCGAGGCATAGGGCAAACGAATATATGCACATATATTGAGCTGTGTGTAGAACTTATAATATAATATGGATTCGAACATAGGGTAAATGTACCAGTTATGGACCCCCTTACCAGTTATGGACCCCTTACCAGTTATGGACCGGGTCCATAAGTGGTAGGGGGTCCAAAACCGATTGGGGTCCATAACTGGTCAGGTGAATTTGACCCTTGACCAGTTATGGACCCGGTCCATAACTGGTCAGGGGGTCCATAACTGGTACATTTACCGTATGTATAAAGAGATGTAAGTTATACTCGTAATATAAAATGAATATGCAGTTGTTCAGGAAAAACTGATTGAATTGTATCATATTTGAGATCGAGTCATGAGTTTTGATGTAACTGACGTTCTAGCGCTTCAGGAGTACGTGGATTCGCCGATTTTCTCTCAAAGGACCGCCGAGGGATTTCAGCGAATGCCTCCAGATGAACCCGGATTAAATTGGAAATGATGCTTTCCTTAGAATCTTGAAGGAAATTCGGAAACAGAGTGAGCTTTCCGGAAAACTCTAAAGTTGTTATCCATCGAGAATAAGAAGTCCATTGATGAAACAGGAAGACAACCGTGGAGGCGAGGAAAACTGCGGACCTCGTAATACAATTTGCTGACGCATCTTCGGAAGCTATTAGCCTATATGAGGCTATTATCATGAGGATATAATATTATGGGGAAGCACCGATCGCTGCTCGGCGGCGCCAGTGTGCAGCCTGCCATAAATAGGTCAAAGATTTCTTGTTCGCTTAGGAGGATTCCGCGCGGTTTTTTCCTTCGCGCTCTCAAAACCGATGAACTTGCTTCTAACGCGTGCTTCGACTAAAGACAGAGCTGCTCGATATCGAGTGTTTGGCTGATCAAATGACTGATTCTAGCTGCGTTGAT
Organism: Neoseiulus cucumeris; assembly: GCA_021527715.1. Taxonomy (NCBI): domain Eukaryota; kingdom Metazoa; phylum Arthropoda; class Arachnida; order Mesostigmata; family Phytoseiidae; genus Neoseiulus; species Neoseiulus cucumeris. The sequence continues at coordinate 1,736,884 of JAJSRV010000004.1, read as the reverse complement.
TCCGTCCGGAGTCATCGTCTGTTTTCAACATTAGTCGAATTTCTCATTCCTGAACAATAGCGGAGGGTGCAAGTTGACGCTGTTTCTATTGAGCTTGGCCCACAAACAACGCGCCCGCCCCGGGCAGAACATAACAAGAAAGACCAAATAGGATTTGCTCGAGGAGAAGTCAAGCGCAAACCGAGAAAGACTAAGGGAACCAATCGATTTTCGTGAATTTCGTTCTGTCGAGCCCTGGCGTCTCTTCCATGGTCGGTAGGCAAGTTGTTTTCTCTTTTTTCCTCGCTATATTCCGTGGAAATTTAATTTCTATTCATGAGAATGCCACCGAAACAAAACGAGAAGCCTTTCTGTGACTCTTTCCCTGTTATTTTATTGGTTTCGGCTCGAAAGAAACTTCGAACACAACCTTCGACATTACGTTTCCGTGAGTCCCTGATGGAGACTGATGGGGAACTATTTCTATCTTCTCGAACTCTGAAGCGATAGATCTAGTCTCGCTTTCTGACACAGCCATCCGTTTCCTCCAAGGAGTTTACAGCCTCTGCGAAGCATAGCTCCTCACAGATAACACGTCAATATTGTGGTCTTCCTTTCAAAGCTGTATTATTGCGTTCCCGGGACCGGAGTCTAAGCCGTGGATTTTGTACCACGAAGCCACCAACGTTTCCTTCAGTTGATACGTGACAGCGGTTTCGGAAGCGAGTTGAGCCCCGACAAGGGACGTTTGGGAGAAAAAAAAACAGCGAAACCATCAATTTCTGCCCTAGCTTGACCGGATATAGGATATGAAAACTCAAAATTTTGACGGTTCCCGATATTTTTGGGGGGTGAGATGAGCGCTGAGACGGGAAAAAATTGGTTTTCCAAACGGTGCGCCACGTAGCGCGGCTTCGTCCGTCTAACGAACTAAACGCACTTTTCAAGGTTTCTTACGTTTTAATTGGTATTCCCCTCAGAGGCTCAAAGAGGGAGATTAAGCTCATGCTACGCACTAATATGCTCTCTACGGACTCTGGAACGAGTTTGACGTCGTTGCCACCATTAGAATTAGCTGAGTGAAAAACACAAAAAAGAACAAGCATCCATCTCCATTGAATCTCATCAAATTAGGCGGCTAAGTCGCCAGGTTTGAGTGGCTTGAGTTCATGCCTGAACGTCAGGCGCCGACTTGGGCCGATACGGCTTTGAGACCTTCGCTTTGAGAGACCCCGGATGAAAGCTCCTAGAGAGAGTAATGAGAGAGCTTTCCTGAATATTTCCAAACACCGGATGTACCGATGAGCTGTTCAGCTGAGGCCACACGCCTCTGCCAAGGTCAGTCCCGGCCTCGATGGATGTTTCTGCAACAACAACAGTGAACATATCTCACAGCTACAATGTTGCAGCGTCATTAGAGATCGGTGTCACAGCCTATTCGGCATCTGATCGTAACAGACTGTAACTGCCTCAAATCGTTCCGTGTTTCTTCGCTCCGAATCGTTTTTCGATCATCTCTCCAGTCCATCGGAGAATCAAGTGTGAATCTAGCGAGAACTCTATTCACGGAGCGCAAACTTCAAACTCTCGATGAAGACAGATTTGATCCCAGTCCCTCGCGGAACTCTTCTTTGTATCGAGCATTGCTCGGGAAGGTTCCCCTGACGAGGAATGCATACACTCTGTTGCAAAATTATGCGCGCACCCGCGTTTTTCATCATAACTTTTGAATGAAATGCTCGATCACAGTGAAATTTGTCACGAAAGTTAGGTCTCCGACCTAGAACAAGGACTCCATCGCCAGAATTACGAACTTCCATTCCGGTGGAGTAGGACGGTGGAAAAACGCGAAATCGACTACTTTCATTTGTTGCAAAATTATGCGCGCACCCCCATTTTCCTCCAAAATGTTTGTCTGAAGCGCCCGATCGTGTTGATGTTCGTACTCTACTGTGAATCCTAACTCCGGAGTCCGGACTGAGCATCACTGCGCCGCTGGAACAGTCGATTCCGACTGTTTCATGGAAAAAACGAGAAAAACGAGAATCCGATCGGTTTCATCCACCGGGTGGCGTCGAACAAGGAGATGTGAACGAATATTAATAAAGAGCGGTGAAACATATTCCAAAAAGTCTTGGAACAGATAAAATTCATTTTTTATCGAGTTTGCACAATGAATAACATGTTGAAAGTTACTCGGTGGATGAAAATCGTTAGATTCGCGTTTTCCTCGATTTTTCCATTCAAAAGTCAGAATTTGAGTGCTCCAGCAGTGCAGTCATGCCCGAGAGCAAGGGATGCACGGTAGAGTACGAATTCCAACACGAACGAACGCTTCAAACAAACATTTTGGAGGAAAATGGGGGTGCGAGCATAATTTTGCAACAAATGAAAGTAGTCGATTTCGCGTATTTCCACCGTCCCACTCCACCGAAATGGAAGTTCGTCATTCTGGTGATGGAGTCTTTGACCTAAGTCGGAGACCTAACTTTCGTGATGAATTCCACTGTGATCGGTCGTTTCGTTCAAAAGTTATGATTAAAAACGCGGGTGCGCGCATAATTTTGCAACAGAGTGTATATCGTGGACAATATGAAAACATCGCGATAAGGGATTCATTCGAGAATGGTCGACGACGTTCCATATTGAGCAGCAAGTAGCAAACTTTAGGAAATATTCAGGTTTCCTGAAGCTGAAACTTCCGCGATGGCCAACGAAACGATGTAGGAGCACATGAACGAGATTTCCCACCTCGACGGAAATTGTTCCAATACTGGATCCTTTCTCCTAAGGCTCGAAAGAAATGAATGGATGTCAGCGATTCCTTTGCATTGACAGAGGAAGCTCGCCTTGGAAACGAAATCCATTCGAATAATCAGCGGTTTGAACGAAATATTCGACGACACGTCCCAAAGCTCCCGTCCGAGGGCTCAAAGCGGAAAGCGTATCGTTCTCGCGGAATTTGGTCAATGGAGTGTAGCTGCTGCGACGATTTCCGAGCACGTTCAACGAGAAGATCAAAGACCGGATGGTTCGTAGGCGGACATTGGAGTAGAAAAACCTAGTGCTAGGAATGCTGGGAATCCCAAAACAGCGCATAACATCTACGTCGGTAAATTGCATGAACCTTCTGTTCACAGAGTACATAGATTCATTATTCTTCGGAAGTATCGCAATGTTGACATTAATTACCCGGAACAGAATGCCTACTGCTGTACTCAGAGTTGTGACTCCCGGAAAGGAACTTTGTAGAAGAGAATCTTTCAGCCGTCGATCAAAATCGAGCGTTAGACTCCGGATATCGACCGTTCCATGTTGCGACACAGACGTCCCCTCCGGTCTCCACTTGACTAAATATTGAACAGTTCGTTGCACGCGGAATCTCGACCGCCCTAGCAGCAAAGTTTCGTGATCATCGATCTTGTTTAGACACTTCAACATTCTTCGAATATGAACACGCTGATCGTGTGCATCGTTTGCTCAGAACTATGCACCATATGCGGAGCGTTCGCATCTCTTAGAATTAGCCAAAGAGCGGGAGATCGCCTGTAGGATTATTGAAAGTTAGCAAACCACATCAAAAACCCTGCGCTTCGCCTGAGGTCCTATGATGCTTCCAGTTGAAGTATTCCCACTGACCTCTTCGAAGCACACTGGCAAGACTCGAGAATCAGAGCTCCCATTGTGGCAATCTATCAGAGGAGTCGCTTACATTGGGAGCCGAACTGAAAAGGCGCGAGCTGTCGTATCTCCATTGTTCCCGTGATTCTCTGATGACACTTCGGTTTCGGCATCATTCCCTTGTGGATTGCATTTGAAAACCGACGCTCGCAGAATCGAGGATTTCGGACTCGATGGGAACGAAGCCGAATACGAAACTTTTTCAACGGTCATGATCGATGCGAATCACTTGTTCGTGGCATCCCTCCTTCCATCACGGATTTGGATAGTTTTCGCTGCGCTATCTCAAGTTCAATTGAAGTCTCTCTCGCTCAGTTCCTGCGTTGAACAAACATGTTCTTGACACTCTACGTGACCGACGCTCTCTTTCGGGGCTTCTGAAATTTCTTCGGTTTGAATTCCCTCATTCGTTTCAAAAACGTCTCGAACATTTCCCTCGTCCCTCTTCTTAAATCTCTTTTGAAGGACAAGAAGAACAACAGCAGCTCTGGCAGCATCGTCCTTTGATGTGTAGTTTTGGATTTTCAGAAGGAATGGATCATTTCACCGGGATTCGCATCAGCATCAAGCCCAAAGACCTCCCTTCACTCGTTTTGGATGCAATTCAGCTTGAAAGCTCTAAGGGCTTTATATATCCTCTCAGCAGGGCGGAAGTTCAACAATGACCCGATGTCACCAAGAAAAGTGTGCCGAGTCTCATGAGAAGGCAACAAAAGAGAATGAAAGATCAGTGACAGTCCGGAAGATATCAGAGAGGGGGAGGATCATGGCTGCAGCGTTCTGGTTCGTTGGTGGCTTCAACTTGAAAGGTTCCGTCAATTCAGCTGTCTCTGGCCATTTGAGTTGAGAGAGAGGAAGAAAAGACTCACCGCCTGGAGTACGGCCCAGCTGCTGGCACGTTTTATGCAACGCTATCGTCACCTCGAAGGTCAAAATGTGATTAAGTTGCTCGCCCTATCGTCGTTGAGGGGGAAGTTTTCCAGGATCAAGACCGCGATTACATGCCTCGATGACAGATTTTGGCAAAGTCACTTCCGAAGAAAGATAACAGCATCGCCACCGAATGTGATCCACAAACCAACGGGAGCTCTTCGGAAGCCTTCGGAGGGGGCTCCTGACAGACTTCACGCCTCGCCGGTAATTGTCAGACAATATCCTTTGACTCGCGAGTCCAAGGTCAGTTGTATGAGCCGGATCTGGACTGTCTACTTACATACCACGATATTGCGTTCGGTTATACCGATAAGATAAGCTCATGAAGTGAACGATTGATCCAAGGGTTTGACTACTGTTGAGGGAGGCAATGGACGCGCTGTGACTCGTGGAGCTGAAACATTTCAATTTGTTCGCCACGGAAAAGCGTACGCCGAGCTTCGGAATCAACGTGACGGAAGCACGCCGATAGTCGATAACGGTGATCTCCAATGGAGCGGCGGTTTATCATTCCAGTGAGAGTTAATAACTTGCTACGCTCGGTCTCCGAGCGATTCTCGAGTCACTGAAGCTGAAATTCGAGTTGCGACTCTTGATCATCCGCATCTTGTTCTGCTACGATAGGTACGGTTCCGGATGAAGGGATAATGCGTTTGGGATGAGCTCAGCCGAGGTTTGGCACTGGAGGACGTTAAGATCCAGCCCTCAAAGGTCGTAACGGAGAAATGTGGAAAGTTTTCAGGAATGCTGTTCGACACGAAGCCGCCGTAAAGTACGTTTGAAAATAACAATAAGGTTCGTACCGAAAAGTTGTCGACGATGTATTCTCGATGACTTCCAAGAGCAATGAATGATAAAGACGTGGATATGGACACCATACATGCGACTCCCGTCACTACACCTAGACTTCTTACTTGCACTTGCAGGAACTGTTTGGGTGTTCTGAAATTGGCGCCGTGAAAGGCGAAAAACTGTAATGACGCCTTGTCACGAATTTATCGACTATTTTATACATTCACTGATTGGTGTCATGAACTCATTGTCAGTGATCCTTGCGCACACCGTCGACCTCCATCACGCGGAGCGTATGTCTTGGAAGGAACTCATGCAACATGAATATCTCACCGAACTCGGCCCTAACTGAAACGTTAGAGGTTTCCAGCCCTATGCTGATTTCCCTGAGCATGAACGAATCTCACTAATTCTCACCATTCATTTCCTCTGATGTTCAAATCCGGGCTCTTCGAAGGTTGATGAATTACATCGACATTTTGGCTACAAACTGATATCATGCCGTCCTCAGTTGAAACGCACTTCCCTAAGAATTCGAAGCTTTGTGCTATTTTTATGATCATACGCTTTTCTGTGCTTGTGACCATATTCGAAGTTATGATTATAATCATTTCCATATCCATGATTATGATCACCATCATAATCATAACTATGATTATGCCATAATCACAGTCGTGATCATGCCCAACACTGACGTTTGGTAATCTCCACGAAGACGACATGAAATGTAACACAACGCCCTAAAGGCCCTTCAAATCATGATTCAACCACCCTCGGATTGTCTCCCGGGGGAATTTCGAGGCAGATCGTGATCACAGCTGAGAACAGGTTCAATTAAGAGGCTTCAGATCCACGAATCTGAACCCGTCCTTGTCACTAGGAACTCTTCCGTCCAATTCTTGGATCCGACTCATCAGTTCCTGAGCACGCTCCAGCCTGATGATTTGTATTCTCCAGTCATTGACTGCTTCTCGCGTCTTGTTTAGGATCTGAGGTAGGGAACCATCTGCAGAGCCCGCGTGTCACTGTGCACGCAGATCGCTCTGCGAATCCATTCCGTTCAAACGGAACCTGAGCACGGAAGTCTAGAAACTTGCACCTCGGATTCTTCTGGAGAATTCCTCGATCTCTTTTCATTCAAATATCAACACCACCTGGTTTTTTTTCGCGGTTAAACCTCGTTTCATTGACCCTCTCCTTGAAACCGGTGTTATCCAGCAACCTGCGACGAGGTTGACCAAAAGCGGTCCGGAGCTCTTTGGCATGGCTTCAAGACCAGTTTTTGACGTCATACGTTTTACCGAGCGCAGCCAATGGATTTGACCAGATGCAAGTGCAACGGATGTGACGTCAAGTAACAGCTCGCTATTATCTCCCGAGCGAAAGCCGAAGAAGGTTTTCGGATGGGTTTTGTAATGGAGCAGCCCCTTTGGCCGCGGCCGTTTCGGCGCGGAACGTTTGGTCGGAGGTTTGGCCGGCGCCTAGCTTAGTTCAGGAGATACATTTTGGATGATATTCAGCCGCGCTTTCTGGATAGGTTTGAATCAATGCTATTTGGATCTGTTACTTGCGATGGCGTGCATATGAGCAGTCAGAGAAGTGAGCGCATTGAACCAGGAAATCCAATGATTTAGTGAGGTTAGGTTAGGTTTAGGGCGAGGTAGCGAAGCGAGTGAGCCTTAAGACTTTCCAACTCAATCCACTAGCGGAGCGGCGCACAGTGGTTCAGAAGGTGCGAAAAGTGAAAAATTCAAAATTCCTCCTGCCTTGCCACGTACGTAGACGAATTGAGAAAAAGAAGGCATTCAGATGAACTTCAGACATCGTTAGTAATCTAGGAATCACTCGGTGTACTCAGGGAACCAGGTTCTTCCAACTCGAAGGAAATTATTTTTTCCCCACCTGAACCACTGTGTTGCGGCCAAACTTTCCGCGACCAAACGGCTCGGCGGTCAAATGTCCTGCGACCAAACAGCTGCGGCCAAACGTCCCGCGACCAAACGGCCGGGGCCAAATGGGGGGTGTACCGGTTTTGGAACACTCGATCGAACTTCGTTGTTTTTACCTTGCTCGTGAGTGATTCCGACTGACAGACCTGCATTTAACCATTACGATTAGTTATTACGTAAGAGGGAAACTGACGTCTACATTGTAATCGTCGACCTCGAAAACCCTCGGGTACTTTCGAAACATCTCCACAAACGTTCGATCCTTCGTTACCATAGTCATTGTAATGATTAGATTGGAAGTGAAGGCATTAATCATTTTTGAACCTCCATCAATCAATATGAATTGATGGATATTCGGTGGAATAGTGCCTGATTGCTCCAGCCCACGACTTTTTTGGGAGAATAACATCGAATGATCGGCCTCCGATAAATTTATCAGTGAATCGATGGAGCCGAGAGCCAATGAATTGATGGAAACCATAATCATGATTTCGTCCGCGATCTCCGCAGAAAATCTACAGCCGTAACAATAGGCTTTGTCTGGCCCGCGATCTCCGCGAAAAACAGGCGTTGTCCGATCGAGGGGTCCTGGGACCTCTGGGGGTTGCGAGAGCGTTTCCCGGGGGAACGGCATGGGCATCTTGGCTTTTGAAGGTCGACTTTCATGACTCCATTGAGCGCTCCAGGCTTCTGATGATGATCTGGACTTTCTGTTCCAGCCTTTCCAGAATGCCACCCATCAGATTCCATGGCTCACGGATCAGCGGAGCACCCAATGGCTGTCTTGACCGAGATCAGGACCGAATGAAACTACCCGCCAATAAGGAACCTCCCGTATAAGGAACATCTCAGATCCTTATCTGTGGGATACTTCTCCTAGAATAAAGGTTTCTTACACGCGGGATTTCAGGGTGAATACTTGAAAGACCGCGAAATTTCGAGCTCCCAAGTAGTATGTGGCACGCTGTCGTGAAACAAGCAGCACAAGTTGGCTGAGTTCATGACAAAACATGTCTCCGGCTATCTCCGTTACACAATGCCTTGTTTCTTCGCGACTCTGCCCACAGCCCTGCCAACTCACGTAGCGTGTCTCCATTGCTTGAGAAGGCTGGTTCATGTCGCCCCTTTTTTCTCGTCATGCAGTTCGTGGGATTAAAGCACCGTAAGAGAGGCTCAAGACAGCACACAGCACGTCGTAAGATAGTTATGGGTTGGAGTGAAGTTTTTTCGGAGAGGATAATATTACTCTATGGATTTCATTGAGCGAGCGGAACGGCAAGCTATCAAGAAGCGAACATGGAGCGAGAAAAATTTATCATCCAAGCTTCAAGATCAGTTTGCGTTTCGAAATTATTACTCTCAAGTCTGGCGTATAAGGAACATATCATGGAGTTATGGAGTTTCGGATCCAGACTACCAGATTTGCTTAGGGTGCGACCGTTCATCTCTGGGGTCAAGGATAAGACATTTGGAGGATTCCCATTTCATCTCGATCGCGACCGATTTGAGCCGAATTTTCAGATGGATCTAATGCAAATATTCATTGACATCTGACGAAAATTCTTCGTGAGTTCTGAGATGTGGACGACGTGATTGATTCATCAACAAGGGCAATTATTCGAGATCACTGATATCAGATGTCTTCTCTAGACGACGAAGGTTCTCCATCGAAAATTCGTACTGGGAATTTGACAGCACAACACGGAACAACCAAACGCAAGGTGATTTGCAGCTCACAAAAGACATCTCAACTTCCACACCTGGATCACACAATCGAGTTCTGTGACTTGCTGACAGAATCACCTGTTGCTCGAATGGCGAGCGCGCGGATGCTGAGGAAGTGCCTTGGCTTGCTCGACCACAGCGCCTCTCAGCATTACATCTTGCCATCGGCCTCGTGAGCCTTGTTTGGCATCAGCGAACTCGGCAGATGTTCTCCGACTCTCCGACCGAACGACCACGGCATACTTTGACCACAACGAAGGAAAAAAAGCTTGCGCTATGCCCGTGAAGATCGCTTATTCGAGCCCAGGTTCGGCAATGGACCGCGTACGAGCCGTCAGAGACGACGCGTACATTTGTGAGCGTGTGTCCGAAATGGACTATGGACTGACCAACAAAATGCGAGTTGCAGTGGACCAGCACGACCGTCTGGTTCAACGGATTGTACCCAAGAGTGACACAACGCGATATGAGACCTTCGATCAGGCGTTCTGCCGCAGGTTCTGGCCCGCGGAAGCCATCCAGTGCCACTCTCGCCACGAAGCCCACGGCAAGTTCATGGAGGAGCGACGACTTCAAAATATGCACGACTTGTGGGAGATGGAGAAAGATGAAGAACGGAGGATGAGAACGAGGAAGCTTTTTCGTCCAGAGATAAATGCAGTTCCCGAAGTTCCTTTCCATCCTCTCTACAAACGACCGCAGGGCATCTATTCTCGCCACTGGTGAAGTATGTCACCCTTGTTAATGTACACAACCCTCTGCTTGTGAAGCCTGCAACCTAATCGCATAAATATATAAAAGTTCAATCTTTTTCTATCGGATCGGAATTTTTTTTAGATACGAGAGCGATTCATGCATACTGATAGCTTCTCCACTGCTGAGTCACTCATTGTGGTTGACGTTCGATGCCAAGAGCGTGCTAGCCACCCACCCGTCTCGTGCCATAGCTCTTCTTAAGCGACGTCCTTGAGGGTCACTCGCGGTAGCGGGCAGGCAGGTTGTAAGTCGCGAGCTCTGAGGAGATTCTGACCAGGAATTGTTCTCAGTAACTCTAGTCTATGGCGGAAGACCGGGTGCGTGTCCTAGTTCATTCTGGTGAATGTTTTGCGAATCGATGTATTTAAAGTTAGAGCCCCGACCTGGAACAGATTGATCTTTCTCCTCGACAGCGTCTGAAGCTTCTTAGGATGCGAGATTCATAGATCATCACGAACCATCGTTCGGCTAAATGTTCAATCAAAGCTCCTTTTCTCCGAATCGCCGCTTCTACCTGAGTGAATCGCTACACACAAAACAAAGAAGATTCGACGGTAGGTCGTGCGGTGACAGGATATTTTTGTCTGTGCTGACCTGTTTGACAATCTGCTTTTACGAACTGCAGGGCTCGTCTGATTCCCGAAGGAGGCTTGGGACATATATTTGCCGGTATCTTGACACACAGACCTCGATCAGTACGGAAAGCATTTCCATCGAACTACCAAATTCGATCGGAAAAACGTTCGCCCTCCCTATGAATCGGAACTCACTTAAATTGTGGAGCCGGAAACTTCCGACAAGAGTTTTGTGGAGAAGCCACGGAGTCGAGAATCGGCGTCAGGGAGAACCTCTTCTATTCGATGTTGAGACAATGCTCCCAGAATGAGTGAAAGTTCGGTTTGAAATTTATTGCTAAGATGATACTTTGCCTTGTGTCTTCTGCATTGAGTTCTAACAAACACCCGTCATGGCCGTTCGGGACAACACTCTACGTGAACTTGCTGAGCGATGTGACTTCATTGATGGCTTAAATTCTAAGTTTCTGGTCTGGAGTTATCGTTTTCGATCGTCGGGGGCATTTCTATACTTGATGTCGAACGCGAGGCCGCAGCTTCTTGCAATCCGTTAATTTCAGCGTGGAGCCAATGTGCTGCTTGTGAAGCATAGAGGTTGAGTGGACTAACGAACGGAGTGAACGATGTTCCGAAGGGACTCATGAAAGGGTTTACAGCGAAGGGTGCGGCTGCGATAGACTGCTGACGTTTGTTGTTCATTGCTGCGAAAGCTGCTTGTGCGGAAACGGACGGCTGATGAGCGGGTAAACAGTATGGTGAAGGATGTTCCACGCGCTCTTGTTTCCGCCACTTCGCTCTCCGGTTTTGGAACCACACCTTGAAGAAGACGTCCCCGTTATTCATTGTCAAGTATGAGTTCTTCACGTTACGATTTACTCAATAAAACTAAAGTTTTACGACCATTAACCTCGACAAAGGACGGTCTTTGGCATCTACTCTTGATACGAAGTTCCTCACGCTTTCGACCGTTCGAAAGAAGCATTGGAAAACCCCGAACGAATCAGAGAATGTTTGGAAGGAAGTGGTGGTCATGCAAGTACCACAAGAAGCAGCTCAGGGAAGACAGATTTTCCGAGATGCTCGCTGTGCCTGTCTCTGGGCGAAAGGGCCACAATTATAACAATTACACGCCCGTGCTGTTGTTACACATTAAAAACTCTAGTGGACGATGTTAACGTGGCTTGTGTTTCATTCGCCTAAATAACACAGTTTGAAGCGGTTCACTCAACGTCTCGTCTCATTCCGCTGCTCTGATGCGGTTTGTGTAAAATAAAACAACAGATCTGGCAAATAAATGTCTGATCCGCATTTCATCTTGGTCGCTATCGTTCATTCCGATCTTCTCCTCTGTTATTATCTTCCACATTACCTCTTCGTTTCCGTCCTCTTATTCTATCCATCTACCGGACATGCCTCTGACTCAGAAAAGCTCGAAAAACTCATCGCTCAGGAACGGAACGTTTTTCTAGCGCGAGTGTATCTTAATCATTAAAGTTCGTGAATCACGCCCAAGAAATCGGACTACAAACCTGGACTCTTGCTTCCGTAAGGTCGGTTTTTACGGCCAGCTCCTCTCTGTAAAGTTCGGAATAAATTTTTGAAAAGCGAACGTCGTATCAGTTTCGAACGCTAAATATCATGATTCATGAATTTGGAACTCCTGAGTTGACGCCGCTCCGGCTTTTGTTTCACTTCACTGAGAAAAATTGACTTTTTCTTTCCGAGGCAAGTTTAAACTTTTCATTAGTCAACTGTTGAGAATGTTTACTCTGTACCAGACACGGTTTAGGCACACCGCCATCAACGCGTATAACAGAGACGCTACCGAGCCAAGGAGTCATTAGTTTTCATCAAAATCCGGCTGTGCACACGGAACATCTGCCACTTTGAGACACTTGTTGAATATTTGTCGCTGTTGTTCCTGTGGCAACTCCTGTTCTCGTTGTTGTTGTTAAGCTCTCGCTCTCATGATCAAGATCTGTGTAACGTTTTGAACACAAGCATGGGTAATTAAATTTCATAGGTCTCTCGACGTATATCGGACATTTAATCTTTTAGGTAATAACACCAATGATGTCGACTCATTCACTCAGTTGACCGGTCGGTGGGTTAATTCTCCGGCTCGCTTGGCTCATTTCGGGCTGGTCGACGCACGCCCCTAGTCCGTCTGTAATTTGTTCTGTGACTGAAGCACGTTCTCAAATTTCACCGTAGACGGCTTCAGAGAATCTTGGAATGGCACAATTTGTCCTAAAAGATGTCAAGTAATGAGCTTGACTTTTCAAACGGCGTGACACTTGTCGACAGCGAGAGCTCGAGCTTCAAGACGTCGCTATCTAAAGATTTACATGTGTGTTGTAGTCTTCGAAGAAGCTCGCGATGGAAACTGAATTCGAATTTCATCTATGACGGAATCGACTCTCTCTTCAAGTTCTCGATTGAGTGAGAACAGTTCAAGACGGGCAAAAAGAAAAAGTCTCACCTCGTAAAAACATCCGGGTAATGTGATATACTGAAAGCTTTCTCGAGTTCATCGAGCTGCTGCGCCGAGAACGTGGTACGATATCGCCGCTGCTTTCTGCGGGGCTCGCAGTGTATCACGGTTCCATTTGGGGGTACTCGGTCGTATTCCGAGAAGTTGTAAGATGCCGGGGCGGAAACTGAAAAGACAAGAAATGGAAGCAACACCCAAATAACGGCATCGTCACTCAGTTCAAAGGTCAAACAGATATCACGGCAAGAGAGTCGGAAAACAAAAAGAAAAGTGCATTAAAAGGATCAACACCCGGCGCCAGGTTTGCACAGCCTTCAAGAAATAACATCTTATTGCTCTAGGCTGGTCATTCAAGTTGGGTTTCTTGTCGTTTTCGGTAGCAGTCATTAGAAGTGAACAATGTTGTTGAAATACGCATGACCACGCCTCCGAAGCGACACTGTTGTCATGTCCCTAATGATAGAGCTTTTCATTCCGGGAGAGCTTTTAGCGAAAGCACAAAACACAGAGATTCTACGAAATGGGGAAAGCGACCCGTCTGACGCGTTCGTTTGTGTGTGTACCTGTCCGCCACCCGACACTTTGTTCTACTTTCGTCCCCATGAATTTTTGTTCCTTCTGTTGTTTCTGTCTTATTAAACCGATGATGACGGATTCAGTATTTATCTTGAATGAAAGGCTGGAGGTGAAGACGAGGTAACGGCTGCAGCAGACGAACCGAAAGGAGAGAAGCAGCAGCAGACGGAAAGGAAGATGCAAAACGAGAAGAGAACAAGGGTAGAGTCTTAGCGCAAGCGTTAATCTTAAATGCTCGTTTTTGCCGCCCTTTAAACTGATGCCGTTGGAACTCATCTTGCAGCCTGCTTGCCTGCATTCCGCGGTAGTGGCCAGCGATGTGCCCGCTGCCGTGTAAGTAGTGTTGATTACCGTCATCTTGAAGAAAGATGAACAACGCAAGAACAAAGCTAATTTTACTGGAACAAGTTCGCTAGAATATATAAAAAAAAGAAGAAGCAAAAACTGTTTTCAGCCTCGAGCACGCGTCGATTTTCTTTTCCGACGTCTTCTCTGACGTAGGATTCTCTCGGAAGAAGTCAAAGGCTCCTCGCTCATGGAGAAGGCGTACAAGACTTGGTATCGGCGGAAACGATCTCCGGAAACGACTGTCACGATGAATGGGAAACCTCTTGAAATGATGGGATCCCAACTCTCTAGATTAGTGATCTGTCTAGATCAGGGGTTGTTCGCCCCCTCGATGTCTCACGACGCTTTTTTTCGGGAGGCAAGGGACTCCAAGGCAATTTCGAAGCGACTCTTAGGAGGGATGTACCCAAGTATACGAAGTTCGGTTCACATGCTATGAATCTCATTTTGACTGTTTCACATTTTACCTCGACGAAGGTGCTCAGTGCTGTGAATGGAAGCTAAGAGAATTATCCTGCGAGATGATGTGAGATTGAACTGCCCTAACTTTTTTCGCGCCCCCAATCATGAAGCTGTGAGCAGAGTGAAACGCTTCTGCTTCTCACAATGATTAACCTTCAAATAACAGATCAACATCGGTTGTATCAACCGTTCTTTGGTTCATCAATTGGTTCATATTATGGAGGTTGTACTGAACCTCTAAATAATACAGGGTGGTCCCAAATTCGGTTTTTCACGTTTTTCTCGAAAACTAAGCCTCCCAGCTGAAAAAGTGTGATGGATGAAGTTTCTGGAAAACCGATTTTACGTCCAACAAGCGTAACAGAATTCATCCGGGACCACTCTTCGATTTTCCGAAAATTTCCGAGATTCAATGGTGATTGATGTCGAATTTTTCGAAAAATCGAAAAGTGGTCCCAGATAGATTCTGAGGATTTCCAGAAACTTCATCCATCACACTTTTTTCCCTAGGAGGCTTAGTTTTCGATAAAAACCCCAAAGATCGTCCCCGAAAGTTCAACGTCGATCACCATTGAATCTCGGGATTTTTCGAGAAATCGAAAAGTGGTCCCAGATGGATTTTGTTAGGCTCATCGGACGTGAAATCAAATTTCCAAAAACGTCATCCATTATGTCTCTTTCTCTAGGAGGCTTGGATTTTGAGAAGAACCCCAAAAATCGTCCCGCGGACCACCCTGTAGAGTCGGTACTCGAAACATATTTCGATATATTCATGCCCAAGTCCAGTGAAGATATCGTTCTTGAGTTCTGGAAAGGCACAGAGGGCGCGCAATGTTTCCCAGGTCTGTACTGGGGGCTCGAGGTCAATAACAGTGATGAACAATGACTAAAATCTCTACATTATTCACTGAGAAAACTGCCCGTGCTCCTGAATGGTCTCAAAAACTTCAAGGGAGCCAGGACTCTGATTAAAATTACCGCAACCATAACCAAGCTGAGCGTTAGTATCTCTCCAATGGCGGATGTCTCCCGGGACATCGTGTGTACTCCAAGCAAGGCGGCGATCATTCCCAGAATATTCCTTGAGTGAACTAGTAAACTTGTTTAATGAGATGCAAAAATCTTACAAAATGAATCCAAGCACCTTGTCACAGCAAATGTTCCGCTTTCATTTCGAATCACGACGGAAGATAAGATTCCCGGCAAGAACTTCTTCCGATGAAATCTTTCTCCGTGCGGTCGATCAGCCATTCCTTTCCTGTGAATCTCGCAGTGAACTCACAACATGCTGAGCATAAGATCCTCAGTTTCGACCACCAAGCTGTCCGTTGATTGATTTCGCTCGAGTCTCGCCCGTCAAGATCCTCTCATTTCACATTGAATGCGTTTTGAAATATACGGTCTCTCCATGGTGTCGGATGTCGAAGTTTCTATCTGATAATTTCCTATCCTTTAAAATTCTTGGGTGTACCGGGGACGCTGAAACTTTCTCAGAGAATCTGCCTAACTGGTGCGCCAAATAAACTATCAACTTCATCCAGAATACCGTCCCTTTCAGCTTCAACGGCTCGCCTCTGTTTTGAGCTCAAGAAATCCAGAAGAATCTTGAGATCATCGAGCTGACCCACAGCTTCCAGAGAGCTGTCCAGCTTCCTCGGAGGAGACTCATGATTCGAAGCTTTTCTTGAGAATCTGATTGAGCAAGACCAGAATCGGGTGAACTCACCAGTCTCGTTCATATCCTCCCAAGGTCGTCGACTCGAAGTGGCTTCTTTTCCCAACTTGTTCATTATCCACCACTCGCATATGCACTGTTGAAAACAAGCACCGGATCTTCTTTACATTCCTCGAGCTCATCAAGAAGACAACTCGACCACTTGGTGCGCCATCCGCTGATGTCCGAAAGTGCAGAACATGCCGCGGTCCGTTACATCCGCGGAAACACAAGCGCCGCCCGTCAGAAGACGGCGCAATTTCATTGGACATGGACGCTGTTCGGGCGGGTTTCATTGCAACTGCTCGGACAAATGATCCTTCTTCTGACTAAACGGTTCGGAGACAACGTGAGAAGTCTATCTTGTATCGGGCTCGCCGATTAGCGGTAGCTGATCACGATGGGTCGAACCTGTTCCGTCACCCTGATCATCTGATGACTTAACTCGAAAAAGACAGAAATCACTGAAGAAGTCAATTCACAAGTGAAGAGTCTGGTATCAGAGGCATTGGTAACCCAGTTATCTGTTTTATTCAGGCAATAGAAAAGTTACAGCTTGATAAACAGTAGCTTGACAAAAGAAGCATTTCATCCCCTCAGCTCGCGGGATTCTATATTGGTTGAAGAAATGTGATTCTGATCTTTGGCGCTCGGCTCATTTCTTCAACAAATGGTATGCTGCGTATGGATATCCATAGGGTCCGTAATATCCGTAGTATCCGTATGAGTATGGGTATCCGTAACCGTAGTACGGATACGTGCCGTAAGCTACGACCTGGGCTTCTGAAACATCTGTCTTCAGAGAGAGACAGATGACAGCAACAAGGAGCACAACGAGGCCGAAAGAAGTTTTCATTCTGAAGACTTGACGCTGCTGCAGAGCTGAGAGAATTCAATGAAATCGGTGCCTGATCTGACCGATTTTATAGCAATACGCCACAACGTATTCGGCGTTAAACGACATGGTCTCTTCCACATGACCTTGTCTACAATCTACTATTCCAACTGACTCCACAAGAAGCATCCATGAAATTCAAAAAAGTGGTGACATTCGGTGGAGCGTTGCTGATTCAATTCACAGAAAATATCGGAAGCAGCAGGAGGACCCGCCCGTCAAACTTCCTACTTCGTGGCGCTGAGTTCGAGTTTTTCACGAGACAGATTCACTCGGAGTCATTTCGAGATTGTAACATGTTCCCTTGTGTGTGGATGTGAGCCAAAATTCGATCACCGATGGTCTAGGAGGTAAACCACGATTCGTGCCTCCGAGGAGAAACGATCGAGTGCAGTTTTCAGGGCATGAATGCCCTGTATAGCTGAGTCCGGGATGCATGATCGCCCTCCCTATCGAACATTCCTGAATGTGCCACTGTTTGATTCTGAGTTGGTGGACATGCGCAAATGATCTCATCGAAATGTTCGCCGAGTGCTCCTGACTTCGCGTACTCTTTGGGGTTTGATCTTTACTCTAGAAGCACGGAACCTTTAAGAGCTGGGCGTGACAAATTTGAAGGAGGGCTCTTATCCCGAGATCGGATGCCTGATGGTGGACGTTCTCCATTGTGAATATCTGCTGACAACATCGGCTGATCGATATGCACTGCTTGAATTCACCAGGAATCATTCAGTTTTCCAACTCACATGCTAGGTTGAAGCGTTATATGAGAGCGAGTCTTTCTCCAGTTCACGTCTGGCATTCAAGTTTGACCGCACCGCCTGCTGATTGTATTCACCATCTTGATAATAAGAGCATTGACGCTCCCCGCATTTACGCTCATAGTTTAAGTGCACACGAGTCGGTATTAAAACCGTGTTGGAGCGCTCAAAAAATTTCATAAAAATTCTGGAACACTGGAGCAACGCGTGCTCTTCTCTGTTGCCGGTAGTGTGAGCAGAAGCAACTGGTAATAAGAACAAAGCATGTAATATAACAATTATCATTCAGGGACCACATTAAGGAACTTCTAAGCAAATCATGCCATAGCTCGAAAGATTGTTTTCAGCGTTTTGCGGCTAAAATGCCTCTAATTTGGCTACAGCTTCGGCGCGATGAGGGCTTGATGTCCCTTTACGGGAAGACTGGAATCCGAATCAACAAGAAATCACATCTTCGGAAACCAGTCCCGTTTTTGGTACGACTCAAGCGTGGATCGATTGCTACGTCCGAACACTTCTTTCGGGCACCTTGAAGTAACGTGTAGATTGTAGATGGTCGCCGTCTTCCTGAGTCTCGTCAGTAATCGAGTGTGATACCTTCACTGACGCCAACGAGCGTGTGTTCAGAAATGATTTTTCCATGCTCTGAAGAAGGTTTTCACTGAAATCAAGATATCCTGGGAGATAACTTCCTGGGAGAAACTGGCAAGCTGTCGATGGCTGATAGTTTGTAGAAAATCATAAGCTGACCTTCTGAAGTCCCTGAGTCACTGGTGACGTAGATGCACTAGAGCAGTGGTTCTCAACCGGGGGTCCTCGGACCCCTGAGGGTCCTCGGGACTTTTTTGGGGGTCCGCTGCCGAAAATTTTGCGGACCCTTGGGGGTCCTCGAAACGTTCCGGCGATCAGAATTCCGGTGATTTCGCAAACAACCTGGAGTTGAATGTAAGAAAATGAACCACAATTGCATGATTCCGTGTCCATTGGTCTAAATCGAAGATCATATCTCGGGGTTTTACGTGGATTGGACTAGATAGAGTTCTCAGAATTTGCTATGACTCCTGTATCCCTTCGAAGAGTCGAGAAGGGGGTCCGCGCAGCTTATCACGGACCTCCCGGGGGTCCTCGGAGGAAAAAAGGTTGAGAACCACTGCACTAGAGTATGGTGGGGTATTGAATAGGATAGGGAGAATAATTGTGGGGACTAAAATTTCGAGTGGCAAGATTGAGCGTGATGGGAAGTATAATATTCCCACAGAGGTCTGGAGAAGTATTTTGCACATTTCCAAGAATTGAGGACTGCTTATCCATCTGGGAAATTTACTACATGCCCGGTGCAAGAGAACCAGCAGGATATATTGTTGTTTGTTCGCATCTTTTGTGCATCGCTCATCTTACTGCGAATCATTCGAGAGAAACAACGGAAACACTGGCAAGCATGTCATCGGATCTCAAGGAATGGGACAGGAAGCATCGGTTGAGAGAGCTGTCTGATCCTCAAAATGAACGCCGTTTCCCGATTGAGCAAGCTATTACCCTCACTTCCAAGTTTTATGCAGCCACCTCAACACTGATGCGACGACATATAAAATGAGTCAAACGTCTGCACTGGAAGCACAGATCGTCAAGTGACAATCCGACGAATCAATATGAAATCCGCTTTCGCGCTCACCGGCCTCTGTTTCCTTCTGGCTGTATGCCTCCTGCCGACTTCATCCGAAGGACAGCTTCTCACTCCTCACTACTACAGCTACTACGGACATGGTTACCCTCACTACAGTGGATATTACGGACACCACGGACACTACGTTGATGATAGCTACCTCGACTACCACCACTTGTTGAAGAAGAAAAAGTAGGCTGTTGGCTTCCGAGAAATTTCCGGTTTTAACTAGTGATTATCTGAATCACTGTGGCTTATAATAAAACAGAGATCTGCACTCTCAAAAATTATATCATTGCATGTTATTCAATTCGGTGCGAGCTTCTGACTTCGACTATAGACGCTTCGAAAGGGAAACCTGAGAAAATATTTTGAGGACTTCCGGAAGACTCTACTATCTAGATAATTGCGAGTTGCCTTGTTTCTAAAGTTCGGTGAGGGCTCCCTGAAAATGTGCTTAGCGATCGAATATTTTCATCGCTTTTTTTGTATTGCTACCAGTATACTTATAAGAAGGTGTATTATCGGTGCGCTTTCGAATTTCCGCTCCCGCCCCACCCGGGTTACGTACCTCTCCCGACGATCGAACACTCTACAGCGAGAAAGCGATGGAATGACGAGATCAGCCATCATTCCCCCATGAAAGTGCAAACTTCTGGGATTTCGGAAACCGAATTTTTGAGTGCGCCTAATCGCGCTTATGGAAGAACTTGCGCCGGGGAAAGTCTGCGACAAGAACTCGACCTCTTGGAGGGGGACGCGAATCTCTGCTAGAACGCCTGCATAGAACATGCATTCTTCATCAGTTCGAGTAGAAAGTGAATTCAGTGTAGTTTTTCATTTGCTGGGAGGAAATCGTGCCGGCTTGATGAAATGACGCGATTTCTTCAAAGAAAGATCAGAGGAGGGAATGTATGACTTCATTTTTTCTCATCGTCCATGCTCCCAGCGACTTTGATCGGGTTCGAAGTCTCACTGGAATTTAAGTATCTGAGAAAATTCTGCAAGAGATAACTATCAAAATGGGATGTCATG
This sequence comes from Neoseiulus cucumeris, assembly GCA_021527715.1. Lineage (NCBI taxonomy): Eukaryota > Metazoa > Arthropoda > Arachnida > Mesostigmata > Phytoseiidae > Neoseiulus > Neoseiulus cucumeris. The sequence continues at coordinate 1,716,546 of JAJSRV010000004.1, read as the reverse complement.
GCCTCAGACATCTCTTATTGTTATCTTCGAACCGCAATTTGCATAGATTGCGTCTTTTTGCGAAGCCAACTTCGGGGTACGCTCAAAATCCGCAAGTGCCCTCTTCCCCCTCGAGCTGGTCCTGAAGCCTTTCGTCTGACTTCTAATGTGGCGGTGAAATTATTGATAGAATATACAGGTTTAGCGCTGAAACGAAGGAGGATCTGGGACAGGGGAAAATGAAGGACGGACGCCAGAAATTTGATTCAAAATAGTTCAGTGATGAAGAAACTTCTGATGAAATCATGCATGGGTGAACACCGTGAACACTTTGTGGTGGCTGCGAATTCTATGACTTCCGCGTCGTTCTCAGACCAAGTGAAGGATTTCTTCGCCACGAGCGTTGTGATCTCTCACCGACGAATATAAAGCTTGACAAGAAATGGTTGGAAGACAACTTCATCACTTGCTGCTATCGAAGGAGCCTCTCAAAGTGAGCTGAACATGAAATTTGTACTCTGCCTCGCTGCTGTTTTCCTCATTGCTGCTCTCTGCTTCCACGTCTCGGATGCTCAAGTGATCGCTGCCAGCCCTCACGCTCACTACTACGGATATCCTCACGAATATTACGGGACTTACGCACCCTATGGATACACTTATTCTACCGCCGGATACCCGTATGGAGCATACGCCTTTCTCAAGAAATAATAAAGTCTGAAGCTTTTCCTGATTCGGAACAACATGTTGTTGCTTTTCCATAACTGGCGGTATATGCACGATTCGACTGAATAATTATATTCTTATTGTGGAACGGGTACTATTGACTGATTTACAGTGTAACTTCTATTATCACCGGATAGACGTCGAGGGTTATATAATCGAGAGACCCGCGCAGAGGGTCGCGAAGTTGGTCACGTGGGATTGCACAGAGAGCCACGCAGAGGACCACTCAGTGTGTCATGTGGGGTCATAAAAGATCTTAAGAGGTGTTGAAATACAGGGCAAAATACACGAGGGGTGATATGATTGAGGTTCTATTGTGCCGCTTCTACATCAATGAGAAGAAATTCTCGGAATCAAAACCTTCATAAGAAACCTCCGCGATATTCCGGTTAGTCTTGAATCTAGCCGCCCGTTAAAAGATCTCCGCAAACGGAACGTTTGGGCTCAGAGCGATTCTATTCGGGATTGTTTTCGAGTGAATAATGCATGTGGTAACACGTCATACCATCTCTCGTCGTTTATCAGTACGTTCGAAATCGATCGCTCCCGGAATTCGTCCGACCCCGAAGACATTTCGATGTCATCAGAATCCATGTCGATTCACCCAGAGGAACTGCCATTCCTGTCTCTGATAGGATTTCAGTATCCAGGAATGAGGACGCACCAACATACCAGTGTGTGGCCATGGGTCTTTATTTCATTTCACAAAGCGGTTGAGTTCTTACTACAATATCATTCTGCCCGGTTGGGTTGCCGTGAGGCTGACATTGTTTTGGCCACAACGGGTTTGGACGCAAGAGTTGTGCAACTCGACCCAACTCGAGTCCAAAGGGACTCTCATCAAAATCGCACCTGAGTTCGAGCGAGGAATCACTCCGAGAAGTTGCTGCAGGAACGCTCAGATATCGATGCAGATCATGTCCGTCCTCCGATTCGGCAGAGCTTTCTCAGGTCGAGTGATGTTGGACCTTTTTTCCGCACACTCCAAGACGACTGTGATCTAGTGCTGCTTGATTTCCCAAGTGATGAATCAGAAAAGCAATGGCGTCATTGTGCGGCATCTGAATATCGAGTCTGGTCGGCCACACGTAGACCATTGACATTCGTGCATAAGTTTCCAGGGAGGATTCCGCGTAAGCTTCCAGAAGACAGCGGCGTTGGTTCAGCCGGCATTCAACCTTTCCAGAATCGTAGTCAAATTTTGCATGAGACCTCATACGCCTCGTTGAAGGTGATTTCCGTACACACGTCTCCTTGGAATCACTCACCATTCGTCGACATAACCCATTTAAAGTCAGGTTTTCGGGTGGTTTTTCGCAGCGTCGGTCGTGGCTTGCTCAGCAAAGGTTGGCAGGATGAAATTCTCACTCGGATTCCTGGTCCTCTGCGTGGCTGTCCTCTGCTTCATCTCAGCTCCCGTTCCGACTAGCGCCCAGGTAGTGGCGTACGATCCTCACGGAGTATATCATGCTTACGGATATCCTTACGGCTATTACGATTACTATGGAGCCTACGTCTATCCTCATGGAGCATATCCACTGCTTAGAAAGTGAGCTGTAACAATCCTCAATAAATGATCGGATTCCCAATTCGGCCGAGGACGCATCACGGTTTCTTCCTCTTGCCGGGTCTAGATGAGTTCTGTTAACTTTCTTAGCATCGTATGCTCGAAAAGACCCAGAACTTGGAGGCTTCGATGAGAAGAGCGGAATTTATCTTCATGAAGTGAGTTTTCGTATTCAAAAGCTGAATCCCGATTGGCGTCGATCCTCAGTCATTCATGGAAAAACTTTGGTGTCTACCGCCAAACACAAGTCCATCGAATTGTGACGGCAGGGCAGGGAATTTCTCGAATTGTGACGGCAGGGCAGGGAATTTCTCGAACTGTAGTGTGTTTGTGATTCCATCCATATTGGATCTCGGTTGAAACTGTCAGATATAGCAAAGAAAGAGAATTTGTCCGTCCACAAAAGTCATGACAGGATAATTGGGGCATTTGATCCATAAAATGAGAAATTCTTCTGAATCCAATCGAAAAGTAAATGCAATTAGCGAACACAAACTCTGTCTGTGTAGGCTGCTGCATTGCCGCCATTTTCTATGACTTATGTCCATTATAACAACTGTTATCATCGTTTCGATGGGGGTGCAACGGTACCAGATACAACTTTTTTGTTTGTCAGAAGATTCCTGCAGGACGAAGGGAGGCCATCTGTCGACACGATGCGCGTTGCTCGTAGAGTACACACAACTTTGAGTTTTGAGCCGCTATTCGACAAAATCTATGTGGACAGATGAGGTGGAGGTCCGGCTGAAGAATCCGTGGGCCGCCCCACCCTCTGTGAGGTTGGTTCACCACAAAACCATGGCAATTGGCATCGGCTTGTCGCCTTAATTAGACTCAGATGAAATGGAGAAGTTGTCACCGCGGGTAACAGACATTCGATATCGGGATATTTGATGTCGTCTTTTGGTTTTCGGCTCTTGATTTAGAAGCACGAGTGCTAAACGAGCTGTCTGCGACTAGGACGTTCACTTCATCGCTCGATGGCTTGCTTTCTGCAGGGCGACTGTCCCGAATACACAGCCCATCGGACTCTACTGATCAACATCTTTCTAGACAGATCCTTTTTATCGGAGCTAAATGACCAATTTTTCCATGCTGATTGCTAGCCACTATCGTAATGACGCTGGCACAAAGTTTCAAATAAGACTCAAGCCAGTGCGTGGGAAGAGCTCGAAGATCTCAGCGGAGGTCCATTCCCTCACCGATGATTTGAAGACAAAATCGTCGAGGCAAACTAAGAAATATTTGCGGATAGTTTCCGCACCAAGACGGCAGCAATTCCTCTGGATGGAACAGCCGGAAATGAATCTCCGTCGAGAGCTTGCGATTCGGCGCTAGAGGTAAGATTGACGACCAAAGAGTGAGATTCTTCAAAAAGCAGTTGGGAAATCCGTCAAATTTATTAAATAAGCAGTTGCCATTGTTTGGTCTCTATGATTTGAGTCAGTTTTGATGCATTAGACATGTCGAGGTTAAAATGACTTCCAGAGACGAATCCTGATCACCTACGTTCGTTAAGAGACAAAAGGAGGAAAGTTCGACAGAAATGATGGGTCGTAACGTAGAGCACGACGCAGTGATAAATTCAATACATTATCACTAAGTTATTATCCGTCGTTCAATTGCCGACAACACTGACGTTATGCGGGCGATGTCATTAGCACTTTGTAATCCGGGAAGGTAGCTTCTGCTGCGGGTGGTCACGACGCTTGTGCTTCTAGAGTTCGCACAAGGGACGCAAACGGAATGTTCGCATTCTGCTCAAAGTGTATTCAACATCGCGATGGTGAACACGGACGAACCAGTCTGGAGATCATCTCGTACGGCCAAACTACGAAGAACATTTCCATCCGTAATAGTGCCTCAACGGCCGTAGAGCAGGCTCCATCCTCGAGCGAAGTGTGGTTTCGGTGGAAGATGAATCCTCGCAGAGCAGTGAACATCAACGTCGTGAGCGAAACGGCGGCGATCGCGAAAATGAGAGCCGTCCCATATGACACCCAAACAGATGTTGTGATCGGTGTCCTGTCAGGGGCAAGCATGGCTTCAAGCTTGTGAGGTAGCTGGTCCAAAACGGTGGGGAAAACCAGAAGGAGGCTGAGAGTGGAGACTACCGATACGGTCAAGATCCCCAGGGCGAGGTAGAGGCACTTTGGGGAGTTTTTACTGTACACGTACAAACTGAACAATATGAAGCAGACGGTGAGCGTGAAGAGGATCAGTGCGATCTCTCGATGAGCTTTCGTTGGTCCGAACATCATATCGCAGACGCCGAAGAAAAACAAAGCGAACAACACCGAATACGAGCTCATCAGGACCACGGCTGAACCGCTACTCTTGCAGCAGCTTGCCAGTCGCAGGAACAACAGAGCTGAACACGGGAAGAAAACTACAACCCCAAGTTCCAAGCGGTGTAGAAGAGTCGGACTGGGACAATAATTTCCTCAGTGTATAAGTGATATTTGAAGCGAGAAATCCACGATCGTCAGCAGCATCAGGTGAACTGCGATTATGAATAGCACTTGTCTCTGACGGAACTCACGACGTTCTTCGAGGACAGTTTGTTGAACGTTCGAGCCGAGTTCAGTGTCTTCTGAATTTATGATCGTTGTGTAAGTATACTGGCCTCCTTCCGGTGATTGCACGGCAGCAGTAGATGGTTCAGGGTATTCAGGATCACCTTGGTTACGCGGACCTTTCGATCCCAATGAATCGAGATAGTCGAGTTTTGATGAACTGTTCGAGCCAATTGTTATGCCTTCTGCCATGGCTTCGTAGAAAGTCTCTTTGAGTTCCTTGATGCTCGACGTCGAAGACGAAAATGAAGAACTAGACGCCATGATCGCTCTTGCTGCATCAAGTCACTCCCCAACTCACTTTAAGAACTTCGAACTCTGGGATTGTTGATGCCCAGAGATTTGTTTTCGTTCTCTGAAAAAGAGACGCCATGGGCCCTTCCAGCTGACGTGCATGTGATGTGCGCTACACGTCAAGAATTTTCCCATCAATGCTGCAGTCCGTTGAATGCTGACACTCAGATGGAGACTATTGTTATTGCACTCGAACCCCCTTCGTCGAGGGGAGACAATGCCATTTCGAGCGAACATTCGGGCGGGTATGGAATATGCCCCAGAATGGCTCAATACGTTGCTTTGCAGCAGTTTGTCTGGTGATCTTATTTCTGGACATTACGGTCCTGAATCCTTCAAACCTCCTCCCTAGCAGTATCTGGCAGTGACATGAAAAGGCAGAAAAATAATTCATCCTGAGCCGGAGTCTAGCTTGTCAATTGAATTTCATCAACCGTGACTGCCGTAACCATTTCATTTACACGAGATGCTCTCCTTTCATCAGATAGTCTGACAAGCGTGCTCCGTTTCTCTCTTTCCATCCGATGTTCTTCTCCATTGACGACGTCGAACCAACAGACACGGTGAGGCGACCAACCGCTGGCTGCTGGTGACGTCCCGGATGGTCGGTCGGCAAGCGGTCCGTAAGGTAGCAAGAACGCCAACCGGCGGGCTCGGCGAACAGCTAGCAAGCAAGATTCGCCGCACAGACAAAACGCTGCAGCCCTCTCCTGTTTGGGTGAACAACACAAGACCGCAGATCGAAACGCATCAACCCAGAACCGGTTTCGTAGATCACAACGAGCGAGGTGATCGGCTCAACCTAAACCGGTGAAGTTCCCTGTCGGACAGGGTTCGAACTCTCGGCCAGAACCTCGTGCCGAGCCTATCGTCACCCGACGGGGCAACCGAATAGTTTCGATTCACTCCGCTTCAAGCGCTCTAATGAAGACGTCAGAACTTGGTTGAGCCGGCCAATGGACTGCTGGCTCTTCGCCGCGTTCTGTGTACTGTCCGCGGCATTGGTGTACATCCAAGTCCTCAACTATCCTCTGCTCTACGACGATGTAGCCGCTGTGGAACGGAACCCAGATGTTTTCGCACCGTTTTCGTTACGATCTCTGTTGACGAACGACTTCTGGGGAACTCCGCTCGCGGCTAACTTCAGCCACCAGAGCTACAGACCATTGACCGTGTTGACGTTCCGAGTTTTCGGTGATGTGTGTCGACAGCGTATCTTCAATGTGCTGCTCCACGTTCTCAACAGTGTTTTGCTGGGTCTCCTGGTGCAGCGCTTCCTGGGACCCCGGTACGGAAAGATCTGCGCGGGACTGTTCTGCATTCATCCGATTCACGTAGAAACTGTAGTGCAGCTGGTTGGCAGAGCCGAATTACTCTGCGCGAGTTTCTACTTGGGCTGTCTCCTCAGTCGGTCGTACCCGCTCGCCTACGTGCTCACCGCCTTCGCGACCTTATCCAAGGAACAGGGAATCACGGCTCTGGTCGTCAAAGCTTCTCTGGACGTCATTCAGCATGTATCCAAACGTCGCCAGAACAGAAATCTGTGGAAGGAAACTCTCCTATCAACTCTGATGACAATCACTCTCTTAGGGGCGAGATTGACTATCTCCAGTCAGGCGCCGACATTCCATAAACTAGACAACCCCGCCCGGCTTCTGAATTCTCCCTTTCGACAGATCAATCTCGCATATCTCCCTCTGTTTAATTTTCATCTTCTGCTCAATCCCCACAAGCAGAGCTGTGACTACACCTTCAACTCCGTGCCTCTCATCCGAAGCTTCTTCGACGTCAGAGTACTTCAACTTGGAGTGTTTGCGCTGGCGGTTGCGGCTGCTGCTACTGCGCTTCTCAAGAATATTTTTGAGAAAACAGTTGAAGAGGAGAAGTTGAACAACAACTACATTCCCTTGAAAGATATAGAACCTTTCTGCAATCCTACTTCAAGCTCAATCGCACTCTCAGCGCTAGTTATGACCGTTCTCCCTTGGCTGCCCGGCTTGAATCTGCTTTTTTATGTCGGGTTCGTTGTTGCCGAGCGGGTTCTCTATCTGCCCTCCATGGGAGTTTGTTTTCTCGTGGTTTTTGGATTCTCGAAGCTGGTCGCATATTTGCCGAAACGAAAGGCGATACTTCGAAGAGCTTTGGTGGTCCTCTGCGGATGTCTCCTAATGAAGAGCGCGTTCCGAAGTCGACAATGGCAATCTGAAGTCAAAGTCTTCAGTTCGACCCTGCGTGTGTTTCCTGGTGAGTGATCTCGCGGAGTTCGGAACTCGTGAAAGTTCGTTTATGACTTCTTCAATCTTCTGCCTCCGTGGAAATGTGGAATTTGGAAACGATTCTGGCGTTGAGTTTGATGGATTCCCGTTTCAGAAAACATCAAGATGTGGAACAACTTGGGCAAGGCGTACGAGCGTGAAGGCAACTTCCACCTGGCGTTGAGCTGCTTCGATCACTCAGTCGCGATCTACGACGATTTGAGAGCGAATTGGTACAAAGCGAAGCTGTTAACGAAACTCAACAAAGACAAACTCGCGAGAGATATATACCAAAAAGAATATCCTTCTGTGATAAGAAAGTGCGACCACTTGAAGGGATCCTCAATCCGAAGAGAAGAGATCCTCTTCGTTGTAGATTATGTCCGACTGCTTATAAAACTTGACGCTTTGCAAGAGGCGCGAACGATTGTTTCGGATACTCTGGCGATATTCCCACGGGACGCCGATTTGAATGTCGTTGCCGGTGAACTGTTTTACAATCTGAACGAGAAGATTATGGCCGAAGACAGCTATCGCAAAGCACTCGAAGCAGCGCCAAGAACAGCTGACATCTATTATAACGTAAGTTTCTCACCCGAAGCTATCTGCGGATCGCCGATTGCGCGCCCTATCTCGAATGGTGGTAGATCGAAAAGAAGACCCGAACCGATTTCTCAGAATTTCTTCGAGTCTGAGCAATTTCTCACATTTGTCTTACTCTTCTAGCTTGGAGTGTTGCTGATGGAACGCGGAGCAACGGACAAAGCGGCGGACATGTTCCGAAAGTGTGTAGAAATTAATCCTCATCATGAACCGTCACGAGTGAATCTCAACGTGCTCAGCACGAACACCGAAGATTCGCAAATGATGCAACTCTACAAGGACGCGATGGACTCGCTTCGGGAAGGAGCCTATTCTGCGGGTAATTCCACAGCTTTTGCAGTTCGTTCTTCTTGAACATGTTTCTTCCCCCGTCTGTCTCTATTCCCGTGTGATTATTTGATTATCGTTCGATCCATGTAATATATGACAAGTTTTGACAGCAATTTGTGTATCTTTTCGATTTGACAGCTGAGTCGCTGCTACACCGAGTCCTGTCTCGCCATCCTCATCATCCATCAGCGCTCTACAATCTCGCCCTGCTCCAAACCCAACTGGGCAAGCCTCCGGCAGTTTCGTTGAGTTTCTTGGATCGCCTTCTGAGCCTGCGCCCCTCTCACTCGAAAGGTCTTCTGCTCAAAGCTAATATCGCTCACCGTCAGCTTCGCGATACACACGCGGCCGTAGAGGTAAATCGGGTTTTCATGTTGCTCCGATATTTAATTTTCTGGTGGCAAATATGATATCATGTTATGGACTGAACCGAACGACATTCTAGAGAAGAAACGTCGAATTTGTGGAGTTGTCGTTTTCGTTGGTTCTAAACTCAACAATGACAGAAGTTTAGCGTATCGTCCGAAACCGATGTGAGATGTCCAGTTCTCCTACTCTTGTGTTATATTTCCCCTTTGTGGTCGATGTCATCCCATTGTTCGGCGCTTCCGCGGCTCCGTGGAAGGGAGCAATCGTTTCAGAGAATGGAAAGGAGAAATGCTTTGCGTTTCGACTCGTCCAGAGGCAGATATCTGGATGCCCTCATGAGTCAATGCCGACAGGGTCTGCCATTGGGACGATACACATGAAAGTAATCGTCTTTACCATCATTCTGCGTAACGTGGGCGGCAGGCAGCGGTCGACGAGTCAGACCGGAAGAATTACAAAGCATTTGTCGTTTTTCTGTCGTCCAGTAAGCGAAGATGGACGCTCGATACGCGATCTCCAATTTTACTGTCGTCCATCGCTTTGAGAGAGCTCGTATGGAAACCGTCCAGGGTTCTCATTCGCCGAATGTGCGATGAAATCCGACAGCCGATGTGTGACGGGAAAAAAATTTAACCACGAGATCCAGCATGTCGAGCGGAGATTGAGAATATGTCTGTTCTGAGTATTGCCCGCACATCAGAGAACAAGATGACATTCTGTTTACTTCTTTTGCAGCTGTATGCGAAAGCGTACTCCGTTGATCGGAGCCTCGAATCAGCCTTAGAAGCACTCTGTGACCTTTCGCCCGCGAAGGCCTTTCATCTGGGCGGAAGCTGTCACCGGGATGTGGAAATCGATGTTGACGCCAACGATGGAACTCAAAGGCACGATATTCCACATTTCAGTCGAAGGCGCATTGATCTCTGACAGCCGAGTGGATTTGTAAACAAAGTATTCTCTGTAGAAAGCAGGAGGGATCGGAGTGTAAATTATGTATATTTTGAAATAAATGCACTGTAATTTAAGGCTGAAAGTATGATACATGTCATGAATGGGAATAGGAGCAACAGGATGATTATTCGTCCCTCCGACCGTACTTGAAACAAATTAGATGAATTAGTTGAGATCTGCGAGGTAATGTGAGTGAAACATATAAGTGTACTCGAGTGCTCATTGGCGTCACGCGGAAATTCTAATAATTGAGTTCGCATTTTTCATCAGAGGAGAAAATTGAGTTTCATCACGACGATCATTCAAACTTTCTATGGAGAGGGCGGTACGAAATTCGATTTCGGATTCTCTCTCGATCTCAGAGAAGGAAGAGAGAGGGAGAGAGCGTGGACATTCGATCTGGAGTTCGTGACAATAACAAGGATGCCTCTCATGAGTCATGAATGCTTGACTGTGTCCATAAAACTGAGCCTTCTGGTCGTGGATAAGTCGCGTAACTTCGGAATCAGTTGCTCCTCTAGTCGACGCTCTGACTGGGGTCGATGTTTTGTCTAAATACAGTGCTTGATCAGTGATTCCAATCGCTTGAGGGTAATATCATCCATGTGAGTTGAGTCTCATGTTGTGAAGTACTCAGCTCCCGTTTGGCGCTTCGTAACATTGGATATCTTGGTCGACTTTCATTGAATCAAAAAGTCCCGGTAGCGCAGAAGAACACGATACGCTTGTCCAGATTCTGGTGATCTAGCTAGATTTCTGTAAAAACCCATAACAGCCTCGTAGGCGGACAATCGTTGGGTCTTTCCGGTGTGTGATTTCTTGAGCGACCCACAAAGCTCCAAAAAAACGACATCGCGATCACTCATTGGATTCTGGCACTCTCCGCGGTAACTTCAGCGCGGGATTGATGCTGCCTCGTCCGGTCGTTGATTTCGCCTGGTTGAAGAATCAGGCGTGCGCCATCGAAGAGAGAGATGACTCTCTATGAGCATCGCATCCTGACGCTGTGTGACGCTCCGATGAAAGAAACGACTCGAATTTCACTTTATTACGTAACGTTCCCCTTAAACAAGCATCCTAGTAACCTTGCTAACTCTTCGTAGCGAGAACCGTCCAGTGACCGGTAGTGACATCATGGACTTAGAAAACTGCAATGCTCCGTTAGTTCATCGCGATATCCTGAGCGCGAATAGCGGTCGGTGCCTTTCTCCACTGAAGAACTCTTCCCTGCGAGAATTTTTCTATGGTATTCTTCTGCTGTGAAGAGTTCATCGGCTCGCTGTGTTTTGGAAGTTCGCTCACGGTGACCGGGGTCTGTGACGTCAGCTGACGCGCGATTCTGCACACCTTCTCCCAGAAAACAGTCCAAACATCTCCCTTCCCTCCTCCGGTATATAAACCAGAAGGCTCACCGAGAACGCTTAAATCAATCCAAGAAAAGGTGAGTTGTGCTCTCTCTGGAGAACAGTCGGATCATAATTTCTCGCTCGCCGGTTGAAGGTTCTCAGCGGCTGTGTCCCTTAGTTTCTCGAGAGCGTTCAAACCCCGCGATACAGCAGCCAAGTGAGCAGACAAGTGTTGTTCGACGCTCATGTTGTGAACTTCTATTCGATGAGGATCTCCACTCAGTCGCTCGGAAAATATCCTCGAGAAGAATGCCAAGGTTGCGATCTACATCCGCTCTCGACGCACTCATTTGTTGTCTTCGAGGAAGCTGATAGTGATTTTTCTCCCGGCATAGAGTTCAACACCTACCAGACCTTGAGATCTAACATCACTTGCAGTGGTTTCACTGGCGGACAGCGGAATAATATCACTTTCTGTCAGAGGAAATCCCCGAATTTCTGTCGTTTTCTTCAAGAATTTTCGGGGACGTTCTGCTTGTGTCGTGCTACAGAATCACTCGGAGTGGGTCTTCCGTGGCCGGGATATCCCCGGCTGGCCGCCGCACGACCTGTCATGCAGAACATTTTGCGGAACCTTGATTTCTTGAAACTCTTGCCGCGCATTGAGAAACTAACAAGAGATCTATGCCTTACAGACAGATATACAGACAACAATGCGTCCCATGATCTGTTTGATTACACTGGGCCTCGTAGCCCTCGGGTCGGCTCAGGTGATCGAAGAGCGATCCTCCATCCGGAATCCTGACGGCTCCACAACTCACAACGCCCGGAGCTCCTTTTCTCAAGCTTCGTTCTCAGAGGAAGCCACCGGTCCCGACGGAACGACGATCGGAAGAAGTGTTCACAGAGACTCCACAGGAAAAATCACCGGCAACGAGTGGACAGCGAAGAACGGTCAAAAGGTAACGACACTGCAATCAGAAACATTTCGAGAACTCCGCACACCGAATCGATTCTCGTGATGGAGCAGCAACACAGGTATCTCCCGTCTCAGCTGTCGTCGGCTGTCGGATCGTCACAATAAAGTTTCCGTGACTTCCAGCTTCAGACAAAGCCAATCGATGGCTCAGACATTGGAGGCAGAAGCACTCTTGGCGGTTTCGGAGGACTCGGTGGATCTGGTTTCGGAACGAACTTCGGTAACACCGGATTCGGCAGCGGATTCGGAAGCGGTGTGGGACATGGAATCGGAGGAGTTGGAAACCCTAACTTCGGAGCCGGATACGGCGGCTTCCCCAATGGAGGTAAGGTAAATCCTACTGTATTCCGCTTTCTTCCTTCCATTATTAAACCGTTTCTTTCCGAAGAAAACAGCCTAGGGTAGAGAGAATATCTTCTGTCATCTTCTAGGCCTTCCCTGGGCGAATTTCGGAAACTACGGCGGGCAGGGATTCATGAATCCAGGCTTCGGTCACATGCCCCAGGTTGACTTCACTCAGTATGGCTTCCAACAACCTCTTTCTGTGCCAAACTACTCGAAATTCCTTTTGGGCGGAGTCGGATTCAACCCTAATATCGCGAACGATGGCCATTTCGCCAACGTCATCCCGAAATTCGGTAAAGGTGGAAGCAAATCCTACGAACCGATGGCGGTGGTGCTCTCTGTCTGTCTCTTCCACCCTCAGCGTCGTGCCAGGACTCTATTCTCCTCCATTGGGCTTGAGCGTGATCGTGAATCAACGTGACAACAGCATGGCTACGACTCTTGCTTTTGCGACTTGACGTATATTCATTGTTTCTTTCCTGTGAACGTCGGAACTCCACGAGCTTCTCTCTTAACCTGACTCTGCAAATGACGAATTCTCTTCAGTCTCTCAGAAAGATCTGCTGATCGCTCTTCTGTCGGTGTCTTGCCTGGAAGACGAAAGTCTGCAATGCTTCAAATGCCACATCTCTTTGCACTCTATTGAAACAATTGTTTCTTTTTGGTTCCAGGGCTCGGCTCCGGCTTCGGTGGCGTAGGAAGCGGATTTGGCGGAGGATTTGGAAACCCTGGGTTCGGTCAGCGGTCTTACAAACATGAAGTCGATCCCGCTTCAGGAAAGCAGACATACAGCTTCTCTGAAAGCTCTGGTCACTCGTCGTCCTCTGCCACGGACCAGTAATCTGTGATATTATCGAAGAGCCAATGAACAGATTTGTTGATAATAAATGATATTGTGGATATTTTCATGTTCTTGAAGTATTCTTGACCTGAGCATTTCCGAAAAAGAAACCTCCGTGTACACGTATAAAGCTTCTAGGGATGTTTTTGAAAAAAATATGATCCAAGGTCGCTCTAGATCACAGCGTAAAACTGAGAAACATTTTGTGATCTGGAAACAGATTGTCTCCTTGAAGGGACTTTCTTCTTACTCAAAAAATGGTCTCCGTGGATCCTATCCTCTGAGGTGAATCTCTGAAATATTCTGGTACCGAGCGTTGACCGAACCTTCGGTGGATCGTCATCTTCGATTCCCTCTGAAGGGTTCGAGAGAACGGCAGAGGTGTAACAAACAACTGAAATGCCCCACAGGAGCTATAATTAATAGAGTTCGGGAGTTCGCGACCTCGAAATCATCTCGTACCTCGGAGGTTTGTGTACGTCAAGAAAAAGCTGTCCAACCATTCAACATTTTTGGCCAGCGGCTAATAACCTTCTCCAATTCTATATTCTTGTCACCGGTCGATCCATTTTCCAGACCTTTTGAGTCCTATCATTAAGAATCATAGATCAAGCTATCATCTCAATTAATTCAATCTTGTGAGAAATTCAAGAAACTTAGGCGCCAGCAGATGCTCTCTCCGACGCTGATTCTGAGTGCGAAATATTTTGGGTGGCTTTTTCAGCCGACATCAGTTGGTCTCGTCAGAGAAATCAGCGACAGTGGGTCGATTTCGATCCGTTTGATGAGGAATTATCCGCGCGTCAGAAGGAGCCGTCTCCAACCAGACTGAAATCAAATGTAGTGAAAACCACGAGACTTCTCTATTGTCTGCTGGTATGAGACGGCTCTAATGATGAGAAGCCAGAGCCGCTGCCGGTCACAACAAGGCTCTTCTAGCACAATGTCTTCTCTCCATCTTCTATTTCGCAGAAAGGCGGTGCCACCGTGAACCAGTGCGCCGTCTGGCGACCCTCAACGAAAGCAAGCACCTTCGGGTTCTGGTAGTAGTCGACGAGTGCGCTATTCGTAAGATACTTGCTCATCATAGACTCCATCTGTTGTTTTATTTCAGTTTTCTTCGTGAAAGAAGCATCACTCTTTGAGTATAAGTGCAAATAGAAAACTTGAGCTTGGAAGAGTGTTCTTGTGCTTGAGGAACTTCGAGGGGAGTTTTCTGCCCGGACTTCGTGCAAGAGGATCTCTTCTAGTTCAAAAAGAGAAGAAAACTCTAGATCGTTCCAAGAGTTCGTTTGCGCGGACTGTCCTCGCTTTCGGTTGGTTATCTCTTCCTCCAAGCCGGCGAACTATGACGGCCGTCTCCATTCTCATCATCTAGTCTAGAAAGAGCGAATCGTATGATGAACATGTCGAGCTCGCTGCGGTTCTGTGTTGTGCTCTTCTGTTGTGTTTTCGATCTCGGTCAGGCAGGTTATTACGCTGACAATGGGCTTGACCAGACAATCTCGTACCGGAGCTTGCCAAAGTCAGATAAGCGGGAGATGGAGAACGAGATCTTGAATTTACTCGGCCTGGATCATCGGCCGAAACCCAAGTTGCACCAAACCACAAACTCAGCGCCCCAGTACCTCATCGATCTTTACAACCAGCTTGATGTGGACGATGACGATCGTAACACGTCTTTGCGAGGCGTTGACTTTGTCGTTAGTTTCGTTAATCACCACGATAACAAAGAAGACGAGCTCAGTATCGAGCCCAAGCTACGATTCGACGTGAGCGACATATCACCTCATGAGACCGTCTTGCGCGCTGAGTTGAATCTCTACCGGAAAGATACGCGCAAATCGAGCTCGTCATCTGACGGTCAACTTGTTGACGATGGCTACGAAGAAAGTTCGCCAAAAGCAACGGAACAGGCCGAGTCCGTCACCCTGTCTTCGAACGAGACCGTCTCGACAGCGGAACCATCACATGGAAACGTTACGGAATCGGATCTGAGCGCGAAGAATCGAGCCAAACGAGAGACAAACTTCGATTATCTCGACGATTATCCGTTCTATGACCAACCCTTCCAAATACAAGTCCTGTCCATGAGGAGTGGAGACTCCCGAACGAGAGAAATCATCCTCGACTCAGTTGCCAACTACTCCATGAAAGCGAACGAAACGGGGTGGATAAGACTCAACGCCACCGATCCTCTACTCAATTGGGTAAATAGTCGAAATATGTTGCATACTAATGATGTACATTAGTCCTCTAATCCGGTCAGAAGTGATGCTTGCCGTTAAATCTGTGCAGTGAGCACCTCTCGTCACAAATGGCGATACTTTGCTCAGATCGCCCACTGAGCGGATGCGATCTGAGCGCGTAATCAAGTGCAATGAGTTAATCAAGGCAAACAAAATCGAGTGTTTCAAAGCAGTTCGCTTCGGCTGACAGATTGAACGGCAGCAGTGGCAGCGGCGGCGGCGGCGGCGACTGCGGCGGTGGTTCACGAGAGGAGGCCCCCAGCAAACGCTAAAGTAAACATCTTCTTCATAGGTGGCATTTCCCGGCGAGAATTTTGGTCTGGTGGTCCGCCTTGTGGATACAGAGTCCGGTCTACAGCTATCCCCATCGCAGGTTCGTAGACACCGCTCGTCTTCCTATCTACGCCGTCCAAGAGCACCGATCGGCTCGCCGGCATGCTGATCGACCTACGGTCACCGCGCATACCGATGACAGGCTCTCGCGCGGCTTCAGTTTTCGACAGCTAGTTCCGCTCAAGAACAACGACCACATACTCCTCACGTCGTTAGCCCAGTCAAACAACTCAATCTACTGTCGTATGCAAATGAAAGTATACGATTACAGGTCCCTCATTGAGTGCTTGAGGTTTAATTTGAAATTCTAGGTTGGGCTCGTCATGGCCGGTGCCGGAGAGCTCGCTCCATTCATGGCGGCATTCGTGAAGGAAGGAGCTGGCGCCAAGCGAAGATCTACGAGGGCTTCAGAGAAAACTCGAAGAGAAAAACCGCCCATGAGATCGCTCAACGACGATGTGCCCTATTTTGAAATCAGGTACCACTGCGCGTCGACAGCAATCACTTCTAGATGATCTTCTCCGTCGTTCATCTGCGACTTGAAACGATCCGTAGTGTAGACAGCCGGAGAATCTTTCGGCATATCAATTCATCAATGGATCGGATGTAGAGTCTAATCAGAAATTAATTGTTCTTGGAACTTTCAGACACCACTTCTCTCGCCGAAACGCCTGCCAAAAGCGTACCCTGTATGTATCGTTCAGGGATCTCGGTTGGCAGGACTGGATCATCGCACCCGACGGCTACTCGGCGTTCTATTGTGACGGAGAGTGCTCGTTTCCTCTGAATATGAACGCAACAAATCACGCCATCGTGCAGACTCTCGTACACCTCGTCAGCCCCGGTCACGCACCGAAAGCATGTTGTGCCCCGACGAAGCTCACGCCGATCATGGTGCTCTACTTCGACGACAATTCAAACGTCATTCTGAAAAAGTACAAGAATATGGTCGTCAAATCATGCGGCTGCCATTAGTTCAGTGTTTCCAACTTGCGCGAGCGGAAAAATGCTATATAATGTAAAGCTTGATTCAACTGAACGATGTCGGCCGAAATGTCGGTGCTTTTGTAAATCTGCTTCGGTTTCTAATATTTGGGTAGAAGCAAGAATCTCTGTGAAGCTGCCGTTGTCTTCGCTCAACGGCGACGTTGGATGGTTCGAGAAATGTAAATACCAGACCTCGTGGTCGTATGATGTTGATTGAAATGATGAAGAGAATCTCAAATGTAGTACTAAAAGTATTGAAGTTCAATCCCCGTAGAGTTTTCATTGCTCCGCATTTGTGATATTCGTATTGTTTTTCACACGAAATTTCGGGATCACATGCGCTATAAGTGAGCCGGAGAACAAGAAAGCACTGACTTATGGAATCTGCTGCCGACTCTGAAGAGCCGCCTAGCCTGGTGAAACCAGCTGAGAGGAAGCCGTCGGAGCGAGAGAAAGAATCTTCAGCTTGCTCGGGAGCTGATCTGCGTCCGCGCTGCCGGAGGCCGAAGACCGAATGGCAGGGCGACACAACGGCGCCATCCCATCACTAAATTTCATTGTGTGTAGAATAGCCGCCGCTGACCTGCTGAAAGCGATATCGAAGAATGGAGACCCCTGAGCATCCACCTATGCTGAAAGGTTACAAGAATGTCGTCAGCGTTCATTCAGGATGGATTCTCCCACTCGATTGAGGTGTGGGCGTCCAGCGTGCACAGGTCATCGATGATTCGGATTATTCGTGGGTAATCCACGATCATCGCGTACTCGATTTTTCAAGCGCTCGCTTATCATGCCGAGATCCATCTTCCGACGAAGGAGACTCACGGAGGACAGGCAGGAGACATTCGTCCGATGAGGGAGACTGCAAATTACACCTCCCCATCATATGGAGCACCTTTGCGTAACTAGGGAGGGTGGACAATAAGAATCAGCATCAAATATTCGATGATTTCTGTCGATTCTGAAGACGAATAAATGACCTTTTTAGACGAATTCCGCGATTTCTAAGTGATCCTCCCTCGTGTCAAGTCGAATAATACCGATTGTTTAATGGAAATATCAACCCTTTTCTCAGCTAGATTGAATGGAATCTAATATTTTAATAGCTTTGGCCGAAAACTGATGGCGAGTCGTAAATCTAGACAAAAATCCCGTCGGATAGTATCGAACAATAGCAATCTCAGTACGGTGTGAACCTAGGCAGGGCGAGTTTATGTATTTTGGTAGCAACTGACGTCAACCTTAGGGTCGATTTCAGGTGTTCAAAGGGTTGCGAGCATATTTGCATTTCCGTTTTTTCATTTCTGAGGTCAAAGGTTTCGATGAAAATGAGAATTCGCCAGAAACCGCTTCAAGCTGGCATGGAGCGACAGCGAATGCTTAGGCGAGGAGCAGTTTCAACTAAAAGAAACCTATATTTTCCTTCCTTTGGTCAGTTTCTCATTCAGGTTCCGAGGAATCGATTCATTCATCTCATGATGCGAATTCCCCCGCGGAAATCGATCAATATGCGAATTCAGCGAATGTAAAGTATTCTGCAGTCAAGTTTTATGATCACGAATTCCACAGGACGGACACAATTTCGAGATTCTCTTCATCTTTACTTGGACCCACAGATTGTTCACCTCCCGGGGTCTACCACTGGGATCCTAAGCGTAATCGAGTACAGTGAAACCCCGTTACAACGAATTTCTCGATACAACGAACAATTTTCACGTGCTCGTTCGGCCAACTGATATAAAAAGACTCCCTTTATAACGAAAGTATTTCGCCAGTCCCGTGGGGTTCGTTGTAACGAGGTTTCACTGTATTTCGTGGTTCACCTTAGAATCGAACGAGAATTCTTCGATTGACTCATTTAGGACGGCCCCACGTGTAGTTCACGATGAATTTTCGCCCGGAACGACATTCGAACAGCGAAGTTCAAAGCGGATGACGGTTGGCGTCGGCAGTTTAAGTAGCGCCAACAATGTCTTTGAGTTGCTAGTAATCTGGATAAGTCTGGAAGGAGTTTCAAAGCCTCTGGTGGGCAAGAGAGTCTGTTCGCCTGCTCGCCGACTTGATCGCTTGCATGCTGACCTCCGTGCTCACTCATGAGCTCGGAAGTGTCAAACATTCGGTTAGTGAGACAGACAGTGAGGCAGTTATTCTTTTGGTGTTTGCCAACTTGGGTCCGCCGTGCCAGTATCCTGGTTTCCTGGAGACGGCGCATGCGTTCGTGTGGAGTCGATTCCCTGTGCTGGGAGCGTCACAAGACACAGACGTCAACTTGAGAGATGTGAGTTGTGACAGTTTGTGCACCTATGTCTCTACGTTAGCCTGTGGGTTTTCCTTGCCGCGCATCAGTGAGCTCCAGTTGTGAACAAACTTTTCAATCAACTCAGGGCATTTGCTTAGGTAGTGTTTCCGACAGTGCCAGATCCTCATCTCGGCATGCAGATACTTTCCCTCGAATTGAAAGCATCTCGAGCGCGAACTAGAAAGTGTCTGTCAGGGCGTTGTCAGCGGACTTTTCGATTTTACGACTGCGGATCGTTTTGAGAAATCGAGCACGCCGGCGGAGTCAAACAATGGGTTTTCCGGAAAGTTTCCTCACACACGAGAAGAGGGAAGGATTCAAATTTTCCAACCGGGCGACTCGGGTTCTTTGGCGGCAATTCTTAGACGTTGGAGTTTGCAATCTGCCAGTTCTTTTCAAAATTGAACCCGGCTCTCCTTGTTTCCATCTCGGTACACCTTCTAGAGCCAAGAAACAACAAACAGCGCTCGCCGCCAACAAATCATCGAATTATCCTTGACATAATGCTCCAAAGATCTTGATTCGACCGCGAAACAATACCCACAACGCAAATTCGGCTAAGCTCTGACTTAATGCACCTCCAAATCGAACCGAACATTCATGTCCGTTTCTTCGATGAGCCGCTTTCTTGTGCAGAGAAAACAACAAAACTTCTGGAATCATAAATTCGCGCTCTAGGCTAAAACTATGCGCGTCTGAAATCGGAACATTAAATTCGAAATGACTCATGTAACCGTCACGACGACGACGTCCACGGTGAAGCTAGAGTATCTTTATCGCTACTTATATCGAGTCTCGCTTCGTAAAATCTAACCAGGAACAAAATAATCTTGACAGGGGGACGAGAAAAAAGAACAAGAGATCGTCATCCGGCTCCTCGAGGTACTCAGACCACTCCCGAGATGACTCGAGACGCCGAGAGGAATTGCGACGCAAAGATGAGCGGACCGGCAGACAAAGGGATCGTGACTTCAATCGAGATGCTTCGAGAGATCGCAGCAAGGGGAGCGCGAAGTTCGAAGATCGGTTTGCGGATGTCCAAAGAAAATCTCGCGTCGACTATTCTTCGGACGAGAGGTCTCCGACCGTAAAATCTAAACAGAAAGAGAACAAGCGTTCCAATGATCGCGAGGAGCGAGGTGACTCTCCTAGACGCGCGGATTCTAGGATTCATACGAGGAGTCGCAGTGGGAAATCACGGAGCAGGTCCCGGGACCTCTTGGATTATTATGATGATTATTCAGCGCGGGACGAGCCTCAAGCTCGGTCCCGAAAGACGCGTCAGTCGAAGCACGACGAACCCTCTGATCTTAGCGATGATGACCAACGCGACAGGAATGGAGCGAAAAAATCGAAGCATGGCAAGGGTGCAGCAAGCAGAGAGAATAAGCCGACAAGATATGACTCCGACGCCAGCTATCAAGACACTTCCAGACCGAAATCCAGGAATGAGGCTGCGGCGAGGTCGAATCGTCACGGAGATGACTTCGAGCAAGTTGACTTGACGCCCAGCTCGAGGAAAAAAGAACAACGTGGAGCAGGCAAGCTCAACCAAGGTTTCGAAAACTCGGAGGCTTGGTTGCGACCGACGAGATACGATTCCGATTTGAGTGATCGAGGGCCTTCTACATCCAGAACTAGGCTCAATGATCCCATCAGAGACGGATCGGAAGTCAGAAAAACCGACCGCTGGACAGAGCATCGAGAGGAAGTGGAGCTGACGGACTCGTCACAAAAAGATGCAGGGCCTACGGGTCGGAATAAGAATCGAGCCTTCAAAGATTCCGAGGTAAAGTTGCGTCCCGCCGACGACACACGGCCTCCACGAGACCAGAGCAAGAGAAATGGAATCGTTCATCCAACTGAGCCTCCCGAGGAGTTGACGTTCAGAGCACGAGAATTGAATAATGTTCCGGATCCCCGGTAGGTTGACCAGCTTGATCCACTACGCGAACTCATAATTTTCTTCTTAGAAGAGTATCCTGAAAGATTGCGGACATTCGCCAGGTCGACGCTTTGTCAACGGACGGATATGATGCTTGGCGTGATGGACACCAGGAGGGATCTTGCGGAGACCGACGCTTTTGCTTTTGAGAGTCCCAAGGGTCGTAGAATATCAACCTACATAGCAGCGGCGATCTCTGTGGTAACTACAGTTCATTCTCCGAAGCGGAACCATCTTTTCTAAGAATTTATGAACTTCATCCTGGTCTAAGCAATACGTCTCCTGCATAGCTATTCCCCTATCGCTGTGCCAGGATCACAAGATTTCTGAAGGAGATACAAATCTGACTAGAATCAATCCAACATGAAATGATGCGTCACCGAAAATCTGATTTTCCTCCCAGGTTGAGGCCTTACTGGGACTCGCAGTCGGAATCTTCCTCCTTGTGGATGCTGAAAAACAGAGTGAGTGGCACGGAGACTTCGTTCCCAATATTTCCATGTTTCCCACGCATGACAGATTTCCCTTGCGCGAGTGGTTGGAGGAATACGCAGTTTCTCCATCACCCCAGATATCAAGGATTACAAGACCTACATGGTTTACACGTACATGATCCTGCACGGACTGGCTCTGGTCTTCGGTGTTCTCCTCATTTGGGCGAATAAGGTGAGCGAATAGAACACGGACAAAAGTTCGAAATGCGCACTCCGAAACGTCCACCAAAAGGAGGTTTGGAACAGTTCACCTCAGTTTTGAGCACGGAATCCCGTTGCGAAACTCTTCTCTTTCAGCAATGCCAGCTGGATCTTATGGTCGCTTGGATCGCCGTTCAGATCTCAACAGGGATAGTCTTCGTTGCTGGGACAATCTTGTTCCTCGTGGTTGAAATGCTCCCCGGAGGCGTGAGTCTCCACCATTCAAACAAGGACAATATGAACAAATTCACGGTTTCCACGACCCTTCATTTACTAGTCTTTGATTCTCATTCCACCGCTTGCAGGATGACTTGAAAAATCTTGTGCTTGGCGCACCCTTCATCTACTTCAGCTCGGCTTTCTTGATCTTCATTGTTCTGAAGGTGATATCTTCTGCCAAAATCAAAGTATCAATCGATGCATTCAACAAGCTTTTCCATGATGGAATTCGACAATCTTCAATGAATTTACAGGTACTGACCGTGGCGATCGTCATCCTGAGGTATCAGAGGCTAACCTTCATGCCGAAAACGGTGAGTGAACTCCATCCGTGCGTTAAGAAGTTGTTGATGACTCAGAGGGTCAGAGTTAACGGCACAGAATCGGTTCGTTTATTTTGGTGCCCGAGGCTTGCCCACAGAGGCTCAAAAGATACTCTCCAAGACATGCCCACAGATGGTGGAAGTCATTGAAACCATTCTCAGAGTAATCGGCTCGCGACATTGAGCAAAAGTATCCGTGGATGGATTTCTATTCGATTCGAGTTCATTTCCAGAGAGGCCCGAAGGATGACAGACCTGTTTCGAGGTGGGCGGAATACCAACCACCCCCAAACGGAATAGGGTGAGTCGGAACAAGTAGCAAGAGCAAATCAAAACATAGCCAAAGGCTGTGGATGTGGAGACAGAACTGAGAAGGGAAAAATCTGCGAACTAAGATGGAAAATAAAATCAGATTCCCTCCAATCAGGAGGATCCCGAGCGAAGAAACTGTCCCAAGACCGGAGGACGCGGAGAGAGAATCGGATGCTCTTGCGGCGTCGAATCCCCCTGGAGTTTCCAGGCCCGAAGGGCACAGTCCGTCCAGGGTCCCTCCCCCGCTGCCTGAGCGGACGGTCAGTGTCAACGATGAGCACGCTTCGACTCTTCGATCTAAAATAGAACCCGTGTCCGAAGTTCCACCTCCCCTCGACCAGACAGGTCGGAGTGGATCGAAGCAGTCCATATCCAGCGTTTCGACCGCGAATTCTGAGCTCCCTTCGGCCCTTATACCTCGAGCCACGACTTCTGGAGTCCTAGGGTGCGAATCCGATTTTATCTCTCCTTTTCGATATTTTTCGTTCCATTTTGTCGCGAAATTCGCTCATGTACCCCCGCTGTTTCAGAGCTTCATTGAAGCCTCCCATTCAGGGGGGTCGCACTCCGTCTCCGAGACCTGATTCGTCCCCAACCCGTCCTCCCACCAGGTTCTCTTATGTGGCCGTCGAACAGCACGTTCCTAGAGACGATCTGTCAGGTTCAAGATTTGAGTCCCCTAACACCAGAAGAGAACCTCCGTATGCAAGGCAGGAGCCTTCATATCCGCGACAAGAACCACTGCATTCGAGTCAAGAACTTTCGTATCAAGAAATCGATCGCTACTACAGGGAACCCGAAATCCCCCATTCGACTCGCGAACCTTCATTCGCGAGAGATCGCTCGCCGCATGTGAGACCAGAGTCTTCGTACGCTAGACCAATACCAGCGGCGAGACCAAGTCTCGCCTCTCGAAGCAGGCCCGACAGGCTTTACCGCGATGATCCTGAACCTGCGCGCGGCGCCCCGAGCCGCAGATATTTGCCCCCAGGAGCCGTTCCCGCAATCGGCAGCCCAGAAGAATGGGAGAGAAATCATCATCAGTATTCTTATGGGATGCCGCAGACTCACCTGAATGCAGCCCTGCATGGTGCAGCTCGCCGACATCACCGCGACTGCGAGCCGGAGCCAGACTATTGAAATGCAGAAATGCATAGGAAATGTTGCAAGAGAACCTCTAGGAATCGTTGACACTGCTACTTGCTATCAATTTCAGAAGCTTCACTAGCTAGGACCAAATCAAGGAGGTGGAGAATAAAAAGGAAACTCTTTCTAAACAAACGTCTCACCTCGAATTTTCTTCTATTATTTCTCGACCTTGAAGAAGTTCCTCATCTTTCCAAAGAGCGGACTTTTCCAAAATGAGCTCTATTTGCGAATAATTTTGTCATTGCTCAAGTTCGAATGGACTCACTTAAACCTTTTCTGTAAACCCAGAGTGAGGCAAGAAATCTCTGTGACGAAGTTTTCGATGTGCAGCAAGAACCTTTGACTTATTGTGATCCACATGCAGAAAAGCCTCGACTTACTGGATTCAGATAGTTCGCGTCAAAGAACAATAGCTGGCTGATTGTGTCACTAACGCTAAGCCCTGAGCGACGCGAAACTGTCCGTCGGTTCCCGCTCCTTCCTGAGAAGTCCGTCTCGGAGTTTCCGACTGCGAAAATTCCGCCTACGACCACTTGACTGCAGACTTGACGCAACGAGGCGTCCCGATTGTAGGAAACGGTTCAAGAATGGCAAAGCAGGCTTCCAAGTGAGTTCGAGAGGTCGCGAATATCTTGATGACGGCGTTCAGTCTTAATTTCTTAACTGAATCTGACCGAGTTCGACATTGATAATCCCTAAATCGCTCGTTTCATTTGCGTTTCGTTGCTCGTTGTTTTAGAGATGATCTCCGGAGCTCGAACTTTTTCATATGGCTGACCACGGTGAGTTTGCCGACCACCACAGCCGACGGAATTCCTATACCGTCCGCTTTCAATCATTCACGAAACGCTGCGAAAAGAAATCGCTTCGGAACTACAGCCAAAGTCTCACAAATTCAAGTTATCGTTCATAAACCACGTATGTATATTCACCGAGATTCCCGCTTTCAGATTGAATCGATACTCGGCCTGGCATTCGGAATCGTGCTTCTGATGGATCGAGGTGGGTGTCCAGGGTCGCATTGGGAATTTGGAAACAGATGATCATACTCCGTGTTCTATGCATACTTTGTTCAAAATTGAAAGTTTCTTCATCGAATATATCACGATGGCTCAGACGAGCAATGGCCTATTGCCAGTTCGAAAGCGATCGTCTATATCGTCGGTGTATACACCGCTTCACACGGCTTGGTTCTGTTGTACACTATCACGACCTTATATCTGAACAGGGTTAGTTTCAAACCTCTCCCACTGCGCTCAATGAATTTTTCTCAAGTTTTTCGCATGATTAGGGGAAATTGTTTCGTCGCAGGGGAGGAACGCGACTGCATTGATCTTCTGGATTCTCTTGCAAATGAGTTTCATCATCCTGGAAGTCACCGGTAGCGCTTTCCTCGTTTATCGAACGGTCCAGGAGAATAGAGTAGGTTTCGCATTCAGTATGATTCTTTGGAGCCCAACGAATTTCTCTGATCGTGAGCAACTACCGCGACCTAATCTTTGCTTTTACCCTAACAGCGATTCCGTGATGACATCGCCCTGAATGCCGTCATTTGGACCTACATCACGGCTGGTTTTTCCGGATTCATCGTTTTAAAGGTAAATGCTGTAAAATCTCGAGTGTATAAATGTTGGATACCAGTAGAAGTTGAGATAATCATAAGATCATGTAATAGAAGTTATACCCTGTATAGTATGGAGTTCACATACTCTAGGCGGTGCTTTATGAATTATGTAGGTGTTATTAAGTATATATAAAAAATCCAATAAGTTTCGGAGCCGTCTTCGGACTCCAGGATATCACAAATTCAGATTCCAGAATTATAACTTCTCTCCCATTTACATCAATTGTCAGGTTTTTGCTTTGTTATCCGTTGGTAAACGATACTCTACATTGACTGCGAAATGCGATTCTCCTCAAGTCTGCGTCACCTCATGCCACGTACCTCCGAACAGCACCGAATCCGATAGCTCTCCGTGCTCGAAGTAAGTGTATTCAAGCATCCATGAGCTGCTCATACAACCGCCGTGATTCTCGGGATTCGCCTCAATTCGTCCTCCTCAATTCAGGCCGGTCGCCGGCACTTCTAGGAGCGGAGGATAACCAGTGACTTCTAACAGCAACCGATGAAGGGAGAATGGTTGGCTCGCCCCCCGCCCCCCCAGAAGCTCGACTCGTGGAGTGGGGAATCAATCTGATCTCCCGAAAATCGCCATCCGCGTCTGACTCCGAGGAACCTCCTCCATTGCCCTGACGTTGTAATAAACTTTGATTTCAACTGAGGAAAAAGTACCCGTCTCAAATCACAGAGCGTTCTTCCTCCTCCGCAAAAACGGAGGCAGTTGCCAGCTAGACCTGCATTATACTCATTGTCAGTTAGACTAGGATTGCATGTGACGATTCACAGTGCGTGAGCAGATTGAAAATCGCTAGGCACGAGAGAATCGCCGCGTTTGAGGCAGAAACTCCTGAGGATACATTCTACGGTGCACTTGAGAGAGATACACCGCATATGGCGACGATGCTTTAAACACCATGGAAGGTCCGGGATAGCCTCGGATTTCCTCGTATTTGCTACAACCGAATATCAGCTGTTTTCATCATTCACCGCCGACCTCTATCGTAGCACTCAAACCTGCTCAGATGGTTATTCGATTCTAAAGCTGGTTTAAATGTCTTTCGAAAAGATTCATGCCATGTTGCTCGCCTTTTCGCTCATATTATTAACTAGCGCACCCAGTCGCGCTTCGCTGCGATGGGGTTAGGTGTCCCAAACAAAGAAAAACTCGGAGGAGAATCTAGGAAAACAGAAGGAATCTTAGGCAAACCAGTTTGCAAAAAATATGTTCTCCCATCGATGAGATCACGGAGCACTGACCACCAGCGCCCAAGCACTCAACCAGGGCCACTTGCTGCGTATTTGCAGAAGCGAGTTCGGTCGTGCCCCTTCCCTCCTTCGCGGGTGAAAACCGCAAGAGAGAACCTACACGGTGATAGACTTGTCCTTGTTCTTTGAACGTTGACATGAAATTCTCCCGAATGATATTACTGGCGCCGAAAGAAGTTATTTGGAAACATGAATTATACTTTCGAAATGTACTGTAAGAAATGCCTCGAATTTCCTGAGGTTCCAGAAATTAGCGATGCCAATGGATCGGGTGGTGGAATAAGCTCCGGCAATTCGACTTTCCCACCAGCGCAACACATACCCGGAGCCTCCTTTTTAAACGCATAGGAGAAATTTTATACCGTACTCAGATAAAAGCTCTCTGAATGTTCGTCCACGATTAGTTTCCAATCGCGCGTTCCGTTCTTCTCCCGTTTCTGAAGCTCGTTGCGTTTCATGTCTTCCTCGGTCGTCATTTGACCTCACTTGTCTTACTTCCCACGTTTCTGCCAACCGCTTTCGACGTCGCCGTTCTCGGTCAAACTTCCGTCGTGATTCTCGCTGTTCTGGCGTCTCTTCAGCCCGCTTCGCAGCACACCGCTCTCGATTCGCTCTCAACCTATGCTCATCGCTCTCTGCAGCCCGCCGAACTTGTACTTTCTTCGCACTCCGAGCAGTGCTGCCGGCCCCTTTCCGCTATGGACGCATAATCTTTAGGCAAGGCACCCCAAGTTTCCTTTCCCGTTTGGTTTCGTCTCACTTCGCGCGTACCGTCCTCGCCTCTCTTGAACTTCGTTGTCGAAGTCGAATGTATTCTCCCGAACCCCAGATATGTATCGGAAAGTTGCGACAACGATGTTCGCCAAAATCGGACGAATTTTCGGTCCCATAGTCAGTAGCCGCATGCGGTACACGTGAAACATGTCCTATCAGAAACCTCTAAACCTTCTCAACTCGTAGACCAAATTTCGTTCTTAGCTGTGACCGCTTCGCGGAGATCATGAAGAACATACAGACAGACACACAGACAGACAGACAGACGCACGTTGGCTTTTATAGGTTTAGATGAAGCCCATATTCATCATGCTTATAGATGAGCGTGTGCATTGATAGTTCAACTGAGCTTCTCAATTTATTGTGATTCGTTTGAATTTTTACACTTTCTCCAACGTGTGATTCCTTCTGGACCATTTGGGAATTTGTTCATTCTCTTTTGAAAACTTGAAAAATTTCAAATAAAAAACTAGGTGACAATTGTAATGGAATCGCTTTTGTAAGTGACTACTTTTTACAGCAGAAGTGAGTTGTTATCACCAGAGTTGAACATTCCAGAACCATATTAACCCCCACTAGAGTTCTGAATGTAGCACAGCGTCCTTGTTCTCCTGTACAACTCCTTCTTTAGGTATACTCTCGCTCTCTGTCACCGTAACGGTTCCTTCAGCGTCGAAAGTTTCGATTAGGCTCTTCAATTCCTCATCGTACGACGTCCATTCTGGCACGATTCGTGCAGCTGCGACCAGTTTGGGTTCCTTTGTCTTGGGATTGTTGCACTGTAACAAAGAAGTCAAGTCAAAAATGCGTCAATAGCCATTTCGGAGAGATTATGCGGTTGCTTCCTATTCGAAAACTTGACATCTTCGAAAACTGAAACGATCTTGACATCCAGATTGAAATTTTCAAATTTTTCCAAGAACTGAAGCTCACCAAATCGATTGTTTTTGCTTGCGCTTTTGACGCGTCATCTCACCAAGTTTCGCACCACAACCATTCTTGAGGAAGAGATTTGATTGCGACCTGATGTATCATATTGTTGGGCAGGTCTTGATCCAAGTTAGACAGTGAGTTCGGATCCTGACTCAGGCCCTGATACTGACCTCGAAGTCGATCACCCGCGGCTATTCGGCGGAACTTCTTCAGGTCAACTACGTACAGAGCGCTGGAAGGCAGATTTATAAAGCATTCAGGAAGACGTCTTGCCACAAGTGATTATATATTGATCTAACAAACTGCGGTATTCGTTCTCTAGCCGAAGGAGGTCTGAGCTTCACCTGATGTGGTATTTCCTTGATCCCAAGTGTTGCGACCAATATCCTCTTTTCCAAAAGCGGAAGCCATCCATGTCTTCCCGACTTTCGCAGAAAGGAGTGTATCCGTAAGGAGCACCACCGAGGTCCAAATCTCTGAGTTCCTTCAAGTCAGCTCGCACCTGATTGAGAAATATGGAGATTGAAAACTGAACGTACGCTTCATTTCATGCCTTCCTACACGAGTACAAACATCATAACCTTGGATTAAGAACACAGTGAAACCTCGATTATATGATCGAGAGAGCACCACAGAGAGTCCCGATGTGCGTCATGTGGGATCGCACTGGGCCACACAGAGGACTCACACAAGGTTTATGTGGGTGTTATATGGGGTCACAAGAGGTAATGTAATCCGGGGCGAAATACACGGGGGTTTATATAATCGAGGTTCTTGTGTACTCAATTCACGGAGAAGCCGTCAGGGGAACTCACGATTTGGTCAGCGTCAACGAATATGATCTTCTTTACGCTCAGAGGAAACAGCACATCGAGGAATAAGATCTTGTAGCCCCAAATAATTCTGAAAGAGAGAAACGACCCTGAGTCTCAAATCGAAGTATGATCTCTCCAGTATTCTCAAAATGCGCAATTCGAACATCCATATCTTCAACATCATCGTTCGCGTCGTACCTTTGCTTCTCAGTTTGCTGGTTGAGCCATCTGGGCCATTTGTATTCCACGAGCTGGTATTCAAAACCATATTTCTTCGCATAGAATGGAAGAATGTCTTTCATGGAGGGAGAGAGGTAATTCTTCAAGAACCAGAACTTTACTTTGGTGTTCGTGTTCTTCAAAACAGACAACATCATTATTCTGAGGAGACGTTCATAGAGGTGTCCCGTTGCAACTGAGAAGACGTTGATGACATCATCTTCCTCCTTATCCTTGTCCTTCTTAGACGGGCTTCCAAAAGAGCTGGAAGAGAAAACGGCGCCAATGAGTTTGAGTCGTATATGGAAATTGAATCACTGGAGCCCACAGAGGACAGGCTATCGGTGAGGGGTGGAAGAGACTCGGCGACTGTTAGATCGGTCCGCAAATATCTTTGTCACAAAAAACCATTCCGCATTGCGCAACTAGATGTGGGCAGACTCAGGAAAAGAAGATGCTCAGCAAACTAAAACACGCGTGTGGCGAATGTTACTTCTGTCATACGGTACCTCCACTCGTTGAACACGCGCCAATTATGAATCCACTCTTCAATGATTCCTCCAAGAACCGGTATGCTACGAGAATTCGAAAATCAATACTCGGACTCAGACTTTCCAAGCCGTGTGTTTCTATCTTCTACAAAACCCCATGAACTCGACACCCTTGGCTCTTCATGAAGGTTCACATCAACTTGAAGATTCCGCATGAGATATTTCCAATAGCTTTCTTCTCATTGCTTCCACGATTTCGACCAGAGTCCAAAACTGCCGAGAGTGGCAGTCTCTCGTCCGGTTTGTATCTCTGCCGCCGAATTCAAGAGTAGCTAGCTCCATGTTGCGAGGAGGAGCATGGTTCGACATGGGTTCTCACCTAGTGATAGAGTTCCATATTCCATCGTCCTCATCCTCATCGACAAGTAATTCTTCGTGAGCTTTCCCGGGTTGCTTGTCAACGCGTACCTTCAGTACCTGCAACATCATTCAGAACGATTGTGAGTCAATGTGTTTGCAGAGTACTAAGGCGAAAGATGTGACGATTAGCGGAAACGGTCAGAACCCAATAGAGGCAGCATCATTCCTATATGTCACCTTTGCTCGGAAGTTCGTTACGAGGACGGCCACATCTCCTCCGGATTTCTCAGTGTTTTCTGTACTGGCAATGCCATATAGTTCGCTGCTTCGACCCTCTCGAATCCTCAGATACCAGGTTCCGGGATTTGCTTTCAGTTGGAAATATCCCTGGAAGGATATGAGTGTCAGGGTTTGTATGGTGTCTCTTTTCGATAATATTCGAACTTGTCACTCTGATCTCTGATTCATCAGCGGGATGTGTGTTTTGTCTTACCAGATTAGCCATGACAATTGTGTCGTACATCACTGGGTTGGCAGGTGATCCGAGAGTGAACTCCAGTCCTCTGGGAGGTGATCCGCTATTCGCATCGAAACAGTGGCCTTCGACCAGAAGATGCTCAAGTTCAAACTCCGCGGTCACTCTGCTCTCCACGTCTGCCATGCGGATGTTGTCGAGATCATAGACCGATCTGCGGAATTGTTGTCAACTGATAATTCTCATTCGGCTTTCTTGTGAGATCAAAGACAAAAAGGATTAATAATAATCAAAGGTTACCTCGTCGCTCCAATAAGCCAGTTCTCCGGCGTTGACATGGCGAGTGTGAGCACCGGTTTGGAGGGAAGACCCACTAAAACTGCACGAGGCGCCGAAGACTCGCCCGAAGGACCGAATTGGGGTTCACTTTGCGCCACAAACCTGAAATTCCATGCTTGTAGAGAGTTTCTAGCTACTCCGTTCATTTTTTCCTGCTATACAGAGCATGGAGTCTTCCGGCGAGAGGAAACAACATTCAACCCGATCGGTACCTGTAGTAGGTTTTCAGTGGTAACTCTTTCTGTCCCTGGGCACAATTGAAGAACACTTTTATGTTGGCGTTCATGACTTGCTGCAACAGAATCAGGATTTGTGAGAGTTTCTGGGCGCCTCTCGACGCTGGATCGACGATGGCTATGATGTCATGCGCGGCTCCTCGCAAGTCCTGTGGAAACGGAAAACATATTAAACCAAAGAAATGATAGCATCGTGTATGATCCTCGTCGTAGAAGAATAGAAAGTACCTTCGGCGGGGCGTTGATAACAGCATGTCCATCAGTGGCATATTTGACTTCATGGCGGACTTTGCTCTGAGCGCACTTTTGTAGCATCGAACTCGCTTTCATGGCGGAGTCACTGTCGTGAACTAGATCCTTCAACTTGTTACCGTAGAGATTCATGCTGTACTTCTCCAGAAGATTGAAATCTCCTACGGTGAACTCCTCGTCCTTATGCAGAGGCCCGACCAACTTTCCGTTTATGATGACAGCCCTCGAGTCCGGTGCTACTCTGACAGCTTTAGCAAAAGCTGAATGCAATCGCACAATCTTCAGAACAACGCTTTCATCCAACAACTCTAGTTTTCCTGGAAGAACGATATAACCGATGATCCATCTGCGAATGAAATTCATGAGCCACACCTGAACACGCCTTCCAAATGAGGTAGCTCTCACCGTTTTTTACGAGCTGCTCCGGCTTCAGTGATCCGCTCTCAATCTTCTCCCAATTTCTAAAGATCTTGGTGAGGAAAGTTGAGACTTCATTCGGCTGCAGAGAGTGCAAAGCCGACTCTACTAACAATGTGAGTTTACCTGGGTAGAAGCCCGCGTCAGATAAATACACTGTCCGATGGAACCCGAAATCTCATTTGAATCAGTGCCCTCGAGAACACTCACCAACTCTGTCGTTATTATTGTTGTGAACAAATGCGAAACGAGCGTCCCGGCTGTTCTCCAAGTTCTCCAACGCTTGAGAAAAGATGTTCCGTCCTTTCTCGGATTCCAGGTCCGCAATCACCCAAATTGAGAGCGGTGACGTTTTGGAGTGACCAACGTACTTGAGAGTCGCTGCGAAGCTAGCTCCCATGTCGGCCGAAGAGAGTTCTGGCAGCTATGGGATTGAGGAACACCGATCATTTTATGGTCTTCTCTGACCACCTTTTTCGCCGGATCGAAATTTCCCATAAGGGTGCTTACAGTATCTGCATCGATGACAGACACGCGGCCGACGAGGTCCACAAAGGTTGTTTGATCCTTTTCCTGAGGATTGAGGATTCGTTCATTGAGCCTTGGCATAACGTTCTCCCGTGCTGGAATTCACAACCGGCCATCTCATTGAAGTTGAGGTCGTTCATACTAAATACCCATTCTGGCTTGAAAGGTGGAATCTCTTGAGTTAGAGGCTCGGAGAAAAACTCTTCGAGTTATATCACTCACACATTAAGTAGTCGATGATGGTATCGTCGTCAGCCAGTTCGCCTTTGTAAATTGCTTTCTGTATCTTCGGCGTTTGCTTCATTATCTCAGTCAGTACTGCCTCTTCAAATACCTCTCCTGAAATTTAGAAATCGATGAGGGCTCTTTTCTCACGTTGAAGAAGACATTATATTGCGAGTTGAATTCTTGATCGGTACCCACCTTTGAGATTTTCTCGTTTGAGCAAGACCCCGTTGAGCATCGCCGATGGGGACCCGCCTATCCCCGTGCGGTTCACAAAGTCCCAAGCGAGCTGCATGAGAACAGCCGTTAAATATCACACAATATCATCGAATGAGTTCTCTTTGTGACACACGGTTCCCTCCGATGAGCCAAAATCAATCGAGTGATTTCTGAAGATCTCTCACCATTCGTCCCGTGTCGTATTCACTCTCGTGTCCGAACACTGAATCAGGATCAGCCTCCGGATACCTTTTCACGAAGAGTTTCCTGATACTCTCAGAATCGACGTATCCATCACCGTGGAAAGCGTAAGCCTGTCAGAGCACAGAGGCATTGGGTGAACTGCGTACTCTTAAATCTCCGACTCACAGAGGAGTTTTGCCGTGAAGAACGATTCTTACCTCGGTGATGAAAGCTAGTCCTTCTATGGGTTTCTTGTTTTGTGAGATATAATTGTAAGCATTGAGTAGGGCAACCCCTCCATTAGACATTCCATCGATTTGCGCGTTCGGATTCACAGCTAAGACAAAGCCAATCCTGACCGGTGCTCTGACAAGATTTAGGAAAATTTGGGAGAAATTAAGAGGAGATAAACGAAGCGATATTTCTGAGAATTTGTCATCAACATTCTAAGAAGTACAGAGAACAGGGAAGCCAGTCATGGGAATGAGATTCTCACCGGTGAGTATAGAAGCTCTCAGCGAACTTGAACATATCTCGAGTTTCCGGTGAAGCAGGATCCCCAACGATCGTCAATTGGTACATGTTTCTCCTCACGGACCTGCGGTAAAGACTGGCTTGAATTCTCAAAACAAGTCATATTGACCGCGTTCCTTGAGATCGACGGGCAATCCACGTGTGTGGCCACCCCCACAGTGGTTTTGGAGAGATTAGAAAAGAGATGCATGACGATTGTGCTGATTTGAGAAACCCCCAGGAGAGTGGAGCCCGTTCCCGATACGATGACAGAGTTTTCATGATTACCTGAGCATCCCTGGGTACGTTGGTCTCAGCATGTCCTTGAGACTTTTAGGCCAAGTTCTGTACTCCGAATCCGATTCTATGTCATTCACATATTGTAGTGCGGAATCACGGATATCCACGGCATAAATCGAGTTCCTATCAGAGGAAATTTGTAAGTCGGATGTTATCGTCTTAGCATGATGAAACGAAATGAAGTCCTGAGACTTCCGACGTTAGAACTCTTGCATGCAGGCCCGAATAGAATCCACAGATCACGGAGAAACTTTCAGAACCAAACGCTTGACAGTAATCCGGTTCAAGGGCATCACTTCTTCCGCTCAGAGTGAGCACTCTTGTATTCGAATCATTACTTACGAATCAGGGCTGACATAAAAGAAGACGAGAACCCCAATTAATTATATATTCCAAATTTTTCTAAATGCATGATCTCATCGAATGGTCAATGGGGAGTCAGTGATTTATTCTCGAAGCACTCACTTGGTATTGAAGTCTAGCTTCATCATTTTCTGAATTGTTTCAGCATTAAAGCCAGCATCGTGCAAGCCCTCGAGTAACTTTGTTTCCTGTTTCACTGAATCGAGTAGCACGAAAAGATCGCTGACCTGGAATTTAGAAGAAAATGCTTGTACACCGCAGTGGATCACAGTTTCGAAGTTCTCAATCCGCCACATTCAAACAGTCGCTACCCACCTCAAGATCGTAGTATAATCCATTGATGAACAGAGCGGTGTCAGTCGGCTCCAGATTGAGGTACCCTTGGAAGAATCGTTTGTTTCTTTCCATCGCCGACGTCAGTTCCTCATCGACCTTGATACTTGACAACGTCCTGGAAATATATCGAGCAGTTACATTACCGTCTTGGAATTTCACGTCAATTATGGAATCCAAACGGTCTTGACGAAATTCTTACCGAGCCACGGAGGGGAAATTGTGACACAAATCTCTGAACATTTTCAGTTGATGTTCCTTCGGCGCTTTGAGGATCCTTGCTGCTAGTTGTGAGCTCAGGTTTTCCACTTCGTGCTCCTTGAGATTAGTGAGCTCTGAGTCCTATTGGAGAAACTGAAGTTCAGTACTCGACAAGATATTAACCATTAGCCTCTTTCTCCACACCGAACAACTGATGGATTTAGTGCGAACTGACCATAATGTTTCCGATATCAAAAGAATCCCCCTCCACATGGTCAGTATCTTCTTCGAATGCTGTGGACTC
Organism: Neoseiulus cucumeris; assembly: GCA_021527715.1. Taxonomy (NCBI): domain Eukaryota; kingdom Metazoa; phylum Arthropoda; class Arachnida; order Mesostigmata; family Phytoseiidae; genus Neoseiulus; species Neoseiulus cucumeris. The sequence continues at coordinate 1,681,510 of JAJSRV010000004.1, read as the reverse complement.
TTTTTCTTTGTAGTTGGTATCATCTTGTGATTTGTATTCCATTGATTTGAGAGCCAGCTCGACTCCATATCCGCCGAGTCGTACTTTTCGGTCCAGAGATTTCTGAAAATATCGAAGAAAAAACATTTGGAGAAGAAACCTTCATCAAATTGAGAGTCTAACGATTCACTCGATCGATCCACCACTTACATGAACGTAGTGTCGTAGGACGTAACGAATCTTCCCCTGAGTGAATCTTTTCAATAGAGCATAGTGATATCTGAAATGAACGAAAGGGGGATCGTTGATCGGTAATTCCGGGAGATATTCTCACCCATCAATCGGAGCGGACTCTTTCGGTTCGAAAGAAAAGCTGGAAGATTTCTGAGAATGACTGTCTATGACGAAATCTATTTCTCACCTTTGGAAATCGGGATGGGCGATATCGGCATAGAGGATAACAATGACCCCATCGGCCAACGCTCCGAACTCATGATCCACTCCGTAGACGTCAGTAACCGAATCACCTCTGGAATTGACCGAGGATGCTTTGAATCCAACCTAGGAAACCCTTTGAACGAGCTGATTTCGTGAGTGTAAGGGATTATAAATGCTTGTTCAGTGTCAACTACATACCTTCTGTCGATGAGGGAGTCAACTTCATCGAGATTGCACGTGAACACCAGGCCAGGAAACTCGAGAACGAATTCACAGTCAGGCAGCTTCTTGTCTCGCGCGATCTGAAAACAAGCTCCGTAGAATGACAAAGTATGGCATTTCGCGGGGAGCATGATCGGGATCCACTTTCATTTACCTGCTGGAAAGTTTCTACGGCGGGAGAATGTGCTCTCAAGGCTAAGGAGAGCTTAAAAAGTGCGATACGCCCGTCACTCAGCTGTTTTGAGGCCAGCTCTAGTATATTCTCATACTGAGTCTTCTCGGTCGCTGAAGATTCGGAAATTAACTTTAGCCTCAGAAAGGAATCTCAGAGTTTGCGTCTGAGCTGTATGTGAATGATGATTCGAACGAACATCGACGATCCGTCTATTTTTCTGCACCGACCTTTGGAGAAGGATTCGAGATCCAATTTCTGCAGATCTGTGACGTACTTCCAGAAGGCGTCCGAACCCTCTTCGGCGAAAAATTCAGCGGCTTCCAAATGTAGCGGAGTGTGATTCCATCGTGCATCCAGAGATATTGAGAGCGGTTTCTGAATCTGACAATAGTAAAGAAAATTCTTTTCACTCATGCTCGAGGCAATCAGCTGACGCGGGACAAATGCCAGAACCTATCTGTCGTATAGAATCTGTGAATTCAGGAGTCCTTGCACATGCTGCCGTACGCAGCACTATGCTCAGATTATACGCGTGATCGGCTCACCTTTGCGAAGGCGCAACATGAGAGGAATAGAACAATGCAACAAGAATGAAAACGGAGTGATTTGACGGTGCGGTCCATTTTCGAGTAAGTCGGTTGATACTCTTTACTTCCGCATATTCATGGAAGTTTCGAACCACAGGTTGGAATCACTCTCCGATATCTTGACGCCGGGCGTGTAATTTTCGCTCAGCGTGTCCTACTCATGAAAAGAAACGATACGTTGGCCTGTTCGGCGGCCAGATCTGCGTCAACTCACAGCCGGCATTCGGCCAATCAGCGGCTGCCACAGAGCTCCTGCACGGACATCCAATTCCTTGGAACCGTGGAGCGCAGAGATGGCTCTCCGTCTGTACAACACGTAAGGATATCTTGGCAACACTTTCAGAAAGAACGAAAGGAACGGGGGGTCAATAATAGCTGAAAACTTCTTCAAATTTGAGCCTGGGTAGTCTCTGAGAGAGCAGACGAATTGACAGACAACGCTGATGACGATGATTTCTGCCGGGGTTGAATGAGACATCAAAACTACTTCCACTACTCCTTCTACTGTTCGAAGTTATAGCTCTGGGGAGAATTCCTCAGTTAGACGCCACACAGAGACTGGAAATATCGACAAAACCTGAAGATTGCATCAAGTCGAGCTCTGATCGGAAAACCTGTACAGAAAACCGGTACCCTGAACGCCAAAAAGGTGTCAGGTTGGAAGTACTCGAGTTTAATGTGACACAAAAATGAAGAGAACGTCTTTCCTGATTCTCGTGGACTCCTCGACGTGGAGCATATATACAAGGCTTTGGTCTAATCCGGCTCCTCTGAACAATATATATGACGTCTAGCAGCCCACGACTGATGAGCGTCGCGTCATATTTCTCGGGTACCTTATTCATACCATCCAAGTTCAGGCCAAGGGCGATACTCTTCATGTGAAGTGAAGTGTCTGAGTGAGTGCATTTTCTGCTCTGCCAGAACCAAGCTGCCGGGGAAAGCTTACTGAATGCCTGTGTGATCATAGAGTCGATTTCATCCAATGAGACCGGTGCTTCATGTAAGACGTATCGGTGCATGAGATTTTTGCGCCGCTGTCAGGACAAGGAGTGAAGGTTGGGGAAGCCTAAACGTCTGGTCGCCCCAGGCTTCGGAGCCTGCCCTATTCGACAGACAGCTGAGGATCATCGATCGTGATCACGGGAGACATTTCAATTTCATGCAAGATAAGCAGGGGGGCCTATTGTTGGTACTGGTACCGCGCCATCTCGACTCAAAAATGTTCTATGAGAGAAGAGGCGGATGAGTGATGATTGAGGATGAGCTGATGGTTATGGAAAATATGGTTTTTCCTCTAACTCCGACAATCGGTTTCATTCCAAGGTGTATTTCCCTTAATAAATTTTCCCGGGCTATCTCACAGTAGAATACGTATCATCACTCAGATTCAGAGCTGCTCAAGGCAGTGGTTCTGAATTGATTTTCCTCCGTGGCCCATTGGCGCTCATGAGAGGAATTCGTGTCCTGAGCTCCGGTGTTTCCTTCTTGAATGAGAACCTGAATCACTTACACGTGTACCATTTCTAACAGTTCATTCGGTGGCTCTGGAAAACCTCCCTAGGCCCCTCGAGAAGCCGCCATGGTCCCCGGTCGAGAATTACTGGTTGAAGGCAACGGCATTAACGAACAATCTTGGAAAAAGTGGGTTGTATTTCTCGAATGTCTTCCCATGTAGTTTGCGGAATAGAATTTCATGGGGCTCCTCTTTGTGAGGCTTCCAGATTGCGAGTTTGATCCTTTTTTTACGAAACAACGGACACTGTCTCCGGTATTTGTCGTCAAACGATACTTGATTCTGAGCTCATATTCTCGGATTCTAATAGACTGTGACATAGCATGTTATGTGCCTACGAGAAATACAGGAGCGGATAACTCGACGTGCACCGAGTGAGTGTATTTTGATATCGAACAAGTTTTCAGAGCGGATTTTCTGCAGCGATTTTTGAGTTCTGGAATTGCTTCCCACATTCGAAGCCGGTTGCTGATCTCTTCAGGCGCGGACGAGATGGAACTGAACTTGCAACCGGTCGAGGAACTTCACAGAACGCGATCCCAACGCTGGAAAGCCGGACTAAACTCCCGATCTGAGTGGCTTGGAAAGTTTCGATCCCTGACTCGGAGCAAGCTTCTTATCCGGGAGCGATGTTGCGATGAACTTTGAACTTTGTTCCGGAGGACAGGCTTTAGCACATGATGTTGTTGCTATAGATGAAGCTATCGATGGGATTGAAAATAGCCATGATTGTTTCAGAGAATTAACGTGGCGTCAGCGGTTCGAAATTGGCTCTTCAAATTTTTCTTCCGTACCGAATCTGGGAAGTGATTAGAGTTTTCCAGGACTGTACTCATCATGAGTCAAGATCAGCTGGCCGCAGGCAAATTTCGGAGAAACTCGGTTCTCAACCACTACCCACAAACTCTTGACGTCACGGTAACGGGTGAGACGTAAATCGCTGCCCCAGATGACTAGATAGTGACACGGTTTCTGTCGCACATCTCGAGCTCATTATCTCTTGAACTCGAAGATCTCTCATTTTCGCTCCGGAACGATCGCCAAAATCCAATGCTGGAGCTTCTGGGAGTTCAGTGAGAACCAAGGTTGCGTCTTCTATCGATTTTCGAATTGCGATCTCCCCCCGTCGGCTGCTGTACTTTCCTCGAGCTCCTCTCGCCGATGATTGGATCGGGGAAAGAAGACACTTAGCAGCACGGTATGATCCCAACCCGCGCATAGAAGTCTGGATATTTATAAAGTCGTCTACTCTACTCCGCTAAAGTGAGGAACGCAATTGTTCGTCTCGTCTACTCCACGTGTTCAGTGGCATCATAATGAAGATTCTGTCTCTCCTGGGGTGCTTGTGTTTCTCGGGGCATTTCTGTCTAGATGCCAAACTCCCTCGATCGTTCTTCAAAAGCAACTCCGACTCACTTGCTTCTCGTTACACAGCTAAGCTTTCCGAAGGCATGAGAAATGTAAGAATTCTTAGAATAACAATATCTCTCAAACATTTGTAACAATTCGGAATCGTTCGAGGTCCTCTCTGTTAAATTCAAAATCAAAGAAAATGAGCGCAGACTCGTGGAATCTGAAAATGTTGTCCTCACAGCCGAAAATTCCCCAAAACTTTGTGCCGGTCCTGAATTCACCTCCTGATGAACATTCACATGGTAAAATCAAGTTGAGGAAGCCTAAAACACAAAGCATCGACATTCCGGAGAAAAACTGTGAGTAATATCGTCACCTGGATTTATGGCTTTGAATCTCAACATCATTGATTGGTGACTCGATATTCATGGTGTTCCCTGGGTTTTGCAGATGAGTCATTGAAAGCCGCACTGCATTTTATGGAAATGGAAGAGAAGGCTTCATGCTCGCTGCCTAGTCCACGGGTGCTCTGCGTCCAAGATCACTACCCAAACGCAGATATCGTCTACAAACCGGCTTGCACCATTCTCCACAGGTCAGTTCGGTTTGATATCTCCAAGGGAACGAATGCATTCATTTCCGAACTCGGGGTCAGCAAAGCTGTCAGTCCAACATTTGTTCAATTTTGCAGGTGTAGCAGTGAATCTGGCTGTTGTCAAGATTCGGAAAAAACTTGCTCAGTCAAAAGTTTTGAGAAAGTCACCCTCTATTTCGGAAACTCGAACGACGACTCTTCTACGCTCAAGCTCGATTTTGTCAACCACACGGCTTGTCATTGCGGAATCACCAACGAAGTTGAGGAACTCGACCCTGCAGATGCCGGTCTACAGTACGGCGACAGAGAACACGGTTTCCACCATGAGCGGGACTTCGTTGAAGACGTGGTTAGCACTTGTCCTAAATGCCCTCATCCCTTCAGCAAGAGGTTCTCTCGTGGAATCTGTCAATGCGATTGTTTCGAAGACGATGAGGCCTGCATCAAAATCAAGGAGGGTCGAGAAGCCTTGGAGCCCGAAGAACGTGGTTGTGTCCGACGGAGAGTTTGCAATCAGCCCACCTGCGCAACGGGCATCCATTACAACGAAGATTTTGGCGAGTGTCGGAAGCCCTATTACGAGGAAATCGTCGATGCGACCGAAAACCAAACTGAGCAACCAGAGACGGCTGAAGTCACGAAACCCAGAAGAGTTCGCCATCGTAGGAAGAAAACTACTAAAACGCCCAGCCAATAGCGGCTGTTCAAGCAATTTTAGGTGATTAATGATTACGCGATCCGATGACGCGCGTAAAGTACAATTTTCATCGTGGAACTGTATACATGTAAAGCGAGGAGGTCATTGGTCCCTACCCCAAATCAAGCCGCTTCCGGAGCAGACCAAAAAAAGGAGCTTCTGAACACAAAGATTATCTGCGGAAACCGAAAACAGGACGCGTGGAAAGTGAATCTCCAAGAGAAGCGATCGAAGTGGTCGGACCGTGCGCAGAGAGATGTCGTCGTTAGGAAGACGGAGATTCCACTGTGCTGGTGATGTTCCTACGGCAGAGAACATCAGGGTTAAGGAGTCAGGCTATGAAAGTGGAAACAACGATATTCAATCCTCTTCCGAAGAATTGCGAGCGAAACCAGATTCCGTTCGAGAACCTTCATTAGTGTACATTTTCAGGACGATGGTTTCAGCGAAAAGTGAAAACAATCACCGAGCACTGATTAGATGCGGGTTTCCGTTATATCTGAAAACGGAAATTGATTGACTCGTTATTCGTTACCCTGATAGGCACGAAAGTACTACATTGACGCCCACCTTCATCAGCGTCGGTAGCTCGAACACCCTTTGGCGGAGCCTCTCGATCTTGACCGGAAAATACCGCCTTTCGCTGCGCACAAAGGAACGGTAGCGCTCTTTAGGCAGCGCCGTGCACGCCTAATAGGATAGCGTCCGAGTGCCGAAGAATATGCTTCACATCGAATCTAGAGGCTTTCATTGTGTTTTATTTGCTGCGTTGAGTGAATAAATGCCGGATCAATTATATTTCTGCATTAATCAGATAGCAGGATGTCGATCTTGAAATCAAACTCCGTTCGAGTTCTCCAGAGAGTAGTGTCTCTCGGATGTAGGTCCCTAGTCTTGGGTGTATTTCAAAGAAAGAAAGAAAATCTTTTTCAGAACGGAAAGACCATCATCCGAGCGAGTCGCCACAACCGAGCTCAGAATAAGTTAATGGTGAAACAGGGTAAACGGTGGCTATCCGTCCAGCATCGTATTTTGGCGAAAATACTTCTGGGCATGCGAAGAGAGTGACCGCTCTCCCGTTGGATGCTGTGCATTTGGAGGAGTTAATTTTCTCACTTCTCGAATTCCGTCCCTGCGATCTGGAGCGTCAGTGAGGTTTACAAGGACGAGGAAATCATCAGTCGAGGTCAAAATTCAGATAAACTGACTTTTGGCCACCGCCGGAGCAATGCGCGGCGCCCCGGCTCGCCGCACAATGGCTCAGGGAGGGACAGAGTCATTTTTCCAACTCTATAAAATCAGGTTCTACTTCGATCCCGATTGCTTCCGAGAGGACCTGTCCAAGACGTCCAAACGAGAAGTCGCATTCCCAAGCAGTACTCAAAATGGCCTACCAGACGAGGTCGATGAAATTTCGTATTTCCACAGTTTGAAGTTTTGACATCAATTCAATGTCTATCGAGAATTTCGGCCCGAAATATGTCATGAAAAAAAATTGTCCCATCGATTTCCGATCAGAACTATTCCCTGATGAGTTTCCAGTGCCACGGGAGTCGGGATGTTTCGCCCGATTCACAGAACACTCAAAAGTATTTCCAGAGATCTCCATCACCTTGCGTTTTCAGGGCGTTTTCGCGTTATATCATTTGCTATTGATTGACTAGCGGAGTGTGCACTTCCATGATCGGTTTCTACGCAATGAAAATTCTACCGATTTCGGTCATCCCATCGACTGAAGGTTGACGGAATGAAGTTCACCCTGAAGTTTTGGGGTTGACCTTGGCGTTTCAATTCTTCCCAGCTTCTACATAAAGGGTCTATCCGGTTGAGGCCCTAAACTCTGGAAATGTGCTGAAAACATTTGGATCAAGTTCTCCATTGGAGAACTAGCACTTCTACACAATTTCCAACTTCCCGACCCTCTGGAGGCGATTTTAACGCGCCAAAACTGAATTGAGACCCTCCGAATCGGTCGACGACGGAGAAACTAAAAATGCTCAATACTCCGCCAGTTTCTGACCTACAGCGTTGATAGAGTTATCTTTGGAAAGCTCTCATCGAGAACTTCAAGATGATTATCTCAGCGGGCCAGTCAGCCCGTGGTTATATTTTCGAAATCGAGGGAGTCTAAATTCATTTGTTTTGCATACCTAAGCTTGACGGACCACTTTCTGCTTTTTTTTTACAAATGTGTTTTTTTGAGACGAAGAGAATGCGACCAAGAAATCGAAAATCGAAGTGACGCTTCTTATTCAAAATGCCTAAAAACCGTCTCCGGTCTCAACCGATCCATCGAATTTCATGGATGACCACCGAAATGACTGAAGAAAACTCGCTCTCAGCTCACTGCTAGCTTTGTTTCCGAAGCAGAAGATAGACATCGTGTTCAGAGCACTTATTGGAAAAGACGGATTCAAGTGGCTGTCGATGGTTTCGAGAAATATATTCGACACAATCCCAATCAAACTGGCGGCAGAACTCCACAAGTGAGTTTGTGAACAGTCTCGGCTCCCTCCCTCTGGCCTTCTCCGGCCGAAGGAGCCTGCTCAGTGCATCTGCCAGCGTGCTCCACATTTTCCCGGTGCCCGTGCTGTTGAGACAAGGAAAATCGTAGATATTTCTGGCACTCGAAAAGGTGTTGCAACTCGGAGTCTGAACGAAAACAAAAGTTCAACCCCGGCGGAACAATCCCCAAGAACTACTGAATGTCGTGTGAAAGACATGTTCAAACTGTGAAACTCTGTCGAGCAGCTCTTCCTATGATGTTTTCAAGCTGTGTAAATTGTGGACGACAGACTCATAGGGTGTCTGAAAGACAGGAGACGGTCACAACCCAGGAAGAGATCGACCGGTATGGTGCATATCATGGGAAAGCGATTTCCCCAAATGACGTGCTCTGACGATGCAAAGAATGAATTCACACATCGGTTTCCGAATGGAATTAAATGATTGAGCAGCAGAGTAGTGTGTATTTTCTCCATACACATGAACTGTTTTCGCTCAGACTCCGAGTTTCAACGACCTTTTCGAGTGAGAGAAATCTCTATGATTTTCCTTGTCTCAGCAGGACGGTCAGCGGGCAAATGTGCAGCACGCTGGCAGATGCACTGAGCAAGCTCATTCGGGCGGGGAAGGCCAGAGAGGGGGAACCGAGACTGTTTACAAACTCACTTGTGGAGTTATGTCGCCAGTTGGATTGGGATTGTGTCGAATACTGCGAACAAACGTATTTCTCGAAACCATCGACAGCCACTTGAATCCGTCTTTTCCAATACGTACTCTGGACATGGGGTCTCTCTTCTGCTTTAGAAATAAAGCTCGCAGTGAGCTGAGAGCGAGTTTTCTTGAGTCATTCCAGTGTTGATCCATGAAATTCGATGGATCGGGTGCGACCGAAGACGGTTTTTGGGCATTTTGACAAGGAAGCGTCACTTCGATTTTCGATTTCTTGGTCGCATTTTCTTCGTCTCAAAAAAAAACACACCCGCTGAGATATTCATCGTGGATTTCTCGATGAGAGCTTTCCGAAGATCTCTCTATCAGGGCTGTAGGTCAAAAATTGGCGGAGTTTCGAGCATTTTCAGTTTCTCCGTCGTCGACAGATTCGGAGGGTCTCATTTCAGTTTAGGCGCGTTGAAATCGCCTCCAGGGGGTCGGGAAGTTGGAAATTGTGTAGAAGTGCTAGTACTCCAATGGAGAACACGATCCAAATGTTTTCAGCACATTTCCAGAGTTTAGGCCTTTAAGCCTCTCTTACCCAGAGAGACCCTTCCCTTTCTACATACTTTTCGCGTTCTTTGGAATCATGTACGTTCCGCTCAAGAGTAGACAAACAATGGCTGTCAGTGATAGAGCTCAAATAGAAATTCTGCCAAAATAGCGATATTCCGATAATTTCGGGTGTCGTATGTTTAGAGTTGCACTTTCACTGAAACCGACACTCTGGTACGGAGAGGGAACCCGAAATCGTCGACGAACCTCGTTCTTTGAGCTAGATTCAGAACACATCTACATGCTAGTAACTCGCGTAGTAAGTTCATGAGCACGGAAGAGCGTGACTAGCGTGCTTATTCAGACAACATTGATTCTTTGAGTGTCAGACTCGTTCGCCTTGGCGTGCCGATTTGAGACAAGGTGCTCGTCGATGAGCCCGACTCGCGTCGGTCGGTTCACCCGCAGTGATCGACACGCAGGGGATAGGTTTTGAAAATCCACTAGCTGGCGATCAACCACAAGCCCCGGAGCCTACCCAACCGGTTCTGGACATTTTCAGCGAGTCTCCTTCCCAGATAATCGGGAAAACAAGACCGAGACCCTCGTACCACCAAGTGTAGCCGAGCGAGCCGTTCGACAGTGTAGCTCCAGGCCTCCGAATTATAGAGCTCGCGCGTTGTTCATTTCGTTGCTCCATGGTATATTGTTCTGCTGGCTCGCAGCAAGCCCAATCGAACACAGCAGGGTGGATCGAAAAAGGTGACGCTTCTCAGAAGCAAGCCCACGTTAACCCGTCCCTGGAGCTAGACATTGAGTTCTCCAATGGAAACAGTTTCGAAGCAAGGATCCTATGTTTTGATGTCATTGACAGTGATCGATGTATTATTGTAAAGAAAGCGAAATCGACTCAACGTTTGCCCGACGAAGGACGAAATGGACTGACGCGACGCCGCTCACATCCGCCAACGATTTTCCGGCAGAAGTGTCCATGAAAGTTTTGAAAGCGACCTAAAGGATAAGAAAACCGATCGAGAAGCCCACGCTTCGACGGAAGGACTCAAAAGATTCTTCGTTAAAAATAATTACGTCTCTCAGCACGAAACTTGAACAATAGGGTGGCGACTGACGTGTACAAATCTTCATCACCACGCCTTCTGGATGTCAGCCGAATCAAATAAGAGGGGCAAAACAATCGATTTGGTGTTTTGGATCACGTTCGGCGTCTCAGATTCCTCCCTCTCGCATGGACTTGAGAAAAGTCATCTGTGGACCCGATCGAGGTCGATTGACTCGGTCACTTCGAGTATGAAATCGTCTCGTGAGATGAAATAACAAGCCAGGAACTTCAGAAAAGGATAAATAGGTTTATTATTCGAGCAGCCGTATTGAGTATGAATGTATGTATGTATAGGGTATGCGAGACCTTACGCTATCCATATAGTATGCAAAACACGTTGCCAAAAATGTAGGTGATCTAGAATACTTCGTCTTTACCGTTATTTCTTTGTGATATTCTACCAGCAGTGGATGTGTTCATTCACCGACAACCTCCCCGTCCACAAACAATGCTGATTTTCTTTTCTGAGGGAGATCGCGATGACGACCACTTAGTAGTCAGATAAAAATACTTATTACAAGGAAGTCTCGCATCAAGTATGAACCGAGCGAACAGTGATCGTTGTTGTCTAATGAAAGCACAATGATACCAAAGTTTTCGGGGGTTCGCTGAACGCGTTACAAAATTCGCTTCAACAACTGCTCCGTCGGCGGAAATTTTTCAATATAAACGATAGATGGTGTTTTTCTGTTGTTAAATAAATAAGTTAGATATAGCTGTTCGGAGTTCCGTTAGTATTTTGTGTCATTTGTCAGTTATATTATACAGAGGATGTCTGCCGCATTCTCCCATCACGTCTTGCTTGACGGGGGTTCTCACGGAGAGCCATTTTTTTTTTCTTCAACCACAACGAAGTTTATGGCAAGACATCCTCGCGAATATCCGAAAAATATTCTCATGATTCGACGCCACAAACAGCTTCGGTGAGAGAATGAATATGAAAATTCAAGTTTTCCTTCTGGAGTGGTTTTACGAACGAAATAGCGAGCTCCGATGTTGATTTCAAATGATTGAAAATTTGAGAGTTACATGCAGCCTCCGATCAGGAATCGATTTTCGTTCGCGACACCGTTATAAGTAACTCTTCAAAAAGGTTGGACCGTCTTCAGGGAAGCTTCTAGTCCGTGGGCAATGCATCATCCGACCGTACTGACATGGCAGAGGCACGGGAGACGGGGGAGATGACGATTATTGGAGAGACATAAATCTTCATAATGTTGAACGGCATCCGAGTTACCTACCCTAAACGTACACGCTCTGCCGGTGCTGAACCGAACTCATTCGCGAAACAGGGTGGATGCATATCGTTGACCAGCAGTGAGTCTCATTTTTGATCAGATATTCGGGAATCGAGGTCCTCACGGCAGTCCGAGGACAGTACGACAGTCTAGTCTCTAGTGTTAATTAATTAGCGTAGTCCGCCGTAGAAAAGACTTCTGGCGTCCGATAGTGCAGCTCGACGGTGAGCATTCTTCTATCCGCTATACCGAGTATGATCATCGTGCTATTTTCCAATGGTTACTTTTCATTTAGAGATACCAAGTGCGTCAATTATCAGAGAGACACTCATCTCTGCATCTGACCGAATATTAATCACAAGCATACTTCCCGTACCTCAGCTAGCTGGCTGGCTGGCTGGCTGGGTAGGGAGACTTTTCAGTCGTGGTTTTTGCACGCAGGCATAGGCTGACTAAATTGCGAGGTCTTTCCCGTTTTCTCAGTTTGGACCTCCCCGGTTCCTCGTCCCCAGACAAGGCCAGGTGAATCTGATAGAATTGAGAGAGGGCGGGACCTCGCAGGCCTTGCGGTCGCTCACTCTGCACATTTCATTCGACAAACGATAATGTTCGAGTGTAGATTTGTTCTCTGAGTGTTCGGTGCAAGGATTGTTTATATTATCGAAATTACATATCGAGGTATATTCATCGAAATCACGACTTTGACGCGCCGACAAACGTGCGTTTCCAAGTCGCGCACATATAATGATAACATTTGTCGTTAGGAGAGGTGTGTTGACTGCAGACAACGCCTTGCTTGTGGTGATAGGATATTAACGTTATATGATCCTCCCAAGAAAGAATAGAGAAGGAAAGTGTGAACCAAGTTAGAGGTTCAACGGCCGAGGTTTCATGTGCATAAAATACAGGGCCTGTTCAGTCAACTCGAGTTGATCCCGAGTTCTTCCAGCGACGACGGCTCCGAACGGCGCATTTGCAATGTTTTCTTGTGACGCTGTGTTCAGGGGTTCGAGCCTAGATTGGAACAAAAATTGAATGAACGATGGGGATGATGGCGCTTCTCAGGGAGATTAGGCCCAGAATTTGTATGCATCGATTTTTCCGATCCAAAATATCGAAATCCCACCTTTTCTTGAAGCGCTGAGTGTTCCAATGAACGTTCGGGTCCCTTTCCGCCAGAGCATCCTGGAGAATTTGAGGAGGGGAGAAACGCACCGAGCTATCTTCGATTAAGCTCTTACTCGGCGTTTCCGGGTACATGTAGTCCTCATTCACAGGCGGCAATTTTTCACTGGCAAACGATTGATGTAGAGCCTTGCGTGCCTTTCGGAACGGACCAGGACCGTTGTTCATTGAATTTTCCTTGTCAAACGACACATAAACGGCCTGTGGGCCTGACACCGGCGTGATGAGGTCGTCCAGCTCGTCCAAAGTTGGCCCCGTATTTGTTCTTTGTTTCTCGATTTCAGCCAAGGCCTTCTTGAAAGGGGTAGGGGTTCTTGGAGTGGACGTGTTATCCCTCTTCGACGGCGTTCGCTGCTGCGCTTTCGGCGTGGAGCAGAGCATCGCCGAAGGACTCAACGGAACACAAAGAGATGAGTCCAAACCATGGCTGGACGACGTTGGTGTTTGCGGGTGTTTGAGGAACTGCGAGGGAGAAAATGTGCTGGGGGCAGGCTGTGAACAAGAGATAGGTATTATTAGGCTCAATTCGTTTAGTAAGTTGTAAGAATATTCAGATGAGACTCTGTACTCACAGTCGGTGTTTCGTATTTGACGTAGCCGCCGAGGCGGAGGGCAACCGGAGGGTTGGGGGTTTCTCCCAGGGGTCTCCGTCGTTTCAGGATTGGAGGAGTTTGCAGACATCGTTGGACGTTATCCGTCATCAAATAACTTTGATGGTCCGGCCGAACAACGTGCCGTCTGTAATGTGGAATGAATCAGTTGAGAAGCTTTTTTTTTCGAAACAAGAGGGTTTCGAATTGAGCTACGGGAGGCGAAGCGACAATGAATGAGACGCGAAAAACGTCGAACCGAAACCTACACATCGTACGGTGAGGCAGTGTTTTGGAAGTCGTCCTCCATTTCCTGAAGTTCCTCGACTCTGATGTCTTTGAGCGGTGAAAGCATCCGATTGATGTCTTCAGTTTTGACGGGTGATATTGTCGGATACATTTGTGTTTGCGGAGCCGCACAATGACGATTCTCCGAGCTGTTGTTGCTATAATATTCATCTTGCCACAAGGCTTGCATGGAGTCTGTCGAAGACGAGGGATAGAACACATCCGTCGGTTCGTCTTTGACCACGTTCGATGTGTCGGTGAGAATCGAGCTCGTCGAAGCCTGAGCGCTCTGTCGTTTCTGTTTTCGTTTGGCTGAAGAACGCATGTTTTCACCACCTTCCACACGTTTCTTGAGCGTCGAATTCCAATGATTTTTAATAGCATTGTCTGTTCTGCCGGGCAGCATTTTCGCGATGCGTGCCCACTGATTGCCGAGTTGAGCATGGTACTGGATTATGGCTCGTTCTTCTTCTTGAGTCCAGGCGCTCTTTTTGATGTTTGGATTCAGATGGTTATGCCACCTTTCGCGACACTGCTTTCCAATGCGACCTGAAACACAGGGCCCCAATGAACGAACGCAGCTGGCCGTGACGGAGGTGCACGCTATCTTCGAAACATCCTCCCGTTCGAAGATTCTCCGCTAGACATACCGAGAGAAAATTTCATACGACGAACATTTCCTGCCAGCTTTTATTATTGTCTGTCGATGCCGATAAAATACCTTTGAGATGTTTAGCGATGACGGTCCATCTCTTGGGTCCGTACTTCTTGACGAGCTCGACCACTTTCTCGTCCTCTTCTTTCGACCACGAGCCTTTGACGAGTTCTGGGTTCACGACTTTGTGCCATCTCTGCTGACACTGTACGTCGGAACGGTCGTTGAATTGTGACGCAATTGTTGCCCAATCGCTCTGACCTGAAACGCCGAACGAAGAATCTCAGAAGTTGTTCGTTTCTGAAAATTCAGAATCGCCCCATTGTTCGTACCCCCGTCGCACGGAGCGACGACATAAAAATAAATCATCTAAAAACGCATCTTGCCTTCCAGATCATTTTGATTGCATGGAATGTTTACGGGTAGATTCGGCTCATACTCCACTGGAAGGTCATCAGCAATGCTCATCATGGAAACGATCGGAAGGCGGCAAAAAGCGACGCTGGTGGCTACAGCGGCCCCTTCGGCCATCACGATTCGGCCTCGTCGCTCGCTCGTCTCCGTCGGAGACCCCTTCTACGCGCCGTCGCTGCACCTGGCACGATGACGGCGGACCTAATAGTAGTCCGACAGTCCTTCGAAAGCACTGCTTGGAGTGAAGACCGCACCAAAGTCAACGAAGCGCGCCAATGATCAGGGGCTTCGGCAGTCAAGGAAAACTTGACGTTCGTGCGTTCCTCGCAAACAATGGAACGCAGAGAACCTGTTTTCAAGTGGAGCTGCGACACGTCGGCTGTTTCGACAAAGGAGATCCCTCTGTCAACTCCATGTCAACCAAAGACAATTAGATTCATCACGAAGTTCGGACAGCTTCACATGTATCCCAAGATTTGAAACAGCTAAGCATGTCATGGTCCTTCCCCGATCTTTCTTAACCATCCTTATTGGAGGATGCCGACCGATATTCCAGAAAACTGGGAATAGGAGGATACCATGAGAACAACAATTGTGGCACAAATTCATTCGAGTCCATTTTCCGCGATGACACAATCTCCCTCGATTCTTATGCGTTCGCCCAAAGCCTCGAAGTCGAGTGCTCATAATAATTGCGACAACAGCGCATATGTTGATGGTGTTTCTGAAATTCCAGCCGTCTGTTCCCAGACTCGTTCCCATGGCATGACGACTGTGTCCCGGCTGCTGCTGCCGCTCGATGATCCCTCGAAGCACAAGCCCCCTTTAGCAGCGGATCACGGGAACTCACTCGCTCACATAGCAGGCAGCAGCCACACACCATCCGAGCCAGCCGAGCAACCAACCAACCAACCAGCCAGCCAGCCTGGCAGCCATCAAGCAGGCTAGCAACCATCTGCCGTACAGCATAGAGGAGCACGAGCAGCACACAAGCACACAAATTCTCATCGCTCCATAGTCTGTAGCGTTGGGGCAATGCCTTCTGGTTGGTCGACTAGACTCGATGGATGGATGGCTCTCTTGCTTTCTCGCTAGATTCGAGACATGTCAGAGACAATACATTCGCCGGCCCGACCGCCCCTGAGAGCCCCAAGTTAACAATGGTCTCCGATGTGATCCAAAAAGGTGTGATCAGATGATTTTTACGTATCGAAGAACGGTGGCAAAAAAAGAATTCCAACAAAACCTCGAGGGGCATGCCTCCCGCTGCATAAATAGCGGAGAATATAATCGAATTGAGATCTCTGCGCGCTTGACAAAGAATGAAGAGAAATCGACGGGCGTCAATATCAAAGAAAAGCGATCTAGCAAGACGGAACAGCCTGCGTTGAGACTGGAATTGGTCGAATCGATGAAGTCCTCGCCATCCCATAGGGAAATGGAATAAACGAAAGTGAACTGCGTTTTCCGAGGTTTTCAAAATCAAGAGGAAACTTCATCCTTCAGTCCACAGAACAGATCGAGAAAGGCCACCGAATACCCGAAACCCAACTATTTCCCTTGCCTGTCTTGGTTCCTCTGCGACGTTTTTATTTATATTATCGTGTGGGAACTGGTTCCTTTCTCACATGTCTGTCGTATCGACAAACAACATGAACTCTCGTATTTCTCGTCGAAAGAATATCGAAAGGATACACTACCGACATCTGGTGCTCGGCTAAGCAGCGATTCTGGATTTTCAAACTCAACTCGCGACATCAAGAAAACAAACGCGACTTTGAACGGTGATCGAGGATGTTCCAGGGGAAATCGAGGTTCCGACCAACGGACATACCTCCGTCTACGAAGGCAATTTGCATCAATCACAGTGTTTTCCGATAATCGGACACATGCTGTCCTTGGGCCTCACGTACGAAGCAACAGCATAATGGGCCATCAACGAAAAGAGCCCAACCCCCTTGTCAAGGTTGCCATTTTGGCGGCAAGTTTCCCGCGCAAACAGAGCACAAGATCTTCATCGCGCTCCAAGCGCGTAATTGTTCTTTCGGAAGGTATATCGAAAACTCGACTTCGTCAACGAAAGGTTCAGGCTAGGCTCCGGATCCACGGCAACAGCATATGGCGAAGTGCGAGGCCCCAAGCTAAAACCGAAACCATGTATACTTGGAAACCAGCGCTCCATGTTTGACGGAGTCTGGGACATTGATAGTTGGGGAGCCATGGAGGGAATCACGAGAGGAAAACTCACCAATTGATTGAACTAAATGTTTAAGGAGCTCATCTTCTTCTTTTGTCCACCGACACGAGCTCTTGCTTTTGTTTAACGACACATTTCTACTGTCCTCGAAACTGCTGTCCTCGAAGTCGTCCATGATCAAGGAGGACAGCTCTTGTGCACGATTATGAGCAACTTTGTGATTGTTCTTCTTCACATGGACTACTAGTTGGTGCGCACGATCGGCCGTCGAAGGCCTAATCCAGCAAGCCAACTCCCGCCATTTCAAACGAGCTAAGGAAGTCTGCTCTGCGACGCGATACAAAAACTTACGATAGCCGCCTCACCCGTGTCGCGGGAGAGAGTGAAACGGTTGTCGTCGCCGGCCTGCTCCGCTCCACGCTGAGCGACAAGCTTTCATGGAGGATTGCGCTGTATGAGAAATTTTATAGTTTCCGACTTGGATTGAAAACGAAGAGTGCTCAGCTCCTCGTATCCGATAATGTGCGTTTGCAGTGTTGTTACTTGTGCCCTTGTGCGCGAAACACTCTGAATAAAAGTCTGAGTTGATCAAGGGACAACGTTGGCCGAAACTTCATCGAGATCGCGCTGAATTGAAACGATTATGAATTGATGCCATCCCAGTTCGAGCGATGTTTGCGATAATAACGACTCTGCACTTCACCGGAGTCCGACGAAACCTTCCCGGAGAGTTGACGATGAGCCTATCGTGAATCGTGTCACCCGCTCGCTAGCTGGCCGTAGCTCACGAGAGTGAGAACAACTAGATCCGCGAGCACAGCTGTCTCGCTTAGGCTCAGTTCGATCCGTAAATCAGTCCTGTATCATCAAACTCTGAGATATCTCAATTTTTCTCCCACCGACAAACACCTGCTAATGTCCATTTCCATCCGCCATGTAGAAATCGATTTGATGTTTGATCAAAATTTAATTCCGTTTTCCAACGGTCAAAACTTAATGCGGCCGCTACGTGCCGCGAGAGCCTAATCAAATGAGGCTCTTAAGCGTAGAGAGCCCGAGCGAGCCGATAGCTGGGAAGAAGTCTCCGCGCTTTTATTTCTCCCTATTCTGAAGAATGCAGCTAGGGTGGAAAAGCTTTCCCGGACTGCTCCACGTGTCAATCATCATAAACACCAAACAATTCCCACTAGGAGCACCCCCTACACAAGAGAATGCTATGATCAGGAGTGCTCATCTGCGGGATTGGCTCAGGTGGGAAGAGCACAAAGTTTGGATTTAACTAATGTTTTTCAGTTTGAGCGGATACCGGCAAGAAATCAAAACGCGTTCAAACCGTCCAGTACGTTTCGGGGTGATTGAGAAAAGACGATGAAATCCTCGTAGCCTGTGATTCCATCTGAATATTCAGACTTTCTATCTTGCTCATCGGGGTCTAACGAAAATCATGAAAAAATCCATTACGAAAAATCCTCGACTCCTCAATACTGGAAGTCTGAGGGCCATAGGGCATGGCATTATACAAGGTGGCGGATTCAGAAAAGTGCAACTTCAAGGCTGAACGAGGTCGCCGTCCCCGGTGTGCACTTACAATTCGCCGCCCGAGAATATCTGCCGCTTCCGAAGTAGCCTGAAGGTGTCTACCACGATGAGAGATCCACCTTCCCCGAAAATCTGCCGCCGCAAAAAATCTTCCGCCGAAGGCTATGGCCTTTCTCATTGTCAGCCTAGCGGCAAATCCGCCTTTGATGAGACATATTGATGAGAAATTCGCTCGATCGGGAATTCTTCTATTCACGCACAAACCAGAAAAAAGCATCGGTTCTGAAATCGCGGATTCCGAATTGAGCAATTGAGAAGAATGGCGATCGATTCTGATAGACCAGGTTTCGGAAAAAATATAACTGAAGCTTAATCGATATGGTAGGCGCAAACCTCAAAGAGAGCTCGATGATCATAAAGCTCAGCAGTTAATTCCGAGGAATACTCCTCAGATTCAGAGTCTTGTATCCTCGGCCTGGAAATGTTCGCTTCCAGAATTCGCCTATTGCGCCGCTTGGTTTGGCTTCGGAATCAGTTTCTTGTAGGTAGTACTCAACGAACATGAGCAGGAAAGCTCGCGACCGAAGAGTGCGATTGAGACGAAGGGGGAAGAATCTCTGAACAAATGAAAGATTCAGTAGATTGAGCTCCCTCGTGCATAAAATCTCCCTTTCTGAAACGCAGAATTCATTTCGACATCATTTTGAGCTCCTCCACGATCGCGCGCCAAATCAGCTGCTCAGTAGCAGACGACAGTTGGGAGTGAGAGAATATAAGCATTCTATTTGATGGCTCTCCAGAGCGGCTTTCGGAGTTGAAGACTCAGCTGGATTCAAGCGCCGTTCACGATGAGAACAGAATGATACATTTGGATTCGGATTCGCCACTCGTTTGTAGGGGTGGCGTTGAGTATTCCATTCATCATTCGATTCCGGGTTTGACATTCATACAAGGCTCAAAGTTTTGACAACGCTGACGTGTTCTCGGATCTCCAACGCAACAGGAAAAAGAATCACAACAAGGTGAATCGTCACTCGATAATCCACTCACATAAGCTAGGTACAACGGAGATACTTGGGCATGCCAGGCGTCTCTTATCGTGCGTCGTTAATGTTCCAATATCGGAAGACAGCATGACTCCCCAAGCTCACTGAGAGAATCTATGTATGGTGAGAAAAACAACACCGGCGACAAAGCCTCTCGGCGTGTGCGAGCCTTCAAGTTCTGTATACTTCTCATTCCGAAAGCAGTCCTGAGGTTAAGATAACTTGAGAGTTGAATGACCAGTCCGTAGGCATTGTTGGGCAATGGATATACATGTGCCGGCATCCATATCCAAGCTGTGAAGGACTGCCGTGGTATCACAGAGGTTTTTTCGGCTGTCCGACACCCCTAGAAGAGAAATAAGTGAGGAATCCGAACATTTCAGATGCGGTCACCGGTAGAGCTTCAGAAAGAATTGGTTTGCATCGATGTCAAACTAAAGTCATTGATACGAGAAGTTCTCTCTTGCGAAGATCTTGAAGGAGTTGCTCTGAAAAATCGCGAGGCATCGGAAGCTATGCACGAGATGAATCGCATGATCCGCGAAGTGCAGTGTCTCGCCGAAGGTGCCACCAGAACCAACCGAGAGGAGATGATGAGCTTGGTTGATACATACCGTAAAGTTCATCACGACAATCAGGTCCGTCATTGGTGATAGTTTGGATGAATCTCGTGAGTTTTCCGAGCTGTACATCGCTCATAACTCGTGCTAACTCCTGTTGTCTTCCGCAGTTGTTACTTAGGAAGGCGAATGTCAGCGCACAAAAAGCTTTGGAAGCCAAACAGAGGTCAGAACTGTTCCACACCGACGCGGCTCCTTGCCAAGGAGACGGCATAAAGAAGCGCGGCAAAATGGAGAGCGAAGTCCTTGTCCGGAGCTCTAGCAGCGTCACCTCCAACCTCCTGACGATATCACGCATCATGAGCGATCAGGTAGACAGTCTTAGGAGACCACCATACGAAAACGTATCTAGATGTCCAACGGTCAGATAAAAACGCGTCAACTTCTGGAAACTGAGCTCCCATGTCTTTCTTGCTGTTCCTCAGGTACAATCCTCCACGACAGCTTTGAGTCAACTTGAAGAAACCTCCTCGAAAATCGTCGAGAGCGGCGAAGAGGCCAAAGCCATGGGCAACGTCATTCACCAATCTTCAAAGCTCCTCACGAAGTACGATCGAAGGGAGACCACGGACAAAATCCTGATTTTCTTCAGTTTTCTGTTTTTCTTCGCTTGTGTTCTCTATGTTATCATTAGACGTGCACCCATGCCTTTCTCATGGCTGTGGACTTGGATTTTTTGAATGTAGTCACTCTATGCTGGCACAACGCGTCGATGTAAAGTTAGCTCTGAAATTGTTGTTGACACAAATGTATATTTCGTGAGATCCATTATAAGTCCTGTGTATTTATAAATTGAGAATGCTCGCGTTCGTACAGTTATACATGTTAGTTTCGTCATGGAGTTACAGGAGAAGTGGAATGTAGAGAGTGTGGATATAGGGATAAACAAAGTGCTAGGAAGATCAGTTCGTACGTCGCTGCGCCTCCAAGATGTATTGGGATTGAGCCCACGAAATCATTGGAGGAGATTGTTGTGAGATAAATAAAATTTATATACATTCTCAAACGGCGCCCTGATTTTCTTCGTACACTGGGGTTCCGGAAAACGACCGACCCGGTTGCCGGATGGTTCCGCGTACCGAACGTCCTCGATAACGACCATTTTCCGCCACAGCTAGGGCTGTAAATATTTCGCGGAATCTTCCATAGGGTTCAATTCCATAGGGTCTTCTTCTGTTGCGACAAAGAGATATCGCTTCTAATATTGAGCATGCAGGGATTGAGACAGCACCAAGCGAGAATTCACGGATTCTCTCCATCATTGCAACAGGCGAAACATCGGGGACACATGCAGTAGCGCAGCTTTAGGGGGGGGGGTGCAAGGGAGCCTCTGTCCACGAGTCCAACCTGAGAAGTTCTATGAAGCTCTCGGAAAACACGTTGAATTTCGCGAGATTTTGACCCTCACGCCGCGGCGTGCGAATCAGAGCAGGAGTTCTCCGATAGCATGTTCGGAGCATGATTGAAATCAGGATTCGATGAAGAGATGCGCTAAATCGACACCAAGTTTCAAAGTTTCCTTTCTTCAAAAAGGGAGTGGGCATGAAATGTATATATATGTTCATACAATATTTCAACGTACAATAACAGTAGTAAGATCACAAAAAGATCCGATCTGTTTGCTCGTCACTTTCGAGCAGATACTCTACGGAGAGGTGTTTGCAATCGTAGCTGTTCGAGCTGATCCTTTTGGAAGCACGGTACATTGGCTCCTCAAATTGTTCCCGCGAATGATGAAGAAATGATCCGACATCTCGCAAAATGAACTTTTTCGACGAATTTCGCCTCTTTCACCTCACAACGTTACCGAAATTCACGGTTTGCCGTGATAGTAGAGGCATACCGAACAACTCGCAGCATAAGAATTCGCCGTGGTCTGGGTCGGCCGAAACTGCGAACCTCAGTTTCGGAAAAAATTGACTCTAATCGTCTGAGTTTGACCTAAAAATCCGGATCTTAAGAGGATTAGACGAATTGCCTTTGAGCCATTGATAGCTTGCGTCGACAGATGAAAATGAGTGTTGTTCCTGGAATCATTCGAGAAGTCACAACCTCTGAAACCTTTAGCGCCCCCGACAAAAGCGCTCTGCGCCGTGGTCTAGGTAAGCTTAATGATAACTCAGGCCCAAATCATTAGTGAGATCTCTATCCCTGCCGGAGTCAAACTCATAACTCATCGATAGTGATCCGGCGAGTAGTTTTAAATCATGTCGGAGTTCGCACTGCGCCGACACAGGAGAAACGGCGGGAACCACTGCCTCGTTCAGCCCCATCTCTTTGGCTGTTTTGTACCGGAGCGCAGAGGCCGACCGAATATCGGTTCATTGAGTCAAACCGAGCGAAGAAAGTCCTACCGGAGCGGATTCGCGAGAATCCATCGGTTAAATGTGAGAAACATGGACGAACCATTGATGCAAGGAACCAGATTACCATCCAATTAGATTCGTTCAGGGACAACATTTCTCGAGAAATAGCGAGTGGCAGACTAGAAAACTTTTCCGATTCTCGTTTGAACAGGCGACTCTCATGACCGTGCTCAAAACAATGACATTACGGCTTTCGCACGAGAACTGTTAGCTACACAGGGAGCACGGCATGTGGCCGAATTACAACCAGTCCTGAAATTTTTGTATTCTCAGTGAGCGCAGGTTGTTTCCCATCGGCAGGGCTTCACTGAAACACACACATCACACACAGTGGCAGATGCAACCCCGGACTTCACGGACCGCTACTCATCCGCAGAGAGCACTTCACCTGTTCCCAGTTCAACGTAGCGCTTTCAGAGTGAGACACAAACAAACACCTTACTTCAGGACAGAAATCCCGTAGCGGTCCGTTGTTTCCGTCGTTTTGTCATGTTAATGAGTGACGAAACTTGGACGAGCGGGCGTTGAAGCTCACAAAAACATTTGAACACCGAACCAAGGATGAAAATTACGGCAGGAGGAAATCGTTCGACCCCTTATTATTCGATGAAAGCAAAGTTTTTCGAATAAGTAACCTCGGGTTTCGCGCCGGAGAATAGTTCATAACAGTTCACTGATGTTATTCGAATAGTCAGAGGTTTCGGATGAGAACAGAGATTGAATGGAGGATGTGCCGCTCGCATATCAAGTCGAGGGGTAGCGCTACAGTTCTATTCTGGTGCGCAAGGGGAAGATTCAGTTTTTCTCCATCTCTTTCCTCGAAGAGGGCAATGACCTTGGTAACGGAGTAAGTTCCGGCCGCTGCAAGCCTTGCTCTGTCTGATTCAACGCGATAGCAAACGAATTCATTGAAAACGCTAATTTCCCATTTTAACACGGATTTGAGCCAGACTTCCTGAAGAAATCATTCGAATCAGTTCTGACCCATCCGGCAAATCGTCGTAATCTTGAGTATGGGTGCGCATGTTCGCAATCGGAAGTCAAATCAGCCGGATCATAACGAAAAAATCATGATCGTATCTAAGATGGGCCACATTTGAGAGCTCGAGGGTGTTTGAGAGTCCTCTCAAAGTTTTAGTGAGCCTCATAGGAAATTCTGAATCTTGAGCTCAAAGTCTCTCGATGACAGACAGAAGGAGTGGGAAAAATTCCGCTCGACGTGAATTAGTGATTGTGGTGCGAACTGAGTTCACAAGGCCGCTACTACAACTCTCTAGCGATGTGGACCCAGGTATCTCGTGAGAACCAAAAACTGGGCCAAAACTGCTACCCTACCCTTCCTTTACAATATTTGCTAGAGTGACATCCGGGAAGTCGATTTCAAGCCGATAACGATATCGAGCCCCCCCCCCCCCATCGGTCATTCTTGGACACGCCAATGCCGAGGCACGCGTATCGGTGTCGACAGTGTGGGCGCTGCTCTCTAGAAGCCCATTGCCCGGCTCGGGGTGCGTGGATTTGAGCTGTTGCTCGTCTCCGGCAACCAAGGGAGCTGCGTCCTCTCTCTCTGAGTACGCGACACGGCTTTGTGTCTTCGCGGGACGTCGACCTACTGAGATGCGAACGTTTCCGGCCGCGCATGATACCTAGGAAGCGGAGCACACGTTTGATTGCCAATCGCTGGCGCGAGGAATCTTTCGCCGCCGATTTGGTTGATGCCGCAGGGGCAACAGTGGCAGCCGATGGCGCGTGCTTCAAGAGGTGCTCTCAACCTGTATGAGGACGACAATGCTTTCGAGCTTTCTCTTGATTCTGGCACCTGCCAAGATTTATGGGGAGCGTGAGGTAGAATATGGCCGTCCTCGACAGATCGCGCTGTACTGAGCGAGATTTCGCCGCATTTCGAGCCGTAGTTTTGGCCAGAGTTGCGTCTTTATTTTCTCATTTGTTTCTTAGATCTTCGATTTCACAGCTCTTCAAGAGTCCGGACTTTCAGACCAGCTCGAAGTTGCGGAATGAAATTGACGGAGAACGCAAATGAGAGGAAGTCTGAAATGAGAACCCCAATAGTCGAAGGTCGCGGAACTGCAAGGGCTGTCAACCTATCTCCATCTAGCTTCGAGTGTCAGGACCGGTTACATGATAGTATGGTTTATCGTGACTTTCATGAAGGAGTCTTCTCGAGTGAATTTGTAATTCGGTTGTCATGCCGTTTGTAAGATGTTCGCGCTGTACCGCGAAAACGGAATCGAAGCACTGACTGAGGGTCCACGGAGATCCGGATGGCAAGCTCGATCTGTTCACTCGTTCGCTGAATGGTAACGTAGAATTACATCGTCATCCCTTGTTTGCTCAGGTCATGACAGAACCGTAAAGTTGCTAACATTGAGGCTCGGTGCGTAATGAGACGCTAGGTGTACCCACGAGAATGCTGTTGGCTCAGTTGCAGAAGACACGCCATGCGCTTGTCATCGATTTCTGTCGAAATGCGGTCAACTTGTTGATGTGATGATCCTTTCTGCGGTCGAATTCCAGGTCGATAAGCTCAGTCCGTGCTTCTCACATGTGAGAGTGTGATTGTGGAAATCTCTGGTCGCCAGTCTTCGGCGGATACACGGGGACGATTGCGAATGAAAAACCGATGTGCGATTCTTGAGTGGAAGCAATGCCTTCATGGGTCTCCCGTTAGAATACTTTAGCGCACCCGTCACGCTGAGGAAATGGCTCAACCATCGTGAGTACCACTTTGGTTCCGCGCAGTCGATTCTTGAGTTTTTGAAAACCATCTTTAGGATCAGCTGCGAATCAATTCAACAAAAGAGTCGTTACGGTGGGGGAAAGGTGATTCGGGACTTCTCGCGAGCAAGCAGAGCATGCGAGGCGGCACGAGCATTTCGCTCTGGGGAAGAGCCAGACGTAAACATCCAAGTGAATATGTTCGCATCATTGTGAACTTCGTCAGAATTTCTCCTGTTTGCTGATCAACGATAAAGAACGGCATCTGTCGATTTAGTGTTCACCTCAAGTACGATGCACTCATCAGGTAAACTTCGCCTCCTTGACGGGAAAAAAGGGAATACACTCGATACCTCGTTTCCCTATTGGCTTTCGCATTTGATCAAGATAACATGTGGAAGATTCGCAGAATTCCGACACTTTCCAAGTCCTGATCTCTCTCAATTTTCTCGCATGGTCCGGACCAGAGACTTATTTGAACTCGTCCACTCTCTTGAGCTCATCGATCGCGCGAGAAGGTGTGAGAACGAACCCGTTTCCATGATCCCAGATTTCGCGATTCTGATAATCTCTCCCCTCCTTTGCCCTGGGAAGTTGTAATCTGGAACCTTTGAAACGGATCATGTCCTTGGATTCGACGGTGTCGAGTCCCTTCGCCATCGAGAGCACGGGAGGCGACCCTCCGAACTTCACAAACTTGTTAACAAGAGGGAAACGAACAATTTGAATCGAGATCATCAACTCTCAGCGTCGGGGTGGTACCGACCAGTCGATAAATCTTTTCCGTGACCGTTTGACGAATTCGCAGACTCTGGTATGGTAACAGCTGCTGACGGCATTAAGGACGGTGATCAATAAGCGTGATGCGATCAAGACCGACTTTCCGTCATTGCAGAAGTTCAAATACCAGAGGCGATTCATGATGTTTTTTTCTCATAAATGCTGGTTGGTGTTGGGAGACACCGTCGCTTCGTTCCATATTGTGACTTTCTGGGGTCTTTGGGCTGCCATGAATCGCTTTGTCCGAAACGTAGTCTCCGGAGTGATCGCGCTTGGTGAATAAGTTCGACTTCTGGGTCCGAATGATACCGCATGTGGCTCTTCCTACGCCAGTTATGTGTCGGTGAGATCTCAAGCGAACCGATTTCCAGCCACACCGGAGACAGAGCTGCTCGGAGACCCGTCGTTCTTAGCTATAGCCGATAATCGGGAACTCCAGAGTTCAATGCTCTCAAGATTCCGCGAAAATATTCGAGAATGACCACCAGCCACTTGAAGGGAGCTCGGAGGGTATTCATCGTCGTGGTTCTCGGAACACCTGTTATATTGTTCTGCCTCAACATGACAAACTTCATCGGGTAAGTTGAGCAGTCCCCTCGATTTTGATCAAAAACTTCTGATTACATTTTGTTGATTTTGTAGTGATCGGAACCGGAGAGAAAGAAATTATGGAAAAGCAAAAGCTGATAGAGAGGGAAGAAACTGCCCCTATCCGAGAAAGTCTATTTTCCATTTTCTCCATTCTCGATAAATAGAGATCCTTCCCGCTTGTAGCGCACCCCTCCGGGATGCAGAAGAGACTGCTGAGGAATACGTGACCGAAGTTGCTGAAGTGGAGCCGATATGCGACCCATCGCGGAATATTTTCTTTTTCAAAACCCACAAAACAGGGAGCTCGACAGTTTTCAATGTATTCATGCGATATGCTGAAGAGAAGAACCTCACCGTGGCCGTGTGTCGAGAACCGAGCAACATGCTCAAGTACCCGGCCTTGCTGAACCCGATAAATCTCCCGAACTACTCGCTGTGAGTCAGTTTGCATCTATATATTATGTTGTTTCAGGGTCAATTCTTTTTTCTTCGAATTCGATGACTCTGATGTAGATAATTTGATAATCATTTCAGAATCAATCGTCATGTAGAAATATTTGCGATTCACACGCGTCTCGATATTCAACAAGCGAAGAAACTTATGGTTCCACGAACCAAGTTCATCACGATTCTGCGGGATCCAATTTACTCGTGGTCGAGCGGCTTCAACTATTTCAACTTCCCCGCTGTGACCAGATTATCGCTAGAAGAATTCCTAAATGATGCAAATGCTGTGGATCGAATGAAAAAGCGAAGGTTCTCGCCCTGGTTCGGCTTCAACTTCCTATATTATGATTTGGGTTTCAAAGAAACGGTGAGTGCATCGACTCGAAACGCTCTCATTGATCCCACTCCGGACCTCTCTGGGAAGGATCTCGCTGAGTATTGCGCACCGATATTGTTTCAGCTGACAGATGCGCCGGCTGCTCAAGCACAGGTTGCCATTGACATGTTGGAAAAAAACTTCAACCTTGTCATGATTTCCGAGTTGATGGATGAATCGTTGATTCTTATGCGTCATGCGCTATGTTGGGAGCTTGAAGATATAATCACGTTCCGGTACGAACACCGTTCTTTCAATAAGTTCATAGTTCTCCACGATCTTTCATTGAAGTTACACGTCTCTAACTTTTTTCATTCCAAAGTCACAACGAGCGGAATTCGACCATTCACTCGAAAAAACTAGATCCGAATCTACTATCGAAGATAGCAGACCTCAACGACATAGATGTCCGGTGAGTGCCTGGAATTCGGCGTTCCTAACTTTCGTGGAACGTGGTCTCACGATCGTGAAGCCTCATCGATTGTGAACTGATTGCAGGATATACAATCACTTCGTGAACAAACTGCAGAAGAAGATCGAGCTTTTCGGTATAGAAAGAATGGAGAAAGAAGTACACATGCTTCGGTTGCGGAGGGACTTCTGGTTCCGTAATTGCATCGGTGGATATCGGCATGGCTTTCAGCAGACCTTGGAATTCGTACCCAAGGATCGCGGTGAGTTGGATCGAGAGATTCTCGATAGAATGATGTGGACTTCTCTCACTTGCCCGAATCTCTGCTCTAGGCACGGTGTAAATTCCTTCGTTCTTTGTCTTCCAGGTCCGCCTAGATGCCAGCGTTTGACTCGTTCAGAAACTAGATACGTCATGCATTTCAGGAAAATGTATAGGAAAGAATTCGAGGATACTTCTCTCGGTAGAGGACAGATCCAATGAGTTTTAATGAAAACAACGAAAATCGAACTTGTGATAGCAGTCCATCGCTTCGACCCTTGAAGCCAAGTGAGGATGTGTTGTACATCATTTGTACATATTATGTATTCATGTACTTCAGCATCGCTGCTCGATGAAGCGGCTCTCGAAATGTCTGACGGGAGTTCTGCGTCGCACCGCGACAGAAGCGAATCGTTGAAGAGCTTCTCGGCTAATCCATGATTTTTATTCGAGCGAAAAAAATGACACTCGACCATCTGTTCGATATAAAAATCTCCGAATTCTTGGATTTTTTTACATGGCTGAAAAAAGGGAGGGAGAATGCCCCAAGGAGAATTGTCCACTCACCTCTGCAGACAGCGCATGAAATTCAACTAAAAATGAAAGCAGAACACCGAGCGGGAGCTGTCGAAATCTCAATTTATTAACGATTTCGATCCAAAGTTCTGAGGTCCTGCTTTTACAATATAATCTGTCTTAGCACGGGTTAGGCGATAAACTGTTGTATATACTAATTATTACTTCATGGTTAATCGAATTAAATGGAGTCCTGACTGATGAGTTACGTCTGCTGAATTTTTCTCTAACCATGAAAACTTTTCTTCTATTTTTTCATTTTGACATAAGATCAAGATGATTTGCGCGCTGGGATGAAGTTTACAGATGACGCTTGGCACAAGCGGAGAGTATTGCCGTTAAAAAAAATCAAAATGTCTTGGAACGAGCGTGTTAGCCTCCGATAAGGCTCGAAATCTGTCAGAGTTTTCGGGCTTTACGACGGTGGAATACTTTTCTGCGGCTGTCACCCGCCCAGTCAGATGATACGTCTGATCGGCGATCGAGGAGCCAGACTGGAAGTTTGCCAACTAAGAATAACAGGTGCGGAAATAATTTAGCCCGTTCAGATCCGAGCAGTTATTACAACAGGAGTATCTATGTCAGTTTAGTTGTGTACAGTTCATTGAGCAACGCTTGTGTCGGTCTCGAAACAGTTGAGCCCGTTTTTAGATTTAGAGGGCCTCGAACAGCTTCATCCATCGAGTTGTTTACCTCATCTATTCGTCAAGTGGCCAGGATTGACTTGGCCGACTTTTCGTCAAACGATGTCCTCGGTATCGATGAGCGGATGAGCCCGATCCCTACTTCGAGGTCTGGCTTGGGAAACACTGTTCCGGTTTTCTGGCAAATTGGCAGGTTTTGTTTCTGACGAGCATCATTTTCGACATTTGTTGTTCGCTGATCGATTGAATTTTGTTAGCGAAACGATTACGATTGACAGAACAACGAAGAAGACTTGCATGCCGAGAGGGATCAGAATGGAGTTCAACAGCGAAGACGGTTCCGTGTAGAACAGCCCAACAGCGTGTCGATCCCCAGACCAGCCACAATCGGCTTTGACCTGGAATCAGAGATCATTAAAATCGATTTCGTCCTTCACAGTCTCGAGTCTTCTCTCAAGAATTCTTCTCAAACGAAAGAAAGTCAGTTCGAGTCAGATTACCTGTATCCCATTTTCTTGAAGAACCACCGGGTTTCGGGGGCATTCGTAGTTATGTCTTTTCGATGAAAATTCGTGGTACGACATCTCTTGCATGACCCACTTGAGCGGCGAGAACGAGCTGGAAAGAAAGGTGAACTCCGAGTTGAATCTTCGTGAAGAAATCTCACCCAAGTGAGTATGCATATGAGTTGAAGTTTGCATCGAAGCGAGAACAATTCCGAGAGAAAAATTACCGAAGCCATTGTGTCATGAAGCTGAGCTCACTCATGTGCACCACAAAGCCGCCAGAGAAGATGAAGATTGAAATGAAGAAGGCGGTGAACATGGCAGCCACGTGTCTTCGCGAGAAAAGGAACGAAGTACACAGGGCAATCGATCGCAAAAGCGAAAGATACAGCAGCATGAATCCCAGGTACGGTAAGAAATTGGAGATGTGTTCCTGCGATGGGATGCCAGCCATGGAGTAGGCGGGGAAGACATATGCGCACATTATGGACAACGACATCGGTATTGAGTAGGTCAGCTGCGAAGATAAATCGCATTAGAACGCATTGGAATGACACTAAATAGGATTGGCTGGGATTTTGGAGAAAAACGTGAACGTGTCAAGAAGGAAACATCATGGCAACTTCTATTGTAACTAAATTCCTCAAGTCGCTCTTAGGGTGTGAAACAATGGCGCCAGATCTCGGTCAAGTCAACAGATTACCGTTATCAGAGCACTGGGCGCTCTGCTTAAAGACTGAAACTGATAACAAAGAATCAACGGACAGCTGGCTCCATTAATTTTCGGCTGTTGAACCTTACCTTCGCGGCGACGTACGCGAAGCCACCATAGAGTTTCTCGTGGACATCTTTGCAGACGTAGGCTTTTTCTCGCCAGACTGTGAACGATAAAGCGTTAGCTATCTCAACTTCGGCGAAGAGAACGCGGAATTTCTTCATATTTCTTGGTAATATTCGAAGTATTCGGTGTGAGATTCGTCGCGGACGTAGAACTCACCATCGCTGATCATGTTCAGAAGAATCGGCCAGATACAGAGCGCCAGAAGCGTGTGATAGAAACCGTAACGGTCCGACACATGCTCTTGTTCGCGGCCTGCGCGCACGTTCCAGAAGATGAATCCGATGATGACACTCATCATTGCCGCCAACATTAGGTCTCGGAAGAAATGAACGACGTTGTAGGGGAAAGTGTAGATCATGCCCCGAATCCACAGCGCGAGGCTCTGACCGAAGAAGCCGGCTCTACGAACCCCGTGTGGAGTTATACCCGGTGGTCCCGGATCGCTGAGTGCTGGATGATCGTCGTTTCGACGCCGGTAGAGCTCGACAAGATTTTCAACGCGTTGACTAGACTCTAGCATTGCTTCGGCCGAGAGATTATCCAGTGTGACGAGGTCTAGATAATAGTCGGATGGATTCTTGTAAGGCGGACAGGGGAAATCGATGTAGGCAAAGTAGTCGAGAAGCTCACGGCGACGACCGAAGTAGACCATGCGGCCAGTGGAGACGATGGCGATTCGGGACATCATCGAAAAGATTTCGTAAGTTGGAGGATGCACCGTCATGATGACTATGCGTCCTCTGGAAGCCCATTGTCGGAGATAATCGATCAAAAAGAACGAGTCGAGAATGTCCATTCCCTGAATCGGTTGATCCAGCAATACGATATCGGTATCGAGTAGCAGCTGGGTGGCTACGTTGAGTCTCCTCTTCTCGCTCTCGGTCAGATCGGCGATTCTCGTGTGCCGTAGCTGACCGAGACCCAGGTCTTCCAGGAGGGCGTTGATTCGTTCCTTTGTATCTCTGATCGGGCCTCCGGGTTCTTGAACTAGACTAGTGAAAAGCATCCATTGCCGAACGGACATGTCCGGACAAAGCTCGAAATCTCTGCCCACGTATCCGACAAAGTTCTGAAGGCGATCGGCTTCCATGGGAATCCCATTGTAGAGGAACTCGCCTCGGACCTTGTCTCCCCATTTCTTCTCGACGCGGTTACCGAGAATGTCCAGAAGTGTCGTGCCCTCGGTGTCTGAAGTCGCGACGATCGCCAATATTTCGCCTCCCCGGACCTCGAAAGACAGCCCCTCGAGCAAGAGAAGCTTCGTTCTGGCCCGACCGCACAGTTTTTGTCCCCACGTCGATCGGTCCACCTCGAATGTCAGCCCGCGCACTTGAAGATGGGGATGTTTCAGCGATCCTATTTCGTCATCGGGACCACCTGGCAGCGAGTTGTAGAACGAGTCCCGGTTGAATGGAAGTTTGTTCAAGTGGTGGGAACTCGCCGACAAATGGGAGAGAGCGCTCCGACGACCCTAAAACAAAAGCCTCCCTGTCACAAGCTGGCTCTGAGTTGAGCGCATATCGCTCGTCCTCCGTCTGCCCAGCGGCGCCGGCGTCGCGGGGATGCCGAGAGTCGGACGGAGTTCTAAAAGAAGGATCGCATCGAATGAAGGTCGATTCATGTGATGGAGGTAAAAGAGATCATGATAACTCACGTCTGGCGCGTTTTGCATTCCATTAACGCCGCCGTTCGCCTTCGGACCTCGAGGGAAGATGTCCCATCTGGAGGAGCGATGGCTCTGGCTGTCCTCTTGAATCAGGTCCGCTTCGCTGCCAGATCGATGTGGCGTTCTTTGACCTGTGAAATAGACGAAACGCTCGATGTTACCGCGGGACGTTCATCTGTTGTTCGGAAGAAGTCCTTATTCTTGCCACCAAGATCACAGCCGACACCGCTGCCAACTTGTTTCGCCGACACCACAGGTATAAGCACGACTATCACCGCTTGAGATTGAAGTCAGAAAAAAGCGCTGCCGCTCGGTAGCCCCGATGGAACAAAAGATTTGCCAGCAACTTTAAAGCTTCTGCCAGACGAGAGCTTGTCACGAGCTGCATCCGCAGATGTAAGGCAAGGAGAGAATGAAAAAGAAAAGAAAAACTTTTCTTGGTTGTTTCATTTAGGTGATGATGAAACCATCGAGGACATCGGGCGCAACGTATTCATCATGCTGGACGTATCAAGTTCATTTTAAGGTTCATTCTCGCTAACACTCAGCATGAGTTTCGTTTTGTGAAGTCGGAGAGCGATGAAGTATATTAGGGTCATGCAGAGAAGTATCTAATTTCATCGGTACGATTTGAACAGTCACGAGAAGCCGGTGTCGGGGTTTCATAGAAAAACCGGCGCTGAAGCTGTTGGCAAGATGCTCCGGTTTGATTACATTGTAATGCAAATAGTCGCCATCATACATCGCCACAGAATCTGAGGGAAAACAATGCCAAGGTAACTGAGACAACGACGACGACAGAGTGATTGTGAATATGAAACTTTGTTGGTGATACTGTTTTCTGGAGAAAAGTTTGACCGATTGGCTTCTTCTTGCTCTGAGAAACTGTGAGTGTTTAGGATATACAATGGTGTCTTGGAATCCGGAAAGATCGCGATGAATGAAAAGGAAGAACCACGTGAACCAGAATGGGAAACAGTGCCGCCTTGTTGCAGAGGAAGTGTGCGCCCTCGGACAACGGAAGAACGAATCGGTGGAGGAAGGAGGAGGGGAGGGGGGAGTAGGAGGAAGAAGGTTCCGGGGAAGGTTCTCTCCGTTCGGCTTACCGTAGCCATAAACGTGGCTCTCTGTTCTGTTGTTAGGCTCTTGTCTCACTTGATGATGCTGATGATAATAATGATATCTACCTCGGGATTCTTGGCACAGCTGCTGAGTCGACTGATGGTGTTGAGGGGCTGCTTGGACAGGGGGAGGGGGAGCTAGTTGCGAATGGGATTCCCCTGCAGGTGGCTTCCTGAGCCCGTCATCCGAGCTGTCGTAGCCCGATGACGTGTCTGGAATGCAGAAGGTCGAAGAACCGCGTTAATCAAATGAATGTCGGGAGAGTTCCGACTCGGTCACGCAGTCTGAGAATTTGCAGAACTGATTCATTTTTCTCTATCACATGAACAGGAGTTTTTTTCTCGGCACTGGAAACGTCCCTGAATCTCCTGCTAGTTGGCGGCTCGTGAGTTCACGACAGAAAGCGTTTCTCTGTCCGTGCTCAGCAACCGCAGGAAGGTTGCTTTCGATGGGAAGGAAAGCGTTTTCGCCGCGAGTCTTTCATTAATTTCTTGTTGTAACCAATCGAATCGCTATTTTATCAGAAACGTTATGATGAAGATTTTCTCAGGCCAACGACACCGACGACTAGCTGTATCAGTGAGATTCTTATTTCTGCGTCTGTGTTCTTGTCCGTCTGTGTGGCTGGCTGCCTGCTTCCCGGCTGGCCATTCATTCAACCGATTGACGGCTTGGTCTTTTGTTCTTACTGACAAGAGAACAAGTCGTCCTGCTGACCATGTGCTCGTCCCCAAAGAGGGAAAGAAGTTGAATCAATGCTCGTTGCGCTCTCACAATCCAGTGCGGTCTTCCACGACGGAGTGCAATCCACGAACAAAGGATGGAAATCTGCCAAAGCTCACTGCCGTTCGAGTCACGAACATGTCTGTCCCTGCACTCATGAGAGAGATTTCCTCGAAAAAGAGGAGCCGCCAATAAAATGTTTCCTAGATTTTTCAAAGGCAGTTTTCACGGTCAACGTCCGGACGGCTGCCGATCATTCTGGAAGCCAAATCATTCTGGAATCGTTCAAGTCCGTCTTCGTGAGGGGGGCGGCTGCTGTCGTGATTTCCATCACTTCCATTCGCAGTGCTCTTGTCCTCTTACTAAAATTGCCCCTAGCAAAGCTAATTTGCTCACCTTTGATAAGGTTTGCGGTCGCGGTGAATCTCCCGTTACCACCACTAGATGAGCTTGACGTGTGTACTCTGGGCAAACCGAAACGCAGATACGTCTGAATGTTTGAAGCGAGCTCGGAGTTGCGGTCCTTGGGCCCATATTTGGGGTGATTCAGGATTGTCTGCACCGTCGATTCTCTCAGCTGGAAGTTTCCTGAAAAGAAAGACGGAAATCAGGCTCGCTCCAAGTTCGTTTTCAAGAGATTCTACTCCGCAGAGATCAGGGATTCCCGAGGCTCGTTCGTTCCTTCAGGACCAGTCAGCTCTTTTGGAGCTTTCAGTTTGATAATGATTGCCGCGAGCACAGATTCGAAATCGACCGGCAGCGGACGGATCGCTCAAACCGAATGTGGAGCGATCAGGCAAGCGAGCGAGCGAACAAAATTTCGATATCAACACCGATCGGACGTCGTCGCCGACAAGGTTTCTGGGTCTGGATGTGGGTCAGGCCGATTCCTCCACCGCGAAAAGAACGAACTCATCGTCAACAAACTGTTGTCCCGGTACAGCTCTCGTATAACTTTGTCGTTAACTGATATCTCCTACGGTCTTACGTCACTTCAGGTTACGGATGCTGATTGGATCGAGCGATCTGATCCGTTTCGAATCGTTTTAAAATTCATCTCATGTGAATCGAGAAGAGAAAACTGTGGCATACTGGCATGGGGACGATCTTATTCTGGGGAATGGGTGATTCGGAATGTTTGAAACAGCGTCATTGATTGATGCTGGGGTCAGATGAAAGACCAGAGATGGATTCTTTCACACGATTCAAAATTCACCGAGCTTGGACGAACTGGTGCGTGTTGAAGTTTCTTTTTTGGCTTTCATGATTCAGTGCGCTCAACACCGCTAACGGAAATTTCTCAGCGAAAGAGTGATCGGTTCAAGAAGATCCGTTTCTCGATTCTGCTTCCTCAAGTTCAATCGAACGATCGCAATTTCTGCTCTTCTTCCTGAACAAAGCCCGAGACAAAAGTTGGGAAACTTACCAAATGGTCTCTGTGATTTTTCAGCCGTCCCGAGGGCAGAATCCGTGAAATCCGAGTTCAGGTTCTGCCGATAGATGCTCCACGCATGCAAATCTTCTGTGGCTGAGTTGTATCTGAAATGCCTTCGAAATGTTTTGCACATGTACGCAAGCTTCTGAACAAGAACATTGCTTGAGAGGTTTCCTCTTGAAATATCGAGACAGACTAAAAGTCATTTTGTTTTGTTGAGTTTCTGTGGAGATTTGCTTTGTGGTTGAAAACCCACCTCAGATCCGGGGTGGCCGTGGTGGGAGGGACCGAGTACTGACGGTGTCGATTAGATGGATGGTTTTGATTGGCATTGGGTGCCGCGGCGGGCGTTCCGTGGTGGGGGTCGTGATTTTCATGTTCAGTTTCCCACATGATGTCCGATGGTAGGGCCGTTGACTCCGATTCGGGCCCGGCACTGGAAGCTGCAGCCTGTTGGAGAAAATTCGAACAGTTATCTCATGCTCCACACAATCATGAATTCAGCTTCCAAGTCGAATTGATCGTTAGGATCATCTAGTTTGAATGATAGATCGGCAGACTCGGATACTCGAGGGAGAGTCCTGATTCTTCGAAACAAATTAACGGATTTCCACTTGTCTGAGAAGATAACATGAATTATCCGAGCGACGCCATGGGAAAATGTCAACCGATAATCAATAACCTCGTTCGCAACGATATTTGAAGAAGAATTGCGGTTCTTTCCGAGAAGTTCATTTGCATTCGACCGCTTGGATCCAATCAACTGGAAAGGGGCGGAAATTCCGAACAGAATTTAAGTCGATTTCAGTGCGCCGTCGTCGAGCCGGCAACGGAATTCGATGGAAACCGGGGCGCGACCAGACGACGTTGACTTTCTGTGAAGTCACGACACCGGATAACAACGATTACTCTTCGGAATTCAGAAGGAATGGTCTTCGCGAGTAGAGTCGCGAAGCGAGGCGGTTTGAGCACGTTAGCATCATGAAATCAATACATGATATCACAACGTAGCACCGTGTTCCACCTAAGCTGAGCGAAGTCGCATTCCTCAAAGGAAGCGAGTCGAAACAGTCCTGGAGACGAGGGAGATGATCGATACCGAGATTTCATGCATTTCATGGATGAGAATTAGGTCCCTCGTCGAGAGCGTCATTTTCCCATATCAAATAGAGGACGAGCTAACACGTTTTTCGTTCTTGATTTAATTTTTTGTATTCGTTTCGGAGGAGCGCGTCTGGTGCTGCGATCGAGCGGGATGAAAAATATGATAAAACGCGGAAAAAAATGGGATGAATGTTTCGTTAAGGCTTCGCGAGTGGATTGTGCTAGAGTTTTTCTCCGTTTCCAAACAAAAGTCTCGCTCGGTGTCGGACTTCTGTGCTTCTAGAGATAGATGATGGTCGAGAACAAAAATACTTTTTCTGGCTTGATTGAAAACGATGCCCGGAGAATAGAAAAGAAAAAAATCCTCTGACATCGGAGCAAAAACATATCCACTTCCAGTTTCAAGGTTCGAATTCTAGATTGAAATAAAATTCCACCATCGTTATCGTGAAACACTATTTTTTTTCCATGACAAGTTTCCGTTCTGCCCCCCATTCCCCTTTCCTCCACTTTAGCTGCTAGATCAACTGTGTCACCACACCAAGTTCACAAAACTACCTGCCGTAATTGTGACTTATTTTCGAGCAAAGTCAAAAAATACTCCTCATGTTCTTGCGTTGTTCTTTCCTTCCTAATATTGACATGAGTCGCTTGCGCTCAAGTCGTGTTCTTCGCCGCTAAGAACGCGATAATCATGGAAAGCGCCAACCGTTTGTTAAACATTGTCTCGTATGACATTCGTGTGACAGCTGCTGATGCTCAGCGACAATATCCGAATGTCGTCGCCGGCGTGGCCCGGTGCGGCCCCTGTTGCGGATGCCTGTCAGAAGTTGCACTACACTTGACAACATGAACCGATTATGAAACTTGGCCTCATAACGTTCGTGAGCTAGAACCCGAAGGCCCTCCACACTGACTGCAAGCTTCCCCCATCATAAATTCTAAGGCCGTGCATATCCGGAAGGTTTTACGAGATCTCGAGAACTGGACGTTTTGGTCGTTGATTGCGTTTCCTGGTGGTTTCCGTCAAAATAGCGATAAAAGTTGAATACTCGCTTAGGTATGTTCCAGACATGGAATATGTGACGCCCTCAATTTTTGGGGAAAGGGATTTTGTCTTCTCGCGTTTTGTGGATAGAGTCCCTGTCTTCACCCTCTTCATGTGAGTATTGTCGACCAGCTTCTGGCTCCATTCTGGCTGAAAACCCACTCTGTAATGGGGGGACGAAAGTCGTTGACAACGTCTGTCTATACTCTGGACAAGAGACATCTCTCGACAGAAGGATTGTAATCAGTCTAAGCAGGTAATCGATGTGGCGGAGCTTCTTCTCGGTGGTCAAGGAATCTCACAAAGCCGTGATCACCTATTCTTTGTCGGCGCACGACGGCGTGAAGAAATCTGCATTGAGGGGGTGTTGACTACGACGGCGACGACGCGACGGCAAACTTAACGCGCTAGTCTTCACTCCACGCATAGAACATCCGAAATTGTCTTTTAAGGGAAAAAATCCTTTGACACAATGCTCAAGTCGAAGCAAACAAAACTTCCATCGGATCCTTTGGTCTTCTCGACGGTTTCCAGCTAGGGGCTCCCGACCGAAGTCGTGCTCAAGTCACTTGGATCGTGTCTGAGACATGAACGGATTTCTGAGCAATTATTGAATTCATCCGCAACAAATGATCAAGCTACTTTGGACTACCGGGTTTGACGGAACAATGGACCACCAGACGCGGGTCCGTTATGATTCGAAAGGCTCGTTTGGTATTTACGACAAAGCAAACGAAAGAGACGATCGCTTTGCTTCCGAACTATCGGATCGTGTGGTGGTGGACTCCTGAAGAATTATCCGACTCATCGGACAGTAGCAGAGCAGCCTCCGATCGAAAATCGTCAAAATGTAGTGTCTCTCGCCATCGACGTCGGTCGGACAAGTTCTCGAGCTCGAGTTGGAAAATGTCACTCGACGACGGCGGAAGCGAGTTCTTTTTCTTCAAAATGAACATTGTGAGAATCCGTTCGGGGAGAAAAGATGAAGAGGAAAAGAAGAAAGTAGAGAAAGAAAAAAATCCGCACGTGGGATGCGAGCCTGGCTGGAATCCGAGGATTGGAACCAGACGACAGACAATGAGTTGCATAACCAGAGGCGGTCCACAGAGAAGCACACACGAACTACTATGACGACGATCAAGGGGGAGAAAAAGAAGACGACAATAACAGCGAACAGCAGAACAGCGACTTGCTCGAGAAGTTTTTGCTGAAAAACATCTTTCGCTGTCTTGGAAATCTCGCGCGACATACTACGAGAAGGGATTTATCTACGTCGCCAGGGGCTAAGCTGTTGATTCGTGCGTCCCGAGAGTCCACAACTGCCAAGATGTGTATAAGAGACAGGTGCGTCCCGAGAGTCCACAACTGCCAAACGATCCTGTAGAGGTTCGCACAGACTTTGCTTGATCGTTTTCCAGAAAACAGAAATTCTTAAGGAAACATAGCTTCAGGATTGAAGCCTTTTATCCGGAGTCTTACGTCATTTTTTCTTCACATGGAATCGTCTTGTTTTCAGGTTTGCCCCTGTGCAATTGAGTTGTTCGGTGTTTGCTATCCATTCATTCGTGTGTTTGTTTGTTCGTTCGTTTATTTACTTTGTTTTCTTGTTTGCTTGTTTGTTTGTCAGTTTACCGACATTATGGTATGGAATGCAAGAAAGAGTAAGAGCAGACGTCTCCGCGAGAAAAAATCTCAATAATAAGTAACGCCATGCGAAAAGTTTCTGAACACGTGGAAGTCGTCAGTGGTTTTCTCTTCCCGTGTTTTTATCCCCTCGGTTTTTGTTGTTTCCTTGAAAGCTCAATTTGTTGCTAACAAATCGCACATTAGACGCGAAAACCTGACAAGTGAGTCAGCCAGCCTGCCCACCCACCTGCTCTCACAGTCGCCGACTCGGCGGCAAAACACACCGCTCGCTAGTCAGGCAGCCAGCCCCCCTCCCTCCCTCCCTCCTTCTGGCCGTTCGGTGGATTCATTGGCTGGTTTTCCCGTCGTTTTCGGTATCTGTAGCCGCAGCCGACGTTGACCCAATTCGTTTCCAACAGGAGCCCTGAACCAGAATCCCAGGCAGATGGTTGGAGCGACCGAGCGGTGAACACTACCCTCGTAGAGAAGCTATTCGATTCAACGCGCGCTTCAAGCAAGGTTTCACGTTGCATTCAATTTCCAGTGTAAAGTACCCTCACCTCGGATCATGGCTATCCTCCAAACAGGCGAATTCTCTTTCAGCGACGACCTGGCTAAGCCAAACTCGTCCGATGAATCGACCGAGCGACTGTCGTCCGTTAGTCGTCTGTTTGACTCATCTCACGACCGACCGACTGGGCAGTTGGTATTGTTAATTTAAGGGCATCACACACGTACTGGTTGGCACAAACGCGGCCAGAGGGTTACAACCGCAGCCGC
Source organism: Neoseiulus cucumeris (assembly GCA_021527715.1). Taxonomy (NCBI): domain Eukaryota; kingdom Metazoa; phylum Arthropoda; class Arachnida; order Mesostigmata; family Phytoseiidae; genus Neoseiulus; species Neoseiulus cucumeris. Next base: position 1,641,305 of record JAJSRV010000004.1, on the reverse strand, counting down.
CGCGGCGGTTACTCAACTGCTTCACTCTGGCCACACAAAGCCGAAGAGACCTTGACACCGCAAGGTCGACGAAGATGCGTCTCAACTCTAATGAGGGAAAACGGTTCAACGTTTTTAACGTTCCCGCTAACGACTCCACTCACGACACCGTGAAATCTGACAGGATGCAAATGAATAAAGCGCTTCGCTTTTTCAGAGCAGTCGTCATGCTCAATTAACGAAGGTGACGTATGGCGCCGCTGGTACAATTGATGCCGAAAAGCAAACTTCGTATTCTGAGGACTAATCCTATTTACATTGTTCTCTCACCGTGGAAATTGACGGAACACTCATATTTTGACTTTTAGACTCGCGTCCGCCAGTGTTTCTGCTGAAGATTCACGCTCACAGCGGCCGTTTACGATCCGAAACATGAAAGACGTTCTCTTGTTTCCAAGATGGAATTCTGGATTTGATTCGTGATTGACGTCTCAGCGAAATTCGTTTCAACAGAGTTCGGGATTCGAATCCTTTTCTTTTGATTCTGTGAGCGCCTCGAAGGGAGCCTTGTTAGCAGATGTCATGTTTACACACAAAGGTTTCTGTTTGTTCAACTGTTCCTCAGATGCGTTGCCTCGTCATTGGGTTCATTCATTCGTTGTCGTGTCTCACACTGGGAACATCCTGAAGGACTGCTCCGAAGACAGCCGCTAGTGAGGAGTTCTAGCCAGCCATCCGACCGGGCAGCCGCCTTGTAGTCCGGCAGCGAAGCGGTCAGACGGTCCAAGTATCCGAGCGAGGAGCTCGTGAAACAGAAGAGCACAAACTGTGCTTTCTGGCTTTCCGTCGTCACGAAATTTTTACGTCTACTGAACTGAACTTGAACCCGAATGCTCGAACGATTCGCTGCTTTCAAGATCTAATTCGGTAACCGGTTCACGGAGTTTCGGCCGGGCAACAAGTCAACCAAGGCGGCGAGGAGCGAGGCGACGAAAGGAGAGATAGCGTTTCGGAGCAATCGAAGGTTTTTAGTTCCGACTCCTCGAGTTCCACCTGGTTCTTCGCCCGGACGCCGCTTTGTTTGAAGATCCGCTGCTCGGAATTCGACGCCGCGCCGTCCAATCCTCTGACTGAGCAGCGGTGTCTTCGAATTCATAGCTTTACATACATCCGACCCGCGTGGCTGTTTACCAAGTTTGAAACACGGGGCTCGTTTCGCCGACGAGCAAAGTGTGCCCACCGGCCATCTGCGCTCGGCTCATCGGATATCGGACTGGTGCAAGAAGCTCGCTTCCTGCTGCAGAAAAGTGACAAAAAAAAGTCCAGATGACGTCGCGCCGAAGACCGACAACAATTATGCAAAGTGGACGCCGTAGAAACTGAACGACCTATTAGAGCAGTTTTTTCTTGAAATAGTTATTCCGGAAGTTGTCTGTTTGACTGACTGACTGTGTGACTGGAGTTTCCGATGCGTCTGCTACTGTTTCGACGAGCGACGCCTCGATCGCTTCGCTGTCCGTTCCTTCCAACGGTTTTTCCGCCTTTGTCAGTTCGCGTAGAAGTTATGCGTTTGCATTGCTCAGCGTACTGTTTCCAGCTCCGGTGGTCTACGAACTCACGCGACAAAACTTTCATCGAGACTTCCGAACCCGGTCGTCCGTCAGCCCAGCGAAATCACCGTCGAGGAAGAGATAACCGATGAAAACCTCATTAACACCAGGTCTGATCAGATCACTGAACCATGAGTATCCTGTGAGGGCTCGCACGCGTGATCCATCCACATAAATATAATTGAGGTTTTTGTTTCCGAATTAATTGTTGTGCGGCACTGTGTGCGATAATATCAATGAAAACAACAAAAACGAATTCTAGTCGGTTCGCAGGCTTTTTTTTCTTCACTTTTTCTCAACTTGTCCGATGCAAGCAGCTCACAATTTGTCTCTGGACTAGCGTAAATTGCGTCATTCTGTTCCCACACATCGCGTGACTGAGGCCGCCAGCGAACTGGACAACAGCGGCAACAGAGAAGTCAACCGGCATCTGCTGAGCAAAACCCCGCACAACTAGGTACTCATCTTCCGAGATCCAAAAAAGTTTCCTGTTTCAAGTGACGATTATTTCGCTGTCTGATCGGTCGCTGTTCCCACCAAATAATTCCGGCATCCAATCGGAAGCTTTGCCGTTGAGCATCGGGGAAGATGACATCACTCTCGTCTCACAAAAGTGCAAACGTCGGAAAAGGGGCTCGGCAACAACACCACCGATGATGATGTGCAATTTGAAGTTTTGCTCGCTTATGAATTCGTCCCCAAGATCCGCTCGAGAAGCTGGAGAAGAAAAGAGAGGAATGGATCCCTACATCGACCAATGTCCATTACACGTGATGTTGGGTAACGAGAATAACGATCGCGGAATTCGAGTGGAAAAGAAGAAAACCTCAAAGCGCTGCTATATTTCTCGCAAATTCATCCCTTTTCATGTAGCGGTGCCCGTAATAACTTGAGCGAAATTGCAAACATCGTAATATGCCATAAGGTTCGAAAAAAGGCCACACACGTAAATTGATGGAATTTCATGCTTTGATCCGTAACGAATCGGGCGGTAGCTTTGCAGCAATTCTTGAAAAGAAGAACAAATTTCCTAAAAGAGGCGATATTACCGATGCTTTGTGGGGAGGAATCGTTCGATTCGATGACTCGAAGGCCAACTTCGAGAAACGTTTTTCCCCACTTGTGTGGATGTATTGCCTAGTTTTCTGAATTATCCGCCGGCGCTAATCCGAAGTTTTAAATCCTCATTGTTCAGTAACTGATTTCTTTTGCCGAGCCAACATTCGTGAATCCCGAATTACGCTCGTGGGCCGTGAACGGCATTTGGTGGTAATCCTGACATGTCGTGTTTACAGTCCAAAACCGTTGTAAGAGAATCGAATCGGACGAAGAATCGTTATGCTTTGCTTGAGAACCGTGGAACACTTTGTTACTGGCACTCGTGAGCAGCGGATGGGAATGCTAAGTAATCCACAGAATAAGTGAGCACTTGCAAAACGGGTCAGACTAATTGTGTAAATACATATGTGCATAACTTTGAATAATTTCCCGATACTCCAGGAGTATCGATGGCATGGTCGGTGAGGAATCATTTACAATTGCAATAACTTTGCCGACTTTTCCAAGGAGTGATTGATGCGACGAAAACTTTCAAGACTTTGTGACAATCTTTGTAACCGAAGAGAAGAACCGGGTCAAGTATGATAATTTCTTCGCCAGTTTGGATTGCTCCCGGTCCTGGATTCTGGAACGGTTGGTCTGCTCCAAAAGGATCGGATTCATCGAGACACCACCGCTGCATTGACTCGTAGGAAATCAGTTTCGATCGGGAGCTCGGCGTACACTCCTCATTGGAGTTCGAGCCTTTCAGACTCACTACCCCCCACGAGATGTTTTTGTTGACGTCTACGATCTGTTGACCTTTCTCGGATTCTATATCTGATTTGTTTCCTCTTCTTCGCATTCTTGCGACGAATCTGCTCCCGTCGACCTTTTCAAGGTTTCTCCCTCTCGTTATCCTCGCGACTTGTTTATTCTTCGCGTGTTCGGAATGACTTTATGCCGCGTTGGGTGTCATGCCGCAACGATGATCTTCATCGCCACAACACTAGCGGTTCTCCTAAGCGAGGAGATATACTTTCCCGCTACGAGCGATATCTCTTTGCAGAATAAAAATATCGACAAAAATCAAAACGTGACGTCAAAAAAACGACCCAGAAAATGACCCGTTGACCCAGCAACTCAATAGACAGAATTTGTGACGCTCATTCAAACAGTCACAATCAGTCAGAAGTTGTCGAACTTGGGCGTGCGCGTTCAGTAGTCGTTGTTTTCTCGTTCCAAGTTCACAGAACTCACTCTTGGTTTGAAAAGGGAAAAGAAATCTGCGCGACACAAGGTTGGGGTGTTGCTTGAGAAACCGAAAACTGTCAGTCGAACTGATTGGTGAAGCGAACAAATATTTCATGATGTGGACCGGGTTTCCAGTATTTGTTGAAGAGACAGCAATTGTTCGGAAACAAGGGAAAACCGTTCAAAGCACTCCATGAAAGAGAGAAGTCAAAAGGTCACCAGACGCGGTGGTTACTTCGGATGTCAGTGCGAAACCGATTGCCGATTCAAGTGCGAAACTATAAACAAAACGTTTCAAAATACTGTTTTGACCAACTTGATGAGGAAATCTCGGGAAATTCGTGCGATGATGCGCTTCGCAACGAACGAAGTGCAAACTTCGAAACCAGCTGAAGTGAAGTCCCATCAATAGGGGGGGAAGCTGAGTAATTTTCAGAAAAAAAAACGCCGAAGAGCTTTCAGGTTCGCCAGTACATCACACGAAATTATTTTTTAGGGGGAAAATTTCCGTGAATCTGACATTGCATCAAATTTCAGCGGAGTGTTTGGATGATTTCGTTGTAATTGTGATGGAAGTGAGGGAAAAAGGAGAAACAAAGCAAGAAGAACATTTTCTTCCTGATCTGTCGGTCCAAGAACATTTTTATCGAATTCGGCACGGAGGTTTTTTCTTCGAAGCAAATGAATCTACGTCATAAACTGCTCCTGAACAAACGAACTGAGAATACGAGCCTGTCAGTTACTGCCGAGCAGAAATAATTTCCAACTGCCGGAACAAATACCGGACGCGCATCCCTGTAAGTTACACCGGTTACCGGCATTCTTCAGACCGGCTCCGTCGCGGAATCCCCTCCAGCTCGGATTTCGCTGACCATTCATCTAGGACCGATCCGATGACGACGTAAACAAAACTGTCGAACATTTCGAGCTACAATAATCAGAATGGAAGGGTTTCTTCCCGACATCACAGTCGATAATTCATGAGCCAAACTCCGATGATCCTCTGATTGGATTGCCAGACACAGAGCTGTAGTCGATCGTTGTCGCATGGGAATTCGTTCGCTTGTTTGTACGGTTTTTCCACAGAATGAAGGATCTGTTGCGGTCACAGATCCACAGCTCGTTCGGCCGATTCCACACTCCGTAGCCAGAGCTCTGTCTGGTGTACTTCCTCCCGGTGAACACCGCCCAAGGCTGCTTGACTATTCCTTTCTGCGGTCGAAGCAGCAGCAGCAGCAGTCAACTTCGGTCAGTCAGCACAGTGCGTAGTTGAATGACGCGGCACGTATTGCTCGGGGCCCCAACGCTCGACACGAAAGCTGCGGCGCGCCTGGCTCCGTGGGATCGTCTTTGCCTCCGTCTCATTCGACCATTTTGTTCTTGCTGTCATGCTCGAGCATGGATTCAACCACTGATCAGAGAACCGACTTTGTAAACGACACAATAAACAACAAAAACCCGCCGAAAACCAAAAGCCCGTCAAGTGGAGCTCGCTCTTAGTCGGGGCCGTGGTCACGTAAATCTGTCGAAGGTTTCGCTGCTGTGCAACCGCCATTGAGTTTATCGTTATGGCAGCCATCATACGCGGCACGGCCGAAGACGAGATGCCGGCCCGCGATGAGGACATTGGGAGGAAAAGAGGAGAGAAAAATAACACATTCGTCTCAATAACATCAACAACACCCAATGATCATTCCAGGGAAACACAAGATGGCGCGCATGAAAGTCAAGAAGAACGTTTTCATGCGAAGGTTGTTGACCATTACCACTCTTTACTATCAGCAACATTTCGGACTGCAGGCAGGAATCCTGGCCGTAGATTGAAGTTAAGACTGACGAACGGTTTTTATGATTTTCATTCTCTTTATTTCTCCGCCAGAAACGTTCCCGTCTCATGAAATCACCCGAAAATCTTCTCCAAACTTCCTCTTGAAATGAATTGTTTTCTCGTGAACTCGTTCTCCTCGAGTTTTTCTGTCAAGGGGCTTCGGAAAATCTCGCTCTTCTTCCGATCGGCAGTTTGTTCCCAGCACTTCTGGCGCACCTCTATCACGTGGGCGGTTTCTATTGCGAAACTGAGAACGAGCACGGGGTCCCACAGACACTTTTGCCTCTACCTCTTCGGAATATAACGGGAAACGTCGGTTGGTTGGGATATTCTGATGAGGGTGAAATTTCGTCTGCGAGCCTGTGGGCAAGCGAAGCTCCGGATGCCTCATTATGAGTCGAAACATCTCAACCCGCCGAAACCATACTTGGAACCGACATCTGAGAAGCAGTTCCATAGGCAACAGCAAGAGCAGAATAAGTGCTAAAGAAGCAGCAGGCGTGTATTCAGTTTCTGTTACATTAGCATTTCTCAGTCTGCTCAACCTCTGTGAAGTGAAAACGTGGGAATCTCGGTCAGTGGTCCATCCATGTAACACAAAATATCAGATCGAACGCTCCTCCATAGATTCCATCTTTCGGGATTGCTCGGGGACAGTTTTTTTTCGCGCATCGTCAAAGTCCTCCTCACGATTAGACATCATTTCGGTTTGACCACGATCATTACCGACATTCTTGTGATGATTCTACAACGATTGTGGTCTGAAGGGCTGAAAATTGTTCACTTGCCAGAAATCTTCAAAGGAGCGGTGTCCTCTTCGTCGTTTGAGCTTCTCGTCGTCGATTCAGTATCATCATCTTTCATCGTATCGCTCTTCGGTCCGTCAAAAAAACACGAAAGAATCACGGAAACCGATGCTGATCGGAAGTTTCTTTTTCCAAAACAGCATGAGAAGCCACCGTCTTAATTTCTCTTGGGTGAGCGATTCGTGTTGGCGAGTTTTCATTCTCATCTGCTCGCTCTGTGAATGACGAATGAGTATAGCGAGCTTCGCTAATGTTGGATAGAAGAACTCAGAAACTCAGTCAGTCGATGTTTATATTTCTCTCCATATCACTCATACGAAAGAGTTTTTTTCCATCAAGTCTAATTCCAAAGTATTGTGCGTTCCATCGTATTACTCTCTTTCCTCTTCACATGCCGGTGTTTGCGAGAAGAGAAAAAGTAGAACGAAATATGAATTCGACATCGGCCCATCAGACGACGACAATATCGAAGTTGCCGACAGCGAACCGACTGAGCTTCGAGAAGAAATCAAGCGCAATGAGATCTCTATTGGGGGAATGAAGTCAACTTCTTGTTGTCGTTTTCCGGTTCTTTCTAGAGAAATCGAAAACTCCTCAGAGGCGCCAAACCCCTACTCCCGCTTGAAACGAATGCATCGAGCAAGGCCGACGGATTCCATCCGAAAACCAGGAACTGTGGAACTTCGGAAAGAATTGTCTCAATGCTTTGGAGAATAAACTCTGTATTTCCCTTCGCGCCCAAGGCGAAACCGGGGCCGACAAGTATCTATTTTCTAACAACTTGTCAGAACATAAAAAGCTCAAAAAGTTGATAACCGGAACGCTCTGGTTGATTAGCGTTAACTTTTTCTCCGCTCGCGCTCTGCCGAACAGCTACTCAATCAATGATTCTGACCGTGCCGAATTCCCCAAGAATCACCAACCGATCGAGAGCTCGCGCGAGGGTGCGCAATCGACTCGACACTCGTTCGTCTGAATGATCGATATCCAAAGTAACGTGTTCGTTCGAATCTTGTTCGGCGTTTCTGATTCTGACAATCGTGAATGTCATGCATCTTCTCGGTGACGACGGATCCAAGCTACGCGGGCTCGCTGCCGACGGACAAAAAACAAACCGATGTTTGTGCAAAATGAGAAACCACGATCGCATGCACAGAAAACCGAAGGAGAACACGCACCAAGTCTAAACCGAACATTTCGATGAAATGAAAATTGCATCGAAATTTCCACCAAGGGTGTTTGCTCATTGGTTTTCATCGAACGACGAAACAGAAGAATAAAAAACAAACTCCACTTCCAGAATGAAAAGTTTTCGTACGCCGCGCTTTCCTGGGGTCTCGTCGAGATATTGAGAAATCGAAGAGGGAACATTACCGGAGAAGTTGAGTCTAAATCTCAAATCGAGCGCGAATCAGATGTATCAAGCTGGTTTTCGATGAGAACCTCGTGTTCAGAGATTACGGAATCGTCATCGCTCGGGAACAGCGGACAACTCCCTAACCAACGAGAACATCTCAGGCGACAACGAATCGAACAGGTTTTCTGTGAGAAGTCGGTTTCTGGATCTGTTCTTCTTTTTCTAAAGAAAAAGCAATAAAAGTAATAATCTTGGCCCAGATTGCCGTCAATGATGGTAACTTTGACACGACCCGAGTCAAAGTCACCGCCGAATCAGTAGGATCTCTCAGTTCGCTGCGCGCTTCATGATAAATGATACATTTCTCGAATGTGATGCTCTTTCGCTTCATCAAACCTCTGGGCGCTGGGAGACGAGTCAGTGATGCAAACACGAACGAAAAATCTGAGTTTCGTCTGATGGTCGGAATGTTTTCTCACTCTGGGTGGATTCCGCGCACCGGAAGAATGAAATCAGACGAGGCGTGAACCGACTTCGGAACTGTTTAACACTTCGGCCAAGAGCCCTCAGCATCGTGTTGGGCTTCGTAGGAACGCTTTGCCAGTTTTTTTTTCTTTTCCTATCCATCGTTCCGCGCGAACAGCAGCGGCGGCAGCAACAACAACGGAGAAATATCGGAAGAACCAAATGATCGAAACACTGACGAAGTGTTGGATGGAACCACATCAATCATCGATTCGGATCCATCCACTGTTTGCTCGGTTGTCGTCGTCGAAGCGTGTTCCCATAACTCTAGAGGTGTTGGACTTTGACATCATCGGCGTCGTGCCAAAGGAACGATCGGAATGATCTCGGTGATGACGATTTTTCCAAAGTTTTATAGATAAGAGCATCGGTAATTTGCATGAGATAAGATTCCAGCGTATTCTTTTCCGCCATTATCGAGCGTAATTGATGATTACGCAGTGAACGATTTTGCAAAATTGAGCTTTATTTTAGAATAGCTCAACGAGTTTAGGTAATCAGGTATCGTAACAACAGTGGAATTCAGGAAACAGTGCGGATTGTTTTCACGTGATGGCCGCATCGTTGTCTCATCGCATCACCCGGACGGGCACGACGTATTCAAGCGAACATCTGACCCGTGTTCAAGGACGTTTTGGTCCTGACTGAGATGTATCAAAACGAGTTTAGCTTCAATTTGTTCAGCCGAGGATTTCGCAACACTCAGCTCATCCTGGATGCGCGGATGTACGGGATAACGACGTCGAATGAATACAACCCGAGCTCCACAAAAAACAACCGGTGGCAATCAGGACTGCGCTGCATAGCGGAACAAGCTTTGGATGCGAGTGGAAACTGACTCGTTTCCCATGCATGAGTTACCGACTCACGACGATAACTAACGAGCTTGCGAACAAGCAACAAGTCGACCGACCGACCGACCGCATGAGTTTCCCTGTAAGTATTGCATCCAGCACGAGGCTGCGGTCACTAGATTCGAACACGGCGGCAGTGATCCGAATATTTGGCGCTTTATTTGAGGTATAATTGAAGCATGTGGCTTCCTCATTACGCCAACTATCTCATGATTCTAGTCTAATCAGGAAGAAATCTGGGCCAGCGCTTCCAGAAACCACATGTTTCCGAAGAGCTTCGTTGCTGGAAGTTCGATCCGTTGCTGAGACAAGACTTCGAAGTTCTGGAAAAACCTTTTGTGCTCGATATTAAGGAGAAGAACAGAATCCAGGACCCGAGGAATGGAAAAAACCGTCCTCTCGATTTCCTCCGATCGGATCATCGGAGTCGCAAATCGCGTTTCCGATCGCGAAAGTTCGTTCCAAGTGAGTTCGGCAGGAACTTTCGGGATTTGAGGCCGACACTCACACTGAGGGAATGCATCTGAAGTCCGAAGTAGTACCTGAAGATTACCCTGGACGTTTATGTCCGCTACGATCTTCGAAATGGCGAGCGAACGCCAACGGCCGAGAAGATTGACCAGCAAGTGTTGAAACATGTCAAATTTGTTTTACTGACAGACAGCCAGCCAGCCAACCCGTCAGACAGACAGCGGGCCGTGGCGGCAACGTTACCATCAGGTGAGGTACTTGAAAGCAAAGCGTCGTTCTGTTCGTCGGTACATCAGAACCTCGTGGCCAGCCGGCTAGCAAGCAAGTGAGCGAGTGAGCGGACGAACGAGCGAGCTTCGACTTCGGCTGCTCCAGGGTCATCAACCCACCGGCAACGCTATCCTCTATCCTACGTCCGCTTCGTAAGACCGACCATCACCCGTTGAATGGGTCCGACCGAGACCTTGATTACGTCGTCTCCTTCCTAATCAGCGGCGTTGTAAACCCTGCCGAACGTGCGCTTGCTTCCCTGGAACGACTGGAAAATCAGGGATTTTCGTAGCGCAACACCTCATCGGCTCGGATCGGTGTTCGACAGTTTGACGGACACGTGGTTCGACCGCCGTATAACGGAGTCCCGTTCTTCGTAATCTTCATCGACACATCGGTGGCAAGAGATTTCAGAAGATGTACACTTTACGGTTTGTTGCACAGAAAGAACAGTGCCAGCGTTTGTCTGTCGCCATTTCATTCCTTTCGTTCGCTGCGTTTTCCTCCAATAAACTATCGCCTATCAGAGAATCAGAAGCAACTCTCGAACGAGCCACTAAGCCCCACATGCTTTTCAAGGGCGGCTATCGAAATCACTTGTCAACATAGGATTTACAGCTGCTCAAACAGTGAAGATACCGGCATCCCCCTCCTTCTCGCGATCCGTACATCTCAGAAAGTTCGTTTTGACATTTCCCTGCTGGCTCTCGTTATCGGAGACAGAATCAGAGAAGTCGGATCTTGTCTTGCTCCGACACCGGATTGTTTGTGGTCGCTTTCCGGCGACCCTCATCTGTCTACAGACTAGGGTTGAAGAACTTCTCTTCTTGAGTGCGGATTTCAGAAGAAGACACTCTCGAATTAGGGTTCATAGTAACCCTTTCCTTGTTGTTCAGGTGTCGACAACTCCAGGCCACTTCATTGACAAGCTTAGAATGTTTCGCTGACAATTGTTTGGTATCTGCTTCGTTTTCGTCGAGGATTCATGAGGAAACGAAGTTCAAGCTCAAACAGCTGACTGAGGTGTCGGCCGGATGGAAAAACTTACTCAGCGTATGGTTGGGAAGGATCCTCCGCGTGAAGAAGACTATCCCGGTTTGCCACCACACTCAACGTTCGGCGTTTCAATTGACTAATCCATGTCGAGTGTATCTCGTTCGTATCTCTGCAGATGAGTTCTGTCTGGAAGACACAGGTTGGAAAGACGCACGGTTAGGCAGCGTCCGAGCCGTTGCCGATTTCGTTCACAAGAAGAAACACGGGTTCGAAACAGCAGAAGAAACGACGTTTGACTAAAGCCACACACGCAGTCGCCGAACGATCAATGGAAGCTGTGCCGTGGCGATGCGGGACTCGGTCTAGGTAGCGAGCGACGTTCCGAAGCTGAAGGCGCGCTTTCGGTTCTGGATCCCTCTCCCGGTTTGCCGTCGACTGACTGGCTGGCTGGCTGGATGCCTGGCTAGCTGGCATGGATTCCGCTCCCTGCTTGCCGCCCTGCTTGGATAGCTGCCTGCCTGCCTGCCTTCTGCTAACATCAAGTGTCCATCCAACTTGTGCGCCGGCGAGAAGTCTCCGTCAACATCAGCTTCACCATGAGCGCAAAATCGCTTCAGAACGATATCGGTGAGTGTGTTTTGTGGTCTCTACGAATGCCAGGGGATTCTGTTTCTCAAGAATTCGAGTCTCCACACCAAAAAGAACACCGTAGGTGCCTAGAACTCAGGTAGAGAGGCGATTCTCAGGATCGAAACCCTCTCTATGATCTGTATGATCTAGCCACGAAAGAAAATCTCGTGTTTGACTTAGATATCGATCGTTTGGACATCTCTTGGCCTCTTATTTCGGTCTTCGGAATGCGCGTATGCTCCACATAGGGTTTCGGTGCTCCAAGCGCCAGTCGGCTCCGACGTTTTGTCGGATAGCAGCCGCTCCGAGCCGACCGAGTGCTACCTGCGACGTTGCAGTGCTTCTGCTTTGCCGTGCTTCGTGTGTTTTGTGCCTCGCTGTCCAAGCCTCGCTGCTTCGAACTCTAATTCTGTGCCACTAGGTATCGGCCCCGGCTAGTTCGTCAGCAAATCTTGTAAGGTACGTTTGGCATGACAGTTCACGCTGCTTTAGACAGGATAGCAGCGACGGTTGCTGCCGCTGGCTTGACAGATGCTTCGCTTGACCGAAGTCAGCTGGCAGGGCAGCAGACGACGTTGTGCTCTTCGAACGCGACTCAAACTTTTGACAGATGTCAAAAACGGTCATGGTATGCTTCGCGTACCCATTCGACATACGCGTCTTCCCTTCAGTGTGAATTGTTGTTCAAAAAAGAGAAATTGTTATGAAGCGGTCATGGGATAGTTTGGGTTTGAGGATCTGTGGTCTTCTATAGCCTTGTTGAATAAAACGACACCTGTGGAGTGAGGTATCGAGCAGCGTCCACCTGTCCTATACGGAGGGGGCGTAGCTCGAATACTGACAGAGTTGTTCATGAATGATCGTTCTTTTTTCTGTGGGAATTTTTCAACTTCTCCAGCCAACCAGGGTACTCCCGGCCGATTTCACGATCAGTTGGACTCGTTCCTGAGCGAAACTCGAATGTAATATCGGAGCGATCGGAATCAATGTCGAGGTCTTGAGTCGTCGAGGATCCAATCGAAGACCTGAAATTCGGATTCACTCCGTGTGATTGAAACTGAGAAGTGGCTGAATAAGCAGTTCCATTTTTGGAGGCCCCAGTCAAAAATCGCACCGGAGGAAGACTCCTTTCAGTCCTAGGGAAAATCACTGCAATCCCCTCTATTCGTATTTGTTTGTAACCAATATCACCTTGGCATAACCGGCGACATCAACAACAGTCGCAGCCGCCAGATTTATCCTAATAGACATCTGAACATGTTACCATTTGATATTCAAGTACTTGCTCCGTACAGAGCTGGTTGAATGCTTCCAAAGTTCAAAGTTCACCGAACAACTATTTCGAGAACAGATACCATTTTAGCAGACCGGTGGAATTTACCATTTCGCTGAAGATTATGCAATGTTAGTAACCGTTGGTATTCTTGCGGCACACGGAAATTTTGCATAAACGAGGGGGTCGGAACCCTTGCGAGGGTGGAGACGATTGAGATGATAACCGTATTAAGATACACGCGTAGTCGCCGTAGCCACAGCTCATGGTTGTTTCCGACTATTCTAAAGCGCTCAGATACAAACCGAAAGAATTCTCAGAGGTTCCAACCCAGAGTTTCACTCGGTGCAGAGATATGAAACGAATCCCTGGAAGGAGCCCCCGAATCTCGCACTCCCGTAGTTCATCCACTTGGAGAAAAATACTCGCTATGTCTCGCAACCGTTTCGAAGCTTGAAGTGGAAAAAACTTCAGGAAATATTCGAAAAACAAAAGCGAAAACAGCTCAGCTTTGGAAACGCCTGTTCTAGTTGCCTGAACCTCACCCTTCGAATCAGTTCCAACCGGAACTAACTGTGTCGGGTGGTGGGCAAAAACAATCATCGGAGACTCCATTAGAGCTTCCAGAAGCCGGTTTCGGCAACGCCTGTCTCGGATACAACGCGTTAAAAGACGGCGCGGCGTTTCAGTATTTTGCCACATATCCCGCACTTCGAAGCCGTCCCTCGTATTCCAGATGTGGGTAGCTAGTTGGGTTCCAAAGTTTTTTGAGGTTTGACCTTAATCGACAGCTGACGTAACTGACAGTAAATTCACCTGAAAGTCTCATCAACTGCCATTTGAAGTCTATTATTCAGCAACAGCACCAGCTTCTTCTGGTACTAGGTTCAGTCCGTGTGAAATCTTGTATATCGTTTTTTATTCTTCGCTTCAATCGATGATGATATGCGAGAAATCCATCACAGCTCGTCGTGATTGCTCAATCGAATCCTATTTGTCGGTTATCAAAAACGAGAAGTTTCTCAAACTGATTACGATCTCAGGTGGGATCTGATTTCTCAATGAATGATTTCATCCGCTATCCACACTTTCGGGAGCCATCTTGAGCAAGATCCAAACAAATAAGCACGAATGACCCCGAATCAATAAGCTTCAGTTTCACTAACATCCACTAGCTTCTTCTCGTGTTGCTAAAGCTGCTACTGCACACGAATGTGTCTTCGAATGCGATAACCGTTTAGTCAAGCCACGTCTGGATGAATCAACGATTCAAACTATCTTCATCTTACGATACTCGTACCAACGTTACACGATATCTTGGAAAATTAACGAAGAATCATCGCTAGTTCGCTAATGATTATGCTAATTTTAGAACGAAAACGTCCGGAAATTTGCACGTCATCCGAGCTGCAACGACATCGTTCATAGGCCAAATTATAAAGACTACGAAGTCTGTAAAGTAGGCAACCACCCACGGGAAGAAGATGAAAGAAAAAACGTCGTTGGGGGCCAAGTGGAGGTGTACGCAACGATCACGAACTCGCCCGAAGAACGCCCTTTTGTTGTAGGCAAAAAGAATTTGTTGGCGCAGTGTGTGGAATACTGTGGTTGTACTTGAGCCATTCAAGGTGAGGGGCTTGGCCGGCAAGAGACGTCAACGAAAAACTCGTTTCGGGTCTAATAACAATGATTTGGAATCGATACCTCCTCTTCTGCTTGTACCAGACGTCGTGAATGAATTCACGATGACCTAGGCCGATCCTCATCAGTAAACGCGTACGGATCGCGTTACCTCGATCGCTCTCATGAAGAGCTCCCTCGCTTTTGTCGAACTTTGCGATGGTTTTTAACGCATCACGAAACGCTATTGTGTTCCGTGATAGCACATATGAAATTACAAGAATGTGGCTCCGCAAATTCTGGAAGCCTTTGGAATGGCGCCAGTCTTGTTCACGTAGTTTCTCGCTTCGCTCCCGAAGATCTGCGGAAGCTTTAGTTCATTCGAAAAACGGAAAAACTAAGATATCAACTCACGAAACATCGTTCCGCCACCTTGCGCCTTGTGTTCTGAAGAATGGGAATCTTTCACGACAAATGCGAGTCTTTCGAACGAAAGCGTCATTCGATCTTCTCATGGCTGCGATACTTTGGTACCCCAAATATCAATCAAAATTCTGAGTGAATCATGTCTTTCATGAGTTCAAAGTTTGACGTCAGCTCCAATTTTGTGATCTGAGGGCGTGCAGAACATAATCAAGACACATTTGAACGACTTTACGAAAATATCTCATTCGTTTCCGGATTTTCGCATTTCAATCGCTCTCGGAACTCATTTGGAATAGATATTCATTCGAACCTTGGGAATGAGCTTTCTTTCTTCTGGTGCACTAATGCAAGATATATGATGCCTGCATAAAGTCAAGGGAAACACGGACACAGAGTGAAATACTTCCTTGATTGCACTGCGAAGGTACGGAGCGACATCAGTGAAGCTCACTGAGTGGCACTTTTACAATCGCTGTTTCGAATTGTTCGATGAGAAATGGAATTTCTCGACTTCCTCGGAGCATTTCTATTCCTCTGCCGACGTCAAAAGCGTTGTCTGCCGCGATCACGTTGAAGGCGTCATTGGTCAAATGTGAAAACAGGCTTCGAAGACAGCTTGCTCGGAAAGACAAAAACGAAACGATGGTTGAAGCTGTTAGGCTTCCCGGTAGGTGTGGCCGAACTTTTGAGATGGCACTGCAGCTCTGTCAACGCGGTTCCCGTTACTCCTGATGATGAAGACATCATTTGTTTGTACAAAACTAAGCCGTGAAGATGGTAGGGTGTGAAGATGACAATCGAAGCAGTCTGCAAGGAGCCCCAGTGGACTCTATCAATCACTGAATCGTGATTCCTGTGAATCATCTTCCTGAAACAGCACAGAAGAGATTCCGCATCGGGAGACTCTCCAAGGCGTACGATTTTCGAATTGAAACGTCGATCAATCAAGTCAGAGAATGAGTGGTCTGCCGTGCATTGTCTCAACGAGCGTGCATCGACTGATGGCAGCGTCTGTTGTTTGGAGTGAGTCCATCGATGTCCACTTTTCTCGAAAGTTGAGACGGTCGTTTGATAAACAGAATCGCCGAGCGAGAGAATCAATCAATCCATTCATCCATCAATCAATCAACACAAGAAACTAGGCCTCTGTGATCCCTCATGAAGCGGTTCGACATCCCTTGGACACCGAAATCTTTGAGCATGTCGCCCCTATGAGAGCCATCCGTCTAAATCTTCCAGCTGACGAGAGCGGAGATCGAAGCGGAAGCCGTGGATTTTCTTATGAGTCTGAGATTTTTTGGACAGTATCATCGTGCATGAAGCTTCCTGACACTTGCGCTTTGACAGAACGTTTTCCGCTTCGCAGAGAAATATCAGCGGACAAATGTCGCTATTTTTTTTGTTCCCTAGTATCTGACGGGTTCCGACGTCCACACCAGGGAATTCACGACAACAATTTGTTATTTTTTTTTGTCGACACATCTCAATGCTTGACAGAGCTTCGGTTTCATGAGATATTTTCAATTTAGCTCTAAACACGGCAACTTCAATTTTTATGATGTGGTTTTCGGTCGTTGTCGTTGTCACGGCGTTCGCTGTACACGTCAGCTGATCCAGGGGCGAGCGTCTTTCCCGTACGAAATGTTCTCTGACAGCTTCCATATTTATTTTTATCCACGAGCGGAAGAGGGGTTTCACATAGCGTCCGGACGGGGACTCGCGAACTCCAGTTCTCGTGTAGCGTTTGATTCTGACAGTGAAACGATGGTTTCGATTTCCGACGACACCGAGCTCGGCGTGAAGAGCGATCTTGTTGGCCACGAGTTATCAATCGTCACCCGCCCACGGGTGTTGAAGTCTTTCAATCACCAAACAGACAGTTTAGTGGAAAAAACGAAGTGGAAACTTCAAAAAATGCGGTTCCTCATGACAAAAAGCTCCATTCCACATGACTTCCTAAAACCACACTTGGGTCCGACGTGCAAAAACAGTATTCGGTGTTTTGACTTTGCTTTAAAGGTGATAAATGATAACTCTGGACGAATTTCAGCCCGAATCGGACCTGACGGAAGGAGGACATCGTTCCTCGAGCCGTTGACGATCGTGATGAAGGCAATCTATATGGCCACGCGGAGCTTCAGGGGACACGATTCGAGTTGATTCCAACAGTTAATGACAATCAATGGTAGAGATCATGTTTGTCGAGTCGTGACCGACAATGATCGGAACAGCATTCTAAGCTCCTGGCGCCATTCCTAAAAGGAATCGTTCCAGAACTACAAATCACCAAACCGAAACTAGACTCTGGACGAGAATGCGCGGCTTCTTGACGGTGTGGCAGTCCCTCCAGCAGTCATAATGCCGTATTGTCTTTTTCTAACGCCGTTTGGAATGGTGGAAAGTTTTTTCTTCTTCAAGGGATCATCGTCAGTGGAGTCATTCAGCTCCGCAAAAAGAACTGCTCCAGTCGTTAGTTGGAGCTGACGAAAATGCACAACTGAAGCTCGAACATTGTTGTCGTGTGATTGGATTGGCAAGAACTTCCGATGTGTTCCGGCAATGTACAGCCTGCTTGCCTGTCTGTCTGATATGGTTTGTTGCTCCGGCTCTTTGTTACGTTGCGCAGAATCAACGATGAGTCTGTCAAGAACACATCTGGAGAAAGAGATGTGAAGAGCTGTCCGAGCAAAACGTCTCATTCAGTTTCAATTGTTGAAAGCTTCGATTTTGGAATTAACCGACGGTTGCACGAACTTTGTGGACGAATCGTGTGTGAAGACACAAATCGGCTTTGTATGTATTTAACGACCGTAATCAAAGGAATCAAACATCAACGTCAAGTGAACGAGCGGGTCAACATTTTCTTTTGTTGCTTTTTTTGCTACCATACCGATTTCAACGTCTTTACTTTCCGTCGTCCGACTTTGGGTAATCCGCAGCCCACGACTCAGAGAATTTTTGATCTCCATATTCTTCGATACTTCCGAGCGGATAGGGATGAACCATTTTCTTTCTCTCGAATTGTTTTCGACTGACGAAACCACCTCTCATGGGTATGCGTACGATTCGTTTAGCGTGACGTTTCAAAATCGTGAGTGTAACACTCGAATAGGAAGAGAATTTCATTCAATTTTCTCGCCAGTGGTCAGCGATTGAGCAGCCAATCGAATCGGTGTCTTGCAGCGACGAGCATTGAATCTTGCGGAGAATTCACCGTCACAGCACGTTACATTAAGTACAACGAAGTCTCGATGCTTGCGTGCGGGCTAAATTTGGAAATCGGACATCAATTGAGTTACCTCATATCGCGTTCCTGCTGTTTACCGCGCGTCGTTTTCACGTTCTTGTACTGTGATCGGAAAATAATTATCGACACAAAGGTCAGGGGTGCGGAACCCAGCTCAACAACTGGGTATTTACCAATAGCACCGGACGAACGTTGTTCTCGTTTCTTCGGGCAAGCAGCGTCCATCTTCATTGCGGCGGGAAATTCGTCAATATTTCCAGATACGACTCCGAGCATCAAATTCAAGAAAGCAGACAAAGTCGTCCTATCTCGTCAAGTTCTTTGTTCTCAGCGATCACTCCTGAGACGTGAGACGTGACAGCAGACATGTCCACGTAATAGTTCCACAATTTGAAGATTCCATTAGAATTTGTCACCACCAACTCAGACATTCTCGCGACGTTGCGGTTTGATTACGTTACGTTTGTTTGCAAGCGATTTCTCGTGCGTGAGAAAATCGATATCCATGAGACAACGCGTTTGTGGAATGTTGGCGATGTTCCCTGAAATTCTTCTTCGAAGATCCGCAGCGTAGGACTTTCCGTTCCCGTAGGGAAACATTCGATCCCGTTGTTTCTCCGCTCGAGGTCAAGGCCGAACTCCCCAGACGTTTCCTCGATCCGAATCTGGTTTGTGCACGTCTCAAAGGACAAGGAAGGGCCATTGTGTTGCCTCGATAACCGAAGTCCCAAAGATCCGAATGGATGTTCTGAAGATTCAATGTCAACTCGGTCTTTGATCGACTCGGAAAAGCTCGTCTCGTTCACCAAGATCACAACGCTAATCAGATGAGCATCAAAAACCTGTATTCATCTTCAACAAAAGCGGATCCGACGATTCAGTAATTAGTTTCCTCAACTTCGTATGAAGGCCGCTGTCATCATGGATAAATCACATCACGATACGTTGTTGACCGAATAGCGGGGCAAAACAAGACGACCAAGATGTCGAGAAGGACAACACTGTTCTTCTTCCACTCGGCACAAAACGTTGGACGATAGCTAGCTTTCTTTTTTTTGAAGAGCGCGCAAAAAAAGCAAGCCGTCGGTCAAAGGACTTCTCGATCACTGAAGACATTCCTTGCGGATTTCACCGAAAGACAAATGAATTATTTGTACGCCAATTGCACCATGTCAGGCACGTTAGCGCCGTGGCGTGTTCTGTGATGCAGTTTCTTATTTTCTCCAGGCGTTGCTGCCAGTCCATCTTTTAGCGGTGGTCAAGGTCTGGGTCAGAGGGGGGGATTGGCTCACTGCGATATTAACGCGGGCTCTGGCGAGACTAGATGAACTTTGCAACAGCAACTCCTAGTCGTCGACAACGTTATCAGCATCAGCGTTGCTAAAAATGACTGACCGTCCCTTGGAATTGTACGAAACAGTTCCACATCCAAAAAATCCATCCATCAATTAATTTAAATCAAAGAAAGATGAGCTTCACTTGGATCCATATTGCAAAACCGATGTTAATCAATTACAGTCGAGAATAGCAAATGACCCGGAGCGCGGGGTTCATTTGAAGTTATGTTAGGCCCTAAATAGTGACGATTCCAATGAATGACGTTTGAGTAAATTCGCACAAAAACACAGATGAATCTGAAACGACAGAAAATAAACGGGACTATATACGGTACTCACGTCTGGCAGCGGCGGAGGAATTTCTGTTTCAGTTGAGTCGGAAGTTTCGTCCGGCACCCTGCAATTGGCAGATTTTCTTTAGTAGCTGGTTGTCAAAAATAAATCGACGCTGTCCCATTCTCGCATAAATCTACGGGAGTTCGTTCGGCTTCCAAGTTACTTGCGACGGAACCAATATCCACGTTCGATGCCAACTTTTCGATGAAACGATACGAGTCACGTTGTGGAACAATAATCATGGAAACAAGCGCAATATGAGAAATAAACTTCCGGAAAGATGGATCGAACGGATAACTTCTCAAGGCCGAGAAACGGAAACGACTCCCTCTGTCAAAATGACGATGATCATTCTGAACTCTTGACGAAAGGTCACTCGGAAAAACAAAGAAGCCATCAATAAAATGTTTACTTGTGGCTTTCGAGCCTTGGATCGTGAAGCGCAACGCGATGATTGAGACCCTGTCAGGATCTGAGAGCAGAAAAAATACGAAAAAATGGCGGCCTCCATGAGATGTAGGTAATCCAAATGTTTCCCCTTGAAGACGTTTTTCTAGCACTGCACTCGTGTTGAATATCTTCCGAACAAGACCAATCATCACCCGAGGTGAACATCATTTCGTGTCTTCTGTCGGAGCTGCGACGAAAAGTCGTCGTCTGGCAAAACAGGATCGGGGAAAAAAGAAAATTGAAAGAAAATCGCGAGTTTCCTACACCGCGTTCGAGTGTCGGGAAACAACGCAGCCGTTTCACGGTCGATCGGGTCCTTCATCGAATTTTATTTTTTTTCTGACAAATATCTGGAGGGTGGTTGTTTTAGGTGTGGCCAGAAGGGTGCGAGTGAATCAGACCGTGAAAGAAATTCTATTCCAGAAATATTTGCACACAAGACACCCCGACTCGATCCGGGTGAGTTGACAGGAATTCCGATCTGAATATTCCACGTCATTCACACACTGAAATCATAGACCGGACGGAGGAGGACGGATCGACGCTGATTTCAGTGTCAAGCATTCACGTCGTTAAATCTAGAAAGCGAATAGATACGTCTTCTACGTCGAGTTCGTCAACCGTTCGAGCGAGCGGTAAAGCCGACGACCGCAAACGACGTGACGTCGACGTCGAATCGTTGGTGAGATTTCTGACTGACTGACTGCGACACACATTGGAGGCGCTCGGATGGCATCGATGTCACGTTTTGCCGTGAGTTCGGCCGTTCGTTCATCTCCACGTCGAGCTGTTCGTCGGAGTGTCGCGTCAAACGGCGAAGAAATCATTTGCTGAATTTTCTCAACGTCACTCTCAACGATGCGTTTCCGAACGACAGAACTTTTCCACCGTGAAGAAGGCCCAACGCGGTTCCTTCTCTGCTCGGTGGCGACTCTCACGATTGTGAAAATGTGCAAAGAGTTCCCGAAGGTTTGAAATTCGATTCAAATCGAATCTAGGAAACCTCAGTCTGCAGGATCGTCGTGACCGAAAAGTTCCCCGTCGGAGAAACTGAAACATTTTCCGGTTGAGGGTCCTTTCAAGGAGTACGTGCTGTATTCGACATAACTTTTCTCGAGCCGAAGAAATTGAAGGGTGGATACTGTGTTGGAAGAAGATCTGAAACTCGAGTTGCGCGAAACTGAGACACGACGGCTCTTTTCCGCACCGAGCCCTTTCGATGAATGCCCGGCATTTGAAAAGAACGGTGGTCACTGTTACTGTATGGAACGCAATTTCTCTTTTTGAGGGGGCAAGGGATGCGCTGCATGAACCGGCCTTGTAGGCCTCTCCACCACAATATATTCCGTTTCTCGGTTCTTTGTCGAACGAATTTGGCAGCGCTCGGCCCGCGAGCGGGAACTTCCAGATGGTTGCCAAGTAAATTCATTCGGATAACGGAAATTTGGCATCAAGTCGCGGAAAAGCTCTGAACGGAGGAAAAGTCGGAAATCGAATTTCTTGCAGTCCATTCAGTCGGACCACTTGACTGATTGATGGATGGATTGATTGATTGATTGATAGATTGCCCGACGGATTGAATCACTCGCTAAGCGAGCGACTGACTATTTGCTTCCATCGTTGAACTAGCGGAACTTGGTCAGTTCGTGAACTTTTCCTCAGAGACGAAAGCTACCCGATCGAAACGTTCCGAGAACTGAAAACTAGCTGCCACGATCCGCCAAAGCGGACAAATCACACTGGTCGGAAATTCGGTATGGTTCTTTTGCTCCGTTTTACCTCCTACATATATGTTTGACGGATCACATGTGTTTCTTTTTGGAGAAGAGTAAAAACCCGACGATTCCATAACCATTCGTTATCGAGTCCGATATCGTTCCCTTGGTCGAGGTACTGATGAAATTGTGGGCCAAAACCCTCAAACGTCCCGTCGCGAATTTCTCAACTTGTTGACTCTTTTTTTTTCTTCTCCAAGATTTTTTTCTCTGCTCGCGGTCCTGAGCTCTGAGAAAGCGGATGACAGGAAAGAAAAACAATCCCTCACATAGTTCATTAACGACGATGAGAGAAAGCTGAAGCGGCAACGTTGCCCCAGAGCGGGTGAAACTTGACCGTTTGTCAAGTTCAAAACTTCGCTCCGGGCAAAAATGTCACTGGATTTGTTTTTGATGACGCGGACTGGAAAGCTCGTAGAGTCGCAAGCCAAGTATGTGGTATACGGAAAAAAAGAGCTTTGTTCGCCCAAGTGGTCACAGTTGTGGCCCTATGATCACAACTTGGTGAGTTTCATCCACGGAACAACCTTCAGACAGTCGTCTAGAACTTTCGGGGAAATGCTCGTGCGTTCTCAAGAGTTACAAAAATATTGAAAAGTTCGTTCGGCACCAGTTGAGGGCATTTAGTTACCTAGCGTGCTATCCATCGATTAGCATATCGCAATCTGAAATAAGATACGCGAGATCGACGCTCGATCAGACAAAGTGAAACTTCGTGATTTCGGATGCGCGAAGTGCGTCCAATGCATCTTCAATGACAACCACCGGACTCGTGGAAGACGCTTCGCTCTTATGACAACGCATGTAACACATTCGGTTTCGCTGAAAATTCGGAGGAAGAAGGCATCATTAGATCGTAGGATTCTTCTGTCTGTGGGCTGACGTGGGGGCAGGAAGGTCGAGCTTCCCCGGCGTTTTCACAAGCGAGCGCTGCGGAATCCGATAAAACATCAATGACTTCTTCCCGTTTCTTTTCGCGTCTTCTCTCTGCATGACAAGCTGCGTGATTGAGGGATTGGCTGGACATCTCTTAGAAAACTCCTCTCTGACCCGAACTAGAAAGATTCCACCAAAAAATCTATATCTGTACCAAAGCACGGTCTCCGTTGATTTGGTGTTGATCAGTTCATCTTCGAATTAATTTTTCAAAAGCTCCGAATAGAGATCGGGCTCCTCCTCGAGAAGGCACTCCAGTATGATGATGATCACTAAACTATCTCAACGGAGCGACTCGGGTTCGCTCGAGACTTTTCGTTGGATTACAAATCATCGGAAGAGCGAGACATACCATTCTGCTAACCAAGCGTTGACCCGGCTCCTCAGGGTTGCGTTAGCTGACATTGCACGGATTATCTGAGTCACGAGTTCAGAACGGATCTCACAAATCTACACAGAGTGCACTCACTGCACCCGAAACACCGTTAGATTAGCGTGCAAGCTCCCTGAGCACGACAGCGTCCTGGGTCGCGGATGATCCGACAATGTTTCATCCACTTTCGCTTTTCGGTGGAAAGTAAAATCAGTGGTGGGACATCCTCAACCCACGTTCTCCGCGTAGCGACTCCCCTGACTTACGTAAACCGCAGCTCAAAGAGTGTGGGCTCTGACGACGTTCGCGGTCGGACAACACGTTATTCGCTCGCGCTCGCATCAGTGTCGTCTGTCGGAAGCATCTGCGTTGTTATTGAACGATCGGACCGACGTTTTAAGCCAAGTGATAGTTCCATGCTCGAGAATGTCGTCTTGCCGCTCCAAACTCTCCAAAGCCTCGAAGATGAGTTGGGCCGACTCGGTATTCAGTGACAGTTTGAAAGAACTTCAGCTTTGTGCATCGTTCCTCAAGGAACTCAAGAAAGGTTCGTCGAAAGGACTTCTTCCCTGGGGCAAATATGGGTTATCGCGTTTGCAGAGTTATCTTCATCCTCATCGGTGCTATATTTGATTCTATTTATTTGATATGTTTTCATGAAATATTCAAGATTGGTAAGATTTCCTCGGCCTCGTCCGCAAAATGGTGATCCGGAATGAATATCGACCGTATACCATGGCTCTTGACCAGCAGTCATATCACCTAGACTTCGGCTTGATCGGAATCAAGTTTCCCAGGAGAGATAAGGGACCAACTCGTTCAAAATCGGTTCCATATTTTCTTGAATACCCAAATCGATCCTCGATTGCGAGTCTTATTAACGTAAACACCGCATAAATAAACCGTTCAGCGAAATCTTTCGACTTCTTCGAATGCAAATCTATCAGGCTTGAGTTGAAGAAAAACAAACGCTTTCATTACCAGAAATATAACGGGACTTCCATAAAGCAGAAGTTCGGGGCAGAAAGTCAGAACAAGCGGACACTTGAACTTGTCTCGTAGCCGAAGCAAACATTAAACATGTCACACGAAATCTTTGTTTTTGTTGTGACCAGTTAAACATTGAGAGCTTCGTTCATGATCGGTTGTAGGCGTTAAATTGAAGGTTTCCAGCGGGATTTTCAATTTTGTGTTTTGAATCGGTAGCGTTGTGATCCATTTGACCCCACTTGTGTGAAGGTCTGACAATCGTGGTCAGCCACCTCCATCATTATCACTGCAGACGCATGACAAACTGCTGGTCTTTGTAGTCTTCGTGGCGGAGATACTTTCGACTTCAGTGTCTATGCTATGGACGAGGTCAAGAGGTGAAGAAGACAACACTCTCACTCTCGATCCTCTCCAATGGCAGACTCATTTTCTTTCTAATTTCAAAGCTGGCTTCGTGGGAAGGGTCGAAAATTTTCGGACGAATGTGAACGCGCGACGCGCGAAATGTTTTGACAGAATTGTAGGGCTAGATCTGCACTTTGTCGAAGTTCAGAAGTTGTTCAATTTGAGAAATAATTTCGAAATGCATCAGCTGCCAAATCCGAAGGCGAGTATGACATCGATACAATTGGCAGAACACTTCGATTGGAAGAATCGTGTTATCTGAATCATCTTCGCAAAGGCAGACAGATCGAAGGTTTTTCGATATCGGTGATCAAGAGAATTTCCAGAAATACTGGACGGCAGAGAAAAAGATTTGCTGGCTTCGAAGTCGATCTTTGCCCGGCTCTAGATTAACCTCATCTGTCTCATGAAATTAATTGATCGCAGCCCGCTCCTAGAAACGTGAGTTGAAGGCCGATTTCGTCACGGACCCCAAGAGAAAAGGACTTTGGTTACGTCTTCAGTTCAGTTTTACTGAAGCTGAACAAAAGACCGTCATTAACTAACCGGTCACGAGAGCTTCCAGAAGATGGACCGCTCATTCAACCATCATACCTTGTTGACATGCATCCCGCAGCTCGTTTGAGCGTAATTGCATTCTTTTGATATGAGCGCTCGTCTTGCACCGATCGGTGAATTCCGTTCCGAGAGGGGGATTTCAGAAAATCCCAAAGAATGTCGCGAGTCCTGAGGTTTTGGAAAATGGATGGAGGCTGAATTATGTTCTTGACGGGTATGCCACACAGATATACGCCATTGAATCACAGAATACACTCGAAGCATGACATAGCTATCGAAATCCACCATCCAACTTCATTAGTTTGCGATTTCATTCGCCTGATTTGAGCTTTTAGCGAGAGTTCCGCAAACACGGATTCAGGGTCTCTTCAGATCAAATCTCGGCTGTCCGTAAACAAAGGAGACCGAAGAAATAATAACGTGATTCTGTATCCTGCGACGATTTCAAAACACTTCAAACTCGTTGACAGACCCTCCCGGCCAGCTCATGAATATTCTGATCGGTGGAATTTGCTGAGAAATAGAACAAACCCGTTTTTCATATATCGAATGAACGTTTTCAAAGAATAATCGTGTGCAAATAGATCCATTCAATTCGAGCCGGTACCGATAACACGAATGTTAGATTAATGCTGTCTCAACAGGGCTGGCATTTGTGAGAACCGAAGCTTGGGCATGATCGGAGTCATTCATCGAAGATAGTATAATCGCTGGTGACACCAGAGAATGCTTCCAACGAAAATACATTTTCTTCCGACTCGAGCCAGAGATCATTTTCCCGGCGTCATTCAGAAAGTGAACTTGCTGTGACAGCGCTCAGTGGGATACTCAGGAGAATGACGGCTCTCGTTCTGCTCCTTCCCCCTTGCTCTCCTCGGATATAGGGGAACATTCAAATCGTTCCTATTTCCGAACGCCCCCCGAGAGCTTCAATGACCTCTTCTGCTGACCATCCCGCCGTCTCGTCGGTCGAATCGTAGGGAATGTCTCCTAAGAGTTTGTCATCCTGGCTGTCGTGCAAGGTCTGTCTGAACTTGGTAGACCGGTCGATTTTTCAACCCATCCTAGTGAGGAAATACTTGCTGAGGGAAACGCAGCAAGTTGAGAAAGAGAAGCTTCGGGAGCAGTCGGTTAGTTTCTTTCTCTTAACAGTCGTCATTCTCTATTCGTTTCTGGAAAAGTAATTACGCGGTCTTTTTGAACGTAACGGTAACAGCATAATATTGATTGATCGTCTTCGTTGTCGACGAAAGGACGAGCGAACGCAGGAGGCGGTCACCGTAAAGAGATGTAAGATCCGCGTATTTGTCCTTCACCTTAAAGGTGAAAACGTTGCTCATGCTCAACACCGTGGCCGTCAGCGCTCCCGATGTGATAATAAAAATAAAATTATAATAATAACTCTCACGAAGGATGAATTCGTACAACTCGGAAGCACGTTACGCTCGACCGCTTGTTTTACCGCTGACTTTGCAACGACGGAGTGGAGTCTCTCATGTCGATTGAAAATCATTCAATTGATAAAATAGGAACCGATGTCAACAGAAGAGCTAAGAATCTCTCCCGGGAAAACGCGAGTGTTTTGAGTCAGGCTGAACAAGAACGCGAACTTATATCTTGTGGCTCACGGAAATCGGACCTGAACCGCCAACTATTCCCCTTGACAATCGATTCCGAAGCTTCGAAAATTACGAGCGTTTTCCAGAGACCTTGTTTGCTCGAACGAAGAAAGGAGCCACTTGGACGCTCGAATTTCGCACGACTCGGCACCCACGTCTTTCGTTTTGTGTCAAATGGAAAGCTTTCTGCTAACAATCTTCCCGCTCTTTACTCGTCCCCGCGGTGAGCGATTATTGTCACGCGCACGTACATACAATGTCTGAACGAATGAAGCGCGAGCGATCGGCCCCGACAAGGGAAGCGCGGACTAACTTGAGCACGTGCAAAGCGTTTCGACATGTCTTTTAACGGAAAAACTGCCAATAATGTTCGTTGTTCACGAGAGACCTCCTTTGGTGTGTTTTCAGTGGGGGCCATGGGCTGTTAGTTGGTCGTCAACACCAACCATTCCGCTCAACTATTATTTTGCAATGACAAAAGGTTAAAAAAAGCTTTCATAACCCGTCTCTCGCCGGCCAGAAGAATGGATTAACGTTCAGTGCGGTTCCATCTTCTTTCCTCGTCTCAGATGCCAGGATTTCTCCAGCTTGTTCTGCTGGTAGTGCCAGTACTTCCACCCAGATTGGATTTCGGCATCCAAGATATGACGTCACATCCACCCGGTATTTGTTGGTTTCGACCCCTTGGCGTCCGATTGGCTCACTATTCCAGTAGGTGGACATTCAACAAGGGTGGCAGCCTTACACGCAGTCAGCTGACAGGCGGGCAAACCGATTGTTTGTACAAACCGCCAGGGGAACTCACCATCACCGGCCACGACCATTACCTCATACCAGCGAAGAGCTTTTGAACCGACATCCAACAACCTTAACAACAACGTCGACAACAAGATAGATAGGTAACCGGCTGAAACGTCACAATTAACGCTTTGCGCCTGTGCGCACGGGCGGTCATCGCAGACCTCACTCATCCCCAAAGTCGATACCAAGGTCGGCCTGTTTCTTCATTAAACATCTTCAATACCGCTTCAGCCGCCGTACGTCTTTTGCCTTTCCACGCGAGAGAATCATCGCGCGTTGCTGTTTTCCACGATGACCGATGCAAACAGAACCCTAGTGTACGCTTCTGGAGCTGGTGCCTTCAGTGTCGTAACTGAGCACCAGATTCTGGAGACCCTCGTTGCTCAATTTCTTCAATCGTTCACGAATTCAAGTTCGGCTAATGTCTGAAGTGACAAACGACGAAGACCGCAAGAAACCTGAACTCCGTCGGTTGGTTGCGACTCATCTGGCAGCTCTGGTGACAACTCTTCGAAGACTGACCGAATACAACAGATTCTTGCTGGATTGCTTGCTCTCCTTGGACTCGTCATCTACGCTCGTTCACCGAGCGATCGGTTCTCGAGAACAACCTCCTCCGACTCCTGACTACAGTGTTTCCAGTTCATCGCTTACTTCAATCGAAGAGCTGAACATCATTCCGTCATGAAGGCGGATCCAGAACTACAGGATCCCTTCTTCCAGGAGAAGGAACCGAAGACTCCCTTGAGACAGATCGACGCTCTTCAGGCTGCCGTCGAGTACATTTTCATGGAAGGCGAAGATGTTCGGGACTATGCCCGGAACAAAAAGCGCTATTTGGTGGAAGCCGACCCTTCCATATCCCCTTCCACTTTGGCCATGCTGATTGTGGCGGGTTTACCGAAGAAAACGCAGATAGAGCTGCTTTCCACCGGAATGCCTGCATCGCCCGCAGATGTCGATAAACGACTTTGTTATACAGAAGGACTCATTTTTGACGGAACGAAGAACGAGGAAAGCACCGACGAGAAGATGACACTGAACATCAACGTCAACGAGGCCTCATCGGACAGCAACAACTCGACCGGGGGCACTGAAGAACTCAAAAAAGACGCCGCCAACCAGAAAACTCCTCACTTCATCCCTCGTAAGCCTCTTCTGATTCGAAGACCGTACACCAGAGGTAAGCCCGCGCCAATTGCGAGAATCTCCTCCATCATCACCAAATGCACCGAGAAAACTCTCGACGGAAGGAAGATCGTCTTCGCTAAAGAGGTACCAGAAATACTCCACAAGTACCATGACGATCCGGAGCTCGGAGGACACGATCCGTTCTGGATCACGTACATGAAAATCATCAAATACTACTACTGGCCGGCGATGCGGAGGGACATCGAAGCTCACGTGAGGCAGTGTGAAATGTGCGACAAAGTCTCCAAGAACTTCCCAAGGATTCCAGAGGAAAGTCCGAACAACCAGATCGTTAGTGATCAGATCTTCAACGACAAAACAGTGCAAGTGACCTACACCGAGTTCAACGGGATAAATTTCATAACGGTTTCGAGTCAGGCTTCTTTGATTTGCAAGAGTGTCGCACTAGAGCGCGATTTGGAGGCCGACAGCGCGGTTATGACCCTGTTGGAAGACAACCAGTTCGATGACGTCAGGAAGATCACTTTCCAAAACGAGTTCATGGCCACGCGCACTCTACGGAAATATCTCCGCCAGCGGAAAATACGTTTGGTCAATGGAATCAATCCCGAAATCAACGATGTGCTGTGGAAGCTCAAGCGCTTCATGTTGTGCTACCCCAAGTTCGAGGGAGGAAACGAAGCTTGCCTCGTCGCCGCCGTCAAGCACCACAACTGGTCCCAGGAGAACCAGTCGGAGACTTTGAAAACAAGATCCTTGCTGAGGCGTTCCCCAAGTGCTTCGAAGTATTTGGCCTTTTCGGCAACCACCGAGGAAATCGAAGAAACGAGACGCGCGGCCACTTTGCCGCGAACTCTGCCGAAAACGAAGGAGAATGCCGATGCGCGTTGTGAAACAATGTACAACAGAAAGATACTGAACAGACTGTAGAATTTGTTGCGAGGGACCCGTCTCTGCCGAGATGTCAGCAGTCTCTTCGCTCGCATTCCGCTCGAGTGTTAAAACGGTGAAACAAATTCTTAGCTCCGTGAGCTCGGATGCACAATGCTCGTCACAACTCAGCATTGTCACTTGTTATACATTATGAGCAGTGCTCAGCACAATTTATGTTGGCTTTCCCATCCTTCAGTGGTTTTGTGAATACGAACATCCTTCGACGGAGTACGATTCGCGCGGTTATGCTGTGTCTGTACAATATGTATTTCAAATAGTAATAAATCGTTACACCAAAATTAGATGTACAGTTCGAAGCCACATGCAATCAGGTATCCACTTCCTTCGTGTGGGATAGTTCCGCATCAGATGCGTGGGGCGACCCGACGGCGTCCACTCGGACGGCTTCCTCGTGTACAGACATACTGACCCCAGAGGTGATCCTCGCGAATTTGTGTTGCTAATTTAATCGATCCAGGCCTTGTTGACCGACCGACGAAGCAAACGATGATGCCCAGGGCAACGGATTTTCGCACCGAACCAAGAAAGATCATCCGTATCTCTTCGGCGGCGTTCTCGAAAGATCAATAAACGTCATCATGAGAAACGATGCCTGATTCGTACTTGTACGTAAGGTACAGCAATCAATGGAAGCGTGACACAATTTATTTGCCACGCTGATCCCGTAGCCCAAATCCTGTAGCAGTCCATGAGCCCAATGTTGGGTTCAGAAAGGGAATCTATTATTGAATATCGAATTTTCAGTCGGCGATTCGGCACAAGATTTCATGAGAAATTGATTTTTGATTCGAGCGCCGTCGAATCCGAATGGGGTGCATTTGTCTTTCGGTTTTCATTTGAAGTGTTCGTGCTTGAACACTGCGCGGTTCTTGTTCCAGACAGACCATATGGCCTTCGAGTCCTTCCCATGACAAGAACACTCGGTACAGGATTTCTCTCAAGAATTCGTTCTTGATCGGATCCTATTTTCACATGGGCATTTAGAATCCCACTTATTGATTAAACAAACGGAATTCAGAGTGGGGAGGGAGAGACACAAGCAAGTCGGAAAACCCTGTCATCGGTCATGATGTTTTCGAAGATAATGACGCGGCAAATCGCGTCATTTCATCATGGAGTTAGAGACAGCACACGAACAATGCGTGTTAATAGTAGTTGCTGGCACTCAGAAAGAACGCTCGCGACCCTACAATCGCCGATCGTTCAGAACATGAATTTCGTCGTGAAACAGCTCTGCTATGTTAACAGTTCATGGCTGCACAGTCATTCATTTGTCACACATTCACTATTATCGAACATTACCTTGGAGATAGCCTCGGCGTTTGTTGCGGAACTTCTCCGTAGAGCTCAAGTCGGTGGTTGTTTGCCCAAAGGTTTCATTTTCAGTTTCGTTAAAGTCTTTAAGAACAAAACCTCTAACTTCACTGATTGTAAGATAGTGGGCGCTCGGAGTTCGATTCGAGCCTATGTATTCTCGAAACGTCGAAGGTCTCCTACAGCCCAGCAGAGAAGCGTTCGTGATTGTAATTTTCCGTTTTCTTTTCCAGGTAAGTTCTTTGCGTTGAAGTTGTGGTGGACGCTGATTGCATCTGATCCTGGTAGCACCGCGTAACAGCCACTATGACAGAAGCTTCGATCCAAAGCAGAAAACTCATAGAAAACGGATTTCGAGAGAAGCTGTCATCGCTGTGGGGTGCCGGAAAACAAATTCCGAGGGTTTCACAACAGTTACCGCATATAAGGAGAATTCCGATGATGGAACAGATAGAGTCCGATGACCATTGATTGATTTCAAGGGATTCGATCAGTCCTTACAAACCAATCAACCTCGAAATACTTGGAAGAAGTCTGAATTCAGACCGAGCTGGGGTCGATACCAAGAATCGACGGTAAACGTTCTCAATTCAAGACCATAGAAACTAGCTAGAAGTCTCCAGAGTGATCATATCCCGGGCCAAGATTAATCTGGGAATCAAAATTCGTGAAACAACCATCTTAGAGTTCGGACCCCAGGTGATGCGTCCCGCAAAGAGTCTCAGGGAGCATGGAATCTGGTCTGCCTTCCAGATAAAGAATTACTTATGGTTTTTGTGCTCGTTTACTCGTCGACATAGACTTTTCTGCTCGTCGACATACATAGTTCACATGTGCGAGCCTTCGAAGCTTCGAACACAGCCGGTACCTATCTCTGGTGGGCATCGCAATATAGTGAAACCCTGTCGCTACGAACACCGTTAGAACGAATCGCTCGATACAATTGACTATTTTCGCGTACCCGTTTGGCCAATCTGCCATAGGGAATGATGTAACAAGTCTCTCTTTATAACGAACGGATCTTGCCAGTCCCGCGGGGTTCGTTGTAACGCGGTTTCTATGTATCCGCACCCAATTCTGAAAAGGACACCATCTGACAAGAACTCGGAATACCGTACTCTGACCTCATGGTAAAATTCAATCAGATGATTCGCGCGAACGACTACCTAGACATCCCCCTGTTCCATACTCGAGGAATCAACTCGTAGTTGGTAGTGCTAGCGGCATGCCGCGGCACTACCGCAGTGGATGTCGCGAGAACTCGTTCTGTGTTGCCTTCCAGCTTCGTTCACCTCTGTTCGCCTATCTTCGTCCTCCTCGAAGTTCTTATTCCTCTCTTTGCTCCATCGACAGACCGATTGGCAGTCGCTGTCGCGGCATCGCGAAGAAATGTATAGGCTAGACTACAACTTTGTGTTTCGTCGTTTTTCCCACTGCTCTTCAAGTTTCACTCGGCCCGGAGAACTACCCCAAGAGTTGAAATTCGTTTTCGAAGTCGAAGCAAGATCACCTCGCCCATCACTGCATAGATTACCCTACGCCGAGGTTGCCTTGGAGTCGATCGTGACTCGAGACGTTTTGGTGATCCGCAGCGGTACGAATGCGGTAGGTTTGACACTGCCCGTGTTATATCCTGACGATGAAGCCTACGGCTTGGCCGAGTTTCAAACTTGAAGGCTCCTTCGGCTCTTACTTTATCAAGCTTCGAGAAGTTTGATTTCTCCGGAGGATCTGATGCTCACTGGGCCGATCGGGTGTAAAAGTACCTCTCATTTCTAAGCGCTGGTCTCGACCCTCACGAACGTAGATGGGAACTTTCTCATATACGGGAATTCGAAGTAGTTCAGTACCCCTAAATCCGAATGTGGGAGCATGCAGGGGAAAGAAATATCGGAGTTCTACCGGATGGAAAAATGATTCGCGATTAAAGAAATCAAAGGAGAAGCTTTGAGGAACACCCTAAAAACGAGAAGTGCCTTGCGAACTGGAGTAAAACAACAGCGAAACTTGAGGAAAATCTGGAATTTTGGATGGTTGACATGGGCCGCTACCTACTATGCGTGCTTTTTGACGGTGCAAAAATATTGGACTAGAAATTTGGAAAGCCTCATTTCACGCATCCCTTCCCAATGATTCTGAAACAGGTTGGGTAAAAAGGTTTCTCATGACTTGGCAACATGAAATTCAAGTGAAGGGAGCCGAAACTTCTTAAGTCTTTGCGAAAACGAAATGAGAACACTTCGAGCAAACCGACCGAGAAATTGAATCAGTCATTTGTCTCAAATGGACAGTTGTCACGGACCTGTCGTGCAGATCACTTCCAACGACATCGCCGTGGTTTGGACATTGATTTTTGTTCTGTTTACTGCTTATAAATGAGCCGCGAAATCACGTCAACACTCATCGAGCTACATTGGTCCGCCTTGTTGGATGTACTTGTCGATCAGCATTTTGAACATTTCGCGGACTATCGTCTATCTTTTTGTTCGGAAAAGCGTATCCCTGAAGCTCCCGCGATTCTGTTGTCATTGATTGCACGTATAACTTGGCTCGTTCCGAGTTGTCACGCAGACATACAGCTCTCTTTACACACTCTTGTTGTGGAACTCGCGCTTTTTTTCGAGAAGCAATCACGGCGTCCTGTCGGAAGATGACTCTTTCTCGACCCGAAAGTCACAACTCTGAGCTCCCGCCAGTGTCAGAACTCGATGGAATGAATCTCCCCGGACTTCGGAAAACCATGTTAATCTCATTGAATTCACTCACTTTCTGAACTTGCCGGGAATGCCATGGTCCGGGATCACTTGATAGAACGAGGAAGCGAGAGTTGAAGCCACATCCGAACTCAACCTGAGGGTTGTTACATCACTCATTCTGATCTAACAGTTCACACGGTTCACGGATGGACAGCGGAGTTGAACGAGAACTCTGTCAAATCGTTATTGGCAGGCCATCTGACTTTCCGTCAGATTGTTTAGTTTCAACTTGCCTCTTTGTATTTGCTTTACTGTTTGGGGCAAACCCCATTCTCTGGGTCTCAATTTGTGAGTGGCACCTTGATGTAAGGAGAGGGGTGGGGAATCGGCTGACTGACCGGCGAGCTACTTGACCGGCCGGCCGCCCTGTCGGTTGCTCGATTGGTCGGTCAGCCAGCTGTCCAGTCGACCCGCCGTTCGACGCATCGAGCGTCGTTCCAAGTCGCTCAAGCTCGAATGCCCACAAACAAGCATCCTGTGGTGCCGGGATGATATTGCACAAGTTTTTTTTATTGTTTTACTATCTTCATCTGTAAATATAAGATCAACTAAGCCAGTTTGATCAAACATTGCGCAACCCCTACTTAAGTGATTTCCATCGTTCCGGGCCTTAGTTTGATGCAAATCGATTACGAAGTTCCGATGGTCAATACTGCATCAGCCTGGAAATTGAAACAACTTGGTTCCCACGACCGATTTCCATGCCAGAGAGTTTCTCGTTCTCAATTCGAGTCTCGATGAATGTATCCCCAGTATTGCTCCGCCCAGTTCGCTCATATGCATCGGTTTCTCTCCCAAGGATATCAACTATTCTCCTTGAGGAATAACTCGAAAGAAGGCGTCATGAGGAATTTCCGGGATTCTATCCCGCATAAAAAATGCGTTCGATTGCTTTCCCTTTTTATTCTCTCTAACCGAGTATCAGTTCCACTGGTTTGTGTTTGGCGACTCCAGAACTCAGCTATCGACTCTCAAGTTGACGATTTATTGCTTTTAAAAGCTCGCGGCTGAGCTACTTCCAGAAAAGCTGCTCACAAAAACACTAGGGTGTTAATCGCATGAGTTCATGTGAGGACCTTCGGCGGAGGACCGACCGAATTTAGAATAGGTGTCTCTTTTTTTCCTGATCGGTGGTGTGGGAGAAAGCAGTTATCCTCAAATCACTGTGTTCACTTCGGTTTGCAGTAGTCAATCAGCTCCTGCAGAAGTCCAGAGTCCTATCTTAGTTTCGAGAGTTACTTCGGCTTCTGTTTATAATTCGTCGCTTTCTGGGGCCAACTTCGAATTGATGAGGACTGGCCAAGGATTTCGCTTGAGTCTTGGTATTTCCGTTGCCGTCCCGTTGTCAAATTCACACCTTCGACGAATGTTTTTGGAGACGGCGAATTCGAGGGGCGCAATTCGTGTTCGCCAGGAACGTTTTGTCGGCCTTTCAAAGCGAATTGTTCCGTTTTGAGCTAAAAGGACTTCTACAGAAGATGGAGTCGGTTTCCACTGCAGGAGCGGACGCGTGGAATAGGTCGTAACCCATCAGTACCGATCATTAATTTCGTTTTGTACGAAACAGCCTCGAGAAACGTCACACTATTCATCGATTCTGGATGACGACACTCGGAAAACGACATTCTATAAGTCCGTTGTCAGTCGATGTGTTGTTCCAATTGAATGTGGTGTATCAGCTTTGAGTAAAGTTTCCACATTTACGTCTCACTCGTTTTGACCAAAGATTTGTGGTTCCACCTCCTCAAAAAGCAGAAAATATCACTTTCGGGGAAGTTTGCCGCAGAGAATGACTTATGCGATGAATACGGAACGAAGAACGATGAATTGATACCACCAGAAGTTGAAAACTTTTAAGAAGTTGGTTTTCGGGGCCGAATTTCGACCCGAAAGCTTCACTCCAAGGCTTGAAATGCGCCTTCGCCTCGACTAGGTGTCGGAATTGCTCATCAGACAAGCGGTTCAAAAAGAAACGTATTCACATTCCGTTGTTAACTTGAGGTGCAATGTCGATTTCGCAACGGAACCAGATAGTTGCTACAGATTTTCCGCGAATCGTCGACACTTCTGAGCTTTCTGTTTGAGCGATACGCTTGGCTGACTCACGAAGTGGCGGTGAAGGCACCTCAGGTAACGGCATCTGGGGTAACACTTATAGTTTGCACCGTAACCATTGTGTGGCCGGCAGTGTTTGCCGTAGCGGCTTTCGTAGTCCCGGTACCGGTAGCGATGGAAATGGCAAACTAGAGCTACTAACGGTGCCGATGGCTGCGGCAGCGCATTTCGACATCGAATTTACATGAGATCGCCGAACAAAGCATTTGCTTCGGATTTCCTCCGACACAACCCCATCGCCGCCCTCGTGCGTCTTGGATAACCTGCTGGCTATGATTTGTTCACAACATTATTTTACGGCCTAGAAATGCAATTAAAAAGCCAGCCGCTCGAAGAGCGCCCTTGCGATGAAAAAACAGCAATTAATTCCCGGTAGATGCTGATAGCATGTTACATAGTGCACCTGATTTATTTGTTTTTGAGAGCATTTCCCGTTGTTTTGTGTGATTTGCTTCTGTCAGTGATAAACTACTTCATTGTAGGAACCGTTGTTGATCTGGATGTTGAGCGGTAATCAACATTCGTCCGCCCGTTTCATCGCGATTCACGTTTGTTGTCAGATTTTTTTTTCATATATTTGTTTCGAGCCCAATAAGCTCAATGTATATCCCTGATTAATTCATCCATTGAGCCTTCGTTAGTTGACCGCGGTTAGATCGTAACTACGATTATTGTAGACTTCCAATTGTTTGTACCGTTCGACGGTCGTTAAAAATGTCGTTGTGCCCTCGATAAACGATCCTGATGAGAGATTTCTCTGACCCCAAAGTGCCGCAACTAACGAATCCATGAAAATACAAAAATCTTACCTCGTGTAACGAACCTCGCGAATTCCAAGTATAATGGATTCCTGTGAGAAATCCGAAGCTTCTCGGCGGCCTCTAGGGATTAGTTATTGATGATGAGTTCGAGATCCGAGTCAAACAGTTTCTCGTTCAGGCGGCGTTCTTTACATGAAGGATTTTGGGGTAGTTAGTTCCCATAAACGCTGATTTCCGGTCTCACGCAATTTTCTTACGAGAAGTTTGTCCATGTATGTTTGTCTGCGACAGGAAACCTTTGGTCAGAGTCTTGTTATATAATACACTTTTGAATGTATTCTTTTTCCCTCTTATATCCCGCATTCAGCCGAGCATCCGGAGATCGGTTTGATTTGGGAACCGTTGAATATATCGGCTGTAAACTTTCTCTGCTGGAGAACTGGCTTCCCTTCGCTCTCGCCGGAATCGATGAATGTGACGATCCATTCGAAATCGATTTGAGAAGAAAAGGCCTAAGAGGTTGATATCAGCCATTGTTGTTCGGAATTCTGTTTCTCGATCGATCGGGATGATGATTTCAGCTGTTAGCATGTGAGCCCTCAGCGATCTTTCAACGATGTTCGGAAATCC
Source organism: Neoseiulus cucumeris (assembly GCA_021527715.1). Lineage (NCBI taxonomy): Eukaryota > Metazoa > Arthropoda > Arachnida > Mesostigmata > Phytoseiidae > Neoseiulus > Neoseiulus cucumeris. The sequence goes on along the minus strand of JAJSRV010000004.1, from coordinate 1,603,859 downwards.
TTAAGACTCTCAAACTCTCGGAAGTCGGAGGGCCGCCAGTCCAATATGGTGTCGAAGTTTTCTCTCTATGATTTCGGAAGCAAGTCTTCTGTAGGGGAGCATCTCCCCAGGGTGGTTGTACTCGCCACTTCAGTGCAGTCATATTTCTATTTAGCCAACTCTAACTCCACGCCTGCTTCCAACATCTAGGGAATCCCCTACTCCGCACACAAACTTCCCAGTACTTTTAAACTTTCGACATTGAAATTCGATTCGTCGAATCCGACTTTCTCCGACTGGTTCGTTCAAGCAGCCATTGCAAAGAAGGCCACAGTACGAAACTTGATCGAAAAAAGATGTTTGAGTGTTGATTTACCACGAGAATTCGCCCTTCATTTTCGAAGCCTCAGATGATTTCGACCGCAATCTTCACGCCTCTGCTCCTATTCATTTGTTTACTTGCTCGCTCGTTTGCTTCCCCGTTTGGGAAGGCTCAAGTGTGTCGAGGTTTTTTGAATTTTCTCTTCGATCGGAACGAAATGTTTTGGTTAAAAAAATAAGTGATGAGAAGGCATTCAACTGGGCGTCGGGTCATTCATCACGCATCTTTTCGAAGAATCGAATCGTAATCGACGCTTCTGTCTCATTTTCGACAAAAAAAGCAATCCATCTCACCCGTTGGTCATGGCAAGAGCTTGAGGAAAGCGTTTCTCTCACCGCGCCGACGAAGACCTTCCTCTCTCTCTCCTACGCGTTCGACTCTCGCTGAATTCAGTTTGCGCTAGACTCACGGCTTTGTCAAAGTTTCCACCTTAGTGCTACTGTGTGTTCAAATTCTGTGAGATATGCGCGTTCGGTTTGGTTGTGCCACTCGAGTTCATCATTTTGGGTGAAAGTTCAAAGTCCGCTGTTCTGTTGAGGATCGGGTACTCTCTTGCTTTTCCGGAAGAGAACTTTTCCGGAGGTCGTGGATGAACGGGAGAGAAATGTTCCTGAACGGTGCAGAAGAGGACTTCGCTCGCTGATTGCTCGAGTGGGAAGTGGATTGGATGCGATTGTAGTCTGGGAACAGTCGGAAAGGAGATAATCGGATTAGCGACAGCTCGAGATGGAGAGGAACATAAAAGAAAGTTTTCAACTTTTATCGTCGATAACATGAAAGGAGATTCGATGGAGAAAATGGCTCTCGACTATTCCGAGTGGTGGAGGGGCATCGGTATTGGTGAGGTTTCTTTTTGTGATGGCGGATCCGAGGCTGCGTCGGTAGTACGCAGTATCCGGACTATTCCGAATCGTAGAAATCGCTGTACGATATTGGGGCTCTAATGTTGTTCGATTATTTGCAGACGAATCCTCCATGGCTACGGACCACATCCTCGAGCTGGTGGGAATCCACTACACTGGCCCCGTGCAGACTCCGTCATGTGTTCAGAGTTTAACTGGGACCGGACTGACGGCTCCGTTGATAAAAGATGTATCATTGGAAGTCCACGCTGGTGAAGTCATGGCGGTCCTCGGTGAGTGCATTATTACCGGCCGGTAGCGGCGGTTGGATTCGGACTCGTGAATTTGTGGAATCTTCGGAAATTCGCGATTTCCACTCCGGGCGCCGGTTTGCTTACAATTTGTTACGCCCCTTGAGTAGCGATGATTCCATTGAAAGGATATCGTTGTGGAAAGTTAAGAATTGAGGAACACTTCGTGGGTTAGTGCGCACATCATCCATGCCTCTTCTCTCGGAGTGGAACGATGAGGACAGGGCTTGAGTTTCCTCATTCGGTAAATTGTAGCGTGCGAAATGATTCTCTGAAGCACTTCTGGTCGGTCTACGAACCCACTTCTCTCGAGAATGCAGAGATTAGAGGACCAGGCAATCTGGATCTTGTTGAGCTTGTGTGCAGCGTCTTTAGTGCTTTTCCCAAGCCACCGAATCGGTGGGCGGAATCGCCGGTCGTAATACTGATGCAACTGCGTAACAAGCACCAGAACTTTCAGATATCGCTTGCCGAGTTTCTAGTTCATGAAACTAGAATGAAACCTCGAAATTGTGACAGCTCCAGGAACATGTTTTGCTGAAAGGGGTTGACGAAGCAGGAAAGCTAATCAATCAGGCTTCATTATCTCCCTTCAAGTCTGCGATGAGAAACCCGAGCTTATTATCACCCAAATAAGCTGCGGCTGCCAGAGAGGTTACGACAAAGCAAAAGTCGTGATTTCTCACGGAAGTACCTCCTTGGTATCTAAGGTGGCATCTTTGCTGAAGAAAGTATTCCGCCGATCTGTGTGCGGCGCGGCGCCTGGGTTCGGTAGAAGTGGCATTTTCGCAGTTTTGCGTCGTCTCGTTCGCTTAAAAGCAAAATACTTTCATTCCATCTTGGTTGTGACGGCCATAGTATCTCGCATGATTTCTCACCGTTACTACTACTACTACGACTACTACCACTTCAACAGCAGCGGCGACCGAAACGACCATTTAGCGGCTCCTTTGAATCGCAACGCGAATTCTCATGTTGAAGCAACCGCTACTTCAAAGTGACCAGACATCAAACGAACGAATCTATTGAACGAAACTAGACCATTTTCATCCTGGAATTCGCCTTCGCAGCTCAGCCGTTAGGGATCGCAGTTTCGCGTAAATAACATATTAGCCTGATCGAAGAGCACGAGCGTCGTTGTGTTTCCATTGTCAGCGTTGCGCCACTCTTCGGAAAAGCTTCTGGTTTGTGTCTCCACGCGTTCCGGCATGTTTCGCTGAATGAAATCCACAAACTTTGATACCAGCCAGTCGTGTTTGGTATTTCCGGAAACTCTGCCGGAAAATGTCTCGTGTGGAACTTCACCAAAACGGATATCTTGCTTGCATATGCTTGGTTTGCGCACATTGACATCAGAGAGTGGGTGGACCGCTGGTTTTTTTTTTGATGTCGTTTCTGGAAAGCAAAACGAGAAGAGAAGAAAAGAAAAAGAACTCGCTTTGTGGACTAATGGTGGCACTGGTGAGAAATGTGACCGTGTTCTTTCCTTCGAGTCGAAGGTCAGTTCGCCTCAGTGAATTCATAATGATGTTATTTTTCTCATTTTTCCCTTTTTTGTCGGTCGATGAATGGCGCGAAAGCGAGTGCAAAATGACAAAATCGTTCCTCCTATCGAAGCGAAAAGATGAAGGCGAATTCTATGTGAATCTTTGGGCCGCTGATCGGATGCAAATGAAAACTTCCTAAGAACATGATGTACTCCTCCTCTAACACCGGCGTTTTCTCCGAGAACAGGCTCGAAAGGTAGTGGAAAGAAAGCGTTACTTGAAGTCATCGCTCGTCGAGCCATGGGACCGACTCGAGGGCAGATTCTGCTCAACGATATACCCATCACTGTCAGGCTCTTCCAGGTGAGTACTTGATTGAAAGTTTTGCGAAAGAGAACAAAGCCACAACTTGTTTGAATAGCCGTTCCTGATTGAGAACTCGAGCCTGTTATCATTTCCATTCCCATTCGGAGCAGGCAGAAAAAGAAATATCTTCATATTTAAGAAATATGTGACGGATGCTGGCAGAGGTTGAATTTCGATTTTCATTCAAGGAGCAATGCGGTTACGTACCGCGGCGGGTCAACCTGGTGCCGGGATTGACGGTGAGGCAGAGTCTTGATGTTGGAGCCCAGTTGACCGTCGGCTCGAAAGTCCCAGCGAGTGTAAAGAAAACGAGGGTCAAACAGGTAAGTCACTGAATTTCTGAGGAGTGCTCCTAAATTCGTTAGAAAAATAAATCAGTTCAGTTCGTGCTCATCAAGAAGCTGGAGAGATACACTGGAGCGCGGGAAGGGAAGAGAACTCCGCAACAGCGTCGAGTTTTTCCAAATGAGATACGTCACTCCGGCAGCAGCGAAATCCGAGAAAAGTCCCCGCAGTTTCTGTGCTGCTCCCTAACAATTGTTACTTCATTGTTGGCCACGCAAATAAAGTTACGGAAATTAGTTCGACAACCCCACGTCTGCAACAATGGGTTGTCGTTTCCAAAAAAGAAAACGAGAAGTCTTTCATATGAGGACAATCATTAGCATTTGTTGGAATTCATTCACAGGGTTGGTGTGCGGATAGCGCAGCGCTTGGCACCTCGGCTCGCTGCGCTTGATGTTCAACTACCGTCTGGTGTTCCTGAATTTGTGGCTGCAAAACATTTTCATCGAATTCTGACACTTTTTGAAGGGACTCACGAGGAATTGAACTTCCAGGTGATGGCCGACCTCGCGCTGAATGCTGTGGCCGAGAAAGAGGTCTCAACTTTGACGATAAACGAGCAGCGACGACTTGCGATTGGACTTGAACTCGTGAGGGATCCGGGTGAGTGTATATTCAAACGAGTTATTCGATTTCCAAGCACGACTTTTGATATTTCAAACACGATAGAATGTTCTCATTTTACGCCATGGGAAAATCCTAAGCTGCACAGCTTCAACGAATCGTCGACATCCGTGTGGTGTTAACGAATTGATTGAGAAATCTAGGCTGAAGTGTTGCTCCAGAATGTGCGCTAACTGTCCACTGTAATTTCAGTGTTGGTTATCCTGGACGAACCGACCGCTGACCTGGACCCACTGAATACCTACTTCGTAGTCTCTATTCTCGCGAATCACGCTAAGAAATACAACCGTATCGTACTTATGTCAATGTCGAAGCCTCGATCGGACATATTTCCGTTCCTCGATCGGGTCACTTATCTCTGCCTTGGGGAGCTTGTCTACACAGGAAGTACCCGTCACATGCTCGACTATTTCCGCAACGTTGGATTCCCATGTCCCGAGATGGAGAATCCGCTCATGTATTACCGTAAGTTCTGAACTTCGCATCGAAACCGTCCATCTCATCGACAGTACTCTGCCGAAACTCACTTTCGAGATCGAGCTGAGATCAAGAACGCGCTTACTTCACAGTTTGCCTCTCGACCGTCGACCGGAGAACCCGAGAACGCTTCCTCGAGTCATCGTCGCAAATTCAATCGCTGGTGGAGAAGTTCCGCATCGAGGGTTCCCGCTACCGGAAAATGGCTTCCGGAGCTATCTCCGATGTTACACCACCGCCTCCCTCAGAATACAAATTACCTCTGACAGGTAAATGTACTCTTCACTGCTCTTCCTCCGTTGGAGATCTTGGTTTCAAAGATCGAGGGGACAAATTCTGACCGTGTTTGTTCGGAACCTTTCAGCTTACGGACAGCCTTCGTCTGTGCAAGTGTTTGCAGCGCTCTACGGCCGATTTATGGCGTCGTCGTTCAACTTCAATTGGAGTGCGATTCGCGACCTCACCCTGCGAACTCTAGTGCTCCCGGCGTTCTTCGCTTTCATGCTCATTTTCTTCTATCCCCTCCAATACTCACAGCAATCGTTCTTCACTCGAAACGGTCTCCTCTTGTCTTCGATCACCGCGACGAGCTTCCTCTCAGCCGTCATAACAGCAATCACATGTGAGTGGTCGAAAATTTATTCCAAGTCTGGGTCGGCCTTCCCTATTCTAAGCAACTGCCGACCCAGAGCTGCCCAAGTTCCACAAACAATAGTCTTCACGACGATGCGCCTCGCTTTCTGTCGTTGATTCCTGTTATGAGCAATGCTGATTGGCTCATAGAGACTGTGAATGGATATGGATGGATATGGATGGATATGGATGGATATGGATGGATATGGATGGATATGGATGGATATGGATGGATATGGATGGATATGGATGGATGACGATTTTAATTGTCTCTCCAACGGTTAATTCGACTCATGGACTGAAGAACTTGAAATAAGGAACGGAATCGATCGTTTCAGATGCTCCTCACCGTACTCGATACTATCAGGAAAGCCGAGAGGGAAAATATCGGGGACCGCTGTTCGTTTTCACGCATGCTCTATTCTCAATGCCCATGTCGATATTCTCAGTTTTCGCCGCTGGCTCCATCATTTACGGGTGAGTGGTATTGCAAGCTCATAGTACGACATTGGAAGCTGTGTTCTCCAGATTTCTCTTCCGACCGATCTGCATTAGGAACTCCACGATGGCAAACTCTTCCACGTTTTGGACACGTCGCCGACTCGGAGCCTGGATGGCGGTGAAAACATCGTCTGTATCAGGAGCTGAAGCACGAGAGTCGAGTCTCCGTCTGATTACGTCAAAAGTCGGAGCAATATGTTTGCTAAGCAGCCGTTTTCATTCCCCAAGAGTTTATGGAGCCGGCGGAAGCTCGTGAACGAAACGAGTTCCGCACGGTCTCTTTTGGAGAGTCATTCTCGAACTTCTCATTTAACATTCAACCCCTGGCGTGAAATTGCAACACAGGGATGTGGTGCCCGGGCGGATTCCCCCCCCCCCCCGCTTTGACGGTCGAGTAAATCGAATCGAATTATTTAGTAAAAGCGATTTATCATTTCAGAGCCGCTGGAATGCGTCCCGAGTGGGAACGCTGGGCCCCGTTCTGTGCAATCCTATGGTGTTTCTACGCTTTCGCCGAGCAGCAAACTGTAGCCTTGATGATGGTCATCCGAAGCTCGTACACGGCATGCGTGACGTCATTGTATATCTTGGCCATTTACATTACGCTCGCTTCCGGAGGGGTCAAGTGAGTATCTGATCCGGATGCTGGTAGACGACAATTCAGGACAAGCTCGCTTTATTAACAAGGAACGTCACTCGTTCCATACCAAGCTTTGACTGGCTCAGTTGCAGCTCACGTATTTTCCCTCTTTCTTCATACAACTGATTCTTAAGGAAAATAGGTCATCTGCCTCCGCTGTGATTTTGATCGAGCATACGCGTCGTCACGAGCGGGGGTCCTTTGTGATTGACGTTAGATATTCGCATTTCCGAAAGCCTTCATGGGAAGGTTGCGATGACGACTCGCTGACATTCGTTTCAGCCCGAAGCGAGCTCGTACATCTTTCTGTTGCTTCCCATTTCGGAGAAACTCACTCGTCGTGAAAAGTACTAACTTTCGCTTTGTTTTCGCTTCCAGGTCTCTGGTGGTGATGCCCGACTGGGCCTACTATGCCAGTTACGGCGTAATGCATCGTTACGCCGGAGCTTTTCTGTATCAGAACGAATTTGAGCACTACTCGGCTCTGGACTACGTGCCTTCTCTGAATGGAACCTCGTGCGGACCGAATGTGGATCCAGGTCGTTGCTTCTTCGTGAACGGGGGTCATTTCATCTCGCAAAAGTACAGAACTGGCCGAGGAACAGCCCAAATCGATCTCCAGTACTGGCTCAACTTCGGTTTGTCGTTCGGTTTCATCGGCGCCATGTACCTCGTCAACGTTATTCTTCACATTATTCCACTACCAGCTTCTATAAAGATAAAATTCAGGGACTGAACGTCGTTCAGTTATTCAACATTTACTTGTCGCATGGTTTTCATATACACCTCGATTTCATCTAGCTAACAAAGATGCAAACACGTTACATGTTTCTCATCAAGTACTCATAAGCGTACCTCATTGACTCGCTATGAGTTCAATAATCATTGTATATACACATGATATACGTTCGTCTGGTAATCAACCTGACGAGGAAGTTGAGATCAGTGTTGTGTATTTCCAAAACTCACATTTATCTGCCAAATAAAGTTTCCTCCAGAACAGAAGCCAGCAGCGGTTTCTATTTTGCTGATCAAACGTCATTCACTCCCATCCCTCTTTCGGAGCGTTTACCAAGCACCCCAGTCTCGTAACCTGCATAATAGCACCCAGACAAACGTGACGAAAATCGCGAAGATTGCCTGTAACGTTGCAAAAAGGATTGCCTCCACATCTCGAGGTGCTCGAACTCAAGAATCAATTCAAACTCGAAGCTCACAAATCCACAACGGGTCTTCCTATATGCCATGCTGCTTGCAGCGCATTCAAGTAATAAGCGACGGAGAGCCCGAGTTATTCGAGACACATATCGGTCGACTGTGACGATTTCGTACAACGGCATTATGTCATGCTGATTCGTTCTGTTGGACGACTTGTTCAGGCAGTCCGTGCACTCAATTAGCGAACTAAAACTTGATTTCAACAAGAAATGCATTCAGAGAGTTAGAACTCCGCAGCGGATTTCGCCTTCAGCCGGCTGTAAAGATTCGCTAAAGAAAACAAATCCCAAGTCGGGCAGTATCGATGTTAATGGAGGGACCGATGACCGGAGAACGAACTCCAACGGAGGATTACGTTGGATGGCGATGGTTAGAATAGAGTAATCACATTTATTTGCAAATCACGTACACAATGGACGATTCCTACAAATCGTTCCCGCATTAAATAACGTACGGAAACGGGGGAAATCCACGGTTACCAACATCCTCACAGTTGTGTCCCCAGAGCCGTTTCGTACATGGTGTTCCAATGATCCAAATAACTGTACCGATTCAAAGACTCACTGGCGAATCTCCTTTCTATTGCGACCGAAAATCCCAGTATGTATGTTCGGCACCTTATCTTTCGCCCTCGTACGTCGGATTCTTGAACGTAGTTATAACGCGTTTGTGGAGTTGACACTGGTTTCAAACCTGCCTCGTTCGCGTTCATCCTCAGATTCGGAATGGTGGTCGAGGAAAGCGATGTTCAAAATCTTGCGCGTCTCGAAAAACGCATAACTTGTCCCCCTTGTTGAGGGCTTTTGTCGGACATGAACCGAGAGTCGCAAAGCTGATGACACAACTCCCTCATATGGTACCGACGAGCGTTGTTGAGAGGCCCTTGTGTTCCTTGAGAGGCACACACTTGGGTTCCTTGCGGTATTCCTCCCTCAGAGCGTTCTGGAGGGGCAACGGGGAGCTCGGAGGACTTCCAACTCCGTTTGCACGGCTTCCAGAGCTTCTCTCAGCCTGTCGTTCCTCTCCTTCATTTCATCTCTCAGCTCCTTCTCCATTTCCAGTTCGCTTCGAGCCCTTTCAACTCCTTGTGCAAGCTCGAGTAAAGCTTTATTTTTCTCGTTAATTCTGTCTTTAAGACGTTTCATCTCATCTCTTTGATGTTGGCAGGGCGGAATCTAGACGAGAAAGTACAGAAATTAATGTCTTCACACAATATACCACGAACAAATACGACATGCAAAGATACGGGACATTACTGAAAGATCCAAGGAGAAAGACTTATTCCTCGAATCCGACGGAGATTGCAAATATTGCAGCCATCTTTCTCTGCACACAAACATGACACATACAGATGTGTATCGTGGGGCCTACGACGTAGGCATTCAGGCAAAGTGCAACGAATCCGCCAAGAAATAAGTAAAAATATTTCGAAATCATACCCTTGCTCGCGGAGTTGTTTTCGAACTACCGTTTGTTGAGGCACTTCGTGACTGGACAGTTGTCAGGGGCAGTCGGGCGTCGAAGCCCGTTGTGGCGGTGAAGGCATGAGCCATTTTCGGAACAGAATGTTGATCAGGCTTGTCGGCAGACTCCACTGATGCTGAGGATGATTTAAATTCCTGTTGCTCTGCCATTTCGACGAGCTTCAGAACGTTTGAGCTTTTTGATTCCGTGCCTGTGGTTCTTCCTGCTGTTGTAGCGGGACGTGTGATTCGTGAAAGTTTCTTCCCCGACTCGAGTTAATCACAACGGTCACGTAGGAACTTGGAGCAGCAGCCTCTCATTGATTCCTGCAAGCGAAAGATATGTAGGGAGATATGTAAGAGACCATGTAGGGATCCTCATGGTCCGTTTTGGTTCAGCGTTATCGCCGCTCTGTCGTCAGAAACCGTCCTCCCAGAGCGGCACCATGTTGGTGTTCTTCCAAAAGGAAATTACAAGGCTTCCTAAAATAAGAGCCATATAAGCTGCACCGTTCCGCATATTTAAGAATGCCTAAACCTATCGTCTGATCACGCTTGGAGTTCTAAATTCCGCTCCCGCTGTTGTGGTTGGACATGCGATCTTTAGCCCTGGCCTCTGAGCGCTACTCAAGTTATTTCCCGAGTTGATATGATCACGACGACTTGTGAAGCCAAGCTTTCACGAATCAAAAGGCGGGCATAATGCCTCTCTCGGTCGCGCGAAATTCAAAATCCCCGAGTGCTATCTCCTCACACAGGGGTACGGTCATAAGAGCGCCGGCTAGTCCGCTCTTGCCCGCCGCTTCAGCGGGAAGTACAAGCAAACGCACGTAGCAGGAAAGGTTAGGTTAGGAACGCTCGAAACTGAGCAAGTAAACGCGGCGCACATGGGTTAGGGACGCGCTCTAACTCTAGCCCTCACGCTCTGCGCCCTCACCTGCCGCTAGGGCTCAGAGCAGTACAGCGGCCAAATCGGTCGTCGACATCTTGGCCCGCGGTCGTTTGATCTCGACCTAATAGTAGTTGACGGTACTCAGAGAAAGATCGCCCGCGACCCTTCAGTCTCCGATCGCTCAGACCGTCTCGGAGCTTTTCTATATTAACAGTTCATGGCTGCACAATAATTCATTTGTCACACATTCACCATTATTGAACATTACCTCGGAGATGACTTCGGCGATTGTGGTGGAATTTCTCCGTAGAGCTCAAGTTGGCGGTGGTTTGCCGAAAAATTTCAATTCCACCTTTGTTAAAATCTTCAAGAACGAAACCTTTTCCGTCTCTAAGATAGTGAGCGTTCATAGTTCGATTTGAGTTTATGCATATCCGAAACGAAGAGATCTCCGAAAGCGCAGCAGCGTAGCGTTGCTGATTGTAGATTTCCGTTCTCTTTTCCAGGAAATTTTTCCACATTTTAGTTGCGGTGGACGCCTATCCCATCGTGACCGCTCCTGGTAGCACCGCGACACAGCCACTAAAAGACAAAAGATACGACTTGAAGCAGAAGGCTCATAGCAAACGGATTTCGAGAGAAGCTGTCATCGGATTCGGGTTCCAGAAAAGAAACATAGCTCATTGCCTCATGCTTTCTCTCGGCCGATCGAGGTTGAACGATCCACGGGATACAAGATCGTTGAACAAACCTGGCTTTATGCCGGACAAGATTCACATAAGACATTTCCCATGTCTAGGAAATCCGTGTTTGCAATGCGTCTCGGAAAAAGTCCCAGTTAATATGAATTCTGGGTTGCCGTCTGATTCAATGATTTCCTACTGTTTTTTGCTCGTTTACGCGACAGAGTTCACACTTTTGAGGTTCCGAAGCGTTCAACAATGCCGGTAGTACCGGCCCGGTACCCATCACTAGTGAGCACAGTAATTTATCCCACACACCCAGTTCAGGGACCTTATCCGACAAAAACTCGAATTTCCATGCTTTTACCCCATGAACGAGTTCAATAAAATATTACATGCGAACGATTTACCTAACAAGGCATACTCCTGTGCCATACTCGAGAGTTGAACCGAGTTCTTCGCAGAAAGTGATTTTTCCCAAAGTGCCGGATGCTCAGTGGGGCGATCAGACGCGAAGTAGACCAGATTTGTCGCGACCGTCGATAAGTGAGGAGTTCATTTTCGAACCGCGTTAAGTCCATATTCGCCGATTTCCAGTTTTCACGTGAAATCGAATCTCCATGATGTCCTGCTCCATGTATCGGTGTCAGTTCGAGCGAACTTGCATTTATTTCCCCTGAAAATAACTGAGAAAAACAGCGTTCATTTTCGAATCGAGTCAAGTCCAACGCTCATTCATTTTCGAAGCAAGTTAAGTTCAACCGTCTGCTGAAATAGACCCCTGTTTGAGTTTCGATGGATGATACAGCTTTGGAAACAAGCACAGGGAAGCGAACTTCATCCTGTCTTCCTTGAGGCGTGCGGATAACGGTGGTTTTGCTCGGCGTTTCTTGAATACGAGGTGGCCATCACTCCTGAGAATTTGTTGCACTCGCCTTTCCGTCACGGGAAGCTTCAGTTCGGCAACTATTGAGGAAGCGAACACGTTTTCTTTTCGTGCTTTCCGCAGTATTTGCCGCTTGTCTGCATTGGAGAGTTTTTCATTACATTTTCCCCTCTTGGTTTTGCCGTACTTCGAGCCCAGATCAACGAAATTATCGATGACGGTCCTCGATCGTCGCAGTAGCTTCGCGATTTGTCGATTCGAATGACCCGCTCCCTTGAGAACTGAGATTTTCACCTGTGGATAGTTTTTTTCCTCGAGGCATCGCAGACACAATGAGCTGACATGGAGACAGACTTCGTTCTCCTACTGATGTAGGCTGCCGGCGATGCGCGCAACAAATTCCACCGCCGCATTGGTGATTCTCTCTTGAAAAACGATGAAATTCATCTAGTGGCTCTATGAGAATTTCGCGGTCAGATCCGCTAATTTCGCAGTTTTTAATTTCCCCTCTACCCAACATGGGCTTCAAAAATTGGTTCTGTTAGTGATCCTTGTCCATCTCCATCATCATCATCGGAGGCAGGCAGCACTGAATGTCTCAGTCTTGTCTTTTTCCGATTACATGCCGCTTCCCCTAAAACACGTTATCCCTAATGCCCGGTATCCCTAAAATCTCAGTTCATCGTAACCCGATATCCCTAAATCCGAAATCCCTACTACCCGATATCCCTTAAATAAGCGGAATTTTTTCGGATAAGGCCCGTCGACTCAGATCACAAGCGCAAATCACAAATCACAAAGTGCTCTCGCCCGTAACTTCGCGTAGTAGGAAAACGAAAAAGATAGAAGAATGAACTCGAGTATTTGAACGAGGTCTCACCGAAGTGAACGGATAAAGTTAATCGAAGATGCGACTGCGCGTACAGAACATGTAATCTTTATTTCCGACGATGTATCGTACAATTTTCATTCATTCGCAGATAAACGCATACCGTATAGACCGGCGTATAAGACGCACCCCCTGTTTTCAATGAGAAATCTCAAAGTCGATCTCATAGAGAACCATGTTGAAAACTGCCATCAGATAAGACGCACCCAAGATTTCGAGCGAAAAGCCCCCGAAAAAAAGCCGTGTCTTATACGCCGGTCTATACGGTACATCCTTGACAAAAAAAGAATGAATATTCAATGTGATTTACATCCTGGTCCGCAATCGGTGTTTTTCTGCTACCGCGCGCTGCCTCATTACTAGGGCTAGGAGTTTGGCGCGGCAGGCGCGGCCGCGCTGATTCCGTGTCTGCCTCGCCGAAAGTCGCGGCCGTGCCAAAACCGTGAATCCCTAGCCAAAATTCACGGCTCAAGCGTTGGTCTATGGGGCTCGGATTTTGGCCGGGCAAGCGCGGCCGCGCGGATACCGCAAGTTTCGCGCCGGAATTCATGACCGCCCCGAAACCTCCATTTTCGAAACCAGCCATTCTCATCCAGTCTTCGGCAGACGTTCCACCTGCGTCCCGATTCCGGGCTTGCTGATTTCGAGATGCGGGTCGGGGACTCAAGCCGACGTTCTTCGATTGACTGGGTCGTTGTTGTGCGGAACTTGATGGAGTCGCGTGTCCACCGACAGTGCTGCGTGGCGGCTAGGCCTTCCAAAAAACCGCGAAATTCCAGAACCGCGCTTCGCGGTTCTCTGGGACCCGTGGACGAGGAACCGCGGGTAAAAACCGCAAAGGACCGCAAGTTAGAATGGCGTTTATTTAACTATTCATTCGGCGTACTAGCCGCTCATTCTAAAGCGAGCTCCTTAAGCTGACTCTCAGATTCGAACGCTTTTCTTAGTATGAAGATATTGTTAAGAGTCTCTGGCTTTAGACTGCCTCTGTTTTCCCCAAGTAAATGCTTCACAACGCTGAAATCGCGTTCGCACTGCCGATATCCATCAAATATGCCCAAAATCCGGCTATGAAAGATGACAGGTGACACGTACTGGAGGTTGAGAAACGCACGATTGTCTCTCCTGATTCCCGTCGCGATCGGAGTCGGGATGCGCAGTATCCGGTCCGGCACTCACAATGCCTGCCAAAATCTCGAGGATGTCCTTCTTCGAGGGCTGTCGTTGTCCTATTTCTGTCTCCAGCTTGAAATCGTATTGTGGATCATGCAAGACTGCGATAACACTCGATAATATTGTCCTGCGCTTTTTCAGTTCGTCCTTGAGGCTGTTGCGGAGGATTTCGGCCAATTCGGAACCCGTGTTCTGGAGGTCTCGTAGCAGTAAGCCGAAGACCTTGTCTGCATGCAGCAGAGTAGCTTCAGCCTTGCACAATAGAAGAATCGCGCGTCTAAAAGGATGCAGGACCGCAACGATTGTCTGTAAGGCTTCTGTATCACGCGCAGTGATCGGCGTACCGAACGGTGATTGAGACAAGACGACGTTCAACGCCGGTCGGATTCGTATGGCACGCTCTATCATATCTATCGACGAGTACCACCGAGTTCGGCAGTCTAAGATGGGTTTCAATGCTCGTCCATTGAACTCTTCCTTAGCCGTGGTTTTTCTAATCTGATCCATGAGGGTCGGTTTTTCTTAAAATCTCGAACCGTTGATCGAATCCGAGAAATTGCTTCGCCGAGAAAGACTGGAAGGCTACCGTGCTCTTCATCAAACTCCGCAACATCGTCCGACCCCTCGTCGGATTTGGACTCTTCGTCCTCAAGCGTTGGTACTTCCAGAATGCCAATATTAAAAGCTAAGGCGTTCCTCCCGTACATGACTTTTCGAACGACCAAGTCCTGAAATTGAGATGCGCCATCTACAAGGTACTTCGTCAGAGTGCTCCCAGATTTCGGAAAGCTTCCTCCTCCCTACCCACGTCGGGACATTCTTCCAGAGAACGTGTTGCGGACTGCGGTCGAGATATTTCCTGCGATGAGCTCGAAACTGGGCTGTCTCTGGTGATCCCATGCCGGTTTTTCAAATGTTTTATGAGAGTACTCGTGTTTCTCCGATTTTTCAGAACCTGAGATACACAGCAAGTGAAGAATAGATATTGTTGGAATAAGGGCAATTCGATACCGCGGTTTGAACTTCGAGATGTTCCCGTTGTGAAAAAGATTTCAACGTGGCTTACCTTCTTACACAAAACGCATCGGGCTTCTGTCGGATTTTTTTCAAACCACAGCCACACCCAACTTTTTGGGTTTACAAGTTTCTGAAAGCTGCTCATTATCGCGCGAATCGAAACTTTACTTAAATACTTGCGACTCCGATCATCCTCGTGGCGATCTCTAGCAGTTTCTGGAAGTCCGTCAGCTGACCGTGTACTACCACACTTAAGTAGACGTGCTCGATCAATGTGTCGATGTCACAGTCATCAACATTAGCAATCGCGGAATCGGGCTTCGAATCGGCTGAATTTCGTAAAGCTATGCTCGAATCTGGCTGGCCAGGGCTGTGATTATTCGTGCGGTTCCTCGCGGGTAAAAACCGCAAAAAAAATGCGGTTCCATGCGGGCAGAACCCGCAAAAAATCTGCGGTTCTTGCGGTTCCAGAGCCGCGGTTCTGGAACCGTTGGAAGGTCTAGTGGCGGCCCAGTCCAGCGCGGGCCGATTTCAGCGCGGGTGTAGAGCACCTGATTCTGCGCCGATCTGAAAATTTCCGGAAGAAACGCCGTAATCCTCCTTCCTCGGAATGAATCACAGCACGGAAGCCAATCATCTGAGTCCTGATTCGATTTTTCGGAACCGCACTCTATCAAAAGTCAAAGAGCGAAACGCCTGAGCTCACCTCCATGAAATCGCTGCGACCGGCTGTTTCACTGAGAAGGATCACTGCGATCAAATCCAGCTGATCATCCGCTTTGAGCGTTTGAGCCGCTTTGAGCGTCATGGTGCACGAAACGTTTGCCCGGTAGCTGGAGCCGATGTTGCTC
Organism: Neoseiulus cucumeris; assembly: GCA_021527715.1. Classification (NCBI taxonomy): domain Eukaryota; kingdom Metazoa; phylum Arthropoda; class Arachnida; order Mesostigmata; family Phytoseiidae; genus Neoseiulus; species Neoseiulus cucumeris. The sequence continues at coordinate 1,588,200 of JAJSRV010000004.1, read as the reverse complement.
CTGACCAGAACTTGGTCTCGGAATTTCTTCAATCTCGTTTCAAGCGGACAGTTGTCCTCAAGCACGTCTGGAAATATTGTCGAATTCCATCGAGACCCGCGATTGAAGAGATTTGAGCTCCACGGAATCCTCGATCGGAAGATTAACTTAGTTGTGTCCTCGCAACCACAGCGCCGGTAAGGATACCGCAGATCAGGAACGAGATTAGCAGCATTTTTTCTAGCAGTCCAAGTGTGACGACTTTTCCAATCGTGCCTTGAGCTGCTTTTTGAAGCTTCTCGATTCGGAGGTTTCCCTACGAGATCAAAACATGCAGCGTTAGTCACGACGGAAAGACGTCCGGGAGCTTCGCGGAAAGGTCGTTGATGCCATTTGCGGCGATGGCTGTCCACCTCGAGCGAGATCCCCGACTCACTTTCCTCAAGAAAGAGAAAAAATCGCTTTTTCTGGCGTGGCGGAGAAGAATCCTCACAAAAACGGTATCAGCGGCATGTACATGGATGCCACAACCGGCTCCAAAGTTTGCATCTTCGGTGAACCGATTTGCATGACTCATGCCTTCGGTTCTCAATGAGAAACCGAGAAGTTTCTTCCGGAGACCGTAGACTTTTGAGGCTACACTTACAATATCGAGGAGCTGTGCGCAACAATATGAGACCAAAATAACTCATTGCGCCGCGACACCTCTGGATGGTTTTCGAGAGACGACAACCGCTCTTCGCAAGACTCACCAACTAAATGATTGTCAAAGCCCTTTCTGAGGGTCAAAGCTAATTCCAAATGTGAAGTACTCTTTCCTAAGGGGCGCACGTTGAACGTCGGACAAGTCGAGAGCGCAACATCGCATACGTACCAAGGACGCCTTCCGATAGCCAGGTGTTGGTCCACGTCGATCGCTGCTGGAGCTCAAAACTGAAGTTGGAATCGCTCGACAGTGTGATTTGATTCGTCGGGGGAATCTACCAATAAGAGCCGTCAGTGGGTCAAATGAGTAGGAGTCAAGGACCGTCACGGAAAGACTTAGGGCGTGATTGGTGGGGGAAAGATCCAGGAAATTTCATTACGTAGCATTCTCTAGCTGAATCCTCTCTTAAAATTCCTAGCTAAAAGATATTCTGGTGTAAAGTATGTAGGAATAAAATTTCAGTGTATCAGACCGATTCAGATTTTTCACGACTCGGATGCACCCAATAACCCGATCCAATGGCCACACTATTCGACCTTTCGATTCCCAGATTCCTAACGGGGAAAAATTGTGGAAAAATCGCGAATCCGACGATTCAAAATAATCCCAAAGTTTGGCGGCTCATTCTCGATTGACTCCATCTTTCAGATGCGGAACTCTATTGACGTGAAAACGTCTCTATTTGGACCTGAGGTACAGAAAGATAGTACTTAGTCATTCATGTTGCGAAATTTGAATGGTTTTGAGGCCGTGAAACGTTGCTTGCGGTGGATCAGAAAAGTGCGTCCGTATCTCTCTAACTGGTGTGGTAACGCTCCGATTCGCTGAGGGTCACCATTTGTGTACCCCCTTGGAATCATCATAAACTAGCATGAATAGGCTCTTCTCTCGACTTCGAATCGATCTTGGTTGAGAGCGCTCACGCGAACGCGAGCAGTAGAGTGAATCGGTGTTGAACTACATCTTACAAGTAAACCTTCACTTATGGTATGTCGGAAAGCCGGTTCGGACCAATTTTATCCGGTTCGTCTCCTAAAAAAAACATGAAAAAAAGTCACAGTTTCGGCTGTGGTTGTAATTTGGAGTTTTGGCAGCGATTTTTCAAAAAAGCACCGATCTGATGGGGCTAATGTTTCGTTGCCTTCCGGCCGCCATAACTCGGCACCCTCTGAAGCGATTTTCAGCGGGAAGTCATCGATTTTGTCGACCTCCGATCAACTATTCCATGAATTGATGGGGAGTGATTAATGAATAATGCCTAAACTTCCAGGCTCTAAAAATTACAAAATGGGATGGAATGAATGGAGTTGAAGTCAGTAGAGATGATGGGCTCGGGGGAAGAAGTCGATCGTGAGATGTCGGTTCTCAAACAACGAGGTTAGCGTTTCTTGCTGTAAATCTGTGGTGGTAAACTTCCCATAATTTCGATCATCACTTACGGAAATAGATATCGCTGACTCTGTCCGTTGTTATCGGAGTCGCATGCAAATCTCTTTCAGAGTCGTGTGTGTGTGTGTGTGTCTGTGTGTGTGTCTGTGTGTGTGTGGGTGTCTGTGTGTGTGTGTGTGTGTGTGTGTGTGTGTGTGTGTGTGTATGTGTGTGTGTGTGTGTAATAAACAATAAACGTAGATAGCTTCCAGAGGTAGAATATTAGCTCCGACTGTGTCTCTTGGACTCGCGTTCGTTAGTCTTCTGATTGTCCAGTTTTAGAGCCTCTCGATACATTCTGACTTTATTACCATCGATGTGTATGTATAATATTTTGACTATACAAGCGTTGAAGCTGCCGTCAGCTTCGAGTGCTTAGTCCGTCGGTGTCACGGAAAAAAACATAGCTTCGCGTCCCCTCCTATCACTTTTCTGCACTGCATATTCTTTGTTCCAATATTAGACTACCAGAACCTTTTGAATAAATCGCGATTGCTTCATTATCCTGCTTCCCACTGAAACCACAAGCAGTATATAAGCTCCTAGTAGACACTCGGTGGAGGAGATTACCGTAAAAGCAGCGTGGGCAACTAGAACTCGATTCGGTCTCCGAAAGATATAATACACCTAGCGATAAGCATCAACGGATAAGCGTCACACAGATATCCGACCTCAAATTTTCGTTGTTTCAAAATATGACCGAAGGATGGAAACACCATTTCCTTGTTAGGCTTGTTCATCAGAAATTCACCAGATTCGTACCTAAACATAGCGAGAGATGCCTAAACTGCCCATAAGTGGGGCTGTAAATTTGTCGCGGCAAAAAACATGAAAGGTCGCGGCGAACACAGTCGAAAGTCGTGGGAAATCGCGGATATGGCAGAATAAGTCGACGAGATGAGAAAACTCTGGCGGAATATCCCGAAGAACGCAGTTTTATCTGCTCGCTAGATAATATAATTGTTCTCAAACCACGGGAAATTCTCGAAAACGAACTCGGAGTTGACCTTCGATATCCCTGTGTGTTTGGTGTCGGGAGCCCGATAAGCTTGAAAGAATTTCGTTGGGCGTTTTTTTGCATACAAGAGAGATAGGACTTTATATCATCACATTGGCTTAGGCAGATGATTTTCGATATTTTTGAACTCTAGCGAGATTCAGGTTCAAGTCCGAAGAAAGTCACGTGGTCGTCCAGATGATCGGTATGATAGATATTCGAGATCATCGAAACCATATAACTTGTGTAACATATAAAGCAGTGGTTTGGTTCAAGACTCCGAAAGTTCTTCATGAGCAAGTTTCTGCTCAGATTTCAAGGGAAAATCATGCATTCATCAGAGAATCACCAAAATTGCGGGAATCGCGGAAAATCGGCAAAAGTCGCGGCCGGTGCGGAAATCGCGGTTTCCGCGATTTTCAGCCCTACCCATAAGACAACCCAATTCCCCGCTCTAGAATCGCTGCCACAGCGTCGAACGTACCCCGACACGATTCTTATAAATCCTTATGTTCGGAGACTCCTCGAAATACACAAACTCAAAATCTATGGAAAAAATTCATTCCCGACGCAAACTTCTATAAAAGGAACCACATTGATCCGCATGGCTATCGTAGCTCAGCGCACCGCAAGAACAATGAACTCTCGGCACCAACGTCGGTAGGCATCAAAACTGTCCAGCGAAACCCATCAGGATGGGCAAAACTAGAGGATCGAATGGCTCGAATACGAGCAGACGTAAAACGGGTGTCGCTGAATCCCAAGTCGAAGTCCCGAGGGAGAGGACTCTGCCAATAAGCAGCATGACGCACAACAAGACGGACGAGTACCCACCAAGGGTCCATTCAAGACGTTCAAAAAAACCACCGGCGACGGCAGCCTATTTAGTTTTGTCATTGGCGATGCTAGTGCTCAGATCAGCTTCGTCTAGACATCCCTTTTCGCTCCGCGCGGAGCGGAAATTCGTATTTTTGCTTTCGTCTGCGCGGAAATCATTATGAAGCATTTTCGGGGGAGACTCATTGAGCTGAAGACTCCCCAGAGCACTTCGACCGATTGAGTGCTTGTTAGAGCCGGCCTGATGCAGTCGACATGGTTTGGAGCGTGTGTACGCGGTCATGATGATATGTATGAAATCATCAGCCAACAAGCTACCTCGAGCTAGAATTTCAGCAGAATTTTCGCAGGCGGAAATAATTTCCTCTATCCTCAGTCAGAGCGGAAATTTTCACTATCTTTACCGTGACCGCCGAAAGTGTTAAGAGGTCTATACGGTGATAACTTATGTTGAGGAGATGCTACGTACTTAGCTTTCGGTGTGTGAACGCTTCAAGACATCATAAAGATGCCTCCACTGCTATCTCTTATTCGCGACGAATCCTCGGCGATTGATTTTCTTCGGTCGAAAAACTTTGCTCCATAGGGAACGTCGCTACCCGGTCGGATATGTTATGCAGTTGAATGGCGAGCGGTACCGTTGCTATCATCGAAGCTGCCGTCTCGGACTTCTTGTGCCTTGTGGCGCATCAGAAATCGTCCATCAAATTCGTGCGGCAGACCCTGAAGCGGGGCCCGAACTTTACCATCGCTTGGAATGCCAGTCTGCGGCAAATTCCCATCGATGCCTACGCATAGCGTCCTCCCATCGGGGGAAAAGACTGCATTGTGGAAGTGGATAAGTCACGTTTCGGCAAGCGGAAGAGCAACTGTGACAGATTACTCCTACCTCAGTGGGTTCTTAGTGGGATGTGTCGCGAAACGCATGAGATCTTAATTTTCTAACTTCCGGACCGGAAGGGTCCGACTCGAAAGTCGATTCTGGTGGAGGAAATTCTACCCGACACCACGATAATCACGGATGGTTGGAAAGGATAGAATGGGTTATTGGATCTCGGTTCCACGTACTTGACGGTGAATCATTCGAAAAACTTCGTCGATCCAAAAACCAAGGCTCATACGAAAACTATTGAGCGTCTCTGGAGCTATTGCAAGGATGATAATAATCGACGACGACGACGAATCGTATTTGTGTGAGTCGATTTGGCATGCGAGTGTACGTGGAGGAGATCCCTTCGAAGCCATCCGGGCTCTCATCGGTCTACGAAATCCACCGAGGGAATTCTGAACCGATCTCTTCTTATGATGCAGAGATGAATAAACTCTGCTTGCTATCGAGTGTATCTTTTGTTAGTAGTACAGCCTGCTCCATACGGGAGGTTTCAGCCAGAACCAGTTCCTCCGGACTTTTTTCCTTAACCCGAAAATACCGAACGCGTACATACGCTCCAAACCATGTCGAATGCATCAGGCCGGCTTAAACAAGCGCTCAATGCGTAGAAGTGCTCTGGGAAGTCTTCAGCTCAATGAGTCTAACCCGAAAATGTTTCATAATGATTTCCGCGCTGACGAAAGCAAAAATACGAATTCGCGCTCTGGCGAGAGCGGAAATTATTTCCGCTTTCCGCGGCGCGGAAAGGGATGTCTAAGACTGTGGCTGTTGTTGTCATCCGTCTCAAAGCGGCGCCGGCGTTTCCGGTTCAATTCAAAATAATATCACGTTATTTTTTGTCACCCTGTACATTTCGACGAATAATCCTGGAATCACTTGGCTGTGACCGATTGAGAATACTGTATTTTCTTCACGGGCTGTCCGTTCATTTTTTGCAATGTTCGAGACCCGGTTGTCCATTGGAGGTCGTCCGGCTAGCAGAGATCGCCGTACTTCTGTACATTCTTAAGAGGGTCATCTATGGAAATCATATCCATGGATCGCCACGACAATCCGAAGGTGATCTCCAATGAACAGACGCGATGGGCTCCGGTGCGCGCGCTGACCGACATCGTAACTATCGCGCTCTCCTCGACACGTCCATTTGGTGGTCTTTGATTTAAACCAAATCGGGAGACAAATGATGGGGCTGAAATTTCCGCGGTCAAAACGCCTGTGGCAAAAATGTCCAAAGCAAAAGAGAGGGCACAGATTCGGAATGATGAGGGTGGTATCGCTTCAAGAAGGCTATAAAAATCTGTGAAGACCCTCCACGACGGCTATTATTGAGTTAAGACCTCGAACCTTGAGTTTGAAAAATTCTTTTCAACACTCGTCAACCACCACGAAAACCCACCTGGAAATGGCTTTTGAGAACAGATGCCTAAGCTACCAATGCCTCCGATCGTTGTCCTCGCATTAACGGAAACGACTCCCGAATGAGTGCTCATACCCATTTAGCGAGTCGTTAAAACTCGTTCGGAATCGGAGCCCTGTCAGTTTCAGCAATGATCCTGATAAGTAATTCAAGGGAGATGTCGAATTCTTTACAACATGTTTCATGAGTTCAAGGGAGTTACTGGTCTTATCTTCGAGAACGCACTGACGACACATGACCATCGTCGCTTGGATGAGAAAGGAATGAAAATAAAAAAAGAGAGAGTGTAGCCTTGCCGAAAGCACGCGTCTTCCTTTTCCTTCGCACAAAATACGCAAGTTTCGGGCACGATAATTCTCCGAAACTTATCAGATCCAATGGCGCTAACGAAGAGGAATCACATGAATCTCTCACGACAGTCAAACGAGACACGGTTCCGTGGAGAAATATCATGTATCTGCCTAGTTCTTCTTGTATCAAGTTCATATTTGGAATTCTTGCCCTTCCGCATAATCGACTCGATGGTGCTCGCTATACCCTTATCTCAAAGCGTAAACACGGCTCACTGCGAATGAGTCAGAACCGCGGTTAGTCATCGTTGAGTGTCTACGCAGTTCCCGTCTGTTTGTTTCCGTTGGCGCATGTGCATGCTTCGAGGCTCCACATGCCACGTAAAGTAGGATAATTTTGCTGACATCGATGCTGGTTTGCCAGCTGATTCCACTCACACAGGTGAGGAGTGCGAGAACCAAAAGTGCGCATCGCATATCTCGTCGTTAAATTTTTTACTACGCGCAAACTGGCTGTGGTGAGTGACAACGGTATGAGAGGTCCGCTGGCTATAGATGAAATGCGAAACCTCACCGTCGCTGAAGTCTTTGAGCGATAATTGCTGCACAGGCATCGAAGTGTAACATTCAAGATGTCGCTGGAGGCCCTATGCGACATCGAGAGCTTATTCAAAAATATCGAGCATACTGATTGGCCCAATGCACGAGCATGGCTCGCACAATGCCGGAGAAAGAGGCGCTTCTCTGAGTGGAGCGTTTTCACATAAGCAGCGCGATTTCCTCTTGAAACAGCAAGCCAAGCGAGGACACTATCTTCAAATCGTTTCAATTCCTCGCACTTCTCTTTGCAGAAGCTGCTCGTTAGATCCTGACAAAGAAAACGGCCTGATTAGAGTTCTGTTTGAGATCGATTCAAGTCATAAGGTCAGTACGTTTTCCGAAGGCCATTTCCCAATGTTCGAGAGTATTCTGGAAACTCCTCATCGACTTCTGAATCGGCCTCCGGGATTTATGAACCTTGCTCTTAACTGCTCAATTTACCCGACAGAAAATTCCAGCGAATCATGCAGGACTAATTATCGCCTTTATTTCGCAGACTGAGCCATGATAATAAAAAGGTATGATTACGGGATGCCAGGTACCGGATACGGGGTTTATTACCTCGGGCTCAAAGTCTCGGAGCAATCAGTTCTAGATTCCATGCGCCTGCTGTTCGAGATAATCAAGAAAGGACTCTGGCGTGACGAGAAACAGTATCCTGAAATACATCGTACAAAGTTTAACAAGCGCTTCAAGCATATTAACCTGTGGTCTGCCAGCGTCGGAAACTCGGATGTCGCGGAATTGGGCGAGACTTTCGAAAGATTCACTAAAGAACAAGCTGAAAACCTGGAGACGGTGCAAGTGAAGTTCAGCAGATTGAAGTGCAAAGTGATCGGCGAGAGAATTTATGTGGGACTGCAGCTGCACTATGAAAGCCAAGAGACCCTCCTGCAACTCCAGGACATGGTGATATCCCGCTTCAAGAAATTTCAAAACTTCAAGTTCGCTAAACCTTACGATCTGCATTGCTCGCTTCTATATGTCAACACGAAATTTCCCTTGGAGAAAGTTGAAAAAGTAGTGAGTGCATTCACGGATGATGTCAAAAAGCTCCGAGCACACTTGAAACCCTTAATCCTCAGTCACAAGAGAGAAATTCTTTATGAATATCCAGAAACCATTCTACCCATTTTTGGAACCCATGATGGATCGCCAGAATGGGTTTCTAGGAGTCTGTGTCTCATGGATTTCCCCGACAGTTGCGACGAGGAAACTATTGAAATAATTCGCTCGATTGCTCGGCTGAGCGGCTACAGCGATTTCGCCGATTACATGATTGAAGAATGTGCATGGGAGACCACTTATTACGAGAAGAAGAGAATCGTTGCTAAATTCTCGTCAGCCAGACTGCGTGACGACTTTCAGAGGTATTTCATGAGATATTTGGCTAACGTCAATTGGGAACTCTTTGGTGCTGATGTTAATGCCAAGTACAGTGCTGACGTCAAAGTTGGCGTTTACAAAGCCTTATCTTGTGTCAAAGACAGTTTACATTTTTATGCTGAACAATTTTGCTGTAAAGGGCTGCCGCGATACCGATCGAAAGTCGACGTGGTTACGCTGGATCTCTATCTCCAACAGCTCGGCAAGCCTTACAAGAAACACTACTTTGAGACACAAAGTGAACTCGAGGATCTGATCGAATTACTTAAGAAAGACAACGGGATCGAGTTTTTATCTTCTATCTGTTGAGACGCAAGCTTGTAAATACACAGGACTGCGGGAGGGAGCGTACATATAATAGCACATGTCAAACCCACACACCCCATTCACTAACATTCTTAAACAGGACATACATATATTGTTTATTTCTTATCATCGAGGTGTGCGGAATCCTCTTCCCTTCACGGAATCCTTCATGATTTTGATGCGGATTTGGTTCTCATCAAGTGTGTAATAGAGCTTTCCCTTGCTGAGTCATGCATTTCTCAGGAATAAAGTCCCGTTATTTATGAAGCCCACCGCTGTCGGAATCTAGTTTTTACTCACGCTGGAAGGTAAGATTTCGTTGAACTGTATCTCGAGGGCGTTGAGCACTTATACATGGAAAATTCCTAACGAGTTTTCCATGATTCAGCTCAACCGCTGGTCGCTTGTACATGCCATGCGTCTATTGCTCGCAACTGTCATGAGGAGTTAGCAGAAGAATGTAGGTCGCGCAGCCACCAGCCAGCCAGTCCTCTTATTCCCTCGCAACTACGTATGACAGTTCACGGATTACATCTCCATTGCAGCCCGTCCGAAACTGTTTGTGTGGTACTTCGAGCGGGATGTAGTGCACCGCGTTTCCATTGTTCAAATGACTTATGCCAAGATTGACGAGTTTTCCCATCGAACCGGTAGAGAATTCGCTCCAAACGTAGAATCTTCACAGATTTCTCATGGGGCCTCAATGGAGGGGAAGCAGATTTTCAGAGCCGAATTTCTCTAGGAACGTTGCATTCTTCGAAGGTGGAGCCAATGACATTTTTTCGCGGAAATGACGGAATCCCTCGATCTAAGAAGGTTCCAGGAATAGTTCTCACAACGAAAGTTTGAGAGCGAAATTTTCGCTGATCGCGTCTAGATGGAGAAAAGGTTTGTGTTGGATTCTGGCATGCTTATGCTATGTGAAATTGAAGGGGCAATCCATGACACTTTTTTCTATGGGAGGCGTCGTCCACTAGAAAAATGCGAAAAATTGATCGGAAAACACCCTGTGTCTACAAGCGTCCACTCCTCCTCAAGTCCAAAGTGGCCTGTTCAGTGTTGTCGGCTGCTGCAGCTCCCAGAGCTGCTGGGTTATCACTGTATCTGATCGATCCTGTTGATCTGACCAGCGTTCCTAATCGATCTCAGACGGTTTCTGTCGCTGTTCGTACCCTCAGCATTTTCACTCGCACCTCATAGGGTCGTAATGAGTGCGTGGTTGCTCAGACGGAGGCTTTTTTTGCCTTCTTAAATGAACGTGTCCGTTACGTCTCCGTATGTCAAAGAGTGATACATTTAAGTTGTAAATGGGAGGTCACCCTGTGTGCGGGTGATGTTCCCTCTACATCAGTGATTCCCAACGTGGGCTATACGGGCCCCCAGGGGTCCATGAAAATCTGCAAGGGGTCCACGACACCGAGAATCATTTTTGGGGGTCCATGGGGTCCACGGTGTCCGACAAGGATTTCCAACCGGTTTCTGCCACGATGCTTTAAATTAGGACTCTCAACCTGATTTCACTCCAACAATGCCGTCATACGAGAAAACCTCCGTTTCCGATACCGACCGACATCGTTCTCGGTATAACGGGTATATCAGCCTCTTGACGCGTACTCGACCTCTCGGTTCCGCCGCACCCGATGCAATTTTGTTCTCATGAATCGGGGGCGTTCTCGATGAAACTTCGCATGCATTCAGGTCAATTGGAATTTCATTTTAAGGTGTTTTTCGCAAAAACGATCCTTCAAAAGTCGATCTATCTCCTCTAAAAGGCGCAGAGGTTGCGTTCGACTCCATTTTTGTGTGCTTTGTCTGAAAGCTGAGAAACTGCGTCGATCGTACTCTCCAAGATTCTTTCTGTAGCAGTCTATCTGATCTAGATATGGGAGATTGAAAACGTGGGTCTCCCGAACTTTTGAAAGTTACTCAAGTCCAACATATACACAACTTATGATTACGCCTATTAATATGTAGAAGTGCTGAATTATGCGTCCCGATCACCTTTTCATTCACCTGGAAACCTGTATGACTGAGTGAGCATCAATTAATGAGACGTTCTTACGAGGGGTCCGCGAGGCATCAGATGGCCCGCTAGGGGTCCACGGAACGAAAAAGGTTGGGAACCACTGCTCTACATCTTTAGAATGTGGTCGGGTCATCCTCTGTCAGGTCAGCCCAGCTTGCGCTTCAACTTTCGGTCTTCGCTGAGCGGTGCAACGCGTATTTCAGGAGCTCCAGACGAATTCCTCGTCTGAACTTCTTCTGGTTCCAAGGGAACCCACTTCTACAAGATACGCCCGTCGACTCAACGGCCCGAATCTGAGAGGGCCCCGCGGAAGTTTCGCCGCAACAAGGAGCCGGCGTGTACATATCGCAAGGGAACAAAAATGACCATCGAGATCACACTGACGGAAGCCATTTGAATCGATTCTCAGAATTGAGACCGACTAAACTTTTCGGTGACCGCATTCCCCATACACGCTACCAACTGGCGTAACCGAGACTTCTGATATAATCTAACGACGGCTCGGCGGATTTTCAAATCTTCTCTCAAAATAGCCGCGCTCGCAGATAAGGTAAACGGAAATTCTTGTTTTTTCAGTTACCATTGGTGTCTCCTTGCGGAAACCTTCTCCACCTGTCCGGTCTCGGAATTTGTGCGATTCGAGAGTTTGTCTGATTATCTGATGTCGAACGAAGAATACTGTTCTGGCCTCAACGCTTTGACCGAATTCTCTGCAAAGTCTCTCTTAACTCATACTGCTGCGTCAGATGGCCGGAAGTTTCCAAATAGAATTTCATACAATAGGCCCTTGTTTTCCGAGCAGGTGTCTCCTGAAAAACAAGAATGCGGAGTATCGCACGGCTCCGTGATGATCGTTGCATAGTCTCGACGGATGAAAAACTGCGGCCTCGCCAGTGCCTATTCTGCGACTGTATTGCTACTCGTTCTTCTCTCGATCCTCGGGTTTTCGAAAATAATTGCTAGCGCGTGGTCACAAATGAGGCAATTTCATTCATGTGAACTACCGTTTGTTGAGGCACTTCGTGACTGGACAGTTGTCAGGGGCAGTCGGGCGTTGAAGCCCGTTGTGGCCGTGAAGGCATGAGCCATTTTCGGATAAGAATGTTGCTCAGGCTTGTCGGCAGACTCCACTGATGCTGAGGATGATTTAAATTCCTGTTGCTCTGCCATTTCGACGAGTTGGCACCGGCTTCAGAACGTTTGAGCTTTTTGATTCCGTGCCTGTGGTTCTTCCTGCTGTTGTAGCGGTACGTGTGATTCGTGAACGTTTCTTCCCCGACTCGAGTTAATCATAACGGTCACGTAGGAACTTGGAGCAGCATCCTCTTATTTATTCCTGCAAGCGAAAGATATCGTCAGTGAATCAAATGGATCGATCATCATTTGCTCGAACTCGAGGGAGTTCCATTTCGCGTAAGAGCTCCACGCAATATCTCGAACTTTATCATATTGATGTACTGCATGCTAATGTGAATGAAGAGTGCCGTCAATTTTACGACTCGATCCTGTGAACGACTCATTCATGAGCTCTTAAGAGCTGTAGATGTTCGGGGAGACCATGTAGGGATCCTCATGATTCCACCGTTTTGGTTCAGCGTTATCGCCGCTCTGTCGTCAGAAACCGTCCTCCCAGAGCGGCACCATGTTGGTGTTCTTCCAAAAGGAAATTACAAGGCTTCCTAAAATAAGAGCCATAGAAGCTGCACCGTTCCGCATATTTAAGAATGCCTAAACCTACCGTCTGATCACGCTTGGAGTTCTAAATTCCGCTCCCGCGGTTGTGGTTGGACATGCGATCTTTAGCCCTGGCCTCTGAGCGCTACTCAAGTTATTTCCCGAGTTGATATGATCACGACGACTTGTGAAGCCAAGCTTTCACGAATCAAAAGGCGGGCATAATGCCTCTCTCGGTCGCGCGAAATTCAAAATCCCCGAGTGCTATCTCCTCACACAGGGGTACGGTCATAAGAGCGCCGGCTAGTCCGCTCTTGCCCGCCGCTTCAGCGGGAAGTACAAGCAAACGCACGTAGCAGGAAAGGTTAGGTTAGGAACGCTCGAAACTGAGCAAGTAAACGCGGCGCACATGGGTTAGGGACGCGCTCTAACTCTAGCCCTCACGCTCTGCGCCCTCACCTGCCGCTAGGGCTCAGAGCAGTACAGCGGCCAAATCGGTCGTCGACATCTTGGCCCGCGGTCGTTTGATCTCGACCTAATAGTAGTTGACGGTACTCAGAGAAAGATCGCCCGCGACCCTTCAGTCTCCGATCGCTCAGACCGTCTCGGAGCTTTTCTATATTAACAGTTCATGGCTGCACAATAATTCATTTGTCACACATTCACCATTATTGAACATTACCTCGGAGATGACTTCGGCGATTGTGGTGGAATTTCTCCGTAGAGCTCAAGTTGGCGGTGGTTTGCCGAAAAATTTCAATTCCACCTTTGTCAAAATCTTCAAGAACGAAACCTTTTCCGTCACTAAGATAGTGAGCGTTCACAGTTCGATTTGAGTTTATGCATATCCGAAACGAAGAGATCTCCGAAAGCGCAGCAGCGTAGCGTTGCTGATTGTAGATTTCCGTTCTCTTTTCCAGGAAATTTTCCCACATTTGAGTTGCGGTGGACGCCGATCCCATCGTGACCGCTCCTGGTAGCACCGCGACACAGCCACTAAAAGACAAAAGATACGACTTGAAGCAGAAGGCTCATAGCAAACGGATTTCGAGAGAAGCTGTCATCGGATTCGGGTTCCAGAAAAGAAACATAGCTCATTGCCTCATGCTTTCTCTCGGCCGATCGAGGTTGAACGATCCACGGGATACAAGATCGTTGAACAAACCTGGCTTCATGCCGGACAAGATTCACAGAAGACATTTCCCATGTCTAGGAAATCCGTGTGAGCAATGCGTCTCGGAAAAAGTCCCAGGGAATATGAATTCTGGGTTGCCGTCTGAGTCAATGATTTCCTACTGTTTTTTGCTCGTTTACGCGACAGAGTTCACACTTTTGAGGTTCCGAAGCGTTCAACAATGCCGGTAGTACCGGCCCGGTACCCATCACTAGTGAGCACAGTAATTTATCCCACACACCCAGTTCAGGGACCTTATCCGACAAAAACTCGAATTTCCATGCTTTTACCCCATGAACGAGTTCAATAAAATATTACATGCGAACGATTTACCTAACAAGGCATACTCCTGTGCCATACTCGAGAGTTGAACCGAGTTCTTCGCAAAAAGTGATTTTTCCCAAAGTGCCGGATGCTCAGTGGGGCGATCAGACGCGAAGTAGACCAGATTTGTCGCGACCGTCGATAAGTCGACAAGGGGTTTCTCATATGAGGGGTATAGCATTAATATATAACATAGCATCTACGGATTCGAATAAAGTAGCATGCAGCGAACAGACACCAAGCGGACTCCGAAAATATCAGTGAATCCACGGACTGTTGTGTGTATTTCCTTCTGCTGAGCTCTATCTCATCCCACTGATAAGATTCGATAACGATTCAGATGTGATCCGATCATAATAACTCACTTTAATATTGGACTAAAGATTTGGAAAGCCTAATTTTTAGCATTCCTCCTCAATGATTCTGAAACAAGCTGGGTAAATTGTTGTTCATGACGCGGGGACATTTAATTCAAGTAAACGGAGCCGAAACTTTTGAAGTTTTCGCGGAAACAGAAAATAAGAACACTTCGACCAAGTCGGCCGCCAAATTAAATCAGTCATTTGTCTGAAATGGACAGTTGTCCCGAGCCTGCCGTTCAGATCACTTCAAAAGACATCGCCGTGGCTCGCACATTGATTTTTGTTCTGTTTACAGCTCATACACGAATGAGGAAAAACGTCAACTTTTATCGAGCTACATTAGTCCGCCCTGTTGGATGTACTTGTCGACTAGCATTGTGAACATTTCGCGGGCTATCGGACAGTTTTCTGCCCGGGAAAGCATATCCCTCTATTGGAACTACTATGATTCTGTTGTTGTTGATTCCACGAATGGAAAAAGTTCTAGGCGGTAGTGCCAAAGCACTACCGGAGGGAGGGAACGGGAAAACGCAGAAGCGAAGGAGAAGAGGATTTATTGAGAATGTTTTACGTTTAGAGCAAAATTGGTGGATTTATTGAGTAGCAGGAAAAGTAGAATTGGCGTTACGGAGGTAGTTCTTCTGGGAACCATCTCGCACTCGAAGACGGAGAATTTTCGGAGAAAAGATAACTCCCCAGCATGTTCGTCAAAAAGCAAACTCTCGGGTACCCGATTTTGACTGGGCGCAAGGTATAAACAATGATTTCCATTCCACAACATCGTACGCTGTCGGGCATGTATCAGATTCTGGTGCGTTGTCAACGTCCAATACCTCTTTTCTTCCTCCAGCACCACTTGAGGCATGTCCATTGCAAGTCGAATCTCGAAATACACCCCAATCGCGGTTAACGTGCTGTGACGTTGAAATTCTCTGTGATATGGGTTTTCGGCCCACCAGACTAAGTGAGGTGTTGCCTGTACCGAAGTTGACCGCCAGTCCAAAGGCTTCAAGGTATCGGTTGAAGGGGAACTTGGTGGTATCGGAAATACGAATCTGAGTGCTGTGGCCATCAGTCCCAGCGGGGTCTGTGTCGTCATGAGACATGCTTCGTGAAAGACTCGTTGTCAGACGACAATGATCAAGACTACCAAAATCTAACAGCCCTCATCCTCAACCACTCTCGGAATGATTCCGCCGCGGACTTTCCTCCTGAAATGTGGCGGACCCTCGAGATAATTCAGCTTCAGCTGTCTTGACGACGAAACTTCCACCTCTTTCCGGAGTTTGTTCATTCCCCAAAAGCCCACGCTCTGGCCTTCCCGCGCGACCACCCCGAGAGCCACCACCCTGTTTGTTCTTCCCAAAAAATAACGAAGTTCCATACATACATATGCCAGTACAAGATTCTTCGGTCCTATACGTCAACGTCGACCGCGCTACCTGTGCCATGTGCCCCAGATACTTCCTTTTGACGTAATCGATACTTCGCCTGAGTTTCCCGTTTGTCGGACGTTTTGAAGTGCCTGTTCATAGCGCACTAACATGTCCTGCTTGTGTATCCCTCTACCTTGCTGAACTTGAAGGCGTTTTCCCGCCAATATATTTAGCTCTTGTATGTGTTCTAAGCGAAGATAGCTGAATGATACCTATCTAGGGAATACATGGCTTCACTGGCTGTGGAGCTAGCTGCCCCGCCGCGCGGTGGTGCGGGAGGCACAGTCGTTCGTGCAGCACGCCCGCCGTTCCTCTTTCGGGGCCAACTTCTCGACGCATGATGTTGATGCTGTGGAACTCCATGTCCTCGAATCCCAACAAGCTTCCAAGAACTCTTCGTCCATCTATCGATTTCTGAGTGGACACTCGCTGATGGAAAGGCTCTGAGGATAAAGGCTAATTCAAGAAATAAAGAGAATAAAGAAAAGAGAATGAAAGAGAAGAAGGATTGGAATCGAAAAAGCGAAGACCGCGGCGCTGGTGGTTCAAACCCTAGGTGGAGAGTCGGCAGCGTCGGCTACGTGGATCGGCAAGCGGGCCCTTCAGAAGTCCGGCGACTTCCTCAATCATCTGAGGCTTGAGGCGAATCAACTCTCATTCATATTGGACACAGTGGCCCCGAAAATTCGGAAGAAAGATTTACCGTTTAGGCAGGCGCTCTTTTCGGAGTTGAAACTAGGAATGACGCTACGAGAACGGGGAACAATATGTATTGGCACTCTGAGCGCCCTCCACAGGATCCCGCGGAATACTTTCTCCGTATTTTTACCGCAAGAGCTTGAGAGAAGCGTTTCTCTCACCGCGCCGACTTGAAATTCTGTGAGAATTGCGCGTTCGGTTTGTTTGTGCCACTCGAGCCAGTCGGGGTGTAAGTTCAAAGTCCGCTGTTCTGTTGAGGATCGTGTACTCTCTTGCTTTTCCGGAAGAGAACTTTTTCGGAGATCGTGGATGAACGGGAGAGAAATGTTCCTGTACGGTGCAGAAGAGGACTTCGCTCGCTGATTGCTCGAGTGGGAAGTGGATTGGATGCGATTGAAGTCTGGGAACAGTCGGAAAGGAGATAATCGGATTAGCGACAGCTCGAGATGGAGAGGAACATAAAAGAAAGTTTTCAACTTTTATCGTCGATAACATGAAAGGAGATTCGATGGAGAAAATGGCTCTCGACTATTCCGAGTGGTGGAGGGGCATCGGTATTGGTGAGGTTTCTTTTTGTGATGGCGGATCCGAGGTTGCTTCGGTAGTACGCAGTATCCGGACTATTCCGAATCGTAGAAATCGCTGTACGATATTGGGGCTCTAATGTTGTTCGATTTTTTGCAGACGAATCCTCCATGGCTACGGACCACATCCTCGATCTGGTGGGAATCCACTACACTGGCCCCGTGCAGACTCCGTCATGTGTTCAGAGTTTAACTGGGACCGGACTGACGGCTCCGTTGATAAAAGATGTATCATTGGAAGTCCACGCTGGTGAAGTCATGGCGGTCCTCGGTGAGTGCATTATTTCCGGCCGTTAGCAATGGAATCTGATGATTGTGTTACGTTTGCAGTTGGATTTGGACTCATGACTTCGTGGCATTTTCCAAAATTTGCGACTCTCACTCCGGGCGCCAGTTTGCGTAGTTACGCCCCCTGAGTAGCGATGATTCTATTGAAACGATTTCATTATTGGAGTGTCAGGATTAGTGCGCAAATCGTCGCTTCTTTATAGACGCCGCAGCTCCTAAATGTCGTATCAAGAGCGGGCGTGAAGCGTTCTCTGTAGGTTCTCGTGTACAAGGCTCCTGCTTTTGCTAACGCTAACAATGCGCTTTCGCGCGAGTTGTCGTGATGGACTTATTTATAGCCTCTTATCACTTTAAAGTTTCTGTACCTCGCAAGAGTAGACTTCCTTTCCATCTCCTCCTCCCACATGTCGTCCACCATCAAGCCGATTTGTTTCCGGACTTCGTTGTTGAATTCTGTCACAAACGGTCGTCCTCCAATATAAGTCAGATCGATATGTTCGCATCTGAAGTGCTTCCGTAGTTCGTTCATACGTTGAAATGCAGCTGACTTGACTCCGGTCATCTCCGTCATATCCAAGATGCTTCTTATCCATCTCTTTACCGGTGGTCGGCTAACTCTGCTGAAGTACCGGATCTTGCTTTTAGCGAATGCTTTGCGAAGGCGAACAAAGCCAGAACTAGTCCAGACAGATAAAGTAGGTCGAGGGACTGCAAGATATACTGGAGAGCGAGGAGGGAAGAAAACTCTGCAATAGCGTCGAGTTTTTCCAAATGAGATACGTCACTCCGGCAGCCACGGAATCCGAGAAAAGTCCCCGCAGTTTTTGTGCTGCTCCCTAACAATTGTTACTTCATTGTTAGCCGCGCAAATCAAGTTACGGAAATTAGTTCGACAACCCCACGTCTGCAACAATGGGTCTCGTTTCCAAAAAAGAAAACGAGAAGTCTTTCATATGAGGATAATCATTAGCATTTGTTGGAATTCATTCACAGGGGAGGTCGGCGGATCCCGCAGCGCTTCACACCTCGGCTAGTTGCGCTCGATGTTAAACCACCGTCTGGTGTTCCTGTTTTTGTGGCCGAAAAACTTTCTCATCGAATTCCGGCGCTCTTTGAAGGAACTCACGAGGAATTGAAATCAGCTTTGGGAGGTCTCAACTTTGACGATGACCGAGCAGCGACGGCTTGCAATTTGACTCGAACTCGTGAGAGATCCGGGTCAGTGTACGCTCAAACGAATTACAGTGCTACCTCGATTATATCAACCTCGATTATATCAACCCCCATGTATTTCGCCCCGGATTATATTACCTCTTTTGACCCTATATGACGCCTACCCATCCCACTGTGCGACCCACTGTGTAACCCACTGTGTTTCCTCAGTGTGGCCCACTCTTCGGCCCAGTGCGATCCCACATGACCCACTTCGTGGCTCTCTGTAATGCTCTCTCGATTATATCTACCTCGACATCAATTGGTTGATATAATCGGGGTAGCACTGTATTCGATTTTCAAGCGTGAATTTTGATATATACAATGTTCTACATTCTGTTCTGTTCTACTGGAAAAATCCTAAACCGCTTGTTCAACGATTTGTCGACATCCGTGTGGTATTAAGGAGTCGTTAAAATTCGTTTGGTTGAGAAATCTAGGCTGAAGGATTGCTCTAGAATGTCCACTGACTGTCCACTGTGTCCTGTTCAGTGTTGAATCGACCGCTGACCTGGACTCACTAAATACCCTAAAGTGCCGCGTACAACGAACCTCTCGTATAACAAACCATACTTATAACGAACTCCGTTCACATATTTTCCGAATAGATGACAGTTTGACTTTGATCTCGAGTTCGTTTTCAAGATATAATCCAAAAACGCCTCCGAGAAGCTGCGAATCGCTCTGGAAGAGAGTTTTTTACACGAAAATTCATTATAGTCGAAGTTCGTTTCACGCGGGGTTCGTTTTATGATGTCAGATTTTTGTGTTCTTATGGTTCGGGGTACCTTTAGGGTGCCTGTTTTGTCGTCTCTATTCTCACGAATCGCGCTAAGAAATACAACCGCATCGTACCGATGTCAATGTCGAAGCCTCGATCGGACATATTTCCGTTCCTCGATCGGGTCTCTGCCTCGACGAGCTTGTATACACAGGAAGTACCCGGCTCTACTATTTCCGCAAAGTTGGATTTCCATGCAGCGCTCTACGGCCGATCCATGGCGTGGTCGTTCGATTTCAATTGGAGCGCGATTCGCGACCTCACCCTGCGAACCCTAGTGCTCCCAGCGTTCTTCGCTTTCATGCTCATTTTCTTCTATCCCCTTCAATACTCACAACTCAATACTTCGTCACTCGGAACGGTATCCTCTCGTCTTCGATCACGTCACATGAGTGTGGCAACGAATGTCAGCTTTGGTCGAAGACTTATTCTTAGTCTGGACTGTACCTTTGGAGTGGATTCAAGATAGGAGGTCGCGCACGGAAGAAATCAGAGCATTAGCGCTCTCAGCGTGCGAGGGCGATCGAAACAGATTCGGGTCGCGGGCCAGTGGGTCGATAACCCGCCATTGTTCCGTTGGTAAGGAATCGCAAAGGAAACCAATACGTTGCCGGCGACCTAACAAGTGTGCACTCCAGATTTCAGCGTATCACGGCGGTCGTAGTAACGTCATGGTACGCTGAAAAATCCATAGCTGGCTTTTGTGAAAGGACAAAGACAAACTCAAGGAGCTCGCCTTGAGAACAGTTCGCCCACTCACTCGCTCGCTCTTTCGTTCGTTCCGTCATCAAAGAGAAAGCTCACAAGCTACAAAGAGTGTTGTTCTTGTCTGTTAACTGCCGACCCGGAGTTGCTTCTGTTCCACAAACTGTAGACCGGGAGTTCTACCAAGAATCACAGGGCGGTGTAGAGAAAGATGACCTGACTAATTACCCGAGACTCTGTCTCTTTTTGAAACAGACAGCCACAGTGTGTCCGCTCTCAGCTCCAATTCCCAATGAAATTCACTTCTTTTCTACTCGTCTCGTTCGAAAGATTCTTCTGCGAGTGCGCCCGACCAGCGAGTTGAGTAGTGTTCTCGAATGGATCGATTTTGAAACTCTGATTAGCGCGGACGCACTTTTTCTGAACTCACACGTTCTTCAAGAAAACGAGACTCTTCTCGTAAGACGTTCAGTGAAGAATTCGATGCGATACTGGATGTGCTTTGCTTTCTGTAATCGATTTCTATTATGGAAATCCTGATTGGCTCGTAGAGACCGTGAGCGAAATCGTGTTTCCCAGATGTGTTTACATAAAGAGTTACCATTTTTGTTGTCTTGATCACTTTCCTTGGCGGAGCGACAATTTGCTCCCACATGTTAACAGCGGTTGTTGTGCCGCCGAGTCGGAAGCCTCTAAAAGGCTCCTAATGTGTTCCTATCGGATCTTTTGATCTCGTGGACGTCCAACGAACATTCGTTGAAGGCTCCCATAAGTGAAGAGTGAGAGGAAGAGCGTCACGCATCCCACACAAGCAAAAACAGATGTTTCACAAGCTACCCCCTCACTCTCCCATTCGCTCTCGTGTATTATCTCTTCCGCTACTTATGTATCTTGTACTAAATATGTACATACATATACTACCTAAGCGACGATTTTCATTGTTCCTTCAACAGTGCGATTTTGAGGATTCTTTTGAGGAACTTGCAATGAGGAACCGAATCGATCGCTTAAGATGCTCCTCACCGTACTCGGTACTATCAGGAAAGCCGAGAGAGGAAATATCGAGGACTCTCTGTTCGTTTTCACGCATGCTCTATTCTCAATGCCCATGTCGATATTCTCAGGTTTCGCCGCTGGCTCCATCATTTACGGGCAAGTGGTATTTCAAGCTCATAGTACGACATTGAGAGCTGTATTCTTCAGATTTCTCTTCCGACCGATTCGCACGAGGAAACCCACGAGGGCAAACTGTTTCATGTCGTCGCCGACTCGGAACTTTGGCATAACAGCGGTCAGTATCATTCATAGGCGCAGTCAATGAGTAATGGGAAGCATGTCAACTCTATATTAACCGTTCGTAAAGGAAACTCCCAATCAAGATGCACGCACGAAGAGAGACACATCCGAGCATATTGTTTTGGGTGCTTGGCTCTCGGATGACAAGGGTTTGCCTTTGCTTCCCCCTTTTGTTCCTCAGAGTTTCCGACTATCAGAGCTTTCTGATGACACCAAACAACGGTGACAGCGACGACGATGATAAGAACGATGGTAGGAATGATGGAAAGAATGACAGCTTCCGTGATGCCGTGATGACAGAAGCTCACACAACATCGAGTAACCGACGATTCTCGTTGTCGTCGGATGAACAACGATGAAGAAAGGAATGCCTCATAAACACACTCTTGCTTATTGTGAGAGAAACGCTCCCATTGAACCGAGAAGGAATGCACGAGACTTTAGAGGTCGACGCGCCTCGTTTAAGCCCCTTTTCAAAGAGCACGACAACATGGATGGCGATGACAACATCGTCTATATCAGGAGCTGAAGCACGAGAGTCGAGTCTTCCTCTGATTACGTCAAAAGTTGGAGCGATATGTTTGCTAAGCAGCCGTTTTCATTCGCTGAGAGTTCATGGAGCCGCGTGGACGAACTGAGTTCCGCAAGGTTACTTTTGGAGAGTCATTCCCAAACTTCTCATTCACCATTCAACTTTTCGTGCGTCATATGCGATGACCTCGACCACAAACTCCGAGGGAACTCGAATCAACAAACCAGGATTCCCATCTATGCGTCACAACATTGGGAATCCCGTCAGATGTAAACTTATTCTCGCTGGATACTCGCTGAGCATCGGGCTCAGAACATTCTACCGAATCATTTTGTAGGCTTCGACCATTTACATTAAATCGAGGCTTGACTTCAACCGCTACTCCTTTTCATTCGTGCACTGCTCGCTGGATGTTTTTATGATCGATCGAATTATGCATTTTAGAGGATTCTGGAAATCGAAGCCAGCAAAGTGAAGAAACTCTTTCGGATCCTTTCCTGAAAGCTTCGAGATAGGGTTAAGTCTCCAAAAAGATAACGACTAATTGGCTGATGGCGGTGCCGTTCGAGACGAAAGACGAGAGGAGTGGTGGGACTGATTGGAGGCTGCAATGTAGGATCGTGAAAGACCACAACGAGGCATTAACGCGTCGTCAAAACAGGGAGGAAACAGGCTTCAAATAGAGACCTCAACTTGAGATATTTTGCGTCGCTCACGTTCTCGCCGTCTTCTTCACTCAGCGGGATGTCGCGTGCTCTGAATTCTACGACGACACAGAAGAGTTTGTTTCGATCGACAAAAGATTCATTAACGCTCGCGTTTCGGCTTCCGTCGCTGTAGTGGAGTTTCCGCTAGAAGATTTGAGTGACTGACTGACTGACTTTCCTCTTTCTTCCTTTGTCGCTCAGTCAGACACACCCAAACACACACCCACACTCGCACTCATTGCTGCTGTCGGCGACGGGTCGTCAGACGAGAGCAGCGGCCTTGTTCTCAAGTAGTCATTCGGCCGACAAAGTTGCAGATGACGTGATACATTTGATTATCGAACATGCGAATCTCGAATCCACAGAGTCTCCTAACGAGACTCAGGGCAAAAGAGAAGAGGGGGGGAGGGGGAGACAGAGAGGAAAAAATCGAATCGAATTATTCGATAAAAGCGATTTATCATTTCAGAGCCGCTGGAATGCGTCCCGAGTGGGAACGCTGGGCCCCGTTCTTTGCAATTCTATGGTGTTTCTACACTTTCGCCGAACAGCAAACTGTACGTCATTGTGTTTCTTGGCCATTTACATTACGCTCGCTTTCGGAGGGGTCAAGTGAGTATTCAGATCCAGATGCTGGTAGACGACAAATGAGGGCAAGCTCGCAGCACCTAAATTCGAACAGCGAATTACGTTCTGTTCATTCTCCAATGAAACTGAGAGCCTTCCTAAACCGACTACGTTTGGCCCGTGTGAGGGTCCGATCCGATGTTTCTTCCACGGACACTCAACCATCGATGACGCGGCGTCGAGTTCCAAGGTCTGGCGGGAGGTGATTAACAAGTGGCTACAACATTGTTCTCTAGTTGGACAACGGGGCAGCAGCGGGACAGCTGATGGAAGTCTCAAGTTTCACTTGAATTCAACGTCACACGAGACCTGTTCATTAACGAAATTGAACTGCTCACCGCCACTAACTCGTTGAAATCGGAAACCCATGAAAAGAAAACTTATTAATGACTTTCCGATAAGGAACGTCATTCGTTCCATACCAAGCTTTGACTGGCTCAGTAGCAGCTCACGTAGTTTCCCTCTTTCTTCATACAACTGACTCTTGAGGAAAAGAGGTCATCTGCCTCCGCTGTGATTTTGATCGAGCATACGCGTCGTCACGAGCGGGGGTCCCTTGTGATTGACGTTAAATATTCGCGTTTCCGAAAGCCTTCATGGGAAGGTTGCGATGACGACTCGCTGACATTCGTTTCAGCCCGAAGCGAGCTCGTACAACTTTCTGATGCTTCCCATTCCGGAGAAACTCACTCGTCGTGAAAAGTACTAACTTTCGCTTTGTTTTCGCTTCCAGGTCTCTGGTGGTGATGCCCGACTGGGCCTACTATGCCAGTTACGGCGTAATGCATCGTTACGCCGGAGCTTTTCTGTATCAGAACGAATTTGAGCACTACTCGGCTCTGGACTACGTGCCTTCTCTGAATGGAACCTCGTGCGGACCGAATGTGGATCCAGGTCGTTGCTTCTTCGTGAACGGGGGTCATTTCATCTCGCAAAAGTACAGAACTGGCCGAGGAACAGCCCAAATCGATCTCCAGTACTGGCTCAACTTCGGTTTGTCGTTCGGTTTCATCGGCGCCATGTACCTCGTCAACGTCATTCTTCACATCATTCCACTACCAGCTTCTATAAAGATAAAATTCAGAGACTGAGCGTCGTTCAGTTATTCAACATTTACTTGTCGCATGGTTTTCATATACACCTCGATTTCATCTAGCTAACAAAGATGCTAACACGTTACATGATTCTCATCAACCGTACGGCAGTGACTCACGATGTGTTCGAGTTCAATTGTATACACGCATAATCCACGTTCGCCTATTCATTAGGCTGAGCAGGAAGTTCAGATCAGGTTCATGAATTCCCAAAACCCACATTTCTCTGCCAAATAAAGATTCATCCAGAACAGCAGCCTGCAGCGGTGTCTTTTTTGCCGATCAAATGTTATTCGTTCAATAAACGGGGGACATTATCCGCTTTATGAAGGGTGGTCCACCGATAGCTATTTTCCGTTAATCTGAAAAAAAAAAGCGTTTCAGAGGGAACAATTGGAACCAATCTTATTGGTTTCATAAATCCAAAAAGATTTATTTTCTTTTATTTAAATTTGAAAGTCAATGAATATCAGCTTTGTCTCTGTGAAAACATTCTGCTGAAATTGAGGATTATATTTGTGATTGCTCAAGATGCATGCTCTCCTATACTGTCCCGGTTAAAACAACCAAATGGGAGCTCTCGAAAACTTCTGTTGTTTATATCCACTTTTTATTTGATTCATTCTGTTTCTCCCGAAAAATGGAGGAGAAAGTGTGATTTCGAAATGCTTGTATTCTGATCCCTCTGTCGGGGCGTTTCCTCGCAGGCACCCCAATATCGTAAGTTGGAGGAGAGTTTCCTGACAAACGTAACAAAAATCGCGAAGATCGCTTGGAACGTTGTGGAAAGGATTGCCTCTCCATCTCGAGGTGCTCGAACTCGATAATCAATTCAAATACGAAGCTCACAAATCCGCAACGAGCCTTCCGATATGCAATGCTGCTCGCAGCGTATTCAAGGAACAACCTTGGAAAAAGTACAAACATATCGAACTGCCAGACTTCGTACATGTTGGAATTGGATAGAGTTCGAGGAAAGGAGTAAGCAAATAAGCGAGCAAGCGAGCGAGC
Organism: Neoseiulus cucumeris; assembly: GCA_021527715.1. Taxonomy (NCBI): domain Eukaryota; kingdom Metazoa; phylum Arthropoda; class Arachnida; order Mesostigmata; family Phytoseiidae; genus Neoseiulus; species Neoseiulus cucumeris. Next base: position 1,562,830 of record JAJSRV010000004.1, on the reverse strand, counting down.
ATCATTCTGTCTGATACACCGGCAATAAAATGCAGATAGGATGCCAGATATTGTAGCAACAGCGGCAGACGTAGTATCATCCGCCACCGTCGACAACAGCGCTCGAAAAGAAAATCGCTTTTGATATCATACAGGCATGCCGAAAGCAACGAGCTTTGCGAAGCCGGACGGAAACGTCATCTTCGTGAACAATGTACCGAGAGCCGAACGGTCCATCATCGAAAGATAATCCCTTCGTCGCGGAAAACCAATAAGTGAAGCCCTCGCAGTTTTGTGACCGGCCCGTGTCAGTGTTTTAAAACCGATACTCATCGGCTCACCGTCGGCAAACCCAATCAGATTGCTTGCTGACCGTTATGAAGATAGAATCGCTTGTGTTCCTCATCGCAACCGCTCAAGGCGCTCCGAGGGCGGCGTCGAAATTCATCGAGCCCGAGACTTGGTTCCGAGGCAACCTGATTCGGCGAAGTGGACAGCACCAAATCGAAGTCGTCAACACGATCGGTGGGTGCTAGGGAATGATTTTCGCGAATGAGACGCAGTGCTACCGAGTGTTTATTGAATGAAAACCCGACTTCTCGTGAGTTTTCAATCTGAATCATACGAAGACGTTTTGTTGCATCAGAGACAGGTTTGGCCCCGCCTGGTTATGTGAACCACAACACCTTCTTCGCTCCACTGCTGTTCTCTGTTGTGCCACCAGCAGTGCCGTACCAAACACAGGAGGTACCTTTGCACCAAGAACCGACTCACCTGCTGCAGTTTCAACACAGCCCAGTGAATCTGTTCGCCTACGCACACCCCAATCATCCCACAGCCGTTCAGCAAGCTCCGAGGGTGAGTCATAGTTTTTGTTATGATCGGCTTTCGTGATGGAGGATCTCTCTCTTGGAAGACATAACGTGTCAGCTGTCATTCCTCTCCAGCAACAATCGCCCATGAGTGCTATACCAATTGTTGTCGATCCAGTAGCGTACAACAGTCGATACGATCTGGGAAACTTTGAAGATGAAGTGATCATCAAGGAGAGAGTTCTACGCAATTTGCTCGAGGGGAAATTCAGGCGATACAAGGGAATGTGGCCCGAAGCCGAGAACAGAAATCAGTATTCAAGGAAACGAAAGCTCTACGGTAAGTGAGAATATCAGTCAAGCGCATGAATCATGGAACATGAATCCGATTCCCTGTGACGGTTCGTGCCACAGGTCTTCAGGGACTGTCATCGTCAGACGTCACATTCTTATCGGAATGAGCCTTTGCAGCCGCTCCTGCATCGAAATCGCCGAGGTCCAGGAAGTCGCAGGTAGCAAAGACGTCTAATGAAGAAGATGATGAGATGCAGGGCCCCAGTCCCGCGGAAAACCTCTACTCGCCCAGGAGGGAACGGAAAGAGAATCCTCTCTACTCACTAAGTGGGGACAGACTGGCGAACGGCAACATCGTTGTGATTATTCCAAAAAAATAAAGACTCAAACTCGCTGCTCTCGCTTCATGACATCAATGCAGGTTCAGTTGCAAAGACCTTTCGTTATGCTCCGCGATGACTCCGGAGCTGTCAGAGGAAAGCAATCTCAGCGGGAATTCTCGCACAGCAGAACGTATTCCGTCGCGCTCACGTCGAGTGCTAAATGATTACGGCCATCTTTTTGTCAATGTACTTTGACTACGACAAACGCATACAGGTCGTGCGATCGTTTGTGCTTCCCTTCGCTCGACGGGCAGATAATCCGATCACTCGGTTGTCGCTTTGTCTCCTATTCAGGACTTCGTGCAAAGCAAATTGACACAGTTCCGCAAATTCTATCGCCGCTCCGTAGGAGGCAGTAATGATCGCCACATAAGACACTCGATTCAGATCAAAAGCGCATTCCCTGACGCGATATTCTGCTCAGTGATTGGATTTCTCGATTCAGAAAGAAAGCTCCCAAAGTGTTTAAAACGCTGCTGGAAGTCAGACTTTCCAATATAATGAAAATGTACATCTTCGTGAATTTCTCTAGATGATGTTCAAGCTCGGGTAGGCAACAAGTTAGCGGTTTGCGCACCCGAATTGAAAATTTTCCGTCTTCTGAGCTCATGCATATTCCCGAGATTTACTCCAGATCGAAGTCAGGGTGCTTCTCGCCCAGAGATTCATACACATTTGGATCATCTCCACGCTGTATGTTGCACTTCTCCGCTTTTCTTGGCCCGCTCGTTGACATGAAAGTTAAGTGACAACTTTCGTCGAAGTACTCTCCTGAATGCCAGAATTCCGGATGCCAGGAAATTGCCCTCTCCCACTCCAAATACGGCGGGATGCACTCCAGAGCGAAGGTTCCATGCACGGCTCGAATTCTTGCGGTTGTATTGCAAACCCCTGTGCAATAGCCCCGTCTTACAGCACATGTGTTTGCACTCATTTTGCAGAACTCGAGACCTCACGTTCCGAACAAAGCTCCCAAAGAGCAAGTATTCTTCCATAGAGAGATCACAGAGGATTAAATGAACACTTTGATGCAGATGTACACCTTCCGAGGTCCCATACTGTGTAGATTATTTATCGGACAAGGTCTCTGGAATAGAACAAGCGAGCCGGAACGAAAAGCAATGGAAGCCATGTGAAGCAGTAAATGTACACTTGTATCTTCAACACGTTGTGATTACTGAATGGCAATATTTGGAATTAAGAATGAACTAACGATGTTGTGGAAATCAGGTTTTCTGCCGAATAGTGGGAACCTGTCACTGATCTGATTCTTCCAATGCTGAGCGTTTCAGTTGGAACCGTTTTCTATGTCGGCTGACAGTGAACCAGCGTTTCCAACGTTGCGCCAAACTCGAATCGCTTCTTCTCCTTGCTTGATAGAAATCTTATATCCAGGCAAGAGCTCCTCCACACGTCAAAATAATGCGTACGAACGTAAGATGCGTTCAAGAGCAATCATAGGCAAACGCACGGCTGCGTTGCAATGTGTAGTTCGGCGGCGAGCGGGTTGGGAGAGGGTATTTTTTTGGCACATGGTATTCTGGCACACGGAATTCCGACATATAGTACCTAACCTTTGTCGAATCAGACTCCAATGTTAGAATCCTAGAGAAAATGTGAGGCGTTGACCAAAGTTCAAGGAACGAGTGATCTCCCATCAATCGAAGGAATGATTTTTCCATGCATGGATTCCCTTTCCGGTTTGTTTTTCTCTTCTGAACAGTGCGAAACAATGGGAGTCACTCATTTAGTCACAGAATCGGTGGTCCATTCGTCGCAAAGAATGCGCCGAGTGTTTATTTTTTGTAATGAGAGTTTTCTATCTAGCATCTCTAAGACAACATTGTTGCTCAGTGCTAGCGGCGGGTCATGTGAAACTCTGTACCGTGCCGGTGTTTCTCTGGAAATTTCAAGCTATCGGCGGCAGCTTCAGAATCCTTTGTGCTGCTCGGCGTACTCTCATTCGTTCTCTCTTCATTCGAGAAACCGGCGTTGTTCGAACGCTTGGTTTGCGTTGCGCGCCACTGCGTCCTTAATGAAAAGAAAGAGGAAGAGATTTTTCGGTGTCGTTGTCTGAGTGTGTTGTTTCTGTTAATGCTTCTCCACATTCTATTCCCGAAAGCTATCCGTCGTTTTCCACCCGGGCGCTGGGCGGTTTCTTCAAACACTCGCGGTAAACACTTCCAGAACGACAGATCTCATTATAGCAGTTCAACTCTCGCTCTGCTTTCGGACAGAGCTAATTCAATGATGTGCTCAGGCTTTCACGCGGAAATAGCGGGTGCGCTCCTTTCTTCACTGACGGAACCTGCACGACTAGAGTTTGGAAGATCAAAACTTTGCGATTTCCGGACCTTCAATCTATCGCGCGGACCTTCCAGCAAGCGTTTCCATGCTCGTTTCTCCCGGGTCCCTCTCGTCCGACTTCGAGAAGTCACGATCAACGAGCCAGTTGTGCAACGGTAGGAGCCGCGTCCAGAAAGTTTTCGCGGAAGGAGCTATGACGATCTCAGAAGATCAATTATTAACCACGAGACGGGCAGATAACGAGCATGTGCTGTCTGTGGATGTCAGACGAGCGGTGCCGCGGCGCGTGTGAGCTACCCTCGAATACATGAGTCAAAAGTCGAGCCGCACTCCTCCGCCGAGTGCTAATGTGTTAGCTGTTTGTGCGGATCGTCGGGAAAATGCTTTTGAGGATGGAATGAGTTTCTTGTAACTTCCCAAACAGAAAGAAAGCGATAGCCGATTGATCGATAGCCGTGAAGTGGAAGATTCTCGGGGATTCTGGCAAATACTAAAGTTTTACTTCGGTCTAATCCTGATAGGTGAATACGCCGCGGCGTTACCAACCCAGATTCTTGGGAAGGCGAGACTGTGGGGATCATTTGACATTCAAAGTTCTGAACTAGGATCTTGATTCATTCGGGAGGTCGAGCGGAAGTTACAGGCCAAGCCCTCTTGTCATCAATGTCCGCTCCTCAGCACGAGTCATTCTTCACTACAATAACGAGCGTTTTGAGAACTCCATTCCAAGAAGCAAGTCGGAAAGATCCGATCAAGTTGCCTCTTGAAAAATTTTGACCGTGCTAACCGACTCGAAACATGACTTCGAAGGCCAGAACACATGATGTACGTCAGAATGACCCCCAAACCGAGGTCTTTGGAGATATTGGGAAAATCGAAGTCGATGAAGAGGCTTGCTGTTGATCGAAAGCAATAGAAATTCCCGGGCCTATGTAGTCAAGATCAGCGGGACGTCCAGAGTTCTCCGCGGATTCGGTGATGCCGCTGCACAACCGCGAGGACCTAACGGCATAATGAGCCCTGCGGTCACGAAACGCGGGAAACATCTGAATCGTTCATCTGACAATGAGTATGCATCAGATTGGGGTGTAGGATACCGAAGTAAGATGGAGATCATCCTACTGAGAATTCCGGAATCGAAACTGTGGATTTCCTTCATTCGAACATGGGCGCTGGCTCGTGCGGGAGGTCGAGTCGTGAGCGCTAGGTTCCATCAGGCGCATTTTCTGCCTTCAATTTCTGTACTTCCCGTGGGCTTCAATGACCGAATTGAATTAAATGACTGTGACTTCAGGATGGAATCCTTCGAGCCGCGAGACTGAGCTCAGTTACAAGATTATCTTTTTATCCAAAAGTTTCGCAGCTGGCCAGAAACAGAGAGGACACGAGATGTTGTCCACTATTTTTCTGTGAGAGAAAGAGAGAGAGTGTGTGTGTGCATAGGATGTTTCTCGTCGGTCGTAGCAATAAACTTTCCCTAAGAAGCAAACTGGGGTTATCAGTTGAGATCAGGATCTCATCGCCGCTGCTCGGTTGATTCCCTCCTAGTTTCGTCCGCACATCGGTGCGTCTGTCGGGCTCATTCGTTCGTGAGAGGATGCAACTGTTCCGATAGAATCTCGACCAGCACCATCACCACACGATGCGCAGAGTAATGGCGTAATGGACAAGCCAACAGGCTCGTTCAAGATAAGCTGATAACTGTAGCCTGTCGGGATGTAGGAACCAGAAAGAACGAACCAAGCCTCCGAGGTGGTTGTCAGGCTGTTCGGAAGGAGGAAAGAACCAACGAGCTCGATTAGTCTGGAAAAGATGTCACTTGCTGATTGCGCCTTGAGTTGCGATTCTCCATTCCTACATGTCCTGCACCCTACAACTCGAGGAGGGCTGATTCGGACTGGCTTTCCTCGTTGGATACTTTGTTTCGATACCACTCAGACCGGCCCGGTGAAATGCTGATGTGATTCGAGATCATAGATCGGAAACGATTCTAACAAGCTGAGCGTAATGTAGTACGCCGGATGATGGGTTTCTGCATGGAGTCACAAGCAAATTGAGCTCATCTTCGAAACATCTATTCTCGTGCTTCCATGGAAGGAGTAGAAATTCTTACCTAAAACGAAACCTAACAGATGCTGAGCGAGAATTGGGTCCGAAGACTTCAGGAGACGGAGTGCTTCGAATACGTCGCGCGCCAAACGAAACAGCTCGTGATGTTGGATGAAATCAGTCCACATGTTGAAAGGCTGAGAGCACGATGGCACGAACGAATGAGCTGTAATGGGAAGCGAAAATTGTTCCAACTTTTCTGGTCGGTTTGTGTTTCCGTTTCCGGCGGGGTTCAGGCACGCCCGGGTAAACTTATGTTCGTTGTGTTGCTGTTAGCGGAGCCGGGCAAGTGAGTGTTATTTCAATCGTCGTCTACATCTGTTGAATGCATGTACTGACTGTTTTGCTGTTACTGCTGCCGTAGCAGTAACAGCGCAGACATGAAGAGATGTAATCTTCAGGTAAAACACGGAAGCTTCTTTGTACTTTCGCTTCTAGTGATGAATGCGTTCACAAGCTGCGCGCCTGATGAGGTTAAATATAACAACGCCAACAACCAGCGCGGCGGTAACATCTTCACCAACTGTCCCAAGTCACAGCTCTGGCAGACCTCTTCTTCTTCGTCTGTTTTTCCTTGTTCTCTACTTCCACGTTATCCTCTGGCTCTGAGAAGAGACACTCGCGAAGCCTTATTCTCACCTCTAGCCGCGACCGACGCAGCGACTATCACTCTTGCATTATTGTTGTGTAGTACCTGTTTCTTCCGCCACGGCTGCTACAATCGCTGCTACAACTACAGCCGTCAGCCTCTGTTGATGTCGCCGTTGTTTGTGCTGCCGCTAGATTCTACAATGTTTCTCAATTCTGAAAGCAGCGTCCAGCGAGCATTCAATCAATTTGAAAGAACGTCCGCCTTGCGCCCGGGAAGGGCATGCGACCAAATCGAAGGAATTGAGGCTTCGGAGTTCCTCTACTTCAAATGAGTTGTAGTGGACCGGAGCTCCTGATCTGGTCTATCCCGAAAACTCCAGCATCCCGTCTGGATCGAGCCCGTTTCTAGAAGGTGCTGCAAAGCAATTGCATGAGTTCGGACAATGGGAGGGATGCTTGAGTACGACACAGTAGCTCCAGAAACAGAGCTGTGATACCCACCACCAGAAAGCTAATGATGTATGATCGTCCATATGGCTATTGTTTTGGGAGTTGAACTGTGTGAGATCGTGGGTCTGTTCGAGCCACGTCGAGGAATTATCGGCAATCTTCTAAACGGTTGACAAACAATCGAGCGTGTTGTGGGGAGATCTTTGTTGGTTTAAATGTCGTCTTTTGTGTCGTTCGGGGTACCAAGAACCGTTCGCCCGCCCGCCCGCTTGATCGCCAGCCATCCTGAGTGACTGTCGGCCGGCCGGCCGGCCTACCTCCCGGCTCGCCAGGTACCCAGCCTCTTAGCTCAAGACACATGTCGGGAAACTCCGCCTTCCGGTACTTGGGTCTCCTCCTCAACCCAACCTTCCAGGCGTCGAGCAACATAAAGCTGTGGAAAAGACTCAATTCCGACAAAGAGGTCGCCAACTCGCGGCGACGAACCCACTTCGCTCAAGATCCCTGGAGAGTCTACGGCACAGAGCAACCAGTTCCCCTACTTGAAGATGGTAGGATTTCATTCTAGTGCAACTTGGTGTGATTGTGTCACATTCTCGGATCGCAACTCTTCGGAATTCGTTCAAAACTGTGCAACCGAAAACTAGCTTGTAGGAGCCGCTAGAAAATTGAGTTCGAGGCTACAATTTGTGACACTTCGTTACAGGAATCGTCCAACTCCGAGATGCCTCGCTTGCGATCACCCAAATGTGCGCGTTGCAGGAATCATGGCGTAGTTTCTTCATTGAAAGGCCATAAAAAGCTTTGTAGATGGCGAGACTGTCCTTGTGCGAATTGCCTCTTGGTTGTGGAGAGACAACGTGTTATGGCAGCTCAAGTAGCACTGCGTCGGTTAGTCGATCAATCCATACATATGTATGTACTTCAAAGTGAAAGCCTCCTTGGGAACCCTAAGAGGCTGTCGTGACGCTGTAGAAGTTTCAACAAGGGATTAAGATCTTATTGGGATTCCAGGCAGCAACAAGCAGCAGAAAACGCGGCAAAAGCGATGAAGAGACTCGCTGAAGATACTGCGGACGACGAACGTTGGAAATCCGAGCGGGGTCCTGACGCCTTTGGAAGAACTAGCCCCGCTAGATCAACGGGCCGGCAGATCCCTCTCGGTAACTAGATGATTCAAGAACATCCGATTTGGGCGCTCTTTATGCGAATATTCCGATCCCCTATGATGATTCGACCGTGGTTATCGATTCGGGGGAGCTTCGATATTTTCGTTTCATCTTCAATCTGAGAATGGGTTCTTAGAAGCGTCTTCAATCTCTTCCAGATCTTTCGACAGCTGATGGCAATCCTTTGGCCTTCCCGCTGTTGCCCAATGCCGCTTTCAAAGACCCTTCGACACTCTTGGCCGCTCCCTTCCTGACACCTGAGCAGTTGAACTTCTTGATCCTCACCCAAGCGGCGATGAGACAACGGGCTGAAGGTCCAAATCCGTTCTCCATAGAATCGTTGTTGACACGGAGTTGAGCGAACGTCGAAAGATGAGGATTTGCCGCTTGTTTCCATCGTATTAGTCTGAGGTATTACATATGTCATTGCGGGAACTGAGGCTCGAATTAGTCAGGAGCTTCCCAGATACATACTCTGTATATGAAATATTTCTTCTTCATTTGTAAATAAGGGAAAGAGACGAATCTAACAAACTCAGGCAAAGCGTCGCGTGAGCGAGCTGAATGCATGTTCACGCCGCGTCGTGATCCGGTGCTAGGTTGTGTCAATCGAAATTACACATCTTATCCAAGAGGCGTGAATTTCATATTCTGATAGACCCATGTATGTATTTATTGGAGGGATGTGATGAGACGAATGACAAATAAAATGTTATCCATGTTTGGAATATTGCTCCAAGTTATATTGCATGCAAGCCGCAATCGTACGACCCGTTAGCCGGATGGAAGATATTCTTTCCCCGCCAGCCGTTTGACAGGGAGTGCTTTTTATTTCCGTTCTCCAAAATCGAGCTGACGCTGCATCGTTGCTGAGGCGGATGTTGAATTCGCATGCTTGGACAAGCCTGAGACGCATTGATGATTATCTCGACGAGAAAGCGGACGAATCAGCATTTTTCGTTACGTTTTCTATAGGAAGGTCCGTACGTCATGTTGGAGCACGACTGAAAGAATGGATCAAATCGATTTCTCCGGAGAATATCGAATAAAATTCATTTCTAGACCAGACTATCGTGACAACCGGACACTTCAATTCAATTCAAGGTTTACTGTCATCTGTTAAGATACTTGTTTACATAGTTTACATAATTTACGGCGAGTATTGGACACTTGGAAGCTCGTGGCCCCTGGTGGCGGCATAAGTCAGGCTCGCCGTCCATGGAAGCGCACGTGCGTAACAGTTGTAATGAGTATCCGTTTGGAATCGGTGCACTACTAGGGCTCGCAGCAAATTCTATGAACTCTTGGCGAGTATTTGATGCTTAGCAACATGGAACTACGAAACTTTTCTACGAGGACTTCCATCTACGAGTCTTTCGACTCCGCCGCCTCGATTTGAGGTTACTGGTTCATATCAGAACACTGGAATGAAATCAATCCAATCAAGGACGCGAGATATAATCCTCACATCCACGGTGAACTTGATGCTAGTTCGGGTGCCACACGGATTGTTTTGTATAACACTGACGAGAAAGAGTGGGATGGTTTCTCTTCAAGCGCTAGATGGGGCGAGTAGTTTTAGACGAGCATGAAGGATGATACAAATTAAGAACTCTGCGAGTTCGCTGTGGGTGGCATCAGTGGGTGTATGCGCAGCCTCGTCTCTGAGCCAAGTGTGGCATTCAAATACTTTCTTGATGAGAGTCTCTGAGAGAGGGGCGGAGCAACCGCGAATCATAGACAGGAGGGGTTTGTTGGAAGGGGTGACAGAACAATGGATGACACGATTACGTGTTCACCGCGTTAGGAACTTCTGAGAGATTGAACGGAATCCCTCGTTTTCCCTCTGAGGAAACGGAGGCTCCCTGGAGTGTGTTCTCATCACCTTGAGCGAGTACTTCCTCTCCGATTCCCAATCGAATCCCCGCTCCCTTTCTCCCACAGGATTGTTCATAGTCACTGCTGTCGTTTCTACGGCAACTCGGATACGAGAATTTTTTTTTCACCAAAAGGAATTGCCGGAAAAGAATCATTGCGCAGGAAAGTGCTCCGAGATGGGTTCGCGAATCTCTCAGCCTTGAAACGGATTGACGGCGCTGTATCTTCAACTCTCGGGGCTCTCCTCAGCACCTTCATTGACATCCACTCAGGGTTCCTTCATCAGAATTCTCCTAGGACTTCTCACTCCAGGATCAAATGCTATGGCCTGCGTTCCGGATCGATTGCTTCTTCATCCGCCTGTGCTCAGTGAAAAAATCCTCCACTCTATTTCGGTAAGTGTTTTGACGAGGCGGGCAAACCCTACAGACGACGGTGACTTTTCAGAGGAAACTTGACAACTCTGGGGCCATCACATAGCTGAAATGTCGGTCGGTGCGCCTTCCTTGAGTCGATAAGCTCTCGGCAGCTTTACCTAACACCCGACTCATTCGCATTGCTCCAACAAGTTTACGCACAAATTCCAACAAATTAAATCAAGCATCGCTCAATTCTCGATGAATTTGTCGCATGTTTCAGCGGTCCGGTCTTGACAGCGGACGATGATCTTTCAAGGATTCCTGTGTTCGAACATTGATCGGCCTCGATGGCGGCTTGTCTGCTCTATTCGTTTTGCGATGCATCCCTGATGACAAGTTATAATCCCTGATTAGAATGGATGAGCTCTTATCGAAGGTTTGGGTGAGTATAACTCCTCGATAAGGAGCTTTCATGTTTCGAAAATTCCGGTTAAGGCTGATGCTTGATTCACCATCGTGTAGGCGGAGTGGTCGGCGCACTTTGAACCAGACCACGCGTGTCAGACGAGATTATCCCAAGTGAGAATCACTTGTGAAAGCTCAGATCAAGAGAGTTTTGTATCTTGCCTTTCTGAATATCGAATCAGCGCTCTTAAAGCTTGGTCCCGGAGCCGTTGAAGCCGTAGTGTGGAAAAAAAGTGTTTGACAAACGCGTCCGCGCTTCGGATTTCCTGTTTTGATCTAAAAACTTGCACAAGCATCCGCTCTGTAGCTTTTTCCTCGACCCTGACCCTGGACCCTCGTCTCCGGCTTCGTTCCCTTGAGGAGCAGATGCGCGATCGCAAAAACGGCGTCTGCTCTAAGAACGTTTCTAAATGACCCTCATAGGAACAGAGTGGCTGCGTCGGTGGCGAGCATTTCGGTTAGATCCGTCGACGACCGAGAGAACTCTGAGCGACGTTCGTTACTACAGCGAAAGGAGGACGGAGGAAACGCATCCTAGGATTAATTTCAAGGAGTGCCTGAGCGAACGAGTTCCGTTCGCTCTGCTGACCCTTACTGGGATGAGAGCTTGAATCCTCGAGAGAACGAGAGCACATTCTTCCTATCCTGAAGCTGATAGCCTCCACGGTAATGTTATTGAAATTCCAAAAAAAGACTCTGCCGCGCTCTTCTGATTGTGCCCACATTTCGGAAACGCGTTTTTCCCCGAAGTGCTTTTCCAGAGCTCACACTGATCTCGCTAACTCACAGTGCAAACATTCGCAAGTGGTCCAAGCTCCGCGGGAGTACGGACTCGTGTCTGCATCCAAGCTGCCACAGATGGCAAGGAATGTCTGAGGCTTGGATTTTGTCTCTTTAGGACACGACGTCAGAAAAAGCACTGTTTTCGGTTTACGCTTGTCAAAACAGTATTTGGGGCGTGCAGAGGTTTCTCGCAGTTGCATGGACTGCACGCTTGGTTAACGAGAATCGCTCGGCCTGAGTTAGTGTAGTCATTTCCGTCTCCTGTCCAGTTGTTGGCCGATGACCTGAGGAAGTACTTAGAGCTATGTGAATACATACATATCAGGGTTTGCTTGGTTCCATAAGAAAACGTTGGCTGAGCAGCAGCAGTAGTCTTAACCGGCACACGAACGTACATAAACGAAACGTTCAATCTGCATTGACTTCGACCTATGTGTTCTTCTGTCTGTCTACTTGCTTGTTTGCGACTCTTTATGCGGGTGTGCTTGGAGCATGCCAATAAAATGCATCGTCGTTCATGTCGAAATCGCATGCATAATAACTCTGGCTGAACGAAATACGCGTCTACTTTCGCTTTTGGCTTGTAGTCTGAGTCTGGCTGAACCATATTAACCTGTCAGGTTCAGAGCACTCGAAGTTGTTTACGAATCCCCAATCATGATATTTGTCGGATTTGCGGAACGAGTAAGTTGTTCGACTTGTCTCCGAGCTTGTGATTCCATGAAGGATTCAGAACAACATTTTGCAACATACTTCATAGACATTCGAACAAGAAGTTGTCCACAGGAACTGGGTGTGATTCAAGTTTCAGACGTTGAATCAAGGTCGTTGAATTGCCGACCCGGATTTTAGAGAAGTTTCAGGAACGCAATGCGGAAGCAGATCTTCTGGCTCAATGAGAAGGCGAAACCTATCACGTGATAAGCAGCCTGTTTGTTGACAAGCCTCACATCAGTTGTATTCGTGGCGCCTTTAGAGAAGAGAGCCTTTGCGCTAGCGTTCAACTGGGCACGACAAGTTGAGGCAGTCGAGATCTCGCGAGTTGATCGTGACAATGCTAGAGTATGTGGGTCAGTTGTTTGAGCATCACCATGCAGCTTCGCGCAATTTCTTCATTCGATGGTTCCGCTCGGATGTGAATGTGACGATCCGACGAAATCGGGACGGAATCCGCGCTTGGTGAGTTTCCGTCTTACTTGTATGTTGAAGAGCGTTGACCTTGTTGTGTGATGGCGCTCAATCGAAGCATCTCCTCGTCGCTTCAGTGGTTGACAACCTCGAATTAGCGATTGAAGTAGCGGGAACACTAGTTAGCCTAATAGAAGCACCGCTGTTGAAATCGACTTCGACCAGGAATTCTCTACTAATATGCACGGATTAATATCGATTGAGAGAATATTTGAAGTCTGATTTGTGTACTCGGATAGAATATGATGAAATGCTGATGTTGAGTAACGAGTTTGAGATGTGTATCGGGAATTCGGCTTCCGTTCGTCTCCGTCTAGTTTCGGGCCTGGCGTTATTAAGTCACAATATCTGAGAAATCTAGTTTTTCTCCCACACCAGCTTCCTCGGGGAAGCCGGGAAATGTTTTATACGAGAGAGCGTTCCAATGCTCACATGCATCGTTCGGAACTATTGCGGTACACATCGGGACCCGTCGGCGGTCTGCCGGTCGGACGACCAGAAAGAATATTTCGTTACAGTCATGGCAGCTTGAAGAAGGCTTCAATCGAGCCTACGCGTGTCCTTGTTTTGAATCGAGCGAACTCTGTTATAACACTTTCCCGCGTACCAAAAAAAGTTTCTCCCTGAGACACATTTTAATCTCCGTCGGCCTTCTCATGGGGAGTTTTTGTGTGACCACTCGCATCGGCCACGTGTTGTGAAAAATGTATGCGGTCTCTTCAGTTTTTGCGATTCCTTCTCATTACTTTGTCACTTTGACCAAATAGAATTCTTCGTTTCTTCTTTCTCCCGCCAAGTTCCCGTTTGAGGAAAAACAGTGCATGGCTTGACAGCGACTCGAAGCAGAAGCATGCATGATCAAAAACTCGGATGATGCCATCCTTCCACAATTTTCGAGTTTTCGGAATCGTCTCGAGCTTCGACCCTTTAAGGGTTTTGACTTTTAAATTTCTGTTCATAGAGACGCCCTCACAGAAGCAGAAGATCGAACCGTGACGAAGATGAGGTTTTGTCCGTCTCGTCAAGGTTGGGGTTAGAGAGAGCTATTAGGGTGCCCAGAGGCCTCTGGTCCCTCTATTTTGATGTTGACTGTTACATCTGAGAGAATTCTGGCAGATATCAGGCCATTATCGCCGCAGGCACGTGCGAGCTCTCTCTCCCTCTCTCTTCCTGTCTCGGGAGGCAAACTCGCTTTCAAAGAGCTGTGCGACATTGTATCTGTGCGACGGCTTCTCCCACCAGAACGGAGAACAACTTTTATACAACAAAGGGAGACAATCTTTTACCTCCATAAAATCTCTCCCACCGATGTCAGTTAAAAACGCGAGCCCGTTCTATGAGAGAAACTTAATGCGAGCAGTCCGCGCTTCAGTTCGGGGATGACAGCGTCTGAACCGAAGGAGCCTCAGTGCGCAGCTTCATTACCTCTGGATTTGGGACGGATCTCGTATGCGCTTCTGGATGAGTGAGGATCTGACAGAGGTCCCTTGAGCATGAGTATGCATATTTTGGATGGCGGAAGCAAGGGATTCTGGCACCCTGTCCGGAATCCTCTGCGAAACCTGCCGTCCAGTTTCGAAAGAGTAGCAAAGGAGTCGAGAAAACGGTATCCGCCTTCGTCGACTTATATTGAAGCTCGGGAAGCCGCTCTCGCGAGAACGATTGAAAAAGTTGCAATTTTCCAAGTGAGCTCATCGTGTTCACTCGAAAGACTTGATAAATTCCTATCCAGACGAAAATGGTGGAAACAAGAAGGAGCACGGTCTATTAGTTCGCCGTCGGAAGGATGCAGTTGACAGATTGACGGAGCAGTCGGCTTTCGGCTAAAATGGTGGTGCGTTGAAAAATTAGACCGCGCTGCGGGAAACAGCGCGAAGGAACATCTAAGTGAGATGTCGCCGCCGAGTTCGGTCGCGGAGGCTCATGAAGTCTTACTCTCGTTCGGTGGTTTTTCTTGCCTTCGTCCCTTTCAGTCGTCTCCCTCTGCGAACAACAAACAGAGTCGATGCGGAAAACAGCTTTTCTTCACAACCAACAATCCAAACGCTGTCTCAGGCTGACACTGTGGGATTACGAGCTATTCTCGTCTCTTTAAGGTCACTTGCCGCCTCCCGAAGGAAACACGAACGTGCTGCAGTGTCATGAGAGACACTTCCCATATCATCTCTACACTTATATTGAATTCACATTTCTACTGAGTGAGTGCTATCAGGGGAACGGCGATGCCTCCGGACAGTCAAGAATGATTCAAATATGTCAAACAACTTGGTCGACCAGAATACCAAGCGGCCTGGAAAATCTGCTTCTGTATGTGCCTCCGACACAGATCCGAGACGCGAACTCGAGGCAGAATGAAGGAAAATATGAGCCACGGAGATGACCCCCTCACGTAGCCGACTGCTTGGGTGGAATCAGATCCAGCAAACCTCTCGCGAATCGTTCTTCGCTGCTCGTCTGGAACCAACTAACCGCGATGACCGGGTGTCGACCGTAGTTCGGTTCCAGCAAGAATTAAGGAGGAGGGCCTTCTGAAACGAGAATATTCTTGAAGAAGGGATACCCGACCCCTCTCTAAATACCTCATATCTTTCGAGTCCCATCCAGAACAGAATCTCAGACTGCGTGGTCAGCTCGTCCTTCTTGACTGCAGCAACCGGGGATTGCCGGCAAGGATCACCAGTGCCGAACATTTGCGAGATGAAACCGCAGGAATTCCATCAGTCGTTGTCTGCCGGAGGGAAAGGAAACATATCGAACTGTTTGATGAGTTTTTCCCCCGATACCCAAGGAGGAATCGGCTCTGCCTCCAAGAGTTATTCTCTCCATTCCTCAAATTTTGAGAGAAAACAGTCCAGATCGAGTAGTCCGCCAACGAGGAACAATCGATAGCCGTGATGAAACATGACCGGAGGGAAGTAGCTAGAGACGAATTGAAACAGTTTGCTCGATTCCCAGCTCGAATGTTTCCTTGAAGATCGGCCTGAGGGATGGTTCACCGTAGAAAAACCGCAGGGAATGTACATTAGTGTCTCGGAACATTTCCTCAAAAACTGCTGGAAGACTGGAAGCCGACTTGGGATTCATCGAGAACACTTTCTCATTTCTCGTTTTCATCTGAATATTTTTACTGAATAGAGATTCCCATTCGAAAACTCAGCTTGATCTGAGAGCGAAGAACCACGGATCGAGAGAAGAGAGCGTCCATTTCTCTCCGAGTGCGGGACAAACTCCTCGAAGTGGCAAAAACAGAACTGCTGTAGCAGCAGCGAGGGAAACACAGAAACCGTTTTGCCTCGGTGCTTACCGAAGCAATCGTAACGGCTGCGGAGCCAAGGCAACGGCAGCTGAAGGAAGGAAGCAAGCAAGCAAGCAAGCGAGCACTCGAGACATACTGCGGAGATAGCAGGACTAGACAGAATATGTAATGGCCCGACTCTTTCGTTTGGCTCGTCGTCATAGTCGTTGCTTTTGCATATCACCAACTCAGCACTCTTCGAGTGGCCTAGCCAAGAGGAAAACGCATGGAAACAGTGCAGGACACGGTATCGGTTCCGGTTGCACACTGCGGAATGTCATCGCATTCGAGTCCTCGGTCAACCTTTCTGAGATCTCGGAGCACTCGCCGCGAGCTTCTTCGAGTTTGCACAGCACTTTCGGTGTCCGAATTCCTTTGACATTACTCAGTTGGAAACAACTCTGGAGCTTGACCTCATGCTTTCAAGTGTGCCCAGAGGAAAGAAGCGAACTGTTCTCAGTCAGACGCAGAACTATAACTCCGCCAATGCATCAAGTGTGCGCTCGCATTCCATTCGGCCGCAGATAGAGCACACAGCACGAATCACTCGCTTTAATTCCATCGTTATTCAACTTGAGGACGTTGGTTGCGTACTGGTCTTTTGGGACATATTCTCTGTCCCGCCGCGAAGAGAGCATAGAATCGCAAAACTGTCTCTGACGCACTACATCTGACGGCCTATCTCCCCATCATCTTTGTGCCACGTCGTCTTTAGGCTGCGACGACCAAGGCGGAAGTCCAGAAGTGATATCTCGGGCCACAACTCTCTTCCGCCCGGTTTAACTTCATGGGTAGACATTTCGAGGCTTGATGACAACTCAGGCTCCCTACACGGTTAGCGGCGGGCTACAAATCTGGATGGCCCGCTCGTTGAAAAGCTGGATCCAGCATTTTTCTCGAACGGCGGCCACAAATTCTCTCGGCCTTCCTTGTAGAGACTACGACGAAGAGTGGTTCCGGCTGTTCTGTAAAGTGGTCCATCTTTGCAGCAGCCTCACTCACGGCTTTCCACAAGGAGTTTTTCAAAAACATGTGGGGATAAACACCCATCTGGGGATAAACTTCGCATTCAAGGCACGTCAACTGAGTTCTTGGACGAACTCGTTCTCTCATGCTGCCTTCTTCGCAAGGGCCGCCTTCCCTGACGGCGGATATCAACCGAAAGTATCCATGACAAGTTCGGTTCTTAATTCCGACGGAATAGCGTCATATTGTCAACCATGAGAAACAGAATGCCGAAGCCCGACTCAATGTGGGATCGGAGGAACTCGTGGGCGAAGGAAAGCTTCTCGAAAGATTGAATTCTACTAAGCCTTCAAACTTCCCGCGTAGACGTCCTGAGGCCATCATCAGTGAGGATTCGCTCCCTGTTGGAGTCTTCCTCAAAGAGGGGGATTTCAACTCCTCCCGACTCAGCCTTGGAAAACGTCGCGGCGTCTGATCAGCCGAACACTCCTCTGCCTTGAAGATGAAAAAAATTGCTGCCGCGCGACATCAAAGGCATGCTACTTTCTTTATCTCCACCAAGTGAATCCGGCTCAGGAGAACAAGAGAGAGTCGCCGTGGACGCTCCCTTACTCTGGTATTGTCCACGAAGCATACGGAGGTGTTTGCTCCATCTCCGCTTGTCAAAGGTTTCTCCCGAAACGACGCCGACGGTTTGATCCTCGCCTATGGCAGGCTTAGAATCTACTCCGAAGGAATCCGTGTGTCGGTTTATTTGCCGTCTCCCCACCGGGTATGAACGGAGATGTAGGTGTATAACTCGACCAGGAAGGTAGTCAGCCGGCCGGCCGGCCGGCCAGTCCGTCAGTCAGTCAATCGGATAGACGGTTGGTCGGGTGGTCGGTGAGAGTCGGATATACTCACATGTAGGCGGTGTACACTGGTTGGTTCGGCAAAAGCTTTTGATACCTCTACGAGTTCCGAATCGGAGACTCTGTCAAAAGGGGTCTGGCCCAGCGGTCTCAGCGGCAACCGTTGCACTCAGAGAGATGTTGTGCCCAGTCAATTTATGTCGCGAGACAAGCCAAAAAGTCAACAAAAGCGAACTAGGTGAAGGAAAGAAACTCCCGGTAGTAGTAGAAGGAGCATGAGGACGACGAGGAACTAGCCTTTCGGATAACGGAAGAAATCTGTACCTGTCGGCAGGCCGATTGATTAGTCGGTCACGTGTCTTTTTTATGGGGTTCTCTACAAGTGCAGCACGGTTCCATCTTTCATCGGTGTCTTCCGCATCGCTTACATAACCCAGATAGACCAAGGTCGTTCAGATCGCCATCTGCAAGGGTCTCGCTTAGTCCAGCAGCCCGTGAATCGAATTGCGAGCGAACGACCTCAAAACCTTTGAGGAGAATCCGAGAGTTTGTTACGAGTTCCCTCCTTGAGATTCGTTTGCTCTAACGAGATGAAACACTCAACTTCGCAAACTTCGAGACATGTCGGCGAGCACGTGCGAAAGATATGAATATGCTCGCTGTGATGGTGATGGAGTTCCGAGCACCACTGCGAACTCGCTCCCATCGTCGTCACATTCGTCGGCCGTGGTCTCGAATCTCGAAGTGAAGCCGTTGGTCTACGTGGGCGTCGAGCGACGAACTTTGTTCAAGGTTTGAAACTTCGCTTCAGACTCGTTCTCTCGCGATACACTCTCTGTGAAGCTGTTATCGTAAAAGACACAGCGGCGAAACCACCGATTAACACACGACTCCTAATGGTGTATCGGTCACGGCTGTCGAAATCCTACATTTCCTAAAAGTTTTCTCTGCTTTGGAGTTTCAGTCGTCGAACTAATGGATGTTGTGAGCATCTTGTATTGCGGTTCAAAACCCGAAATCAGGGCCTGTCAGACCGAGTCGAGCCTAAGCGCTCGGCATCCAAGCTCCGAAGTCTCGGCCCGAGTCATCAGGGTGCAGAGCCGCAATCAGGACGAGATCGTCATGATAGCAAGGCTGCAGGCCAATTTGCGTCTAGTGGGCTCGGTGTCAGAAGGAGACGTGGAGGACGGCCAGCCGCCCCGCTTGAGGGAGCGCGCAAGTTAGCGTACAAGCAGCAGATCACCATCCAAAGAGGGAGACGATCACGGAACCTATATACGTTAACATTCAAGTGAAGACGTTGCTTAGTTGAGTTTAGTTGTTCGTTGCTTGCTCCCTCCCTCGCTCTGACCTGACCTGAATGAGGGAACGATTGCGATCTCATTGAGGCAAAGCCACCAGCACCGTCTGATGGACTGCTGATTCCTCCTGGAGAAGGATCATCGGAAGACAAGCTGTACGTCATTTGCTTTACTCTCTCAAATATTCACAACGATCCCGCCTACAAGGATCGTCGTCGTCAAAGTCCTCGACTTTTCCGTCGATCCTTTTCCCGCTCTCCACAATGTCTTCCGAGTCGCCGCATGTTCTGATGCATCATCGTAGATGGGCTGATAGATTATTTGATTAATTGATTC
This sequence comes from Neoseiulus cucumeris, assembly GCA_021527715.1. Taxonomy (NCBI): domain Eukaryota; kingdom Metazoa; phylum Arthropoda; class Arachnida; order Mesostigmata; family Phytoseiidae; genus Neoseiulus; species Neoseiulus cucumeris. The sequence goes on along the minus strand of JAJSRV010000004.1, from coordinate 1,543,314 downwards.
TTTGATCGATAATCTCGGCGATTCGATTACTTGCACGACGGCTGACCCGTCAAGCGGGAAGGGCTTTTCCGGGTTAAATCGCGTGACGACAAAAGCGGCTCAGCCAAAACCCCGTTCACTGTCCCTCTGGAGCCGCGCGGAATTGATCACTATTAGAAGTTTCTCCATCGTAACCGATGATCAACTGTGCTCGAATCCGTCCGGTGACGGAAGATCTCGGCTTCGTTTCAGTGATCAAAACAACGGGAATCCTCAAAATCCCTCGGATCGTACTCTTATGATCGAAGCTTCTCGTTACATTTCCGAGAGAAGATGACACTCGATGGAGGAAAATGTGGCATCTCAATGAAATGTTACGATCTCGATGAAACTCGCTCACTGAACCCACTGACAATCGCCCGTCACTGATTCAGCAAGTCTACGGACCGCTCCAAGAATTCCAATGGCCTGAAATGAGACAGAAGATAGCTTTGGATACATTGTGAACTGTCAACCAGGAACGCCACGGAACCGGCCGATGTCTACCGAACAGATGAGCGTCGTGTGGCGGAGAGGAAGTCGCATCTCTTCTCCGATGGTCCCTTTCCCCACGAGGGAGAAAGGGTCCGACGTCTTCGACCGACGTGGACTCGGAACTACACAAGCCGGCGTCGCACCGCGCGAAGGGTTCACTTGTTCTATCGAAACCCTCAACCGGTGATTACAACGTGTTTTCAATAAGTTCTGGACGACTGATAGGAACCTCGGTGTTCGTGATTTAGGACTCGTCACCCGTCCCGATGAGTAGTGATGTGACTTCGGAAACAGGATCGAAAGACGATGAGGATGACTGAATGATGGTGAGAAACTGTCTCCCCCGAGCTATCGATGATGCGGTCGACTCAGTTTTCGTTTTGAGAGACCTCGTTCATCTGACTAAAATAACTGATGTCTCCAACCTCTCGCTGTCTTCGGCGACCGCGAATTCAGTCTTGACAGCAGGTGGTTGAAGCCTGGAGACGAAATATGCGCCAGAACCATCTGCCCACATCCGCTGTTGCATAATTATGCTCAGTAATAAAATTCTCAAATTGAAGTTTTTCTCGTCCTATTCACCAGTGGAGTGCAAATGAGAACCGGTAATTGAAGCGAGCGAAACGATCGTATACCGCCATCGTCTGTCATGACGGCAGGAAGAACGCCACAGTTTCCCCGAAAACAGATTTACATGAACGCGCCCGCCCCGTAGCATCGGATTGAAGGCCATTTTGTCCGAATTCGGCAGAATTTCGACACTTGGCATATTCTGCTTTGACGTGATGAAACATGAGCATTAGTGAGTCAGAATATCCAGGCTCGTTCTTTGCTATTCTATCAAATTCCGGTGCGCCGAGGAGCTCAGGTCGGAGTAGCTCTTCATTTCCTGATTTTGGCGAGTCTTATCGGCAGTGCCCATTCTCACTCGAACCTTATGACCGATAAGCATTTCACTCGCCGCTGATGAACGTTGTCCCCTAGGGCCTCGCTCGGTCCTCGTCATTTCGCGACTTCCGCCTCTGCTTGACGTCAAGGAAGTTAACCGCAGCTAACAAAGACACAGTACGGGCACCGTAATTTTCCGATTTTGAGAGTTCATCGCTGGACTCTAATCTAGGATCATTTTCCGAGACTCTCCCACACGCTCCGAGAAACGTTGTTAATTCCCACCTTTCGATACATCAAGCGATTCACAATTCATGAATGAAGATTTCTTGAAAGGGGTTCAGGTCTGTCGGACATTCGATCTAAATTCAAAGTCGTGGAACGGCGACGGACGAAATACGTGAGGCAAGTGGAATTCGCTGGCTGAATCGCGAAAAGAGACCGCCTCGTTTCCTAAGAAATCTATCCCAACAAATGTCGAACTTTCGCGGTGATATTCAACTTCAAACTCTTCTGGAATCGAGCTCCCAGCGAGTGCGAAAGAGGCGTGATTCGGTTCAGAGCCATTGTTCCGCTGAAATCAGGATGAAAAGCTGAGTTCCGCTCCAGCGTCTTTTCTTTGAACTCAATCGTGGTACTTAGCTTTGGATCAGACTCCGAAGCGATTGTTCTTATTTAGTGAAGACAGGCGCTGATCATCGCGAGTTTCGTATTCACTCGAGGTGTGTGGCAATCACGGAATTTCAGCCTGAAGGAAGAAGCGTCAGCGTCGTGGTTTCGTGATGAGCGATCTCTGGAGTGGAAATTTCTCCGTGGTGTTCCCACCGACAAACAGCTCAGAAACGCGGTTGATGCATTGCTAATGCGAGTTTGTCGCACCTTTTGTGCTGCATGAGCGGATTGCGAAGGTAGAAAGAGTGAGACAACGACTCTAATCTCCTAAACTCCCTCCATGAATGTATGTATGATAATAATAATCAGAGGGATGAGACGCAACGAACCGGAGAACGCGGTCCGTACTACGGAAGTGGCATCACTTTTCCATGAATTTCATGAGAGAGCTCTTCTCCATGAGCATGCACTCCGTTGGAGCGAAGGCTTGTAGTTGCGCGCTCTTCGCGAACGTGAGCTCGGTGTGACGACAGGTTGCGACGTATCCATCAACATTGTTGGTAGAGTAAATCGGACAGATTGACACTTCCGAACCTCGTAGTGAACTTTCTTGGCGCTTTTAGCAGGTCTCTGAAAGCCACTTCAGAAGTTTGGAGCTTGGATGGTTCGGAGATCTCGAGCCGAGATCCTTACCAAGGTTTCAGTCGCGAACGCTCCGTCCACATCGTTCTGATTCGTCAAAGTGCGAGGAAAGAAGCCTGCAGGAGAATTCTCCCGAGACACGACCCGATTTTCTTCCCTGTTCACCTGCCTGTGACCGATAAACGGTTCTGACACATTCTTCGTGACGAAAATGCATTTAAATAGAGGAGTTCTCGCGGTTCCTCAATGTTCGTTTCGACGAGTGCTTCTTTTTCGATCAGGCAATGGAGAAGAACCGAAGAACGAATCGTTGTCGTCCCCGCTCTAGATTATTATTCTCGTCCGAGGTGTAGAATTCACAATAAGAGCGATTTGAGTGATTTGAGAGGGCGTAATTTAAGATGGCATAAACAAATGTTACGATCGAACTCATCGAAGCGACGAGAAGCGATGGACGTATTAGCAAGGAAGTCTGAGCGAGTTATATAAGTAAAAGCAAATAGAAGGAACCTCCCGGGAGACAACAATATCCGCGTTGGCAGCTGCCGTAGAGCGATTCATCACAGCGCGATATTGAAGGCAGGTGATTGAAGGAAAACTCTCCTTCTCCTCCGCCAGCAGCCCGAAAGCGGGGGAGAGGTCGAAAGAATCGGAGTTTCGGGAGTCAGGAAACCCGACCAGCAGACGGCTTGGTGGAGTCTCTCAGTTGGAATCATAACTCGGAACCTTCTCACCGGAACGAAGCATCTCATTGAGGCGCGTTTTCCGGCTTCCGTCGACGGCAAACCAAAAATTGCCAAAATCATGGTTAGGTAGCTCAGGCAGTCAACAGAAGATAAGACCAGCAAATACAACCCCGAGTTTTTCTGACCCGATGTGCCTGGTGCAGGCTAATCCTGGAAAGAAATCGTTCCCAAGAGAGGGAAGTTCTCGATGACATGACGGAAGGATTTCTGTCTTGGCGACGCAAGACGACTCATTGAGAGTCACCCGTAGAGGTCGTTGAAGTGTAGTCTGATAGAGACAGAAAAGGAGGTCTTTGTTTGAGTTGAGTTCAGAGTGTCTCTTCTGGAGTGTTGTTCTTTCATCAGATTCTCAGGAAATCCCTGGAACATCGGAAAAGCACGAAATCCGTTCTCTTCCGATGTTCGATGTTGCAAGAACAGGAATCCTCGTATTCAATGTTCCTGCATCCAGCCGTCCAAGAAACAGTATCATCCATCTTATAGTTGATGGTGTTTTTTTGAGTCGCGTCAGACTTCACTTCGAAGCCACCGCGTGTGACAGCGGTGAATAGTCGCTAACTAAGGCTTGGAACTTTCGAAGCAGAGGGAACCAGTATACCTACTTGACTGCTTTAATGTTCGACGGCACGTTCACTTGCTCCTCGTTCTGTGAGGCGGCAGCTTGTTAAGCGATCTTCGTTTCAAAATTTACGTCCGGCGGAAAGCGTGCCGGCCGCAATTCTGTGCCGATCTCATGAGACCGAGGCTAGAGCTAAAGGATTTCTCGCCGGCGCGATATTGGAATGAACGACTTGCTGCCGCCGAATCCGTTGAGACCAAGCAACTACGCAGCTTCGTTGGGTTCAGGCGGTTTCCTTGATTTCAAAAATTTCTCTTCGATGCTCGTCAGATTCTCTTGACGATTTCTACGTGGTCCCTAATTTCGACCCGAGCTCAAAACCTTCCACGATGTCTGTGTCTCGTTAATGCTCGCTCGCTCGCTCATTCGCAAATTCTTGCGGGATTCAGTAGTCAGCGGATTTTGTCAAAGGCTCGTCTATATGATAATTGGCGCACAGAACGCCGCAACGCACAACGAACGAATGGAACAAGCGGGCATTATCGTGGAAATGTAGAAACCAAAGCAGATGAACCCAGGAGACCATCTGCATATTTTCACGCTCGTTGGATCGTACGGTGGTGGAGGGCAAGCACGCTCGCTACTCAGCGCGTCTGAAAAAGAAAATGTCTCTTGGACCACCGGTTTTGCATTTCCATTCGGTCGTCGTCGCGGCATGGAGACAGTTTGACGCCGGAAGCTATTCCATCGGGGACCGTTTCCATTTTCGCTTCGTCTTGCAAATCACCAGTCCAACAATAGCAAGCCTGCGGGTGTCGGCTCGCTCACTGCTAGACTTGTTGTTCCGCAGGTCGCCTAATTGGTTCGAAAGATCGATCGGGCAGCACTATTGTGTACCTTCTGTCTACGAGCGATCGCACGAAGCGAGCTCAGAATAACCTCGGATATGATCTCATTCCACAGTCAGAGCTCGATACGAGAAGCGAAAGGCGGTCAGGCCGACCTCGAGGAAAATTTCAGCCATGTTTCTTATTGCGTTGCAGTGCGGGTTGAATTCGAAGATCTAGATCTCGTGAAACAACAGCCGAAAGTCTCAGCAGCAGCAGCGGCGACGGCCGTAAACAAACGAGAACCGTTTGAAGATATTGCAGCTCTGAACCTTTGGGAAATCTCCCGTTAAGTGAGAGAATCAATGTGCTTACACAGAGTGATTCCAAGAGAAGCGCATGACGTATTCTCAGCTGCTATCGGAGCTTTTCGCGATTGAAAGGTTGCGACGTCAAGCTCTTTGATGCAGTTCAGGTGCGACTTTCGATACCTTCCTCGGAAACCTCTTGGAATATCACGAAATAGAATCGAATTCCCGAAATTGAGAACCTTATAGTCGGTGTGAACTACTTCGCTGTCTCGTGGGCACCGGAAGAATAGAAAAACTTCAAGCCTAAACGCGTGAGACTCGACCAAGATCTTTGTAAAACAAAGGACAAAGGTGGAGCTTCGGCCTCGCAAAACCGGGGATCCGGAATTCGGGCTGCTTCAAGTCAATCGAAAGCGAAATGTTATTGCGACTGTGACTCGAGGCCCTTCAGTCTCTGATTGGTCACCTAGGAAGGCTTGTACATATAGATTACAATGATTCGTTCGTTGACCCGAGGTTCGAAGCGCCATCGGACAAGAGGCCGTCGGCTTTCGCAAAGGCTTGTTGTGGAAAGATCCACCTGAGCTCTTGGAAAATCCACGGAAGTATTCCAAAACTCCTCGTTCCCCCATTTCAGCGGCTGAAGTTCTCGAGAGGTCCCAGTTGGATCCCCACAGACGCCACCAAGAGGCACAAAGCTTGTCTGACGAGAAAGTGACGGATGAACCTCAGGGTTTGCGTGCCTCACCAACTTTTATTCTCGGTCGAATCGACTCCAGGTCTGAAACTCGTGAGCCGTGTTCTAGTCTCGAGGATTTTGTGACACCGATTCCCTCGTAAACTCGAGATCCTCTTCGAGAAACAAGTCGGTCAACGACTGCAGCGAAGTTCCTTCCAACCTAAAAACTCGGAACTCAATACATTACTCATGAAGTAGCCTTGACTGTACCGGAGGTCGACCTTTAGTATTCGATTCTCGGCACTTGATCACAGCCCATGATTCCAAGTCTGCATTTCCTGTCGTTCGTGTGTTCTCTGGACAAAATCATTATATAGGTTTTATATAGTCGGCTCATGATGGTCGCAAAAGTGGAAGAGATCCTGACGAGAGTTTCGATTTCAGGAAGAGCCGAGTGACGGAATTTGAGGTCTGGATCGTTCAATCGAGCGATGTCCGTTGCCGTCGCCACATCTGAAACGGTTGCTCCAGCCGCTGCAACTCTAAGTAAAGTGCTTTGCTCCGGGGCTATGCAGAACGCCACGGCCAAGGTTTGTGTCCCTAGAAACAGCGGCTGATGATGAGTTGCTTTCCAGGAGTGTGAGAACGTTTCCACCTTCGCGCAGCCGGTCCGCTTCAACTCATTCGTTCGTTTCTCCGGTGGGTCCTTCGTTTGAGCCTCACGACGGACTTTGATGAATGATTTAGCTGGGCACACACGCTTCCCCAGCCGCTGACAGGCTGGCGAGTTGGCCGACGACCGACGGACTGCAATAACCTCGAAGCTTTGTCCAAGAACAAACCAGGGCCGTTAATTGCTTCCCGCGTATTGCTTCGGGCTGGCTGCCTCAGATGGAACACCCGATCAGAACCAACTCATAAGCGGAGACAAATTTCTTCCTGGCTCCCTCTGCTCGAAGGGCTGACATATTGGCTTCGTATAACGTTGAAGCATTCCTTAGCATATTATAGGGTGGATCGAACAACAGCTCGAGCGGTTTTCCTTCCCACAAGAAGCAGAGGGATCGCAACTAGAGAGTTCAGATCTCGATCTTTAATTTCGATTCAATTTTGCAGGTGTTGGCAGCTGCCCACGCTCAAATAAAAGAAATGCACGCCAACAGCGGAAGCCGCGCGGTCGGTTACGTGATTGTCGTGCTCCTCCTATACGCATTGGCACTAGCTGTAGCCCTCGTTAAGGTAGGTCTTCCCGAAACGCGAGGTAACTACTTGACCGCCATGAAGATATTCTACGTGTTATTCTGGCCAAGGTGAAATTTTCGGCTGATGCTCCTTTAGCCTCACTTGCATGACAAGTGAGAGGGTCACTGAATTCGAAATTGATCACTTATGCGCACAAACGCCGGCTCAAGCCTTCGTCTTCGTCACATTTGACTGATTTTGATGACGACTCGTCCGTAGCAGAACTTCCGTTCGAATCAAAAGTATCGTGCTTTGATGACGAAGCGTTTTCTCCGTCCACGAACGTCTCCCCAGAATAACGGCAACGGTTGTTCGTGGCAAGGAGCCTTTTCCGTGAGTTGAGGAAGAGGGCACCGTACCCAAGTACTGAGCCGTGTTCCAAGTTCGTTTAGGTCTAGTCTGGGGTGTGGTCTGCACTCTGCAAGTCTGACGACCGGTGAGCGTCAAAATTGATCAAGCTCTCCGTCGGAGCAAGTTGAGCGAGCGCAACAGGGCGATGATGATCATTCCCTTATCTCGAGGTCTTTTGAAGCTTCAAGTGCCGGCTGTCTGACCAACCAGCGATCCGTCGGACGGCCATCCAACCAACCAGCCCGCCGGACCGACGGACGGACGGATCTACTGGCAGACTACGTTGAAGTACGCTCCTGTCTTTGTAAAGTCGGCGGGCTCCACCCTTCGAGGCTGAAATCGACTTTGAAACTCTACTTTGTTTGTTCCCGGCGGAGCCAACTGCGCACCGTGATATGAAAGCAAACCCCCGCATAAAGTGGTTTCAAGTTCTCGAAGGCTTCAGGCAGACCATGAAAACTCAATTCTCATTACGGAGCTTGTGCGGAGCTTTCGGATCTCAAAAAAGTATTATTTTTCCGGAAGATTCGAGACCGTCCGGAACGATAGATGTGAAACAAAACGTTCCCCCTCGTTGACTGCACATATTTTGGGACTTGGGAAAATACCGTTGCGTTCTTCCAAACTCGCAGTATTCTCGCCCCGGTGTTCCCGCCTCTCGGACCAAAGTTTGCTGAGTTCGAACTGCGCTCTTGCTGGAACGCCGTACTTTTAGCGCAGCCCGCCGGAACTCCCTGGGAACTTCGTTGCGTGCTGCAAGCGCGTTCGAGGCTTTTTGATAGATCAGGAGCTGGAGAAACAGGAACCAGTTTTTTTCTCGTCAGTGTTTTCCAATCGATTCATCGTTCGTTCTGATGGCGGGAATGATGATCATCTGAGGTTCCGAACACGGAAGGATGTTGGCGTGTTTTTAATCTATCTTGGTTTGCCATGTGGTCACCGAGAGAATTTCGTCCAGAACAAACGAAAATGGTTCTCTCCACATGAGGTTCACGGCAATCGTGGGTGAGGTTTGCTTTTCGGCGCACGACTCGGTGGAAGAGGCGTCACAGCGGTAGGTTTCTCGGGATCTCCGCACCAGAAGTAATGTCGTCGAGTGCATCGTTTTGTGACCCCTCTTATTATCTCGACGCTTAGGAGCGGAGGCAGAACGAGGAGCTTGCCGTTAGGTTCATCGTTCATCCATGCCACCGCGCCTGTCCAGGTGCTGCCCTTGTTGTTGTTGTTGTTGTTGTTGCTGCTGTTGTCACCTTATGGCGCTATGACGAACCCAGTCATAGCCGGCGGCGCTGGTTTGAGTGTCCGAGTTCACGAGGGACTCCGTTGCGACTGACTGTGGAAGAAACCCGACCATCAACTGTTCCGTTTGGATCGAACTGAACTCGTCGAGCCGCTAGCTTGGATCGCAGGAACATGAGCATCGTGGCTCAGAGTTCCAGACGAGTCGGGCGGAATCGTTTACTTCAAACTCACCTTTCCACGGAGCTGCTCATTCTTATGAGTTTATGATTCTGGCGTCCTGGGCCACATCCGCAACAAACCCGCTGTGCGCTGTCGAGAGTTTGGCAGCGCATGAATCTGTGAAGGATGAAGATCTAGGTTTCTCTTTGGGCGGCCATCCTAGGCCATCGCCTCCATCCGCAGTCTGAATCGACATAAATCATCGGTCATTACGGAATAGAGTACGTGTTCCTGAGGAGGTTTCTCGTGGCCATACGACTACGCGGCTCTCACCTCGTTCGGAAGAAAATCGAACAGGGCCATCGTTATAACAAGGTCATGAAACGTTCTCTACGGCGACGTCAGCAACGTCGCAACGACCACACCACAGTTGTACGTCTACATCAGTCGAACAATGACCGGCAACAATTGAATCAAAAGAGGTCGTCGCCTCAGATATACGATACGTTCATCGTTTTAGGTTTGCTTGTTCCGTTCGATGACAAGAAGTTTGCGTTCGGGCGGCTCTCCGGTTTTAGTGATTCGAGTGTTATAATTATTGAGGATATCTTGTTGACCTCGATCGAACCAACTGGCCGTCCTGTCGGCCATCCTGACAGGCCGACTTGGGGTTCCTCGCTTCAAGGGTGGAGCATCAATTTATAAGACTAGTATCAAGGCCATATAGAGTTTGAGCAGATTGTCCATCGACGGCGTTTTGATATCGTTTCTGCGCGCCGCTCCGTGGTTGACATAACACGATGCGACAAGAAAGACGAAAGCTGAAGATGAACAATGATTGCAGTATGTGCGACAGGAAAGATACGAAGCGAGACTGTATCATATCTACGACGAGTTCGTTCGGAGAGACCGATTTCTACGCCTCAGCAAACGACACTCTTCCGTCGGACATTCAGGTGAGGGAACGTCTAGAACTCACTACATACATCTCTTCTTGTTTGTTCTCGATCCTTTTTGTGATAACTCCGCTCGATTCCCAACAACGGTCCGCCCAAGCGGTTCCTCATCAAAAGAGAGCATTCGGTGCGGCAAGCGAGGGCGAGAGTTGGATCAAGTAAAGGGTCTAGCACTAGCAATTCTAACCGAAAATCGGTACAACAGGTTTATTCACAGGAGTGACGAGCAGTCAAACCACGAACTGTGAAGAGATTACACCGCCGCTTGGAACCCTGACGATGGGAACAGGAAACCTACCGCTGCAAATCCCCCAGATACATCTGCCACTCGAAAGACCTCGACCTTCGCATCCTTTGTCAGAGGACGAAGACGACGACGACGAAGTGCCAATACAGGTGAGCTTCGACGGTTTGGGTTCAGATGAATTTCTGGGACGTCGTCGCTCCTGAGTTCACACATTGCTTCACACGTGGTTGCGATTCACGTCGGAGAGGGGAAAGAATTCAAATTTTTTATGTATTCCGGTCACCTGAGGAAATAAATTCAGAGTTGACTCATGGGGACAGATCCGCGATCAGAAAACGAGGAGCCGACCTATTCAGCATCTACTCTGAGCGTCGGCGACTGTTCGTGTCGGAAGATCCCGCTCCATCATCTGAAACTGATCCGCATTCATGACGTCGCCGTAATCCTTTGACTCGTCTCCGGCTTTTTCATTAGTTTCCCACCGCTCCTCCTTATTCTATCTCCGATCCGGCTTATGGTTCAGCGTCTTTTTTCCTTGTTTGGCCAAAAGCACAGCGTCGGATGTCAGTGACTCTCGCTCGATTGGGTGGACAGATTTTCCACCGGTTTCGCTCGAGTCGACGGATCTTGATTCGATTTGTAACCTGTTAATTTGATTCGCAGGAAGAACTCCAGGCAATCCGAGTGAACGTCCCGCGACCGTTCGGCCACATTCGGAATCATTCGGACTCAAACGTCTGATTGATTCTCGACAACTCGCGAAAACTCAGAGATTCCCATCCTCATAGGCCAAACCTCAACTCGCACCTCAATCCATCGTGTATAGTGACATCCCACCTGTACGAAGAATGTATCATCATCGTAGAAGTATTTTCGAACAGAACAACGAGGCTTGGAACGAAATCTCGTTTCGTAGAGGTCGCGTACTCTGCCTGAACTGTGACTTCGTCGAGAGGAGAGAGAAACTTTCTTTCAAGCTTCGAACTCTTCTGCTGGAGAGGGATCGCGTATTTGATAAAGTGATATGGTGCGCGCAACCCGACAGAGATTTTGTAAATACAATCCAGCTGACGACATAAGCGAACTCGCGTTTTCTCTTTGTTTTTTCCTCCAGAAAGAGAGAATGGGAAAAAACTTCACTTTCCAGGATTCGGTTCGGTCACAGGATGACGTAAGAACTTCGTATCCGGTGATGTTAATGGAACGTTTAGGTCTTAGGTCCTGTGTTTATTTTCGTGTTGGATGTTTGCCGGCGAACTCAGCGGGCTGACGGCCTTAAGCCCTTTCTAGTTGATAATCTTGTCAAGGCAAACGTCCCCATAGACTAAAGTGAATCCGAAAAAGCTTCCATGCAGCGAGTCCTTGTTCTCCGCCGCGATCCAAGGCCTTGACGGTTCACTTCCACCCTCGTTCGAGGCTCTGGCGGTGGCGGGCCATAAAGAAAAATACGTGGGAATTAGAAGACGAAATGACGTTTCGAGCCGTCTCCTAAAAATTCTATTTCTCCCGTTTCGCGCTTAGCTTCTTCTCGACGTTTGTAAGTCACGTGTTCGTTCGATGCCTGTTTATTCGTCGTACGAGGGGCTCGTTGGTCTAAGATAGCTCGATACTCGTGGGGAAACGATCTTTCCAGGAGATATCTGCTCTTCCACTTACAAGCTAAGCGCCGGACACCGACTACGCTTGCTGAGGCATTTTACTGTCCCGGCATTTACGAGGACGTCAAAGCGAAATGAGGAAGTCTTCGCATATCTCTCGTGTAAATACTTTTCTTCCGTGGCCCGCACCATTTCTTCTCATTCCACTTTGACGATGCTTCGAGACGGAAAATCCTGTCGTCAAAAAACGGGGAAGGGGAAGGGGCGTGTCACTATGCAGCACCATTTTTCGCTTCGCAAGAATTCTGGAAATCAACCACACGCATCGTTTCATCAAGTTGGAATTAAGTTCGTTGTCGCAAAGTCACCGGTGTTTAATCAAGACGGACATGACGAATGGTAGTTGTCCTTCGTAGTCCTCGAACTGAGTGAATGAGCTCGCAATAAGTGGGTCTTAGAACTCGACGACGAATCCCTGGAGCCACTCGAGCATTCATCGTGGGGAATTTCAGCTTTGGAAAACTCTCTTCGAACGGGATTCTTCCTCGAATCAGCCGGCAGCCGGTGCTCAATGGAAGATGTCCGCCGAGAGTTCCTCCGAGAATTCGCAGGAGCCTTCTGTTGCTCGACCGGACCTACCTACAGACTTGAACAAAGTCGTCGAAAAGGGACCTTCACTGCCAGGAGGGATTTCCGACCGACAGCTGTGGATCCTCTTGTTTTCGTTTCGACTTCATTGACTCTCCGATGATCGAGGTTTGTTATGCAGCCAGTTACGTCGTTCGGGTTACGACAGAATCAAACGCAAAGTCGCCGGAAACTGTTGAAGTCTGTCACACTGACAGTGGACGAGTATTGGTTTCTGTCAAATTTCGACCAGAAAGTTCCCTTCGGCGCTGTGAACGCGATTTCGGATTCGCGCAGCGACCACAACCGCTCCGGGCAAGTAATGGTCACTTGATGCAGCAAGCACGATGAATTCAACGCGCCGGGTCTTCCACTCAGCCAGTGCCTCAGGCCGTGCAAACGCTCTGAAGGACTATTCCGCTGTTAACTTCACATTAGCTTGGTGAAGCGATTAGTTTCCTCCAGGCGGCGGAGCTTTTCAAAAGAAGTCTTGCTCTGCTTCGATTAGCATTCAGGAGTTATTATCAGAGTTCGAGAAACCATCAAGACCATAACTTGCTTGAACGGAGTGAACAGCGGAACAAATTTTGGCGCTCTGGGTCTTTGGGAAGTTCTTCCTGTCATGAAAATGAGACGAATTGTTATTTATTCGCGGCGCAGAAACTGAAGTCCTGAGTTACGAGACAATACCATCGAGCTCTGGTCGAGTTGGAAATCACGAACACCGTTTTGTAAGATCATTCTGATTCCAATTTGGAGTCGATGAAAAGCCGATTGTTACGATACCGGGAAAAACGGGACATTACGAAACGAACCATGCAAACTCGGTGTTCGTTGAGATGATTAGCTGATATAATCTCTAAGTTCTTCTAATGGGAAACGACAAGCACGTTTAATTCCTCGCAGCCGTGTTGACCTTTTTTGCGCGAATTTTCTCTCAGGGAATCCGAGCAGACTCATTTCTCTTAGAGAAAGAGAGTGAAAGTCAGGAGGTGAAGCTTTCTCTTTCGACGATGTCTCGTGTCAGGAATTCGAAGCCCTGAGGACAACACCATAATAAATGGTTGTCTGGTCGTCCCGCTCCTTCTTCCATTCTGGGAACAGACTGGCAGTAGGTGTCAAGGAATCCTTTCCGTCGAGGCACAAGCAACATAATCGAGCGACAGAGAAAAGCAACTTTGTCGCTTGAACTTGTCTCTATATAGAGCTCTAGGATTGTTCTTGTGGTGTTCGCTAGAAAGCCATTGATTTCGCCGCTGCCATGAATCAGTCGAGGATCCGACGAGGCATGCAAGGACACGGAGGGGAAATTGGAAAACTTTAAATGAAAAACTACATGAGATCGCTTCAATACTCTCCAGTCTTTGTTTCGCTGGAGGAAACTGAGAGAGACTGGAGGAAAACCGTTTCAGTAAATCTCACGTCCGTACATCGAGACGAGTCTCGAACGGATCGAGGAATCCGACAGACCTAGAACGTGAGCCTGAACTGGAAATTCTACCGCGGAACTCAAACAAAAAGCGGAAGCGAATTTTTGAAAGCAAGATTGAAGTCTGCGGCTTACCTCAATTCGGCAAAAGTCAGAGGTTTGACTGACTGAATCACGGGAACGCAATCTGGACCAAATGGAACAAATCAAGAGGTATGAACCCTGGAGGGAAAAAAGGGAATTTCGAGTCTGGACGGAGAGCTGCTCGGTCTCTTTTGGAAAATGGCTCCAAACTTCAAGAATACAGTAGTAGAAAGGCTCTTCGACTCACTTCCAAGGTCCATACCGGATCAACACGATCGAGCCCTGTCACTGCCAACACGCATGCAGTCAGCCACGTCCTCGTAGCTCTCGAATCTGTTCATCAAATACTGCCGATGCCTCCGCGTGAGGTATTGGGGCGCGGCCTCCATTCGTTTCAGCTTTTCGATATTTTGACCGATTTGAACCGAGCTCTGTGGAAGTGCTCACAAGAGACATACTTGACGGATTCGTTTGACATGGCCTCGCAACATCGGATATCGGTTGGAAAAACTGTTCTGGAGAGAGAAAATGAACAACAGCGAGGAATGAGCCGGCGGTTCCGCTCGATTGGAAACTTGGAATGCAGCTCGAGCGGAGAACTCGTTCCAATGCTTTCCCAATTAGGAGTAACACGCTGAGCGTGCGAAACTGCTAATAAGGGTCCGCGCCATCGGAGCGGACTCTCGATGTGAATTTATTCCGTTTCTTTAATGTAGCAGACGTCCGAACGGAATGGAAAACTACTTTTGTTGAGCAACAGAGGGTCCGAACGTCGTGAGGAAGAGTTCTCACCGACCGAGTAGAACCTGTTCTGTGTGTGTCGAAAGAGTGCCGTGCCGAACTCGAGGACGAAGGGAAACTGCAAGCACCAATAACGTCATCGCTCTTTGAATAATCAATGCAAAGCCGCTTAAATTCGAAGCATCCCTCTCGTTCGGGTCTTCCAATCCTTCTCCTCCAGGCCACCGCCAGCATCTTTTTCAAAAATTCATGGTTCCTTTCGGGAGCCCTATCGAAAGCCTCCATCTGCATTCGCTTGTTTTGAGAAGGTCTCGCCCGCCACCGTTTGTTCCATTCGTCTCGTCGTCATCGATCAACTCTGTCTGCAGGCCGTAAATAACGATTCGTGTGTCTGGCGCAGTGTCATTCGCAAGGATCGGCAGCCCTTCGAGTTGCGCAACAATCGAAGGGCGCCAACTGAAACATACGGCTGTGTGTACGAGGACGCTATCCAGTCTCACAGATGATAGGATCGAAACGATGCGGTTTCCGGCACCGCCGCGCCGTCTTCGGGTTAAATCTCAGCCTAAAACGATAAGAGCGCTCTCCTAGAACAGTTTTGACAGGTGGTGGCGTCGCTGTGTGAAACATCCAAACCAAATCTAATAAGGCTGGGTGATAGACGCCACCGTCAAGATGGACGTCTACAATTGGGCTTCGAGAGAACGCAGTCGGGTTCGCTGGCTCATGCCGACCGGACGAAGGCATCTGTCTTCGTTGGCCACCTCACAGTTACACTTCAATCCACAACTACTATACGTTTGAAGATTGCTGGGCTGTCTGCTAGCTCATATTCTTTTCGGTCCGTTGCTCACGTTCGTGGATGAGAGCTTTCCACAAATTCCATGAGAATGAGTTTTTATTCCTCTCTGACTGACTATGTCTCGACTGCTCGGCGCGTGTTCATGAGGATTCCCGTCACCAAACACTCGGTCGTTGCCCCGTATTTATTAACGCTCGAAGAGATGGGGAACACAAGAAGTTTGTTAGCTGCCACTCCGACGGTTCCGGTAGCTACGAATTCCTGCGTAGTAGACATCCGATATCTCAGTCCTCATCACGAAAGAGGAAATCCCGTCGACATCCGATTACCTTCTTGACCCACACGAGTACGAGGTCGTCCACCCGTAAAGAGGACCATGCGGAGCATAAGATTACTCGACGGTCCTCCTCCAATCCTGACGAGGAGACACTCGTCCTGGGTTGGTGAATATTTATTCGCACGTGGACGATGCTCCTGGGCAATTCGCGGCGTGAATCCGGGTCTTTGTGTCGAAGACGTCGTCGATGAGCAGCACTCCCTGCCGCGAACAGAGCTCTGGGCTCCGACATTGGATTCAGAGCTCCGACTGAGAAACGTCCGAACGACTGCTGCGCGCTTCTACAACAACTTCCGGACGTGGAGTGTTTTCCTTTCATGGTAGGTACCGTGGAGGTTTGTTCTCCTTTTCCTTTCTCGCTAACACTCCAACCGCATGTGAGAGAGAAATCATTAGGAATACTCCGCTTCTGAAGTATACCCCCGCAAGGCTACCATCAGGAACAGGAGCACACAGCAGAGCGAGGAGAGTGTGCTCCGAAGAGGAACTACACGACCGAGTTATTTATTTAGCAAGCGGGGCACCTGCCACGTACAACGACGCTCGAAAGTTTGTGGCTTCTACGCCTGCTAACTCGCGACCCAAGCGAGAGGAGTCGAGTTGAACGCTCATCTCGCTCGCGAGGCAACCAGAGGAGAAACACAATTATCATCCGGGGATCCCAAGGGTTGGAAATCTCTGACACTCTGTTTTTTCGCTGTTTGAGTGAAGAGTGTCGAGTGAGACTCTGCCCTGAAGTCTAGGTCGAGGTACAGGATACTTCTCTGCGAGTGTTTCGATTCCGTTTGAACCCTTCGGTTTAGCTTTGCGATGAATCCACGAAATGAAGCGGCGAACACGCGTTGGGAGGTGTCGGAGGCTCCAATAATTGGATTCGGAGCTCCCGCGATCGCCTACTCTTACCGAGAACGTAGTTTACGCGAGTCGCTCCGATATCAGGAGTGAATAGTAGACCAAGCTTGTTATAAAGAAAGCTGTCACCGAGAGGATCACTATTTTCAATAAGCTTTCGAGGCCACGGCCAGCGTTGTTTTCGTCCTTCCCAGGCTACGGAAAATCAGGATAAAAAGGAAGCAGACAGGATCGGGACGATGGCGGGGGAGCGGCTCTAAATTTATGTCTGACGGATGATATCGTCCGCGGTGTAGTGGGATATTTGATGAATCGCGTCCGGAATTGGCTGTGGGGTTCCAGAAGGGGCAACAGCGACCGTGGAAGCCGAGATGGAGCGGCAGCGCGACAAGAGGCGGAGTCGAGCAAAAGACAGGCACCACGGGAAGACATGACGACGACCAACTATTATAAGGATCTTGCGCAATCCAATTCTCTTCTGATCGTTTAGACGCAGTTTTTCGTATCAACAAACGACGGGTGCGCAACAGCGCTTTGAATGAAAGTTTAAGAATGGCCGCATGATTCGAAGCCAATTAATGTATTCCGCCTCCTTCCCTTCCGGTTCCCTTCACTGAGCGTAATCTTCAACGTTTCTCTATCTTCACACAATGCCGTTGCGTCGTGGTTGCTATTCTGCAACGTCAGGCCCGGGGCTGGAAGCAATCGTTTTTGCTTCTCTCCAACTTTCCTCCGTCCTCTCCCCGAGTTTGCCCCGTCTCATCTACAAACAGACTCTGACATATGGCTGGATCATTCGATCTGGACTGAACGATAGTCTGTTTCCATCTGGCATGAAACAGATGAACAAACCATATTGGTTATCTGCGTCGGTCATGGCTGCCAGACGGAAGTCGATCGTGAGTGATTTGCCTCGCCAAGCTCGCGCTTCGTTTCACGGTGCTACCCATTTATCACCGACACTAGCGCCCTGAGACTCATCTTCTTTCATCTCGAATTCGAGATAAACAAGTTGCTTTAGCTTTCTCCTTCCCAAACCCTTTCCCTCGCATCAATCTTTCTTTTTCAGCGAGGAACCCTAAAGTAGTTCGGAATAAACTATCGCGAATCGGATTCCGTTGAGAAACAACCTCTCGGAACCTGAGCTCCAGGACCCCTTCTGAGAGGGTTGAGACCGTGAAGATTCCTTGACGGTGAACTCGATTCGAAATAGAATAGATTTGTGTCGGATACAGAAGAGACCCCAGAGACGGATGAGAATCTCAACAGAGCTGACGCTTGAGAAAGTTGGAATAAGTGTCTTCAATGTGGGAAAGATCCCCTGATTGAGCGGCCGGGCCCGAGTCTTTGTGCTCATAATGGGCGTCATTCTTGAAGTCGAGAGAAAAAAAACTATCTGAGGGCACGGTCAGCTGAGGAAGGAATCTCGAGGGCTTCCTGAACGTATCTGAGCCAGAACTCTGGTACGAGAATGGACCGAAGAAGAGGAACGGGAAACCGTGCGAAGGAAACGGTCAGAACTAGAGAACTAGAAGAGCCGACGCTGGTGTTCGCCTTCATGAGAGATAAAATTCTCCCTAACCGAGTTAGCGCTCGTCCCGTGGAGACTTGAGGAATCTTCATCCGATGGGCTGGCGGGACGGAACGCAGCTCGTGCATCCGTGCTAATCAAATTATGATGTTACAAAGACGCATATCAATGAGCACTGGTCTGATCATGCACGCTGTGTCTCATATGGCGGAGTATAGTTTTCTATGAGCGCCGTTGCCCTTCAATGCCGAATCACACGCGACACATCATATTGCATTTATGCGTGTAAATGGGATAGCAAGCCGAATGCATTACGAGGCCGAACGCGATAGGAGAAGACAAGGAAACTCTCTCAAGATTGTCTCCGGGGCGGACGTCGGCCAGCCTGCACTAAAAGACCTCTTCCACTTGGTTACCACTGCTGGCGCCGTCGTTCACCTCTTGTGGTCTACCGTAGACGCCAGGAGCGTCTACAGCAGGCTCTCGTCAGACCGAGTTTCGAGAGAGGTTTTGATTATCTCGAAGTTTTTCCTCCCTCGGGGAACTTCTGGAAAACGCTGAATTTGGGGTTCCAGTTGATGGAGGATTGAGAACAAAAAATGAAGAATGCTCTTTTCAGGATGGTTTACGGATCGATTTTCCGCGTTTTCCTCGACAACCACTCGATTCGAGCTTTCGAGAATCTATCAGCTCCGATTCGATCATCGGTTTGCGATCTCATCCTCGAGAGTGAATATATGTACATACTTTCAATATCGAGGGTGAAAGGGTCTATAATGTAATCTACGCATCAGTTGCGGGACTACACTTGTGGCCCAGCTTACTGGAAACATTCTAAGCGAACTGGATCCAACCAAAGGGCCGAGAACGAGATTTTGAGTATATTGAGGGAATTCATCCAGATCGAATAATTATTTTTTGAGAACTTCATTCACCATCGGATTGAGGAGCGAAGATTTCTCCGATTTCCTGCGACTTTCGTATTTTTCGTATCGCTCGTGTACGAACCAGTCCGATGAGGACGCTGAACGCAGCTCCTTCTGTCATGCCTCACCACTTCTTGAAGAAAGTTGTGGAAATTATTGTTTTAATTGCATATTCTCTCGAATCTCTTGCCTTGAGGGGAGACTCCTCGTCGGTCAGTCCTTCGAATCCGCTCGATCGGAGAAAAACGTTCCTTCTTCGTCTCCCCCAATGATTACCGCTGCTGCCCGGCGAAGTCTCGTTAACCAGAGAGACTGCGGACAGACCATTCATTTCGTGCGGCGAAGTGCAAGTCAGAACGAGGTAGACCGCGGAAGGAAGCCGGAAGGATGATGTCGTCGAAATGAGTTGTAATACGCATTCATGTTCGTGCTAATTACATGGCTTGTTCTACTTTCTGGCCACTCCCGGAAAGACATCATTACTCACTCAGAGTATCTACCGTGCACGTGCTTTTTGTCCATGAATTCGTCGGATTTTCGTTCCTTCTCCCCAAGTTGTCGGATTCTCTTTCACGTGAGGACCGCGCAGGAGCGAAATCGTCAGAAAACTCCATCGGACAAGCGGTTTCACCGTGGAGTTTGCCGTTCGAGATAATTCGATTCACGATAGCCAACGGTATCTTCCTGAGAGCTGGGCCCACGAGAGCAGGGGGGGGGGTCTTTACTCCGTTCCATTGACGCTGAAAACCGAGAAAGAGTTCTGGTCCCCTAGAAACTAGACGAGCCATATGTGCGATGAAATCAGAGACCATTTATCTAGTCGTCCCTCGCGTGTTTGTCGGCTCGACCACTCTCGATTGATTGGTGAAGGAACGAGTCGGGTAGCCCTCGGGAGAGAGGTAAAGAGACACCTACCGGAAGATTGGTTTTCCATACGTCTTCCGCTGTGAGCATCGCTTGCTCTGTGACTAATTCCAGCGGCACTCTCTCATCTTGCGCGAGTGCTCCCCAGAGTGCCTGTTAGGCTGTCAAGGGAGTCTCTTCCCTTGCCGTTGTCCCTTAGACGACAAGGCATCCGTATTCACCGCAAAAAGAATCTAGGCCGTTGTCCACGTTCTCGTGGACCCCTGAGACCGGCATGCTGCGTCGCTTGCCAAACCGGCCGGCTGTGCCGTGTGGCTGTCATTCGTCATGCAGAGAAGCGAGCATTCGCCGATGACAGTCGAAACGAAGACACGACCGACGACCTCGGAGTCCAGTCACTTCGACTGGTAGTCTATCTCGAGGCCACCATTCTCTCCACTGAACTGTCAGCTCTCCGCTCCAACGAAGTCCTTTCGTTTGTCGGGTCAACTTTCTCTTCCGAAAAATACTTGTTTCGGAAAACTCAGTCGAGTTGAAAGAATATCATCACCTGGGATCAAAGACCTGAATCCTCACTCCGCTGCTCAGTGCGTCGAGAAAGAAGGTGAAGCGGAGCGAGGACGATCGTATAGAATTCTAAAGCGAAGGGAGGAGGTGTCGCAGCTCGCAATCGAGTCGAGTGACAGCCTTTTTCGGTTTGAGCATTTCCAGGTGTCACGGAGTGCGTCTGCTCTGAAGAGAGGGCGGCGGCGGCGGCAACTTCAACAAAGTATTCTGGCGCACACAACGATTCACCACGCTTCAGAGAGTTTTCGATTCGGAACAACGGAGCTCTGCTTCATGAGTTACGACTCGTGTTTTTGCCGAAATGCTCCGTTCCTTGAGACCGCAAAACAGGCCAGAATATAGTTTTGGTTCGCGTCATTTCGTTCGACTGTCGTTGAGTTTCGAGGAAGCAGAAAAAAATATAAAAGAAAAATTACTGGAACGTCTCTCATCCACTGTTTCCAGTCCATGGAACAAGCCTTTTACATCTTCTTTTCCTCTTCCGCTTCGTCTCGTCTCTCGGTAGGGAACGAGCCAGACCAACTATTCATGCTCATGGGATTTCCAACTCTCGAGGAGGCCTGTTACGAACGGCCTGACAGCGGATTCGAACCCTTCTAGTCCTTAAAAGGATCTCGCTCGACTCGATTCAAGTCGTTTGGACTCGGCTCAAGTCCAATTTTCGATGCTTAGGTGTCGCTGCATCGATAGGAAGCGCCATCGATCAGAATGGGAACTTCGACGGAACAATGACCCCGTAGATTTGCCTTGAATCTAAATCAACCAGACGGAAAGTTCGTTCGGATCGAATTCCGTGTTTCCTGTTTCGAGCACTGCAAGCGATTACCGATCTTAGACTTCTACGTCATTACAGTACCGCATGTTGGAAAGACTCGTTGGATAGATCGAACACTCACGAGGACCTCGACAGCGTCCTGAACCCGGAAAAATGTCCCGCGTTGAGAGCTGACGGGCTCACTCTCAGTACAGGGAAACGTTCAACCTGGAATCAAACACTGCTTTCGTACACACGCCGCCCGCAGGTATTCGAACTTGCATACCGGAATCACATTTTCCGTAAACCTATGTGTGTGCCAGTTAATCTGAATGGAAGGTTTACGCTCGTTCAGTTCTTTCTTTGAGTTCGGAAGAGTTATTCTAGAATACTTCATCCGGGAATAGTCGAGTAATACTTCCCTGAGAGCTTTTCGTTTCCTTGGAATGGAAAATGAATTCATTTCTCTTTCCAAACACCCTGATCAATTTGAAACTACCAGGAGGTGATTATTCCGTCGAATGATTTGAAGTTCAATCCACTCTCGCAGCCAGAGAACTAGATGCTCTCTCAGCGGAGTTCCGGACTCTATGTCTATGTGATAGGGGTAGCGCGACCAGAGCATCAACTTTCCTCAAATGTTATGTCAAAGACGCGGAACGGCTCGGGCCGGAATCCCGAATGATCAACTATCGTCCTCGTGTCGGGACGTCATCTTTTTGAGCTGCATCAGTTCTCGCAGACTTGGACCGTCGATGCGGCGATCGAGCGAAAGATAAAAAAAATCAACTGGCGGCAGGTACCTTCGGGAGGGAAGTAGTCGACACAAGCGAAGCCCCACATTGTCGCAGATTGTCTTAAGCAGCTTGAGTCTTGTGGGTGTCGAATCGATAACGATGTTTGTTCCCTCGCTAGTGTGCGGTTGGATTGTGTTTGTGAACATGCACGCTTGTTGGTATGGTCCTGTTTCTCGGGAACGCTCACGATTCCTCCGCCGGCTAACTATGTTGTCTCAGGGTTCAGCGTACTCCTAATTGGCTCCCGCCGGGGGAAAAACACGAGTGTGCACTTTGCATACAAGAGACCTGCTTCAAACGATTGTGCTGCTTCTTACCGCAGACTTCGGGCTCGCTGAGCTTGTTCTACATCGTCTCGATCGAGGAAACACAATCAAGCGCTGAACAAAGCTCCGCCGTATGCAGGACGATATGGGCTGAAGAATAGCGCGAAGGCGGGCTCGCTAGTGGTCGGATCGGTAAGCCGGGGTTAGTTTGCAAGCCCAATATTTCGATGACAATGCGACAGCAGTCGTCGCTCCGTGTGGACCGGGTCTCCGAGACCGCGTTGCGTCGTTTCCGCTCACTTTTCAATTCTCGCGAGATACCGTCTTTGGAAATCTTCAACCGACAGGAGCTAGCTACCGGAGTTATCGACCAGACCGTAATACGACGAGCAATCCCCATATCGAAATCTATGTTTTCCGGGCTTTCAGAGAATACCGATTGCACCTCAAAACCCGATACAATCGCACAGCTGACAGACGTCAGTTGATAAGAAGACGATCAGCTGGATCCCTCTCTGGCCGGCAGAGTGAGGACGTCGTTTGTAGCAATCGTGCGTGGACCGTACAATTGTGCAAGGACGGTGAGCATAATCTCTCCTCGATGGAAATCACGCGAGATAGGATTTCGTTTCGTCTAAAAATTCGTCCGGCGGAAAGTTCGTTAGATGGCACACGGTTGTATTCTCTTGGCCACAAGTTCTTCAGACCGTACAGAGAACATACCCCATTAGATTGTTTCGCCAAAACGAAAAGAAAAGACATTGAGTTTATTTTCGTCCTGTTTCGGGTGAAAAAAAATAATGATGTCGCAAATAAATGTTAAAGTATCACAAAGTAGGAAACTATCAAACTTAAAATGATTTTGCTCTCGGTCGCTCCGATGACGGATCTCTAGGGGTTGCAACATCTCTGGGTAGCGTTGTTGGTTCATGATTGTCATACTTCCTCCAACAAGACCTGTGGTGAGAAGCGTCAGCCGAGGTCCTTCGAGGCACTTCACAGATGTCGCATTCATGCCCGGCTTGTTGGAGATGCTTCCTGAAGAAAGTAACAACAATGTATGTATGTAGATAGATAAATAGTGAGCGTGTGCTAATATTGGACCATATCCCCGCACGGTTGGTGCTGTTTCCTCTTCAAGTCGTGAGTGACCTACTTCACATGGTGCTCAATATTCTGCATCCCACCGAGCGGTTTGTCGCATGTGGAACAGCGTACAACGACATCCCATATGCTTGTGGGTTGGAAATCCAAAACGACACAATTGCCGATTAGACTCAAGAAAATCGGACAAATCCTTATCACTGTGTCGGTTCGATCGTGTGGATCTAGAAGAGCTATACGCTCCGACAAGTCAGTTGGCCAGAGTCTTCCGAGCCTAGTCGTTGAAGCGCAGGATGTTTCACTGCGGAAGATGGAGAAGATATTGAACTATGTGGCCTCGTGTATCGACGTGGAAAACGATCCAATAGTTTCCAGTCTCGGATATTCGGAAACATTGCAAAAGATCTGGTCACCCTCTTCTCTTGGAGAATTCACCGGAGTCGGGAGGTTCATGATTCATGATGCCTACCATCTCGAATTGAGCTCGAAGTCACATGATGACGTTGACTCTGAGTCAATCGGAGAAGCTTGGCACTCGACGCTAGCTCTACATGGGCGCCCTCTTCGACGTTTGATGCATACACTTCTTCTGTACCGAGTTTGACTTTCTACCTGTGTGAACGAATGAGCTTTCAGAGCTTGGACAGAGTACACTTTGGAAATGAGACCTCAGAGAATAGAAAGAAACAGAGTTCCACTGACCGTAGCTTGACAACCTGGACCCGAACCTGGGACATCACATGGATCCCGCTCAAAGCAGAAAGGATTTGAATGACCTGAAAGTTTATGAAAAGGTTAGATTTCGAATTTAGGAAGAGTCTACTCGATTGTTCTGTTCCTGATTGTTTATGGCATATGTGGATCTGTTGAGGATAACTTCGTAAAAATATCCAACCTCCAGGATGGATGCGGGAACTATCAGATGGTGACGTCATTGGGGAAACGTTGCCGAGGTTTGATAGATCAAAGGGATCGTCCTCACATGCTGACTGACAGGTTGCAAAACCAAAATTCGGACCATCTTGCAAACAGAACTCTCCGAAGCCGCATGGAAATGGCGCCTGATTCATCGGACAAGAGCCAGATCCTCCGAAGGACGAAGCCGGGCAATGAAGCGGACCTCTTGACGAGTCGGGATTTGCCTGACCTTCATCGTTCGGATTTGAGTTCACGGATACCACGGAACCCGGTTCGCATGAACCGTTTTGCCCTGAAGCTCCACATGACGCAGAACACGCCGGACCTTTCTGCGTTGTAGATCGCCGAGGAGACTCTTGGTTGTTCGAACGTCGCCGGCACAAAATCGGATTGAATCGCTGCCAATCTTTTAGGATCTCGAGTGCTCGCATGTGGTCCGTGTTGAACCGCAAATGTGACATGAATTCTCTGGAGTGGATGTTCAGGTGTTGATGTTTTTTCCTCGCATGTATCATACACCCTTTGTGCGATTCTGATGCGAAGCCGCAGTCGGGATACGGGCAACACCAATCTCTTGAAGACATCTCGGCTCCTTGTAACGATACAGATGATCTGCGAAGGAAAAACTGATGTTGAATTGGATCAGGTGTATTCGACTTCTTTTCATTACATCAACATATGCGATTCGTACGTGAAATTTTCTCGATAGTTCAGGACGCTACGCCTGACATTTGAAAATTCGGATGATTCATCGATTGGCGAATGGCGAAAATCGAATGTGAGAGATGTGGCGAAGCCAGCGTGCGCCAATCATGGAAATTTCAGTTGGTGTTGAACACTCCAGAACTCGCAAGGTGTCCCAATATTCCTGATTTTTCTTTGGTCTCCCATACTATGTACATCAATCACTGGAAAAGCGGACACGTGGCAGCTCTCAGATATGTTCAATAGAAAGTTCTCAAGCAAGGCCGAAAGTAGTGTCGCGTTTTCTACGCAAGTTTCTCTTCGGAGAGTTGTAGTCGAACAGCACAATTATTTAGAATACCAGAGAAGTTCCCGACTGAGCGTGGAAAGGGCGAGGCCAACAAAGCGTACGAAGGTTGCGCGTCAGAACAGCACATTGAGCACATTTTGCAAACACGCCTCTTACGATTCGATAGCTAGCTCGAGATGACTGAGATCTTGGAGGAGTGCCTGCCTCAGTGACGCAGTTTAGTAAAATCACTGAGTCACCCCAGGAAGATTAGTTTTCATGACTGGAATTGTCCTTTGCGTTTCAGCGCCCCGCAAATGTGCTTTAGATCAGAGATCATCACGGTCAGTTGCGAGAGATATATTTCGATGATGGATCTCACATAGGCATGAAAGTTTCGGCTCGAGAGAACGCGAGTTCGGAGAACGGAGGGATAGAAACTACGAAAGTGAACTACGTTCTTTTAACACGGAATTTCATCTCAAACATGATACAAGCGTAAGCAACGGGGCGTGCTTTCTTGAAGCTTGCAATTGTGTTTTCTACGATTTTGAAGTTCGCTTTGAAGGTTGAACACTTTCCGAACGCCTTGCTGAAAACCGCGGAGAATTTCGCTTCAGATCTCGCTGGATCGTGTCATTTTCAAAAACGACGTTCGTCGTTAGTGTTTGAATTTGTCTCGATGGTTGAGTTCTTGCTTGATCCTCTAGGAGCCTTTTCATAATCGGATCTTGTTCGATCCAGTCATAGCCCAGGAACTCGCTATCTTCGGTGACGTGACAATCGGCATCGAATTCGACGTCATTCATGAAGACTGAACAGTGTAGCGTCCCGAAACTGTCGAGTGGTCTGCCGTCGGGTTGACTGAGACTCACTGACGTTCGACGGAGCTTGGGTTTCCCCAGTCGAGACCAAATGTCTCTTGAAATAAGCGTTACTTCTGCCCCGGTATCGAGATTCAGGGTGAACGGTTTGCCGTTGATCAAGATCTGCTTTCGGCACCGCTTGGAGGTGTCGAACTTCGTTATTTTTTGGGAGGAACAAACAGGGTGGTGGCTCTCGGAGCGGTCGCGCGGGAAGGCCAGAGCGTGGGCTTTTGGGGAATGAACAAACTCCGGAAAGAGGTGGAAGTTTCTTCGTTAAGACAGCTTAAGTTGAATTCGAATGGGTTGACTTTGGCAACGAAGTTCAACCTGTAGGTGGCAATGCGCACGAAGTACCTGGGCAGTGAAACCTACTATCGAAGACGACGAGAGTGGCGTAAAATAAAGAGAGACTTGATAATTCAGAAGCGGAGGAGAATGCCCCCAAAGAAGCGAAGCATCGGTCGCATTAGTTTGAACGCTAAACGGATGCGAAGAACAAGAGAGGTAGAGACGGAAGAACAGCGTGAGAGGAGGCTGGGAACCGCCTGTAGTTGTAACCAGACAAGACGGAGGAATGGTGGGAGTGAGAACCCCAGTAAGGCTTCGGAACTAATGGAAACGCCGACTAGTTATGAGGGGAGTTCTCGTATTCCGATCCGGAATTTGAACCCCACTCAGGTATGGGAAGCGTGCGCAGAAATACTTCGATCAGATGTTTTCAGGAAACGTGTTCGGGCATAAGTGTGATGTCTGTGACCGGCTTTGGTTTCTGCGCGATTTGACAAAGGTAACGGAGCGGATGGCAAATTTTTTGTAAAGCCATTCCCCTGCCGAAACTAGCCGTCTTTTCAATGAGTGTAGTAGTTGCCACCGAGCGTGTCGTTGTGGGAAAATTCCGTTCATGAGTAAGAGTAATGGATATATCAGAAACCGATTTCGAAGAACTACTTCTCCCGAACACCAATTCTACTTTACCTGCTACTCATTAAATCCACTAAATCTGCTACTCAATACTCAACTGCGTTTTTCCGTTCCCTCCCTCCGGTAGTGCCTTGGCACTACCGCCTAGAACTTTTTTTCGTTTACTTCGTTGATTTCAAGGCAGTTTTTCGTCGAGGGGGCGAGATTTCTCTTCAGTTGTTCGAAACGTCGTACATTATTTCCGGAAACGTGTACTCTTCTTCATCTTCCTCCATGAGTCTGGCGGCTCTGGCACGAATATCGTTGTCTTCAGAGTTCATTAGGAACAGCATCAAGATATATGTATTGTTTCACCTTGTCAAGGGATATATCCCCCCATCCGGCTTCTTCCGCAGCTTTGTTGATCACTCCCATCAATTCTTTGATTGTTAGACCCGATCTCTTGATATTCAGGGATCTCATTCGTCCCTTGAATAGGCTTACCGATATCGAGAACAATTTGATGAGTTCTTCGATTGTTTCGTCGGCCTTGAGTTCCGATATCTTCTTCGGCTTTATGTAGTTTACGAACGTGTCGTATTCGTTTGAGTTCAACTTGCTCACTACCAGCTTGTGTACCATTTTTCGAAGGTATGACCGGTTTCGGCGTTGAACGTGAATCGAGGAATTCTGGAGTTTAGATGATGATCCATTGTGGTTCATCCGGGCATTGGATTTTGTCGTAGAGGAACTGCGGCGAGGGCTTCTTTCACTGCTGATGCCACGATTTGCTTCACATCTTCAGCTGAGAAGCTCATCTTGATATTCGGAGTTGACACAGTTTGACACTTCACGAAGAACTGTTGATTGGGTGGTCCCCCACTTCATCCCATCTTCGTCGCCACTGTTCTAACACTTGGGAGCTAGCTAGCGGAGAACAATGATTTTTCAACTGAACTCTAAGGGCGCCAGGCACCGACTGGCGGTGTGCGCGAATTCATTATTCCAGTTCTCTCTTAGCAGACGATATTCTGGAGCGAGATATAAATTTGAAGGTGCGCGCTCTAATAATGATCAACGGACGATGGACATTCTCTAAGTGCCGTAAAGAGCGTCTTTGCTCTCAATCCTTGTGTTTGACAAGAGACTGTATATTCCCCTCAAATCCGCTTTTTGAAATGCACTTTTTTTTTGAATGAATGTGTAACGATTCTAGCTGCGTCATCAAGGATTAATGAGCACCGAGGGATTCACTGCACTCTTCTTCATTCATTCATTGACGTCACTTCGGCTAGTTCTGCTAGCCGCAAGCACTTTCTCGGTCTCATGACGACTTCACACTCATTACACCCTTTGTCATCCACTTGCCATTATCTTTATTCCGGTGTCAGTATCCGCCACCTTGGTGCTCGAACAGTTTACTTATTGCCCTCTCTCCTCGATCAGCTATCCAGCTCGCTGCCTTAGCTAGCGCTATGGTCTCTCTTGTCATTTCTCATACTGCGGGCGCCTTGGGAACGAATGGACACTGGAGCAGGATGCATTTCGTTTCTTCGTGTACTCATAATGTCATATTTGGTCACCAATTCAGTGAACTTCAGGGATATGGATCAAGAGAACAGTCGGACATAAAGGTGTACCTACCGAGTCCCGTCCTTGCCGACCCCCAATGCGGGAGTCGCTTGACTGACCCGCACGGGACCGGCGCCCTTGGTTGGCAGCATCCTTGGCGAAGGATTGCTTTTCAACCTGCACGACTCGGCAACGAGGACATCGTTCTCGAACGCCGCGCTTCCGATTCGCTTGACCACGAAGCGACGAGACGGATTCAGCAGCGTAATTCTGTCAGCCCTTGAGTGCGTCAAGCGACTCCTTTTCGCATCGAATCTCTTCCAGCCAACTTGGCACGCTGTGGAGCGGGTCCGGTTGGAATCGAGAACTTCACCTGCGCACCCGAACAGAAGGACGACGATTCCGCACACGGGCGCAAAGGGCACCGGGGCATCGGTGATTGCGTACACAAAATCCTAACGGAGTTTTTAGCAGGATTTCTCTTCCATCTCAGGGTGCTCCACTCAACAAACCAAAAGTAGATTCTGTGCCTCTAGCCGCGCGTGAGCAAACTGCGCCTCGGCTGCCACAAACAAACAGCTCAGACCCGCATGGGGCAAGTATAAGGGAATGCGAAAAAGAGCTTTTCAGTTGGGAGGATCAAGTTTCGGAAAGTTGGGATTCATTGGACGATTGCAGAATAATAATGAATATGACGAGACCTAGCGCCGAGATAGAGGACAATCCTTCGAATGTCCAACCGAGAAGAAATTTCAAAACGAAAATCTCACCCTGGAGATGGATTACACCGTTTTTTCGATCTTGTTCACGGCGCGAAGTCTAAACCATAACACGTGCACGCGTGAGAGAACCGTCGAAGGATATCAGGCACGTTTTGTCAATGCAGCTTTTGAGACGCGATGACTGTTTGTGTTGAGAATAGATTCAGACGTCACTGCGCTTATGTTCTTAAACCATCTCATTGTTGAACGCCCGCGTAAAGACCGCCAAGCGCGGACCTCCGAGGATGTTTACTTCGACGCTCGTCATCGGAAAAAGAGACAGTTCGTCCGCGACCGCGCGCGAGAAACGTGCCGGCCGGACCTTGCAAAATAGATTTGTGATCGGAAGTCACCGTTTTCATTTTCGATTAGACGGTCCTAACACTTGAAAGATCCGGAAACTGTGGCACTTACTCTTCGATGGCTTGTGGGAGCCACTCAAATCAACTACACGCCACTTGGATAGAGGATAGAGCGTGGAGAGAACGGCAGTTTCTCCCGAAGATACAGATGTGGTATCGCTCGACAGGGTTTGATAGCTCGCAGTGGATCTCATGTTGCGCGTCCGATTTTTCGTCGAATTCTCTGTCAGAGAGCCGATGATCTTCAAGCATGACAACGAATAGGATAGCCACACAATAGGCAAGAGCATTCAATTGCCGACGAGACCGATAGCAGCAAGTGCTGGAAAAAGAGGGGATACCGGACTGATTCCTTTGACACCAATTCCAAGCGGAACTATCAACGCATAGCTATCGTCACACTTGACCAGACTGTAGTCCGGTAGTTGGCTGCCTGCATGACTTCCTCGGTAATTTGCTCTAGCGTGGCTCCAATCCATTCCAGGAGCGGCATCAGCTTCCCACGTCGCTTTTTCGGGAAACATCGCAGCCACACATTCTCCTGGATGAGTTTCTGTTCATCTCGAAGTTGCATCTCTCCTTCATGGGGCGAGAAATATAAGTTTCGCTCGAGCATATTTCAAGCTTCCCGCCATTGTTGAATTCAATTTTCAACGGTCGCCGTTCTTCTTCGTTTCCCTTGCAGATAGAATTAGAGATTCCGAGCAGGTATTCTAAAGATATCTTTAAAGCAGAAGAAGAAAGGGTTCGTTCGAGAATCTCCTTCGGTTCAAGAAACCGAAATTCTCTGAATTCCCGTCGCATCACGGAACGACGAATCTCTGCCGACGACAAATGTGTTTTGGAAAAACTTCCGATTCTCCTTCGTGCCGCTATGTCACGAGCGGGGTTCAGAGCGAGGCTGTCAGCAATTGTCTATTGTGTCACACAAGGAAACATTTTTTGTTCGGGAAAATTTTTGATCGGAACATGAATGATTTCGACAATTTGTCAGCGACAAGCTATGTAGCAGATTGACAATATTGGTTCGGACACATCCATGAAACTCGAACAAAAGCACTTCGTGTAATTGAAAGAACAAAAGAGGTCGGCACGAGCTGTTAGATCCTAGAGAAGGGAAAAAATGTCATCCAAACTGCTATTCGCTGCTTGCTAGGAATATCCTTCATCGTTTCCCAGCTGAATAGATCCGATCCAGGGTACGCAAAGAGCTCCGACAAACATGTTTTGCCATGAAAGCAGCTTGAGATCAATCTAGAGATTTATTGTTTGGAGGATATCTTGTGTTCAAGGGAAAAGACGCATCAGAGCTTACTCGGACTCTAATCGTTCTTCATTGTGCAATCCGATCCTGGCGAAGAATCGCTGCATTCCTGAATCGGATTCAGAAATCTTCCGTCAAAGAGAACCCGAGCCGGAGCATTTGAAAACAAGAAGCTCAGCGAAATTTCCGTTTCTGTTCTGTTTCATGTTTCAGATTCCCTGGAGGGCGGTTCTGATCCAAAACAGAGCTCGCTACGAATTGGGCAGAAACAGTATTTCCAGAACATCTCTAATGAGAACGAACGAAAACCTTGAAACGCTGACACCTCGACATTTTTCCAAGCACCCAGAAGTGGGAAACATCATTTCGAACAGAATGTTCGTTGGAGGAAGTGCACAAGGGCGCGCCCTCAACCCCGAACGATAAGGGGGTGGACAGACATGCAGAACGACCGATGGCAGATAGACGGACCGATGGAATGAACAGAGCGCGTGTTGGCTGCTAGGCTGGATAAGTGGAGCTCTCCCCGGTTGTGTCAAAGAGGGTGAAAGTGGATGAAAGTGGTTCACCTCGCGTTCGCCAACGCGTCGACCGGATGTCAATTGTTTTACTCGGTTCGTCACCGCTACTCTGAAGGCCCACGTCCACAGTGAGCGTCTGACAGTCCGGTGAGTTCCATTTCACTTCATCGCTGTGCGACCATTGGCAAGCGGAATAACGTCAGCTCTGTATCGGTGTGTTTTTCTCGTTGTGCGAGTGAAGTGTAGTTTGTTGCGAACGACTCTGGAAAAGCCCCAACGCGGCTCGAGATCGAGCGAAAACTCGTTGTTTGGCTTCTCGGATATTGTGAGGAACTGATTCGTGCATGCAAAACAGTCGCGGTATTGTTTGACGAAGAGTGCCACGCGATGTGTACGTGATTCTCGGCCGAGGGAAACATACAAGGTCAGTTGTGAAGAAGTAAAAACCACCACGGTCACAAGTGCAGCTTCGGTAGCTGTTCTGAGAAAGTGTAAAACCTGCCCCAGTCGAAGTCCGTATTCCCGCAGCTGGGGCGAATTCTCTCGTTCGAGCGGCTGATTCAGCCGAATGAATTTAGAAAAATAAGGTGAATTGGAAAGAATGAAAGGTTTCTCAAAACGATGTCTGATCTCTTCGATTCTTTTTGATTATTCAAACATTTCTCAGTGGTCTGAGGGAGTGAAGAGAAAACTTTCGTGCCTCAAACGAGAGGTTACGCTGAAAGCAGCCATCGATTGAAGGAGGTTCGGTGCGTTCGGGCTTGCAGAGCACGCAAACTCTCAGTGACCTGGGCGTAACATGTTCCCAGACAGAAGGAGAGAAGTTTTGGTTTCTCCAGGCTCAGAGCGATTCAAAAAAAGAACGGTAAACTGCACGCTATCTTCCGGTTTGAGTCTCCAGAAATCTGGTTTCACAACGATAAGAGCAGCTCCGTTCCGCACCCAACAAAGCTTGCAAGAAAAACTATTGACCCCGAGTAAACAGGGCATGGGCGTTTCGAACAAACACCTCGGGTCCTGACCTTCGTGGAGAGACCAGACGGGTGCCGAGCGATTTTTCAATATTTGGTATCCCAAATGGATGAACAAGGAGATTTTCTTTCGTGACAAACGTTTCATACGAGAGTCCTC
Source organism: Neoseiulus cucumeris (assembly GCA_021527715.1). Taxonomy (NCBI): domain Eukaryota; kingdom Metazoa; phylum Arthropoda; class Arachnida; order Mesostigmata; family Phytoseiidae; genus Neoseiulus; species Neoseiulus cucumeris. The sequence continues at coordinate 1,510,793 of JAJSRV010000004.1, read as the reverse complement.
TTCCTCCAGAACATTATCGATGGGTAAACTTGTTTTCGTTCTGGACGGGTTTGAAAAATTGTAAACAAGGAACGAGCTCCAAGATGAATAGCAGTCGGGAGAGAATGAAAGAAGTAACTGAATCCATCACGACAAGCGTTCGTTGCTCCAAGGTCAGCCCGTGCGGGTCGGAGTCCGATCGGTAAGAACGTTGTTCACTTGATCGGAGAACTAGTGGCACGTTCGAGGGAAAAGTTCGAACTCTCTCTGTCCGAATGTAAAGACCGATCAAGTTCACGAAACAAAACTCCGACGAAGAACTTCGGTCCCTATGTCCCCAAAAGCTTCCTAACTTTCTTTCCTTCCACAGATGCGACTTCTAGTTGTGATAACCGTGGCATTGGCGTCGATAGTTTTGACTACGGCGCTTCCGTCGAAAGGTCTCAACAACACCGAAGACTGCGAATCATCAGAGGAAGAAAGCGACGAGGACGCCCTACGCAGACATGAAATCGCAAGGGCTCAAGCCAGGGCCGCAGCACAAGCCCGCATGGTGGCTCTCGGTGAGTGTTTGAGGAATATTTTCTCTTGGATTGTGCGGAGAACGACGGACTTTAGATGTCCGTTCGTCTTTTTGGAGGTTTTATCTTTCACACACTAGGCTCGCATGTAGCGACAATCGATGCGTGAAATAAAGCGCGTGGCCTACGAGCCAACGCACGAACGGTCCGGACGAAACGAGCCTCAGGATTCTAAAATCGACGTTTTGATTGCAGGTTTGAAACCGGCCAAGATCTCTCCGAAGAAAGTTGACGATGTCGAGAAACAAGCTCAAACGAGGGTGCGACACAAAATTATACTTCCCAAAACGACAGCCCAAGACGACGATCGCCAAAACATCATTCCGGTCAAGGATTATTTGGTGAGTTCCCCGAAGAGCGCTAACCTCTCTTCATTGAAACGTGTGCTCTTATGTGCTGCTTCGATCCCGTACGACAACGGCCTTCAGCCTTTTCCAAAGTCGTCTGTTCCACGAGAGTAAAAAACTAGTTTTTTTCCTTCCTCGCCGTCTACCGAGTAAATACAATACGTAATCAGCTGTCGGATCGCATCGCGCAGTCCTCAGAACTGTTACAAGGAGATGGAATAATTTGCGAAGCAGCTGCTTTGAGCACTCGTTCTCCGCCAAACTCTGTGACAACTCTTCTTCGCTTCTTTCGTGTTGTTTAGCATAATTGTTGCCGCTCTCGTGGCTTCGAATGTCTCTCGATGCGGCGAGAGCTTCATCTGCACATGAAAAAAAGTGGAAAGATGAGCGATCGTTCCAGTGTCGGAAGAGAAGAAGGAGACCCTTGGGCTTCAGGAATCGATTTTATTTTTGGAGCTCCGGATCCTCCGCGAATTCCTCCTCGGTCGGGAACGGGAGGGTACGGTGTCATTGTGGACATCTCTTCTGTGAACAACGTGCTTGATGGAACTTGAATTTTCCTAGTCCGAGCTGGAGGAAGGCTCAAGACCGTTCTCGAAGAAAGTTCGATGAAACAAAAACTCGAAAGTCGATTTGTTAAGGAAACAACGGAGATTGGAGGAATCAGTTATGCTCGGGTCCTCCAGGAGCAACGCCATGAGGTCGAGTTGAGAGAACTCGTTTCCGGTTGCTGCTGTTGTTTTTGTGGAAGTTTCTCCTGAGTTTTATCGAGTCCTGGAGGAGCCCCGGCCGATGTGTTGCTTTGATTTCCTTTGGCCCCGTGCTTGCACTCACGCTGACACACACACACGCCGATTTAGACGAACTCAAGCTCGCGTCCGCAGCTCACAGTAGTTGACAGTGATTTGTTGCGCAAGCGAATTGTGCTTGCCCACACTGAGAATGAACGTGACAACCCAGCAAGCAAGCAAGCAAGCAGCCAAACAGGCGGGTCAAGCACGAATGTATGTGTGTGTGTGTGTGTGTGTTTGTAAGCGTTAGGGAGTGAGCAAGACAGTCTCGCTCACAGAAGCGAATACAAAGGATCGCCTTACTTGAAACGAACGAGAGAGATACGACACTCTCTTGCGCTAAAACGTCGTTTTCGTCGGCATCGTTCGCTACGCGATCGCTGCTTGACTAACATTGCCACACTCTTCTTGATTTCCGCACTCAGCGTTTCCGGACGTTTCCATTTCACTGTCGGGGGGGGGCTTGAGGGTTGTCATCTGTTCCCCATAATGATTGTCGATGCAGGGAGGTCTCAGGCTGACCGAATCGGATTCGAGAGAACATTCCACTCAGAGACGCGCTTTGTGTGAAGCTGAATCGGTGGAAATCTTGAAAATAATCCCAAGGCTCAGGAAAGAGACTTTTTTTGGATGTTAGGTATCTTGGCGGCTGTCTCATTGAATCGAACTGATTTCTGACATACATCTGCACGACTCCTTCGTAGCGCAGCGGTGCCCGAGCCGGCTGCATCTCAGCAAGGGGTCGAGTTACGTACGTCCGAGGCTCGCCTCCAGACACGGGTCCATCTTCGATTTGAGAGGCGAAGAGCTTCCTGACATGCGTCAGACGCCTCAAGCGTTTTCCCGCCCCACTCACACGTCTAGCGCGAGCTTTTGTCTGATACGACAGGCCCCGAGTTCGATTTCAGACTCGGCGGAGTCGCGATCACCATTTAGCTGAGATTCGAAGCAATTCATCGTAGCTGAATGGATGATAACTAATTATTTCTTCTCGGCGGCGAATCGAGAAGAAATGATCGCGTGACAAAGAATGATTTCGCTGTTCTTCTGCCCTGAGTCCCAGTCCAAGCGGTAGCGGTGACAGAGAGTGCGTCGCTGTTGTTGTCATCATCGACGACGACGACGACGACTAGGGCAAAACGAGCCGCTTCACTCCAGAATGGAGTCTTTCGAGTGTGGAACAGTTTAGCCAGCGTACATCAAAGACGTTTCTCGGACTGGAATGGAAACTCAATGACGCGTCTCGATTCCCAGCGGGCTTCGGGTCAAGGATATCATTTCAGAAGTGAACGGACAGGATGTGACGTTTTTCCATTCTGTTCAAAACACTCGACAGTTCTCCTGGGGAAAAACTGATCCGACGACTCTCTGAAATGAGTTCCCGGACATGTCCTGCTTTCTTTGTGTTTGATGGTGGGATATAGAGAGCTCAAGTTATTCAAGTTGCCGCATGGAGTAACAACGCGTTACCGTTACGAATGTCTTCGAATGATATCGAGATCCTGGTTTCCGATCAAGCGAAGGGCACACCCCAGGATGGAAGCGGATGAGGAGAGTTATTTCTCCGTTTGTCCGCGCGAGAAAAAAAATGAGACAAAAAAGGAGAAGTTCACGGAGACGAAGTGTTTCGAAGTTGGGTTTTTCGTTCTAGTGCTTAAGTCCGATTTTGGATTCCGTGGCTTCAAAGCTGCAACAAAGAAGTCCTTCGATTTCGATGTAGACATTAGAGTTAAGCGAGTTTCTTCCGCTCAAACTCGAGAACAGAGCGAAAGGCCAAATCGGCTACACCGACGACCACGACCTATTCCCACAGCCGAGGACTCCGACAACGATCTCGAACAAAAAAAGTTCTCCAGATTGGATCACAGGGAACGCTGGAGCGAGACGTTGTGTAATGAACTCGCTCCCCGATTTCCTAACTAAAACCATCAGTCGTCTGATTCCAATGACATAAAAGCGACTCAGGTAGAGATCGAAGATTCCGAGACAAGCGAGCGGAGGGAACTCACAAAATTAACATAAATGTCCTATTGGACGAAAGAAAAGGATCGATTGATCCTCGTAGAACCTTTGGAAGCCTTTCTAAGTAGAACCCCGGACTCAAAACTCCCTTGTTTGGCACTTCACTGTCGCTCAAAGTCAGAACATGTCATAGAGGGGAAGGGGGAGCATGAATAATTTTTGTCAATAAGTGTGCAACTTGACATTTCATCTGGTCTTGTGACGAACGCAGCATGCACTCGAACAGATACCGAGTTGAATGGAACGTTCGCCCTTTGTCGATTCCGTTATGCGTTCGATACTAACGAGTCTTGTTTCTTCGGCCTTCCGCGAGAGAACTTTAGAGAGAGAGAGAGAGCGAAACAATCGAGTACATATTCCGCGCGCGGCAGCTGTCGGCCATCTCCAGCTATCCTAACTGATTCGCCGGTGTATGTACATCGACTTTTAACGCGACTTCCAGGGATTGGTCGAACTGCTCTCTTGAGAGCTCTCCAGAGCTGGCCTGGGCCCCGTTTCCTCTAGATTTCGTTTCTCCCTGAACGGCGCCCTAACGTTAGTGGCTTATGGCGGCGTACGCTTCTCTGTATGATCGTTCCCCCGACTGGCTAGAAGCGGCCATTCTCTCAAAACACGGTCGCGCTACTGGATGCCTTCGCCCCGGGGCATATCCAAACAAGCGTGAAAAACGTGTCGCTCGATGAAACACCGCACGACAGCCGAAAGTCTGCCCTTGCGACCAGTTTCCTGTATGAAGGCAATGCCTGAAAATTTGACTTGCAAAGTTTCCACAATGTACGCATTGCCCGGCGACTGGCAGAGAAACTCGAAACGAGAAGATTCCACAGCTGAATATTTCAAATGTTTCTTCTGCAAACATTCCGCATATTCTCTGAGCTTCGATTCTATTGGATTCCAGACCCGCGAAAAACGCCAAGAGGATGAAGAGGAGGAAGACGAACTCACGAGTAAGTAACAGAATCATTCAGCGACATTTTCGAATTTGAAAACAGTCAAAGCTCGGACCTCATTCTCTCGCGTGATGCGTTCGTCGATTTGAAACGTATTCGATTGTTGGAGGACAGTCTCGGATTGATAGTGAACTTCAGAATGAGTTTTTCTTGGTTTCAGAGCTCATTGAGAAGCCGGAACCCTGTGATTTCGGGACGGGGGAGGAGCCGAAGGCCTGCGGTTGGGGAAACACACCGAACGTGACCGCGGCTCGAAGCATCCCGTGGGTGATCTCCCGAGGAGACGACGCTCTTTTCAAAGGCGGTCCACGAACCGACCACACGGAAAACAACGGCGCAGGTGGGTTACGACAACGGCGACTACTCTCCCCGAACTTTTTTCCTCGCTTAACTCTGTCTTCCTTAACTGTTCGCTGAACTCGCCGATTTCCGCACAATTTTCCTTCTTTCCTTCCCCGTTCTGCTGTGCAGCAAGACGACACCGAGAGAATTTATCCTTCCATCCATCCAACTAAATGTTGTCGACAGTAGTTCCTGAAAGAAATGATGGAGGAAGTGCCGAGGGAAAAAGGCGTCAAGTATCACGCAAAGTAAACGAGCCAAAATCAGTCATTATTGTCCCAATAACGGTCTCGTTTTGATGGAACTCCTTCATGGACGACCATCGACCGCCCGGCTGATTGGAAAGTTTTGAAGTAATTGCTAAGCTTTTCATCGGGTCGACGTCGGCCGCTGCGCCGAGTTCCGGAGAAGGAAATGAGAATATTCTGAACGCTGGCTGGAAAAGAATCCATTGGAAACAGTCGCTCACGTCGGCATCCATGCGATAAAAACGGACGAAAATCCGATATTTTCCGCCAGTGTTCACCCATTGCTAGCTCACACTTTAGCATCGCGTTGAAAACGCAACGGAATTGGAAGCTGGAATCGGATTGGCAGCACACCCTCTTTCTACGCACTGATAATCTCTTCAGACTCCTTCAGCCAACAACAAAACCTTCTTGAAACTATAGAGTTCCGGAAAGGAGGTTCGAACTTATTTTCATCAACGCCGATCGGCAACGTTCTCGATTCCAAACGTGACTACTGTAATTTCCTCACTCGTTCCTCCTGGAAAAGTGTTTGTTCCGAAAACTCTGAAGCAAAAACATCGCTTCCAGTGGGAAATGTATCGTTCGACTACCTCCGGCTGGGATTTTCGAGAGTTTTCTTCATTCACCTCCTGGAAGAACTAAAAGTCGGCGGAAATATCGCGGCTTCTCGAAAATAGAACCAACAGAATTCACAATCAACTCGTGGGTGGAAATCACTTCGAACGGTGCGGTGGTTGGAAGTCCTATTTTTGAATTGAACTTTCAACATGGGATTAGAGCCATGCAAATGGCGACCCTGACAAATAAACAGGTGTTCGAGTTTCATAACGTCCATTCACGGGGATTAACTGTCCGATGGTACAATGGAACAGTTGTTATGCAAAGCGTGTAGAAATCGTTTTTTTTTTCTCCTTCGTTCCATTCCATCAACACACAAACGAATTTTATCAACGGAGTTTGACAGACGGGCGTAGCCACTGAAGTCATGGAGCCGGAGTTGTGTTCGTCTGAACTTTCCCGCCATGTTTCGGAACACAAAACTGTTATGGCACAAGTTTCGCTTCGTCACAAAGTACTTCCGCCGGAAGCGGCCCAACGGTTGACTGGGGAGTTTAATTGGGGAAGACGCGACTTGTTGTTCATGATTCAAACGTTAGCCACAACGTTTCGGGCATTAACGCAGCAGCTGCGGTCAGTCATCGCTCGCGCAAAACTTTTGGGTCTTCGCTCATTCTGTTCGTCCTGAATGAATATGGAAAGAATTTGAGAACATTCGATTTCTGCAAAATATTTTCAGTGGTCTAGAAGTTTTCTTCTCTCTCTTTTAGAGACAGAAAACATCGATTTGAAAGTCAGAAAGACCAGGGATTCAGATTTCGAAAAGTTAAATATTGCTTGGAATCGATTGGAGTTTCTGAATGACGGACAGATACTTGAGCTTCTGCGAGGCGTCAGCACGAACAAGAGCTCTGCACGCCGGATATAATTTGGGTTTTTTATGAGCGGCTTCTCCCGCTTGAGTTATAGATTTTTTGTGTTTTCATTTTATGACTTGGCCTTTCTCTCTCTTCGTACGGTGGAGGTTTTATACGCCAGATTGAAGTACGGCTAGCCTTACAGAACTGCTTTATAGATAGTATAATAATAATAATAACAATAATAACGTACGGAACCGAGATGAGCGTTTTCCATTTTCGGTTTCGAGAGTCGCCTTGCATCTGCTGCTTGACTCCAAGGTCATGAGCTCTCCAAGTTTGAACCCCAAGGCAAACTGGAATCACTCTCTGAGTTCCGTGATTATATCGAGAAAAAAATAAAATGGAACAGAGAAAGGTGAAAGTTCGACGGACCTTTGTGCTCTCGTGGAGCTTGTGACGTCATCTGTGAACTATTAGTGAATATCGAACCAATGTCTTACACGATTTCGTTACAGGTGGTTACATCTACTTCGAGACCTCCAGGGAGCCTCCGAGACAACCACCGATCCTTCTCGGTGGATCTACGTCAACTGAATCGAACAACATCGATGTCGGAGGCGTTGGAAATCAACACAACGTTATCACATATCCCGAACCGGCGACTAACGATTTTGAGTCTGCTGTGCTTGCGACAAGAAACATTTCCGCAACCGGCCCGCAGGTACGCTTTGTTCCTGGAACACTTTCTCAATGAGCGCTATGCAGATGCGTATCAATACATGGCAGTGCTAACCGATGTCCTGATTGCAAAACACGCCGTTAGCGAGACGGGAACGGCACAGGGGCCAAGTCATAAAAACCGTCTGAAAGCTGTTGGGCGGGGGAAGAGCAGAAAAAAGCGGTAAATTATTGGTTTGAGGAACGAAGCTTGATCGTTACGCGAATAAAAGAAACTCTGATTGAAAACTCCAGCAACGGTGAGCTCCCGGTCGAACCGATTCCGCCAAGGAGAACCATCTCTTGAAGTCATGCCGTCCGCTCTTTTGTTACGTCGCGTTGAGATTCAGAGAGGCTTGACAAGTTCAAGTGATCCTGCCGTTGACGATCGGAATCGATGTTCCACGCCGAGCGAACAGAGGGAAATACTTGATCTTTGATTTGCCATTTCAGGGGTTCTGCATCTCATTCTTCTACGCCATCGAAGGCTTGAGTGTCGATAGGCTTCGAGTTGTGGTCATGGACGTCAATACATTCGAGAACATAACCGTTTGGGAAAGTGATGACAATTTCGACGGGAAATGGCAGAAAGGAGAAGTCGCGTACACTTATGGCTGGCCACATCAAGTAAGCGAATCTAGTCGACGTTTTCCTCTCCATTCCTCAAATCATAACCCCAACTCCTCGATGCTCGGTCCTCTCCAAAACAGGATAGACTTTGTGGAAAAAACTGATTTCTCCTCGGTATTCCGCGCAGAATTTCGAAGAGAAGGAGTTGCTCCACGTTTGTCGTGGGAGTCTCGTTTCCTCACTTCCAATAGTTTCGAACATGAACTTTTTTCTTTCAACATCGAGTAGAAGCGCTCCATTAGAGCGCACCGCCTAGTTACCGTCATGCTTTCCGAACGAAAGTTTTGCTCTCGAGAAGAGTCTTCGACGAGTTAGGGCGATGCAAGCCTGTACATACTCGTACCGTATCGCTCAATTATTTGCGTGCATGTTATGCGTGCATTCCTTCATCGGATGTTGATGCAACCCGAGACCTTAGTGCTAACGAGGCCTCGGTCATTCCTGAAATTCATTCTTTGAGGCGGAAGCGCGCCGAGCACGGAGACCCTGAAGCTAAATTTAGTTTCCGCTCTGTTCTCTGTCACTGCGGCTGAAGATTGTCGCTCGTTCTTCGAGTTTTAAAATACGATTCGTTGCTTGCTTCAGTCTGCCCACGACTCGGAGCGGTCTACAGGTTTCTTTCTACTTTTCGCGGCGGCGAAGACCTCATCCGAACACAATCGCTCGAAGGATTCTCTAAAGGCTTTTTAGTTTCCTGTTCTCCAGCTGTCTTCGTGTAAAGAAAGCGTATAGTTCACTGTGGAGAGCAATTCCGACAGATTCAGTTGTTTCTGTGGAGGACTAACGAACTCGTTCAACGGGATTTCCCGACGGGGGCGGCGGAGGCACCCCGACTTTTACAAGGAAGCAAACGAGTCCGCGCCAATAGTTCGTTCTCGAAGTTTAATTTATTCAAATGTGAATTTTGACACCCAACGGCGATAATCTGCGGCGCGAACACAAAGCGGCCACAAAATTCCAACATCTAGGGTCCCAGAGGATAATTTGAAATTTTACAGCCGCTGTAAAGTCGACCAACGGCTCCCGTGAGCCACACTAAGGCCACAAGCAAAACCCGCGAGATCCCGTAATGAGATCCAACGCTTCCCCCCCCCCCCCTTCGTCCGACCGCACACCCGTACTTCTTCTCATTCTAAGTTCTCGCCAAAGAGTGCTGTCCTTCTGATTCTTTTACGTTCATCGATGCGTCATTTGTCTCGAAGCTCATACGAACCAATTAGGGAAAGGTCGATGGACGCTTGCGTTTGTGGATTTCGAGAGTGTATTCAAAAGAGAATGTACTCTTCTCATATTGCGTTTTCGTACTACCGTCTCACAGTCAAGAGAGAAATACGCGGTTTCGTCAATTATGTACATGAATTATGAAGCTACTCCGCGGGAATTGGGTGGTGACGGCTGTGGAATCATTCAAATTAGCAGAAGTGCTGCTCGGCAACGTCCGCAAACTCAGCATCGCTCGTCCGCAATGTTCGATGGGCGGCAGTGGGATTTTCGTCTTCAATCCGGCGGAAAACTGTATTTTCCAGCCTACGGCGAGATCGTGGGCGGTAGGTGGCCCCACAACTGTTTGCTACAGCTTGTCGCCAACACCTTCTGCAGTTGAATCAGGTCGCGTACAGTTCCCGACGAAACGATTTCCAATCATGAGTTTGGTCAAGAGCATCCTCGAACCACTCTTCCAGGACTCCGTTTGGCAGAACACTCAACGAGACGTCATTCCGAAAGCGTGCGCTGGCGGTATGCATACAGCCTCGGGCTTGTAGTCTACCTACCAGCACGCGCAATTCCGAATATCGATTGATTAGGGTGATGTTCGCGAGCAATATCGCCCGATGAAGTATTTCGTCTCTTCTGAATCGACGCCCACGCGAACGTATTTTCCATATTTCCCGTCGGAGATCGATGATTCCGATGATCAAAGGTTAATTTTCGATCGATCTAACGATGAATATCGCCAGGGAGCGTCGTGACGTGTTCCCCCAAAGCTCTTCAGGAACTCATGCGGCCGAGTGTAGACCGCCTTAACTGATCTCAGGATCGTCCTGAGACGGTAGAGCCTTTTAGTTCTTAGATTCTGGCGTGGCCTCATGGCCTGTATTCATTGAATACGTCGGCGGTGATGGTCGCACCGAGCGTGCCCTTTCTAGGGTCAGTTGTCGCCTTAATAGGGTCGGACATTCATGAGGCAATGTTAATCTGGGATTCCTGCACTTCCTCATTCCGATTCCTTTCTCACAGCGAGCAGAGCGGTCGCGCCAGACGGACTGTCACACTCGACTCCTATAAATCATCTCATTATTTACTAACCTCCAGGACCGAGCGGAACTCGAGTTGACAAGGCCAGAAGCCCGGCTGACAATAAACAAGCAAACACACGTTGACGAACAAACACAATGAAGTCTCCCGAGATAAGAGTTTCAGCATCGGAACAGGATCGTGCTCGGCCGTGTGTTCGAATCGAGGGAGGTCGAAATTTCAATAATGCCGTCTTGCTTATCTCTTTGCCAAGGTGTGGTTTGAAGGAATTCCGAAGAGACCCGGGGACCCGACAAGGCGCTTCCGAGGCTTTATCGCGCTCGACGATATCGTATTCGACCGAATGGGCGAAGCCGGAGACAATTGTCTCGGCCATTGTACGTTCGAAGGAGGTTTTTGTGGCTGGACTAATGCAGACACGGGTATGAATGACTTCGGTTCTCTGTTCCCCAATATCGGTATTTTCAAATGAAGCGGAGAGTTGAGATTTTTATGATCCTCTCTATCGAGACTTCGAAAAAAAAAGAACGTTGTCACCGTAGGAGACGACTTCAACTGGGATCAAGGACGTGGCTCGCAAAGCTTTCTCACCGGCCCCCAGAGGGATTATTCCTCATTTGGTAAGGACGAAAGGACCGGTGGCTACATCTACATCGATTCCGCCTATCCCAGACGGCCTCAAGACAAGGCGCAGCTCATAAGTCCGACGCTCAAAGCCACAGGTAAGCTAATCAGAGGTTACGCGTCCCGCCGGAACTTCCGGAATTCGATTCCGTCGTGGCACTCGACGCGTATTTTTTTTTTTTTTGCGAAGCGCGAAGCATCCAGGGCAAAAACCTTTGCAAAACGACTGTAAATGAAGATAACGAGCAGTTCGGGCCCTGCTAAGCTTACGAGTAGTTGCCTCCGTGCCAACTTCGGTGATGCGTCCGATGCGAACGTCACGTGCAGGAATGCGTAACCTGATGATAGAAGTGCAGGCGCTCACTAGAATGCTTCGTATTCACTTGAAGCGGGTCTTCAGTTGAAACTCTCTGTGTACGCACGGGCGAGCGCCGAATTCCTGGATAGCATTCCTCGGGCACGTCACTCGAATACCGTCGCAAATCTCTGGTCTGACTACAAAAACTCTGTTGCTTGCGCGCCGGACGGGGCTTTGATTGATTCCGTGTTGCACAGGACCATCTCCAGGACAGGTTTTGATTGTCCTTGACGTTAGCAAAGCTTTGTCGCGTCAAGAGAACCCATTTCGTGCCCCTTTGTTCTTCATCCGCCGAGAAAAGAATTAAAGCGGAAATTCCATGAGTGACTTATATCCTAAATGAGAGGATGATAGCTGCGTGCAAGAAAGATCGATTGAGTGCGAGAAGGAAACATCTCGATAGCCGTGAGTGGATTTAGCTCACTCAGTATTGTGCTCCACAAAGTTCACATGATCGAACCTCGTTGAGCATCTACGGAGCATTACGGAGAGAGATTACGATGGCGTGTGAACAGCAGAAGTTTCCGAGACGCTCTGTTCAGGTTCAATACTGGTCTCTAACTATTTTATTTTCGGTAGCGTGTTCAGCCGTTGTGCTGTGTGGACGAGTACGTGTCGCTACATCGCCGGGCTAAATTATACATGGCATGGTCTCCTCTTGCAAGAAACTTCTGGTGTTTTCATTCAAAAGCGGGTCACATGTGGAGTTTATTCAACGCTTCCGAATTCCAGGAGCGAACAACCCGATTTGCATGAAGTTCGCCACACACATGTTTGGCAACGGGATCGGAACGCTCAGAGTGCTTTCGCGGAAAGAAGGCACCGAGGAGCCACCGAAAACGCTTTGGGAAATGTCGGGCGAGGCTACCAATCAGTGGTAAGTAGAGATTTCCATTATTCTCTCGTTCGTCCCTGTTTCTCTTAACGAATAGAGAACCGAGTTGAGGCTTCATTCTCTGTCGCAAACACTGGCGCTCTTTGGATTGGTTGAGATTCCCTCGAACGGTGGTGGGCTGTCCCGAGTCAGAACTGAATCTTCAAGTCGCCCCTAAACTCTATGTATTCGCGAAACGACGGCTCAGCGGACAGAGAATGGGGGGGATGGCTGAACAAAAGCCAAGACACTCCGTTGATTCTGTTACTCTGAGCGCAGAGCGTCCACTCTTCAGTCTCTGCGAAACTTATCGGTGCTCGGAACGGGCTAGCTTGATCTGGACCCGGAGTTCGGAGGCCTTCGGAAGCAAAGTTTCCACCGATAGAGGCCGATCTCCAGAGAACCTGAATTCCCTTTGACAGCGCGTCGGTTATCGGAGCAAGGTTGAGTGAGCCTTTTGTCATCGAGGGTTAAACTGCGTTTCGAACAGCTTGTACCTGTATTCATCCACACAACCCACTTTGGTTGATCTACTCTGTACCGGGATAGACGCCTCCATCATAACCCTCTCGGGCTCTTTCCTCGCAGATTCCGTGTCTAAGCTCGGATCCGTTTTCAGGTACCTGGCTCAACTACAAGTGGCCTCTATAGAACCAATCCAGCTCGTCCTTGAGGCCACGGTCGGAGCGAACTCATTGGGAAACGTCGCCATCGACAATATTTCGTTCCGGCCGGGAACATGTCCGAGTAAGCAGAACTTTTCCAACCAACGACAGTATCTTAGCTTTACGTAAAGAGTAGTTACACTCTCTACGGAGTAGATACACTCCGTACACACATTCAGAACACACAGGATGCTGTGTGTTCTGAATACCTTTGGCAGTTTCGTTTAGAAAATTGTCTCCGATGACAACCTCGAACAGCCTGAAGTCGAGTCTAGTCTCGGCTCCGGAAACACGAGCCAACCGAGAACGTCCCAGCCAAGGTCGGGCACCGTCGTAACTCATGTAAAACGATTTCTACATCTTCAACAACTCCGAACAGGCTTAGTCGATCGTAAATCCAAGCCTCTGGAAATTTTGAATTGCGTTCTTCTCGAGACGGCTTTTATTATACAGCTCCTAAAGAGCTTCCTCGAGTGCGAAAACAAATTCTAAGTGCGAAGCGAGCTCGAGAACTCCGAATGTCGGCGCAAAGAAAGGACGCGTTCAGCAGCGATCGGGCAGAGGATGAAATCCTGATCGATCATCCTCTATGCTTGCACTGCGATTGTGTCTCCGACACGTCGAGTTTTCCACTCAACTCCACCGCATTAGTTCGCACGAATCGCGAGTCGACTACAAACGTTCAACGCAGCTGTCGAAAGCCTGCTCGCTGCGCTACAGAGACGTAAGCGAAACGAAACCGAAATCAAAATTGAATTCCGGAGCAGCTAAGCAAACTTTTCGTGCGCGAATAGGGGCGACGGAGCGAGAATTCATTTCAGGGTTTCCAGAGCTAAGCTGAATGGAACAGCGTTCTGCTTTTTCCGGACGGAATTCCTCCTCAAGTACGGACGGATTTTCTCCCGAGAGCGTACGGTGGCCTGCAGTCACCTGAATACTTTTGACTCCGCGTTTCGTTTTGAGTCTTGAATGTTCAACAAGAACGCAAAAGTCAAACAGGTCCTGTTTGAATGACTCCGGGACCGAGTGAGTGAGTGAGAGCCCTCAGCGGAAGGAGGAGCTTAGAGCCACATCAACGCTTCGCAGAACTGTATCTCTGTATTGTGGTTACTGTACCGGATCCATCCCAGAGTCACAATGACCAAGTACTCCTGAGGGGGTCGTCTTATCAATTCGCTGCCGGCCTCTCCCTAAGAAAGATCACCGAGCTTCTTTCTCAAGGGTTCGCTTCACTTGTGTAGCGACGGTCCATAAAGCTCCACAAACCCCGGAAACAACTTAATCTTCATAGGCTGCTGCCCACGGTCAGACAGGGCGCGATGCGATAGCACCGCGTCTACCACAGCGATATCAGAGGACACGCACGCGTCCTGATCGGAAAGAGCTCCGGCTTTTCGATTAGGGTAACGCAAAGCAGAAGGGACTGAGCGCCAGCTGTGATGAAATCAAAAGGCAGGTTTTGAAAGAATCCGTTTGAGCGGTTGCTGGTGATGGTGTCGCTTTGTTGCTCCCCCATCCAGCAGCTTGAAGGGCCGGACATTCTCGTTTTTCGAAACTAACAACAGCAGTCTCTTTTGGAGGAACGTTCGGGGCTCTGGGCGTGGAATTTCGTCTGTTGTCGAAATATTGAGGAGAGTTCTGAAGACCGAGAGATTTCGCAACAGGCTGAACAGCGGCCGGAGGCGGACATGCGGATATTTTCTCTTCTGGAGTACGCCGAAATATATTTGCGGTGCTGTATTAGCGTTTCATATCTTCCTCTTTCCTTCCCTAACGGCTTCTTTGTTCGGTTCCCTTCTTTGCTCGCTCCTGAGCGCTCAACTGGAAACCAATAAAACTGTGCCGGGACGCTCCCTGAAACAAAAAGGACATTGACCGCCTCGAATGCTCGAGCTCGTATCGTTTGTACCGCGTACGATGCGCCAGAGGCCATCTCAGACCAACGCGCTTGTTGTTGCTGAACAAGCAAAAGCTGAAGGAGAAATTCAGAGCAACGATTCTTCGAAGTTTCGAAAACAGGCGGTGCGTGAGCTCTACTTCTCCAGAGCTTCCTGACGAATAGATTCTCGGGACCTCTTCAACAACGTTTCGTTGAAAGTCGACTCATCTGAGAGAGAATTTTAGTAGAAAAGAGTTTAAGGAACTGATCGGACTTACAAGTAAATTCGGAAGATAGAACAGACTTGGGATAGTATATCGAGGAATGAATACACCACGAAAACAGAGTACGCGAACAAACGATCACATTTATTCACCCAGTGGATCAAGCAGCTGTCGGTTTCGCGGGTTTTGCCGGGAGACCGGGAATCGCGGGAAGCTCAGGAAGTTTCGGTGAAGGATGCGGCGGAACCGCACCGATGACTGGGGCCTCGGAAGGTTCTCTGATCGGCTTGAGGGTGTTTGTATCCAGGCCGATCGGATTCGGAATCTCCAACTTGGCACCTGCGGACGGAGAGCGCGTTTTAATCACTTGGCTCCCTCGGAAACGAAACGAAAGCCTCCCCTTGGAAGAAGCTCATGGAAGGGAGAATAGACAAACTCACCGCTCAAACTGCCTACAAGGAACAAACAGCAGACGAAAATTGAAAGAGTTCTGTTCATTTTGAAGGTTAAAGAGAAACACTCTTGTGTTTGAGGCCTAATGATCTGCTGCAAGACGAACGGCTCCTTATACGTCAAAGAAAAGGACTGTAAACATTTACGACCAGGTCCGCGACTATGCAGCAGTACGCGGTGTTAATATGCCGACTCTCCATTTGTTCGCCCGTTTGTCTGCTGTTTCTCCCATATGTCTGATTGAAGAAACTTCTCGTTATTCCATTCGCTCTGGTGGGAAGCATTCCACGTCGGAGATTCAGAATCGGGGAAAAGTTATCCAAAGTCGTCACTAAAGTTTTCCAATTCTTTTGCAACTTCAGTCTCTCCACAAACGGCGGCCAGGAACTCCGGAGACTGCAATTTCGAGGAGGACACCTGCGGCTGGGTGAATCCGCATCCTGCTGACGGCTACGACGACTTCGATTGGGCTCGCCAATACAGCTATGGCCTCAACGGACCTCCGATAGACCACACTCGGAAACGAGCAGACGGTAAAATCACGCTTGGAATAATTCGATCGCTTGCACAATCAGCGAATCCAAAACTTTCCTCACAGATCTGAGAGTTCCGCACGGGAGGAACGTGTCCAGGGTTCTTATCGTTTCGAATCGGAGCGATTCTGATACTCTTCCGACGTCATGTTGAGATTGTATTTCTCGAAGTGAATTTCGCAACACATCGCTTGAATGTGGAGAGAAATGACCCGTGAACGCGTCGGTGGCGGTACTTTCATCAATTCTACTGCCGTTGCAGGATATTTCATGAACCTGATGAGTAATACGGCCCTACCAGCTCGAGGTGGTTCTAAGGCATGGCTCATATCACCCAAATTCTCTACCGACGCCGCTCCACGTTGCATGGCATTTTATTACTACATGTACGAAAGGACCATAGACCCCTCGGGCCCCGCACTCGGTTCCCTGCGAGTCCACGTTCTCCACCATCCGCTTGATGGGCCGAAGAAACCTCTGACTACGATCTGGAGACTCAACAATCATCAAGGTCACCGGTGGCTGATGGCCAGGTACATACCACGATCCATACTAGTAACCTTGATATAATCTCCTCGGTTCCTGTCGCTTCGCCTCTTATCTCGTGTCGCCGGCACTGTCGTTGCACTTTTATCAGAGTCCCTCTTATCAGCGATTAGACTCCGATTTAGAGCATTGTATAACATGCCCAGCTGCTCGTAAAACGTAACAACGTCACGGTGACGTCATCTCGTCTCGGCTTCCAAACTTTCGCGAAAAAAAAAGAATCAGAGGAACAGCCTCGACCGTTTAGGAAAGACACAGGGACAAGAGCTGCGTCGCTGACGATCGGGACGAACTCTACGGAGTTGATTCTGAGCGGAAGGGTAGTCGACATCGAGTTCAACCTCCGAGCGAGGCATCGGATCGTGCAGATGATGAATCAAGCGACCGATGTTTGATGAGTGTTCTCATTTGCATTGCAGGTCTCCGATTCGGATGCCGGATGGCATGCCAATCTCGGATCCCTATCAGATTATCATCGAGGGCATCTGGGGCCACGGGCGCGTGGGTTACGTCGCAGTGGACGATATCAGCTTTTTTGACGGGGATTGCACAAGTGAGCAGCCAAACGTACTCACGTTGATGGGAACTCGTCATGGAAACGTTACCCCACGCTCGAACGGAATGAGCATTACTGTTTGGGGAACGTGGGGGATCGAATAGCTCCATGGAATTCCACCTCATATTACATTCAAGTTGGATTGTAAACTCGATTCATCTATTGCAGCCTTCCCAGAAAAAGCCGCCGCCGTGCCTGGCGAATGTTCCTTCGAAAGAGATATGTGTGGCTGGACGAACGCAACTGGTATCCTGAGCAAGGAGCATCAGGCCGCTCAGGCACTACAACTTTCGAAACAAATCGTTCAGATCAGACCTTTGAATCTCATCGGTCGCGGTGGAATTTCCCCAAGAGCTTCACTCACTTGGAGGCTCGCTTCGTCGGTTTCAAGACCAGCCAACCTTCAGGACCATACCTACAGAGCTCCGAGTATGTTTTTGTTTCCCTCTCCTAGATTCTTTTTGACGAGGAAACCGTCCCTAGGTCCGCACTAGCTACCCGCTCAACTTACTCCTCTACGTCATCCGGGAAATTCGGTCCGCTTTTGGGGCCTCGGAACTCCAACACGTGCTACTTACCTCCCTAGAGCAAGCACAACACGGAGGAGAGTTCTTTCAGCCTTGGAGGTGCCCTCTGCGGATCCGATTTCCGCGGGCACTTTCGTGACATATCATTGTACTTGACGGAACATCACATTATCGACTCGTCCACATCATCGCCACAACCTGCGGAAACAATTGTGCAAAATGAACTCAGAGAAGGAGGCGCTTTCTCCGAGGATCCGTGGATGCACATGATTGGAAGTGAAAATTAGGAAACAGCGGAAGGAACATGCATTCTCATTAGAACTTCTCATCGGAGTTACGAGAAGGTTCTCTCCCGATGTCAGAATCTCGCTTACTCCAGCATATGCCAGTTTCTCGACGAGGCGGAATACCAATTGGTCCAGTTTCAGAGATTCTGAATTTAGACTCGTCTTTCTGGGTTCGATTTCCTCTCATTCCTGTCGCGTCTTTGCCATGGAATCTCTTTCGATCTTACTTCCCAAGGAAACGTACAATGGAAAATGAAACTCTGGATTCCGGATCGGCTTTCAGCTTCACTTTTCATCTGGCGGCTCTGGAGACCCATGGCTGCCTGTAGGTCCATGAAATGTATAATCACGGATCGTCTAAAAAGATACAAAGTGAAGCTCAAAGAGTCCCCGTTCGTCTCCGGTACATCTGCTCTTTTCATCGCTGCGTCTTCTATATCGAATTCCTCTTACGAGATCGACAACGTGTTCGAACGTGACACTCAAAAGCATACAAAGCCGCACGGGCGGGCATTCTTACGGTGAATATATCCGGCGCAGCTCTCACGATCGAGCCAGACTCGTTGTGAACATTCCGGAAGGAGCAGAGAAGGCGCCCGGGCTCCGTGTGCAGTCCCACCTTCAATTTCAAAGGGGACCACGATTCTGCTGATAACACACAGTCGACCACGGACTCATCGTTGACTTGATGCATTGTTACCAGTAGCTCATCGGTTGTCGAAACATCACCGGCTCGAAAGTCGTTTCTATAGAAAGTTCGACTTGAGCGATGGCTGTTGAGAAAAGAGGATTCGTCTGACAAAACGACGATGTCAGAGTAAAATAAATAATGAAGTCCGAGAGACTTCAGTTCACTAGTTTCTGATCTCACGTTGTGGCCAGTCATTCTGCTAGGTATAACTCATCAATGGCAAACATAACTTAAGTGAGACTCTTTGCAGCCGGCTACATATTCTTCGATATCTTCAATCAGAACGCAGTCCAGAATCCAATCCTGCGGTCGACGATCGTTCAAGCTGTGGATTCGGAGCCTGATCGATGCGTCTCGTTCTGGTTCGCGCCCTTCGGTCGAGGAGAATCCTCTACCTTGACTTTATACAGGTACCTTGATCTCTACTCTGCCCAGCGTGCGGAAACATATGCGCCCGGAAAAATTTCGCCGAGGCGCCAATAGATGTGAAAATATTCTCAAGTCCATTCATTCAAACAGAATCGAACCAGAGATTACGGAGGAAGACACTCGGATGATGCTCTGGAAGTTCATCAGTAGACGCTCGGACACGATTCGGCCCGATTGGAGATACGGACAAGTGAAAATTCCCGCGGACAAACCATTCAGGGTACGTTGACTAGGTTTTTCAGGGCCACCATTATCCGTGAGCTTTGTGACAAAAAAAAAGAATTCTGTGCTTCACGCGTGGAATTAAAACCCGATCGGTTTGATATTGAACGTTGCGGTAAACAAGTGAGATAATGTAGTTGAGCTGTTTCGCGTCGCCTCATGAAGTCATGGAGTGCTTTCAACAAGATAATCGAGCGATACTTATCCTGCCACGGCCGAAAATAATGTTCTTGCCCAGAATCTTACCGGTGTTTCTCTTTTCGATTCCCAGATCCAATTCGAAGGCGAAGCGAATGACGGAGGTTTCGCACTGGACGACATCACCTTCTACAACGGAGACTGCGAAACCAGGCCAAGCAGCGCTATCGTGGCGCCTCCTGAGCCCATATAAGAACTTCATCCGCAAGCTTGAATGGAAACATCGAACTTGAAAATTCGATACTTTGCTTCAAAAGGCCAGAGAACCGAAGAAGCGTGTGCGAGTTCATGCTCACCGATCATTGTACTCTACAAAGGAGCATCTTCTGTACATACTTACATACTCACTGTTGATTGTCATTGTTTTTATGAACGGAGAAGTAAACGCTTTTTCCAAGTCTGATTCAATTCGACGATTCTTCATTCTTCAATGTTTGGTATCGTTCCTATTACTTCGCTCCGATCGATTGCTCGAATGTTTGAGTTTCTTTTCGAATATTCAATTCTCTTTGTGCGAAAGAGGGTGTTTATTGTGGCTCCCGTGGAGCAGTTCAGAAGTCGACTCCGGCAGTTCCAAGCCCAGAGCTACAACATCTGGAAGAGCGCTTAGACAGACGCCAAGGGCAACACCGTTCATGAATCCTTTGAAGGAGACGCGCTTGGAAGCCGGGTGGAAGCCGGGTGGAAGCGAGCGACCTTCAGTTTGGGCAATTCTGAGCGAAGCTTAGACTTTCGTTTGAATAGTTGAGCGTCTGAAGCCGCTACGGGTTGTCGTCTTGTGTCAATGCGCATGTTGGGTTTGCACTGACTGAATGGCGAATGCTTGAGTGCTTGGCCATCTAAGAGATGCAATCATGCTGGCACGCACAACAACTTGCAGCTAGTGACTTCGTATAGTTTGGAAAAGTCGAGGTTACGTCTGAAGTATTGTGAGGCCGATTTTGATGGCGGTATGTTTGTATCTGTGTCAATCAACTGATCATGGATGAGGTTCAGTGATTGTTTTCGAATGGGACATCGGTTCCGCTGTCAAATCGAGATGAATCAGGATTCGAATCACCGACACACCTTGCAAGAGACCCTTTCGAGCTTGTTTCTTAGTCGCTCTCTGGAGTTCTTCGACTGATATCGATGAAATTGAATGGTTTCGAAATATCTTTCGATAATAGTAATGGAGAGCTCCAGGGTGGCCGGCGATGAGCACCGAAAATGGGGTTGAACTAAGTTCCGACACAATATCGAAGAAATGAATCCACGAAGGGCTTTGAAAGTAGCGTATTACTCCGACATGATGCTGCATGATTCAGAATATTTGATTTTTTCCCTTTCACATTCCCTCCTTATACTGACGACATCGATCTAATATTTAGATTTCAGTCGGAATCGTTCTTCGGAAACTCGCTCCGAACAATCAAACACGTCGCTGAAGTTCCTACAGAAACCGAATCTTCATTCCAGTTTGTCTGGAATAAAAATGAATGTGAATCGTTTGTTTGATCGCCCCGGAAGAATCGTTACTCCACAGACGCCCAAACTCGATTCCGAATGAAGATGTTGAAAACATTCAAAACAAAAAAGTGAATGCTGGCCTCTTTCTATTATATAACTTTGACGGTGGCATTAGAATGACAGACAACAATTCTTCTGTGTTCCGTCTCAAGGTCCACAAGCCCGGGTCTCAAATAACAGACAGACCGAATCCATGAAGCCCTGGAGTTGCGTAATACGTAACGGTCAAGGCAGAAAAAAAACACCAGAAGAGAACGGCTCACTGGTTTCCAGAGCAGTCGGTCATATGTTTGAGGAATCGAAGGTTTATGACGATGGCGCTAAACTTGTCGACACAGGACGTTTTAACTTCATTTTCGAAAACTCGACGCGAGGTCCGGAGCCGAACTTTCGTCTACGCAAGCGAAATTCTGGTGCTGATTATCCAAAGCACGAGAACAACGTTTACAGAAAACACTGAACGAACTCGAATTCTATCTTGAAGGCTCGGGTTATTTTTAAACTCCCGTATTGCCGGTGTCGATTGAAAGATCTCCCGTTTTCAACAACAGCCTTCTAGTAGCGCTACTGTACTTGAGCTGAGCGAGTCTATCGCTTCGGGTTCCCATCCAGCTTCCGGCTTCAATCGTAGCTGGTCGTGAATGTTGGAGCAGGTCATGAATATCCTTCAGCCTGTCGACGACCCTGCGAAACCAACTTGTTGAATCATGGTAACTGTTGTGGCCTAAGCTCTTGCGATTTCCAGCCATGGCTATGGAGTGTAGACGACTTACAGAGGTGTCAGAGGTGATTTACTCATAACACAGGCTCCGGAATGAGGTTGACAAGCAGAACGGAAACTTCCGGACCCCTTAGACACCGATCTCGAAACTTGAGTTTTGGGCGGAACCGGCGAGCTGTTCGATGGTGCAAACAGCCCACTAGGTGTTCGCGAGCGCTGGAATAGCTTCACTCTTCTCGCAAACCTTCCCATCGAGCTCCGAGACTAGGTATATTTATCTTTCAAAACGAGTAATCCGGGATAAACACATCGTTAACATCCGAGCCTTGAACTAAAGAGGATGCGGGACTTCAGAACAACATGCTATCGTGAAGCTCATCCCAAACCCAGATTCATCAATGCACCTGTTCATCCAATAAATATTGAAGCTGACCATGTGATGAGTTATTTTAGGGTTTGGTATGCGATCAATCAAAACAGCAATATCCTGCTCCATGGGACGACTAGAATCCACCGGCTGACGTCATGCCTGATCTATTTTCATGCGGATTAGCATGAGAATATCTACGGAACAACAGAATTTGTTATCCTGAACATTTCAGAAAGGATGAGTTGAAAGTCAGAATGGGGAAAATTCTCGGAGAAAGAAGACTGAATAGAGTTACTTGGTATCCACGGCGACGTACGGTTGACCGTGACCTCAGCACATATGGATGAACATTGTTGTGAAGTATGACAAATGTCCACCTAACGATGAAGGAGACGCTGTTGCTTCTTCGACGAGGCTTCCGGTTCCGGCAAACATGCTCGCTCTGATTATTGGATCGCGTATGGATCTTTGGCCCTGAGCTGTATAAACACGGAGCTCCTCTTCTACGACGTAACTGCGCGCTGTCCTCACAGCCTAGTGGGATGTTTTGCTGCTTGCGATCTAATAAGTGTCCCTATGATGAGTTCGGCAGCATACAGCCTACGGATACTCGAGTTGCTCTTTGCTCGTGTTCCATCCAGTCCCTGGTAGAGTTCCCGACAATTAACAACGGAAATAGATGTAGTCGATCATTACACAACGAGCTCACGCAGCTCGCGTTCGAGCCACGACAGGGGGGACTCCCGTCCACTCTCTGCGGCTGCAATCGGAAGTTGCGGATTCCAATTGTTTGAAATTAAATTCCATTCTCCTGGCTAAATGGTATTTTCCTCATAATAAACAGTGAGCGCGATACTTTTTGCCAAAGTTTCTCACCCGGATTCTCGTCGACTCGTCAGGAGAACCGAACAACAATGGTCAGGTCGTCGTCTACTTCTGGGCCAGCTGTTCGCCGAATCAGTTGCTGCATGATTCCTCATAAGCGATGAAGTCTGATTCTCGAAGATCCGAGCAGTTTATTCAGTTCTCTTGAGCCCGCAACGAAAGCTCAACAACAACTTATATTAAGGGGCATCTCCTTTCTTATGGTGTCCTGGCGGGTGATGCCGCGCCGTAGCTTTCTGATTCGACCTTGTGCCCCTCACACGCCTGACAGCGCACAACCAGAAGCTGCGTTGGAGTCCTTCTGCGGCAGAACTCACTTTCATACACACACTGTCAGAAAGTGCCGATGGGGACTGAACGAACTGAAGTGGAAGTGCAGATAGAGAGTTCTAAGCAACGTTACCGAGACTTCTGTCGAGGACTCACTCTTGCCGGGGACTGCGGATCGTCATTCGAGAAACCACCGTGGTTTGTTCCGGAGTTGTATGAACACGGGAGAAAAGTGCTCTTGGACAACTTGTTTGTGTGAGAGTCCCTAACTGTTGACTATCGTTGTGGAGGATAGCTGGAGTCTCGGAGGAATTCGGTTCGTGATAAACCTAATTCGGACCTGCGTCGATCATTGCAGAGCTCTGTGGTGTCATTTGGCCGGTCTGATCATCGGTGTCACGAGTTTGAAACCCTACAAAGTCCTCCTGAACAATGGTAACCACTTCAGCTGCCGCGCGCTGGCCCAACGCTACATCTCAACAACGAAACAAGTGCTCAGTTGGTATCGCAGTGATGTCTTCGACCCAACGTCGGAAGGTTAGTCGAGTGGGTTGTTACAGATAGAGAGGAAACTTCTACGGAAGCGCTTTTCAATGTCTCGGTCGCTCGCTTTCAATGATCGTCTGTCTAACTGAACCGAAACATGCAGTGATTGAAACACGCTCCGTGGAAGATATCCGGTCAGAAATCTCCATTCGCTTGGAAACAACGCTCTTCACGTTTTTTGGAGTCCGTTGGTATCTGAACTAATGTAGTTTAAACCCTGAAGGTCACAAGAGCGTCCGTCGAGTTCGCCAAATGCATCTCGCAGCGGACCGATACATGCAGAAATTGGAACCGCTTGATGATGGGGAGCAATGGATCAGTCAGTATTGGATGGGAGCAACGCAGAGTGCGTTCATACAGCTGATGATCTTGTACCCGGAAAAACTCGGACTTCATCATCTCTCTGACAAGGATTTTGAAAGCATCATTCACTATTGGAGATGCATCGGTGCGTCTGTCTATCTATCTCACTCGGACATTTTCATTTCAAGCGTTTCTGCGTGAGCTTCTAAGTTTCGAACGAATATACCCTCGATCCGTTCGGAACGAGCGGTGGAAGAAACAGTCGTCTTAGCTGAACGCGCTTTTCCCAATGCGGGACACCGGAAACCTAATACGAACTTTCTCCTCTACATTATCAGGATACCTGCTGGGCATATCGGACGAATTCAACACCTGTTCGGGAGGCCTCGAAGAATTCAGAAAGTTCGCAACAGAGATGACGAAGAACGAAATCCATCCTTCAATGCTCTCTGCCAACAAAGGACAGATGAAACTAAGTGAAAGTATCATCGAGGCTCTTCTAGCCGTCGCCCCGAGCCGTTATATCCATCTCACATATCCGGCCTTCATCGCGTTTTTTGCTCAGGTAATCTCTTCCTGTGAATAGAAAACTCTCCCAACACCTAGTTCGCGCATTCGATCGATACACAATGGAAAGTGTCGCCCTTGTTCAATAGCAGGGAAACTACTCGGTGCTCCTAACAATCCGAATAACTCCAGGTTCTGGGAATCCACTACGATCACCAGTTCACCCGAAAGGACCGCTTTTGTCTATGGATGCTGACGACGCTTTTCGGAGGACGTCTCCTGAGTTTCCGGGTGATGCGATGGTTCATTCGTAAACGAATCCTCGAAAGATTGGACACCGCGTCGAAAGCTGATATTTCGAAGCTGTGCGATGAGCTGATAACTGATCTCGAGTCCACGGAGGCACCGAGTTGTCCATTTGTTAGAAAGATCAAAAATAGTCGAAGTTGATGTGAGCTTGCCGTCAAGAAAAACTTCAGTGCTTCCAAATCTTATTGTGCCAGAGAAGTGGAGGAAAACCACGCGAAAGTCGAGGGAAAACCTCTCCCGAAGTAATCGAAACGAATGAATCTGTGAATATTGTACACATTGTGATATATTTTTGTAAATAAAATCTGTCGATACAAATTATTGGGAAAATTATGATCAGTACAAACGTCTCACGTTGAACATTTGCTCGTTTCGGTTCTCCGAGCTGCCGCCGTTCCCACAGGAGAGAAGCACAAATGAAAGTTCACTGTTGGATACTTTGCGGTATCTCAGTTCTGGAACTGTTGCTGGGATCGAACGGTGTCGTTATCAGACAGTGTTATGTTTTCGAAACGGTATTCTGTGCAGGAATTTCGGGTGCTGAAATTCTTGCTTCAGTTTCTGTGCAGTCGCGCGGCACCGTTAGTGAATCATGGCCCCTGGCGTCTAGCCGTCCTTGAGTTTAGTATTTTGCTGTGACGATGACGATGATCAACACTCGCTCGCGGGAATATTTACTGCGTCACCGCAATTGACACGTGTCACCCGCCGACCCGCTTCAAGATGATGAGCTCTGAGAATGCACGTTTGTTTATCCAATTTCGAGGAAGCACGAACCTCGCTTGCTGCGCATCACAAATAGCTTCCGCCTAAAGACTTTACGGCGTAAAGAGCCGAGCCGAGAAGCGTCCTCGCGAACTGATTCTCGCGGAGTTTGATCTCCCTAAGCGTCAAGGCACGGAATCTTTTTCCGCTAACAGAATGTGGGAAATTGATCTGAGTCGCGCAAGTACGAAACACGCTTCTCGTGGCAACGTTGAGCTGCGCAAAAACAGCCAGGCCTGAAAAATTCACGTTCAGACGGGGTGACTGACTTTTTATCCGGGAATTATCGACATTGGCCCGCGTTGCCCGACCTTCGAAGGACTCCCGTCTATTAATGCCGGAAACAATTTTTCCGGAATCTGAACGAGCATCTAATTTCCTTGAGTGGCCGGCATTTACCAGAAAATCTGAAATCCGTCTGCTTTTCAGACTTTCATGTGAATGAATCCGTTTGTAGTCCGCTGGTCGTTCGATTTCACTTCGACAACCCAATATCTGGCCGGCCAGAATCAAAGACTCGCCACTCGGCTCGACGAGCGATCACCTGCTTCGTTGATCAAAAGCTCAAGTGCGCGGTGAAAGTCGAGCAAACTTGAATTCAGGCTCTGTTTGCGCGACGAAATCGCTATGAAGGTGTTCAGCTTTCAGAATAAAAGAGCAACAGCATATTCACTGACCATTGGACTAGACTGCGTAACCGATTCGATTCGGTTCTTGATTGACTCCTATGGAAAGCGCCGGGACACGATTCAACCGAAAAAGCCGCTGAATTTGAAAGCTGTTTTTACAAGGACGAAAACGAAACTCTTTGCCCCGCGGTTCTGACCGGATCGGCCTCAGATTTTCGGGAAATGATAGGGTTGTAGCAAAATCTGGCAGTTCTGGTAACGGTAACTATATACTTCAGCAAGAAAGTTAACGTGAACGACGACGATGCCAATGGTGATGTCGACGATCGTCAACTATGAGGACAACGATGATAACAATAAAAAGTATTTTTCCCATAACGGTCGAAGGTATTCGGTGTATTTAGGAGGTCACGAAGACTTAAAACAGTGGAGCGTCTACGAGTTGTGTGGTCGCTGACGCGAAACCCCAAATTTCTTCTTCTATTACAGTGGCAGGAAAGGCCATGGTGGATGGCGTCGACAGCACTTCAACAGCGCGCGCGCGCGCACACACACGCACACACTCACACAGAAAACATAGAAACTTCAGGGTCGACCCCCTCAGGTGAGGGCCTACGATCTGCAGCTCACCGGCGCACGATGGAGAAGTCAGAAAATCTCTTCAACACAGCCGCCGCGTTGACGGCTCAGAATAGTCAGCAACTTTCACGAAATCACATCCGCGTAGAAGTTTATCTTACGCGTGATCCTCTCGGTTATCCTGAGGCTTCGCAAGTGGGCCTCGGGAGCTCTAGTCAAATCCGAGAAATCTAGTCGCGAAGTTCGGTTACGATGTGCCAAAAAGAGAGCCTTGATGAGGTCGTAGTGCAAATCGAAAGTGGCCGACTCACGTGGGAGAAACTTCAGAAAGGTAAAACCGAAGATGGAGATTGTGGAAACACGACGGACAAACCTAAATGGTTTCAAGAAGAGTGTTATCTGCGCGGCCAGAAGCTCCTTATGGACAATCTTCTATGGTGAGTGTAACTTTTGGATTTTCCTGTTGTGTACCGGTAAAAACTGATTTTCCGAATGAAAGAACTCCTCAATAATGTCACGGCCCAAGTTGCCTCTGCGAAAACTCGAGATCTTTTCGATAGGTCGCAGATGACTAATTCACGAAAATTTCATTCAAGTTCGATGTTCTGTCACCTTGCCGGTTTGATCCTGGGAGTTGCGATTGAAATTCCCTACACGGTGCTCGCAAACACCGGAAATCATGGATCCTTGAAAGATTTAGCGTCGCGATACCTCTCAACCAGCGACAAAATCATGAAATGGTATTCAACCGACATTTTCGACCCGACGACAGAAGGTGAGTTCGGATTCTCGTCTCATTTTCGATGACTGCTCACGTGAGAGCTCCAGGCTGTTTTGGCGTCCGCTCGCAACACATCGATTCGCCCTAATTACTTGATCTGATCTAGGGGCGAAGAGTATTGCGATGGTCAGGAAAATGCACGCGGCGTCTCACCGAACCATGAACAGATCTCACCCTAAGCCCGGAACGAACGAGTTGTGGATGTCGCAATTCTACATGGCCACAACACAAATCTCGTTTGTAGGCCTAATGATGATTTGTCCCCGGGCGGTAGGGCTCGGACATCTTTCCGAAGCTGACAAGGAAGCCATCATGCACTACTGGCGTTGCATAGGTGAGTCATCCAAGGATGTAATTGGATCGGACTCAGCGACTTTGCGGCGGCTGTGATCAGAGTCGATGTGAAGTTTTTAATCCCGGAATCAATCTCGAATCGAAGCTCGTTTGGCTTAATGAGGGTTCCTCACAGGTTATCTCCTCGGAATATCGGATGATTACAACGTGTGCGGCGGATCTCTCGATGATTTGAGGGCTCTAACTGCGGCTTTCGTCGACAATCTACTCCGGCCCTCAATGTTGGAAATCAGTTCCGATAAATACAATATGGCGAGAGGAATTCTCGATTCTATTCTGAAATCACTCGAAAACAAACTTGTCACGAGAAACGGCTTCCTCGCGTACTGGTGCCCGGTATGTTCAACGATCTGGAAATAACTTTAATCCCAAACAGCTTCGCTTTTTGAGTCGCTGGCACTGAAATTCAAATGCTGTATTCCAGATTCTCCACGTGCACTTCAATGAGAAACTCAGCATGGGCGACCGACTCTGTGTTCTGCTCATGAAATTGATCTACTCGAGTGGTATAACAAAGTTTAAAATTATCCGACGATTCCTGAACTATCGTCACGAGCGACGATACCTCAACGCTTATACAAGTCCCAATACACTACCCGACTCGCTGCTCAACGAATTTTACGGGGATTACTCGATGTGTCCGTACCTAGTGAAGAAAACCAGCTGAAAGACGCATCTATCGACACACCAGATGAAAGAATTGCTCAGTGAGGCTGTACGATTCATCGAATAGCCGTCCAGTGGAACAAATGGCACAATGCGTCAGCTCGTCATCGAGGACTGTGATAGGCTTTCCTCTCGAGTTCTTGAAAGAGGAACCTTCTTTGGAAGCATTTCTCAACAGCACTCAACACTTCTGTTCAGAAATCCCACCGTCTCTTCTTTCCCATGCGTCGATGCACTCTTTCGACACCGGTTTGTCGTGGGCTGTGGAGAAAGAATTTTCTCGGAGTAGCTACTGCTCCCACCTAGCATACTGTAAATAAATTTGTGAATTTATGTGTAAAGTTAGCGGTAACATGTACAATCAGTTCTGTCATGAATTTTCATATTTAGCGCTGTATATTATTTTGGAGCTCGGCTTCTCGATACGAAAATCATTCTTTGTTCACTTCTTGACGGTGCAATCATCGTTATCCTAGGACGAGATGAGATGCACATTGTAAATAAAACAACCACGCTCATGCGTGTAATTAGACCGAATCTCTGTTTCTTCCGCTGTCGACGAGAGTGAATAGAGACGGGGAACATACAACCATGAGAATATCGTTCCATGCTCCGCTCAGGGATCAAGCAGTGGGGACATTTCCGCTGTGCTCTCTCATGCTCGCAACTTGGAATATGCTTTCACTAGAAATATCACGAGAGCACCTCATAGGAACTCATTGCGACTAACTCCGGCTTGAAAATTCACGAGCACCCTTCTGCTCATGAAAAGTCTTCACGAGCGAAAAGTGCAGAGGGTTTCACTGTATACGCTTACCAGTCCCGAACTGCAAACATTCCTTCGGCGACCATTTTTGCCGATGATGACCAACTCGTTCCCGCTCTACTAGACCTAGATCATCGAAACATAGAGCTCTCTCCTCGACACCAACGCAGGATTTGCGGAACCCAAGAAAATTACGAATCGATCCCGTAGTTCATTACTGACTTTTTTCCAGAGAATGCTCCAAATCGCATCGAGACTATCAGCAAATTATTCCTCGGAGAATCAAGGATCCCGAGGAGTGGAACATATCGACGGTGGAAAAAAGTCCAATTCCGGAGTGAATGGGAATCGCGAATGCTCTTCACTAGACGCCACGAGAATCACTCATTTGCACGCTGTAGGTGGTCCGTGATCCCGAGCACTGTGTCCTCTATTACCAAACTCCGTCCAAGTCCGTTCGGGACTCTCCCGATAAAGATGAAGATACGGAGCATTTTGCAGCTTCCTACCGCTGATCGTTCGGTCGTTATTGTCGGTCGTTTAGCGGGAGATTGGAGTCGGGAAGTCGTTTCACGGAGATCGTCTGCAGGTAAACAAAATATCTCGAAAAGAGGGTCATGTGTCTTCCAAGACGAACAAAAGGCATTGACGGCAACACGCTCGTGCCGTCTGTTGACAGGGCTCTGCTTTGCTGCGATCCCACGATTCAATGGTGTTAGTGAAACTGCTGTTCTTTGCAAAAGCAAGGGACCTTGCCGGCGTTTCGGAGCGCGCGTTCGAAATCTCGGAGGGACTCCACGCTTCCGAAGACATCAAAGCCCGAATTTCGCAAATCGAACCCTCACTCAAACCGATTCTCGACAACTGCATAATCGCTGTCGATCTGCAATACGTCGTGGACTCTGCGGAAATCACTGCGCGTACTCTTGAGGTGGCCGTGGTTCCGCCGGTGAGTGGTGGTTGAGATGTCGAACGAAAGTTTGACGCTTATCACCCTAACAAGCGAACCTCTAGACGTCACTGCCGCTCTATCAACAGTTCGGTCATCTGACTGCGGGGCAATATCCATCTTTCTTGGAAGCACTCGTGCGGACATCGTTGACGGAAAAGAAGTTGCGGCTCTCGAATACGAAGCTTATGAGGAAATGGCTCTGAAGATCACCCGGACTCTGTGCGACGAGGTTCGGCGAATCTACCCGGTGAAGCACCTCTTGGTGGCGCATCGAATCGGAGTGGTCAAAGTGAAGGAAGACAGCATTCTGATCATCAGCGTCGGAGGACATCGCGAGGAATCAATCAAAGCTACCGAGTGGTTGATCAACGAAATCAAAGCCAAGGTTCCAGTTTGGAAGAAAGAGATATTCACAGACGGCAATGGAGAGTGGAAAGGAAATAAAGAAACTTTCTGGCGCAAATAAACGAGTTTCTCAGAATCTTTTGACTTCTCATTCCTTCCCTCGAGAACACTTACTCACTTCAATAGTTCTGAGATTTCTTAAGTGCTGCAGTATGTCATCTACCTTTATTCGCAGACATTCGCTTGGGTCACGTAACACATATCCATCTAGTAATGATTTCATCAATGTAGAGTGGAATTTTACACGCAGAAGTCAACAGAAAATAAAATCAACATTCGGAACACATGCTTTGACAACGCTTCGGAACGTAGAAGCTTCACATCAGCAGCAGCGAATAATAGTACGCAGAGGGCGTCGATATGCGAAGAGCGATGCCTCTAGTCCAAGAACTTCCTGTTGGGGTTCGGTCCGAAAAGCTTAGCCCTCATCTGAGGCATCATTTGGGCCGCTACGTGCTCGAGCCTCTTCTCGAGGGTGTTGGCCACCATGATCTTCCCGTTACGGGCATAGATTTCAACGCCTCCGCCGCTGAAACAAGGAAACCATCAGCGATCACTTCATCGAAGGCTCTTGGACAACGCGTCGATGGAACGTGATGAGAAAAGGACGTGACATATCTCAACACTGTCAGACGGACATGCGCCAGGTAGAATAACAGTCATTAGATGCTCACCACTTGTCGTTAAGGAATGATTTAGTGTCGATGACAACGTTGCACTTGCGGCCAGCCTTCTGCTCGAACTGCTGACAAACCCCGCCCTTGATTTGCTCGAAGAGAGCCACATCGCTCTGACGGCATCGAATCACAACGTTCTGTCATCGCAAAAGAGGCAATTAGCAACAAGGAAAACTTTGAGACCGATGGCGGAGCTCGAACATGCTTGCATGATGAGAAGATGACACACAAAGAGAACTTACGTCTTCGACAAGTTGGAGTAGACCCTGAAGCAGCAATTTCTCAACCAGAGTTCTGTAATTCTCCGGCTTCTGGGCGACCTGAATAAGCTGACCACGGGTTTCCTCGAGAACGTTCTTGATATGGTTTTCCTTACACTTCAGAACCTGAAGTCGAGCGAAGTTCAGCATCTTCGAGCTTTGACTGCAATGCGGAAGGAGGAAATGTTTCTGAGTCTTCACATCATGAGCGGAACAACTTAGAAGGTAGATACGACGATGGAACGGAGAGTACTCTATAGACTGGACGATTTCAAGGACGTTTAGGCCGCTGTATGGCGATTTCTTACATCTTACGCTGCAGCTCGACCTGCTTTTCTCGTTTCTCATATTCTTCGTTGATTTTCTGGCGAGCATCGGTGACGAGTTGACCTTTTTGAAGGTTGAACTCCTCTTCGGCTTTAGAGTCGATCTCATCAGCTTTTTCGTTGGCTTCCTGCTCGATGAAAGCCATCATATGCTGGATCTGAAACCATCAGGTGATTCGGTGAGGAGGAATCTTCTGCCGACATAACTCACAAGGTTCGATCCTCGGGGATTTCGTTCGTTTCCAAGTTTGTTCACACGAAGCCTTCTCATTAGATTCACTCGGTTCTAGAGGATCAGCCGATGAAGACAACTCCCCAGAAGAGAAACTCGATAATCCGCTTGAAATTCGCATCTTTCCAACTGAATTCCGAGATGCGATTTTCCAGATGGAGGTCACGCTCACTGCTCACGTGATCAGAGCGGAGCCGTATTTCGTTTCAGAGACGCCGTCTCAAAATCCAACCGACCTCCAACACTTTTTCAAGCGGACTCTCGGGGTCAAACGGAGCTAGTTTTCCATCGATTGCGCATCCTCGTCGCGCAAAGATCACACTGTTTCCAAGTCGAGAGACATTTTGCACCCCTTAATTCGAACATTCCACTCCCGTTTATCGATAACTGGACGAAACTCACCTGCTTCTGCACGTAGGGATCGGTTTGCGCCATTTCTGCAAGTTTGGAAGCTCGTTCCGGGACCACAAGGAAGGTTTAGAGCCGACGAAATCGGTGAAAAGGTTTCTCTAAGCTCCAGGCACTCCAGGGACGTCTGCAATAGAGAGTGTTCTGTGCTGGCTGGTGGCTGCCGATGCTACTGCCGAGAGAGCTGAATCCTTTCGTTTATCATGTGACTCCGTTTGGCGCCAAAATTTGAAAATCGCATCTGAGAGGGGGTTGTGCCGTTACTCTGCACCTAATCTTCTCATCAGACAATTCGGCTTCTCGGTATCCTCAGAGAATTTGTGAAACCTGAATCGGTCTCTTCTGGGAATCCGCCATTGTTATTCTGAATCTTTTTGAATACCTCGGCGTCTCTGCCGGAGGAACTCAGAGCAATTTAGGAGGATCAAAGTTCAGGATATGAGGTCGTAATCACATGAACATTGTAGATTTAAATTGATTCGTCGAACGAACTCCTCTTACGTCAGGTGTTCTCGGATCTCGCAACTAACAAGACAGGTGGTGATTCTATTCTATTTGTGGAATCGTACATGGGTAGCTCGAACGAAACGCCAAGTCGTCACATATGGCTGTAGGGTATTTTCTGGGATTTTCCGAACATGTGTTTCGAAGTTTTGTGACTCCGAATCATGTTCGCCATCAGGCGCTTCTTCTGACAACTTGAGGATGCAGGAAATAAATTATTAGAGATGACGTTTGCTACGGTTCCTTGACATTTGGATCGATTTTGAGATTTTAGCTTTCGCAGTTCTTACTTTCCGGAGCAGTCGACGATCATGGATATTTTTCGATTTGGAGAACGGAATACATGGTTATCTATCTTGGGGTCATCTATCTTGGATTCACAATCAGAGATGTCTTGTCTCGCTATCTGCAATTCGTGAACTCCTCAACGAAATCTCTCGGACGATTGAAAAATATAGCGTTTTCGTCGGACCCGAAGCAGCGGTTTATCAGAATGTCTGAACTCCAGATACTGAGCCGTTCTCGTTCAACATTATCTTAGAGCTCGATACTTGGAAAACCTTGGTGTAGAGGTGATATTTGATTATATGAAATTGTCGAATGGGAATATTCTCGATTATTTACTCGATAAATAGTTGCGGACGTTGTTATCGGATTTCTCAGCCGTGCCATTAGCCTTGCTGCTGGCTGATCTTATATGATTATGGACTTCGGCCAAGAGAACGAGTGATTACAAACGACCGAGGGTGTGCTTTTATCGCCTTTTTGGAAACAAATAAGACCAATATACGATACGCTTAGTCTGGCCCGTTGAAAATCACTCCACCTCTCGATGAAACCTACGGCTCTCACGACGGGGCCTCTCTTCGCGATGCGACAGAATTCCGGTTTACAGAAAGATATTTTCAATGAGACGGCAGTTCCAAGACGACTTCAATGTTCTGACGACGAAAGCTGTGCTGGTAAACAGCTATCCCATTCCCAAAGCAGAATCAGTGATAGCGAGTATCGTTTTTGGTTTTCAGAAACTGAAGGTTTTTTTCTTAGGGCTCGTTGTGCAACGAAGTAGCAAGCTTTCCTAAGAAGCCCAAGGGCGTGCTTAGGGGGGCAAGGGGGCCCCCAAACTTTTCTTTCGGTCCGTGGAGCTCCTTCGGAAAGTTCATCATCTGCCCCCCCCAAAACCTGGAAAAGAAGCTTCAGCCCCCCCCCCCCCAAAAGAAATTTCTGAGCACGTCCCTGAAAGAGCCCGCGAGATCATTGCTTCTGACAAAAAAAATACATAGGTAATTCCGCGTTACATGGCCAAGATTAAATACATGTTCTCTCTCTCTTATTGTTAGAGTGGTCTGCTCATCCCCCTCCGTTTTGCTGGGACCGAACTAACTCGCTTTTCACTGCATCACATTTTTCTGGTTTCGAACGCGAGGAACTGTTGTGTGTTGTGTGGCATTTCGGGAACATTTCAGATATCGATGCGGAATTCTCCGAAGGAGTTCAGATGCCATTCCATTAGAAGCTGAGTGAGTCCCGACACAAGCAAAGCCTCGTTCACGGACCGCGTTGCCGGAAGCGCATCAATTTCGCTCAGCGGTTACGACTTCGCTGGCAACCACAACAGCAATAGGGGCGAGGCGAACAAGGTGGTTGTGAAGTATGGGCTCTCGGGTTCATCTCGCATAAGGGAGCATCCGATAGAAAACAGCGTCATGAGTGACTCTTTTCGAAATTCAGAAAGACACGTTATTAGGTTTTCACGAAAAATAGAGAAATTCCGCTCCTAGAATGTGTATGAGCCCTCTATGGAGGCTTATGAGCTTCCTTTCAGGATCTTCCTGAGCCGGAGGCGAATCGTTCCACGATTCTATAGCGGAACGTTCTCAATCACTCAGAGAAAGAAAATACATTCCATACCCCGCCCCCCCATCTGGTGTGAGCAAAACCCCCAAAAACTCCGGCAAAATCTCACCGCATCTCCCTCACAACAGCGCACGGGAGTCTGCGCCGTCGCTTTGAAATTCCATCCAGTTCATGTCCATATCAGATGAGGAATGACGTTATCGAACAGTACCCGAATATCTGGTCCCAAGATTGATGACGTTATCCACAGAATCGTCAGAAGAACTCCGAATATCCCCACAGGCTCCGACAGAATTCCCGGGTGAAATTTTCCTAGGGAGGACGCATTTTCCAACGATGAAACCGCGCAGGTCTTGAATTCACGAGATTTCTCGATCGGAGATGTTTCCATGAGGAAAGTGCGAAAATGAGTTTGTTGCAACTTTCTGTTATGCCTCTCATGTTTCTCTTTGAATTACGACGGTGTCACTTTTACACTTCTCACTCTACAACGCTTCCTCTCTCCAGAAAATACTGAAAAATCGATTTCGGCACCTGCCTGTTTTTGGGGAAGTTCAGCGAATATGAGGTAGCTTGACCAATTGGGAGTTTTTGTCTCCTCTGTAGAATCCGTCCTCTGAATACTCCAGAAAGTAAATCGTCCTCCGCGATCTGGGAACTAGTCAGCTGGAACGTGCGTTACTGCTCGATCAGCTTTTCTATCTTTTTGTTCACGACTCTTCGGAGCTGTAATTCTGACCGGATGTTGTCTAGCAACTTTGAAAAGAAATCAGCGGCATCCTCAGCTTCACGGTCTCCGTGATTGAAGTTCACAAAGGCGCCCATGAACAAACGAGGAGTACCTACAGCGGTTTTAGAGCAATCGTCCCAGAGAACTAACGATGATTTCTATAATAAATTATATATCCACCGCGGTTCAGTGGCTACGATTCCTGAGTTCCGATTCCCTTTGAGTTCCAGAGCATATGTTAGTCGAATGAACACGCAACTCTCTGTCCGTAGCCGCTTCAACAATAATCACACAAACGAAATGTGTCGTCAGGCCGCCTGCCTTGGCCGATGTCAACGCCTACAATTTGCTCTACGACGGAGGACCTTCGCTTCCTCTTCGCTGCAAACAGCGTGTTTCCTTTGGAAATTATAACCCTTTACAAATAAAGGAGACATTCATTCATTCAAAATCCCAGAGCCCTCTGACGCTCGCTTCAGAAGAAAGAAAATTCATATCGATGGAACTTTCGTCACCCCATGGAATCGCACCCCTAATCCGGTTCTTTTTCGCTGGAAAACTCCCCCAGTCGCGTAGAGCGACCGTGCGTTCTGACACGTGATACTCCCAAATTCAGTCGTCCATAATTCGCATTAAGCACTGTTACCGTCTCACATGGATGCAATGAATCAGGAGTGCATCTGTTCTGTACTCCTGAATGCACCTGCGACAAAGTGTGACCTTGGTGGCGCACGAGCTGCAGGGTGTTCGTTGACGTCGACAAGTATCTAACAGAGAGGGACTGGCGCAGAAAAGCTCCGGAGGAAAGCACATGCTAATTTTTTCATGCATCGACACCTTCCTGGAATGTCGAATCGAAAACAGGTTGCACCAGCAGTGACGGAAGTCGCTGTCAGCTTTGTTCTGGTGGAATAGGGGGAAGTTCGTATCACAGAATGATGTACCACTGTCGTTCTCACCGTTTCTGTTACCCGCGAGTTCGCTGGCTCTGAACCTCGTGTTATCGAGTCTGGAATTCTCAGTTCTCCCGGTCAGTGAAGCAGCCAATACCCGAGATAATCTCTGCTTTTTCGGCATCACAGAGATCCGGAAAACCCATCTCTTCGCGCTTCACTGGTTGGTTATGGACAGGATTCCGACTGACGAACGATGGCCGGCTTTCAAGAATATGAGGACAAGGTCATGAACTACTCAAGTTCGAATTGAGATTGAATCTACATCCGGGAGCTCCTAAGCGGTAAACTGAGGTCGAAAGGAAACTGAGGGCTGTGTTTATGCTACTGAAATTTCCCTTCTGCTCTTGTGACAGGATCATAGGTCCAGAGCACGTGTGAGGCTTCGCGTTAGCTCCGCTCCCCGTGATCTAAAAGATATCGCATGATCGACAATCGAATCTGAGCATCGCTATCATGTTGTTGAGCAGCCACAATGTCGCAAATATGTACTTTTGGAGCTTGAATATTTTGAAAGGAGTTTCCACCTTTCTGCTTAGACCGCCGCTTCGACTGTGCTTCCGTGTTTTGAAATGACAGGCCAGTTGGCAATGAATTCGTGGTCTGTTTTCTTCGAAACTCATGAAATCGTATTGACTTTTTTTTCTTTGGAGCCTTGAATTTTTGTCGCCCGCAGATCGAGTGGCTCGGTAATTGGCATCTGGAAGAGGCCAGCCATATTCATGGCAACAAGGTGAACCATCGATGTTAACTTATTTGGGAGAATCGAAGAAAGGTAATGATTCGTTCTCTGGGGCACGCGTCTCTGGTTCTCCAGGGCTGGAATTCCGTGAAATAAATGATAACCAAGTCCGTTCTCGAGACTAAACTGTCATGACTGGTCAAGAGTCCTATCATTCGAAGAGACCGTGAGAGATTTCTCAGAATTCAATACGGGAAAGCGACTTCAAGCACGGCAGCGGCATGACTTGAAATTTAACTGAGCACCAGAGCACGCTAGAAGGGCCACCACGTCGTTCCTTCCAAGCTTTGGAGTCACTCGAGGCTCCTGTATGGTCGTTAGAACGATCATTGATAACTTCCGAAGCGGTTGTAATTTATTTCTGCATTCGACATCTTGACGGAAGGCTCTGACCTTGATCCTGAAAAAATTTCGAATTTCAAGGTTTTGAGTCTCAGCCGTTCAGGAACAGAAGCTTCGTGCGGTTGTCTATCAAACCTCTCCTCGATTCACTGAACTTTCGTGTCGTTCATGAACACGATTCTGTTAGTAAAGTTTTCTTCTGCTCTTCTCTTGTTTTTGAAGTGGTCTGCTTGACTTGCGAGAGTTAGCTGAGCTGTTCAAATATCTGTGCAGACTTCTCGTGAGCAAAAACCTTCCGAACGATTCACCAATCACATCGAGCAGCTGAGCCAGAAGTTGTTTGAGGAAATATCATTCGCTGCTCGATGGCGTCTACAGAAAACCGCGAAATTAAATCCAGTTCCTTCTGAATAGCAAGAAGAAAAAACTAAAAATAAGCTTCGAGGCTGAGATCTTGATTCGGCTCCATGCTGGAGACGCATAGAAACTGAGCGACGCGAGTATTTGAAGGGCGAAAACTCGATGATTGGGATTCGAACATCCTGAATTCTGAATTGAGGTCCAAGGTCGAAATGTTTGCAACGAGAACGGAAGAAAGAAAACGCCACTACAGTTAATTTTAAATTATAACAAGTTCTTTGTCATTTCGTATTGCTCACTCACGTCCCATTTGCTGGACGATACATTTTCAGTACTTCAATGCAGTGTCATAAAGTTTGGCTGTACAACGGTTACTCTCCCGTTATTTACAAAGATATACTATACGCGTGGAACATAGCACGCTCTCAGAATAACTCTGCGAAATCATTTGTCATAAAAGAACAACAGTTAGAAAACTGGTTTTGTTCCAGAATACTCTTCTGAGGGGGTCAATCATCCAAACCAATCAACCAGTCAATCAATCAAATAACTGATTCACCGATTTGAATACCTAGAGACTAGTTCACAGAGTTGAGTTTTCTCGAAACTCTCAAGTTCACTCGCACTTACTGTCAAGGAGGTTTAAACGTCGATAGTTGTTGTTGTTTTCAGTCAACAACGATTATTCGTCAGTGGAGGAAATAAATATTCGTTAGTAAGTAATTTCATTGCGCCGTTCAACATGTCAGTTGTCTCTGATGTTATACAATCTGTTGAAGAATCACCATGAACAGCGCTGACAATCCTCCCGTGATCGGTAACGTGAACACCCAAGCGGCGATGATGCCCTTGAACAAACTCCAGTTCACTCCATTCTTCTCCTCCCCACTGAACATGCCTACAAGTACGACTGACCCAACCTTGCAATGAGTTGTCGATATCGGCAGGCCGATCTTCGAAGCGAGCATCACCGTGGTCGCGGCACCAACTTCGATCGAGAAGCCATTCGTGGGGGAAATTTTCGTCAATCCTTCTCCTACGGTCTTGATAACTTTCTGACCGTAAATCCAGAGACCTATGCAGATGCCGAAGCCGCCTTAGAGCAGAATCCATATGGGTGTTTCGGTTTTCTGTTGTACGGAGCCTTCATTATAGATGAGCCACAACGATACGAGGGGTCCTATTGCGTTGGAGACGTCGTTTCCTCCGTGGGCAAACGAGCCGAAGATAGCTGTCAATACCTGCAGGAACGAAAACAATTGATTGACTTCATTGGGAGGCCCGGCGTTGTTCGTGTTGGCGTCGGAAACGGCTATCGTTTTGGTTGACACTGCTGTTGTCGAGTCCTCGGTGTTCTCGAACGCCACATTGATGTGACATTCCCGGGTGTCGATTGTTACCAGCTCCTTGCTGAACATCCCCTTCGTGGGAACCTTCTTGTCATCGATCTTCGACTTGAGTCTTGGGACCAGATAGAACCAGACTGTGATCGCCGCAGCCAAGGCCAGTAGAGTTGAGATGATGATCGCTGCCCAGACGGGGATGAGATCGAACTTGAGTACGACCGGTCCGTCGAGGAAAATGCTCAAGAGATTCACCAAAAGTGTCCCGAAGTAGAAGAACGGCAGCGAGATGAGGCCGTTGCGAACGGGGTTTTTCGACTTGAGGATGAACTTGAGGATGATGAGGAATATCGCTGTTGAGAGCAGTCCTGACAGCACAGGAGATACGAACCAGGAGCTCACGATCTTTATTAGGCCTTTCCAGTTGATGAAGCTCGGTCCGCGAGCGACCATTGTGAACCCGGCCATGGCGCCAACGATCGAATGAGTTCCAGAAATAGGCAGAGCCAAGAAAGTTGCGAGTATATTCCAGACGGCCGAACCGAGAAGAGCGGATAGGCAACCCAACATCAGCGTCTTCTCGTCGTCGGCGTAGATTGAAACATCGAAGATTCCTTTGCGCACGGTGTCTGACACTTTGTAGCCGATCAACACCGCCCCCAAGGTTTCGAAAATTGTCGCCAGAATACAAGCTTGCCTCAGGGTAAGCACCTTGGCACCGACAGAGGTTCCGAAGGAGTTTGCAACATCGTTGGCTCCAACACCGAACGCGAGGAAGAACGCTACCACGAAGCCCACGATCAGGATCCACATCTGTACGGTGTCGACAGAGCTCGCGATTGCCTCCAGGGATGGCATCAGAGTGCTCGCAGTCGTTTCCATGCTGCGCTCGCAGAGATACTTCAGAGGACTGAGAACAAAGTTTGTTCGTACGCTCCGAGAAAGTTGTCACTTGTCGAAACCGGTCGCGATGTCCAACGACCCAATCGATAGACTCTCGGTCTCACCGGAGATGGAGTTGCTCGATCAGACGGCTACTCGGTCGATGGGTTGGTCACGAACCTGTTGGACAGCGCAAAGCTGTCTTTCGTCGTTCGAACTGTTGATGTTTCAAGTGTGGAACAACTTGGTCCACGTGCACGTATTGGACTAAATTTGTACGAGACGAACATATGACAGCGTGCCGTTTAGCATGTGGATGGCGATTGGCTCAGTGGCTGGAAAGGGAGTTGACGGGAAAGAGGAATTGTGCGTTCGTCCGTCACTCCATGGGTCGGTCTTTCCGCGCCGGTAGGGACCGAATCCAACTACCGCCAACTGACGAGAAGCCGCCCTGTCAGTCTGTCGGTCCGGCTGCCTGCTTGAACAACGGGCACGGTCAACTTGCGCAACTAGCTGTTGTTTGATTTTGGCTTGTTTTTCAATGAATCCTGGACACACAAACACACACACGAACGAACGAGAAGATAAACAGATAGTTCGGTGAAGCCGCTTCGATGGCTACCGTCGCTCGGAGCAAAACGTTCATGATGGGTTCACGATCTATCGAAGATGTCCAATTTATCGGTTTGATTCATTTCCCTCCTCCATTCGAAAACCTACATCGTTCCATTCAACATTACACGAAGGTGAGTAGATTGTAGAGTCTACAGTATATGGACTTCGATTGAGAGGAACCTCGTCTGGCATGGCTAGAAGGTACTGTGGACTGTATGTCATGGTTGTAGATATGTAGGTGCGTGAAGCAAGTCGGCCTGCTTGTGTCTGGACAGGTGAGAAAGCTCATCGTCAGCTCAACCTTGTGATACACTTCCACTCTGTTCTAGCAAAGACTCGACGACAAAGCGTAATCGGGAGAAAATGGAAAGCAAGTTTCGGCAGGACTTAGTCCGAGTCCAGATTACGGCGGACTGTTTCGTTGGACAGTCAACGATCTCGGCACGGAAGCCGCGAAACCTTTGTGAGCTCGCATTACATCTAGACGTCGGGAGCGATATGGTAACCGTGCGCGATAAATTTAGACAGGAGATTTTGTTACGACGTTCACCATGATCACATTATGAGACTTGTTCACGACTGATCTGATAGCAGTTGTGACGTTATCAGCTTTTCGTTTCTGTTCTGACGCTCCACTTGTCGCATTTATTGAAAGCAGTCCAACGTTGTCTCGTCGGAGATACCCCGGAGATTGCTCTCTCTCTCGGTCTCTCTCTCGCTCGCGCGAATCTCCTTCGGTTTTGTCTTCTACCGTGACTTTTGCTACATATTCAACTCTGCCACGGCATCACCACTTGTTCCCATGGTGATCGTCTCCGTCTTAATCGATGAGTCGGACAGTGGCCAGCGATTTAAGAAACCGATCACGAGCTTGTGAAATCTGTAGTCCGACCATGTCTCTTGCCCGTTGGCACGCCAGCGGACACGAAAAACCGACAGATAACCTTCGGTTACACATTTATATCCATCGTACAGTAAAATGATTATCGGACAGCGGAAGGTTCCGATCCCGCGCCGTCAATTCGCTCGGATTGATTCCACCTTCAGCAAGGGTAGTAAAGGAAACCTGTGGTTATCAGGTGACATTTTCGTGCCACAAAGTAATTTTCCGCTTATTGGCAGTGGCGAGTGGGAAGTTTTTACATCTTAAATCGGTTATCGGGGATCCGCCGAAAGAAATCCAAGGGCGGTTTCCTGGAGTAGTGAAGTTGTCTTCGAGCGTTCACCTCACCTCCGCGCCGGCAGCATCCGCGGAACTAACCCACGAAATCGCGAAATTCACATTCGAGATAGATGCAAAAGGCCAGCCCACCTAACGCGACGTCTTCTCAGATCCCGTGATGTCAACAAAGACCACCGCGAACCGCCACCGCCACATTGTTAGAGCTCACGAAATTTCTGGATCACGCTCTCTGTAAGGCGCGCGGTGTTTTGGCGACTGTGGTGAGCGTCAATGCAGCAACCAGTTGACGAGTTTAGGCAAGCTAGGAGATTCTCGGGATTCAAGCGGAGTCCGTTCCGAATAGGAAACTTGCCGCTGTGTTTTGGAGACAAGATTTCCGAGCGAGCGTTCCGGATGCTTCGGACTGTCTTCGATCGATCGTGATATTTGCAAATGAATTCAAAATGAAGCTCATCTCGAATAAGGAGCTTGACTTCAGTTGTTCGATGAACAGCAGACTTTCTTTTCGATTGGTTAGAAGAATCTTCTGCAGAAGCTAGAAGTCACTTGTGTGGAATCGAGGTGTGGAAACATCTGGAAGTTGCCGCTTCAAGCAAATTTTACGTCTCTTCTCGCCGCTTGTTCGGAATCATTGTAGAAAACGTTGCCACAGACGCTTGTAATTTCTCACAGCGGGAAATCTGTGAATGTAGATGTGTTAAAGTCGACGACGAATAAAAACCATCGCTTGATATTCCCCGATGAGAGCGCGAAAAGGGTATCCGATATTTCCGAAAATTGTCGAAACTCGCTTCGAGACCTCGGACCTTACTCTCCAAGGCAAACAGTCATCGCTGCAACAATTTCTAGTGATGGAAGATTCCATAGTTTACTACCTGCGACTCAAATTCTGTGAGCATCTATGGTGTGACACTTGACGAGAGGACTTTAGCTCAATGACACCAAGGGCTGTTAACGATCGATTCGACTCAAGGCGTCAGCTTAAGGACCCGCTTTTCGGATGACGTAAAGAACTCAATTACGTCTTATTTTATTATGACCAGACCCGAAGC
Organism: Neoseiulus cucumeris; assembly: GCA_021527715.1. Taxonomy (NCBI): domain Eukaryota; kingdom Metazoa; phylum Arthropoda; class Arachnida; order Mesostigmata; family Phytoseiidae; genus Neoseiulus; species Neoseiulus cucumeris. Next base: position 1,467,660 of record JAJSRV010000004.1, on the reverse strand, counting down.
TATTTCCAAGATGAAATCGTCTGCCCTGTCAAAAAACAGCTCCATCTGTTTTCAAGAGACCGGTATCGTGCGTCACACGTCCCGTCGTCGTCACACGTAGCTTGGAGTGCCTTTTTCCTTCGTTCTTGAGAGCCTCAAACCGTTTCGAGAGGCTTCGAATCATGGAAAAAAGCAAATCATTGGAGATTGAGAGTGAAGCGTGAAATTGCCGGAATCCGCTTCGCTTTGCGATATCCAAGAAATGACAGCAAAAAAAAAGACACAGAATCGCACGATCTGCGGTTTTCCCGCGGCGTTTGCTTTAGACAGACGCTAGAATGGACAGGGACGGGAGAGTCGAAAATGTAAACTGGACGTAACTCGAGAATTTCCCAAAATCAGCTGAACTTCAACGATCATTCGAAGAGAGGAGTCTTATTGAACTGTGGCACGATATCTCAAGGTCGTTTCGATTCAATTTGATTCCTGAACAGATATCGATTCGCAAAGCTCGGAGTTCAGAAATCGATTTTCGAACGTATAATCTGAACTTCGTAGTCGTCCAAGTTGTACGTAATGTCATGTAATGAAGTGAGATCTTTTTTATCGAGGAAGAGAACAACATTGGCATTATTCACAGGAAGTTATTTTCTGAACTTTCAAACTTCCGAACTTTTAGGTTAGGAAATTGAATTCCGTCGCATATTGAAATCCAGTCGTGTGCATTGAGCAGCCCGAAACAGAAAGTTCCATTGTAGGATTGACTTCGGTGGTGGCTCATCTCATACGGAGGAACGCTGCGGAAATCCAAAAAGTTCTCATCTGGGACGATATTCCATCAAATTCAAGTTGGACGCGAATGCCGAAATCCAGTTCGCTCGTAATGAAGAAGTAGCACGAGAAACTTTTGGTCTTCGGGTTCCGATGTCGACATTTCCACTCTTTCTTCCACAGACTCGTTCTCCGTCGTGATCGAACTCGTCTCGAAGACGCTTATCGCAGTGACCACGCTTCGTTGGACCGCGGACTGCGAGTGTTCTCCTCTATCTCTGTCGCTCATGAATAAAATCCATAATTAATGAGCCCATTTCTTTCGATCCTACCGCAACGAGTGATGTCATGATGGATGAATTGTGTCATTCTCTCGTGAATGGAAAATTTCGGAACCATGAGCTGATGAAATTATCTGTTTTGTGCAAATCCGTCCAAACAGGACCGTTCGGAGAATCCCCGCAGTTCATTTCTCAAAAACCGCGTTGGACAAGCAACTCAGTCCCTATGATTCAAGAAATCGAGATTTCATTTCTCCTTAGGCTGGCTCGCAAAATATAATTTGAAGTAGAGAGAAAACTCCGTTAAAAGCCATTTCTCCTGTGAAAATAGACAAACGTCCTTGGATCTCGTCAGCTATCGCTACTCAACCGTGGACTCGTCGCCACACGATTGGAAAACTGAGAATTTTCGATAAGATTTCCTTTCCGAGTCCTCTGTAAGTGCGCCTGTATTCTACTCAGCTGTGAGATTGAACTTTATCCGATTCCGGCGCATGCGTTGAGTCGTTGGCACCGGAAGAACTTTGAGCGATCACTTTTTTTGACGACATCCATGGATGGATGCACAAGAATGCTTTCAATGGTATCAATCAATGGTCGCTTGAATTTATGGTGGAGCTTGAACTGTTTGTTTCTGGACCTAGTTGCAGGTCTCCCGTGAATAACAAGTCGTGTCGTTGTAAAGGGGCCACAAAGACAAGTTCTCAGACGATAGCCGTAGCATCTCATTTGGATTTCATTCTCACGTTGACCGGCTCACGTGCTGTCTGAGAAGCCAAAAACAAGCCACTCATGTTTGAAAATTCATGAGCGTGCTGACCAAAACAATGGCTTTCGGAGAGATAAACTTCCTGCGATGTTTCTCGCTCGATTGTCGCTACGGTCCTAGAGATCATTTCCGGGACAACTGGATCCATACATTCCATTATCCTAGTGGCCAATTGCCAGTTGGATCTAAACTATCTCCAACGCTCTGTCGTCGATCTTCGATGCATCCATGCTTGCACGTGTGCTGGAAATCGCGTCGACCACTCGCCCGACTTGAGGGTGAAATCTCAGAATTCGCCAAATATCGATGGATTCTCTAGTCGCTCTCCGACGAGAACAGAAGATCAGGATTAGAGAATAAGACAAGCAGGTCGCGGACTTTCGTAATGAAGATCTCATCTTCAGGGGGCGAGATTTCTACAAGATTCTCTCCCTGAATCCGTGTCCGTGTTACGCCCCTACAGAAACGTGAGGCTTAATTTGGAACACGGTCATCTTCTCCTCACCTTAGGAGTTGGTTTATGACACGAGTTGACCGACACAGGGAACAAGCTACGAATGGAAGCCATTCAGCGAACACGACGCGCTCGATCAGTGCAAAGTTCATGATCCCGAATCGATCATGAGTGGAGCTGGCATCATATTCGAACGGTTCATTCTATTCTTATACAGAATAAATCTGCGCCGAATGGTGACAGGCAACTGTGTCAGGCCAATGGTGAAGATGTCCTTCGACTCAATATTGGCAAATAAAGGCAATGTTAAATTCGTCGGCTAATAGTCCGACCCTCCCAAAACTTCCAAAAAAAATCATGTTTCACAGTGCTCTCCCACTGCCGATATCTCTCGAAGAATGTTCATGTCCCCAACACCCATTCTTAAGTTCGAAGCAGAAGTTCTGTTCACCGGAATTCGGATGTCAGGAGATCACTTGAGATGATCGAGTAGTGCGCGGTCAGTCTTCTCCTCGAAGATTTGCATGTGTGCTACCAAGACCGCATCGGCGCTGTCCAGAACGAGAGGCTGTGGCAAAACCGGTAGCTTTAATACCGATATCCTAATAAGCGGTTACGCTCTCAATTCGAGAAAAGTTTTTCCTAGGAGCCAATGTTGCTCGGGCTGCGAAGCATCTCTTGCAGATCGACCTTCGGCACGTGAGCACCACCCAACATTCTAACAGTGCCACTCGAGAGTCAGCAAGGCATGCGGACTCCCAATTCTCCTGAGAGTAGCACTCGCATTCGGATCGGAATTATTTCCGGAAAGGCTCGTGATATTCTCGAACCGTGCGTCGTTGATTGGTACCATGAACTACTGTCCTGTTTGGAGAGAAAGAGAAAATCGAAACTGCATCGGGTTTGATGCTGAACCACTTTTATTGATTCGTTCGGATGAGCGTGAACGCCTGCATTCTCTATTTACACGGTATATACAAACCCTCGAGCATTACTCCAAACTAATGTGATCCGTCTCTTGAAAACGACGTATCTTCGAAAAATTTCTGTTCAAAACTCAGGTCTGTATTTTTCTCCTCGTCCTTGGCATCGCCGTAATGGCTGACGTATATCATCTTGATGGTTGCTGCTCCGTCGTTGTTGCTACCTCGTTCGTTGTGGATGTCGACTCCGTTAACATAACTTTAATGTACTCTGCTGTCTTGGACTTCTTTGAATGTTTCATGAATTGATTGCAGCATTATTCAGATAAAGGATTGATTAATTCAGGTTATGGGAATTTGCTTCGAAGTCATCCACTCGAGACAATTTAAACCTCGATAGATCTCATGATGTTCCTTCGACGGTTCTGGACCTGGATCATCGACTTGGCGATCAACTCGTCGGCTGAAACACAGGATAACGTTTTCTGAAGATCCATTCTTTTTAGTTCGTGTGAGAAAACATTGGAGTTCTGTCAGATAGTCTAAGGTGGTACGATCGTCTGTGTCGTCCACTGCTGGAGGACAATCTCTGATGCGCTTGACGGATCGTTGAAGCAAGCGATCAGCTGGGGAAATCTATTCTTGAGCGGGACCGACCGAACGATCTTCCTGATGGGATGCTGACTGAGACCAGGTCAGGACACACTTTAGAAGAATAAGTAACTCTTGAACCAGACGGCGCAGTGGGCCAAGCGAAGGTCGAACGAGAGACCTGAGACAAACGAACGAAGACACTACATGGCCTCAAACAACCACGGTCCGGTGGCAACCGCAAATCTTAGCAGGTAGCCTGACATTGTGTCCTAGGCCTGATCGTGCGTATCTAGAGTAACGAACTACATAAATGTCACAGAGCCGCTCGATCACAATTCCGTCCCAGCCGTTCGGTCTCCGGGTCGGAGATAGAGAACTGTTGACACCGAATAGTTAATGATCGGCGAGCACTCGAAGCGTGACACCCGATGGCTATGACCGGAGAAAAGGGCACGGGCCAGCAATGAGCATCCACCTTCACGAGCCTTGATTTGTGGAATCGAAGAAAAAAGTGGGAGTACTCAAGGGTTCATTCAGATGAAATGCAATTTTCAGAACTCTCTTGTTAGCCTCACACATCAGTGAATTGAAAAAAAATCCGAGCGAAATAAAAACCGCCCGAAGCTGAAGAACACAAACAGAAGAGCACACTTGGGAAAGCCAGCGAGGGAAGAAGAAGGAAGCGAAAACCGGATTATTTGCGCAGATTGGAGCTTTTGAGTGTTTTTCTGCTTTTTTTCTTTCTCGGTGTTGTTGACTTACTTAAAATAATCACTGACCGGAGATACACTTAGAAGGTGTGCTGCGCCACTGCGCGCTGTGAGTCTGTCGAAGAATATAAACTTATTCTCAGAGCTTCCCAAGTAGCCCTCGTAGTCGGTATTTCACTTCACAGAGTATCCTTATTCTGGGTGGCTTCGATTCGACCAGACTCATGGAGGAGATCCTGGCTCGAACTCTCTGATATCACGGCACTGATATCTCGCTCGATCAGGACACACCAGATCGATTCCGATTTCTATCGGTTCCTAGGAAACCACCAGAAAGAAAACGAACCGAACACTTACTGTGCTTTTGATCTGCGACAAACGCTTCGCCTTCGGCTTCCAGGTCGCTCATGAGCTGACTCGCGGTGCGGACCGCGCGATCTGACGACGTCGGACGGTTGAGCTCGTAGACTCCGCTCAAACGGTTGTTGCTTTTGCGATCGATCTCGTCGAGGCAGTTGGAATAGAGCGATTGACCGAAATTGTAATTGATTTTGTACATCTGGGTCAGCGGTCTTCTCCAGTGCTTCGGCATCGTGCTCGCTAGCTAGTTAGGTACGCGTCGGAACTCGAACACAACCTGGCAACAACAACAATCTACAGCAACTGAGTCTCAGAGCCGAGAGCCGCCTGTCTTAGAGATTCCGGCGGCCTTGCCCAAGGGTGAGAACAGAGAAGCGAGGCGAGGATGTGAAGTCGGTCTCCGGTTGGCTGTTTGGACCCCAAGTAACCGCGTGACTTCAGAAAGAAGCACTCTGCGGAGAATTGCCTCCCTGTTTCCCAGGCATTCTCCGGGAGATTGTGGCAAGCCTCGTGACTATTGAACTCGAGTCTAGAAGTTTGGTTATTTGGCCGACCCATAACGTCTCATTCATTTCCTTGTCGTCACGACCCTCCGAATCGAGGCTCCCTCTTGATAGCGGAACTCAGAGAATCGGTGAAAAATCCCGAAAAGCGGATGTTCTCGCCTCTTCGAGAGGAAGTTGAAGAGAGCCATGAAGTGTTCTCCTCGACTCGGGAGAAGCGATGAATCTTCTTGAGAAATTTTCGATCGAGTTGTGGTGATCATTTCTCGACATCTTCCTGTCCGAGAAATCGAGGAAGGGGTGCCAGACAAGAAGAAACTGGTAGTCTGGGGCTGGAATTTAGCTAAGTTTTACAGAATGGGTCTTCAGAGAGATTCTCCGCCGGATGGTAGGAGGCTAGATTTCCTCTAAGCTTTGATGTGAGGTTGCACATGTGCAAACGTGGGTCGTCCGCCCGAACCATCAGTCCATGTCTATAATTCCTCGATCTTCATTTCTTCATCGACGTTCGACCGCTAGTTTGAAGCGGAAACGGTGTTTGCTGACCAGAAATGTCCAACTGGAAAGAATCATTCGGCGGAAACGTGGTGAATGGCGATCGGGGAAAACGAGAGAAGTTATTCTGGACTATGGTCAGCGGCTCTGTCTGGAAATCGCACAGGTTCGATGCCAACAATTCTCAGCACTCAGATTCGGAGAATCGTTGGAACTTTCTTCCTCTCCAACGATTCTCCGATTCGGTGCACGAGAACCGAACTTCGTAGCGCTCTGCTAAAAAAAAGTGCACCTATCGGGTGGTAACTTGTTCTCCAAAAAACTTTTACGACGTTCAAATGAGAACGGGTGACACTTGGCGAAGGGAGGAACCGCCTCATGGAGAAGAAAGCTTACCGACTGACATTCTTCAAACAACACTTGAGCCTGTCGTACTCGACAGGACCTCGGGGTCGAAATATCCGTTCATTCACTCATCCACGAGCTCTCAATCTATCGTCGCCAAGTCGTCGTTCTATTCCGAGCATTATCATCGTTAGGATGTCACACTATTCAAGGGGTTATTTGGAAGGGACTTGAGCTACACTTGTGTTATGATACGCCACAGGAAGATATGTTTATCCCGAGTACGCAGCCAGATGACGCATCTGCGAATTCCGAAAAAGGATGAGTCGACTTGTTTTTTTCGGATTGAAACTACAAAGGTTAACGAGCCAATCGAAAACCGAACCGAAAAAAATATAGCACTGACAAACGGTAAGAAAATCTGGGATCTGCATTTTCGATAAACTCGAAGCGGATTATGATGAACACGATCATCATCATTTCGCATAAGTAATGAGACACAGCGTGAGTTTTCTGTTTCGCGTTCTTGCTATCATGAGCTCGTCAAAACCAATCCTGAACTGCTCCGCGAAGAGGAAATCGTGGAAAAATCGACGTGTCTCGCCGACTATTGCTGTCGAATTGATCTGAAGGAGAAAAAAAGGACGATGGAAGGTGGTTTGTATCGGCTCGTCAGACGAACAAGGGCGAGACAGCGAAATCGTCGCCGAGAAGCACGGGTCGCGGCAGACCATCGTCTCGGTAGAGCTGTATTGTCACAAGAGGTTTCCTCGCGCTCACGCTCAGCCGGGATAAGTTCGAGGTTGAAGGCAACCGGTTCAACGATCTCGCCCGTGTCGTAAAGATGAGTGAAAAGTCAGCTCTTCCGGAAGAGACAATCTTTACCTAGGCAGCCTCGATTTCTGGTCACAAAAGTGCTGAGTACGGAAGGCTGGAAGACGACACCGATCGCTACCATATTCTATTGTTTTTCCTCCCTACGTCTCAAGCCAAGCCTCCCACATCAATCGTGCAAGAAAAAAAACTGGACTGAAATCGTTCACGATCGGTCTATCAGCTCATTGCAATACTTTTAAAAGCCCCCCTGCAACCTCGCTCGAATACAAAGCACTCGTTCCTCTGAATTAAGGTATTTTCGGGCTTCGAGAAACAAAGGCTGCGTTGCAAAGGTCTATGGCAGGCGTCCTTGGGACACTTTGAACCAGACGTGATCGGGTCGGCAGCGTCGCTTTTTGTGGACAGTCGTCTGACGATCTGAGTGTCTATGTGCAGATGTCTCATCGAGCTTTGTGTTTCGGACGCCCTTTTCGACGTGCAGGGAGAAAACGAGGAATACAACACATCATGAGGAACCGCTTTGATAGAGGAATGACGAACGCACTCTTTTATTATTATTGAGCGAAATCGCAGCAAAGGTGGAAACAGGTCCGAACCTTTCTGAGCCTTCTTCGAAACCCGCTCGGGCAGACACGGGGCTCGTTCGTCTCTTCTAAATCGACTGATGAGCGACCGTGTGTAGGAAAGGTCATCCTTTGACGTCGGGCTCGGAGCATGCTTTGTAAACACTAGCGAGCTTGAGGACTCTAGCAAACGACCTCACATTCCTCAGGGCGTTAGCGTACTATGAGCACTCAATCAAAACACTCGGCAGTGGGCAACGGTCCGATCGATTCCGTCCAGATGCAAACCTTTTCGGCCTCAAAAAAGCTCGAATTAGACGGTGAGAAAATGGCGCCACGCTGTTCTCAGACACAGCGGTACGCTTCACCTTGGCAGAAATTCTGAGGAATGTTCAAAGTTGGCAAACATTCCCGAAAAAGCCTCCGCGGGGATGATTTTGATCCGCTTAAACACACTTGACACCCTTTGGCTAGACAGGTTTCTTTCCAGAATAGTTGAGATGTCACTCAAACGTGAGTATTTCTAGTTTGAGTGCATAGCCCTTAGACACGACGGAGTGTCGCGTCGCAGTACCTTGACCCACAGTCGACGCTTTGAATAGAACTGAATCGGTGTGGCCCTCGTAGTTTTGTGTCAAGATCGCGTGCGCTCTGTTGAAATTCTGTCTCCTCTCTACCTTCGTCGCGACATCTATCAAACAGCTTCGTGAATCACCGACTTTTCATTAAGGCTCCTTTCCTTCACAAAGGAATAGCGAACGCGACCTGTTCGCGGCCCGCTCTGAGTCGGTGGAACTACAGAGCCGAGGTGATTAGCGACATCAAAATCAATCTTCCTCTATCTCATCTGTTTTCCTTCCGCTTTCTTCCTTCCCAGGTCCGAGTCGGAACGACCCCTACAGATCAAGCTCGGCCGCCACCACGAGACAAGGCTATGTCGCCAAGAGCTTGTAGTCAGCTGTGCAGGTCACGCTAGTGGTTTTCTCGGCCCAGATTGTATCACACCAGACCAAACTTAGGAGTTATCTCCAAAACCCGAACGTCCGCAATTGATGTCTAGCACAAGAGTCAATCTTACTGACACTTCGATCGTAGTCTTCATGGAAAGAATCGGCATGAACTGTGCCATGCCCCCGTCCGCTGCCTCCGAAGAGACGTTGGGACTCCACCAGGCCCGGTCCGATCGATTTCTCTCTAAGGAACGAGATTGTGGGTCATGAGAATATTTATTCGATACCTTGAGAATATCTTTCTTGTATTCTTGTGGAAACAATTGCGTTGAATAGGGTAAGAGAACGCCACTTCTTTCCATCCTCCGTTATCTTAGATAGAAGTTCCTGAACTTTCTGTAAAATTACGCCATCAACCACTTTCTTAAGACTAACATGAAAGCAGGTTTGTGTTCGTTCTGAATATTTTAGCCTCAAACGAGTTGTAAGGTTTTCACGCCCTGAGGGAAGTCATTGACTCATGATTCGCTCGGACGGAAATCTCACCGAAGAAGGAACATCTTAGGAACTCCGCATACACCACTATCAGACATTTAGAGTGATTTGGGGATGTCTTACATCTCCTCCTCGAAAAGCTTTCCTTCGAGTGTTTTTCCGTTGCCGGTGTTCGATAGTTACTTCACTTCGAAGGCTTCGAAATCCACTTCGTGTTGAAGTATTCCATGAAATACGAACTCGACAGAGACTACAGGAACGGGGGGCTTTTTGGGCAAAAGTTTGCGGTCTGCTGGACACGTCACTATGACAGTGTTCTCGGCGAATTTCATGGGGATCCTCGCCAAGACCTGGAAAGTTTTGAAATCGACTTGGTCATCACTCTGAATACAACTTCGGTCAACGCGATGTAAGGAGCAACTGGAGAAAACCACTTTTCGTCCATATTTCATCAAGCTCGACGACGAAGTGGATTCATGGGCCGATCTTGGAATGAGAAGTTTGCACTCACTTTCGCCTCGCAACCGCTTATCATCTCTCCGAGCTGTTCTGCGTTGGGGGAACACGATTTCGTCACGTAGAAATTCCATCCTTTGAAAAATTTTGTCTCGCCGGCGAGTCGTAGTGTATTCACCAGGCTGAAATTGTACCTTTTTTCTGCAACCTCGTCGCGCAGCATGTAGTTCTCGATTCCTGAAAACAGGTATGTAATTTGATGTTTCAAATGAACAAAACGGAATTTCGAATTTTCGAAGATATAGCTCCGGATTGAGGCTCAGCGTGGCTGCCTACCGAGAACTTTCTTCGCTTTGGAAGACTCCAAAATCCAACTCGAGCTCACAACGGGAATCCCTTTTGCCATCGCGTACATCATCTTTACTGTCCTCGTGAACTTTGCTGCGACCACGACATTGCATTGCGATATGATGTCGGTGAGTTTGAGTCCGAGTTTGAGAACTTCCTCGCGCGGCGGATTCTCGATTCCTGGGAGAGGACGGAGAAGAAATATCTCGATCAACATTTTCTGCGGTTCTGCTTCAGAATAATTGTGTCATCCCCGACGTGTCGTCTTTCGATTGGAATCATATTCTTCGATCGATCATTGTTTACCTGTGAACATGACTCGAGCTTTCGCCATGCGACTCAGTCCAAGCGAGCTGTCGGAGCTGGCGATGCTCCCGTTGATCGACGAGTTTGGATCATCGCCGCCTTTGCCATTGGCTTTCTCGATCTCACCACCAGCTTTCATGCTTACCGTTATACTGCTCGATGACTTCCGGATCAATCGACTCCGCTTTGGAATGGACTGTTCTTTTCCGACGAGGTTCGATAACGAGCGTACTCGACTAGCCCTCTGCAAAGGAATCATTCGTGTCCCTCGTTATTTTACCGAGTGATATCTGATGTCCGTGACGTTGATTTAGTTTCAATGCGGGGTCGATGTTTCATCATACTATAATCGAAATCGTTTGTAGGTCGATAAATGTGGTCGGGACTGGCCGATGTCGATCCCTGAATCTGAACTTACGACTCCAGGCCCCGTGAGCTGTTGACGTGTACGGAGAGGCCGCCCTTCAATGAGTTCCGGATTGATTTCCTCACTGAATTCCACCTGAATGCCCGATGCAAGCTCTGACGATTCTGATTTCTTGGCCGCGGTGCGTTTCCGAGTCGCCACCGGTGGATCCTGCGATTGAAACTAGAACTTTTTAGATTCATTGCTCAGGAGAAGAATTGATTCCAGCGATAAAAATCGTTGCCATGGCCTTACCACTTCTATGGTGTCCTTAGCGTAAGGATCCGGGAGTTCCGTTTTACTCGATTCTGAACTTCTGGTGTTTCTAGGACGAAGCGTCCTCCTGATGAGCGAAAACAGCTTCCAATTATGGTAACCTCGTCTAGGATTGTCAAATGAGATGTTTCACGAAATAAAAAGAGAAAATTTGCAAGCTGCAAATCAGAAACTCACCTCCTAGGGAGAGATTCCGAAGAGCTTTGAACCGGAGTTTCCTCAACTTCGTTCGTCTCCGCCGCGGGTTTTTCGTCGACTTTCTCGTCCGGAACAGTTTCTGCGACGAGAACCTCATTCTGGGATTCGTCGTGTGCCTTCGTCTTGGCTGAATTCCTGAGAATGAAGAGGATACTCCGCTCAGTTCTAAGCAAGGACACTATGTAAACGCGAAACTCATGACGATGCCTTGAACCCTCTCAATGAGGGAACACGAGGAGAAACACCGAAGACAGCGACGTACAACACCAGATAACAATGCGCGACTTTTTGTGCACATCTCAGATCGTACTCTGTCTGACGTCGTCGAATCGTTTCCTCATCGGCATCTCCTTCTAGAGTTTCCAGAACCCTGAGGCTGTCAATGAAACCGTGGTATTATGGTCATCGAGAAATGAAAGTTTCGCCTCCACACCACGATACTCGTAGCAGGAATCGATACTCACTGAGCAGCTGCAGTCGACCGCTTGGAAGTCCGCGACGGTGTTGTTTTCGGGCGCGTCTCAACCCTGCTTGACAAGGATTTCATTAGTTCGGCGTGCGCGGATTGCGTCTACGGATCACTCACGGAATAAGTTATGTAACATCGTCCTCTTTAGGCGAGGGCGCGCAACTGAATCAACTCCTTCCGGGCATAGAATCTTACTTGACACTGATTCCAGCACTTTTTTCAGTGTCGTCAGATCGGCTCGCCCGAGTTCTTCTCGTGGATCTCGCAGGTCCTTCAACTGGACGAGCGCGCGGTGTCTCTGGTTTGCTGTTGGCGTCAACGTCGTTCCTCCTCGCGGACCTCCGAGTGCTGGTCTTTGGAGTTCTCTCGCTGAAGATTTTATGGGAGAAGAAAACTTGAAATCTCCTCTGCTCTTGATTTGAAGTTTGTGATTCATGCCACACTTTCGAACATTGCGCTCGAGACACCAGATCCCATTAGCGTACCCATTGCGTGATGCTGGTGGTAAAGCGAAATTCTCCACCTCTTGGCTGTCAACGATTTTCGCCATGCGCTGAGTCGCCTCGTCTTGACTGTTATAGAGTCGTCGTCTGCGTGCGCGTGCGCCCTCGGTTGGCGTGTGTTCGGTTTTCTCGTCATTTTCGCAGTTTCCTCGTTGGTTTCCATCACTGAAAAGCACATAGGCACGCTCCGTAACTCGACAATCGAGGATTCACCGCTCGTCCGAGACAATCACCGCGCACGGGAACAGATGGAATTCTCTGATGCTCCTACCCGCCGGCTGCTGGTTTTGGAGATGAACCTCTGGGCGACTTGGACTCTGCACCTTCGACCGTGGGCGGACTCTCTTGATTCGACGAGACCGGCAAAATATTGCGGTGACGCTTCTCTGGGCTGCTAATGTCGGGACCTGGGAAGCTCCTGAAATAGCGTAGCATGAAATCGTTCAAGAAAAACCAGTCCATCAGTGATCGAGATTGCGCGACGAGGTATCTAGCTTCGTTATCGTGTAGATTGTAGATAGGATTAAGCGAAAACTGAAGATTTTTTTAACTGACCTCTTCCGAGATGGGGTTTCATAACCATCTGCCGCCGCATTCTTGGTTTTTCGCTCATCTCTGTCTTCTCCGGTCGTGATGATAGGTGATATTGGCTCAACCATGTTGGTGAATGCTTGAAGGAACAATAAATGAAGTTGAATTGGAATTCATTTCATGGTAGAAACGATAGCAACACAGCAGACTTGACGAATGGACGAAAGAGGCGAAACGAACGGGAGAAGAACGTGCAAGCGAATCGATCACGCCGCCGGACTGGAACCCGAGTCGACAGAACTGATCTCATGTCACAAAAAAAGAAGAGATTCCACTAAGAGAGAAACTCTCGCAGGGCGGAAATCTTGCAGGCAGACGAAACGAGGCGACCGAGCTGTGAAGACGAGAAGATTTGACGGGATTCCTCTTAGTACCAAAAACGGAATCCAGACGATACAACCACAGTTCTCGCATCTCAGGACGAGGAACGGATAAACTCACACGAAATCACAGCCTCAAGTGTGCCTCGTTCTCTCAATTCTCCTGCGTATTCTTCGTTAAAACCTCCAGGAGTTTGTGCCAACCATTCTGCCACTTTTTCTCGTCTGGTGGCGACACTTGGGTATTGTTGGAATGAGCGCAAGACGACATATTCTAGAGCATTGATAACGTTTCGGTACAGGGGTTTTATCCAGGTTCGGGATATCGATATTTTTTTCGAGCTATCAAATTCGAAGTCGAACTGTCATCGAATATTTGACTTTTGTGATCAAGTGAATAAGTCGAAGCTGGGAAAGGGAGCAGGAGAGTAATCTACCGCATGGTGGACAATCGGTGAGCGCCAGGTCTACATTTTCCGCGACATAGGCGTACGCTTCGTCCTCAAGGTATCTGACAAGAGGCCTCTCCGGATCGGATGAGAGTCTGTCATCGGATACGCCATCGCCTGGGGGGCTCGAACTCTCCCGTAATTCTCCTCTTAGTCCAAGCGCTTCAAGAAAACTGTTGCGCGATCGTTTGGGTTCAAAATCGATTTCTGGAATATTGGGTGCTCCTGTACCCGTCGATGCGGAGTGCTGCTCTGCATCTTGATTCGATTCTGAGCCTCCATCCCCCTCGGTAGAAGTCCCAGGATCGGCGTCGCGTCCCGGCGCCTCTGCTTGTGATGGCGTCCCCATTTTATCGGACTCGCTCAGCAGAGTGAGCCTCAGCGACTCTTGAGTTCGTGTTTCCGGAGACGAAACGGGTCGTCGGTCCGCGGGAAGGGGCGTCTTGAACTGGAAAAATCATTCATGGTCATCGCACCAAACTATTTCAGATGAAAAGAGGTGAAAATCATTCGATCTGATGCGATTTACATCGGACGTAGATACGTTTCGCTGCTCTTCTGTTTCCGGGATCTCCAACTTCTCATCTGACAAGTTCTGATCTGTTCGCGAAGTGCTCGGTTTTGGTGACGTTTGATTTTGCGTGTCTTCGACGATCTGTACCCCGGTGAGAATTTCGGCATCCTCGTCGAATTTTTCGGCTTCTGAAAGAGCGATCCTCCGTGATCTTCCTTCCTGGTTCCGCTTCATTTTTCGATGCAGCGAATACGTAGAAGTTTGAAATTAAGTAGAAGTGTACACCGACCTGCAGGGCAATCACCGCCAAGTGGAGCATCGGGACTTCCCGGATGTTCATTTTGATCCGGAGATTCCTGTGCGCTCTTTTCGAGAACTTCATCCGCTGCTTCCTCCGCTGGAGTGGGCTCCGGGGATGCGTCCCTCACAATGAGCGTGCTCTCCAGGTTTTTCGCACATTCGTCTCGAAGTGCAGGAGGCTGGAAAACAGGGCCTCAAATCAATTCAAAATGAAATGGCTCTCTGAATAGTGAAGAGGGAGGAGCTCATCAGAGTGACCCTTTCACGATCAGAAACATCACCTCTCGATTCTATCAAAAAACATTCATTGATGACATTATCGAGGTTTCACTGTATTCGGTCAAACTCACCTCAGTTTCGAGATCTGGCAAGCTCTTCTGAACTTTTTCATTTGGGTCATCCTCTTCGTCGTCTGAACTCAGGACAACAACGTTTCTCTTCTTGACGAATTTCTTCTTGACTATTGGCTCCACCGGCTGACTTTCAGGTAACATCGGCTCGCCCGCGAAGGAGTCGCCGCTATCTGATTCAGCGTTCTTGGCGACGTCATGTTTTTTTTGATTCGGCTCCGCATCCTCATCAGGATCATCATCGATTTCAACAACTTTCGGCGGAGAGCTGTCCTTCGATGAAGTCCGACGATTGTGCCCAGATGGAGAATGACTCTCAGCGCGCACGACGGTTGTCAACTCCCTGTAAACGTTCCCGCCGCGACAGTTCTAAATATACGCTGCTTTGTATAGACTTCGGGAGAATAGTGTTTGGAAGAAAATGAACACTCGATCAAGGAGCTCGTCAGCTTACGGATTCACTTCCTCCTCCGGTTCTTCGTCACTGCTCAAGACAACCGCCTCGGCGTCATCGTCGGAATCGTTCTTCTCGAGCTTCCGTTGCTGAGTTGCCGGCACAAAGCAATCATCTTCAAACGACGATTCCATGAGATGCTCCCGTGCTTCAGTTCTTGGAGGAGAATAGAGACCTGTCGGAACAAAAACATTCAATCAATTCTGGTAGTGAGAAGCTCTTTCCTGGAAGGAGCTCGATGCGCAGTTTGTCTGGCGGTGACGATCGCGCAAAACTCTGATCGGTGAGCTGAACCCACGAGTTCAACAAGCGCCAGGGAGTCCAACGGAACGGACTCATTCGAATCCCTGCGACATTATCAGCGGATATTTTTGTCAATCGAAAGCGATACAACATGTAGTTAGATTCGATTCATCAAACAGATTCACATCAGTGAATATTCATCGATGGACATTCCAGATATCGTGGGGCAGAAAACAGCTGATGTTCGTTTCGGAATCGTCAGCCTAAAGACACTTGATTGACTATGGCGCGATGAAAGTCTCCCGAGATTCTGATGAGACTTCGATCGAAAATTGAATTCTGTTGCCCACCTGGAATCACAGACTCTACAGGTTCTTCATCCTCCTCGTATTGCGATGCGTCGACAACGTCGTCACCATCTTCCACATCGTCCAGCTGGCGCGCAATATCCGGTGGGATGAATCCGCCCGAGGAGTCGATGTCAATCTGAGAAAGCAACTCCGTAGTTCTGAAATGTCATTCAAGACATGATTTTAGATTTTCTTTCGAAAACCATCGCCTGACAATCAAGCGAGAGTTCTGAACGTCGAACGCACCGCATAGTTCGCTTTTCGAGGAATTGCGACGGGCTCACTGCGGGAAGTTCACAAGAGCCCAAACTTTCTTCGACGTCGCATCCGCTGGATTCGTCATTCCGGAAACGATCTTCGAGTTTTGAGGATAAGTGTCAGCCAAAATCTTTCCGATGGCCGCAGCTGTTCTATTTACCTGTCATCTGATTCGTTAAGTGTAGTCGTTGCTTCCGAATCCAATTCGACATTGACAACTCTTCTGTTGTTCACTGTCTGGAAGTTGATTTCGACCTCGATGTCATCGAGTCCAGGCAGAGTGATCCGAAGTTTCCGAGGCAACTCTTCTTCTGCAGGTATCACCAGCTTGAAAGATTTCACGGTGTCAACCATCATAATGATTAACAATGACTCCTGTCGGGAGCCGAGAATCTGCTCGAGTTTGTTGAAGTCCTCTCGAGATCGTGGAAGTCACAGAAAAAAACACAGAAGATCGGTGCGCGAGGGAATATTTCCTAAGAACTATCTTTAAAATGATGAAACCGGCTCTCGATCAGCGGTTTTCGCTCCGCCACTCAAGCTGTTTTTTTTTCTTTCTGTTCTTTTCGCGCGCTCGCGATGGATGAACGCATTTCATAGCTCTACCCGGGCGGAGCGCTCCCGAAGACGCCCGAATTTTTCTCATAGCATTATTTCTTAACATTTTTCATCACGCTCTTTTGAATCCTTTATTTGCTAGATCCGTCCTCACTAGAACTCGGATCGAGTGAAAGAAAAAACTGACGAGCTCCCTCGTGCGAGGCACTATCGCCCTATGATGAATGAGAGACACTTTAGTGGTTCAAGGAAATCCTCTGAGGTCCCTGCCAGCGCCAGCAAGTATCTATTCTAGAGTTCGCGAACGAAAGTTTCTAGGGCATAAAATCCACTTCATCAACTTCTTCATGTTGTTCATGGAAGCTTTTTATTTGGAAACGTATATTTCGTTTGTTTTCAGCCGGTTACTTCAGTGCCATCTTCAGAAAAGAGTCTAGCCTCCACTCATCGGATTCTACCTGTGGATGGTTGATGACTTCTCGAGTTTAGAAATATGTGCCTCGAAATGTACATACAGCAGATCATGAGCCTGATTCATGTGAGTGGTTGCCCAAAATCTGAGCAACACGCCGTGCTCGCAAGAGAAATTTTCAAAGAGAGAGATGCCTGTGGACGCTCGCTCGGAAAATCAACGATCTTCGTTCCTGCAGATCTTCTAGAGGATCACAGCGGGCCTTCACTCTTATGATTAAGACTCTAAAAGATCACATCTTGATTTCGCTGAGTCGATGAGTTTTTCATGTGACGAGTGACTTCCCAGTCACTCGGAGGCGGTAAGCCCCTTCATGGAGAGTGCTTCCTTGAGCGGACCACGTTTACCTCATCACATGGTCCGGAACTCGTTCCTCTTTCTGTGGGATGCCCAAAATGTCACGGATTCAAAACAAGGTCATGGAGAATCCGGACATCATGTGATGTTCCTTTGAAAATGTGGAGACATGAATTCGCGAGCCTCTTTGCTCAAAATTCCATCTCATCACCTTCTGCTCGCCAGGCATCCGTCTTACACCCACGGATCCGTCCGATTCCGGGACGATTGGCGGCTCGAAAAGAAAAAATCGGCTGCATCGTAAGCCTTCCACCCGGGGATTTCATTGACTCTCCTTATTTCCGCTTTCCAGCTTTTTCGGAAACTTCATGTTGTGGTAATGTTTACGAGTTCTTGCAGCTACACGCTAATAGTATCTGCGTGGGGTGGGAGACCTGTCGCAGAAAATCCGGTCGATGACGCTCGGTTTGCTGTGATATTCTTGAATGTTTTTACGCGAGAGAGGATTTACCTATAAGCGCACAACATCGATCAAACCTCGCATCGATCAAACAGCTCATCGTTTCCTGCTCAAGAGTCTGATTGAAATCCTTGTTTATTTCTTTTCCTCTTTTTGAGTACCAGGTGCGGTACCTTGACTTATCCACGCCGAGGAGTGATCTGGACAGAAGCTTTAGGCTTTGCAGCGGCGGATGCTCGTGTTTGTACGGCGAAGAAGGCGTTCGGGAACATTGGTTCGCATTCCTGAATGAGATTCCATTGGTTCCCCTCGGAATAAGATACCGGTAGGATATCAGCGTACTTCCCTGTGTGCAAGCCGCGCTCGTTCTCGGGAAGATCTAGTTCTCTCCTAACCCGATGGCTTCCGCGCTCAGATGGAGCACCTCCCAGGAAGAGGACTGTCAGAGCGAAAGCTGGTATGGGAACTTTTAATAGTGGATGACATTTTCTCGTGGATTCAAGGTAGTGGATTGAGAATCGGCCCGATCGACTAAACATACTCTCAGGATTCAAGAACTCCGTCGATCAGCAATATTTTGTCGCAAAAAATTATCGATACGTAGCATATTCCGGAAGCTCAACTACTCGAGCCTCTCTAGAAAGGCCCCAGCAATCAATATTACCCAACACAGCACTCATCGCCAGATATGAACCCTGTTGGGATATGTGAGACAATCTCACATCACCCGATCTCGCATGACCAGATATTCCATGTTTCCTGTGCGTTTGCTGCACCTCTAGCAACCAAAATTTAAGAGACATCTGTCTGATTATATTCGGAATCGTCCTCGTGTGCGTCGAACGAATACGCTTGCATAGGCGCGGTTCTGCTTTTTTCGATTAGTTTTCGAGTCACACGGCCCACTCTCAGGTCAGACGGAGTCTTTCCCATGAGCCTATCTTATGGGAATGATTCCGAGTTTCCACCTGGTCTCGTCGCCTTATTGGTGATCTCAGGCTCCGTACAGGTTCCACGATCGATGAGAAACACTTTGAATTTAGTCATGGTCGAGCGTTGCTAGTGAATAGTGAACTACTCCCTCGTTAGTTCGAGATCTGCCGAAATACTGTCCTGAGAAGGCAAGGCGAGATTCAATCGAAGCATCGTTCGGATTCAGATCAACTCGGAAATTCAGATGTCGGCATCATTCATTGATTAAGTAAATATTTTCCGTTGGTGATTCATAATGCTCTCGCCGACAACACTCTTCACCATTCGGCCAGATTGAAATTCGCGATTCGAATTGATTTGCTCAGACGACCCGATTTGAGTGAAGATAGTTTGAGCAAGTGATTGTGTGTATCGATCGAAGGGAAAACGAGTGTACACCGCGAGACGAGAGTTACTTTTTAACGATTTCTATTTGCCTCAATCAGTGCCCACTGACAAGATCGTCCACATCTCTAATTCGATTCCGCTTCCTGCGCTATGCGCTGTTGTAACCGTCTAGATTTTGACGAATGACGAATCAAAGGAAGGAACTGATGTGTATGTACAATTGAGTTTTCACGAGCGTTCGTTGAGGATCATCACGGAGAAGTCAGGGCAGCATCGATGATATCTGTTTAGCAGCTTGCAGCTAAACCCATCCAGGTGAGATTCTTTCTGAAGTGATCGCATCGCAGCGCCCACATTTTCATGTCGGTTGAGCTCCGGTAACTAGACTGTTTGAATAGAACTTGAATGAGCATGCGTGTTCCCGCGGTTTCCCGATGAGAATAGAGATCCCCGCGTCGTTTGTCGACGAACTTCTGGAAACGCATCTTAGCATGGCAGACTCTGAGTTCTGCAAGAGAATGCATGAAGATTCACGCACTTGTCGAATCGGGTAATGAGTTTCGAATTCGAGGTGACAGCTCCGAATCGCTGCCCCTGATATCATACGAAGTAAAGTTATGGCTGGTAACTCAATTTCTCAAGGTACAATTTCCCTGAATCATATCGACCAACGTGGCTCAGCTCTTGCTCTTGCTCACCCGGGCGCCGCTTTCGGTCGCCATGAGACGTGATCAACTGGCAAGCTTCTCAGTTTTCCAGCAATTTTCTAGCTCAGGGTTTTTGTGTTGAAGGCTTTACCATAATCATTTATTTGATTGATGTAGCGGTTTTGCAATAGCGAACGCTTTGTGAAGTATTGTCATGGTGATCCTCAGTGACCGAGGAATGAACTTCCACTTCCACCCGACTCTAGGGCTCGATTTTATTGGCCAGTTCCTTTTGAGAATTTCTCTCGGAGGAATCTGGATAGTTAGGGATTCGGTGTATGCTTGGTGATAGCGCGTCAACCGGACTGGGCCCGTCCAGTGTTTTCAGAGAGGATGGGAAACAATTACGACCACTCCGAATATGCACGGTTCAAGCAGTCGAATCTCAAATCCGAATCACCAACGTCATGTTGTGCCGCTGCGCCGATGACGTGATCCACCAGATTTTCGTCTGCGGATTACGTAAGCCCTCGGCAAACGCGGCTTCTTTGCGGACCACTGTTGTTGGAGTCGAGAACGAGCAAACTATGTTTCTGTTCTGGAAGTTTTCTTGAAATTCCAAATTCCGGAGTCGAACTGTTATGAAACATCACATGACTCGACTGTCATCGTGTCATTTCCAGTGACAAAGGGTCTGTCGTTCATTCCATTGGCTACTGTTTTGGGAATAATGTTCGTGTACATCGTCGGATATCGTTGGGTATCTACCTCTTGGGAGGAGGAACTGTGTCGTCTACTCCCCCTGCGACGATGAATCGGTCCTTTAGCCGAACTCGATGGAATTTCAGGACCCACATAGCTGGGGGCTCATGTCCCCCCCTCAGAATGCCACGCTTTCTATCCTTGAATGCCGCAGAGTCGTTCAGGAGTTCGGTTCGAAGTCAGACGCCATCGCTGCACCCTTGTTGGCGCACTTTGATGATGTAATGTTCAAGAGAAACCAGGCAAATCCTTGTTTCGTTAGCCGCCGAATCAGATCCCTGAGCCTACAATTACGATTCGATCGAGCAACGACCCACCAACGATTCGGGTTTTCCTTTTCAGAAACCGAAAGCTGAAGCAGCCTTGCCCCGCGTTGAAGACAAGTCGACAAAACTTGAAGGATGAATAAATTTCATTGTAGTTGTCGTTGGTGATGTCGTTCAGGAAGAGCAGGAAATCAAGTTGTTTTGGATTTCCTCAAGAGAAGGCCGAGATTCCGGATGGAGCAATCATCATGAGTCCGCCGCTATGAAAACGGATGTAACATTGGACGTCATACCACTCGGAAGATCGGCTCATATCGGTCGGCATGGCTCCATGAGCAAAATGGATTTTCTGGCTCTTTCGCGCAAGGACACTCGCTTACACTTGCACAGACAAGCTCGCTAGCTCACAAACAAACATCAATACAGGTCGAGGAGGAACCATTTTCATTTTGGAGCTAACGACGGCATGCCTCAAACTTTCGTTCCATCGCGTGGTCATTAGGCTCCGTGGATTCTTTCTTCTCGATAAATGTTCTTCCGGTCTCAGTGAATCTCTTCGCTTCAACTACCGCAGCGTTACCCAAGATTCTAGAGGCACCCATAATCTTCGAGACGAATCTCTTCAGAGTTGAGCGCTCGCTCAGCTTACGCTAACGAGTTTGTAGTTGATCACGTTTTCACTCCACGTTGCTCCATCAACAGATTCAATTCAGGAATATCCGAGAAGTGACCGAGCTTTTCGAATGCGAGCGATGTTTGTCGTCATCTCGCCCTTTTCTCTGAATTCCGGGGAAATGGCAATCTTTGTATCTTTTCCCGTAGTCTCCAAACGTGAGAATCAAACATTCTCAGATCTCTGCGGCTTCCGCGTATTCGTCTCTTCCCACGCGCTGTTCGTAACCCTCCCAGTCGGGACTTCCAGAGATCGCGTCTTCCGGGCAACCTGGACGTTGTGAATCAGCCTAGGTCAAGAATATTGTTCGATGATTTCAATAATATTGCTTGAACTCCGCGTCTGATTGATGACTTTGGTCGAGTGGCATTCAGAAAACAAGTCCGCAAACTGGATTCACGGAAGAAACCAACGCTCCGATCTGTCTGGTTGATGACCTCGGTTCGGCGCCCACCGCTAGGAATTGAAGTCGACGATTTACGGACCAATGGTGACGGCCCTCATGATCCAACTATGCTGGTTACACCATTCATATTTCAACCTTGACCATCAAACTATCTCTGTTTACGAATAGTTTCTGATCGAGGCGGAGATAATGAGAAGGAAATCAAGCACCAACGACTCAGAGTCCACTGATATCCTGGGTTCATCGCTTGGCTGCGTGGCGAGCAGCTTGTTTATTTCCTCGAATTGCCAGGTTTGTTTTTGTGTGTTCGCCTCAGTTTATCTTATTTCATTTGGTGGAACAATCAGTACGCTTGGAACACAGTCGAACGTGCGGGTCTATGAAGCAGATTGATTCGATCTAAACATATGGTTCCCCGGCCGATATGAGTGCGCGATGCGGAATCATAACACGCGCCGTGAGCTATCGGAATATTTGTTCAAGCATTGCTTGGATCTGGCCGCTCGGGGTTTACGCCATGGTCCCGCCACTGTTTGAGTAGATCAGATGGAAAAAAGTTCGGAACCCTTACAGAGTTCACGCCACAGGGTTCGTGCATGGCTTGACACGGTGGAAAAGCTTCCTCCTCGAGTCGTTCTTTCCATCTATTTATAGCGTTGGAGAAGCAACCACCGGTTCCGGTTTTTCAGACATGGCACTTCCATTTCCACCAGGGCATGGTCATTGGAAATATGTGGAAAGCTTAAAACCGAGCCAGCTCCTCAAATTCTCGGCAAGTTTACCCTGTGGGTCCGCTTCGTTGGTTCAGGCACGTTGCTGACAGAGTGATTCCCCGACGGCTGGCCGCGCGCCCGCCTGACTAGCTTATTGGCGGACTGACTGCAGAAACTTGTGGCAAGGTCGAGCTTCGGCTTCTCTCCTACGGTAACATCGGCATTCGCCAGACAACCGAAGCAAGTTTCTTGACGCGCGGATTAAACAATGAGGAGCACGGATACGCCGCTTGCTGCTGCTGTCACTACACTTGCTGTGGGTAAGGATACTTTTTCAAGCGTTTTCATCAACACCGAGTTTCAAGCGAATTCTCGACGATTTCCAACCGCCCGTCGCTGCTTCTTCGTTGAGTGAAATCGGCGTGACTTTCCGAGTAGATTGAGATCACTCGAAAACTACGCTCAGAGCTTTGAATTCTGTCGGTAACCGTGCGTGTGTGTGAGTGTGCGTGCGATGTTAGTGTAAGCATTCGGCCCTAAGGTGTTTGCTTTGCTCGGCGAAGTAAAAACCGACCGGAGGAAACAACCGCTCCTTTCACACTTTGAGACGAATCCCGAAGCTGAGCTCTGACGCGAATCGTGGGCGTGATTCCTCATTCGTTATTGAATTCCACGCGGCGCTTCCGCTCATCTAACTGGCATTTCGGACTGTCTCCGAGACCTGAATTCCGATCACCTCGATTCTCGATGCTCGGACCCTTAGAGACTCCTGAATTCTGTGGAAAAAAACAAAAGTCCTCCGAGGAAAATCCGGTCGAGTCAATCGCGATGGTTCGATCCCTTGGAACGAACGAACTCGGTCGATGCTCGTTTGAGGAAACATTCGCATTCAGAAGTATAAAGGTACTTTTTGACGAGGAAATCTCGTGGACACGACACCTCCTGTTTTCTTGTTTTCTGCCCAACGAGGAAAATCGCGTATCTCGCGTCTGAGATCGGCCGCATTTCACAAGTGCGCTTCCAATGATTTTCTTCTGCTTCGATGAACTGTTCAGTGGACCGAGACACACGAGAAAAGATTGATGCATTAGCGTCTTTTTTGAGCTTCTCAGTAATCGCATCAAAGTCATTGATTTCGAGAGAAACTGAGAAGGCTCCGAACGAAGGATATCGCCGTTCTCACTCAGAGCATTTTTGACAGATCAAGATTTCCGAGCACCAACAGAAAAGCGAAATCAAATGCGGGTCATGGATAAAAGTTGTCTGATAGTAAAAGGCGAATACTAAATCTGATATAGTTTGCATGAAGCGAAAAGACAGACAGATCGCAAGCCTCTTGGCGCTTCCTCCAAACTGTAGGGCAAGGATTGAGAGGGCAGACCCTCTTTCCGGCTGGCAGTAGACCATTCGATTCCTCCACGTGAACCCGGTCCGCATTTGCTGTGGTTCTTGTGAGCGTGTGCTTCTTTTGGTAAGAGAAACGCTTTTTGTATTTTGACCTGTTCATTGTCGTTCGTTACCTGTTCATTGTCGTCGTCGTTTCCTTCGAGCCCATCATGAATGTTATGTCAGGTGATTATATAATAATCTACGAGAAACTACTTCCTCGAGAAAGATCGTGATTTCTCGTCTGCCAGTCTTTGAATTTCACAGCGATTCCTCATCGCCCGAAAAGCCACGTGCCGAATATTTGTAGAAGTCAGAAAACTGTGAAGCTTTGGGGACTGCCGGCGCGGCGGCGATGTGAGCTTTGTCGAGGCGAGAAAAAATTCTTCTAGCTCTAGAATGATTGTTAAAAATTTCACGTTGCAATCGGAGCACGAAGGTCTGATTGGTAGAGCCATTGTCTCGTAAAGATACGGATGTTGACGATAGCGTTTAAGTCAAAAAGAAAGAAGGATATGTCATTAGGAATCGGTGCGGTGAGTGAGCGAGCTTGTGTTTTCCGAGCTGCAGGTGATTCATCTCCAAGGACGTCCAATGCTGGAGCTGCTTGTTCAGTGATCTGTATCCCGAAAGAGATAACGCCGAGCGAAGAATCCCATACGCATACGCTTGATTGATGGCCGACAGATGAGACAATAAACGGTGTCGCCGCCGCCGCCGTTGTCGTCAAAGCTTGGTCTGCCTTCAATGATTCTGCGGATGATTTTTGGCAACCACATCGCGGTGCCGGTGAAATCGTTGCCGGATCGGTCATCCATTAATTGAAGAGACCGCTGACTTGACGAGAAAGTTAACGGACCGAGCGAGCAGAGAGTTGGTTTATAATGATGCTCTCGAAGAACTCTGGCGATCCACTGGAACCGAGTGAGTGTCACGTAACCGCAACGCCAAAGTTTATGGATTCGCCTCAGCCTGATTCGGTAAACGGGGTTAGGCGCATACGTAAATATTATATTTTCGGTGCGCCGAGCTTGCGGCTTTGTTTTGACGAACCTTTACAACCGGAGCGGGGTTGTATTCACAAACCTCGACGAATGAGCTATTCATGTCTCGATCGACAAGAGCGCTCTCAAGTTTTATCGCTCATCGATTGGTCATCATGATTGGAGAAAACATTCGAAGTCGCTAGCTTTCGATTGTCATTCTAATTCTTTCATCATCTTGTGTCGAAATCCTGCCGGAACCTCTTCAGACGGAAAATAAGAAACCACGACGCCGTCAAGTTGAGAGTTTGGAGTGTGGGGCAAGCACGAATTCCTCCAACCACGCCTCTGTTCGAGTTTGTTCAACTCCGAGAAGTGTGCCGTGGATGATGCAGAACTCGCTCGGAATGTTTCAAGAGATATGCAAGTTAAAGGGATTCAACAAAGCAGGCACTCTCCACGGCGCGCGGTGATAGTGGGTTGATGGAGGTCGATTGTTGCTCGACGCTGATAGTTCCCCTAGAGAATCTTGTCGAGTGGCCGTGTTGTTAACCGTGTTAGATTAAATCATTGGTACATGACTCAAAAATCGCCCGAAAACTCATATCTACGCTTTTGCGTGTTTTTCTTTCTTGCTCGCCTTCCTGCATAGCTCTTCCACACGACAGCTGTCAACCCACCACGTTTCGTGGGTTCTTGTTCTGTCGCGAGATAAATCGCGAAGTATATCTGTTCCCGATAGTTTCGTGGTTTTTGAGTAGGTACATATTTCAGAAACCGCTCTACGCAATTCTGAGCCCTCGCTAGTCGTGGTGGCACGATGACCGTCTTACTCATCAAGAGAGGACAAATATTTATCTAGAGCTGTTGTTTCTTTAGCCACTATAAAATTTCGGCTCTCGTGTTGCGGTGTGAGATCGACAAACTCGTTAGAAATCCGCTGACTATACTCATTCCGATGTTGGAGCCAAAGTAACACACGAATGTCAGTTCCCTTGCACGACAGAGTGTTGTGTGATTGTTCGCCGAGATGACTCGCTGTATGTGCGGTTCCAGACGCGACAACGACCGAAATTCACGACTCCTGAGCAAGAGTAGGTGTTGCAGCAAGCGAGCTGACGCACGCAGCTCTTCATTTTCAGTGTGACAAAGGCAGAAGAGTATCTTGATGGCGAGGAAGGAAGAGACTCACGGCCTGAATTGAAGAAGTTCCGAGCCCGTTTGATGACGGAATCAGAAGTAGAAATGAGCTCTTTTCCATTAGACTTTGTCCTTCCGGATATAAAGCCGCCGGCAACGCACGGCGTTCGCGAAGAAACTCGGAAGTATTCGAGGAAAACGGCTTGAGGAAGAAATCTAGACTGATAGGTGCATCGCTTGTTTAATCTGATCGGTGCGGCTCGTCCGTCACAAGGATTATTTTCCTGTGGGACTCTTTGAATTTTTCTAGATTTTTTTTATACTTGTATTCGTGTGTGCTTATTCACCACACAGACAAGAAGCTCTACTTTCTGTGATCGTGTGTGGGCCGCACGCCACTGTTGGTGAAATAAGCCGTGCACGACTTGGACCCATACCCGTACTCACTATACGTAGAATTTCGCGAAACGATCCGAGCAGTTTAAGGACGTTTATTCGCCTCTTTCGAGGAAAAATCTGCTCGTTTCGAAATAAGCTTTTTTCCACTCAAAATGGTTGTTCTTCTGTCGTTTTTCGATTTCTGACATTACCGGCTCAACAACCAAGTAAAGATGAGGACGACGACTGCGACGATAGAGAAGCTTGAGAAAAGGGCAACGCTCTTTTGGACAGCTCCCGAAGTTTGTTTACCAAGTCACAACTGATGTCGGCGGGCTCAGTGATTTCCAGTCTCGGGGGTGGACGAACTGTCAGAGCTGAGAATTCGGAAATTTTCCAACGCAAGGTCTCGTCCGGAACTGTCTGTCAAATCTTCCGGCAGCCGAACCGAACGATTCGAACTACAGGATCCGGGTACGCGGGCTCCGTGTGGTAAATGTTTTGTAAGTGCGTGGTCACCGTAAATTATCTCTCCTCCGTCAAAGGTCACTCTCGCTTTGAAGATAGCTCCACCCTGAGCAAGTTAACGCCAAAGTGTACCGATCACGACGCAACAACGCTGTCTTCCTCTCTAGTGTACGGTCGGCCGTTGGTCACGCGGAATGTTTCGTTGTGAACGAGTATGAGGTCTCGTTGTGTTGTTCTCGTCAGTGCTAGTTCTGTCCCGCGTACTCAGTCAGCGAGAGCCGATCCGATCCGGACTCTTCTAGGTCAGGGTTCGGGACCTGTTCGCTGGCTGTCAGTGGAACCTGACAACGACATCGCCGCTGTTGAAACCAGAGTTCGCTTCGTAGTGAGCTATTGTGAAGGCACACGCGGATTCCAGCCACGCGGAACGGCAACGTTCCACAGCACTGCCAATCTCAGCAGCCAGGTAACAATGGCGCCGTTCGGTTGGACAGAAATTTCTTCAGCGTTACTGGGACTTGCGTTCGTTGCGGCTGCCGACACCGCGCAGCCACGGATGCATGCAAAACTCATGTGATCTCCTGAATGACCTTCTCCTGGACCTGGCAGCTTGTTAGACGAATGGATGACTCATCTCTTCCTAATTTCTATCAGGGAGTTTTGATAAATCCGTCCGCGCGGGAACATTCTCACACTAATTCGGGAAAGTGCGGATTAGACTGTCGTATGGAATGCGATATAGTTCCTTCTTCGGACGTCATTTTTAGCAATTTTGGAATTCGCACATCGAAATGAGCGTCCCTTATCCGTCCAGGTTCAGTTAGGATTGCTTGTTCCTCGATCGATGGGAATTGCTCTGATCCGCCAAAGTTCGAGTGAACGATGATCGAGATTGTCGTGAGAGCGAGTTCTCCGAACCCTTTATCTGCAGATCAGATAACAGACTCGATGCATTCGCTCCGTTCCGGACTCCGGAAAATTGTATCCGTAGATTTGCTCATTGACTGTTTCGGTGCGATGTTGATCGCTCAGAGCAACATTCTGTCACCAACGACGACGATGTCGAAAACCGTTGTTTTCTTTATCCTCGCTCAGAATAGATACTCGCTGTAGCATGCTTCACTGATGTTCTGTTTATTGCGCATCGCCGGATGCTCTTGGCGTTCACTGCTGACCATGTGCGTAATCTCACACTGATTCTTGCTTTTGATCGTATTCCACGAAGTCAAGCTGAACGAAACGTGTGCGTATAGAGTTTCTTAGTACCTTGCTAAACGATCACAGTGTTGAGCAAACAATCGGGGAATCCTCTCTTGTTCATGCTGTCCAAGAACCTCCGTTGAGTCACCACCAGAACGGGAGCACGAGCTCGAGCTCGTTGGTTTCGTAAGGTTGCAACGGGGGATTCATCTTTTCAGCATAGCAACATCCTGTCTGAATTTCTCCGAATATCCGTTGGCTAGATATGCAGGCTCGAATTCTGGTTAAAAGACGGACTAATCCTAAAAGCCCGATCGCTTAACACGGATTACGAATTCCATTCTTAGACTATCGCGATTGATAGTGACTCGAGAGGTGTGTCGTAGTTTTATCAATCGTGCCAAACGCCCTAAAAGCTCATTCTGTTTCGAGGCTTTCTCTCGCGCAGACGTTCCTCCAAAGCTCCTGTTGTTCCGCTCTCGAGATGGGCGCCGATTGTGAGTAGTGTTCCATTTGATTCTCGTAGGGGACCTGTTCAAGAAGTTTGGTGATTAATGTGATTCTGTGCTGTCTTCATGATTCTGTGAATCTCTGCGACCGCCTTTGTTGTGATACCGAGTCTACTTTCTCTATTGTTCGCTCTTGGAACCTGAGTTGGGAGTGTCTTCCAGCATGTGTCGAATGAAAGTCTGCAATTGACCGATCTTTTGAAGTCCTCGGTGTGTGTGTGTCTGTGTGTGTGTTCACAAGCGCGGAGCGTGTCGGATCATTTAGTTTATGTCGATGCCCTTACTCAAATTTGCATACTGTGTAATCGGATTTGTTACCTGAGTCATTTAAGATGTCATACTGATTGAGTCCTCAGCTTGCGAACAGGCTCGACCTGATTAAACCGTGATGTTCATTTCCGCCTGCTAAATATGGAGCGATCGATGGCCTTCGAAGGCCAGTAAGACGTTTTTAGAGGAGGATGGGGTTGTGGTGCTTAAGCAGAGGGTAAAGGTGGGCAGTGGGCCGCAACGCCGGTAACGTTGGCAACCGCGTAGGACACACATCGATTTGTCTCTCTGAGTGAACACAAGACCTGCAGTCGTGGCTCCATTGGCGGGAAAGAGGAGTTCGATCCGATGTCGATCCTTCGACTGGGCCTTGACTACGACACCGGTGCAGTTAGCTTTGGAAGAGAATTTTTTTCTCCACTCGCAAGGTGTCTGTCTGTTGTGAGGGAGAAACGCCGCTGCTGCACTGGTATAGCTTCGTATAGTCCCAGCGAAGTTAGTGATCCGAAGTGCCGACGACAACAAGTTGAGTAGTGGAACCAAGCCGTAGACTCTTAGCTAGTCACGCAGTTTTTGGTTCTTGAACCTTGTACCTGGGAGTCGTGAAGTCTCTCATGCCTTCGTTGAGAACTGGTTCATCTCGAGCTTGATCGACAGAAGAAAGCGACTGGGAATCGAGCCTGTTTCCCACTGGAAGTTCCGTGAATTGTTGGTCGTGGTGAATGTGAAGCACCATGGACTTTCTCAAACGCGTCCCAAAATTCTTACGACGTCGTACTGTTTTTGCAGCTCACAGCAAGATGGGAGTGGGGAAGAAAATCAGGAGGATCCTTTCTTTCAAGAGGAAGAAGGAAGAGAAGCCGGCTATCGAGGCTCCCAAGGCCGAGAAAACCAACACCTTGAACGGCAGCAAGGGAAAGTCTTCATCTCTGATTTCTCTGGGCCGCAAATTCAGTTTCGGCAACAGAGATAAGAACAAGAAGGATCGGACCAAGAAAGGTGCTCCTCCGGTTCCAGAATCAGCTGTTTCTCCAACTGTCGCTGCCCCTGCAGCGATCACAGCGGTCCCTCTGGCTGCTCCGGAGATCGTCGAGGCGTCTCCGGCGGCTGAAGCAACAGAACCGAAGATCCAAGCCGTGACCGAACCCGCGACACAAGCGGTCGAGATCGTTTCGAACGAAACCGCCGTCGAACAGCTGAGCTACAGTGAAAGTCCTCTGTTCGAAAAAATGAAACCTCATGACAAGCAAGGAGACATCGAAGACGAGAAGGCATGCGGCGATGGAATCAAACTCGTCACGGGACAACCTGACTCCCTCGGCGAGGAACAATCAGACAAGCCTGCGTCAGTGTCGAGCGAGAAGCACTGTAAGGTATTGTCCGCAACTCCGGCCGTCGAAGAGCCCAAAACGATAACTGAAGTCATAAGCAAGATCCACGACAAGTCAGAAACGAATCAGACGGGCGACGAGTTCGTTCGAACCGTCGAAGTTGAGCAAGAAAGGACCCTCGCCGAAGACGGCACCACCGTCATCAGTCGATCGACAAAGACCACGACAACGACCGTCGACCGCGGCAGCGTCGGTAACGTCAGTCAGGTAAAAACCGAGATCAAAAAGGAAGTGATGCCGCGCGTCTCCAACGGCCACAGCCGTCAGATCTCGCAGCTGACGAGCAAGAAGAGCTCGAAGTTACCTCTGCAGTTGGTGTTTACATTCATCGCAGCTGCTATCGCTTGTGCGGTCCTCTATCGGTATATATAAAAAATTGCTGGTCTGATCTCGGACAGATAGAACGGACCCAGCTTGAAGACTGCAGTCGAGCTGAGAGGGGCTGGCTGCAGACACCGCATGAGACAGAAGCACACAATGCATCGTTTGAGCAAACGAAAAGATGAAAAAAAACTGTGTAAATATTCAACAACTGTTGGAATCGTGCAATTTTGGATTCGCCTTGGAAACGGGAGCAACCAGATCCACAATGATGGCCAAGGCATACAAGAGTGACTTTAATATGATGACATACATATATATATATATTGATTATCGAGTTGATAATAAAAAAAAAAGGAACGGCTCCTTGCTTTTGAGAAACAGACACTCGTGTTCTCTAAGGATCCTGACTTTGATATCAATCATTATTTTTAACGAGCGACAAACTCCGTTCCTGTACTTGGTTCTGTGGCTCTGTGGACGTAGCATGAAATAGTGAGGATGTTTTCGAAAAAATAGTCAAAACCTTTATTGGGACGTGTCTCGTTGTGAGTAGCACGCCGGCGTACGGTGTCGATCATCGGTACAATCACTTCCAGTCGTTCTACACTGATGAGGATTATCGTTTGTGTACAGTAATCCAACTTCTCGTCAGATGATCACAGTTTCTTGTGACCCTATAAGCTCTTGGCAACATCTCAGTCGCTCTCGCACTCGTCACTTCAAACCTACGTCCAGCGTTAGTCATTTAGCTCCTGTGCTCTTGTCAAGTATTTAAATAGGAGGAAAAAAAAACAATTCAGAACGAAGGTTAAATCAGATTTTCAGGCACAACACCTATTACTATCATATCGACTAGATGAATCTAGGTAACAGTCGCTCGGAAGCGAGCGTCGTATCCAGCTCCAGAAAACGTACGAACTCTCCTGACTCATCAACACAAAGTGTTGATCAGTGGAATCACGATTA
The DNA here is from genome assembly GCA_021527715.1 of Neoseiulus cucumeris. Lineage (NCBI taxonomy): Eukaryota > Metazoa > Arthropoda > Arachnida > Mesostigmata > Phytoseiidae > Neoseiulus > Neoseiulus cucumeris. The sequence continues at coordinate 1,436,251 of JAJSRV010000004.1, read as the reverse complement.
GCGAAAAATGGAATCGTATCCTGAGAGGAACAAAAAGAAGAAAGTCGTAGCCTCGGGATTCACTGCGGAGATGCAACTCGACGCCAGTTTACCACCATGACTGGGTGAACGAAAAGATTGTCATTCCAGGTTGTTCCCAGAGTTTCCAGGTTCTAGTGCTGTCCTTTCCTGTGTACAGAAGTTTACAGGTTCAGCTGTTCGTTTGATGACCTCGTACTAGCTTCCTTCCTTCGCCCACGGTTTCCCATCTCGCATCCAGGACAGACCTTGTAATCTCTGGGGACTCTTGGTCACTTCGGTGGAGCACTCGGACGAGTCCAGCTGAAGTAACGAAAGAAACTGCATTAGAGAAGCGTTCAAGTCAAGTTACGGAGGAATCGAGAATATTTCTCGTTTGGCTAACCTCCAGAATGTGAACTCAATCAAATCAATATTCGACGGAGAAAAAACTACAGCCGGTCACGTATACATATAGACGTAGTATCGGAGACAGTCAGAATGCTCATTAGTGTCTTCGGACGACATTGGAAACTTTGCTGATTGTCCAGCAAGCGGCTTCCTATTTCCAGGTGGTGTCATGAATGCCTCCCATCTAACTACTGCTCTCCTGCGCCACAATCTGGCCACTGTGGAACGAGCCATTTCCTAGGGAACCATTGACCAGCGATAGCAGCGATTCTGCTACACTCAGAATAGCTGGAGGTTAACGGTCAAGGACACAAGAGATTCCAAGACTTATTCCGCTCCAATCCAGCGCCAGTGAGTGTACCGGAAAAACTGACACCTGATACTTACATGAAGCATCAAACAACCGTGAAATAGACTAAACTCGGATGCTCCACGATCTCTTGGCTACAGGTACAAAGGGTGTGAAGAGTCGGAAATGTTCGAGACTCACCCGAAGACTAAACAGACTAGATTCATCTAGAGAGAGCGAAAGATCGTGCGCGTCGTGAGTAACGAAGTCGAAATTGTTCGGGTCTCCTGCGGGGCTTTCTCGTTGAAGATGGTCCATGCACTGAGCAATACACTCTTCCACAACTCTGCAATTAAGATGACAAGGTTTTATAGGGCGCAATGAAGCCTCGATTGAATATAATTTGTGAAGTATCGCACATTGTTTCAACTTCAATTGAATTCGATTCCCGAGAGGAAACAGGTTTCGTCTGTCTCAGATCAGTTCTTGTCAACACGTGATGCTTCTTTGACGGCATTTCCAATCAAAAATCGATTGTTCAAATAGCATTTGTCTGAATGTCCACTAAGGGGATGCTTCAATGAAGCCGATAGCAACCTAGTCATTTCTCGATTTGGTAAACTTCGCGACTCAGTGAATGCGTCTCCGAGCTTCTCTCTAATTAAGAGACACGCCCATGCTGGAGCTCCTCGATTTAGCGGAGCGCTCGAAATAGTAAACAATTCATGCAGCCATAACTATGTTTATTAGATGGAGAAGTGACTGTACAAGGTTATCGCACCGCCAAGTCCGTCCATAACGTGAGATACAGCAGACGAGAGAAATGTCCGTGGAATTCACGATTGAGCATCCGCTTCTTCGTCTAGTCTACTCTTTAGGGTCTCATGAACTGTTCATATTGGCGGAACTTCGAGCGTTGAATTCTGTCGCGAGTTTTAAAAGGTCCGACACCGAACTTGACGTGCGTACTGCTTCTCACACTGAATAACTCAACTCCGGTCAAGATTTAGTTGGCGGGTGTCGGTGCTCTGAACGAGAAAATTCGGTTGAAGCCTCGCCCCCTTAAGCGAGCGGGCGTAAACGGAGCGAAACCGAACAGCATCGCGGAGTAGACAATTTTCTGATTTCATAACATATCTGAGGCGAGCAAAAAAGAAACAGAATCGTCTCACGGAGCTCTTCCTCCTCTCTCACCTTTTGAATTCTTCAGGATTATTCTTATGTAACTTGGATGCTTCTCTGTTGGCGGGTTTAGTTTCTTCTGGGATTTTTTCAAATAAACTTTTCACAGCTTCCACAACTTGGTAAATATGATTTTCTTCCCTCCTGAAAACATCAGAAAAAAATATCTCTCAGCCTGAGTCGCTATTCAAAAGAACCGGATGGAATCCTGGATGGAACGTCGGCCATTCACGAAGATCTGTGATATTGAAGTTGCAGCACTGAATTTACCTCCATTTGGCTATTTTACAAGAGATATCCATTTCGCCTGTGATCGCGTGTATCAGTGGATGAAATACCGGAGGGTCAAAAATGACCCTGGGAACTCCCCCTTCTGGATAAAGCGACGACATCTCCAGCAGAACGCGAAACGCTCCACCTTCATATATTCCAGTGCGCACGAATAATACACAAAACCATTCTGGAAACAAAGCACGTCATTAGTCGCTTCCGCTGCATGAGTGCAGCATAGGTCTGAATTCCGAGTTGTATTCAACAAATTCGTGAATCGGGACAGTCCCGGGGGAGTACTCACTGAGGGCGGAATCGAAAGAAGGCATAATGTACACTCCAGGTATAAACTTTTTCCGTAATATGGCGCTGTAACGAATGGGGAAGCAGTCAGTGCACATTTGGAAGTGTGATCAACGATCTTATTCCAGGGGCTCACTCGACGAATGTGCTTCTCTTGATCTTTTCAGTTTTTTATGATACATACTATTCATTCATCAGAGTGTATTCCAGAAAGACATTCCCATATGTTCTAAGTACTTCGACCCTCGGTGCGTTGGCCTGGCTGTTTGGAGGGGATGTGACAGCTTCGTTCGTGGGATTTTTGACTGGTGCACGAGGCAGCGAAGAACCCGCAGCGCTGCTCGAGGCCTCGCCGTTGTTCTTCGCATTCTGGAAGAAGTTTTCGCTCAAATATCAGTTAAAAAGCGCCACACATTTGTCTTCTCTTCGGAACCGCACGCGATGATTCCAAATGTTGTACCTACATCGTTGCTAACCATCGGAAATTCATTTTTTCCTTGTGAGGGAAACTATGCTAGGAAGACCGGCAACTATTCAAGTCGGTTGTCAAATTTTCGTCCATGACAGCTTAGCCTGCGATCGGGATGAGCGATGTCGGAAAATTAAGTCTGATCCCATCGATCGACGTGACCGAGGCGTCTCGGAAAGTCGGTCAAAGACATTTTCAGTCCGCCATCGTATTATCGTCGAACTATAATAATCAGGCACGATACGACTTGTCGACCCAACAGTTCGAAAAATCGAATCGATTCCGTAATGGATTATATGAGAGCAACATTGGACTGTCAGTTTCTCCATTGAAGGCGCCCGCTCCGATTTGGGTGACCGTCAACGTCATAGATGTCGCCGTTTCATTACAATTGGCTTCAAGGACACTCGCTGCCGAAATGACTGTCAGAGACGGAGTCGTCCAGCTTTGCTCTAGTCTTGGGCATGGCGGACAAGGTTTCGTGGTGGAGTGTCTCGTAGAGAAAACGCCACATATTCCAGTTTCGATCTACGGAAAGACGACACGGTACGCACTTGGAGAACGTCCGTCTCTTTTCTGACAGCTTCCTGTGCTTGCTTCTCATTTCGTGACAAAAGTATACGGAAATGTATTGTCAGCCGACTTGAGAAAGTTGGTAACTCACCTGAACTTTAGGTCCCATCTCGAATTCAGTCCGTCATATTTTCATGTTCCAAAGTCGACACAAACGCCTCCTCGAGAATCCCAGGGTCTTAGCGGAGTAATTCAGACATAGGTGCACAGTCACAGAACTCAGCCATTTAATGGGACGGCCACCAAAGGCCGTAAGAACTGAACATTCACCAAAAATGTGTCAAATCCCGGCCTTTTCCACTGCTGAGAGGCATCGGCTCGGATATGGAACTTTGTATCGGGTCTAGTCAACAAACACTTCACCGATGCGGCTGAGCGGGAAACGAGTCGCGAGCTGCCTCTCCAGCGGACCGCCAACGTTCTACTCTGAACAGCTGAAATCGGGAAGCACCAACATCGCCGGATTTATGAGTCGGTTCGAACAAACATTTGTGAGTATCGAGTGCCTCTTGTCTCTGATTTATTATAAACAGTGTCACAGAATGTTTCCAACGACGTCGTCTCGGTGAAACTGGGCAAACGTCGGCCCGTCGTGCCCGCGGCGCGCACCTGCAGTGATGGATTCTCATACCGTTCGATGTATCATTGATTTCCAGCTCCTGAATCTATGAGCTCATAACCTTCTTCAGACTGACAAGAAGTGAGAGAAGCTGAGCATCGTTGAAATGTTCCTCGAGTTCAACAAATTCTTGGCAACCGGCTCCGGACAGGATTTCATCTTCGTGAATTCCAAGGGGTCGTGCAGCCACAATTTCGTCATATCTCATCTCCTCATAAACGCGACAAAGAAAAACCAAACCGTAAGTCGGATTCTGTCTATCTCTACTAGAACATACAACTCGAATGTTTGAGAGAATATTATCTCACCTGACCATGTCATAAATATTTTCTCGCTGACCACGGTATAATTTACACAAGCATTCTTCGAAGAACTGTTTCTGCCTTTCTCGACTAGACCGTTACGTCTAGAGATTCTTCTTGTGCACGGAATCATCTCCTCGTGTATATTGAATCTGACTTTTTTTGAGTGAGTGAAGTTAGATCTGAGCGGTTTTTTTCTCTTCAAGGTGCATCTGATATGTTGCGGAGAAAGTGCTACATTCTATTCCTTGGTTTGCCAACGAGCTGGTCTACCCTTTCGTCAGTTGGCCGAGAAAGGGGTTCTCAAAATCACCTGCCTTGTCTCGCATTGGCAAACTGAAGTCGCCGAAGGGAAATCGTTGACTATACCCAAACTGGAAATCGAATCCGATCGAGCCCTGGTTCTTATTGATGATCTTTTGCCTTTATTGGACATCGCGACTTGCGCCGAGACTTTGCGGCAAGTGTACGATATCAAACAAACAGTGAAAAGCGCACTGGCTGTTGGATTGCGCGCGGACGATCCTGAGAGTGAACGACTATCGAAACTTTTGAAGTCTCTGAGTTCAATGTGGGTGGATATCTACCCATTGAGCACAGGTTATTCAAAGGATGTTCACGGTGTGATAGAACTTTCAAATATCAAACCTATCGATGGTACGACCCGTCAAAAGATGCACTTCAAAGTCACGGAAAGAGGGGCCAAACTCCTGGTCATAGGAAGCCATATAGCAATCACGTGAAATAAAAATATCATTGTATTGAAAGAAAAAACATTACTGCGTGTTTCATCACTGGTTTTCCAGTTCGTTATGATTTGCCAACTCGAGCGGAGAGATTTTCTTATTCTATTCGAAATTTCGAACGTTTCCAAATATTCACAAGAACAGCTGACTTCGCGGAGAGATAAATTTTATTGACAAGTGTTTGAGACTGCAGCCGAGTTCGTAACTAGTTGCAACCGGAGTCCACACAAAAGAGTCCTTCGTTAGCTAGATCAGTCGTCACTGATTGTGCCGGGGTCGACGCGTTTTGTTCGATTTTTCGCTGTAGGGATCTCGTTCGCCGTAACTTCTCTCGAATCTGCGAAAAGAAATTTCCGCTTATTCTCGACAGTGATCGCTTGTTCCCTTGACTTGATGAATCCTCAATGAGCGATGAATGACGCAACCACATTATTCAGTTGCAGCCCACGCGTCCGTAATCGGGCTGCTCGACCGAGCAAACGGGGCCCTAGGATTGCCTCTGCAATTATTTCTAGAGAAAGCAAATGCGTGGTTACCTGGCTCAACGAGTCTCTCGCCGAAATGTTCGTTCTGGTTTCGGTCTCCGCGATTGAGATTCTCATCCTCGGTGCGGGATTCCGGGACCGCTTTCGGATGTTGCTTAGCCGTGCTGTTCAGAACTGAGGTCGAGTTCAGCTGCTCGATGACCAGCGTGCCGTTCAACAAATCTGATGATCAAAGGGAATCTACTGTATTCTGATTCGACAGAGAAGCAGAAGTCCCGTGGATTCCTCAACGCCGAACGTCTTCTCACCTGTCATGTTACCGAGCTCCCAAAACTTTGTGGTGGTCTCCGTCGTACTCATGTTGTACCATTCGCTCTCATGGCGATCCATGAAGTCCAATATCTTCTTGTTGTAGACCGCGACCGTGATCGATAAAGCTACGATGGCAGCCACCGCAAGCAGGCTCAGGATCAGAGTTGAGCATACGATCTTATTTGATGCTGCCAGAGGAATTTTGTACCAATCAGAAGAAATAGTTCAACTCTCTGCAGAAGACTTGCGGCGGCAAGTTATGAACATTGATGGAATATTCAAACATTTCGATTAACCACGGATTCGATTGTTGATCAACGGATATGATCGGAGAAAAGATTTTTGAGCAAAATTCCGGAGAGAAAAGCTCCGTTCTCTGTCGCATCCGGGGATTTTTCTATTCTAACTTACCCATGCTGTCTCCCCGCAAATCGAAACTAGCTTCACGTCCCAAGGCGTAGCTGCCACAAACTCCGCAGGAAATCATCGGAGCACTTTGCGTCGACGTCGCCACGCAAGTCACATGAGCACCGAATTCCCGCCTCACATTATTCCACGAACGTCAGTTACTCACAGTCCATTGCCACTTTGTTGCGGCTTTGTTTCGGGGTGACACAGATTTGGGCTCATCTGATCGAGCTGTGTCTGAGATTCGCTGCGAAAGCATTGCTGGAGGAAGCTGAAAATTCATGAATGATTGAGCCGCATTCGGCCTAAAAATTCGATACATCATCAGCTGAAACTGCTCCATGCGGGATTTCGACATGACATTCTTTTCAATATTTTCTTCGTCATCGACCCGTTTTCCCGTTGATCGAGACAAATCTCCATAACCCACTCATGGTTAGTGGAAACCCCAAGAACCTCGGTGGAATCAGAGCCCTCCCGCGGCACCCTACCATGAAAATTGGCGGCGATGTCAAATCTATGTATTTCTCTCTCCTCTGCTCAATGTCGCTACACTTCAGCGATTACGCCGGTAACTTTTTGCAGAACCCAAACCAGTTCTCCTGGAACGTCACGGTCAAACATGTAATCCGTCCAATTATCCTGATGACAACACAGCACCTAATAAAACGATTGAATTCCATCGGATACGGGTGTCATCTCCCGATAAATAGCTCTCATGTATTTTACAATTCCTCATATTTACACATGTAGTTCACAGTTGTTCTGTACAGTTTTCACAGCTCAGTGAAAGTTCCCTCTCAAGTTGTTATCAGGTATCACTCTTTATACATCGGTGGTGGCATCAGCGGCTTGGCTTCCGTTTTATCAAGACATTTATTGCAGCAAATCGGAGGAGTTAGCTTCCTCGACTTTTCCAGTGAAGCATAGCTGGGTGGCGGGGTTCCTGGCGTCGGAGTTCGATCCATCAAACCTTGGTCACCAGGAATGCGATAGAGGACTTGCACGTATTCCCGAGGCGGCGTATACGCAACGACCTGCGGAGCCGCAGGTGAGGACCCAGTCTCAATGCTGAGTTGAGTCTGGATCCTCCGAGCTATTCTCGACCGAAGGTCCGTTCGATTGTGCAGTGGCAGCGCCTGGAGAGTGCTGTAGGCTTTGATAACCAGGCCCGTTATGAGGAGCATCACGATGGGGATCAGGATGAACAGGAGAGCGTAGAAGAACACTCGCGGTCGGCAAACGCTCCTGACAACGAACATGCTCCGACCCGCGTCCGGCTCACGGGGTATGTCGAGCACGAGGCGTGCTTCGGTTCCGAATCCTACGTGATGGAGGCAATGCTTAACTTTGCTGCAGACAATGTCATCGCTGTCTACAGGGAAGCGAATCCTCGTGAGGCTCACCCGTAGTGTGACTGATAAATCGCTCTCATTGTTGTCGTTCACGATGACCAGGTGGTAGTGATCGTCCTCGGATGCGGTCACTTCCATGGATCCTCGCGATTGACGGGTGAACAGACGGGTTTTCAGAGCCCATCGAAGATATTTGTAGCGCTGGTGTCCGACAGGCGCGAAATTCAAGTGTTCCTCACTGTCCGTTTCGTTAACGTTGGCGTGGTCATCGAGATCCTTCAAGCATCGACTCATTTCATCTTTTCCCTTCACGATATTGACGGTTCCATTTGCTCGATACCGTTGATCGGACTCAGCCACTACAGACACCGACGACCCCGAAAGCAGAAAGTATCGAAGATACTGATATTTCCTCGGACCTATGTGCAGTCTCACGAGGACATTGTCTATTTCAGTTCGTGTCTTTGTAGTATTTGATTGTTCGGGGTCATTGAAACGATAAACGTTGAATTTATGAGTTGACACGAGTTCCTGGCCTTGGCACCAGAGGCCGGATACACCGTCGAGAAGCAACATGTCGGTTGAAGAAACTTCCACTTTGGTCTCAGGGGCCTTGACCATAACGAAGCAAGTGCATATCAAGCAAATCACTAACGTTGTTGTAATGAGCCACATACGAACACAGAAAGAGGTTGCTCTGGGTTCCTCCATGACGATACCGAAGATTTTTGGTAAGGTGCCTTCGGCAACGAAAACTGTGGCCTGAACTCCTACAGCGAGTAGTTGGAACCGCTCAACGTTTTATAACAGGCTGCCGGGAGCTGTAAAACTGGAGATGGAACCAGATTTCAGTCTAGTAGCTCCACGTGCTCACACACTGCAGTCCCTCGTTCAAAGACTGAAGGAGAATCGAATTTGGCACCCGGCACTTCATCTCGGTGCTTTTTTTCCCGATTGAATACTCAAACTTGGAGGAATCGAAAACTTTGACCAAAAGCAAGATGCTCAAGTCCAAGCGCCAGCCCGCTGTGATTCAGTCATCGAGAAACGCCGAATGCTTGAGCCATGCCGTCGAACTTGGAGTGGGGATAAACTCTGGTTGTTAGCAGTTGGTCGAGGACCGGACTTCAAGACTGGCGGCTGGAATTCATGGTTCACGATGGATTCCCACCAAGAGCGTCGATCAGTCTATGTTCGTTCGTGTGAAATGTTCTTAATGTTAAACGTGATCACCTCGCATCGGCGCATCGTCTCCACCGACGATGAGTACGCGAGCGGTCAGCTTGATAAGATTGCGGCAGCCTTCCCGCACGTAGCATCTGGCATCCATGTGCTCCACAACTCACAATGAAATACTGGGCCCTTCCTGCGGAGTCCCTCTGTCACCGGGACTCAACAGTAAACTATAAGGTAAGCTTCCGAGCCGGTGATTCCGAGCGTACACCGAGCTCTTCGACCATCATTGTGCAACGATTCAAACAGAGCGGGAAGACTTGGGACAGTCGTGATAACAAAATATCAACTTTTACGGGTTTCACAGGTCAGTTGGTGATGCGAGCGCTCGAGGTTTCTCAAGGAGAATTGTCATTTAACACACGAGAATTACTATACAGCCGTGTTGACTGACTTCAGAAAACCTGTTTTCTTCACGTTTTTGACTAATGCGCGTTATTGCGATACAGTAACCAGAGCGATCTGGTTGATCCACATTTTTCAGCGGGCTCCCGCTGGCTCTCCCCCAGAGGCGCTAAGTAATATGTTGAATCACCAGTTCCGTCGTCTCCTTGTCACAAGGTCCCGATGAAGACGATCCGAGAATCGACTCCGAGGGTTCGTGAATATTCCCCTTCTTCAATGGGGCGAGTCTACCCTAGTCGAGTCTCCTTTCAGGTTTCCGAAAATCCATATGACGAATTCCCGCGACGAAACGAGCTGCAATTCTGGATGCTCGCACGCGTTAGTTGTCAGTGGTTGTCACGATGAAGGTTGATCCCTAAGCTGGCTTGAAACAAACGAGTTACACGCTTGCCGCGAGTTTTGTTCGAAAATCGATGTGCTGTCGGAAGTCAATCTCCGTCAAGTGATCGTCAAGGTAACTCGAAACTAGAAGGCTCAAGTGTACATCGACATCATGCAGATATGGCTCATGGGTTCACAGAAAACGTGTTCCTTGTTCGTCCTCATCTGAGACCGCAACGACCCCTGACCTCGTTCTTTGTCTTCGACTTCGATAGGAGATGAATTACTGTTATTGTTAACAGGATTTACGAAAGACCTTTGAGCCTACCGAACTAATTTTTTATAACAGCCGATAAGTGCCGTATCTCTCGTGGACTCTTCCGTCCAGTAGAGAAAGTGAGCGCGTACATTGTTTGACGTAGGCACACGGTCAAGAATGTCCAAGGCACGGTTCGCAAGGATTTATGGAATCATCATCCGAAAAGGTGGCTATCGTGGAACATTAACGCCGGTTTTGCTCGACTTCGCCGCCTAATGAGTCTCCTAGTTGAAACGAATCTCTCTCTCAGAAGATCTCTGGGAATCAGGAATGTTGAATTTTCCTAACAACTCTTCTCGTGCGGAAGCTTCATCTTCTAACAAGATAAGATACACAAAGCTCGTTATTCCTCTCAAACTTCGCGCACCGTGGATGAACCTGTCGAAGGTCGAGTGTCTGATGCTATGGTCGACTCTACGCTAAATCCTCAACGTTATTAAGGTGGCAAATGTGGATGGCAAATTCATAAGTTCGTTTTACCACGAAGATGATCTCACGCGGAACGTTTAAAGTGCTCCACATCTGAACGTAAGACACTCACACGTGTAGCGCTTCGTGGGTGCCAAACGACAGTTCGAAGAGGTGCACTATATTTAGTAACCACGGGAGTCCACAAAACCATCGAAAACTTCCGGGATTACTTCTCGTGTAATGTTGATGCATTTGATGAGAAGAGTCACCAGCCGAAGACTTGACTTTGCGTAGGAGGAATAAGCGATCTCCCTTCAGGCTTGGGAGAAAACATAGACTGAAGCGGCGGAATTTCAGTAGGTCGATAAAATCCGCCGGCGCGTGAGTTTCTTTGAGATTTTTGCAGTCCGAGAGGGGTGTCGACCTGCTTTTCTTCCAGACATGGCGGCGACCAGTGAGCGGTAAATCTTGTTATACGTTCACTTTTGGCTCTGATCAGCTCGAAAGGCTTCCCCGTGGGCGTTCATCTCTCGAGAGTGGTCCTGAAAACAATAATTTTTGCGCTCAACAGGGATCAAGGGTCCCAGAGATGATTGTCCGTTGGGTTTAATTTTGATTTTATATTGAATGATATTGTCGGAAGTTTCCGCAAATCCTGTTTTTTTCCCGTGGACCACTCTTCCATCCGACTTGAAGACTGAACTTTCAGACTCATCTTGTATGCGTTTCAAATCGTCGTCTATGAACGACCAGTTCGTATTGGTTTGAATTTGAGTCGGTTACAATGACCGATTCTTATTATCATTGATGACAAAGAAAAACAGCGTCTAACTGCCTAACAATGAGTTCAAAGTCGCCGCTTCTGATTCGCTTTCTCTCCTTGCGATTTGGATCCCCCCCCCCTCATAACATAGAGTCGCCCCCCCATCGGCAATTCCTGGATACGCCAATGGGGAGACGGGCGTTAATAGGGAAATATACGGTATTCGTATTCACACAAATTGTAAACTCACTCATTCTCATATATTGTCGTCATACATTCGTCTCCATTGGGAAGCCTACAGCAAAGCCAGCGATCATATTCCACAGAACTTCTCCAAGATTCTCTCGAAGAATGAAGCTCGTCTGATTTCTGAGCTCCACTTGTGTCATCATCAACGGGCAAACGCTCCTGCAGTTCCATCAATACGCGCTCTCATCCAGAGTTCTCACAATCAGAGGCTTCTCTCGGAATTACCACCAAAATGTTTCGCCCTGTTCATCAGTGTCAAAGTGTCAGCAGCATGGGACAGGAGCTTGGGGTCTGATGTCTTCCCATGAGTGAATCCAATCTTTGCTCTACAGTGAGTCACCGTGTTTCCCGTTTGCTTCGCGTCTCTCTTTGAGGGAAGGAGAACCCGTTCGTTATCTCTGTTGCGAACTTCTACTTGACAGCTGGGCAACACTTTGTGAAGTGTGAAGTTACACCTTTTTTGTCTTCACTCGTCGGAGGCGCCCTAATGATGAGGAAAGCTTGGAAGTTTGGTCATCATCATGGGTGCACGCATAAATTGAAGGATAGATCATCTTCGACCCTATCACCACTGACGTCGAGAAACTCATTAACCACGTTTCCATCGGATAATCTATCTTTCTGTTGATTGATGAGTCGTATGATTTCTTGTCATTCTGTATCGTTTCGAGAATGTTGAGACTTCCGAGATTCCAACAGCTGAGCATAATCTTTCCCGTGTTCGGTTTGCTCGTTGGTTTTCTGCGGAGTAAATTCGTCGGAGCGCGCGACGTAAATTGGCAGGAGGTATTTATCTCATGAATCCGCATGGCGACCCAGATGGACCAGAGACCAGATGGCTCATCGTCGTTTTCGTTCGACGTGTATATGAGAGGAGGAATGTCGCAAATACAATTAGCCTAGTTCATTTCGCGAAAGAAAGTGCCCGGCAACGCGAGCATTCAATCACATCCAGTCCACGAATATAAGACTAGTTTTTCGCGGAAGTAGTTCCGTGGAAGAAAAAATGCGAACAGATTGTTTGTTGGTGTCTCTTGTTTGTGCACTGTTTTTTCCTGAAACAGAGCCGAAAAGAAGAGAAAAAAACTGCCTGAGGCGAATCTGCAACTGCACTGTGATGCAATGTTTTTAAGCTCTCGCGAGAAAAGCCGAGGCATATAATCCGTTGTCCAAAAATATCTTCTCTGAGGCTCTCGGACGTCTTTTGAACCACCGCAGTGACTCGGAGCACCGACGAGCCCAGCACAACGTCTGCGACAAACGACAAAATTCCGTCTTTGCACCAATAGTTGCCGGATGAGTTTCAAAAGAACGCTGTCCACGCGGACGTCGTTAACGGTGCGGTTACGCCGGTGACGAAAAGATAATTAAAAGCACGCCGATCTGATTGTCGTGACATAATTTATTTACACACTTCATTACATACGGTCACAAAGTCTCACAATGTACAGAATTCACGCACCGCAAGTGGTCGCCAACAATTCGCTCATCGATTTCGGTGTGGGAGAAACTTTTCTTCAAATAGATCGGACGAATCTTGGTCGAAATGTTGTCTTTTCGTTTCAATGAACTTGTCGATGACAAAATCGGTGGCGTGTACATAATAGCCCTCGACGCCGAGTACTAACGCGCAGATATTCAAAGTCATTCACCTTCACAGTAACGGGATAAATACGTTGAGTTTACGTCACACACGAGCTTTTCTTTACCACCAACCATGACCTCCGTGGCCGCCGCCTAAACCGTAGTTTCCGCCGTAACCTGGAAATTAAGATAAACTCAGTTATATCAAACGTCGACACAAGCGGTAGAAGTTCAAACGAGGACTCTATGAAACAAGAACGAATGGAAACAGTCATAACGAGTGCCATTCAGTGTGACGATTCGAGGCAATAAAAGCGCGGGAACTAAAAGCTTCTTCGAAAGATGCAACTGTCACACACTGGGGAGATGCCATTTTGTATACTGAGGATGGATCACGATAAACTTCATTAAGTTAGATAAGTACCTCCAACAAGCGAGATACCGGGTCCAGTTACGAGAGATGGGATCGGGTTGTTGAAGACGAGCAGAGGCTCCTCCCGGATAGAGGTGATGGTGTGGACGGGCTTCACGCCGACTTTGAGCACAGGAACAGCCTTCGAGACGTAGGTGATCACTGGCTGCTTAACGATCTTATGACCAACGACTGGGACCTTGACGTAATGTGTGTCGGCGTGAGCGTGATGTCCTCCGGGTGATACGATGGACGGGTGCAGGTGACCTCCGTGGTATCCGGCGGAGGCACACACGGCCACGAGTGCCAGAACCGCGATATACTAGAAACAGACCCACGAAATTTTAACACGACAGGAACGATTTCCTTAGTACGAAACTTCGATCGACGGCTTCATGTTCCAGGGAGCCGGGGCTCTCTTAAGAACTTCGTGGAGCTCTGTTTTCACCGCAGAATTCATGATCTCCCCCAAGAGAGTCTTCTCCCACGCTTTTGGGGACTAGAACGGTTTCGGATTTCTATGGCATCATCAGATAAGAGCGTTCATACCGCTCTTTCTTTGAACCTCAGCACAAGTCGTGGCCTAGCACGAACAATGTACACTCGTTTTCGAGTTTGGCGGAGAAAGCATTCTGGTCGTTTGCTTAGAACACACTCGAAAAAGCCGACATTTTGTGCAGCAGTTTCAGGATCCGGGAGTTCAATCAATCCGTGTGCCGGAGTGCATGCACTCCCCCTGAACAGAAAACACCGTTCCTCTAGCCCGCCCTGATAAACACCTCAAATATCACTCGGTTGAAGAACTCACCGCATTCATGGTGGCGGTAATGTAGCTTGATGTATCCAAAAACGTGAAAACACAAGACACAAACGACAACACTGCCCCGTGACAGTGCGTGCTGGTTTAAATAACGGTTCTCTCCCCCACGGCAAGGGTCCTAGTGAAAGTGATATACTTTTCGGCGACGTAACGGTCGGCCGCAAAGACTTTTGAAACTCTCGCGGCATGAGGGTAGAAAGGAGATATGAGATGAGAAAAAAAAAACAAGAAAACATCGAAAATTTTAGAAACCGCTCCTTTATTTTATTGCGTTTGCAAAGGTCAGAATTTCTATTGTTGAATTCTCCCCGCCTTCAAAGTCGATATTTTCTTCAGAGAGCGGGGAGAAAACGGTATTCTGATTTTCGACTGCACAAACGCAGAATTCCGATTTCAACGAGCGAGTTGACGTCACCAAGAATCATACTTTCAATGAGCAAAGACGATCCGTTGTTCGCGTAACCTCTTCTCAACCAAATTCTTAGTCCACGACGCGGAATGTTTGGACTGATCTCATTTGGAAAGCGCAACTCTCTTTCTGAATCGTGATTCAGTTTAACAAAACCTTGATCCTCTTTGGTGATTCTGATGATGATGATCCTTTTTCTCAAAATTCTATTCCAAAGAGGCGGTTAGAGAAAGTGGTCATCGGGAGCCTTGACTCAGCTGATTGCGAAGTTCTTTTGCAAACTGCCGTCGCGTCACTCCGGTTTTCGTACGTGTGTCCTTCCGATATCACGTGTTTCCGTTCATTCGAGCAGCGTACAGAACGAGCGATTTCGGCTCGCGTGAAATCAAATTCAGATGTTCCCATCGGCCTGTTTCGAGCTACGTAAGTCTACGACCGTCGGCAACGCCTTGTTCTAATGTTCGGCGCGTCATTACGCCGCCGCCATCGAAGGCTTCGGTCTTTTTTTGTTTTCGAGAGTGTTTAGCAATGATTCAGTTTCCCACGAACTTAGATCTAAATCGATTCCGAAGAAGGTCTTTGGTTTCTGTTATGAAACAAAATCTCTACGCTGACTTGACGATTTTCGCCAAACCTAAGATCTTTGTCGACTTCACCGTTCGCTCTACACTGACGGCGATTTCGATGTTCTTGTTGTGGAACGAGATAGATCAGTGTGCATAGAAACTTAATCCGATTTCTGTCAAGTGCAATTAAAAGTGTGGTTAAAATTAACGCCGACAAGCGTCGTTAACTCTCGTAAACTGAATTAACAAAGCTGCTCGTTTTTGTTGAGTGGTCCCCGGTTTGTTCGCATTCAGTGGAAGACACCACTCAATAGAAAGAAGGTCACGCCGTGCTTCGATGTTCAGTTTATCCGAATACTGCTGGAACCAATAAAAATATTGTACTTCGAGCCTCGACGGCATTATCATCCGTCGTGTTTACGCCTCGTCTGGGTTCGATAGCTTCGTGACCATCGCAAATCACACATTCAGCAAAGGCAGCTGGTTGGACGCGGAATGTTATAAGACTGATGAGTCAACGGGCAATATGCGCAAAATTATAAATTGGCTCGGGGAAATTCGATTGATGTTCACAACTTGAGATGATCGTTACCTCTTCCTCCGTACGATTGAAACCTGGACTGGATCCAATAAATGCATGATCTCTTAGAAGATTGATTCGAAACAAGTTAAGGGGAAAAGGGAGGATCGTTCGTTTCCAAACATATGGATGGGAACGAATTCCCCGTGCGTCATGCGCCCAGGAGTGAGAGTCAGGAATGCCGAGTCTCCTAAGCGCAAGCTTTCGGTGAGGCAGGATAACCTTTACAGTTAGGCGATTGCTTGTTTGATCGGTCGATACATGGAACGAAATCGGAGCATCCATCGAAAAGAACAGACTGCATCTACCCAGGCGGTAGTTGCGGCTGTGAAGTCCTTGATGCTAGGAGTCATCAGTTGTCCGTCTCGGGACAATGCGCGTTGACACATTCGCATTTGAAGTTTCATCGAATCCCGATACGTAATAATTCGGTTAAGATTGGATGCCAAGGAGAGCATGGACACGGAGCAGTCCTACAGAGTAGAGATCAATCGTTATCATCGCTGAGTTATCATTCTGTGTGTTAGCAATCGGGCGTGGAAGTAAACTCTGTCAGAACAAACTCGAGTGAAAACATGAGTTTCCACGATGGCAACTGAGCGCAAATGACACCTTTTGTTCAAAGATTTTGACTCAAGTTAGAAAAATTGGCGGTTTTCCGAACGAGTTTGCGGAACCATGGAGACCGAATGATCGATTGGATGTCGAAGACCCGAAGGCATGAAATTCGTTCACATGTGAACGTTATGAAAATGTCCCTTTCCACTCTGTGATTTGATACGGCTTAATATAATTAAAGCTTTCGCGTGCTTTCTATAGACTACGTTCCCGATATGGTAATCGGTGGACCAGTTTCGTCTTCGTCGCCGCAAAACTATCCGCGAAGGAACACACGTGGACGCCTCTCGTACGCTCAAAATAGAAATTCTGCAACAAGGTTCCCTGGATATACGCTTTCAAGAACTGAGCTCGGATTTGATCGAATGACTCCAAAATATTTGGGCGCTCGATGCATGGGCTCAACTAAAGACAACCAGCGCAATGCATCGCCGTACTCTTCAAGATTCCCTCGTACGGACGAATCAATGTAATCTTTGGTGTCGACTCCTGAACCCGACATCGATGCAAGACCGTTCGCGTTTCTCAAGCTCCGGTCGTTCCGGGCTCGGACCCGACATGCATCTGTGAAATGTCAACATGCAAACACATCCAGAAAGAAGGTTTCAGAGAGAGAAGTTTCTCGAATTTCGATGTTTCTCACGCTGTGAGGATTTACGGCCCTTGAACCCCGTTCAAGCGGACTCTGTCTTATAACGCTGGAGACTACTGGATCTAGGCACCTTTCTCTACCCCCACCTCTGTGGAAGCGACAAAACCTACCTCCGAGCCACAGAACGACCTCAAGCTCGCTGCTATCGTCGGCTTGATTTCATCTTAAATCGCTTCGACATCGTTGAAGAATAATAACGTTGTCACCTCATGACTGAGCAATGGGAAAATGTTTTTCCGTCTCTTCGAAAGTGATGTCGGTAGAAATCGATACGCCGATTTGCTCCTAATCATTCATAATCGAAGGTCTGTCCGAAAAATAGTGGAACCGGCTTCTAATATTGGCACGCAAAATACTTTTCCGTACAAGACCTGCAATAAGCACAATGCAGAGTAGGAGTGGCATCACCTGGACACCGCAACGATCGGTTCTCCCGACCGAGCGAGCGGAGGCAGCTTCAGTCCATCGTTCGCGCCGTCGTCGTCGTCGTGTCTAACAAATATCTTGGCCACACTTCGGTTAACCGGCAGCAGATCGTCAACAATTCGACATCCTGAGCGTTTGGCGAGATCGCATCTGTTCGTCTGTCTTCGGATCCAACATTTGGGCAACATTCCGACGATGCAAGCCGGGCATCGCAAGTCAGTGGACCAGTCGATCCGTCCGATGGTTTCACTCAGATGGAAAGTCACCTTCGGGTAGGTTACGAGTTTCGTATCCGTTGTGAAGCTGAAAGTGGAAAAAAATGAAGAAAAAAAAACACTCGAAACCGGTGCAAAACTTCAATCCTTGTTCTTGTTGCCGAGTCGCCGCCGCCGCCGCCGCCACTGTGGTCATCGTTGCTCCTGTGATCCATTCAGTTCGTCGTGAGAAATATTCTATTCGGTTTCCCACCTGTGACGTATTATCGTTATTATCCACCCGGCGCATATGTCTAGCGAGCTGACCGACCAGCCAGGCAAACAGGCAGATTTTGCCCAGAGCTAAGCCGAGCATTGCTCGTGTTCGTTATATTAAACATTACCGCACCCGACGGCAACATCTTGAAAACATGATACACTCTTCTCATCCCTTAGAAGCGTCCCGCGGACGTGAAAACACAAAACTATATGAACAAGCAACGGCGGCCGTTGCTGCCACAGCTGATGATGATGGCTTTTTCTCATTTGGTCAAATTAACCAACGTGTCCGTGAGGAAACCCGATGCCAAAATATGAACCTCATTATTTGGGACGATGTTGTCTGCCGAAAGCGAAGTCAAAACGCTCGTGGTTTTGTTCGAAATAGAAATCTTAAGAGCCATTAATTTGTTATATCCAACATTTGGACCCTCACCTGTGCGAGATACTTTCGGTAGATTATTATTTGTCAAACCATACAATCGGAGAACTCGCGAATCATTCTGAACTTCGGATTTCATCGAAGACGCTTGTTCGGGGATCGCCGCCGAGTCAATCGTGTTTTGATTATTCACTACGATCTGTCTCGAGGATCCGGATAACAGCTGCGCCAGCTTCCTATTCAAATGGCAGCCAACCAGGCTTCCCAGCTGCGGCTCCTGGTGTACGCAGCGCTCGTTTTGGTACCGATCCGCGCTCGAAAAATCAATCAGCAGCTCGCATGTTTTGCACTGGTTCAGCCATCTTCGAGGGTCCGTTCATGGTCTACAACGGAATGTTAGTACATATCTTCGCTTCTCGCTTTTTTCTTGCCAACTGAACGATCACACGCACGCCCGCTTGCCCGCCTAGCCGGTATTTCGTCCATTCGTCCATCTGGTTTGTCAGTTCGTCCATATATCTGGTCGGTTAACAGCACAGGGGGTGCCGAGTGACCGATCAGCTGTCGGAAGAGTCGAAGTAAGGCCAACAAACCAGCGACCAATCAGCACTACAAATCCTGTCGGAAAGCCGAAAAGCCCGAAAATGAAAAGCGAGCAATTCGATACATCAACAAACCAAGTGCATTCCATCAAAATTTCCTCAAAATTGTCCGGCGTTCGCGGACGATCGACGAGCGACATTGGCTAACCGCTCAAGTATGAAACTATCCAAACAAAACCAGTGATCATTCGGAAAATCTTCTGACAGATCCCGCCTCGCGTTTTTGCGGCTTCCGAATTCCAGCTTTTTTTCGCGCTCGATCACCGATTGCTGGTGCGTTTGAACGCACTCCAGTTAAAGCGAATCGAAATTCTTAGGCCTTCAGGGATTTTTGTCGGTCATTCGAATCATTACGGTGAACCAAAAGCTTTATTGATTGCTATCCGCGTGACTCTACTATAGCGCGGCAGCCACGGACGGATAAGGACAGAAGGTGACTTTCCTATTTGGGGGACCCCAGAATCATAATTCGGTCCTGATGTGGACCTCGCGAAGGAGCGAACCCTGGATGTCAGTTTGTTGACCATCCATTCAGGTTCAAAACTCTTCTGATTCAGAATTTTTGAAATTTCCTATTGCATATTCCGCGTATATATGTATCCCCTGCGTGTGTATCGACGGCTGAGTGTGATTTGGTCGAATTCCGGCTCCAAGCCGAAGACGAAGGCACGGACTGCTGTTTGCTGAAAATTCCAATATCGCTCGAGGGTCTCTTTTTCTCTCTCCTCCAGTTAATTGGAAGCTTTCGATAACTTGAAACTTAAGCAGCAAATGAATAACCTCCATGAGAAGCTTCCCTAGAGCTTCGTTAAGGACTGTGGGTGGGAAAATGAGTTTGCACGAGCCGGGTCGACATGATCGATTGATGAGTTTGACCTCTTGGATCCGTGCGAAAATTCTTGCGCGACAGAATCTTCATGACAAAAACACGCAACAGCTCTGGGATTCTCCCGGCGGACGTTACGTCAGAGCGCTCCTCGAATCGATTGAAAATTGTTAGTTCACTGAATAGTGAATGAGCTTGTAGTTTAAGTGACAGCGCGGATGCTTCCATTATGAAGAAGAGCTTCACCACAATGCGTGTGGCAAGGAAGCCCGACAAACGTGTGAACAAATGCTGTGAATCACTCACTGCCGGAGGGTGCGCAGCAGACGGACATAGAAGAGGGGAAAGACCGTGTCTCGTCTTTAATCTGATGAATACCGATCCGATTTCTGTTAATAACAATAAGCTGCGAGAAGATGAGAGAAATACGCCAAAATGGCTCAGAGAAATTCATAATGGACAGACAGATCAAATCCGCGTCTAGCGAGGAGGAATTCGCTTTTTATTGATTGTCCATCTCAATACCTGAATATCACGGACACTTTGTACAGCGGCAAGCACTCACGCTAGTGTCGAAAGCTTTCTCGGTAACACCGAAGCTGATTTGACGTCATTCATCAGAGCGAAGTTCCTCAAACTTCCTTCCGAGTGCTCAGATCCGATCCGAGCTCTACCAGTTTCTTCGACGGTATCTGTCGACCGAAAACTATGTCTCTGTTAGAAGGTGGCGAGATTGCGTCTTCATCAATGGAACTATTTCGTTTGTCAACGAACCGGAGACACCTCGAGAAAGGAGGTTCGGCCGAAAAAAGCGATCGCTAGCCGGAGAAAACTAGTTGTGACCCAACCGCAGATATTGAAGGAGCGAACAGTGACAATTTTTCACTTTTGCATCAACTGGTCGAAGCCGGTGTCGACGGTAGCTTTGGTCGCAGTACATCGTTTGAAGAGGTTTGAAAGCGGTCGCGGCGGACTCTTTCAGCTACGACAACCACTAATGGCTTTATGACTACCGTTTGAAACGAAACGCATTTGCCTAAACGGCTACCGTACCGCTATCCCGACCGTATCATCTACGCCGTCAAAAACTACAACAGTCCATTGAAAGTCCACAATACGGCGACGTTATCGTTTCCGTTACATTCGGACGTGTCATCACAATCGGACACGGTATCGTCTTCACGTAGAGAACAAGATAAGTGAGTGGGACTGACGATCGATTCAACTCTCCTCTCTCTCACTTTTGCTCAAATCTGGCTTCGGTAACGCCTTCTTTTCCATCTTTTCTTTACGTTGATGTAGCAGGAAACGTCCTAATTGGAACGATTCCGAGCTTTTCCTAGGGAAAACGCATGCGATTGAAATGTCCATCGGACGCCTGAAAAGAACTCTTATCATGAAGAGTAAGTCAGGCACGAGACCGTGCCTGCCGAGCGGTTTCTTTGTGATAAGAGAATGAAATTTCAAACGAAGAGCATGACATAATCTGCAAACTCACAAAAGTCGGTTTTGGCCTTCCTGGATCTAGAGGTGACTTTCGAGCTCGAGTCGTGGAGATCCGAGTTCTGAAGGAACGAATTGAGAAAATTCGAATATTACAGGAATCTTCAGCAGACACAACAGTCAACGTCCGTGCAACGACGAAGATGTCGCTCGCTTCAGTGCCTGCAAGCCGTGAACTGAACCCTGAATCAAGCCACTGCCTGTTGTCAATGGTCATGACAATCGACAACACGGCCCTGTCGAATAGACTTCAAGTTCCTAATGACTAAGTGAGTGAATGAGACAGTCCGCACAGGTCCCACTGTTATCCTTGATGTGGTTATCGGAAGACAGGGTTCAGGTTTCGCTCTTGTTCCGAAGTTCTAAATTCAAGGTTAGACTCGGGGTCCATGTTGCGACGAAGTGGTGATCCGACAGGCTTCGGCGGAGTCGAATTTTCGGAAGTCGGCTGAGTTTGTTGTCGTCTAGTTTCCACGCGAATAGCAGCGAGTTCTTCAGGGTTCCAATCATTTCAATGAAGCGTTTCACGTCATCTCAGCTGACCGATAGCTATACCGATAAGCAGTCTGTTTGACGGACACACACACACAAACGCGCGCGCGCGGAGCGACTGATACACTGACGGACACAGCGAGGGGCGGATAGGACGGGCAGGCGCCAGATAGATGGTTGCTCCAAATGGATAGATGCTGGATGAATGGATATGTGGATAAAGCAAATTATCGTAGCGTTGATATTTTTAGCCGTGTCGGTGCCGATGATTTGGAAATGTCGTGAGATCGGTCGACAGTATCTGCTGGATGGTTTTCGACAATTCAGTTGAATCCCGTGCAGTCGATGTTATAAACTTCAATAACAACTAATCGACCTCATATTCAATTGTACTGTGCAAATGTAAGCAGTGTATGATTCCCGAGATCGTTAGCTATCGGCAATCCGTGAGTTTGCTCATCGCGGTTTGATGAGACGAAGTCTCTGCGTTTGTCTCAGTCGGTTCGAGCGTCTTTGAGCTATGGCTCGTTGTAATAGGTGTTGTGTTGTTGTCTTTTGCTCCCTGTGGGTCTTCCAGTTGGTGTCATTGCTTCAGTGAACGCACGCGCAACGATCAGTAAGCTGCAGCAACGACAGCAGTTCACGTAGCGGCACAAACAGCTGGCCAATCGGGCAGAAGTACTTCACCAAAGAAGTCGCCCGCTGCCGAACATTCGTAAAAAAGATACAAAAAATGAACGTCATCCGATCGCTGCTCCGTTCGCTGTCGGTAGATTGTTGCCCTGACTCGCAGGATGACGCCCATTGGCAGATTTGAAGCAAACAGCGGTGACGACTCGGGTAAGTATTCAGTTCTCCCGAAGTCAATGACAGAATCGCGTCTGAATCATAAACGCAATTACAGTGTTTTTACTCATAGAGAGGTTGGTCTGTCACTTCCCTCCTCACGAATTCGAGATCATGTATCGCACCTCACGGGGTATGTCAACCTCACCGGATTCAGTTCGAAGACACATGGTCTTTGGGTCTCCGCGGTGCTCATGCATCTCGAAGCGAATCTTTAGGCAGCTTCGACTTTGTGTCCGAAGTCGCGTAGGACAGAAATGGACAAATGACTGCGGGATTGGATTTTGCGGTCGATTCGAACTGTTGTTTACATTCCACAAAAAAAATCTTAAGGCCCACCTATTCCTGGCGTCGCTATTTTCGGGATAGCCGATATTGCAGGGACAGTGCTTTCGTTGCCCTCCCCTAGTTTTCTTCCAGCGTTTTCTCTCATTTTTCCGTCGCTTTTTTTATTGGCCTTTTTCTTCTCTTTGTTTCTAAACAAGTCTTTCACAAACGTTCGATCGAAAAAGCCTTGCAAGCTTGTTCCCAACAAGCGCTACGAAGTACTGTCGTATTACTGACCACCCAAATATACGATAGAAGACAGAGCGCTGGCAAGCTTTGTCAAGCTTTCCGTCATTTTTATTGGCTCGGCGGAGAATGACGGATTAGCGTTTTTATTGACGTTATGAAATTTTTGGACACGTCTTCTATCCCGGCGATTCTTCACCCCGTTTTCAATGAACTCGTTCTGAAATGTCCGAAACTTTCGTTCGCGGTCTCCAAGGTGACGAATTTTCTTGGCGGGAAGTGAATGTCCTGGCTCGGATAATCTACTCCTGACCCCGCAGGTGACAATCGGCTTTCTTCTGCTTCTTGCCGTCGTCGGATCTGTGCTTTCACCATTCGTCTGATGACGTAAGGTGATCCAATGTGGTGAACTTCCCAGACCAGAACGAAAATTTCGAGCGAAGACGGGCAGAAGAAATCGACGGGTGTCCAAAATTCCAACATCGGATTTGTCTCTCCTGAAATCATGGGATGCAACTCTTGGGAGACGCTAACTTCCACGCAAGTCACCACGCGTCATCACTCAATGAATTGACGTAAGATGGCGGAGTATTCTGGTCTGTGAATTTATACGTAAAGCACCTCGACGGCTCGTGCTAAGCGAGAGGAACTTATCATTGATGAAATCGTCGATCCTGCGGCAGATTGTTCGCTGCCACGCTGGAACCAAACGTTCAGTTCTTTCGATCAGAACGGATGAGAATACATATTGTTCAACATCGATGCTGCATAAGATACTTCAAAAGGTGTGGTGAATCCAACGTGCGAACCCTCCGACTTCGCTGCCGGAAACCCACATTCTCAAGCGGGACGCGGCTTCCGTGCGACGGAAGAGACACGGTTTCACACAATGTTACTTCTCTCTGGTTTGATTGCCGTTTGTCGATGAATTTGGTGATTCTCACGGGTCCGTTGTCAGCTTAACATGATTCATCTCAGGGCTGACTTTGGGAGCTTGCCGTAACATGATCTGGAGTTCTCGCCACCGTCTAGTGAATCTGTCAGAGATTTTGTGTTTATAGAGTGGCTACCAGGTGATCCATATTCACTTGGGGTTACGATCGCCAGCGACCGCTACGCTTGTCGGTGTCAGAATGTCATAGATCATGATAAGGGAGTATTTGCGCGTCGTTCTTGGCCGACTGGCTTGCTGGTGGCATGATTGACTGCCCGGTGATCACTGACATTTTGAGGCTTGTCCGCATCCGAACCGCAACGGAAAAAATCAGAGTAGAAAGCGGACAGGCAGAAGGAATGCCAAACGTAACGTGGCTGTCGAAGAAGCGGCGGCGGCAACAACAACGACGACGATGACGACGACGGCAGCGGCAACGGTGGCTCTGTTGCGAGTTAGTGATGATTCGTTATTGCTTAGCTCTAGCATCGTTGCCTCCGACGGTGCGTCAGATCACACACCAAACGTCTGAAAGATCGACGTTTGGAGAACTTTTGGCAGTTCAGCTAATTGGTCTGAGAGCTTCACAACGGGATTTCTCCGCAACTAACGCGGTAGACACAGGGCGCTGAAGCAGTTGTCAGTCTCGATAAGTTGGTTTCACGTATCGTTAACTCAAGTAAAGCAATCGTATTGCTTTCAGAGAAATTCTAGCGCTCATTTATTTCTCACCCAGTGCAATTATGGTCGGAACATTACCTCAGCGGATCTCACGGATGCGTGTTTCATTTTTAACTTGTGACGACGCTTCGATATTTGCGGTTTGAGAGGCTAAAATCAGTGGAATTCATAGTGATCTTCCGCTCGAATCATGTTCAGGACACTCCAGGCGCTCGGGAGCTCGCGTTCCGAATCCCCACCTGGTTTCGGAGGAAACCCGGTTCATACTGATTCACATTTCGTAGGATTCCGGTTTTGTTCCCTTCTATCTTGTTCTTTCCGATGAGTTTTTTGACCGTAGCGATGACAAAATTTGCGCGATGGAAGTCCATGAAGCATTTCGCTCCCCGAAACGCATTGTGAAGTACTAACTGTGACTATTTTTTTGTCTTTTTTTTCCGGAGCACCTTCTAGTCGACTTCGTCTGGGACAGCGATCTGCACCCGTGCACCCCAGTCGTTCGTTGGCGCAGACTACAAATGTCACAAAAGTCAAACTCTTCTTACAGTCCATTAGAAGTCGAGTTTCGATTCTGAAAGAGTTGCTAGCTCAACTACTAACATTTAGGAACAATTTATTTCAACAATAATGACATTAAATGCGATGAAATGACAAACGTCTATATCCAGCAGCTGCGTAGTTCGGCGAAACATTGTTGTTCCTTTATCTCCCGAATAAAACCGATTCAGATATTTTGCTAGCTCCGCATAAATCACTCTGGGATGATAGCGATCGTCAAATTATTGGGGTTTCGCAAATCAGTCAATTTGTCAAGGACGAACCTTGAGCTGGGTTGTTCCAGAACGATCCAGTCAAACACATCTTTGCGAAAAATGCCGGCGTCTTAAATTACAGAGATTCTCACTGGTTTTGGCGATCGGGGTGCGGCTCGCGATCATATCTAGACTAAATATACGTTTCTCCGCTGTTCCGAACGATCGGAATTTACGGCGTTTTTTCTTAAGAGATAACGATTATTTAGTCGAAAAACAAAGTCGCTGTATTTTCGTCGACATCGTAAGAATCCCGACAACTTTCTTCTGACGGGAACGGTTTTCCGAGACTAACGTTTCGGAAACGTACCCCCGGAGATGGATCGGAGGTACTCCGACGTGATGACCGAGAGGTCATCGCAGTCCGCACCATTGATGCAGATCTGCTCGGCCACGGAAACCGTTGAGTCCAATCAGTTGAAACTATCGACCAGAAGTGGTCAAGCTCCTCGACATTTTCATCCAATGTTAGGCGTGGGACAAA
This sequence comes from Neoseiulus cucumeris, assembly GCA_021527715.1. Taxonomy (NCBI): domain Eukaryota; kingdom Metazoa; phylum Arthropoda; class Arachnida; order Mesostigmata; family Phytoseiidae; genus Neoseiulus; species Neoseiulus cucumeris. The sequence continues at coordinate 1,410,214 of JAJSRV010000004.1, read as the reverse complement.
ATCGAGAGTTCGCGCGACGGAATACGATGAGATTGCAGACATTGCGGAAGCAGAAGTCGGGTTTCCTGTCCGATTATCTTCCCCCGGATGCGATCGATGTTGCGGGAGTTGACAGTTTTTGAAAAATTCGATTTTCCACGGCATGTGAATAACTAGACGTCCCGCGGATTAGCGGTTGATAGATGATATCATTCAAATCCGTTAAATAGCATTTCAGAGCGTTTCCAATCAAGTAGCGCCGACGGCTGCATTCGGGAAGATGAATAGCGGGCGGAAAGTAGAAAAATTAGAGAAGATGCGAAAAGAGCAGCAGAAAAAATCAGAGCAGCTATCCAAGTGCGATGACTATATCTGGCCTAACTTTGAAAATGGTATTAGGTGATAACAAAATGTCAACGGATAGTTGCTTCCTAGAGAAAAGCTGCGCTACGACAGGAGCGAACAAGCGATAGTGGATCATTCGGCTCGAGCAAGCAACCAAGCAAGCGAGGAAGATAAATATGTAGATATTCAAATATGTCGGTTTTAAATGGAATTCCCGTTGGATTGAAACGCAACGACGAACAGCCATATCTCGGACGTCGCCAATCGTCAACAAACCGAAAATCAATGATCGGATGTCTCTTCTCACGATCATGCTCACATAAATAGAGATAAAGCAAAAGTGAGTGATGTTCTTCAATGGATGGTAAGCGTGAATAAACATGCACCAGCACGAGAAGTTCCCCAATCCGGGCAAAGTTTGTATTTTCGTCGTTCGACTCGAGTTTTGACATGAATTGCCCAATTCATGGACGATTGTGCTGGAAGCAAGGTGTGAAACATTGGCCCATTCCCGAAATCTCGGAGTCTTCCTCGGGGACGGAGTTTCCTGGATTCGCAACCGAATTCTAGGATTTTATTAGAATCTTTCGAGAACACAATCGTGAATATTCTTCGATCTCACTTTGAATCTCATGAGACATTTGTGTGCGAGTAAATGTGGTTCTGCCGAATAGTGAGAATCGACGTCAGTGACGGCCGGCGCAGTCACCGCTGGGGAATCGACCGCAGCGTTTTGAATTCCCGAAAATATTTTCTCTAATTCGAAAGTAAGAGTATCGCAATGTCGATCGATGTTCGATTGACAAGAAAATTATAGATGAAGTGTTTCCATTTGTTCCATCTTTCTTTCCTACGGCGGCTCCGCCATCATCCACTCTACGGTGCCCGAAACGTCAACCGGCAGCACGAGTGTGTAAGTCCGTGAAAGTGCGCGTGAGGGTCTGTTACATAACGCGAGAAGTGTTCAAAACATCGAAGTTATCGGGCTTCCACTACGCTCCGGACGCTGCTCGCAGATCGCTAGCCTAGCTGCTAGTCAAGAAGCTGCTCCAGCTCCTAAAAATCTGTGGGTGTCGCTTGAGCAGCTGTTCCTTTTACTAATTTCAGTTTTTGGCCTATTTCCTTCCTTAACTGTCGTTGGCGATGCGAGCTGCTTGGTGTCTACAACGGCTTTTTTGCACGCTGTTCTTCAAGGAGACGAAGGTATGTCGTGGAGGTCAGCAATCGAGCTCGAATCTCCGGATTCTCCGAGTCCTCGGTCCAATGATCCGCGACCGCACCATTTCCATTCAATACCAAACAAAAATCGCCCTCCGTGAATACATTGGAACCTTGTTACAACGAATACCGTCACGAATAATTCCTGGGTACAACACTCTTGTGTGCCAACGAACGAATTCGGCCAGCCTGGTTCTAATGCTGGAGAATTCTGCTGGGTTCGCTATAATCAGTGTTCACCGTACGCATTCTTTCGTCTGAGAGAAGGTTCGTAGGTCCTGTCTGCGGGAAAGCTGTCCCTCCACACCCGAATTCGGGTTTGGCTTCGCTCAGCATCCACTTAGCGCTTCATTCAGTTTACGGAGATCTACTATAATCCAAAGAAAAGTCGATTAAGAGCCGTAATATTCTGATAAGAAGCCTTGATCAAAACTTGAGCTGTCGCAGTAGATTACGACCGCTGGATTCTCCGATGTCAGCAAATATAGGCGATGAATCCTTCAAAGTCGCCTTGGCCGATGAAAGCGATAAGATTCGATCACCGCTCGTGTCGGAAAGCGTTTCAAACTTCTTTTCTATCAACAACTTTCGCAATGAGAAGATTCCAAAATCGATGCACTAGCGATCGACTTGTCAGATAGATCGTCTCCTAAATGGAACGATGACACACGCACCGACATCGCCGAAGATTTATCATGAGCCTCGAATCGGACGAATACTCTGGACACTCACCAGCTTTTCGAATGATGGAAAGAGACGTTGAACGCTCTGTGCGTTTGAACCGTGTGGTCACGTTGGTCGACACCAAGCCGGACCCGCCGCGCCGTTGATTCAGTGAGATCGAGGTGAGCTAAATCAAGCAAGCTTCTCATTTAGTTGCGCACTGATCCGCTAAGGGATGATCAAGTTTGTAGATTTTACTTTCTTTCGATTCAGAAGAGACGGATCAAGACGCAAAATAAAAATCAATACATTCTCCACCGCGAATGCAACGCTCGCCCAGGCTTGGATCAACGATAGAGACAAGTTCTCCGAAATCCGCTAGGTTCGTGTTTTCACACGATCATCTCTTTTGAAAAGGAACCATTCGTGAGTCGCAGCTCATCTTGAAGGGTAAAAGCCACTTTGATTGCGCCGTTTAGAGTAATGGATAATTGTTGTTGGGATACTTATTCTAATTTCCGCTAATGAGAGACAGAGGCTCGGAACGCGGCGCGCTGATTGCGGTTGAGCCCCTGAGAATGCTGATTTTAACTCCCATGGGCACTTTCCTCCGTTGATGTTGATGACTACATCCAAATAATAGATCGCATTCATCTTGAAGAAAAAAAGGAAACAACATCCAAAAGAGTATTTGGTCGAAGTTGCGTATCGAACTTCAAAAACAAACGGACGAAAATCTTCCACCAAGCAGAAAACTTGAAGAAGTACCCCAGTGGATTGAAATTAAGTCAATCAAGCCAGTGCCAAAACCATCCTTGAGCAGGGGCTTGGGCACCCTGGTACATTACTTCATTCAATTCGAAACCTTGCACCAAGACACCTAATGATGTCTGCTATCGGCCTATCTTCAATCAGTGTGCTAATCGCTCCAGGCTTCGCTCAGTCGCCTTCGGTGTTTGAACAGGGGGACATTTTGTACACAGCAGGCTGTAAGTTGTTTCAATGCAGCACACCACAACTTCCATAAACAGTACCAACACACACTGGCATTCTACGGAGTCTTGTCGCGTCGGGGCGGCTGAAGTTCTTGCCGTTTCAGTTATTGATGATCGCGTCTTTGGTAACGATCATGATCGCGTCATTCCACCGAGCCTTCCATTGCCGCAGCCGTTCTTGTTGACAGTTCGCCCGCCGAGAAATTTTGATTTGATAATTCAGACCGTTCTGCGGAGATCACTCACCTTGGCCTTCAAATCGAACGTACCAATCGTGTGGTTCTCGTGTGGTCGGGTGCATGCTTATTATCATCAAAAAATACACCACTGATTTTTCGAACGCTTCCGAACGTTGCTCAACGCGATTGCGCTTGGAGCGATGTCGGGAAAAATGTGGAATGAAGCTAACATTTGAGTGAATCATGATTCGAGTGTACAACTGAATCAGGGTGCGGAAAGGATTCTCGCCGTGGTGAGCCTACAGTTTTCGAATCGATGCTGTCCACTAGGATTCCATCTTCCGTCGAGCTGGTTTTGGCTATTTGGTCCGCGCCATGATTCACCATCTCTTGCGCAAGAACATTCGGCTGGTTAGCGTTAATAAGATGGTTATGCCGGGCGACAACACAGGGTAACGAGTGAGCTGTGTAGAGCGGATCCGAAGCAACACGCCCGAGCAATCACAGTACGGCCGTTTTTGCGCAGATAGGGGCTGTTGTATCATCACACCAAAAGTCTGCAGCGTGGGAGCGTCGTACGGGAGTTTCTTTTGAGTCACTGTTCTTCATACATTCGCTTTTGGAGAAAGTCTGCTGTGTTCGCACGTAGATATATAACTATCACTTGTGAGACGCAATAGAGAATTTAAACTGATTTGATTTCGAGGTACAACATTTAGGAAGGAAACTTCCATCATCATTTCAGAGAACTTCCTGTTGAACAGTTACCTTTCGTCCTTATGAGCGAAAGCTCACAGCTCCATCAACCGCGAGGAACTGCTCCGGAAGAATTCCCTTCCTGGTTCTCCTTCTCGATTTCTGATTCATTCTCCCTCTGATATCTCCTCCGTTTTTTCCATACCCTGAATGTTAGCGACCTCGCACTGATATAGGGGTGGATGCTGCCCGAATGTTCCAGCCCATATATTGATTAGGACAATGTCATCCGTGTTTCCGGTCTCCCATCGAGTGATGGACATTTTCTTGATTTAGATCGTGATCATGATTATCATTTAGAAGATATTCATGATTTTCGGCGAAATTTGTGGAAAATTAATATGATTTTCGGGTGATGATTACCGGAGTTTTGAAGTTCATTCAAGCTTCGATCATTTTCGAACCTCCATATGAATTCATGGGTATTTTTTTTTTATTAAAGTCATAATCTGAAGGGGTGAATGAACGATGCTTAAACATCCACGTTCAGTAACATATGATATCGATTCCCGACTCCCGTCCGAGATATCATCGGAGCGGGAAGCTCTACCCTGGTGTTACATGCGTAACATCAAGTACATTGAGGAATTTGGAATGTTCAAGATTTCTACCCATTCGATTCTCTGAAACAGTCGAGGCTACTTGGTTCAGTCAACATCTAGGTATAGTTATATTATTTTCGTACTTCTCCATTTTGGAACCCTCGATCTTGAGAAACGCTCACGAAAATTGGCATTTCTCGGTGCCGCGACTAAGTTCATTGAACCGAGCCCTGACTAGGTTTTTCTCAAATCAATTATTCTGTTACCAGCAGTGCATGGAACCTCAATGATTTCTTCAATCCCCATCGATCGATGTTTGGGTACATGAAGGGACTAGAGGACGATGGAAAGACGTTGAACCTGAAAGCTTGGGACACTATCTACAGTCAAGGCTCGTCTTGGTAAACACGTTCCGCGCATCGAAGAATGTTTTTTACTGCGAGCGGTTCACTAACGATAAGTCGAGGGGTTTCAACATGGAGGTATCTGTATATTCATCCATTCATGTTGATATATTGAGTGCGAATCATGATGGACGCACACCGAATCTCTAGAGAATACACATGTGCATATCCTGCTTGAGTAGACTATTTAGCCCTTTGTACCCGTCTAGAGCGCCGATTGAGAAAGCGACAGCTGCCAGGTAGATGATGATCTGCATGACGCGCCAGAATCCGGCCTTCCGCAAAGGCGGCGTAGTCGTTGGCGGCAGAGCCATCTAGCAAAAGAAAATCGATGGATCGTTACCTTTTGTGAGGACGCGAAACGTGAGAGAAACAGAAGTTATGAAACCGACTGAGTTTCAGTCTACCAATCGACGTACCGCAGCTCACGTATTGCAATGCGATACTCTCAATGCCAAGAAGACTTCGCAACGTGGTGGAATCGAGGCAACGAGATGCGGGGAGATGGGCACTTGGTATACCAAACTCCAAAGTAGCGAATGAGTTTATCGAAGGAGAACTCGGCTGGAGTTCTTTCGATGCCAAGGAGGCCATCGGCATAATGATGTATCTCGAAAGGATCAAAAATCTTGACCAAACATGGCCACGACGGATCTTGTCAGCGATGGAACTCACAAACACCCGGATCAAAACAATCGAAGGACTGAGAGTCTCAAAAACGACGTTCGATCTGGAGAGCCTCGAGCTGGCCAGAGATACATCAGGCAGACTAATGTGGCACGCATTCCGTAAACAGCTCAAAGAGAACGTACGGAATGAATTGGACTCAAGCTGGAGACAATCCATGGAGTCCAAATCCACACTCGTTCTGTATCGGCAGTTCAACGAGACAAGGGGTCTCCCTATCAATACATACGATAACACTCGTGGTAGCCGTCTCCTAACTTTAACTAGAGCCGGGACGCTGAATACAAGAACGTGGCTGCACAAACAGGATCCATCGGAAGACCCTCTGTGCCCCCGATGCGGGGGGCCCGAAACTGCAACACGTCGTTTTCGGATGCGAAGAGGAAGGAAAATCTGAAGAGGAATTCGCGCGACGTCTAGGTCTGCTTTCGAATCCAGATGCAACGACTCTACGGAGGACCAAAATAATGGGAACGACAGAGAAAGTGATCTGCGAACGCAACACAATTCGCTCCTGAAATGAAAGGGTTCATATGTGCATATGGAAGATCAATAAATATAGTAACAAGTCAGACCTGGGCTTGACTTCGTTGTATTTATTGTATTGTGTAATAGATGTGCTGTTATATACTCTCGCTACTCGCTTCTAATATCCTATCCTATCCGCAACCTGATCAGATTGATAAAATCTGATGGATCTCCTGCGTAGACGTTCCTGGCCCCACCTTAGACCCACCATTGGATACCGTTCGCCTGAAGCGTCAGACTGGTGTCTCACTAGAAAAACATGGTCAAATGATCGTCCGCCTTCGGTAGTAGATCCCACTACTTGCAACGGACGCCTGTTCTCTGAATGAACCATGTGAAGCATGCTCGCGCATAATCGCATTCGATCAGTTCGATCAGCCGTATAATAGCCGTGTCACACAGACGGATAGAAATAAACCTCGATCTTCAGTCTGTTACGGATGATTCGGCTGGTGGCCTCATGATTCTATGCGTCTTTGTTTCGACCTTCTAGCTGTTTCTTTCGGATATCGACGGACCGCGACCGCTGTCCACCGGAGTCATCCGAATCTCAACCAATAAAGCATAACGATTCCTCTGAGATTGGCTCGAATATCCATCTGTGCAACAGGTGGCGGCTATTGATCCTCATCCTTTCACATCGTCAATCACGGAAAGATGTTGGGCGTGAGACATCGTGTTTCCCCTGGTTTCTACTTCAGTAATCTCTGAATGATACATTATTGTTCAACCGCAAATGTTCTAGGCGGGAGGGTCTTCTCGTGAAGGTGATAACGGACCCAAATCGTCAGAGTTTTTGTTGGGCACGTGCCACAGAGAAAACGGCAACACAAATTTCCCAGTGGGAGAGCTCGCGAAAATATGATTCCCGTTCTCATAGGGCGCGTGCCAGCTGTCCAATACGCTGCGGTCCTCTATCGGAGGGGCGTAGGGGCGATCTGTTTTCGAGCCAGAGGTTCGAAAACCCCCTGCGGAGCGCCGGAAGGAGCCATCGGGAGAAAGACTAGAAACGCGCGCTCCTGATCCTCGTGGTCAGAGCTATAGACAGGCAACGCCTCTCAAGCCGCTTTGAGATTCAGGGGGCTGTGGAGGATTCGACAAGCACGGCAAGGAATCATCACATCAGAGGTTAGAATGCTTCAGCAGCAGGGAATCCGACCGTGTCGCAACTGAGATCCGAAGTTGAAAGAGCAATTCCTGCATTTCGAGAGCGGGGAAGCTCTTCGGGCGCTACCTCCACTTGGAAGATCCAGGCTGTGAATGTATAGATTTCGAACTGCTCAAGGCTCGGCCAGTAAGATCACTTCCTGATGGCAAACTTGATACCGCTGGTTTTTAGGTCTTTCAAGTAGCAACGCGGCTCGAATTGAGCTTCCGCAGAAGAATCAGAGACAAGATTTGACGACAAAAAACACTATCGTCGAAGAAACAGAGCAGGAATATGTCACGAGCAGAGGATCAACCGCGGTAGGACTCTCTTCGGAAAGGCCCTAACGTTTAGGTTTGAATCCAATATGACTCAAAGCAAACGACATTGGCTCTCATCTCGTGAGTCCATTGTTCTCCCTTCTGTATCAGGTACTTGTATGGAACATGGCGGTGGTTCGAATCTCGACGGTCGCCGGGATGCACGCTAGGCGAAATGTACACATGTGTGCCTGTCGCCGAAAAATATGTCTTTGGACGAACGCTGCAGCATGCAAATGAGTGCATCGAATGACACTCGACGACTGTCAATCGGGAGTGGGTTCAACGGTGTGACCAGACCCCCAAAACTGTGACTGCCATCTGCTGAGCTTGCTCCCCCCGAAACGAAGGGGTCATCCACGGATGAAGATGCAGAAATACCTACCTATACCTATAGGTAGGAATTCGTGTAGTCTTCAAAACAAACTTTGCACTGGTAGCATACTAGAACTACAGAATATTCGGATCAGAACGCGCGAACACCAGATCTCGACCTGTTTGGAGCCTGAGAACACGACCAAAGTTTCGATAATAAAGCGACATGTGCAGTCCTCAAGTTTTTCGCGCTTGTACGGCGACGGAGGGCCCCGGAACGAGGCTTCTATGGAAGCACTCTACTACGTCAAGAAGCACTGCTGCGGCGCCTTCAGTGCCTTCAGTGCTGCTCTAGTGCAATGTTCCATTGCGCGTTTGAGGTGCGCGGATTCATCCACAGACTTGATATTCGTGTTTCTGAGAGGTTTGAGATCATTTTCATGACAGGAAATGTCGTGAATGTTCGGTTCGAGAAGCGCAGAACCTGTATAGCACGCAAATCAAGAACATACACGAGCTAAGAGTTCGTTTGATTTCGACTCCTCAACCCCCGAACGAGCCGCGAGAGCTGCGAAGGAGCTTGAGCCTTCACGTGAGTATATCTGATCAGCTCAGAAACGTTGAATCCGAAATCGAAATCAAGCTTGATTGCGTCGATTATTTATTCGTGATAAATCGAGTCCAGGATACATGAAGCGGTGTAACTTTGGCTCAATTCTCGCTCCCGAGTCAGGGACGGGAAGCAATCGAGTTGACGAAGATGCAAGACACCACAACTCAGCTGGATCCTCAAAGTCAAATTGGAGAAATCGAAGCTCAAGTCGAACAGATGGAAATAAAATAGATCCAAATCGCACAAGAGGAACATCAAGTAACCGTCGAGGAGCCGGGCAGAAAAGCAAAACAGCGACCCGAGTTCGAGGATTAACTCGCCAGACGCAGGTACGCGAGTATCTATAGTGCGTGAAGGTTCAGAACTGATAAGTTGTTGTTCTTATAAATCTCCGCTGTGGGGCCCAATCGTCGTTGCACAGCAACGTTACCAACATGGAATCCTGCTGGAGCAGGATGAGTCGACGGCAAAACCAGAAGCAACGAAGATAGCTGCCATCAAGCACGAAACGAAGCTGAGGTCTGACGATAACCAAGCGGAAGTGAAAACGAAACCTACAACCGAGCGAGAGAATCGCTCTCTCAACATAGAGCGCCTGGAAGCTGAAGAAGAACCTGAAACGATCGTTCAACCGATACAGACCGCGGACTCTAGATTTGGGGCACACTTCATTGCCTCCTTCCTCAACAAATATGTTCTAAGATACGCTATGATTTTGATCATTTTACATTGTCTGCCTGTAGCGTCCGCAACCTGGACCTCCCAGTATTTCGTCAAAATCTCTGTAGCGAGTATCTGCGATCCCGGCTTCGAGATTGCCGACGAGAACGTGCTGATCGTCGCTCGACACAATCTGCAACGCTGTCGCGAAAATACTAGCTCATACGAGCTCTTGTTCGAGGGACAAGGAGAAGTTGAAAGCGGGTGTCAAATAAGAAGCTTGGGAAGGAGATACCGAACAATCGAAATAGTCAAAACCAATCTCTCGCCGCAGCTAGTCAAAAGGGGCGTGTACATAAGCTTGCAACTCAGCCCCGTAGAGCAGTGGTTCTCAAACTTTTCTTCTCGTGGAACCCTTGGAGGGGTGCCGCCATGTTAACCCTATGGGGAGCTGGGCTGTTCATGGAACCCAAGGGTTCCGTGGAACCCACTTTGAGAACCACTGCCGTAGAGTACACCGAGACGAGGAAGTATATCAATCTAGCGGACGTCCGCCTGATATCTAAACATGTCGTCCGGATTCTTTCTTGTGTAACGGAACAAAAAATCATTTTCGTGGTCGGGTTGAAGCAAAGAAAATCGGTATTTCGGGATTATAGCCCCGGCGAGTTAAACTGTGAAGCGCCAACACGCCAAAGCGGCGAGTCGAGCAGGCTTTCGATCCACTGCCCTGCAGGCATCTGCTTGGGCCTGCCGCTCGCTACGCTCGCGGGCCTAGATGACTGCCACTACCCCAGCTGCAGCTATCGCAGAGCAATGAATCACGACAGAATCATTTTCACAGTACTCGCCATCCGTGTGTTTACGTGGAGGGATAAGTCGCCGGGGCTCTAATCATAATCATAAACAACCAGAAAATCTTATACTCCTAAAGTTGATAACATTGTGCAGTGCGAAATTCAAGTCACTGAGGATGAACGCGTTTTTGTCGTACAAACCCGGGATCGCTCTTCCAAAAAGTTGGCAAGATTTTGGAAGGAATGGATCTGCAGATGCCTAAGCATGCAGTCTTAGACCTTCTACTTTTCGGTTTACGTTCCTTGGTAAGAAAACAAACCGTAGCCGGCCTATGCTATTGAAGCATGTTTGTTGAGACTATGCTCTCGACCATCGTTCGACATCGTTATCCATCAATGACGTCATTCGATAGAGCAGCAGCCTACAGTCCGATCGCAACAATAAACTTTCTTCTTCTCCTTGGTCTGATCACGAACGCATGTGTGTTCCTTCGTCCCCTGAACATTTAACAGGTTATGGGCCCAGGTCGTTTCCCTGAACTGTGATCCAATTCAATCCATCAGAATCCATCAGATGGCGACCGCTACCATCGACGTGAAGCGCGCGGAACTGGACGCGATCATCGGAGTGACCGTGACCGTTTAAAGGTTTACCGACGCGATTATCCTGAGAGATCTTTTATCCAAGGAGTGTGTTTCCGATGTGGCGAAATTGGTCACATGAGACAACATTGCAGAGCAAAGCTCGCGCAGGAGAAACTTGCGGAGATGTCCGACAGCAAGGAACACGGAAAAGTGGATGACATATGTGAGGATGTGCATTTTGGGCAGCTTGAGCGCGTTGACTTGCTGTGTCGGCGGAGCTTCACGTACAACACGGCTTACCAAAGTGCTATACGTGCCGAAGCTCACCGTCAGCCTTATCTCTGTTTACCAGCTCGCGAAGGAAGGTTTCAGAGTGGAGTTCGGAACGCGATGCGAAGTCAAGAGTAAAGACGGTGTCCTGTGCGCAGTCGCGATCAGTTCAGGCACCGGGTTGTATCGTCTTGAAGAATGTTTCATCAGCGCTCTTGTAGCTCCAACTATCCAGGGGACTCTGGGGACTTCCACAGTCCAGGAGAGTCCGGGGACAGGCCTAGTCCAGGGAACTCCGGGGGCGCGCTCAGCCCAGGGGAGTTCGGGGACACAGGAAACCCTGGGGACTCCGAGGGATTTTGCAACCCAGGGGGGTCCGGGGGTGGCCGAAGTCCAAGAGACTCTAGGGGCAAGTTCCGACCAGGAGAGCCCTGCAACGGTCAAGAACGACTACGACATCTGGCACCAACGACTTGGTCATATTTGCGCGGACGGGATGAAAAAGTTGACCGATGGGTTGGTCACAGGAGTGAAAGTTGATATCCCTAAGATTCAGTCCGTGTGTGGAGCTTGCGCTGAAGGAAAGCAGCAACGAGTCCGATTCCCGACTTCAGAATCAAGAACAAGCTCGAGATTGAAGTTGGTACATAGTGACGTCTGCGGCCCGATGAGTGTGACGAGCCTAGGCGGTCACCGGTACTTCATAACGTTCGTCGACGAGTTCTCGAGAAAGACCTCAGTGGCATTCATGAAGTCCGAAACGGAAGTCTTCGAGAAACTCGTGGAGTTCATAGTATATGCGGAGCGCGAGGTCGGAGAAAAGTTGAAGGCACTGAGAACGGACAACGGTACGGAGTTCATGAATGGGAGGGTATCGCAATGGCTGTGGAAGCGTGGTATTCGTCATGAGAACTCTGTTGCTTACTGCCCCGAGCAGAACGGGGTCGTCGAGAGATCTTAGAGAACTTTGGTCGAAAAGGCACGATCCATGCTTTCCCAGGCATTCCTTGACCAGCGGGTTTGGGCAGAAGCTGTCAACTTGAGCTTTCTTCGAGTTTTCGGTTGACTTGCCTATGCTCAGGTCCCGCAGCAGCGCGAGAAGAAATTCGACCCAAAGTCGAGACCGTTCATCTTCGTTGGGTAATGCTCGAACTCAAAGGCCTACAGAATGATTCCGATCAACAGCTTGACGGAAGTCGAGAAACTTCAAGACGTCATCTTCGACGAGAGGAAGAGAGCCTCAAGCCTTCTAAGTGCAACAGTTTCCAGTTCCAACGGTGATGACCAGTTCCTGTCCACGGCAATAGGACCAGTTGCGTCTGAACCAGAGCCGAGTGAAAACGGGGTATCTCCAGAAAGAGAAGCAGAACTCGACATCGAACTACGATACTCCATCATCAGTAGAAGAGGCCATGTCAGGAGAGAACGCTGCGCAGTGGAAGGCGGCTATGGGGTGCGAGATGGCTGCACATCGGAAAAACAGAACATGGAAACTCGTTGACCGTCCAAGAGACAAGAAAGTCATCTCTTCTAAATGGGTTTTCCAAATTAAGCAGGGAGAGGATGGTCGTATTTCGGAATATAAGGCGAGATTAGACGGCCGTGGATGTTGCCAAACAAAAGGGGTCGATTTCCATGAGACATATTCCCCCGTAGTGAGGATGAGTAGAACGGCTGTTCGCGGTTTTCTCGAAACATGGCTATTTATGAGGGAAACGTGCGATGGATGACTGGCCTCAAGATTTGGTTCCAGATCAGATGAGAATTCCAGAAAGAGATTCGCCACTCGGAGAAATCGTTTCACTCACCACCCTGCATACAGTGCGTGACACGTTCAGGAGCGAAAACCAGTACTCGAATGTACATGAACATTCCTCTCGTATCACCTCAACTACTCAGTCGATGGACGCCATGAACAAATCGACTTCCAGTCGAGACCGAAACGGCCCTTCCCCGGGTCACTCAATAGCACAAGATACACGTTCTACTGTTATCCGTTTATTGAGTTCGAGTCAGCAACCCTAGCGGGAAGTTCAAATTAAGGAAACCATACAGCCGCCATAATCAGCGAGATGCTTGCGGCGTGCAGAAAACTCAGAAGAATGTGGCAAGCTTCCGGGCCATTGAACTCTCATCTCTCCAACAGTATCGCAGCAGGTGAAGACACTCCGATTGAATCCTGGATCGTACTGATAAGTTTTAATCAGTGTTTCGTAAATAAACGACATGGCTTTCCTGTTACAACCTTCGGCTACGGTAAGTTTCCTAGTACAGGAATCAGGAATCTACAGAATATGTGCGCGCGCGTAACTTCCGGTTGCGTGCGGTCCAGAAAGTATTCATTCTCTTGGATCCCTTTGATTGACAACATTTTTTGCGGCTTTGCAGTCCGGCCGTGCGGTCACATTCATTTCGTCATCTCCTCGGATCTATCACAGAGTTATCTTTTCCTTGATCTCGCATCAAGCCGCAATTCGAACTCGGAGCTATCCTTCCGCTCCATCTGTGTCGGTTTGACAGTTGCAAAGCTATCCGCTTGCATCTTCCGTCTGCTGGAGATCTTTCTTGACACAGAGTCAAAAGGCTGCATCGTAACCGTCTTCAACCTTTTTACTGAGTCAATACTAGAGTAAATGCTCCTACGGGGCGTCGATCGAAAGGTCGTTAAGGTTTTCATGGCCAAGTAGAACGAAGAGCTGCTGAGACGAGAAGTTTCGTTAGGACGAGGATGCAATCTAACAAAAACTGAAACTCAGCCAGACCCATATGCTCACCACCTGAACGTTTGCGTAGGCCAACAATGACGTCGATGTCGTCGAAGGAATCACCCAAAGAGGTTTTGACAGTTCTCCGTCTAAAATGCGCGTCTTTCATCATTGCCTCAACTGTATGCTGAAGTGCATCGCATGCCAGGCGCTGATCTCAGTTCAGTCGCGATGAGAAACCGCGAACTGAGGACTAAACCGAAGACGAGGTGAACTGACTGCTAGATCGTGTGTGTGCAATACGTGACAGCATCTGGATTAAAGGTGCAAGTTGGCTGTACGGCTGCAGGTGGCCAAGCGAAGTTTGTCCTCATGGTAACAGATAGCTATGTCCCTGCTCTAAAGTTCTTATGTACATCATCACAAAATAGAGAAATGAAAATCATTCAGAAGAAAACTAGGTGGTTCTAACAAATCGCAAAGCGAAGGGAGCTCTAAGCTCTGAATAAAAGGTCCTTCACGAACTACTGATCTGTTTGCTTGGGAGGCGGCGTGTGTGTGGGAAGGTCGTTCTCGAGGCACATGGACTCGATGTCGACAAGCACGTCGGACACCTTCGCCGTGCTACGAGATCCTTCGGTTTTAAATTCCGTGTCTTCTGACGGCGACGATTTCCCCGGGGATCCCACGTGGTCTTCTGTCTGCATTTCTGGCAGGTCACTGCCCGTTTCCCCGAAACGGTTTCCCCGACTAGAAATCCTCTCGCGATTTTGAGGCTTGCCGAGGAAGCAAGGCCCAACGCCTCTGTGTAGAGCGCGGACTTCGAGAACGTTGGCTAAAGAGAAAGCAAGTCGTGGTGAGTTACTTCAGAAACGTTCGAAAGACGTCCGCCCAAGCGCCGAACGTCGGCTCAAGGAGCGACCCGGAACGCGGCGGCTCTTTCACTAATTGTAAGATAATTTTCATGGCAATAAAAGCAACTCATACAATGGGTTTTGGGAAATTTCACCGTTCTCCCTGAACTGGCCGCTCCTCATGGCGCATCGGACGACCGATTAGTCGCGACCACGGTTAGGTCCCTAGAACAGATCTTCATGAATCTCTCGTGTAGGACAGAATCGGCGTCTTCCGAGCGCCATCGGAAGAAGCGGCAACCTTTCGCGCTCATCAAGCGCGAATGCTATCAAATGCGAAGAGCCAGCGCTGTGCAGAGGGCCACTGTTGTTGTTGTCGGTAGTCCGCGGAAGAACTCTCTCTCCCCCAGTTGCGCCATATATTACCATACCATATATGTATTTCAACTTCAAACAGTAGTCGATTGCAACTATTCAAGCCTTTCGAGGCTTCAGCGCTTCCGCAGTACACTGATCAGTACGTCCATTGCGCGAAGTTCGAGAAAAATGGCCCCGCATCTATCACCAATTAACGCCCGAGCTTTTCTTGTGGTCCAACTCTCCAGTGGAATACAGGGCCAAAGCAGTCCGGATGGAACCAGGGTCAAAACGAAAAATATCTGTATATTAGGACGTACATTGATTAGGACAATGTCATGCGTGTTTCGGGTCTCCCATCGAGTGATGGGCATTTTCTTGATTTAGATCGTGATTAATTAGAATATTATCATTTAGATGATATTCATGATTTTCGGCGAAATTCAGGGAAAATTACCTAATATGATTTTCGGGTGATGATTACCGGAGTTTTGAAGTTCAGGCATCGATCATTCTCGAACCTCCATATGGATTGATGGGTATTTTTTTTTTATTAAAGTCATAATCTAAAGGGGTGAATGAACGATGCTTACACATCCACGTTCAGTAACACATGATATCGATTCCCGACTCCCGTCCGAGATATCATCGGAGCGGGAAGCTCTACCCTGGTGTTACATGCGTACTGAGATAGTTACATGCGTAACATCAAGTACATTGAGGAATTTGGAATGTTCAAGATTTCTACCCATTCGATTCTCAGAAACAGTCGAGGCTAATTGGTTCAGTTAACATCTCAGTATAGTTATATTTTTTTCGTCCTTCTCCATTTTGAAACCCTCGATCTTGAGAAACGCTCACGAAAATTGGCATTTATCGGTGCCGTGACCAAGTTCATTGAACCGAGCCCTGACTAGGTTTTTCTCACATCAATTATTCTGTTACCAGCAGTGCATGGAACCTCAATGACTTCTCCAATCCCCATCGATCGATGTTTGGATACATGAAGGGACTAGAGGACGATGGAAAGACGTTGAACTTGAAGGCTTGGGACACTATCTACATTCAAGGCTCGTCTTGGTTTCAACATGGAGGTGAGGAGGCGTCAAGTTCATACCCAAAAAGTTTACCAAACGTTGTGTTGACTATATCTGTGTATTCATCCATTCATGTTGATAGATTGAGTGCGAATCATGATGGACGCATATCGAATCTCTAGATGCTCGGAAATGAGCTTCGATCATTGTGCGAGAACCTCCCCTTATTTTCTTTCATTCACCAGTATTGGTCACCAGCGATTGGGATCGAAGCCATGACTCATCAGAGCCTTAGCCAAGCGCCCGAGCAAAATAGTTCTCTTTTCTTCGCAGCGATCAAACCAACCGCTCGCTGTCAAAAGTGCTCCATTGTATTTGCTTGCCAGCGGTTCTTTATTCGTTCCTCCTTTATTTTATAGGTTGAGGAGTAAAATAATGAATTCATTGGAAGCCCTTATCAAGAGCCTGTTTCCGTCACCTTAATGGATACTCCAAGATAGAGTGCCAATCTCCGTCTGAAAGGGGAAAAATATCTTATCGCGTCCCTGGCTCATGAATCACAGGTAGGGACCACAGGAGTGAAGCTTCTCCCCAGCTCCTGTTTCTTTCCCGTTTTCAGTTGGCATTAACAGGAAAGCAAAGGCCCGAGTATGCCGCTAGAGTTTTGGCCAATCATTGAAGAGATATCAGAGGCTTCTAAAAAAGCGACAACCTGCAGCAACGATTGATGGTTTCTTCTCCATTTTACACTTCTCATCCACTTCAAAATTTAACTCCCGACGAGCTGCAATTGATACCTCCATCTCTGTTGAGTCTCGCTGTCACGAGCTCCTTGTCGCACGCATTCCGGTTTTCCTGCCGTTGACTCGAACACTGTGCGTGGAATCAACCAAGAAACACGTTCATCCTCACGATTTGTCAAATAAAGAGAAATCTCAATGCAATCGAAGCCGCTCATAAGAGACCTCTCTGAAAGCCGAAAAAACTCTCTCATATCTGAATATCTCTTTTATGCGATATCCTCTTTTAATTTGGGTGTTCCCTTGCGCGAAGTTCGCGGTGCTCACTCCATACGCTAATGAACCTTTATTCTTATCGCAAATGCACCAAGTTGCTTGTCCGTGATATTGTAGTAAAGCTCATTGATTGATTGATTGATTGATTGCGTTATTCAATTTTCAGCTATTGCACCCCATTGCGGATAGATCATAAGAATAATGAATCTGAAGCGAAATTTTACTATATATTCTATACTATTTCTTTTACTATATACTTTTCTACTTCTTTTACTATATACGCGATCTATGAAAGTTTACTATAATAGATCGCAAGGCCGAAGCAGAAACCGAGGGTTTACTGTAGGCGGCGATGCATCAATGAATGTTTCAACAATTTTGCGAAATATCTTCTGGTGCTTCTAAAGTCCAAGGTACTTTCTACATCTTGGAAAATTTCGATTTCAGAAGCTGCGAGATCATCGGAGATGCCGTCCCCGAGGAAGCTCTGCTTGGGGTGGACTGTTACCTTTTCCATTTATGCTGCGGTCCGCTCCTGTTTGTGAGGACAACTAATCGATTCAACACAGAAATCTCACATCCCCGCTCAGCTGGTCAGTCCGGTTTCGTCTGCGTTGTGTGGCTGTCGGGTGACGCGGCGCGCTGGTGGTCCTCGTAATCATCGGTAAGCTTTGTTCTGCCGCGTATAGAGACTGATTAGCACAAAAAACCCTGTGCTGAATCCCGCTCCCACGAAGACATCGCTACTCAACATCGCGAAACCGTGACAACCATGGCAAAGAACAGAAGCCCGAGAGATCCAAACCGAGTTCCAGATTCAAATCTTCTTATTTCTCGTCGTTCGTCTTATTTGTCTCCATCGGATTCCTCATCTCTTCCCCCCTCCCCCCGCCCCGCGATGAGGCTCCGTGATCCGCTGAAATCATCTTGTTTCCTCTGCTTTGCCCGAATTGTCTCCTTAACAGATTCCCAATGTTTCCGAGGCTCTCCAATCACCCTATTCCCTTGATTTCTTCGATGTGGGAGAGACCTCGATCCATTGACCTTTCACCAAACGAAACGATTTGCTAACTCTCCCTCGGTTTTCGTGGAATCATGCGCGATCGTGTTCCTGACGTCGTGCGCCAGAGGAGCTCGCTCAAGTTGTCTGAATCAAGAAGTTCTGCATCCGATTGAGGGTCCAAAATGCGTCCTAGTTCATCAAGACAGACTCTAAAGACGCATTTGTTTTCCGCATTTTTTTTGTTCGCGACCAGAGTCGTCATTCCAGAGTATAACGCACCAGAGAACGACCGAGAGACCGACTTAAATAATAATGGGACGGAAACGAAAAGTTGACGCACTTCCACAGGTTTTCTGCCTCCAACTCTTCTCGACTTCCCCCCAGAAACTCCGTCATTTGTTCAAATTGAAAAAAAAAACATGGACTTTGGCCTAGGTAATAGGAGTCAGAACAATTCATTGAATGTGGCCAAACATCGACTCCAAATTGAATCTCTCTCTCGCTTCATTCCTCGTGGCATACACTTTCATTCCAGCAGCATTTCCCGAGTTTCACGGAGCCAGCTGAGGCTATTTATGAGCTCTTTCTTGTATTGTCTGTTTGATGAAGGATAGCCATGACTGATGTTGTTGTGGTCGCGATTGTCGCTGTCTATGTCCTTGTTCATTCATTGGTTGGCAAGGATCCAGCAGCAGGAAGTAGTGTTCGTTGTGTCGTATTCTTTTTCCTTGAGCAGCTCTATTTTTCTCGACGGCAACTTTTCCACAGGGAGCTACCGCTCGCTCTCCCCCTTGCTCCCTTCTTGTATTGTGTTTTATTCTGTTCAGCCGGGCTTGCTCCCACAACTCTCTTCCGTTCCTCGGTCTATTTCTTAGTCATACCATTGGCCCGATCTAACGATGGTCGTTGTTCGCGGATAAGGAGCAAATACAGTACAGAAACGTCGGAGTCGCCGTCTCTCCCTTTGCGCGGTCCCGGAAATTGAATTGCGAATTCCAATCCGCTTCCAGCCAAGGGCGGCTCAGCGTTCGTGGTTTCTGTGCCTCGTATAAATAGACGTAACTACGAGCAGGATACAGGTTAGGTGAAGGTCGGTGACACGGGAACAGCGAGCCGAGTTTGCAAGTCGGTGTTCGGGCGAAACCGAAGCGGACACAACGGCAGACAGTGCACCTCCAGCGACCTGCGCGGCTTTACTAGCAACCCGGAGGCCATGCGATCGCTCTTTTACTCTCTGTGGTTCTGAACACCGGCGTTGACGGTGGCGGAATGCATTCGAACCCGAAGTCCCCCGTCAGTCAACGTGCCAGTCTGAACTAACTCGGCAAGCCACTCTGTCCAACTTGGCAATCCGTTTGATACTCGTTCGAGGTCCAAGCTCCGAAGTTGAGCGGACGAAGCCGCACGCCCAGAAACGGGGATCCAACGCAAGTCCATAAAAGAGCCCCGGTGGAAGAATGGAGCGTCTCTGTACTGATTCGGGGACAGGACGGAATGAAGGTCCTGTCGCAGCGAGCGGAGTACTCTGAGCTTTGTTCGAGTCACGAGAGGCGTTTTCACTGCCTTGACTTCTTCCGTCACTCTTTTCACCCTTCCGCTCGTTCGTCGTTCGCGCGTCGAACGAAGATTCGCAACGCCTAGATTAAAGCAAAGACCCTTTTCAGACGTCCAAAGTCGTTCAGAGCGTTTTTAACTTCGGAACTGCTTTGTGCGCTTCCTCTCTCCCGGCCTCTATTTGCAACTTTTGGAAACTCGCGGCTCGAAAAACTCAAACGAAGCCCGTCCCTGTAACATAAAAGTCTTTATTGTCGAAATTTCTGAGAGCCTTAAGGATGAGCAAGCAGTTCTGATCGCATTTCTGAGCATCAAGACGGAAGATTTTGGCTTGGTCTCAAGTGCACTGTAGATTGCAGCGATGACATCGATGGTAGATTTTCCGAGCTCGAGCAGGACTTGTTTTCAACGTGAGGAGCTTTGAAAGAGAAAACCATAATCGATACTTTGAGTGGAAACGGGAGGAGAACTGAAAAAGAGGACAAGTCATGAAGGACTACGACTCCTGTCGAGCTTCTGGAAGAGATTTTGAGTGGAGAAGAGGACATACAGCAAATAGTCAGGAAGACGAAGTTTGTTAGGATGAGGAAACCTAACTAGTGCCAATGGCAAGGAGATAAGCAAAGTGGCGGCCCACCCCCAGCAAACTGGCTGGCGACCGAGCCGGCAAGAAGAGGGCACGGATGAAAGGAGAAAATAAGGCGAAGCTCGTTGTTGCCGCCGTTGCTGCCATCCCCGCCGCTGCTGCCACTGTCGTTGTTATCTGTTATTATGGGATTCGGCTCACGTCCTATTCATCGGCAGAGGGCCTCCTGGATGTCACATCATCGCCTTATCTATCTCTCCTGGCTGCCGCCGCCGCTGTCGTCGTCGATGCTTTCGTTCTAATGATATCCTTTCTTCTCTGACTTGGCCTTAGTCGCTGCCATCGGAGGTGATGTTGTCGTCGTCGTCGTCGCTGTTGTTGTTGTCGGCGGCGGCGGCGGCGGCACCGTTCTCCCCCGGCCTCGCGCATCTTCCAAAGCTTGAACACTGACGACCCAAAGACTAGAACACCGCGAGACAGCGTGATCCAGAGAGACTGATTTACGACCGAGCGGAGACAAACTTCACATCTTGACAGCGAGTTTCTTCCTCGTGCATCTCGGTGGTCGTCGTATGGCGTGCTTATCGTTTCACGCGAGTAGCGTTAAAGAGGGAATCAAAGAGAAAGCGTTCGTGTCTTGTACTCGATCATGATCAAAGAGAGAGATTCCAATCAATCGAACATTTGTCAATCGATGCTCCGGAGAGACAATCTGAGTGATCCTAGATTGACGTTCAATCCGCTCGTTCGATGAGGAAGCGGGCGGACCGATACAAATGGCGTTCCATCCATTGATCCGCAGGAAATTCGTTGCTCGTTCAGTGGCTCAGAGGCACCGGTTGTCGGAACAAGTGGACGGCGATCCAGCAAACTAATTGGCAGTCGCTTTCACAGCAGCACTCGTTGTTATTGCTGTCGCCGTCCATTAAAATCCGCACGGCGCAAGCAGTGTGCTCTGCCGATGAATTATTCACGTCGATTTCCAGACAACTTCCTCACTCAATTCTGATACTAATTGAGATTTCGGCTCAGATCTTAACGACGCGTAGATTATTGTCCTCGGATCTCGCCGAACTCTCGAGAGCTGGAAGCCTGAATCAGGAATTTCCGCTTCGAACTTCATTCCGTCCAGGGAGCTTTCCTACTTGGAATCGGTCAAGATCAGTTCCGCTTCGAATATCTGATGATAGTTTGGTGGCTTTTCGCTCGGATCAATACGCGTCCCGCGAAGGAGTGATGAACTCGTCCGCGTTATTTGATTCTCTCGCTCTGCGGTTTTGATGTCTTCTTTGCTTGTGTGCAGTTCGGCGAGAGTCCCTCAATCTTCCCTCAGTCAGTCAGTGTTCCCCTTCGACAGAGCAGTCAAGTAAGCGAACAGGCTGCTCCTCCAGCTTCCAATCCGGATCCCCTCAGGAGCTTCGCGCTGAACCGGAGTGAAGTGAACAGCACATAGAAACACCCTCTGTTCTTTCCTGTAGCATGCTCGGCTGCTTAGCTGCTGCTGGCTGGCTGGATTGCTGTTCGACCGACCGACCGACCGACGGGCTGGCGGGCGGGCGGGCGGGCGGCCGCGACAGGCCCGCGGACTAGCGAACGACGAGACAATGGCACTTTCTCATTATTCTCAGAGCGTCGAACAAGGAGCTGCGAGGAGAAGAAGAAAAAGGAAAGGCAGCGGCAGCTCCAGGTCTTCTTTTCGCGAAGCTTCCGGCTTTGTCTGTCAGGCAGTCAGTCAGACCATTTACTACCGCTACCGCAGTTTCCAGGACCGCTCGTTTGGCGAGAGAGTCCAGTCTTGCTCGTTGTTGCGATTCTTTAGTGGAATGTTCGGCGGAAACTTTTCGATAGCGTCTAGCACTGGACAGGATCCAGTTTCCGGCTTCAGAACTCGGAACTGGGTGTTCGATCTGAGAACGAAAGTTTCCTGAGAATACGAAAGAGGGAAAGAATCAAAGACAGTTGAAAGCACCGGAGGATCTACCGACAAAATGCTGTTGGTGGACGGCTATAGCTGGAGGTTCCTGGTATTTTGGGCACGGTACGGTTTTTCGAACCTCCCCCCCCCCCTCCTCCCCACCTCCTCTAAACAACGACGAAGGGCGAGACCGCCCACAGCGAGGACAAGCGATCTAAAAAATAAAACAGCGTTGTTCCGTAGCCCTGCAATAATAGAGAGCTTAATGAGGTATTTTAGGAAAATGAGGGAATACAGCGAGTGAATAAGAAGAGAGAGCACAGAGAGTAGAAGGACTGGCGGGAGGAAATTGGAAGAATGACGGGCTTGTGGGTTTAACGCTCCCTCCATGAGGCCACTCCGAGTTTAGGAACAGACTCTCGCGGAAAGAGCGTTCCGAGAGGAAAAAACGTCAACTTCAATGGGGTAGAGAAAATAGGAAAGTAATGGAACCTCGAACGAAAACTCATCATGCTAAGCAAAATGACAACCTCTGAGAGGAATCTCATTCCGCGATCGGATGAAGGTTCTCCGAGGATCCTATCCCCGAACCTTTCAGTAGCTGTGCTGTGGTGTGTATTTTCCTTCTTCCCAAATTCTAAGGAGCTGAACACGATGAATTGTCGCAGGACAAGGATGCGAGTCGGCGAACAAAGGGACGAACGCCGAAGAGAAGAAAGGGGACGACGAGAGTTTCGAGATAATGCCATCATTTGGGAATTAAATCGGAAATCCATATCCAAAGCAGAAGCCCGATCCGAAACTTCGATCGTTCTTGCTCTCTCTTTTGCGAATGGTTGTTGAATTCGTTCGTTCTGAAACGGAAGAGGAAAAAAAGAGATTCAGAGTCCCCTCCTTGCTTCTTCGTGCATCAATGCGATTATTTTTTCCGATCGACTGGATCCTTCACGCGTCGTTATCTCTTGTTACACCGAATCCAATGTGTTTCGGGATGAAACAGGAACAGTGAAGAAGAACTCGGCTATCGTAACGCCTCCGAATTGAAAGTTGACGACGCAACACGTTATATATGTCCTTACGGCTCGCGGGGAATGTCCCGAGAAACAAGATATGGGTCGTCATTCGCCCGCTCTGATTCCAGACATAAAAGTGTTTGTTCGGAGGTTTCACATGGTTTTCAGCAAACAGAGCGAAGGCAGCGAACGTCTTTGAGGCTTCTGAGGAAGAAATCCGAGACGACGTCTTTTATTCCCTCTTTTTTTTCGCTCAGAATTCTCCCAAAGGAATTAAGGTAATCTCACATAGAGAGAACATGAAGCTTCGGCGCCAAATGTTTTTGTCTTCTCGACAGAACGAAGGACGGCTCAGACGACAAAGCGCATCAAACAGCGAGGAACATCAGGGTTGGCTTCACAGTGGAAATCAATGTTTGTCAAAATTCGTCTGATGTCAACATCGAAACCAAGACGTTTCTCAGAACAGGTTCCGGGAGGAGGGATTCTTCCGACCTCTCGCGAGAGGCTCCTGTGTCCAGAACGCGAGACGAACATTTCATCATCCACATGGAAAAGTTAGCGACTCTCCAGAAGTCGCGCTTTCATTCAAAGATCATCCGAGTTTTTCTGTTTCTCTGCTGACTGCAACAAGAGCCAGCAAAGCAGGAAAGAAGCAAAACGTAAATCACGATGTCCAACGGCCACACCAAGCTCCTCATTCATCACGCCAATGGAAGGCAGCTGAGCGGGAGTCTGGACGAGGGATCCACTTGGGTTTTGGGAAGACCGGGAGAAAACACGAAAAAGAGCCACATTGATAAACGTGGGACGAGCGAGGAAGAGAGAGAAAAAAAAAGATGATACTTCCAAGCGCTTGGTGGGCGCCGCGCCGTCGTGCCGGAGGGCGGACCCGGGTCGCTTGGTCTGATCTCCGAGGCTAACTACAGCTTTCCCGCATCTTCGGTGTCCGCGACTCTGTTGCCGTCGGTCGCGTTCGTTTCTGTTCTCGTTTTCATCGGTGTTGTCGAACGAAGAGAGGAAGCAGAGCTTGTGAGCGAGCTAGCAGCAGCAGCCGCGAGAAGAGAAGTTTTGTCGTCGCTCCGTTGTAAACGACAATGTGATGACCCGGCAACCCAGAGTCCGCCACGCCGGTCGAGAGGAGATCGTCGTTGTGTGAAGTTTTCCCTCTGATTCATCGGCTGACGCCCTTGTTCGTAAACTTGATTCGGGGCTTTGTAGCTGATTCTGGTACGGCCACTGTGCCATCTAGAATCATAACTGCAAAGTATGGCAGCAGCCACTCGTCTCAACTTGAACCGCCGAAGTTGCCGGAATCGCAAACGTATAGACAAGTAGGTCTTGTAGTGGAAGTCATAAAAACAACAGAGTGCCCGCCTACCTGTCCGTTACCCCGCTGGGTGGTCTGCCCATCCGCTCGCTTCATTCCGGGGAAGGAAGGAAGAATAGATGCAGAAAACTGTGCCACCGTCGCTACATTAGGAACATCCCGCTCCCGCCTTTGGTTCTTTCTTTATGCCGAAGGCTCTTCTATATAAATAAACAACACCTGGGGAAATAACGTCGAGCACTGCGGATGGACGAGCGGGTTCGCTGGTTGGATGATATGACCCAAAAAGGTTAAGGCATCAAATGAATAAATGGATAGTGTCGAAATTAATGAACGACAGCCGAGCCGCAGAAGCGGGGAGACGGATTGACGTTCTGGTAGGAGAGATCAATTCGACGTTCCAATGAATCCATTAATTTTGTTGAAGGAAAAACGACGATACGAACAGTTCGCAGACTCCCTTCGCCCTTCGATGTCTGAAAACGTCGCATCCCGTCCATGAAAGAGGTATTCTAGCTCCTTGATGGACTCCAGGAGGCAGAAAACGAGGTCAGAGCTTACGATGTCCTCGAACTCAGCTGAGAGTTTCGTTTTTTCGATCTTCTTCAAGACTTCTCAGAAAACTGAAAGAGGCGCACAATTCTTCTGACTCGTTCCACCGAATTCAAGTACGAGAGCAGCAGCCGAACAAGCGAGCTCGGAAACCGGATAGTCAGCAACCACAGCAAGGCTCGGAAAGACAGAGTTCCGGTAGATTTGAATATTTTTTGTAGTTTTTTCTTTCCCTCCCGTCCGCCTTCATTCCACTTGTGTCGTGAAGTAGACGCCGAGAAAGCCCTGATCTGATTATGCTCTCCACGATCCGCGATTCTCCATTGACACAGTCGCTGCGCATCCGATGATTTTGCTTGCGCATATTTTAGTTTCGATTGGGCTCGATTTCTTTTTGGCTCATTTAACTCTTCCCTCGCTCGTCCTCGTTCAACACTTCTCGGGTATCCTTCTCTCTCCTGAGCCGCTCTTGTTTCGGGTTTTGTTCGCTCTGCCGATGGCTAATCTGAACGATCGGTGAGTTTGATTCCCGAAAACGTGATCAGATTCTTACCGAGTCGATCCAAGAAGCGCCTGGTTCGGCGAGAAAATCGGAACGCTGCACTCCGATATGATCGAAGGTAGAAGTGAGGAGAGCGGGCATCAAATCTCAAGCCCGTCTCGCTTCGATTCCGTGCGTTAAACTTCCTCTCTCCGACGTTTGACCTCCTTTGAACTCTTCGAGTGGAGTCGAGTGTGAATGCGCAAGTTGAGAGTTTGTGTGTGTGCCACTTCATAAACACGGCCTCCCTCATCGTCGCCTCGCTCGCTCGCTCGCTAATAGTAGTTGGAAAGCCCGCGTGCCCTCAATTTGCTTTTCTCCTAAAAACGTATTTTTTTCCACCGTTTCAACGGAGCGGGAACAGCTTCCTGCTCCACCGTGCCACCAGCACGGTCCTCCGTGCCAGCGGCAGACACCACAGCTTTCTAATCGTCACTGACGCATCCCCCGAACCATAAGTGTGTGCAATCACGACAACTTTTGCAATCACCACGGAATCGACGCAGAAACATGTTTTCTTTGTGTTTTTATTCGCCCCGACGTCACACAGTTTTGGTCACTTTCCGAAGAACCTGTCCATATGTCTACATTGGTCCCCTGTACTGATTTATGGTTTTCAGGCTCGAACTGCGATTTGAAGCTCACGACGATCGATTTGCCGCGGACCAAGCTTCCAGAGAAAAGACGTTTCCGCTTTCGCATGTTTCTCTTTTTTCAATATGTTCGACACATCTGACGGTACTTGCTGACGGTGTTTGCTTTCACATCTCGATTCCGACTTTGGCGCGATGCGGAGATGAAAACGTCAGAAAAGTCGAGCTAGGAACGAAACGAGGAAAAAAATAACCGAATGAGGAAAGAGCGGCGAGAAAAGTTATCGACCAAACGCTTCGAACACGCTTTCCTCACAAGCGATCGTCAGCGACAGGTGTGTCGGCTTAGAGTCCAGCCGGGGTTTCGACTCGCGTCCCGGTGGCTCTCGTGCCAGGGAAGCGGTAAGAGAGATGTAACACCGTATAAAACCTATAATACCTCAGCTAGAACCCTACTTGACGGAGTTGTTGCGACTGCCAAACTTGCCTCCCGAGTGTTCGCGGTGGAGGAGAAACCAATGAAGGCGAAAAAGTCCCGATGCGTCCAAGGGCGTGCACGGGACCATCTCTCATCTTGGCTCCACAACACCTTTGACGTTAGCGTGTCCGCCTGTCGGCGTCGGCGAACATCGACGACGGCATTGTGGCGGACACAGGCGCCAAAGAGCTTGAGATCTACGGCGCCTTCTTGCGGTTGCGTTATGGATTATCAATAGGAAAATGATGGAATCGTTCCAACTACTGCTCCAGATAGTTTTTTTCTTCTTCTCGCTCCTCGTTGTGCCCATCGAGCTTGCCAGTGAAGTGGCGCAATCTTCCCAGAAGGAGGCGGCTAACGTCATTCTCAGATGCATCAAGAGGAACAAGTATCTCGTTCAGGACTTCAGCCTCCCGCTCTTGGAATCAAGTCAATAATCCTTTCCGAACAATCTCTAACGGGAGCTGTTGAAGCTCGTTCACACACTACTTGCAACCGCGCACTGGATGTCCGAACTTGATTACAATTTGTCCCTCTCCCAAGGCGAGAGTCATAACTAGAGCTTTCAATCATTATTCTCCATTCCTAATCCATCAATTTAAGATCATTCGTGCAGATTGATGAAGTGAAGGGAAGGTCGATGAACGGTGCTCAAAAATTTCTATGACCATGAAATACAGACATTGAAAATCTATCAATCTATCATTATACCTGTACTGATATGTCGAAAATGGATAATTCCGAGCGGCAAGTGGTATCCTTGCGAATCGATATCCGGCTTCTCCATACCTTTGTTGTGATGAAACATTTGATGAAGACATGCTTGCGTGATATCGTATTCGACGGACGGAAAAATGCTCATTTTATTCGTTGTTTTTCGTCTAACGGTCTCCGGAAGAGAGAATGCGTCTCATTATATATCACTTCATCAACATGACGTCCTTGAGAACGTTTAGTCCTCCCGTCAACCGAATATAAATCTGCGTGTGTATCGTGTTCGTCGTCGACGACTCGCTGATTACCAAGCCAGCAGCACCCGCCTCCGAGGCGAATCTACCAACGCAGATTCCTGCAGTCAACTGGCTGGCCGGCCCGCCTGTTAGACAGTTAACCAGTCAAGCAAGGAAGCAACTTCGAGTTGAGCGACGTGTTTCCTAAGTGACAGCGTTCTTGATGATACATCACGGATCCATCCTTACTGCCCGCTTGCCTGAGCGGCTGGGCGCCCACCCGTCCGCCTACCCACCGAGCCGTCCACCGGCCGGATCGCTTTCGTTCTTCGGGCGAGCCACAAACTCGGTCCGACGCCGCGCCGCTGTCCAACCAGAGTCATTTAGCGAATCGTAATCAGCCCAGAGAGGAGAACCTGAGAATCAAGACCAGCGAGCGACGTGTCTGCAGACGGCATCCGCATCCCGTCGTCTTCGGCGTCGTTTAATCATTGATGAATCTCAGGAAGTTTCATTTGCAGATGTACAATTTATCAAATCTCAGGAAGCAGAGACGTCAACGAAGACGTTCACACAACCGAGAGCTCCTACAATACCATCAACGAGCGCGGGGTTTGTCATGCAATGTGAGGATGGGGAGCGTTGGAGTCCAAAGTTCGCCATGAGTAGCTCGGAAGAGGCTTGCGCTGTCTTCCTATTCTGCTAATTACTCTTAGCCGTCCTGGGCAGGCTCGCGAGGCCAAAGAAAATCGAAAAAAGCTCTGGGCACTCTCCCCACCTACCCAACACCCGACCGAGCAACCATCTCGCCGTTCCAGATGCAGTGGCTCTTACACCCCATATGGGGAAATCCTCTCACCGACCTCACGCTTTCACTTACTCACTCAACACATATGCCGCCGAACGACTTGCAGCGAGCTGCGAAGAAAGCAAGCCACCCCAGGGAAAAGCAAGACTAAGAACCAACACCAAGCTAAAGAAGAAGAGCGAGAGAAGAGGAACCTATATTAAAGCTTAGCCTCTATACACACATATGTAGACACGGAACCACTTGATGAGAAGATGCCGCAGCACAACACACGCTTCCCCTGTGCGTCACACCTCACTTCGTTTCGCAGTTTGTCCCTTAAACGCCTTTGCTTGCCCCCGAGAATGCTTTTGAGCTCCTTCGTCTTTGTGACCCTGTTCGGTCAGGCCTTTCGGAACCGTCGTCCTTTTCCCTCCACCTGCTCTTACGGTCGATCTTCGGGCCGACTTCACTCACTCACTCACTCACTCATCGTGGGATACGAACATTGGAAGAAAATACAGACGGCCAAAGCAAAGGGACACATGTGGCTGACCGAAGGAACGAGACGGATGAAAATGCAACGGAACTCGTTCGCCATCGGATCCTGTGGAGAGGTGCGAGTTGAGCCAATTCGTAGTAAGCCGTTCCGAGCGTTATAGGTATTCTATATAAGGCAATTAGCTTCTTTCGGAACGAACGGACCCACAGACGCACGCCCAGGCGATCTGTGGATTAATTGATCTTTTCTCTCTGCGTCTTCTCCGGTCCCGACCCACCGCGTTCGCCCACTGGTTATTCGTGCTCTGTTCTACAAAGCTCCGCCGAATCGTTTGCTGCCCTGTCGTGGTGTCGGTGCTGCTTTGTTGGCTATCTAGCGCGAAAAAGGATCCTGCGTGCTCGCCCCGCCCCCTCCCCACCTCCTTTCCGGCCCGGACTTCCCCTCGAGAATGTGAGAAGGTTCGGGCTTTTGTAGCGGGGAAGTTGGGTATGGGAAATCGATTGTGAAAGAAAGAGTCCGGCACCAACACCACGGTCCACCTAGCTGGTCACCAGGCAGGCAGCCGACTCACCACCGGCGCGGCGCGGCGGCCCGGCAAGCGCACAAGTAATCGGAGGATTTCTCAACAGACGACTGAATCCAACCACTGGTTGGCGGGACTGTCAATCACTCACTCGGTCCGTCAGTCGATCGGCTCATTCGAGTCGCTTCGAGCGATTCCGAGCCTTCAACTGTTCAGAATCAACCCCTGCACTTATAGCAAGCGGTAGTGTGTTACACGTTATAGCAGCATATGACAACAAGTGACACCTTGACAGGCAAGCAAGACGTCGTGTTTCTTTACTTTTTTTCTTCACTTGTTTGCTCGCCTTTATCCTGGAGCGAGCGAACGAGTAAGAAACAAGCTTCCTTCCCTTTTCCCCGACGACAGTTAAATGCGAAAAAATTGGGACCAGCAGCTGCAACAGCAGATGGCGGGGCCAAGCACGCGACGTGTTCGGGCAGAGCGAAGCAAGCTGTCAACAAGCTCTGGTGATCCAAACAGATCGCAAGCATATTGCTGTTCTCGAGATTATACACAAACGATGTTTCTCGCCGGCTTGCTTGCCCACTTGTTCATTCACCTACTCGAGAAGGTATGAACGAGACTTCCTCCCTACATCGAAACCTTCCCAATCAGGACTCAATTAGTATTCGCAAGCTCATCCGAAACTCAGAATCCTTAGGAAGCCGGAACATTATGTATTGTGAGCATAGGAAGCTTGCCGCCCTCGATCGAACGGAGTTGCATTCAAGTTCAGATTCAAGATGATTTATGGGGGATTTTCGCAGCCTTCCCCGAGTTAGGACTCGACCCACGGCAGGTTCCTTATGACGCTTACAGAGTTCCGCCAGGCGATTATCCGAATTTGGATTATGTGATTCGTTCAGCAACGTCTATCGAAACTCTCCGCGGGTCTCTGTTAATCAGAGTAAGCTTGGATCGAAGAAGACTCTCGGCGAACATAAATATTTCTCAAGATTGAAAATTCCCGCAGAGATGGTGAATGTCTGGATCCGCTTGCATGTCATGGGTCATGAGGCGTAGGAAGCCTGATTCCGGCTCTTTCAGGAACTAACTATAATCCTCGTTGAAGGTCGTCCTGTTGACCCGCTTCCTTAACGAGCTCTTCTTGTTCGTATGCTGCGCTGAAGCTATCCAAGGTCGAACTCGAAGAATATTGCCTCGTCTGATAAAGCTCAACAGTGAACAAATCAGCCCATATAGCGACAATACCCCGCTCAATGCAGTAATAT
Source organism: Neoseiulus cucumeris (assembly GCA_021527715.1). NCBI lineage: Eukaryota > Metazoa > Arthropoda > Arachnida > Mesostigmata > Phytoseiidae > Neoseiulus > Neoseiulus cucumeris. The sequence continues at coordinate 1,379,641 of JAJSRV010000004.1, read as the reverse complement.
TATCTCATATCTACATACATGCATATAGAATAGTACCTATATGATACAGATATGGAAGTACAGTAGTATCTTAGTAGGTCACACTGTCGTTTAATTTTCAAAGGGTGAATCAAAAGATAAGTTTCGATCTTGGGGCGAATTCCAACAATACGATAAGTTTCTATCTCAAGCCTCCCCGATTTCCACGAGATCGATGATGAGGAAAACATTCTGATAAAATACCCCGATGTCGGAAACCATGAAATGAAGATCAATTCAATCATTCTCTGCATTATCTGATCGATAACAACAAATTTGAGTGCTTCGAGTCGAAGTGTCGACGAAGATTGAATCTGAATTGGCACGTCGGGGCGCTCTTCCGCGGAAAAGCGACCGGAGGCACAAAAGTCAGCGGATTTGGCGGAGCGTTCCCTGTTGCCACGAGAGGATTCAGAGCCCACCGACTCGGCCGCTGACCTTCAAGGGTATGACGCACGATTGCGGGTTTTTCGTCCGGTAGGAAGCGTCTTCCTTTCTCCCTTCTCAATCGAAGAAAGAATGTTCAGTGACGCACTCTCATCGTTTAGCGCTGCATGAATTTGCGAGAGGTTCTCGGAATTCCCGCGTGCCCCAAGTCGGACACTTTGCGCTTCTCATATGTACTATAGCATGGGATTAGCCTCTGGAAGCCTATGCTTTGCTTCGCTGTTGAGATACTCCGAGAATAGCGCTCATCTTGTTGTTGTTTTTCTCGTTACTAAAAATATTCCCCATCGGCATCGGAAACTCCTCGAAGGCTTGACCTTTCGTATTTGTCGCTGACTCTGCGCGATTCCCAAGTCGAGTAAAAGTGAGTTCAAGATCCTGCGCAATCCTCGCAAGACGTGATCTCGAAGTCGACGCCGACTTGTTGTTTGCATGGAGCTAATATGCCGTTTAATTGGACGCACACAACCTCCTATTCATCTAGCAAGAACCCAGGAGACAGCGGCAGATGTCAGATCGGATATCAACTAGGGAGGAAATCGAGCGCCAAGCCACCGCAGGGATGCATCGACTCCAAAGTCACAAGTCGCCGGTTTACTCCGATAGCGGAGAACAAGGTGAGAATTGCTTCAACTCTCTCATGGACCGAACAGCAGAAAGCCAAGCGGCCGAACAACAAGTCCAGCCCCTAGAGACGCGCAGCTATGTTATTTTCTCCCACAGCGGATTTCAGTGACTTTCTTTGTTGAGTCCGTAGTGGCGGTCCCGGCAAAGAGTGAAACAACAGGGAAATAAGATGGAGCGTCCCGAGGAATCTGCCAGAGCTTCTGCTCGAGGAGAAACAAGACGACTCCGATTTAGTAAGATAGTGGGGCTCTCAGAAATCTGTCCGAACGTAGGAATCGAATTCAATCACTCGTGAATTTCCAGTCAATATATCAACTCAAACTGTAGGCGTATAGGAATGCATCCGAGGGTGCGCTATCCTTTGGATTGACGAAAGAGCGAAGAACAAAAAGGTTTCGGTGAGAGGTCTACTCTCTTATGGGGCGTGCTTCTCTCAAACGTCGCGAAGAGATCATGGGATTGTATACACTTTGACTGTCGTCGATGATCGTGATTCTGCTAATTATCTGGAAAAATGTCTCTTCTTTCGAGCGATTGAAACGTATTTCTCGGATGAGGAACCCTCCCATCCAAAGGAACCTCCGCATAACCCGAGTGAATATGGCATAACTTCGTGCAACCCGTGCAACTTCGCGCAGTTTGCTGAACCAAGGTTGCGCTCGACAAGTTTCTCTTTCGTCTTTCGTAATTATTAACGATGCTCTGAAGTATTCCCCTCATCAACTTTTAGCCATTCCGAGTTGGGTCGCAGTCATTTCCGCGCAGGGACAGAAAGTTCTTCAAATTGGATAATGATGGACATAACCATGGTTGTCGAGATCCGGAAGACCGCGCAAGTGAAACGGATTCGCGATGAAATGTTCCATGAAATAAGCCAGTTAATGGCGAGGACCTCTCTAGGCACAAACGTATCTTTGTTTTTCGTTGTATTTCCAGAATGAGAATTCTCGGGACAGCGTCAATGCGGAATGAAATCAAATCTGCATTCGTGGATCAGGAAGGTGCCAATTGCTCCTGGATTCCGTGTTCTCTATGAGGAACTCACTCGATGCCAGAACAAGCGAGTGTTGTCGTTTAGAGTGGACACTAACTGTCATCTGGAGAAGAGGACTCCATTTCCTGTCAAACTCATGTAGAAATCGGGCCGAAAAAATGCCGCAGGAGACAGTCGAAGCCGTGCAGTTCCGAGTCGTGGTCTAGGGTCGCGTCAGTCTTTGACCTCGTGCTCTCGATTCTTACTCAGCAGTGTTTCCGGAGTGATAGAACTCGCGTGGGATTCCGGCGAGTTTCAATCGGAAGGTCGCGTCGCAGTCTACCAAGTCGTCGGGGAGAAGGCAGCTTTAGCAGGTTTCATTCCGTGGAGCACAAGTCCAGAACTTGATCTGTATCGATCAGGGATCTTCGCGTGCTTCAGACTTAACCGAGGTCCCCAAATGCATCCTCACCCGTTTCGAAGCCGCATCATGGCCATATATATTTCCTGAGTAATGATGGAGACGCTGAGCGGTATGACAAGACTAAAAGATTCGGTTCGAGCCCAGCTCCGTTGAAATACTCGATCAAGAACTACAGGTCGAGACGTGTGCTTTCCAAGAGGAGAGAAGGAAACCGAAGCCGAGGAGCCAAACGCTCACAAACTGATTGGTGAGCTATCTGGTTGGCCTCAAACTGCGTCCTCGAAGCCATTGGAGCAAGCCGCGTGGGAAGAAAAGAAAAAACTGGATGGACGGAAAAACCGTTGATGTTTTAAAATGGGAGTGGTTCTAGGGAGAGTGGGCGTGGACCGTGATCGTCCGTCGGCTCGACCCCCTGCTCTTCTCTTATCGGGTTCGTGCTTTGCCGGTCCCTGGCCCTCGTCCTCTCTGTTGTTGCTGTTGTTGTCCTTTGGAGCGACAGACTCGTAGTTTCAGTCTAAATTGTTTTTGTCCTTTAGATCTGCTTTTCCCGTCCGTCGGAGTTTCCGTCCGTTTTTTCCTTGCTCGATGGCTAGTCGGCCGTCGGCTTCCATGGTTGTTGTTCCGAGTGAGCTCCGGAGTGGGGCGATGAAGCGATCCACCTCTTTTCTTCAGAAGAGAAACTCGCCGCCCCCGTCCCGGTCCGACTTAGATTTTATCGCCAGTGTTCTCGAGACAGAGAGCCTGTAGAACATTCGGAATGGCGTTTAGGCCGAGATATATAGCATTTGTTAAGAGGGCTATAATTCAGCTTGCCGTTGCTGTGCAATGACCAGGTCCTTCGTTCACAACTAAGCCTTAGGGTCATTTTCTACACTTTCATCCCACTTCTCGCTAGGGAGCCGGCTCCCCTTCTCGGTTAAGAGTTGGCTCCCCACTCCGGGTCCCTTCCTCTTTGCTTTTGAACATTTCAAATGATGATGACGACGGTGACGGAGACCACCGCTACCACCACCGTTAGCACCATTCCCGCCATCACCACTGCCACTTCCAGCCACCTTCACGACCCAACCCAACGACAAAGGAGGGAACGACGTAACTCGAAAACCTCCTGGAAAGGTTCCCACCGCGACCAAGTTGGAGCCCTGGCTGAGTTTTCTCCTTTATCCCATTCTCCACTTGTGTTTCCGTTGCTCTCGAGAAAAGACAGAACGTCGAATTCCTAGCTTGGAATCGCGAGAATTCATTCCTCGGCGATTAATCCCCTGATTTCAGATTCGCAAATGGGCCACCAGAGCTCTCTCGAGATCCACCCACTCTGGACATGAAGTTCCGCCTCGACCAAGCAAAATCTCGGGATGAACTTTCCGATGTCGGGGAACTTTTGAGGATTATTTCAAACTCACTCGGTCAATGTACGATTTACGATGAAATTTGAGGTAAAACGTTGTTCGAAGAATCCGAAAAATCTCGAGGAAACATTGCGTTGATAGATGGTCTGGAAGGCGTGGTTTCTGAGTTCCTTCCAGAATTCTACTTCTCGAGACTTTCCTCGAAAGTGAACTCAAGCTCGAACATTTTTCTATTTTTTTCGTTCTTTCGCTTGCTTGCTTTCGGCCGTCTGCGTTTTTTTGCAGCAGACTAGGCCGATGCATATTGCATAGCTAGATATGGAGCAACACTGTTGTGCATGGAGAGGCGCCCGGCGAGCGCTCCATTTTTCGTTTTCTCCTAGTTGTAAAGTTGATTCTCGCTTCTCGAGCTGTTGTTGTTGTTGTTACTCTTGACGCCATCCCTCTAGTTCGACTCTGGAGAACATTAAAAAGAGCTCCACTTGGTTTCGCTGCAGCGGGCCGCGGTCTCGGTTAATATTTTGGAGTACTTGTTCATATATTACGTATCTCGCTCCGGCCATCGAGGAGCGGATTACGCGCCGCTTCATCGATCCAGAGACGAGTTGGGATGCCTTTCAGAATATTTCGTGCCTCGCCGCGAACAAACTCAACAAAAATCCGCAGTCGGATCATGAAGTGCAGAGAACGTTCGTAGGAATGGGAAGGGAAGCGAGAAACAAAAGTTTGGTCGACGCTAAATAAGTAAGAGTTTTGACCTCGCTGGGTCGATCCCGCCGCTTCGGAGAGAGATCCATTCGATCGGCGATATCTTATCTCGTCGATCATTTATCAAATTGAACTCAACGCACCAAAGTTCGCTGCTTCGAAAGTCGTCTCCTCTGACGATCTCCGCCGGCATTTAATGAAAATGCAGTGAAAAACATTCCTCCTTTTGGGACTATCCTCATTCTCCGACGCCTTTTTGAATATGTTGTCGACGACGAAGGAGGTTCATTGTCGATCGGGGTCGGGGATGAATTCTCGAATTTTCTAGTTTTCCCCCAGGGGCAACGGAGTATCCTGGCGCCAAATCGGGAATGCCGCACTGACATGTTTCGCTCTGTGTGTTCCCCGCCGCCGTCGTCTCGGAGGCCTCGAACAAATTCGATCAGAGATCTTCGCGGTTTCCAGTTTTGGAATCGGGAGAGGCGGAACATTCCCAAAAGACTGTTTTCTCCGATGAACTGAAAGCTCGAAACGCACGTCATTCCGTTTTCTGTTTCCAGAAATAGAAAGTATTGATCTGCACAGTTTCTGCTCGTGTCTTTTAGAGGGCTCCAGCTTTCTCCTCCTTATTTACGATCCGATCGCCGGCGCATCTATATCGGGAAATCCGAATCTGCCATTCGCGTGGAAATTGAGAGCCCGAACATTAGTATTCGAGTTTTTGCAGTCCCTCCTGGACGAGTGGATGCTCAAAAGTCGAGTACGCACAGAAACGATGAGGAAGAATAAACAGGTGTCGACGGGAAACTGAGATTCATTCATCACGGTTCTGCTTTTGTTCTGTTGAAGTCTTTCTTCATGTTTACGGTACCGTTGGGTGCTAACGATGCAAGTCCCAGGAGTGAGTCACAGTTCAAAGAGACATGCCCGCGAGTACAACAATCACGCGCTCTGAAAGAGAGCGCAGAGCGGAAGTGGACTGTCACTTTGCAAAGATACCAAAATAAAGTAATCTTTTCATGTCAATCAGAGTCCCGTCAACCAGTGGGTATTGTGCTCCGTGTGAGCGCCTGTCCGGTTGCCGAGCTAGACTGAAACAAGCTGATAAGGAGCAGCCAACCATACTTGTTTGCGACTCTCAGGTTTTTCCCGGACGGCTGTTTGCACGAATGAAAACTATGAGATCTGAACAGGACGTTGATTTCAGCGATTCCTGGCCACGTTGAGCTTTGTCGTCTTCAACGATCAGCTTAACTTTCATCGTTCCCGTTGAGTTGAGCACTGATCCCATGAGGAATTACGACGAGTAGGTAGTTCGGGTGTTTATCGCGAAGTTCCACACTGTCCCCGCTCTCAAGTTCAACAAAGTCGGCGGAGTCGAGGTTTGAAGTCGACCAAAACACCGTGAGCAAACACAGCAGTGGAAAAATGCGAGCGAGAATTCCGGGGTTAGCTGCGAGCACGGAGTGAGGAGGGGGAGGAACAAGGAGATTTCAGGCTGGCGCATCCGAGGATGAGCAAAGGAGGCATCTCGTTTTCATCTCGCTCGGCGACGGAAAGTCTGCGGAGCCGCTCCGGATCGGGGGCAGGAGGAATAATCCGGCACGGCCCAGTTAGTACGCGTTCGCTCGCTCGCTCATCCGCCCTCCTGAGCGCCCTTTTGCTGCCCTGGTCGCGTTTAAAAAAAAAATCTTTTAATACCATCTCGGCGTTCAATCTCTCATTCGCTGCTTAAGCGGGAAGCTTCGCTTCACAAAGAAGTATTAAACATCGCCGCTTGCCCACTTCCTCCCGAAGCTCATGCCCTCGTGGAAGCAGAAAAAAGAGAAGAGAGATGAGCGGTAGCACGGGAAGAGATATTGCCCGAGCCGTGGCGTTAGCGGAAAGCTGCATATTTCTCTGATCGTCATCATCATCATTATAATCCCGTGGATCTATATGGATGAAGAGCCAACCTACCGCTTGGTGAACCAGCCAAGCGACCAACGAGTAAGCGCCCCGGCAGTCATTGAGAGTGGCCGTGGAAAATTTGTCCGCTCCGAAATTCTTTGTTCTCTTCTTCTCAAACGACGCGACGGTGAGCAGCTTCGTTCGTCGACCCCAACGAAGCCTCTGCAGCAAAATGTCATGAATTCATTCTGACAAATTCATGACGACACGATCGATGACCCGAAATCCCCGAAGCTTCCGCACGATTTCTCGTGGTCCATCATACTGTGCACCTCTAGATTTATCTGAAAGTCCGGCGTTCAAGGGAACCATCAGGTAGAGCACCTCCACGTGGGATGTTTCCCTCGAGCACGGGCCATGTGGGTTACAAAGGGTTCCTCCCCCCCCCCTCGCCAGACTTTGGTGTGATCAGAGTTTCGGATTAACTGCCTAAATGATCTGTCGCGATTTCTTCCGGTTTGTCGGAGAAGGTCGGCCCTCCCGCTGAAAACCATTGCCTGTCTGTTTTCAGTCTGCAAATCGTGGAGGAGAGATCCGGTTCAGGAAAAGAGTAACCTCTGAAGGGACGGAAAGTGGTGCGGAAGCAAGCGAGTGACCAACTGGCCTCTTTGACCCCCATAAACAATGTCAACCGGCTGACCAGGGGTCGCTCGCCTTTTTTTCCTCCACTGCTTCTGCTGCTGCTTGATATTCCGTCGCTTCGCCATCACCAGTACGGTGGCGGCAGACCGTCGTCTTTGCCTCCTTTTCCCCCATCGTCGCCCTCTGCTCTCTTTCTTTTCCTCCCTATATGTCTGGTCGACCATTCCAAGGAGTTCTCCTCTCTGACTGACTGAGAGATGGAGACCGTGAGAAGAGAGGAGCCGTTCGTCGTCGTGGGCGCCGCTTGTTGAGCCTCTAGATATGGCCAAGCAAGCGAACGAGGGTCAAAAAGCAAGCCTCCTGCTAGCAGCCATTTTGGCAATTGCTCTCTGACTTGACTTCGCTTCACTCCCTTTCTTTTGGCGACCGATCCGCGGTTGAGGCTCTTCCCGTCCGGCTTCACTTCAACCAGCGGCGGTAGGAGCAGTGCCGCTTCGTTTTATCACCGGCAAACTCATTCTCAGTACATACCATTGCCTTTCCTGAGGAAATTCATTTTCCCAGATTTCTTATACGCTCCCGATTTTCCGAGCGGAATGCGAGCGCTGGAATTCTTTCTTCTGAAAATTTCCTTTTGGCTAGAAGCTTGCTCGGCGATTGCGATGAGCCCATCTTCCTTAGATAAATTTCGAATCCAATCGGCTTCAAAACTCTCAACGATCGCAAGCTGTCAACTGCCGCCCCGGTGAACAGTCCCGAGTTATACATATGTACAAACTCACCCCACCTTCTAGTGTCTGTGGGTTCCTCCTGGTCTATCTGTCGCCCTTCTGGGTGTCGTATGTTGAATTATAGAACACGGTGGATCATCGTTAGCTGGTTTGTTGAGTAGGCCGCTCCTGCAGCACTTCTCTCGGTCATAGTCGCAACTTTTATGAACAGACCGGCAGGAATGCGCGCAAATGAAGACTTATATGTATAAAGCTCGGAATTCTCATTGGATGCTCTCCTGCCAGGGAACCAGGAGAACACGGTAGTTTCTCATTCAGCCTTTGTCTCGTTCTCGTGTTCACCACAATCGATCCGGAGAAGGGAGAAATACCGTGAATCGTGGAAGGAGGCTTCACGAGTCGGGCTCGAAAGACAGCGCAGCTCACATGGATCCTTGAATGGGCCTCGATTCGATATCGTCGAGCGTGATTCTGTATTCCGTGGCCACTACATTCACGTTTGAGAAAGTCCTTAGATCGTTTCTCTTTTCGCTCGTTCGCTCGCTTGCTTTTCCAGATGCCGCGATCGGTAGTTGGTCAGCCCTGAAGCCGGCTAGCAAACACCGGGCCTGGCTGGTCAGGAGACCGTCCGACCGGGGAAGCCAATGCCCCGAATTGCTGGACCACCCGCGACCAGCGGCTTCCTGCCTGATCTACTCCTGCTAAATATTAAACAAAGGATGGCTGCCCGGCGCCAGTTGGCATTGAATTCGCTCAGGAGATTGCCATCAATAGACTGGAGTCCTCCTCTATATGTGCGCCTCCCTCTCCGCCGCCGGAGACCAGGCGAGCAAACAACTGAAGAAACCGAGCAACGGGTCGATCATGTCTACGAACAGCAATGGGATAGAGACCAATGGACGGAGGGATGAACAAACGAATAATTTACAAGCCCTCGTCCTCCTTTCCGGTTTTCATGCAGTTCTGTGGCATCGATGGGACGAGATTCACGAACATCGTAGAGTTTTTCTTCATTTGGCTCCGAGATACTAGAGGTCCTCGAGCTTCGTTGTCACCGTCCCGACCGTTTTCCTTGGAGAATCAGAGGTCCGACTCGAGTTCTGAAACAACGAGTCTCTGAGAACGAAAAAATGATTCAAAGAGTTGAAAAAGTTTCGTTCCGTACTGATACCCTGTGGCCAACCGATTCTTTTCGTCCTCCGAAAGATGCTGCTCAATTCGCAAGCTTTTCACTTCCTTCCTTTATTTCCAAGGCGTACATTCCCTTCTACTCTGACTCTCATATTTTTTCCCCTCTCGCGTTCACTTCAACTTCCACATTCTCCATCCAGTGCGCTATTCTCTTCCTCTCGGCACGGAACAGCAAATGAAGAACGCAGACTGCAGTCAGCGACCCGCTCTGTGAGACTCTGTGTGCATTCGCCTCTTGAGGGTCCAATGTGTGTCTTGTTGCTTATGAAAAGACGCGGCGGCAAAATTTATTCATTTTCACCAGCAGCTCGAAGCAAGAAGCGGAAAGTTCCCTTTGTGTTGGAGAAACAAAGATTGTTGCGTCAGTTCGTTCTCGTTTAGTAGGGCTTGGACCTGATTAAAAATTCGTTCGCTTCCCTTGGCCGAGATGTGAGGATACGACGGAATACCGCGTGCATTGTTTTCTCCGAGTTCTCAGACGTCGTGCATCGACGACACGGTTGCGGTAGAATACACCTGGGAATTTTCCTCTTATCCGGAAGAAGGGTTTGGAATCTCGCGAAGCACAAGACAGTTGTGTGATTCGGAGATTCAGGAAATTGGTTCATTGAGCCTCAAGATAGAGAAGTAGAAGTCGTTCTAGTTGCCGACGCCAGCGATTTCGCAACAATGGTCATGTTTAAATATTCGCTTTTGAGGCGGTTGCAGCTATGAACGACCGACCGACCAACCGAGCAATCCAGCATGAATGAATTAATTTGTTGGCCCGTCCGTCTATTCGTCCACGCATTTGCGCCCGCGATCGTTCTCTCGTCCGAGACCTTGATGAGATTCTTAGCAGACATAGATTTTCGAAAACGCCATCAAATCATTGGATGCAATCACGGCATCGACAATGGCCAAACATTCTAGGTGCCGTCATCCGTTTTTTAGATATGCTCATGAGATTTTGACTTTGCAATAAAAGAGACAGAGATCACGCAAAAGTTTGCGGAGAGAAGAAGGCGGAATGAAGAACATAATTTTGTTCGCGTAATTCTTCCAAATACCCAAGGGAGCGATTTTTCGGAGGGAAATGGGTTCGGGAAGTCGTCGAGACTTTTACAAGAAAGTCGAATATCCATAAACGTTCCCATTCTTCCTGTAGGTGATATTTTGGGGGTTCCTGTAGAGAAACTCTTATCCAAAACGCCATCGAAGCCGCTTGACGGGTCCCGAGAGCGAATCCACCAAGACGGTTCAGCAGTCGTTCAAAACGCCATTCCATCAGTCTGTCGCTGCGAGGAATCAGGACCATATGTCGACGCAAATATCGAGATAAATTATCGGCAGCAGCTTCTGTTCCTCGAATTCGGCTTCGCTCCGTTTCCCATCGGCGATTCCTCTGTCGTCCTGGTGTGAACCTATTTTATTCTTCGGATCGAGATGATTCAGTTGTGTCACCGATCATCATATTGGTCGTCTGCGTTGGTTATTCCGCGGTTCTAGATCGCTCCAAGAATTGTTGTTTCTCCATTCCAAAGCGACTGAGAAGAAGAAATAAAACTGGTTTGCCTTATTGGCCGTCGCAGTGGGTGTGGTAGTAGTTGCGGTGGATGTGGTGAAGCAAGGCCTGACTGACGAAGTCGGCAACTCTGAAGAGCAGGAAGCGTTTCTTTCTACTTCCTCTCCCGTACGCCGAGCCGACTACTCTCCTGAATCTCCGTCGGCTTCGTTCGTCTTATTCCCAACCGCTCAACTGCCACGGCTACCTTCGTCGGCAAACGACGAACCGCGAACATCGTCGACGCCACTTCCACCATCACTTCTAACACCACCACCATCTGAATGCCGTTCTCCTCTTGTCCTCCTTCTCCTCGCTCTACAACAAGCCACGGTCCATGACACGATTTATTTGAATACGACACTGCGTTGACAGTTCCGGCAGCCGAGTCCTTGCCGGCCCGGTTGCCAGCTGGCTCGCCAGCCTGACTCCTCTCCGAGTCGCTCGCTCGCTTGCCAACTCAGGAGCTCTGGATTGGCACCTAGCTGCTGTTCCTCTTTTCTTTGCGAAGCGAGCTCAACGCTACGCCACGCGGCCCGGGAGAATGCAGAATCGGGACAGCCATGGAAAATGCCTGAGCAGGACAAGCAACTCAGGAGAACGCGCAGGCTTTTCTTCCCTTGGCTGACATCTACATCCGTCGCCCACAGCTTCCGGTCGGTTAACACAGCGCCAGGGTCCCTCCGTCCGGACGCAGGGCTCGAACACGGGTCAAACGTACATACAGAAGACGCTTTTCGACGAAATTTTCTCGCGACACCCAATGTGTACATCTTTGGCCCGACCATCGATCTCCGGAATTCCCACAGAATCTCCCGACGGGATTTTCCCTTGAGTAAGGTTTGAAGGGGCTGGATTTCCAATCCACTAACTCTTCGATTCTCCTGATCCTCCTTGGCTTGACGTCCTATTCTTCCTTCCCGCAGAGGTTCTTTGACCTTTGCTGAGCCTGACGCACCCCTTGACTTACTGCTTCAATATATTTAGGCTGTCCGTCGATCTATCGATTGGTCGTTTCATCCGTTCCCCCGTACGTCAGTTGGTAGCTCGGTCGACGTAAAACGCATAAATTTCACGACGTGTCTCGAATACGACTACGGTTTGTTCGGTTGCGTCGGCGACGGCGGCGGCTTCACCCGTTTCGCTAACACGGCGAGCGCTCAGGAAAAGTGAGACCATGTTTTCCTAAGAATCAGAGGAACTTTGTGAACTGCGCCGCCGACTCGGGAACTTTTTTCGTTCCACAATCGGGGACGTTGGAAGATCGGAAACCGGCGTTTGCCATTGAGTATGGATCCAAATCAAAAGGGGCGAATGTTATCACGGATTTGCCAAGAGCTCCACCTCAGCTTCGGCATCTCTTCAAAAGCCTTGAACGTGCTTCGATTTCTCCCCCGCTCGCGCCCTTTCATTACTCTAGATTCGAAAACGTCAGAGTGTGTGGCGTGATTGCTGTTTGTTGCAAATCTCTGAAGCCAAAACGGAATCTCCTTCGCTCCATGAGAAGGAATCAACAACCAGTGGGGTTCCGGTGCGCGGGAAGCTTCTTAGAGGTGGTCGGTTAGCCGCTCAGTCAGACGTGCCGTGCAGCTGTTTGTCCGACCCTCTGCCTGTACGCTCGCTTTGGCTGCTTTTCAGTCATAAGCATTCAGCTGCAACCCGAAGACACGCCGACTTCTGTCGGGTCATCTATTACCGGTATGGCCGTCCACTCCGTTTTTGTGTTTATCTACTGCTGCCGCCGCCGCCGCTGATGCCACTGGCACTGGTGGCGGTCGGTGTAGCTCCTCCGTCCACCGGCCGGAAATGGTGTCAGGATGACTAAATGACCTCGTCGACGCCGTTGGTGGTGAGCTTCACTCCGGGTATCTTCCTCCTTCGTTCTTCTCGCGTTCGGTTCCCCGATGTTTCCCAAACTCGCTGACCTACCGACTCTTCGCCCGTTCTCCCGAATCAGTGAAGAGCTTTCCAGGCTCTCCGTTTGTGGTGGAAAAGCCTGAACCCTCGACCGACCCCAAACAAGTGACAGCCTCTCCGATTTGCTGAAAGGCGGCTGTGTCGACTGAGTGAGTGAGTGAGTGTTGTCGGCATCCTTGTGTTGGAGTGCTATTTCATCCAGCTCGACTGATTTCGTTGACAGAACGGAACGACGAGAGCCTCCGGCGTTCACGCCGCTAGCTGCTGCGATGTCCATTTGTCCATCCACGAATCATGTTAATGAGCGTACCAGTAGACCTTATCCTCCTCTTCGTCTGTGTCGCCTCCTCGTCTTTTTTATGTTTTCTCCATCAAACCTTTCTTTTGCTCTCGCAGAGTTCCCATCGTCGCCGTCGTAGAAACGGGCTTGTTCCGACACAGAATGTCTCCAGGCTTTTCCTTCTTTTTGTCCCCTATGCGTTTTGCTTTTGTTGATGACAAGGTCATGATGATGGGAAGAATCAGCGTGGTACAACAACGAGCGCGTTAGGTGCGCGCGTTTCCTTTCATGCGGATTTTCTGAACGAAAACACCAAAACGAGATTAGCGACGACTGATGAGGCGCGTTATCGTTTATCGCTTGCCCGGGTCAGAGGTTTCGACAACCTTAGTCATCACTATCACCAACCTTCGAATGGCTGCCGTGTTCTTCCCCAAGCAACAACTCCGGAAATCATTAGGTGTTTAGGTTGTTGATCCCCCGTCAACTGCCACCGGTGCTGCGCCGCGGCGGCAACTTTCAAAACAATAAAACACTGCCGAGGCAAGATCGCCGCAGGCCGTGGTTGTGATCGATGAGATACATGAATTGAGAGTTCGCGGAACTTTCTGGAAGAGCGATGGAATTCAGTCGGCATCCTAGAATAGAAAAACCGTCGCGTATCCTCTTTTCTGATGACGTTTCGTTGAAAACCTTTATGGAACTCGTCCTGAATCGATATCACTCGTGGAGGACGAGCGAACTCGGGGACGAACGAGTGACAACTCACGAGGAGGTACATTTTCAGGGAATTTTTCTCTCTCGAGTCAACTTGCTCAGCTTTTGTATATCTACTCATTGATTGGTTCGCTTGAACAGTTTTCCTGTCAGGGAATTTAAAAGAGACGCACGAAGAACGGCGAGTTCTGGACGAACGAGAAGCGATGCAAGCTCTTCTCCTAGCATGGAACTGGAAGTGAGGAATAGTGTAACAATGGCCTTTGGGAAATCAAACAAAGGAGAATCAACTCACGGAGTAGGCATCGAGTCGAGGAAACCGGATGTAACGTCAATTTCACTCTGTTCGTAAACCGACCGGTAACAGGGTTCCGTTGGGCGTTCACCGTTTGTGTTATTTATCAGTCGGCAAGCAATATGTACAACAATCCGAGCATCCAACAAGCCAGAGAGCTATTGACTGGACCCGTGGTACGCCCGAGGCGTTCGGCGGGAGCTCCGGCTGCACAGCGGGCAACGAACGAAGAGCGAAAACGCTATTCCATTTATCAATCGTCCGTTCGGGTGCCTGAATGTTTAAACGTCCGAACGGACCGACAAACCAAGGAACGAACCAGAGAAAGGCGCCTTTTTGAGCGAAATCCCTCCGATTCAGAACGAAAAGCCCACGGATGCTCGGAATATGCAATTTTTCAAGAAAGCAAGTTCTAGACAGCAATCTCCAAGTCGAGCTCGCCGGAGGACGAGATCGAGAATTGGGAGGAAGGGTAAACCTTTCGCGCTGAAGGCAACAAAAGATGACCTTCTTCCAATCTAGAAGCCTCGAGCGCCGGAAAGCGATTTTCCTTCTTCTCACAATACCGATGGGCAACAATCGGGGAGAGTTCCTTGTTTGCGAATTCGAGTCTGCCACAAATCTCGTCAGAACCACGGAGCTTTTCTGTCGATTTCGTTCGGAGAGCGACTTCTTTTGCTCGTGACGCTGCCACTGTTGCGATGGAAGCCGACAGTGGAGCAAGGATACGTATTGTGGGACAAAAAAAAGTTTGCTTGCAGAGAAGCTCCTCGACAAACTTTCTTTCATTGTGGTCAGCGTGGTGGCCCGGAGGAGAAGAAGAAAAAACGGCGGAAAGAACGAAGAGAACAACAATGGGGCAAACGAAGTACAGTGGCATCGCAGCGGAGTCTATTAGTGGACAACAAACCGACCGGCACGGGTAAAATGGAGGTTTCAGGCTAGTTGACGGAGCACTTACAAGAAGGAAAGAACTTCCGCTTCAAGATCTAGTTCGGGCTCTCACGCGACCATTTCCATCCGACTTCTCGATGAGCTCCCCCGGCTTGAGGCGTTGAGGTGAGCTGCCGGAGGAGGATGTGCGCTTGCTCTAAGAACACACGTTGGGGGCGTATGGGCACCACGGAGACAACTCTCACCGATAGTTAGAAATTTCAGGACATTCTCCCTGGGAAACTCTGCGGAAATTTCCCACCGACTCGTTCGCTCCTGTGATGCAGCTGGAGTCAAGTGGCCGGGAAGTACGAAACAGATTTCGAGCATTCCGCAGTTTCCACAGAACGACTTCGCAGCCGTGGAACGCATTCGAATCGCGAACAGTCTACTTTCGGTGGAAGAGAAAAATTTTCAACCATGTTACTCGGAGTCGACAGCGCTTTCCGGATCGCTTCGGAGATCGTGGTAGCAACGACGATTCGACGCAAACAACATTGAAGAAAAGTCGGCTCCTTGCACAGAATCTTTTGGTTTTCCGTTTTCTCGAATCGTGCACAGCCTCGCTGGAGTCGACTGGAGTTCGAACTCGACCGGAATAGCTTATTGAACGGTATGCTCCGAGGAGTTTCGACGGAGGTTCACTCGCTTGAATTTCGACATCGGCCTGGTTCGTGTGACCAGCCGCTAGCTTGCTCGTCACTTCACCTGATCTTCGGGTCAGCCAGGGTTACGACTGGACCCTGCTCGGATCACTACGGAGTGGGGTTGCTCTCTTCCTCTTGGCAGGGTTGTTCAGAGACCCGAGCCGGGTACTCCTGCAGGGTGTCGTTCGGAATCCCCTTCTGCTCCTTCCCGGCCGCGTGAGGCGAAGGAGGGGGCTGCAAACAGAGACAAAGCAATCTTTTACAGCTAGTTAAACAACACGGCTGACCGGCTCGAGTGTGGCTCTCAGAGTCCTGGCTGGCTGGCTGAGCGGAGCCTGTTCCTGATTTTCTCCATCCTTATCATTGAAGTCGTGTTGCTTTGCGACGAGAACAATCACGGTTTCGGTTTCATCCTTGATCACAGACCTGGATTTCATTTCTCGCGATTCCCTCGCTAGCGTGAGCTCTCAACCTCTCTGTAGTCGCCACAACCGCAACCAATATTTTGTCTTCTCAAAAACTTTCCTCATCTCTGCGGGTGAAAACTCCAATCAGACGATCAATCTTTTGAAAAGCGAGACTGTGAGTCGAATGGTGGATCCGTTGTCTGCTTTGCCGGTCGTTTAGGTCGATGGGTGAACTACCAAAGTCAGCAAGTTGCGATTTTTCGGTTGCTTCCGCCGCTGCCGTTGTCCTGACTGTACGGTTCCGGCCGTCCTGACCGTTGCTCGTCGTTCTTTACCCTCTAGCAGTTTTTGCTTACTGCGACGAACTCGGCGCCACTTGACATGGGCATCTGCTTCTTCTCCAGTTGCTCGTATTCGCAATTTCGAAAAGAGGAGAAAAAAAAAGTACTTTTGACTTCTCAACCAAATCCTTCACCACTTTCTTCTTCTCTCGAGCTCCGAGGCAGATCTCTTCTTTGATCCATTTGGCCGTTTTCCAGAGAAAACTTTTGCATCGGTCTGCCATTCTCGTCTCCGCTATCGCTTGCACACTGACATTCTCCGTCGTACTCTAGCGAGTGCATTTTTTCTGTGCGTTCCTCCTCTCGTTCTTGAGCTTTTTTCTCTTTCAGACAGTTTCTCTCTATTCAGCTTTTTCACTAACGAGAGTGATCGGCGCTCACGCCGCCGTCACATTTTGTAGTTTCTATTCCCTCGATCGAAAAGTCCGTTCAAAACAGGATCCGATTCTGATTCCCATTCTTCTCGGTTTCGATCTTCCTGTTTCCATCGGTTGGAAACCTGTTAATACCAGGGGAGGTGGATTGAAATTGAGAAATCCAAGCGTCCATTCCGAAATGTTCTATTCTTGCCCGCTGAATGTTTGCTCGTTTTTCTGAAAGCTTCCAATGTTGTTTCGAGTGCTCGGTCAAAGCGAGTTCGATGGACCAGCAAGCCAGCTATCCGTCATTAAATTGTCGTTTGAAGTTGCTTGGCACGTTTCTCCTCCGTTTTCTCCATCCTTCTCGTTTTTGCTCGCGTACTCGGCTCGTTTGGCCGCTCGTTCGGTGCAAGCCTTGCCTCGAGGGTCGAGCGGTTGGCTGGCCGTCGATCGGTGGGTCGATAGGAGATCTTTGCCTAAACTCTCTTTTTCCTAATGCACCGGTCTCTCAGCTAACATTTCTTGCTTCGAGAAAGATCAAGGAACTCTTTCCCTTCTCTTTCCTCTTAGAGATTCAGAACGTTTCGAGTCCCGCTTCCCTCTATCGGAAGGGATTTCCCTATTTCTATGGACTCCTTTACAGCAAGGAGTCCACAGACTCCTGTTTTCCTTCCCTCAGTGGTGGTGAGGGAGCTTTAGAAGACGGAGAGCTTTCCTCGCGAGGAACCAAGTGGGCTTTCGGACTGAGGAGGGGGATCAGGGATCGAAAAAGAGTTGGTCCCCATCCGAGGTCGTCTGCGAGCGAGTATTCTGAAAAAGGAAAAAATCAAAGGTTTCGAGGTGGACTTCGGCCGCCAGCGCTTGAAGGGCTACAACGGACGACGACGAGAACCAGTCAGTTCAGTAAGCAGTCCGTCAAGCCAGTTTTCTCTTCCCGCTCGAACGGGATCGATACAGAAAAAAAACTTCCAGGATTACAGATGAAGAGATCGCCGTTGCCGAGAAACGACTCGTTGCCTCGTAGATTAGCCATCACCGAGACGGAGTGACGAAGCCGGAGTTTGGGAGAGCCATAGAGAAAAGGATCGGGGGCGAGGAATGAGAGGAAGCCGAGTGGAGTTTTGGGGGAGAAGTGAGTTGCGACGTTCGCCGTTTGTTCGGATCGCATATGGAGCAAATCGAGAAACCCCGCTGCTCCGGAAAAGGAGTAAAAGGCTATCGGCGCGGCTGGTGGAGAAATTACCGAGATGAGCAGAAACGGGAAACGAGCTCTCTCAGCCGCCCAGTCAGTCAGAGAGTGTGCAACCTCCCCGAAAGCAAAACGACGATGGCGACGGCTAGTAAGAAGTAGCTGGAAGGGAGGAAACGGAACCAGATATCCGTACGAATTCTTTCTCCAGTTTCTTCGCTGGATCGATCGTTTAATTGGGAACTCGGTCGACGACGCCGCGCCGGCCGTTGTTGCCGCACCAATCACGACAAACGGATGAATGGATGGATGGATTTGGCAATCAGTGGTGTTCTCTTCTCGAGTTCTTTTCTTTTGGAAATTCCTCCCGGCCCATATTGTCCCCAGACCCCCTCATGAGTGCTCCTCCTTGTGAGGATTGCGAGTGGCATAGTCAGTCTGATGTGCAGTGATTAAGAAGTAAGGACTACGGCTCCGGAAAGAGTTGAATTGACTGCTGAATTGTTGAATTCGTTTTTTCCAGAAGTAGGATTCCATGGGCGGTGTTTTGTCTCTCAAATCCCATTCATCCCTCCGGGAGCCTTTCGATGAGAAATCCTCTCAACCTAAGTACCAGATCGGGGTTTGGCCGTTGATCGAGCGCCCCAGGGCGCTGACTTTATCTCGGTCTTGCTGTGGAGTTGATATTTAGTTTCACTTTGTGATGTGGGCTCTGAATCGGTTGGAAACGTCAGCTCTACTTCGGACGTGCATGAAAAAATATATTCGTTTTGAGCTCGGTGGAGAGAGTTCTGAAAATATAGCGCAACGTCTGAGAATCTCATTCCATTTTAGGGAATCATCGAGGCTCACTCAATCTGAAAGTAAAATCAGCTTTTTCTCGAGCGTTATCGCGTACAATAGACGGGTAGCTCGAAACTTCATTCAGTTTGTCATTTTGCTTCGTCGTTTCAGTGGTCTACACGCTTCACCGGTGAAGCGCACCGAGCTGTCCTTCATTCAAGAAAGACAACTTCGGTGAAACCGGCGACCGCACCTGCACTCGCTCCCGAAACTGCACCTCTTGGACTTTGTGTCAGAGTTTGCGAGGAGGACAATACGCAGGGAAGCAGTTCCAAGCTCGTGGAAGACGTTTGCAAAGAAGAGAAAGCGAGATCTCACTGTGGCCCTTGGGAAAGATTTTTCTTACTTCTTGTCCTGCTATTCTTTTTGAGTTTGGCGACACTGGAAGCGAATTTCGTTTCAGCGGAGAAAAGAACGAGAGTAGAAAAATGGAGAGAGGTATTCGGTACGCGGGCCAACGAGTCAAGTTCAAAGAGCCTCACTGCTCAAAACAAACATTGCTGCAGAACGTTCGATGTTCACTTCGGGAGTGAAAACTCTGGATAACGAGGAGGCGAAGAAGCGGAGAGAAACACCGGGACAGACGACGCAAACGGCGCGGCGTCAGCGCTTTTGCGCTGTTGCAGTTGGCTTTTCTCAGAAGCTTTCTTTTATATCTGGCCGCTCGATCGTCATCCTTGAAGGACGGGAGGAAACTTTTGCACTTGCAGGTTTTTAAATCTTTGAGTCTTCGCGGTGCCCTTTTTGTGACTCCTGAGTGGAGCTGCAGGAGCAGCCGAAATATGATTTTAGTTCAGGATTTTTTCCGAAACGCAGTGAGTGAACTCCATGGAATCGATTCTGATTGAGGGTTCGAGTTGTACAAATCGATTGAGCACTCGATTCGCCCAAAACATCCACTGCAGTGACGCGTTCTACGAAGTCGGATATAACTTCCTAAAGCCAAGGTGGATCGTTCGAAGTCGAAGCTCGGTTCCACCGACAAATCCTCGTTTGGAAACAAACACATCTTTCACGACATTAGGACTCTGCTTTCCGCGGGTTCCAGGATTCTACGATCTCGTGTTGTTGATCAACAACTAGCAGGTATCGTTTGTTTGCAATGACTAAGGTCAACCTGCCCATGATCGAAACAATCTCATGCTTCTCCACTACTAAGAGCTTTGAAAACCGCTGTTTTCTGTCGGAAAGTTTCCCTCTGATCATGTTTCAGTTTAGACGAGCCACATCTGCACATCAGGATGGAAATTCCAAAACCTAGCAATTGGTGAGCGATTGGCAGAAGAATCGGCGAACTTTGGTAAACGCTCCTGGATCGTTTCTAACTCTCCAAGTCCGCAACACAACGACCTGGAGCTCGATATCCGATTCCGTCGAGAACCAAATCTTTGGACCGAACCCAGAAAGCTTGCGGTCCGGGTATCAGGTCCGCCAATCGGACCGAATCGACCTCAAGGCTGACGGAAGGCCATCCCGAGGTGGCCTCTCGAGATGGCGGCATTGAAACGCTTTACCGCGAGCAAGCTAAATGCAACTTTGCTAACAGTCATCGTTTCCCTGAACTTCAGGCCTATCAGTGAACAACGGGAACATCTCCGTAGTTTGAAATTTATTTCACAGCTACTTGGAGCCTCTTCCAGAGACCCACTCGGAATAACGCTGTCTACAAAACTTTTAACGAGCTTCTGTACGTGTCCCGCTTGAATGGGTGTTCATCTGGCTTCCTTCCGAGCCATTCAGCAGGTCGCTAACACCTTTTGATGCTCTCTCTCAATGGATTCAATGCTTTGTGAGTAAAGAATGCGTTCCATCATCCGGAGCAAACAAGCCGCCAGATTTCGAAACAAACCCGCTGTGACTTCCGCTACGATTCGTCGAGCGCTAATGGAAGTCAGAATCAGGAAGGTTGTTGTGAGGAACTTTCCGGGGTTGATGAACACAACACATCCTCGAGGTGGAGAGCCTGTCTTTTCAGAAACGAGCGACCAAACGAGTGGATTGAATCTCTGTATTTCTTGTTCGAGAATGATTTCGACTCCACCATCGTCGAGGCTGAAATGAGTTCCGTCTGTGCGAGCGATAACAACACGGGATGCGAAAGGTGTTTCATCAGAACGAGTTCGCGGTCGAAAAATCGCGCGGGACTCCGATTCTCTGACGCTTGAATAAACTCACTTACTGAGAGGTTGGTGAATGAGAAGCCGTCGGGGTTTGTGTTAGCTTAGTGCCTGTCTGTTGGTCCAACTGAGTGAGTGTCGGTCGGTCGGTTAGTTAGCTGGGTGAATTCGCCTATCCGCAAGTTTCGGCGCATAATATTTTGCCGACTGTGGCACAAAGAGTGCGTGTAATTGGAACAAGCGCCCGACTACGCTACGAACAAACGAACTATCGAACACGCGAGGAAGGAAAACCTACACCATCCACCCATACGAACAACCACGCTTGGTAACTGTGAACGGCGGAAACGACGACTGCAGTAGCTGCCTGCTAGCTCGCTGGCCGGGTGGTTCGTGTAGAGCTCTGTGGGTAGGGCCAGCCGGTCGGTCGGCCGCCGCGGGCTCCTCTATCCGTCGTCCGGTGTCGCTTGTTTAGCAGATGTTAAATGAACTATGAAGTGCTGACGGAGCAGCAATGGCTGCCTAGTCGACTAGCCGCCTGGTTGGTCGGATGGCCGAAGCGGCCAGCCTTTCTACAAGACCAGGAAGGAAAATGGGGAAGGCAGGGGAGCGGCGACGACCACGAGGGCTTCATTCTACTCTTTGGCCTCGCTCCGGAAAGCAGCGACAGCAGCACCAGCGGCCGCGGAGTCGACTTGCATACAGATGATGAGGGCAGCTTCAACTGCCGATGCTGCCGTTGCTGGTTGTAAGTGGGCTAACCGCAGTCGAAGCAGTTGCCTGGCAGCTGCAGTCGAAGCAGCTGGGACGACCGCAACTAGACAGTCATCCAGGACGAGAGCGATGGTTGGGTAATTTTTGTATGACCGCATACCAAAGCTAATTTGCTTTGCAAGGAAGCGCTTGATCGGATTGCGAACATGCAGAAAACGTGTTGCCGGGTTCTCCTCGAACGACGCGACTCTGCGATGCTGACCAGCAAGACATCTTGAGTTGGAGTGGCTCATGGCAGAAGATCGATTCCGTTGCCGCAGCATTCATAACGGGACGGAATTCACGCATTTTTGTGAATGGTACGCGAGGGATGGAATTTCTTCGTGGAATTAACTATTTTCGATCAGATATCATCGGTCGACCTGTTGTGAGTGGTGCATTCGGTTCACGGTATAGCTGAGGGGAATCTAGATGAAACTGGGAACGTGAAGTGGAAGAACTTCTTAACAAGACCGGATTCCTCGCAACGAGTAGAGAACTTGGCTTCCAAAGGAATAAGAAAAGGAAAAAAAGCAAACTTTGCTTCTCTGTAGTTTCCTTCGTTCTTCCACCTGACTGCCGCTTCTCCCCCTGTGGGCTTTTTCAAGCAGCGGTGGCGCGCCCCTCACGCCCCCACCCACTCTTGGCAAGCGCCCTTTTGTCCCCACATCTTCGCAAACTCGCTCGCCCCGCGTTCTTCAAGCCCGTGTTCCTCGTTCATGTCTCGAAGTNAATGATTTCGACTCCACCATCGTCGAGGCTGAAATGAGTTCCGTCTGTGCGAGCGATAACAACACGGGATGCGAAAGGTGTTTCATCAGAACGAGTTCGCGGTCGAAAAATCGCGCGGGACTCCGATTCTCTGACGCTTGAATAAACTCACTTACTGAGAGGTTGGTGAATGAGAAGCCGTCGGGGTTTGTGTTAGCTTAGTGCCTGTCTGTTGGTCCAACTGAGTGAGTGTCGGTCGGTCGGTTAGTTAGCTGGGTGAATTCGCCTATCCGCAAGTTTCGGCGCATAATATTTTGCCGACTGTGGCACAAAGAGTGCGTGTAATTGGAACAAGCGCCCGACTACGCTACGAACAAACGAACTATCGAACACGCGAGGAAGGAAAACCTACACCATCCACCCATACGAACAACCACGCTTGGTAACTGTGAACCGCGGAAACGACGACTGCAGTAGCTGCCTGCTAGCTCGCTGGCCGGGTGGTTCGTGTAGAGCTCTGTGGGTAGGGCCAGCCTGGCGGTCGGCCGGCCGGCCGCCGCGGGCTCCTCTATCCGTCGTCCGGTGTCGCTTGTTTAGCAGATGTTAAATGAACTATGAAGTGCTGACGGAGCAGCAATGGCTGCCTAGTCGACTAGCCGCCTGGTTGGTCGGATGGCCGAAGCGGCCAGCCTTTCTACAAGACCAGGAAGGAAAATGGGGAAGGCAGGGGAGCGGCGACGACCACGAGGGCTTCATTCTACTCTTTGGCCTCGCTCCGGAAAGCAGCGACAGCAGCACCAGCGGCCGCGGAGTCGACTTGCATACAGATGATGAGGGCAGCTTCAACTGCCGATGCTGCCGTTGCTGGTTGTAAGTGGGCTAACCGCAGTCGAAGCAGTTGCCTGGCAGCTGCAGTCGAAGCAGCTGGGACGACCGCAACTAGACAGTCATCCAGGACGAGAGCGATGGTTGGGTAATTTTTGTATGACCGCATACCAAAGCTAATTTGCTTTGCAAGGAAGCGCTTGATCGGATTGCGAACATGCAGAAAACGTGTTGCCGGGTTCTCCTCGAACGACGCGACTCTGCGATGCTGACCAGCAAGACATCTTGAGTTGGAGTGGCTCATGGCAGAAGATCGATTCCGTTGCCGCAGCATTCATAACGGGACGGAATTCACGCATTTTTGTGAATGGTACGCGAGGGATGGAATTTCTTCGTGGAATTAACTATTTTCGATCAGATATCATCGGTCGACCTGTTGTGAGTGGTGCATTCGGTTCACGGTATAGCTGAGGGGAATCTAGATGAAACTGGGAACGTGAAGTGGAAGAACTTCTTAACAAGACCGGATTCCTCGCAACGAGTAGAGAACTTGGCTTCCAAAGGAATAAGAAAAGGAAAAAAAGCAAACTTTGCTTCTCTGTAGTTTCCTTCGTTCTTCCACCTGACTGCCGCTTCTCCCCCTGTGGGCTTTTTCAAGCAGCGGTGGCGCGCCCCTCACGCCCCCTCCCACTCTTGGCAAGCGCCCTTTTGTCCCCACATCTTCGCAAACTCGCTCGCCCCGCGTTCTTCAAGCCCGTGTTCCTCGTTCATGTCTCGAAGTCGTTCTTCCTGCGTTTCCCTCACCCCGTTCTGTCCTTTGCGACGGCAGCGTGCGTTCCGTTTGCCCTCGAAAGCCCGTTCTTTCCGGCTCCTGTCCCCTTAGCCCGCGCCAACAGTTGCCCTCAGCGCGACGCCGGCAAAGTGGCCCTCAATTCCTTGAAGCTGCCACTGTTGTTGTTGCTGCTGCTACTGCCGGCATTGGGATTCTTTGTCGTCTTCGCATAAAAGCATTTGCCGTAAAAATCCTCGGCCTCTTGTCTTTTCTGTTTCATCTTTCGCCTCCACCCCCTATTTTCCCCTTTCCGACTTGGTTGGCTGGCTGGCTGGCTTTCACTGAAGCGAGGGTTCAGGTGTCTGGCAGGTAGATGTGACGTCCAGTCCCTTCTTCTTTTGGAAAGCAGTGACCATCAGCGGAGAGTTCCCCTTGCTTGCTTGCCTGCCTGACAGACAGCCTGCCTGCTGTCCGGCCAACAACTCGAGCGGAAATGGCCAAAAAGTAAAAGTGCCAAAAAGGGCCCACCTTCCCAGGGCTTCTCCGTTGCAACGCATCAGCAGCGATACAGCCACCGACATAGAGTCGGGAGAATTTACATGATATCCACTTTGTATACTGGTTTAGGTAAAATGACCGATATCTGTCGCTCTCTATCAGGAACTCGTTTGAGATTACCCGGCATTGAGTCAAATCAAGATGTATGAGGCTCTTCATGAAGGTGGTGGCATGCCGAAGCGACGACCATCCAAGAAATGTGACCTCTAGGAGCCCCGCAAGGAAATCTATTTGAGAACTCCATCAAATACTCATTTTGAACAACGAGAAATTCGTGAAATTACTGAAAACCACCTTTCCTCTACGTTCACTTTGACGAATATTGGCGACAAGACATGATTTGGAGCCAACCGAATATCCAATCGAATCGAGGCTGCGAGACGCGATCCGTAGGAGATTGATCTCAGAAGTTGAATGAGTGAAGGAACTGAGAAAAGATGAAACTACCTACGTATCCCGAATCGCCCACTTTGCTGTCTTGTTCCTTCGATCCCTCACAGGATCCATCCTGAGTGTGTTCCTGTTTTCCTCCGCCTTGCCCCCGGATCTCGCTCGCAAGAATAAACTTCGAAACGAACAACAAAGCACCCCCGTGTTTTCTCAGGATGATGACGTGCGGATACTTTAGAATCGAACACATCATTCAATAGCAGTCACTTCGGGACCGCCTTCCACATTTTACGATCGGGTCCTGACGGGCAGCGAAGCCTCATGAGCATATTTTGCTCGCTCAGAACGGGAAGGAGCTAAAGCTCAGCCATTTCTATGGTCGACGAACGAGCGAGTCCGGGAACAGCTTCGGAGATGTTCATGTAGAAGGGGAGAAATGGAAGTAAGCGAAGACGACCGCCGGCCATCAACCATTCGACCAAGCCAGCAACGGACCGACTAGCCAGCTAGGAGCACCGACACCAGCAGCGGAAAACGAGGAGAAAGACGTTTTTATCCTTCGTCCATTTATTTGCCGCGTTGACGATGGCCTTTCCTTTAGACCAACCAAGCGACCGAGCAGCTACCCAGACCCAAGCTGAGCGGATGGATGGACGACGTCGAGATCCACGGGCAGCAAAAAAATGCTTCTCGATGCTGAGCCATGGCTAGCTGTGTCACGAATCCGAGTTTCAAGGTACCAATAGAATGGGTTGGCAGGAATAAAAGCAGACAAACAGATGGACGACGAGACCTGGCTGATCGTGCGGAAGAGGAATGAGTACTGTGAACGAGTCATCTTTCGCGTGCTTTTCTCATGTATGAACCTTCATGTCAAATTTCTCCAGGGCTTCGATCGCGACTCCCAAATGTCATTGCTCACAGGAGCAACGACAGTTCCCCCACGAAAACCCTCGAACGTTTGCTGTTCGAGCGACGTTCTGACGGAGCGAGTCAGGCTGTCAAAGTGTCAAGGCTAGCGGAGCGGCTAAGGTTGGTGGAACGCTCGATCGTCCGCGTTGATTTCCCGATGTACCCTGCACGGAACATGACCGGATAAGGAAGAGAAGACGGCTTCAACACGCAAAGTCAATTGGGTATTTAGGTATCCATCCGATAGTTCACCTATTTAGCCTCGGTTGTCTATCTTCACCAGGAATACCTACAGCCGAGGGTGAAGAATGCATCCCAACGGTATCTTCATCTGAATCCGAGGGTGTTCCTCTTTCGGGCTAGAGTGGATGCGTGCGGATTCATACAACCTCAAGACCAATGCCGGAAGGATAATACCTGTGTTTCGGAAACGATTTCATCATTTCTTCAATCAGCTCCAGCCTCGTGTCAATTCATGGAGGCAGAGATCAGAATATCATGGACATGGATATTTCACTATCATTGCACATGCTACCATGATGCAACAATTTCTCCAACCGGAACTCGAGAACGAACCCGAAGTACCAGGAAACTCTTGCGCCCCGCCCCTAGCCATATCACGATGGTTTCTCTCTTCTGTGAATTTTCCACAGGCGTGGATTTTCGCTGAATGTTCTTGGAGTTTGTGATGAGCGGCGAAAGTCAGAAAACTTTAAGCAAGTGATCAGATGAGGAATTCGGGCAAGCATGGACCAACGGATTCGACGAAAACGAGTCGAAGCGAGAGAGGAAGGAATGACAGTGCGGGAGAAGCTTCCGAGAGTGCGTAAGTGGTACAGTGAGCACTCGTCGCCGATCGCGATGCAATGAGACGTGTGTAATACATCTTACTAAAGACCTTTCCGTTGCTCTCTCTGCTCACGCTGCTCTTGTGTCTCCGTTTACTCGTTGTTTTTTCCTCTTCCCCCTGTTCTCGTCCGATGTTTTCTCCCTCTCTCTCTTTCTTTTCCCTTATCCGTCGTGCTCGGCTTCGCTGTCTCCTCTCGCATGCCCTCAGTGCCGACGCTGCTGTAGCTCTCGTGATGATCTATGGGGACAGGCTGCGGGATTCATTTGTTCAAGATGTCTCCCGTCCCTCATTGCTGTGTCACTATTGTTGTCGTCGTTATCCTGACCCTGTTCTCGATCTGTTCCTCATCGCTCCGATACGGTTTGTTTTTCCGTGATTGTTCCTTCCTTGATCGTTTGCTACTTTTTCCTGTTCGGATTCGCTGTCGTCGTGGGGTCGAATATGCTATGCTATCTGAGCGATGAGTCAACAGAATGGGTGACGTCAGCGTGGGAAGTTCCCATCTCCGCTGCCGTTGCTGTTTTTCTCGAATTGTTCTTCTCGATTGATTTCGCTGATGCCGCATTGGATGAAATCAGACACAGTGCAATCAGTTGACCGCCGCACAGTGGGCAAAATGGCCAAAATAGGTGGTCAAAAGTCAGGTCTGGGAGTCGATCCTAATTTCTTCTGCATCGTGCTCCCAGATATCTCAAAACTCGATCCCAATACACCTTACAACCCTCAACGCTCTTCTTACGCAAGAGAAAAATCACGCAAAGTACCCCAAAAACTCTCCTCAAAGCGACCTCGATTCGAGTTCGATATTCTTATCGCTAATATCTGTTGAACAAAGACATTCTAGCTCGGTCGAATGATTTTCTTCGGGTCCTGGGGAATGTCAGGAACTCACTCAACGTCCCAGCAGCACGAAATTTACTCTGCCATGGTCAGTTAAAGTATCTTCAAAATCATCGAAGTTTCGTCGAAAATCGACCAACTTGACGGTTCCGCGAAAGCACGCGAGGAACGCCGAGGTGAGCATTTTTTTTCAAATGCGCTCGACTCAGCTTTCCAACGCCGGTGGCCGATCGTGCGCATTTTTGCGCATAACGGAAAGCGACCCGATATTCAGAAGGCCTCGAAACCCCCGATTCCTCGAACCCGTCAAACATCAAGGAACTTCATGAGATCGGGATTACACGCTAGGTGCGCTCATTTTTTCTTTAAATGCGCGTCTTGAACTCAACTTTTCAACGCCGGTGGCCGATCTTGCGCATTTTCGCGCATAACTGAATGCGAGCCGATTTTCAGAAGTTGGTGCATTTTCGTCCTAAGAGACCCGATATATTCCTCAAAATCGCCTCAAACTCTGCGAATAAGCGTCGGAGAACAATTCTGATGATCGAATCTGAATCCTTAACCTCAAATTAGGCCGAAATAGCTCTCAGATATTTTTGACCACCTGCGATTCGATTTTTGACCACTGTGCGCCGGCGCGGTCGATCAAACACAATAACTGAGTTTCTGGTCTTAATATAAGGAGTCAATCCGATCGATCTTCTCGATTCAGGAAAGAGCACATCGAAGTTGAACCGAATGTTCTTCTTGAAGCCTAGAATGGAAGTGAGGCATCGCGATAGACTTCCGCAGAGTGCCCCAATGTCGGATAGGTCTCAGAATTCCTATGAATTCATCTCTGGAAATATATCTCTTTCAGGGTTCTCCTCCGGCCTCCTGATGGAATAGCAACTACGTAAGTTGGCTCTGAACGAGAAAATCATTTCAAATAATATATAAGACGCGAAAATACATTTCCGCGAGTTCTTGATCTTTCTTCCTACTTTTTGGAACTGTGCGATTTGCAGTGATTGCAGTGGAATCACGGTTTTCATGAAGGCTGGTCGGCCCTCGGTCGAACATCTCTTCAACAGAGCTCGATGTGAGCTCCGATTTTCTCTTGAGATCCGAAGACGGGGTAGCTTGCGAGGCGCTGCATCTCCGAGAGCTCCCGACCAACTTCACCGAGATCAAGATTTTCAGCAGCGCTCAACGTGAATGGATGACTGACGATGTTCAAGTTGGGAGTAACATTCGTCCAAAACTGCGGCCGTTAGAGGAGCTCGGCTGGTCCGACCCTGAAAACGACGGTTCGCTGATCCATCAAAGAATGTTGAGAGGAGGATTCCTTTGTTGTTGATAAGGCCTACTCACCAAACGTAGGAGCAAAAGCTTCAATTAGTAAGGGCACGCAGGATGAGAAGAGCAAGCGGAGCGCTCCCTACCTAGTGAACCATTGAGCCTTGCAGCTCCACCGACAGCCGTTGCGAACAGAGTCTAGCTGTGCCCTTTCCAACCCTACGTTGACGTTATCTTTATTATACGTCTCTTACACCGCCTGTCTCCCCTCCTTCAGCTCACCGGCAGCCTGGTTGTATGTATGCGCGGCTGCTTGGATGACGGTGTGGAGAATAGCACGCGACCGTGCGCTGGTGGTCAGACCGACGGGCAGACAGTCAGCCAGCTCGCCCGACGTACAGACAAGCAGATAATGTCTGATATAAAATATGACATGAATTTCGCAGCCGTCGCGTAGCTACGGAGATATGCGCTGCTCCTACTCACACCGGAGATAACGACAACATTCAGCGATAGCTCGAGGAAGGCATACAGGGGCCCAAGTTTGCGACTGAGTCCATGGCAGACGGGGAGAGCGGGACTGAGTAGACGGGGGCTCGGGCCTGTGAGAACCAAGCTAGGAAGCGGCTGGCCGATTTCGCAAGTTGTGAGTTTCTTTTTTCTCAAGAAACCACGTGCTGCCGCAGACGATGCTTGCAGATGGCGACGAAGTTCGAGCGAAGTCTCTTGATTTACTCACCTGAAAGAACACCCTTCTACGAGATCGGTTACTGCGACTTCAGTTGGCGAATACTCAATCAGCAGTTGTCGCTCAGTTCAATCGAGATGAAGTCCTGACCGTTGGAGAGTTCCATCGATGTAGGTGTGGGTGTTCCGGTCGACAAGCGGCAGAGTATTCAGCAAGCAAGCAAGCAGTCCTAATCCTTGAAGTGATCCTTAGAGATCTCGGGGTCTCATTGTGTTTATAGTGCCATAGAGAAGATAAGGTATATATGGCCGGCTGCAACGATTGTGATCTTTTAGGTCGCAGAAACGAGTTCCAGGAGACGCAGGCAACGCGGCCAGTAATGCTGCAGCTGCCGGCAACTGCAATCGTTTTCGTTCTTGTCTTCGCCGTCTACTCGGAATGTCGGCGAAGATCGAGCGATGGCTGCCTACAAAAGGTAATTGACGTTCGATGGAAGCACTGCTGTAATATTTTGAAGTTTGTCGGTAGATTTGAAATTTCGACGAACTCTGCTTATGGGTAGTACGCTGACTTCGTCCTCGGTGGAATGGGGGAAAATAGAGTTTCGAAGGGCAGTCTCGTCATCAAAGTCACATCCCCACAAGCCGCCCATGAAATCCGCACTATCCGAGGGCAAGTCGCGCGGGCGGGCGGTGCTTGCTCAGGGGGTGCAGGTGTGTTGGTCGAGTGCTTTCGACCGCTGAGCGAATCAGTGGAGGGTTCGGGAGCCGTTACCAAGTCAGCCGGTGGGAATACAAACCCGCTACGCTCGCGTCCCCGTCCGCCCGTTCACCGACCACTCACCCATCCGCCTACGCTCACTATGGATCGGGTGAGCGTACTCCGTTCGTTGCGGAGACGGTTTCTCCGAAGAACTGGCTGGCGGGCAGGCAGGCTAGTATCCGAAACAGTTAAATTAATCGTAGCTTGGTCGGCCCCTTGCTCGACGACCGAGAGAGCGAGCGGGTAGTTCGGCTGCCCCTCAGTGTTTAATCGAATCCCCTTCGTTTGCTCCGTCGGATGCACTCACACACATCCACGGGCAGCGTTTGATTCCACCCGTTCAGGAGCACGTTCCAAATCATTACGGTGACTAAAGGTGAAAAAATCTCCAAACCCCCTCCGCGGAGACACTCCTTTGTTGATTCCCACCCTGATGATGAGACTATTTTCAAATCTGTTGATGTGATCAACGAAATACCTTCCGGTGTTCATCGGACTCCGATCCTCCACTCGAAATCCAAGATTGTGTTTTATTGATGTTTCCATCCACTCATTGCTCAATCTGTGAGCTGACTCCGCTGTGCAGTGCGTTCCGGGATTCGCTGCCGGTTGAAGGAATGAACAAATGAAAGGGTTTGAGCCAATGTCGCATGACTCCTCCATTCGCTGTGTTAGTCCCTCGAAAACTTCCTCCCGCTCTGTCTCTTTTCATTCTAGACACAGATCCATTCGTGCTGCAATTTCGTCTTTCTGCGTGCGTGCGTGTGTCCGTCCGTCCTTCCTTCCTCTGTCAGCCTGTCTGCTTTTTCCTCGACTGTTTCGTGGTGAGTTCCTTTCCTTCAATGTTAGATTCGCGGGGAGCTGTCTGCCAGTCTTCTTCCAGCGATGGTGGCATTGCAGCAAAAGACACGAACAAAGTCGGCTCTCAACGAAAGCTGCCGGTCTGACTAGCACTCACTCACTCAGTCACTCACTCAGTCAGTCAGTCGGCGGTGGATGACTCCATGACGACGAACTAGCAGAAGCAGCTGAAGAGCAAGAAGCAAGATCGCTGCTCTAATTGAGAGGCTCAACAAGACAAATTGATCGCAACTTGTTCCGAGGAGAAAAAGAAGAAAGGAAGCGGAAAAATTAGAAGACGTTGACTCTCAACGAGTAGACAGACAATGCAGCAGTGAGGCATCTTCAACACGAACACCGGAAAACGCAACATGGTTTCATGGCCTGTTCACCAGCTTTCGAAGCCAAGGCTCCTCATGGAATCTGAATGTCTCCTTCGGTTGCGAAAACCACGAATCTCGTCCCCAAAGTGGGTTCGGAATCAGGAAACCTGAACGATGTTCGTCTCAAGCGACGAGAAGGACAGCCGAGATCAGTCTTAGTATGTTCGTTAAAAGAAAAAAAGACTCCTCATACCGCAGTGTTGAGGACTGGCTGTTGTTCTCCGTTCTCGAACATGCTTGGAAGAAAGAAAGAAAGAGCGAGAGAATGTATTTTGTGAAAAGACATCTTTCCGGTCCGACCGACCGCCCGCCCGCCGAAGGCACTCGCTCGCTAGTTCGCTTTGTGACCATCTCGCTCCCGCTAACTTGTACTAGCTGCCTGTGGCGAGGGAGCGGGAAGCATTGTTAAAATTTAATTTCCGGACACCACTCAAACTCGCTGAAGCTCGATCAACTGTCTGATCAAACCGCAGCAGAAGGAGCAAAAGAATCGAGGAGTACAAGTGGGACGAGAAACCAATGAGCATAGAAATGAACGGAGTCCGAGAGCTAGATACCGAGGAGCACAACACAAAGGAGCGACCGGAGAGGAGGAGGACTGGAAGACGACCAAGAAAGAAACGAGAGCAGCCCGGGAAGAGAGGAGCGGGGTCACGCTTCGCGGTACGACAAACGAAAGATCTGGGTGCATGTTTTCTGTTGGAACAACCAATTTTCCCTCTTCTACTCTTCTGGTTCTTCTCAACTATCGACAATTATTCCACCCTGAAAACGGTAAGAAAGCGATGAATCCCGTGTCCACTGAAGATGAGGAGAGATACGAATGAGTCGTCGCTGTCAGTTCGTGTGTCCGTTGAGCTGTTAGCGAGTTTCAGGAGCTGTTTTGAATGCCGGTTTGAATCCTCACAACAATGACCGGTTTCCAGTTCAAAATGTGCATTCACCCTGAACTGATTTCCTCAACTAGACGACTCGAACAACCGACCGGTGGGTACAGTGATTTCTCCGTTGAGCACTCCCTGATTGGAGACAGAGAGCGCACTACAAGCTTTTGAGTTCCATGCTGACACACTGCCGTCGAGATCCCAAAGGACGGTCACGGTCCGTTTTGAGTTCCGAATGGGGGTCATGGGGGTGCCCAGCTGAGGAAATATCGCTCTAGACCAGTGGTTCCCGAACCCGTGGACCCCCTACCGACCTATTCATTCTTCCATGGGCCCCCTGCCAGATCATGCAAAAAAATAGATTATCACCCTCTGATTTTTAGACCTTGATGAATGCAGCTTCGTGCAGCTTCAAGGATCAGTTCATTCTCCCCCCAGATATTTCTCTTGTCCAGCATATTGCTCATCTTTTATTATCCTCCAAATCCGCTCCCGGGGGATGGTTTTTCAGCTCCACGTACTGTACGTGTTTTCCATATGACTTGATCCTTCTTCGATTTGCGCAAACCGAGTGCATGGTACTCGATTGTGGCATTTTTCGTTTACTGTTTCCATCGTACGGCGGATGTCTCAGCTGTCTCTGATCTGATTTCTTCGCGAACAGGGGTACTTCTGGGACAAGTCATCGTAGATTTGTGACGTACTGCCACGAATCTATGACGACATGACTGAGAACGGCTCACCAATACCTGCAGCTCGATGCTGCGGCTGGCAGGTTGTGTCGTTGACATAAACTGCGATTACTTCTCCACTAGTTCTCGATAAATTCAAAATATCCATCGGGTTTCCGAGTAGAACCGGACCAAACTTGACTCCACCTTGAACCTGGGAGCTGCTTGGCTGTGAATGCTGGTATGGCTGTGGTGTCAAGTGTGAAGCATCCGTCGCGATCCTATGTAAGCCAGCCCAAGTATGTCATGATCCTGTCTTTTTTATTATCGGCCACTTTTTCGCCCGTCAGCAATAGGTGACTATGTGAATGCGCAAATCTGCATTCGAGGTGGACGTGTTGGTTGGATCACAATTATTCTGCCCCATTGGAATCATTAGCCGATAATCCAAACTCGCGAAATCGAATTCCTCCGAAGGCTCTGTCATCTAAGCAGCTTTCTGATACGTGAAGCGTGTCAGGCGGATTCGGACTCAGGTGCGTTTCGGGAGAACGAAACTTCGTTTCTGTCAGATACTCTGAACTTGAGTTGAGACCTGTTCTCTCTTCCTCGGAAAATTCCCACAATAGCTGGAAGTCTTGGGAACTTCCAGGGAAATTTGAGACGAACTCGGGAAGGCAGCACTTCCGAGAATTGAATTTCGCCACTTTAGGTCCCTGCCCTCCATGTACAATCCCGAAATCCGCTCGTCTACCTCCACAATCACCTTTGGCAAAACAATTGCTGCGAGTCTGCTTTGTTAAAATTTATGAAACTCTTTCGTCTTCCCGCGCCTCGGGTCCGTTGCAGCGACAACTGCGACAGGCTGCCGTGCTGCATTTTTAAGTTTCCGCACTTTTGCATCAAAAGACTCGGGAACGTGTCGGCATTCACAGCTCTAACATATTGTCGACTTTCTATTTGGCTCGGTTGGCAGGGCGTCGACTCCGTAGCAAACTAGAAAGACACTCCGGGCGGTCCGAGCTCACGGGTCCTCGCCACCCTTTTTAGCGTTCGAAATCGTTGTCCCTTCCTCCTCTATCTCTCTCACTTTGCCGCTCTACCGACACGTGCGTAACATTTTCACAACTGCTGTAGCGGTTTCTTATCTCCTACGAATGCGTGAATGTCAACAACAACCGTACGGCAACGGAGTCGACGGGGTCGCGACTTGGTTTGTTGGTTGCTCGACAGGAAGTCTGGTCGATTGGTGGCTCGGCAATGCAGGCGGAGGGTCGGCTGGCTGCCTGACCGACCGGGGAGCTGTATAGTTGACTTGTCGTGAAGCTGGTCAGCTAGTAGTCGTTCTTGTGTCTTTTCTTCGTTCCTGTTCTTCGTTGGCGTCGACTCCGGTCTCGGACTAATGGATACACTTGAATGGCTGGCTACGTGCGGCTGCCTACCCTCGCGACCGACGAAGCGAGCGAGCGAGCAGACCGAAAAGCTACCAACCAGTTAGCTCGCTGACCGGCCAAGACAGCACTACTTTTGCTTCTTGGGTTTGCAGACGAGTTCGTTGCTTCTCCTGCATCATCGGCGTGGATCGACGCGCAATTGCCTTGAGCCCTCACACTCGTTCAGTGACTTCGGATTCCCTCGTTTTTCCTCTACATGTCCGCGGTCGAGTACGGGCGTCCTGCACGAGCGATTTCGCCATTGCAGCGACCCTGCTCTGAGGGAAGCCTCGGAAGGCCATGCAACGCGTTCCGCAAGTGTATCTCTTAAGAATCTCATCCCGAAACCCTCCGAAAGATCCCGATGACGGAAGCCGCGGCACCGATACAAGGCCCGACGTTCTCCCACACTCGCATACACGAGCCTAATAGAGTCAACATCGCGATGCTTCATCATACGCTGTTTGCAAACTTTGTTATTAGTGTTAGGCAAAGCGTAAGTCAAGTGGAAATTCGAGCCGTTTAATGAATCGCTTGCTTTGTCGGCGTTCCCTGCCCCGACTGAGAAGAGCGTCTCGGTTTCCTCGATCGCTCGGCTCCTCGTCTGTGTTTTGAGATGGCTTGAGCGGGACTACTGCCGCCCGGGTGGGTGCGTGAGCGAGCGAGCGAGCGAGCGAGCGATACAAGGGCACGGATACATCTTCGAACAACACAGCGTTGAATCACAAGTATCCCGCTCCAGGATCTGTCTAGTTTAGGAAAAGTTTCAAGTTTCGAGTAGGTTGCTCACATCTCCCGGTGTTGCAAAACTCTAACCGTGCTGTGTCCGTATCATTGGATTGAGTGAAGTTATTTAGAAAGTGCACGGAGGTGAATTCAGTCGAGGTTCGGTCGCCTGATTTCATTCCAACTGTTGAAAAGAGACGGTCTCAAACTCTCAGAACAGGAGATAAAGAGAATAGAAAAAGAAGGAAAAACATGAATCGAAAGTGGTTCATGTGGAAGGTAGTAAGCGTGAGGGGGAGAGAGTTTGAAACTCTAATTTTAATGAAAACGACGACTGCCGCCACAGTCTAATAAAATCGATGAATCTTCGTCACGGCTCGCGGGAACGGGCGCTGCCGTACTGATTTAAGCAGGGACAGAATCGGAAAAAAGGGAAAAACGAAAAATAGGGGAAGCGAGGCGAACAACGAGGAAAGCTCGTTGCATGAAGGAGAGGGGGCTCAATCGATGCAAGGAAACGACGGCGCGCGTGGATGGAACGATGCTGGAGTAAAATCATCGATCCACCCTTACTGCCCAACAATTAGACAGCTTGCTAGGGCTAAGACCTCGAAGAGCGAACCGAACCCGAATCGGAGGGACGAGCTAATCGTGTTTTCTCACGTCGTCGTGTCGCTCGTTGTGAAAAATCTTTCAACTCCCTAAACTCAGTCGGACAATGCCGAAACTTCGCAGGTTCTCCAGTTAGAGATGGCGTTCTGTTCCGAAACTTCTTTCTATCGACATTCAGTCGATTCTAACGGCATATACCGGATTCGGGAGCCGAGTCCATCTCAGCCTCAAAATTTGCACCAGAAATTCGAGGTCGGACCATTGCGTTTCTCTAATGATTTTTGAACTTATAAACCTATTTTGACAGCTCTAGGAAACGTGAAAGCGAAACGACAACGGTGTTCCCGAGGGAATTTCGGAGTTTCCAGTATCTTGCAGCGAGTCTGATTTGTTTTTGTGTTTTATCATATCTTGAGAGCAACGGTCCGATAGCGAAGAAACGTCCACTCCTCCCGAGATCCACGGGCAGTCGGATTCAGGTGTGAGGACTCAGAGGATGGAGCGGATGCCGGAATAAGCAGCACTGTAGCTTATAGGAAAAAAAAATGACAACGATTCGGACAACTTTAATGACAGATGCGACGCTTGGTCAGCTCATAACAGACAGGCTCGGAAGTTACCCATGGACTCGTTGATAGGTGCCTCTACATACTTTCGCCGATGAACCCTAAACTACAACGATAAGTCTCCCTCAACCCTAACGATATCTCCCACCTGATTCTGAGGACGCTCACCCACCGGGGATCCCGCTCGACGCCCTTTGGGGGCCTATGAAGAAGCCTTCCTGAAGGTTCCATATATCTGGAGAGAAGAACAAGTGTCCCAAAAGTATGAGATGAGGGTTCTGTGACTCGGTGATTATCGAGATTCGCGGAGCAGGCTCCTGAACATTCCGAGCTGGGCCCCCGCTGCGTTTTGACGGATCGAATGATATCACGCAACAAGGTTTGGAGCGTTTCGATGAGTCCGGTTACTCTACGATCGGAGAACACGACTTCGATCCGAAAAATGATTTGTTCGAACGCAGAAAATTTCGTTTTGCCATGTTCAGATGAATTCTCGTTAACTGCATCTGACGCCTCATCTCTTCTTTTCCTCAATCATTGATTTTCAGGCAAAAAGGATCGGGATCGCTCAGCTCCTGTATCGTGACTTGACTGTACTTCGAAAAGAGTTCCTCTGGTTTCCTCGCTCATAATAAGTCTCGTGAAAGTTTGCTTCGGGAGCTATTCCGTAGTCAGATGAGAGAACAACGACCAGAGACGCCAGCGTACGATTAGCGAAAGCCACGAAATTTTCTCCGGAATTCTCAAAAGAATACGATCGAGATCTCTAATCCCAACTCTCGTCTTCTGGCCGGGGCGTGAGATCTGCTACCTCGAAGCTTCTCCCTGCGACCGTCGATTATGACCACGAATCGACAGACTTCCTCCGAGAAACCAGCTTGTGAAACTTTGTTGGATAATAGAATCAAACCTCAGACAACAGACGAGTCGAGCGAGTATTTCGTCTGAAACGTCTGAACACAGAAAGTCCAATCGATCAGATTTCCCTCCCGAAGCTCGGCTGAAAGTCTGAGAAGGAAAGCGCAGGGAATAGACTGCACAAAGGGTCCGAGATCGAGCGGAAGTAGTCCCGGACTCCGAGTTCGTTGTTTACAGCCGTCCATGAAAGTTTTGCTCTTTCGAAACCACCGATACCCGAGCTTCTTTGGTCTTGGAATCAACGAGCTCGAACCCTCGAGAGTCGGGTTTTCGGAAGATCAAAGGAGCCGGAATCAGTCGAATCGGGATATCGATGACAAGCATGGCAACGTCGACAATGAACACGATTTGCATTTTATTGAAGAGCTCCCGGAGCTTGAAACTGAAATCTGCCGGCTATACGCCCACTGTCGGTAGTAAAGGTTCGAGGCTTGCTTGCTTTCAGCTCGCGCGGCACACCAAGGATGCGCAGGATGCTGCCAAATGCGCGGCTGCCTCAGTAGCCGCGTGGCCCTATGATGGATTTTCGATCGGAGCTCAAACACCACAATACAGGAGCGCATGTGAAGTATTCGAGGAGTTTGGAAACTTTGCATGATTTTCTGCTTTATCCCGCTTGAACACATGAACGGTTGTTGCTTCTGCTCCTTCTTCTCAACCTCCTCCGATAACCTCAGTTCGTTGCTTGCTCTGTCGGGTAGAATTAAGAACCACATTTCAAGCAATTTTCGGCGTTGGTCAATATCCCTTTGATTCCCAATGATTTTGACCCGAGTCCTCAATGCAGGATCAGGAAATGAATCTTCTCTTTGCCGCTCATCCCCGCGTCCCCCTACTATACTCATTTCGTCACCGATATACGGAAAAAATACTTTTCTCCGGGTGAATCCGATAATGCTTCGATCGTACAGAAGCATCGAGGGATCGCGAATACGGTATCGAACAGCCCAATGAGGCCACAGACGACGATCCAATCAAGTTCCAATCAAGAGAGCTGCGGAGAAACACTGTCTTTCAAACCATTCTGTGCGAAAATACAAAGGGTAGATGCATCAAGCCCTCCGGGAGACGGACAGTTCTGAAGGCTATTGAGTACAAAACGTTAGCGGAGTGCTTGGCCTCATTTGGGGCCCGCGGGTCCCTTACCGAGAAAAACGAAATCAGACTCATCGCGCATCGATTTCTGGAAAGCAGGAAGCTCCAAGAGCAATTTTCGTGGAGATCTTTTGGCTCATCGGTATCGAGCAAGATTTCACGCTGAGATGCTTGGAACTTTCCGAACTCTTCTCCCCCTGAATTTTTCTGGAAAAACATGCAAAACGGGATCGGTTTCACCCCCGTTTACGGAAGTGCGTCAACGCCGCTGCTTGACGATGGTGGTGATACCAGAGCAGACGCACTTTGCTACATCGACTTGTTCTTCCCGACCCATCGAAGCTCTCAAAACTGACTGGAAGCGAACAAGCCAACCGTCTAGTGAGGAGCTCCGAGGAGAAATATTCCGGGAGAGCCTCTTTCTCCCTTCTTTTCTCGGCCTGTTCCTTTATCCTGTTTTTTCGTCGAATCCAGCGGCTCGTACGCCTAGTTTGCTTGCCTTGGCTCGCTTTGACTTGCGCCGACTCTTCGGCAGAGCCACCGAGCCAATGATCCGCGCTACCTCCACCTCCGACGTTACTCCCGACTCCTTTCGAGAAGTGAACTCCTGATACACCCTTTCCTCTCTCTTTCTCTATCTTTCGCTCTACCTCTGCTTCCTCAGCTCCTCCTCGTCCCCAGATTTGCGTCCTATC
Organism: Neoseiulus cucumeris; assembly: GCA_021527715.1. NCBI lineage: Eukaryota > Metazoa > Arthropoda > Arachnida > Mesostigmata > Phytoseiidae > Neoseiulus > Neoseiulus cucumeris. The sequence continues at coordinate 1,340,891 of JAJSRV010000004.1, read as the reverse complement.
CATTATTTGCCGTTATCCCAACCCTGCCCGGTTCTAGCGAACCCTGCGTTTCGATGCGAAAACATCTTACCCCAGTAGCTGGTAACACTGCTGGAGGGAGAGTTGCCCTGTTGGCACCGTCCGGTCAATCGTGATTCTTAGAGAATGATACATTTTGCCCTTTCACGAAACGACTCCCGAAGTTGAACTCTAGACGGCTATGGAACGTGGTGAGAACCCTCATTTTTCACTCAAACGTTGAGGTGTTGTACGGTTCTGTATTGGATGTTTCTGATCGTAATTATTATGGTCGTTGACAGCTTGGATTCCGCATTGCACGTCCGAGGAGGGAAACTTTATTTTTCATGCTGTCCGACCGGTGCTCTATGGAGGCAGTCAACTACATCATGCTCATACTGTGACTGTTAAGTTCAAACTGTTTGATTCATTGCATTTCACGAAATGGGTTTCTCATCGCAACTCGGATGACATCAAACTTCGCCGTCAAGGAATCTGCTCTGACACTCATTGACCTCCTCGTCGATCACAATACTACCTATTTGAAGATTTGCTCTTCCTCGCATCTACAGCAAGGCTCATGTATTACTAATGAAGATTGCTTAGCGCCCTGTGTCACGCAGTGTGAGCCATGCTGGAGTCATGATTCAACATGAGAGTTGCTCTTCCGTGCGCGTGTCGATGAGACTTCAGCTAAAAACAGAAGCACACATCTTGCATGTCTCTCTCATTTCAAATTGAGAGTTTTCCGCTCAACCCCATAACAACCAAATCTCGTTATAACGTAAAGAATTTAGAGTTGTTTGGGAACTTCGTTGTCACGATTTTTCATTATACGAGCGATGATTCCACTGTGCGCCGTTCTGCGACTAGAGATCAATGATGTTCATAGAAACTCTCTTGGAAAAAATTCTCTTTTGCGGAGCATTTCACCAGTTTGCGTTGACGAAACGACTCTCGACTTGATGCGAAGAAACGAGTCTCCACCTTCCGTCACACATGCACATCGAGAGATATCGTCGATGATGAACTCGTTTTCACAACCAGAACAAAAAAAGGAGCTAACTGCATCGAAGGAACGTCTTGATTGTCCACACTTCCCAGTCGTCGGTCATCGATCCTTTTTGTGAGCAACCTCAAAGGAAAAATCTTGAAGGTTGAAGAGTACAAAAACAGTTGTCTCACGTTTGTTAGCCGTGAGAGTTTTGTGTCGAGAGTCGTCGTCTTGAGGAGGACTCATCGTCGTTTACTTTTTCTCGACGAAAAGGAAACGTTTGTGAGGTCTGGATATCGAATCAGCATCGACATGCAAAGGAGCTGAGCAACTCAAAGACAGAATAGGTATGATATGGAGACGCCTCCGATACTAAGGATTGCGACCCCTACGTCGTGGAGAGAATTTATTCTTGTTCATGAGAGGCATCATCTTTAGGGGGACACTTCATTCGTGGAAGTCGAGTGGTACACTTCATTGGTGGTGTAAACCGCGAAGTCGAACTGACGACCTCGGGTCCGATGCACAGTGCCGGCTGCCTTTACGCCATTGTCAAAGGGCACAGACGGACGTTGTGCCCTCGTCCCGAATCGGAGTACTCTTCAAGTACCAGGTTTGCGAGAAGTTCGCCTCGACGGTGAACTCCGATACGATGAGGTTGTTGAAGATTTTCTCCGGAAGCACTTTTACGCCAAAATACGGTGTGTCAAAAAACTTGATGGCTCTGATAGAACAATTATGTGAAAAAAATTCGACTTGTTGAGCTTTCGAAGTGCCGGATTGCGGCAATGGAAAATATTAAACCTCCTCTCTAGAATGTGTGCATGAGAAACTTTTCTTTTTAATAAAAAAGTGCACTTATTTACCATGAAACTTTATCAACTCATTCCCTGGCTGCGGAGTCGCGCTTAAACTTCGTCATTTCGTATCCAAAGTCAGCATCCATTCGACTAGTTATTCGAGGATCAGAAGGGACTATCGGAACTCTATTTGAACTTGTCGGCTATGTCGGCATGGGTCATCACGGAATGCTCAATCTTTTTCTTCGTCACGGAGGGTTTGTTTTCGGCAATGACAGCTCATTCTGGAGATCGCGATGCAGCAACACGTATCTGTTCATGTAAAATTTGTCGGGTCGCAGTAGTCTCGTTCGTATCAATCTCAGTGATGCTGTTCCTTCGCGCTCAGGTCGATCACGGTATTGGCCGTTCAAAATCTCTTCTGTATGTTTCGGATGCCGGATATTGCATTCCGTGAGCAGGACTTGCCTATACAGTGATTTGAAGGGGAGTATTTCAAGGGTTTGATACAGTTCTGCAGTTCTATCGGTGCAACGTCGTTTTATCAACCGTCGAACGACTCTATTCTGTAGTTTAGCAATCGGATCCAGAGTGGTTTAGGATTTGAGACGCAGTGTAGTTCGCGAGAATACCGTATCTCAGATGCGATTCGAACAATGCAGTCACACAAGCTTTTCTGTCAACGACGCGGCTTAGTTCCATTAAAGAGGCGGCGGTAATGTAAATTTTTTCAAGCAACTTGACCGAATGAAATCTCCAGTCTAGCTTCTCATCGACAATAACATCCAAGTATCAAGCTTCGGATACGTTTTGAATCTGTTCGCAATTGCAAGACGTTGATTGTAAGAGGGGGCGCGATTCGCAAGTCGGTCTGTGAACCCTGATCGAAGGTCTCAATAGATTATCTCGAATGTTTTCAATTTTGCGATGCTTCAGAGAACACCGGAACCCTCACGTGAAGTTTCTCAGTGAAGCGTTCCCAGTAACAAGTATCATTTCGGGTCTTTTCACCCTTCAAGATTAATCTCGTTTTTCAAGTCGAACAACCTTCAAAGAGCATCCAGACGCCTGAACTACGAAGATTCATCGACGTCAGCCGGAGTGAACGTATTCTCGGTTCCACGAATGAACATTGTGCGCGGTGAGTGCGTTTGTCTTTAGTTACTCCTCGGGAGCTGCACAAACAGACAGACGTTCGAATTTGTAGGTTCATATATAAATAGATCTCGACTTCTCACGAAAACGATGTAACAATATCGAAAACTGTGAAACGGGTATTTTGGCTTGCGCTGGGTGTGGTTCTGGTGATTGTGGCTTTAATGGCCTGTGAGTTATCTCAAGTTCACTCGTGAAGTTTCACTTATGGAGGAGTCTCGGGATGATGATGAAACATTTCAGATTCGATTGACCACCGCAGTCGAAGAAGGAGGCATCTGTCGTCTCCCGCCCGCCCGCACGAGGAAACGGTGAAGCTAGTGACCCGAAACTCTACTACGACTTCCAAGAGAACTCGTGCAAGGAATTCGGTTTCGGTGGAATGGAAACTGGAGCTAACGGAAATCGCTTCACATTTTGTGCGGAATGTTTGGAAGCATGCGGAAATAATGAAACAACATGTACTGAAATAATACAGTATAAATACCGTAGAACTTCTATTAGAAGGGCAGTCTAATAGACGGCCAGGTTTTGGAGATCTGAAAAAATAAACGGTGAGCCTCCTACATACAGGCATTCTTCAACATACGGAGCAGGTTTCGGGTGTTTGAACAAAAAAAAGCAGTCTCTAATAGACGGGCACGCTCTAGTGCAATGGTTCTCAACGTGGTCTATATGGTACCCCAGGGGTCCGTGGCGTTCCTCAAGGAGTACACGATTTTTTTTCGGTCGCCACATCGAGTCCAAGACGCGTCCATGTGGCGGCATTTTCCGGAATTTCCGAGGTCCGCCCCGGGCGCCACTGTGGGCAGCTAGCGGACGCGATGATCACGAAGACGTCCGGAGTATCGATTAGACCCTTGTTCCTCTCCATGTGGGGCGGCGTCGCAGAGATGAGCGCTTTCAACGAGCAAGCCTCGGCACAGTAACAGAAGTTGAAGAAGCTGTCTGAGAGAAAATTACAAGAAACATCAATCTTCATTCTGTCAGCTCCGTGTGTCCGCGAGCGTCGACATCGTGCTGGACACTGTCATGTTGCACGCGCTCGGTGTGCCTGTCAAAATAGTGTTCTGTCAGACCTTTAGCTTGAACTCGGAATAGCGAGCAGAATTTCAAGAAATGAGTGCGTTCGGACGGAGACGGAGCGGAGTCGTGCTACGAAACAGAGAAAAAACTTCTCAATATCGTACACTTCCACGTTCTACCCCTCAAGCCTCCACAGATGCTGCACAGAGAGAAAAAGCTCGACTGTTCAGGTGGAACAAATGGAGATTCACGGCACCGATTTCTCAAGCTTTGCGAACTATTACGGAAAAACGAGTGGCAACGGGATGAAGGGATGACAAAACCAAGAAGAGCGGTGGACGTTTCGTGGAGTAACAGAGCAACCAGACGCGAAAAACTCGCAGCCAGTTCGGAGTAGTCCGAACCAGGACAGGCGGAGGACTCCGGTTCTGTTCGTCGTTGCTGCCTGACGAAAGTTTTGCTGAGGTATTCGATGCAAATTCGCTAAACTCGATGATCACCGAATGGGCAGAATTAATAGGGCAGGGGGCCCGAAAACGGAATACTTTTTGTAGGATCGATGCTGCGGACGGACGAAAAATGAGTTGTTAAACTTGGCGTGATGACTCGAATCCTTCACCATGGGGTTAGGAATAGGCTACCGCAGGTCTCCGATTTCCCTCCGATTTTCCGAGAAAAAGAGGGAATAATTATCGCATCGGAGATTCGTTGAAGAAAGAAAGGGTTCTGATATGGGATACCTGGAGTCCTGATATGGGATGGCTCAGAGGTTCGTGTCAATTATTTGAGAAGATCTCGGAAACTTTCTCCGAGCTAATACTTCACGTTTCATGGATGATCCAGCCCCGAGAAAGAAAGAGGTCACTAAAAGATGTGCGAGTTTTCAGTCAGCACAGGAGTGAAGCATCGAACAATGAATGAACTCAACTCCCGACCAGAGTCCTCATTGATAGACATTCAATTGTCGACATCGACATCACAAGATGAGGGATGCCTTGCTAGAGCTGTCTCGAACTAGCAATCAACGATTTTGTCGGAATTCGCTCATTTAGACCTGTCCCATATTAGGGCGGTCGAAATATCCCATATTAGGACACTGATTGTGAGAACTTTCTCCAAGAAACCGTTCCAAAATCGTGCAGTATTTTGATGATTGACGCGTGATTCTGATTATGACTATGATTACGGGAAAAAAGATATGATTATGACTACGCAATAATTATAGCAAAATCACCATGGTTATGATGGTGATCATGACTACGCAATATGCATAGGAAAACCGATAATGATATGCATATTCACAATCATGGTGGTTTTGCTACGATTATCGCATAGTCATAACCATATCCTTTTTTCCCGCAATCGTAGTCATAATCACGCAAGCGTCCATTACTGCAAGCAAGCCGAATAATTCGCTGTGAACCCGGTGCTGGAAATCGGGCTCGAGCGGATGGGATCAGCCGTGATCCCGTGTTGCGAATGCCAAGATGGAATTTTCTGCGAATGAGATTGATTTCACAAGAACTATTCCGAAGCCTATTCCAAATGAGTGAATGATGGCTATATTCAGATGTTTGGAGGCATCTACAGCAAACACGCTTGGCAGTAATCAGACCAAAAATACGAGTTATCATTTCGCAACTGATCCGCATTGCAATCATCTGCTTCAATCGAAATTTGAGCGGACATTCTTCTCTTGCTGGGACCGCTCCATTAAGCAGGCACCTCAGCATGCCCGGCTAAAAATTCCGTCTCTCTTAGCCGAACATGCTCAAATAAGCAGACACCCAGACGGGGCCTAACATATTTGCTGAGTATGCGCGATATTTGAACGAAATACGGTGCGTTATTTGAGTAATCAATTTAGAGGAAATGAGTCCAGTGTCGTTGCTTCTCTATCAGTGGTGGTGCCACCATTTCTCATCTGGGAAGTAGGAATTCGAAAACTTTTTCCTCGGAGTTCAGGCCTGCGAAAATTTGCTTTCGAATATTTGGAGTCGATATGATGAATTGTTGAAATCGCTCAAATCACTGGATTCACTCTGTCTTACCGCAGCTCGTAGGATAACTTCACGATGAGACTGATCTATCGGTTTCGAATTTAACTTTTCCTCAACACCTATGACATTGAGGCCTCCTCTCGAGTCTTCATCTGCTGCTATCTTGACAGGCTTACTTCAGGGCTCGACCCAGATCGGCAGCTGCCGTCAACTGTTTTGTCTCATAGTCACGTGACTCCATAGGTTGATAATTGATAATTCGATGATGACCTGAGTTGAATCGCCGTCGGAAGAGTTAGGTTCGCCCAAAACTGACCAACTCTCGGAATCGGCTCAGCGGCTGCGGGTAAGTATACACAAGAAAAATATGCTGAGGCTCCGGACACTCTTTTTTTACTAAACGAGGCTCACAGAAGAGCTCGACCCTGAACGTGGCTTGCGATCGAAAGTCGCTCTCTACTCTGCTTCCCTGCAGGTCTGCTCAGTCGCCTTTTCTCCAATTCCTTCTCTAGGGCTGGGTATTGGAGTCGATGGATATATATTCGTCCGTCGTCCGTTTTTCAATGTGATTTCTGCCTCAGGAGCATAGAGCACCAAGGCACGGAGGTCGTCTTCAAGGACACAACCGGATCACTGTTGAACGCATCGTCTAGCATTGTGCCACCGAGGAAACTCTTTCTTTTCATCGTCCTCGATCTCGTCCAAGTGGCGCGCGTTTCGCGGAGATTTTCCTATTTTTCGAATCAAGACGATTTCGATTGAGATTCTGCAAGAATGAAGTTAGAGCCATTGAAGATCTGCTCCACGGAGCATTTCAAAATCGCTCTAACGAGAAGAAACTTTCCGAAAGACGCAAGAAGGCAACATCGGTTTCAAGCCTCTCAACTCAGAGGGCTAAAGTCGGAGTCTCAAACAACTCCCTAATGGGACTCTGAGATTGCTGTGTTTTTTTCGCCATCCTCGCTGCTGTCGCCGCTGCAGTCGTCGTCGCCCTCTTATTAAATTGGTTGACAGCACAATTGATGAAAGGGCGACGTTCATTCCGCTCGGCGACATTGTCGACACGGGATGTTTCCCTCGAGATTTGAGAGAAATTGCGTCAAAGGCTTCGCGAAATGGCGAGATAGACCGGAACAAAACCGCACCGCTCTCAATGACCAATTCGAGAAAGCCACCCGCCAATCTCAAACCCGACTCTCTAGCCGAGGGCGTAGGAAGCCATGAACCGTTTCGTTGCTGCCTCTGCTGTCGAAATGTGGATATCTAAATGAACAAAAATGTGGGGTATGCTTACTTGGTTGTCCTAGGTGAACTTCCACACGATTCACCGGATCGGGATGAAACTTTTTTGAGGTTGTGAGGTAAGTCCACGAGGAGGGCATAGACAGCGCTTAGTATGTCTTACGGTTAAGGGGTTTCGCAGAGAGGTTCTGAATGAATGTTGAGGGTATTTTTACGCCTTATGGTTGGTAAACCCAGAGTATTTCGGCAACAGAGACAGGAGGTCATGTTGGGCTCGCTGAAACTCTGAATTAAAATGGAGGCTCTGTTCGTTTGTTTGTTCCTGAAGAAGTTCCACACGATCAATCGAGTCAGCATGAACTTGTCTGGGTCGCAAGGTATGTAGGTCCTCCAGAAGGACATACGCCGCATGCATGGCGTACAGCAGGTCATACGAGGTCTCAACAGTTTCGATGGAAATGGGCAATGTGTTTGTTTGTCCTCCATGAACGATTGATCGCATCGGGGTGAAGTTTTTCTCAAATCGTAGGGTAGGTCTTCCCGATGTACGTGAGTGACACAGGTAGGCAGAATCACTCCGTGTCTCAACGCTCACAGAGTGGAAATAACGGCTTGTGCTTTTGTCTTTTAGAATCGCACTAGGGTCCGTCGTTGCATCGACAGAGAGGTCAGGTGCCAGAGCTCCTTGAGTTCTGACGCTAGATGGACGAAAGCTTGCTCTTTGGGTAGGTGTCGTGACTGAATGCGATGCTTCGTCTTTCGAAACAGATTGGGTGTAGCTACATGCAGGGGTTTCGAGCGCTTCGTACGCACCACACTGACTGTTCGACCATTCCCGCAGTTACTTTGAGTGGGTTTTCAGTGATGTACAGCTCCAATCGAATCAAAAGCTATCTAAGGGAATCGAACAGGGGTGTGTCTTTGAAAATATTTTTGTTTTTATTGATTTTTCCACGGATATAGAGACATACTAAATCGGACATCATTACGATGTCGGGAAGGACGCGAACTCATCCACATTCCTGCCACCACGCGCATACATAGCTCCACCGTCAGATGGTTGTGGTAGTGCGGCGGCTGATGCCTACTTTGAAGTATTTCCTCATGAAGCGATAGAGGTTGGAATGTCATGGAATTCCTCACTTGATATAGACTTCAACCGCCCATCAATCGCTTCTCAGAGAATATTCATTCGACTTCCTGAATTCGTGTTTGTGTCATTGGTTTTTCGTTCGTCGAGCTCAGAACTGGAAATATTTCTGCAATCGATCGTTTCATCGAATTAATTATTTTCCGGAAAGTCCCGGATCCTCGAAAGCCCCCTGCACGAGATCCATGTTTCTTAAATCCTCATTTTCAGATTTTGAAGTTCGACGAATCATGAACAATCATCGTCCGATCAGATTCGGAACTTTTTCGAAAACATTTTATTGATCGAAACGATTCGTGTATTCCATGTGGCAGATGTGTAAGTGGTCTCCTTCAGTCTCTGTTCCTTTTTCCTAATAACCCTATATTTTTCCTTCTTATCGTCGTTTTGTTCAGATTCATCTGTCTGTCTCCAGTGGTTCTCTGTCATACCAGCAGTTATACATCAATACTTACAAACAACTAGACATTTTGTACAAGTCATTCATTCTCCCACTTCATCTTTGATGTCAATCCACGGTATCCAAAGTAAAAATCAGTGATTTTTGGGTCAATACTAGACAACTCCTGATTCGCTCCAGAAATAGCGTTCTCATGTCAGATCCGCACACAGCATCGCATAAATGTTTAGATGTTCTCTAACGCACCACGCGTTCCTGATTTCAATTTCAGAAGGTACGGGAATCACCCAAACCATGTTGTTGGTGCCGGTTGTTTGAACGTGGATTTTTGTGAGTGCGACTAGATAAATAGAGTCAGTGAGTGGGTATTGTCATTGCTGCCGCCCGAAACTCTCAACAACCGTTTGGTATCCATTCAACGTTGCTCGCTCCACAGCACCCGATGGCAGCAATTTGAATTGTTCCAAGATTGCGGCATTTTTTGTAGAGAGGAACTTCGCTCCGATGCCGCTCCATTCGAGAAGCTTTCTTTTACTCTTCCCGCCTGTTTGCTATTGACCCACTGTGTTCGTTCGATCGATCCGATGGCTCGACTCGGAGTCGTTTGCATATCGAGGAGGAAAGCTTTCACGGTCCGCTTCGAGAGCGACTTGGGGTCGCTGGACTCGCGCATCCTCTCCATCAACTACGTATTGCCCAGCATCCCCGGCCGTGTGTGTATATGTTTCTCTGAGGCTTGATCTCATGGAATCCACTCTGCGTTCACTGTGTTTTTTTCGAGTTCGGTTGGATTTATTTTACAATCGGTATCAAATAATGCAGCTTATAAAATCAGAGAGCTCATCGTCGATCCTTGGCCTCATCGCTATGTACAGCGGCTCTTGGCTGAAGCTTCATATTCTCCATTCTTTGTCTGAGTTCTTCTGAGTTGTTTTGATTTTCTTCTCGGTTATGACCTCAAAAGCTCGATATTCCTCCCCGTCGATCCTGCTTCGATATCAGCTGGTTTGTTGTAGCAGCATTCGTAATAATCGTCAAAGAATATAACTAGTAGCGATCACAGTAACATCTTCGATCTTACATAGTTGCGTGCTCGGCTGTTTGTTTCGTTGGTTGGTTGGTTGGTTTGTTGCTTGGATACTTCGTCGGTTCGCGTATGATCCTGATATCCCTAACCAGCTTAGCCTCAGCTGGCACTCCTGAACAGGATTATCCTCTGACGTTCACCATCGGTGATAGAACGGGACCCCGGAGCTATCACGCTTCAACGGGTTCGCTTCGGTGAGGTAGGTACTCTGCCCCACTGCCTGCCTGTCCTGCTCGACCCGTACCGAGAATCCCGCGCAGGCCACGCAGACAGACAGAGGGCCCACCAGCCCGACCGCCCGCCCGAGCGAGCGAACCAACGAACGCCTGAAAGACAGACCTGCAGACGCGCGGACGCAGAACAATCTTTCCGAGCGTTCCCTAGCAACACCTGGCGATCGGGTTGTAGATGGGTAGCATCCCGTTCGGATGGTAGTAGCGATAGTATACCACCATGATGAGAATTCCAAACGCGAACAGACAAGGTGTTCCCACTAAGATCGGTAAACGGTACCAAACGTGACTCCCGGCCCGGAAGTACCACAACACGATTGTGGCCACGTTCTCAACGCACGTGATTGCGTAGTAACCAGTGTATTTGTACCTGAAACACGATTTGAAACGTTTAGCTTAGAGCCGCACCGTTTCCGCCAAACTGATTTTCTAAGGAAGGGTCTCCAGTCTTCGCCACAGCATCGTTTTCTACTTCTAGATCCACAGTCGGGATGAGACAGCCTGTGTGGGCGAAACTGCCAAGCCTTTCAATCGGGCGTTGAACTTGCTACGCATAAGAGGTTATTGTCAAATTCTCGCAAAAACTTTGAGTAAATTCTCAAGACCTTCAAAATCAAAAATCGTGAGACGTTTCTGTTTCATCGTTGAGTCGCTCCAATCGGCTCGGTGCCCAGTCGAAACTCCGCCCAAACACTGGCCGCAAAGACGTTCTTTGCAGAGACCATAAAACAGCTGGAAGTCCTTCTCGCGACGTCGACGACGGCGGCAGCACCCTCCTGTGGTGTCTTGCACTGCGAATTCGGAGCACTACCTGACGAACACTACCTCGCTCCAGACTCGGTCAGTGGCATTGTCTGCAAAGACTGGCTTGCCGCTCTGAGTCGCGGAGGCTCAAGTTGATCCAACAAGCACGGCGCGGCGTCAGTTCTCCTCGCAGAGATGAGTTCGGCCACCCTGCTCACGTAGCTCCGACTTATATGGCTATAAAAAGCGTTCGTGCACTCGCTACGTCGACGTCCGTTTTGTATACTAGCTCGGAGTTTAGCACGTCGACCGAGAGCCCGACTCCTGTGTGTGATTCTCTCTTTCGCTTTCTCTTCTCATCAGTCAGTCTCCGTGTTTACGTCAAGCGAACGAGCATGCGAGTCACCGATCCAGCCAAGTTGGATCCTTCTCGTCGTTAAACTGTGGAACATGTTGGTTTGTTAGAGAGGAAGTCTTCGTAGATTCTCACCTGGTGGGTTCATCCTTGACATTGAGGAAGCAAACGAGGTAGATGGCGCCGATTAGCATGTCGAACATGTACTCTCCACACTGACGAGGCTGCCCTGATTCCGTATCGCAGAATCGCGTGCCTTGGTGCATCACCCAAACAGACATGATGCCCCAATGACCGACGCACAACGGTATGAGCCTGCGGATGATATCGGCAGAGCAGGAGACCGCACAAAGGAAGAAAAAGAAAAGATTCCGGTAAATACGATATACAGTGTTTGATCGAGTGAAACGCTCGCCGGCTACGTGGCTGGAATGGCAACGATGCGATTTCCAAGCCTCGCATCGTCTTTGATTGCCCCGGAGCAAGCGAACAAGCACACAATGGGAACGAGAAGCCGAACAGCTGATAAATTCACAAAGGCATGCGAGTCGAGCCACGGGAAAATTTCAACCTCCCCGAGTTCTCTCCTCCCGATGGGAAAACGTCTGAAAACTCGAAGTCTTTCCTGATTAAAACAAAATAAGTGAAGTACATTTTATGCGAACGAATTGGGAGACGAACTCGGTGCTCCCTGATGCTGATGACTGTGTTCAAAAAGTTGACAGTCTCGATTTGCGGACGACAGGGTCCAGAGATTCTCGGCGAGTCGCTCGTTCGCAAGGATTCCGATGTCAAAGATCGGGTCAAACACGGAAAAAAGACCGCGGTCGAAGCATGCCCTCGTAAAACGCCCAGCATGAGGGAAATTCTCTTTCAAGTTTGAACTGAGAAGATCATCGTGCGACAGGGATGCAGAGAAGAACGGCTAAAGCGGGTTTTCAACCAATGGCAGATGGAAACTCACCAAAACGTGTACTCCGACGTGAAGAGCGCGAGACAAATTATTCTCGATCCGACAGTGCAGAGCCTGAAGAGGAGAGAAAGGAGCAGGATGAGAGATCTTCGAAAAGGAGGAGAAGTTCGGCCATCGCCCATGAGTGTCGTGGAGCTCGCCCCGAGAGGCCTTCTCGCCTCTACCATCTTAAACCACGACTTTTGAAACTTGAGTTCAGACCCCAACACAATCAAAGCACCGTAGTCTCAGATGGATCAGGCCGGCCTTCTCTCAACATTTACCTACTGTACATATGCTAATGTAAACAGTAATCGGTCTGATGTGTACACCCGTTTGGTCGTTTGATGTACTGTTACATGAAAGTAGACCGTGTATCTGTCAGTCTACGTTCGCGGCGGACAAGCACAGACAGGGAAGGAACGTTAGGAACGAGTCTCTTGCAGCCCCGCCAAGCCGGAGCACTTAGAGTGAATATTAATGCTCCTGAAGTTGTCGAGCCATTAAAAGCTTCAGCTCGTCGGATGTGTGTGTGTGTCTGTGCGTCCTTCTGAACTGTCTATCTTACTTCGTCGAAAACGAGTTCACATACCTCCAGATGAACTGCAGAGTGGCTCCCGTGCGGCTCATATTGTACTTGTCGGGCACAGAGCGCCGCAGCGCCCGGTGATAACTTGACAACGATAAAGCGATGCTCACCAGAGACGACACAATTGATGCTAGTTGGCAACCGCCTGAAAATATCATAAGTCGTTAACGTTTTCTAAATTTAGCGTCTACTATTCCCGGCTCTTGCGAAGCGCGCGTGTCCGCGACTTTGCGGCTTAAACAGCCGTTCTAGCGACGAACAGCACAAAGTTCGAAACTTTTCCTCCGTGAGTCTGCGTCAAGCAAATACATAGGAAGATAGTGGAATTCGAGAATAGAGGGCAATACACGCGCTCACTTCGAAAGATCATAATGGAAAAGTTTCCGACAAAAACTTGGTCGATTTCTCGCTCTGGAAACCCATCTCGCGGTTCTCGAAGCAAATACAGCTGTTTGTGAGGGACGGGGGAACAGGTTCCCCATTCCCAGAGACCTCTACCAGCATTTCCGAAAACAAAATGATTTCCGTTCAAAGTAATTCTCAAGATAGTCTCTCGAGAACATTCTGCGAAACGGCTGAATGACTTCACAACAGAAGGGCAAAACGACCTCTCGGATCACCACCCTCTTCACGTTGTCTTGCAAATTTCCGTCTGAAAGAGCGAGTCACTCATTAAGCGATTCGCCCTTCCATTCGAAGTGGCTCCATATTGTGAAGCACTCGGCAACGAGCGTTTGTGAGCTTAGAATGCCGATCGAGGAATTCCAAAAGTTAGGGTATATCCGCTGGATACACCGCCCGAGAACTCGTGAACTTCTAGGAGAGGAATCGAAAACACATGAATTATTGTTCTTCGCCGGGTGCCGTCAAATGCTTGGCAACGCAGGAGGTCCGGAACGATTGATCGCTCCACCTGGGTCATATCAAGTCGGACTCGGTTCGACTTCTTCACAAGACATGTGCCTCAGATTGCTCAATCCCTTTCTCCATTCGCAATCGTGGTAGAAAACTCACCCAGAAATTCATTTTCAATATGACCCGAGTGCGAATACTCGCTGGCAATCAAAAATATTTGCAGAGTAGCTTGTGGAGCCGATTGCAGAACTGATTTGAATAGCGATAGAAGTGCGGTGTCCCGGTCCTCGTGGATCATCAGAAGATAATAGTCGACCTGCAACCGAATCAGAGGAAGTTAGCGCAGTTCATGACGTTGTCAATGCCCAAATGCAGTTCCGAACTGAAACGAGCTGCTCAAACATTACGGAGAATCAACAACAGCAGCGCACAGTCGTCTGACTGAGTTCCCAGACCTGGAAATAATCGCTGACCCCCCAGATTGGGGAGAGAACTCGTCGCGTGGAGGAAACAAACTGCTGATCAAGGTTTTGGAAGAGAGACGAAAGTTTATTCCAAATGTTCAAATCAATGGACGCAAACAAGAATCGATCGTCTGAGGAGATCCTTATTCCTTCGTCAGGCGGTGGGAGGAGAATGTCGAATAGGACGTACGAAAAGCAAAGAGGATACTTTCTTCTCCGTTAAATTCTCTTTCGAGCTGGTGGAGCTTCAATGTGAATGCGGCTAGCCTTGGATCGTCTCTTCGTTCTCTACTGTTCCCCCTTTCCTCTTCCTTCAAAAGCTTAAAGGCCGCGGTTCGCGTGGCGTTAGAGAACGACGTCGGCGACAGCGACCACCACAACCCCTCCTCTTCCCCCCGCCCCTCCGCCAGAAGGGGGGGGGAGGAAAAAGCCGAGTCAAACGAAGAAGAGACGCCCGTTGTAATGAACTGCCAAGCCTCGCCTTGACTGCTTTCAGTGTGAACCCCGCGCCCGTCGATTCTCGTCTCCGTCGTGTGCCGTTCGTAGAGCGCAAGTAAAAAGTGGCTTCGTTAAAAGGGGACGGAGGCGGTTTGATTATAATTGCGTCGAGGCCCGAGCGTTCTATAGGCGATGGGAGCGCCATGAAAGCTGCGAAACCGTAGACGACGACGCCATGTCCGCGTTGGATCCAATCGAGCGCTCGCTCGATCAGCCGTTCCTGTTCTCCATCGACAAACGTGGTCATAGATTGGGATGAGTGCGAAGCTTGATCAACAGAAACCCACGCATGCGCTAATTGTACACGCATACTGAAAACAAGAGTAACTTTGACCTTTCAAAACTTGGAATAAACATTCCCGAGACAGCTGCGTAGGTTGTGCCCGCACAGACCGTCCGTAAAAGCCCACGCAGCACGGCGCAATATGAGCTTGTACGCTGTATGTAAGCCCGGCAATCTCTTTCTCGGAAACCGTTGGAGAGTCGCCGCTCTGAAATCATACATGTTTAATCCCACGAGACTAAATGCTTGCTTGCTTGCCGCCGGATGCGTGGCCCTGAATGGCTCAGTGGTCAAGTTGTCGACTCTGGGGAAGCACCTAATTTCGTGGGATATACGCTGTGATACTTTGGCGAGCCTTGCTTTGGAAAGCCAACGGAGCCAGAGCGGGCACCGGAAACACCGACCGACAGTGCGGATAAATAGTCTCCGAGGGCATTTGCGGAGGAACATCGAAAGGATGAGGAGTTCTTTAATTGGCTAACCGGGAAACCTCTCAATCGGGGCGCGTCCTATGGAAGCATATTGACGATACCGTGAGGGCCGAAACTCGGCGTCGGCAGCCAGGTCGAAACGCTCGCATAGCATCAAGCGGATTTTCCCCACGAATCTTCCGCGAGCCTGCTTCGCCCGAGGCAGTCGGCATCTCCGTTCGATGGGGTAGGTAGACTAACCCAAACGCTCGGCTACGAAATGTGGCGTATCGTACGTTCGTCGATCCGAGGTTCAAGTCTATTTAACAAATTGTATGGTGGGAGTCTTTCTCTGCGCAGCTGTGTTCTGCACCGAGCGGGGAGCACTTGCGTCAGCGAAAACCTTTCTCGTAGAAAGTCCGACCGACCACTCACACTGTTGCGTATAAGTGTGCGCATTCGCTCGCTTCTCCCGAGAGACAACAAGTTTCCCTCGCCTCCCCGTTCCCAACGGATTCCGACCGCTAATCGGGTTACTAAAGCTTCTGTTTGGCTTGCTTGTGCCGGCCGCCGATGTTGAACGATGATGCTTGGATCGATACAACTATGCTGCCGCCGCTGTTATTGTTGTTGTTTCGGCTGCTGCTCGCACCGGCTACAACTGCTGCCGCCGCCGCCGTCGAGGCTCGATCGCGCCTTGCTTCGTCGAAGCTGTTTTGACGCAGCGGCACGATATTAATACGATGATTCACTTAAGAAGAAATACATAGCGGCATCAGTCGAGGAAATTAGCAGCGTAAACAGTCGCAGTCATTGATTCGTGCTCTCCAGCTTTTCAAGATGAACACATCCATTGCACGATGACAAGCAGGGAAGCGACAGAAAACACGTAATTCAATCAACGTCTAGCTCACTTCATCTCTGTCATCGTTCTTCTCGGCCTCGTGCTCAGTCGCTCTCAATCTCCTCGCTCGGTGGCGGACGAGTCCCTCAGCCGTCACGTCGATCGGTTCCGCCAAAGAAGTAGACAGAACCTCACTACCACCACGGACACCCTCTTTTAATTGACTTATTGGCACGGAGAGAAACGGAGGGATTTTTCTTTCGTGCTACGCCCTCGACATCTCAATTTGGAATTCGGAAAGAACAACGGAAAGGACTGGAACGTGTTGCGACCGACTTCATCATTAGCAGGTGCTAGTGGTAGTGGTGGTGGTGAAGGTATCATCGGAGTTTTTATACGCACTCACAGCCCTCTGAGATGTTCTGCAAGACCGATCAACCGACTAGCATGGAGACGATTGTCTGAGCGCCGCCTTCTCGTTTGAGAAAGGAGCAAGAAGGATGAAATTCCCCTTTGCCGCCGCGCCGTCGGGTTCGCTTCAGACTAATGTTATAGAGGCCCCAACTCGCATAACAAGTCCTAACTCGAAAGTTATTTTATGCTCCCCGAGTTAGTCGCAATCAATGTGCTTGCAAGCGGTCTTGCAGAGTTTGCTCGGTGGTCGAACGAAGCTTAACGAGGTAGGTATGAGTCCAGCCGGTCGCCCGCTTGGGCACCCGGCAGGTTTTGCGAACCCTAGCCGAACGGTTTACCACTGCACGCTTTAACTAACCTGTCTTTCCTTTGGCTGCTCAATCCGATTAGTGACGTAAGGCCATTGGTCGCCTCTTTGCTTGGCCTGTTTCCGTGACTTGAAACCGTACAGAACAAGTTCGAGGTACCTGGAAAAAAAGGAGTTTTCGTCCAAGCATCACACCACTCCGAATTGGAAACCCTAGGACCGGAGCTAACGCATGATCTAATTGAGGGAAAAACAAGTAGAGTTGGAAAGTTTGACGATGAATCGAAGTCAAAATACGAGGGAGTTCGTTAGTTCCTGGACATGCTAGTGGATCTACTTCTCGTTTCATGAGCCGCTATCTCACGGTGGAGCTCTTTATCTCTCTTTCTCCTGTTTGCCCTTGTATAGCTTTCCCATCAGCATAATTCTATTTCCTTGTGGCCACAGAGAAGAGCAACCTCAGTCTACGGGTTTCTATCACCACCGTTCCTGCCGCTGCCGGTGCCGCCGCTTGCCGTGCGGTGTAGCCGAGGCCACCAGAGGCGCTGCGAGTACCGGCTGCGCTATTGCTATCAAACAGTCGTAGCAGACGCAAACCTCTTTATCGGTTGCTGTTTGAGCAAATAGCAGAATAATTCTGCTTATCGTTTCCTCGGTGAACGGGACGTCTCAACCGAGAGAGTGAAACCATACGACATCGTGTCTCTAAAGTGCATGACCAACGAGGACAGCCTTCGTCGCACCGGATCGTTGACGCAAGCCCAACCGCCATATATGTCCATACAATAATCCGAGCGTAGCGAGCGAAAACCAAACCCAAGCAGACGGAGCGGATCGAAAGAGCGAAAAATTTTCCCGAATCAGACAACAACATCATTAGTGTCTGATCTCTAAAGAGAAAATACGGGCTACAGTCCCGCTCGACCTTGAGTTCGAAAGCTCTCTTGGCTCCTCGTTGCTTCGTTTTCTTTACTCCTACCCTGGATGGGAGCCAGTCGGCGCCTGCTTGAGATCCATCCGACATTCCAGGAGATTCCGGAGGAGGACAGCGACCATGGCAGCAGCAGCGGCGGCGGCGGCAGAAGCAGCACCAGCAAATGAGATCTAATTGGGGCGATTACTAGCGAACGTTTCCGTTCGATTGGGTTGCTAATTTCCTTTTTAAGGGACGAATTTGTCGCCGATGTTTTTCTCCGCTGCGCTGATTGGCTCGCTCGCTCGCTTGCTGGCTCGCTTGCTGGCTAGCTGGCCGGCCAGACAGCCGGCCGACCAAGCGGACGAACGGCTGGCCGGACGGGTGGAAGGGCAGGAAGGCCAAGTTCGGGTTCCGTCCGTTTGGCCATGCTCACGTTGGGGAGCTTGACAGGCAGGGTTCTCCGCTGAAGTGTTTTCTTTTGTTGGCTCCCTGTTTGACGGTAGAGAAGCAAACGCACGGCAGCGAATCTCCGAGCGGACCGTCGACCGAAACGGAGAAGACCGAAACCACCCTCTGTGGATGACCACAGAGCAATGCCACGGTTCCCACCGGACGGGTCGGTCTCCGTGGCCAGGATATCCTCACAGAGCCCAAGGTTTTCACCTTGATGTTAGCATAACGATGAAGTTCTGGTGCGAAGCGACAGTACATACTCTCCTGTCACAAAATGAGCTAATGTGCTAGAAGGTGGAAACGAAATGTGTGGGGAAGACGCCAATACCTTATCACGGGACCGAGGAGTGCCAAGTGAAACACGATTCGTATTAGCCAATCACACATCGACATTTTGGGCCGATGCAACATTGGATTGTCTTCAAGACTCGAGTCCTTCATCGCTTTGGAAGACTCCTTGTCGTCCTGCACGTACCACCGGACAGAAAACACGTTCACGATCAACGACGGGATCACTGAAATCGATGAATCGAGTTGATAAGGCTGCGAAAGTTCCGATCGTTACCGGCGGTTTTCGATCCCTCCCTCTCATTCTGTGTTGGGATCCGGCGAGAATATTTGGAAGTCGAACGGTATCTCGACAAAAGTCCTGAGATCACTCACCCGTGAACGCGAGCGTCATGGCAGCGCACGCGACATGGTGATTGACATAAAACAGGTAGCTGATAAGAACATCGGTTGCAAGATCAACAGCGTACGAAAGTAGGGAGAATACCGTAAAAAGTGCCGAGCATGCTGGAAAGGTAAAAAGTTTCATTATTAGTTTGGGTCCGCTTACTTCCCGCGAAAACTTTTCCGGTACGCTTTCTCATCCGACTCTTTCCAAATCCTTCCGACTTTCAGAAACTCGCTTTTTCAGTCACTGCGTAGTGAGGAGAGCTGAGCGGACAGGCAAGAAGTACTGAGCGAGACGAGGCAAAACAAGCCAAACGGTTTGCAGGCAAAACGGCAATGTTTTATACATTCAGGAGCCATCACAAAGATGTTCTCTCTCGTTTCGTACTCTAGCTTTTTGCTATTCCCTCTGCGAGAACTGACTGCATGCACGTATTCCACATCCTCTACTTTCACCGCTGTTACTAGACCTACTGCTGCCGCCTTCGATCATGCAACTTCTGCGGCGCCGGACTTCTTCCTGCTGCCCGTTTTGACGTCGATGTCGACTTGGATGTCTGATTCCGATATGATTGCCATGCAATGCTGGTTGACTCGGAAGCCGCAATGTCTTTCCACTCTTTCTCGAAGCAACATCATTCAAACAATCTACGGAAACAACAGCTTCATCGTTCCCTCGCTGAAGAGAATCCGCTCGATTTCATGGACTCGCATGCGATCAAGATGCTCAGGCATGGAGTCAGAATGAATTGCTCGAGTGCACCTACCTGTGAATGAATCTTGTTTCTTGCGGATAGCGGCGTTTGTTGGCAAAGGCTCGGTGGAGCCCGCATAATCGTACGTGCTGCTTCCACTTCCTCCCACGAAGCTATAGTCACGTTGCTGTGGGAAGATAAGAAAATGGCGACGTTAGTGAAACAAAGCAACTCAAGCCACGCGCTCAGTCAGGTCCTCCAAGGCGAAGCTGGAGATGAAAATCTGCTTCCAACCGCAAATGGTGCCTGGCCGAGAACGAACCGAACACGAACAGGAAGTGGACGGACACGGTCGCAGACGCACTCCACCCGAACGGACACTGTCTGAGTGAGTAGAACTTGAAGTCAACTCGAGTGGATGGGAACGAACACGCTATCCGATGTTCAATTACTCGGCTTGGACAGACTTGACCGGATTCAACTCGTCTCTACTCAACGACTCCTGCCCCAACCTCTTCACCTTACTCTGGACAAACGGGGACGGCGACGGCTACCGCCGCTACGGCTACTGCCAACTACACACGACCCATCAGGTGGGAGCGAGCGCTAAGCAGAGGTCGGAGGAACCGTCGAAAGGAATTCCGAAGAAAAGCCGAGAGAAAAATCAGCGAAACGGAAAACTTTAGTTGGCTTGTTCGTCGCAGGACGCAGTCGTCTACCGCACCTACCCCGTTCGAGTGAAGTCCTGCGTCCTTTCCCTCGTCGTCCAACCCTCGGAAACCTTCATCTTCCCGCTTTTTCAAGAACATCCTCCAGCTTTGGAGATTCCCCTGTTCGCGTCCAATTCCAAGTAGATTAAAGAGAACAAAGTCCCCAAAAAAGAGCGACGAAACGAACCAACAAAGTAACTTTGGTGTTCGTGTTGATGTAACAACAGGCAATATCTCAAGGTCCTCCTGCGGTTCAGATCCGATTCGGTTCGTTCTTTTAGCGAATCATAACGGCCGACCAAAGAGACGGAAATGTTTCTTCGCTTCTTCGACGTGCGCTCAATGAAGGATGAAATTATGGGCTACTCGGGGCCAGTCAGGATTTATTTTCTCTTCTCGGCGGGAAAAACTTCCTCTGAACCTGAATGCATCCGACAGCGGATCGCGGACGAAGATTTATTCGAGACACGCAGAAAAGCTGAAGTGGTCGCCCGGTTCCCTAGCTCCGATCGGAGTGGAACAAACCGGATGAGTTCTCTCCTCTGCTTCAAGGACGAAAATCTCTTGCTGAGAAAAATGCGATTTCAGCTCATGATTGGCGGAGTCGTCCTGAATCATTTCCTGTCATCAAAGTTCGAAGTTGTCGTTACCTTGGCGGCTGTGGCATTCTGGAATGGGGGCAGCGTCATGTATTGTCGTTCCTGATCGCGCATGAGTTGATCGATTCTTGAAAGTGTCGAGTTCATCGCAGACGACATCGAAGCATGTTGTAGATGAGATTGTGCGCCGGGTCCCGCTTCTGCGTATTCACCGATGTTCTCCATCATGCCTGTAAAATGGATCGTCTCATTTTAAACCAGCCCTGGCCATAACCGAGAGTGCACCGTGTTTTCCCTTTCTACTCCTCTTGTTGCTGGCCTATTGATGGCTCGAAGCGAGGAAAATACCGCGAAGACTGAGCCTAGGATTTCTTGGTCGAGTTATGGGCTTGTGATAGCTAGCATGCTTAATATGACTCGTCGCCTTGACAGCCATTAGGTCAGGAAGAATGGAGGAGACAACGGGAGGCCGGTGCCCCTAGAACGGCGTAGTAAAACGCAATATCTGTGATCGTCCTCTCCTCTATCATCTCAGGCCTTAGGACAGAGATTGTGTTCGGAATCCTCGCTTCAATAGGTGCCTCTGACAGATGACAGATGTCTTGTGACCTATACCTACTCACGGAAGAGTTGACCGGCTCGCCAAAGGACGGCCCAGCCGACTTTTTGACCAACCGAGCGATTGATTGCTCTCCCAAAGGCATCTTAGAGATCGAATACCACACCAGAAAATCGAGAAAACGATTCACACAGAAACCGAGATGCCACAAACAAGGTATTCTTGCTCTTTATTCAAGCTAGATGAGAAGTTTCCGGCTTCCTTGAACTTCGCTCAGCCGAGGGAAAAAACTTCCTTTCCGAGCTCGGAAATCAGATGTGGGTATTCGCGATGAACGTTCCACTCCAGGATATTTTATTCCGTCAGCCTCATGTTCCTCAAACAAACTCGCCTCCAGAGTTCTCCAGCGGAAGAGCATTGTTGCTAATAAATGGTCCCTCTCAAGACCAGGTACGGGACAAGGAAGCCGAGCGAGAACAGGGCCCGCAAGAATCGGGAGGTAGGAGAGAAGAACTTTTCCCGTCATTGCCGCCGCCGCCGCCGTCAGCTGCTCGACGTTCGAAACGGAACAGATCGGAGGAATCGTATCGTTTTTTCCGTCTTTTCTTCTCCCGTTTCGAGCTAGCAAGCCTGCTTGGCCGACCGACCGACCGACCGACTGCGTTCCTGCGAACCGGCCAGACACCCAGCTGCCTGCGTGCCTTCCTCCGTTTCTCTCTCCTCGCCGGGGGCGGCAGCCGTGGGCACACACCCCTACCGTGCCGAGCCAGCCTCGAACCCACAACGCTATCCATCAGCTGCAAAACTTCTTGAGATTTCTTTCTCCGTGCTGCCCGAGCTCCGGTGGCTCCGGCCACGGAAGACCCACGCACCGTTGTTGAACAGCGTATTGACGGCATTGGATACTTGCATGTCGATGGTTCATGATCGTGGAAGCAACCACGTATCTCCCGCAGTCTTCCGGTTCGCGTCCTTTCCGAAGCCTCTCCTCCTTCCTTTTTTGATGGTTAGGGTCGGAGTTAAACTTTAATCACAGACTTCCTGTTTGAAGGAATGGCGGGAGGCGGTTCGAAGCGATCGGAGTTGACGGCTGACAAACCGATATCCCGGAGCATTGAGCGACGTTTAGACAGGTGCGATGAGGAGACGCTCTCGGAATGAAGCGTTCCGCTTCTTCCGCATCTCTGAATCCTCTGGTCGCGGATTTTGTCCGAATTCGAGAAATCACGATTTTGTGGCTCTATACTTCGATGCTAAGCTTCCTCACGTTGGCGGCTAAACTGGCTCATGAGCTCCGCGCGCGCCGCGCGAGCTACAACGACGTTTTTTCGATCGATACGCTCATTGCTAATGCATCTTGGCTTTATGCCAGCACCAGTGGTAGCGGTAGCAGCAGTGGCAACATCAGCGTCAAAGACAACCCCGAAAAATCTCTTCTTCTTTTGCACGAAGCCATTCTCCCGCCTTCCTGCTCTCGTCCCACTTCCTTTCTCGTCTCGTTCCGCTCTCTGTGCCGACGCCGCGTCGGTTAAATTAAGCAGTGAGCCCTGTATAGGAAAAAGTATTACGGATACAACGCCACGAGACGGAGGAGACGTGGACCGAAAAAGGCTTCGAGTTTGTCAATGACAACAGAGAAAAAAACTGTCACTTCAGTGCAGCCTCGCTCGCGGAAAGTAGTTCGAGAGAAGTGATTCAAGCTTCTGATTTAGGATTCGGTCTCACCTTCGCTCCAGATTTTTGATTACGGAGACCACGCAGTGAAATTCGGAAAACAGACGAGCCCGCCCTTGAATAAGAAGGAATCTGACCTTCATCGCGTCACGGATCGGACGTCATGGCTGTCCAAGGTGCTACGATCACAAAACGTCTTGCGTGCCAAGGTTGTGGTTGCCATTCCAGTGCCGAGTTTGCGTCTTCTTCATCATGCGCAAGTCCAACACTGGCGCTGTGCAAGTGTTTCATTAGTCCTGCCCAACGGTTTACCCAGTTTCACCCTTGACACTCGTTGCTTACGCAAACCTCGAATCTCAGAAACAACCACTAATGAGCCGGCGTGGCGTCGTCGGTTCTCAGCCCAAAAATTTGCTGGCGGGTAGAAGCCATGCTTTTTGGTGGTTCGTGTTTTTCCTTCAAAGTAATGGAGGAACGGGGCGTAGAGAGGCATTGGAGACAGAGATCATATTCTTTATGTGGACGACGTGAGCGGACAGCGCTATGGTCCGCGATCGGCGACATGGACGTTCGGGAAACCTGCGAGGCCCTTCTCTCCTTCTCCGGCCATTCATCTTGGCGTACTTCTTTCTTTCCTTCCTTCCTTCTTGGGCTTGGTGTTTTCGTGCACGACGTCGTCCATGCTCCACCAAAGTTGGTCCCGAGGAACAGAAGAGAGGACCGCTGTATTATAGGAGTCACGCAATCCAGTCCACTCGCTCGCGTTGCCCTGAAGGACTCCGTTGGGCTGAGGATAAATGCCTCTAATTGAGATGAGCACAAAGGATCGACGTCTCGTGTGGAATTGGCCTCCATGCTCGCTTGATTGCTCGTCCAGGACGAATCTCCGCGTGAGAGGAGAAGTGGTTCGTTTGTTTGGGAGCTCGAAGAGTGAACTGATGTATCGCAAAGAAATATCGGGTTCCCATGAACGAATAGCTTGCGGGTATCATGCAGGGAACCGACCGACCGACCGACTCGGCGGCTAGCGTGCGCTTCCCTCTCGGGAGCCATGAATTTTAAGTCATTTAAGTGGCTTTATTTAGAAGCTGCTTAGCCAAGACAACTTTGCATGTTGCTACTCCCGTGCACGATCCAAGCCGGATTGCTGCAGCTTCTGCTGCTAGTGATCCGAACACCCAAGGGAAGCCGGGGATGGATCCGGCTCGGCATAACGGCCAACACCACGCGGCTCGAGCCGGCCTGGTGTTGGCGGTGAACGGAGGGAGCTTTATAAGCCGCCCTCGATGGGAGCTTCTCCAGCAACTCTAAGTGATCTAAGTGTGGGTGAGATACTTCCACAGCAACAATGTCGTCACCACAAGCAACGACGACAGCGGATCGAAAAAAGAAGAAAGTTAGAAACGTCCACTTCAGATCACATGGAAGGATCTCGAAGGCCTCGTTCCTTCACAGATCCGTGAGGCCAACGTCATCCTCCGTCTTGTCCGGAACGTTGAGCAAATAGCCGATCAGCACCAAACGAGGTTGCTCCCGGATTCAAAACTAAGATTTTGATGAGTCGAACAGCAAGAAAGCGATCATTTTGGTGTTCGCCGGGACAACGCCCGCTTAGCCAGCACTCTCTTCCGCTTTCTCAGCGAGAACACAGAAGCTTTTACGACCGTGCAGGAAGGAGAGCGGGGTAGCTTTCACTTTCAAAGCCGTTCAATGAACTCTGGAATCGACATTGTTCTGACTTTTCCCCCGGATTCTTCAGAGGGGAGCGATCTCTAAGGTTTCGTCCGCGTCCACCTCCTCTCGATTGCATCGAAGTCTTGAGCGAGTTTGAACGAAAAGCGTGAGTCTCGTTAAATGGTGGACATTGTTCCGATAGAGCGAGCGAGTCTTTCAGTTGCGACATGTTTACTGCCTATAAAGCTCCTGCCAAGCTGCTTAATGGGGCCGGCGGCTGCCGCCAGCGGCTGCCGGCTCCGCTTTTGCTGCTCCTGCGATAACCAGGTGAGAGGGTATAAGGCCGAGCATTGAAGAGACAGCGGGCTAGCAGGCAGGCAGGCAGACAGAAAGGACGACGTCGGTCGAGCAGACTGGCCATCGACCCCACCAAGCGGTATTATTAGACGAAAGCTCGCTCGCTCGCTCGTCGAGAAGGACGACAGGACGAAGGTAGAAACGTCACTTCTCCCAGGATCGCTGTCTACCAAGCCGGTCAGCTGAAAGCCGCGGCATCGCTTCCAGTTAGGGGTTTCGTTGAGAGAGGCAAGCGACGACCTGACAGGAAAGAAAGAGAATTATGTGTATTTATATACGATCAGGGTCAGGTGCGGTACTTCCGCCGCTCGCTCGCTCGCTCACTGAGACATCAGAAGCACTACAGAGAACAGTGCGGCGCGGCGGTGAAGTAAAGCACTGAACAAGATGGAGGACAAGCTGGCGGCTGCGACCAGATGGGGAAGCGGGCCATTGATGTCTTATTCGCTTCTTTTCGCATGTTTTCCTCGTTTGGCAGGAACCCCAAAATGAAAGCAAACGAGAGCGGGGACAGAATGTTCTTCGGATACCACGAAGATTGCTCCCTGAAGCCAAAGGCCTCAGCCACCATCGGTCCATCACTGCATTCATCAAATTGTGCTCAAATAGAAAGCATGAGGATTTGATTGCGTCGTGGGAATTGTGAATCAACGAGAACGCAACAGAAGATCATCTGGTCAGGAGCGTCCGTCGAGTATTTTTCCGCCGATTCACTCAGCTCGTGGACGGCTTTTCGTCGAGATGAAATCGAGGAACAAGAGAAGCCGCAGGAGGAGATTGAGCAGAAGCCTGACGACCGCTTTGCCCGCCGGGTGGCCGCAAGGACAAAAGAACGGAGTGCTCGGAGGAAAAACGAAAGACTGAGAGAACGTTATGAGTGGGTGATGATGGCATGCCTCTTGCCCTGTCTATAGTAGTGGAAGCCTGGGCAGTAGATGAGAAGAAAGAACGCCGTAGCGTTGGCGGCGGGCAGGACTCAAACCAGGGGTTCTGGTATGGGGAGAAAGGCCGATTGGCGTCGAAAGACGAGATGAGCGGGAGGAGGCACAGCTTCCAATAACGGGATTGAGCCCAATAGATGTCAACGTCAGGGCTAGCTAGCTGGCTGGCTGGCTGGCCAACCGACCGGAGTGTTCTTCGCCCTGACTCCTCATCCCTTCCTCCCTCCTTCCCCCCCTCTCTCTCTCTCTCCCTCTTCCTTCTAATTCTCTCTTCGCCCCCCATTTCCTTCTTCCCTCGTCCCAGACGCGCCCTGTCGGCGGTCTGTCGTTCGTCCAGTCATTCCTCCTGGCGCTCGCTCGCTCGCTCGCTCGTTCGTTCGTCATCTCGAACGTTGGCAGTCGTCGATTCTTGCAATGCTCGCCTTGACGGACGCTGATGATGCGTTGTTGATGATTTGCTTCGCCAAGCTCTCTCACCGGACCTTGTTCCCTTCGTTCTGTCCGTTGACGAGGGTATCAAGGTGTGTGGAGGGGGAGGACTCTTACGTAATTTAGCTTTTGTAGCGACTTCGGTCATTCTTGACACAATTGCGGCCGATGCTCCTCTTGTGTAGGCTGTTTCAGAGAACTTGGGAGAAAGAGAATGAGTTCACGTTCGGTTTGATGGCCTGCATGTATACAACAGGTCATTTGGAATAAGGCAGAATCGAGGATGACATTGAGAGTCGGACGCAATCACTCATCTAGTGATAATAACTCATCGGACGACTGCAACTACACACGACAAAAGGACATCGACAACCGGCGTCTAACAGCCATGAGTAATTTACGTGCTTTTGCTCGAGATTATCTACAATGCGAACCTCAGCTACGAAGATTGTGGTCATTGTTCCTCTCATGAAGATTTACTTCATCAAGGTCATCATCGCTATCCATCATGACCACCGTCATCGTCATTTCCACGATCACCCGGGTTCTAAAAAAGTCTTCCCATCTAGGGAATGCCCTCTACTCGATTGCATTGTCGATGCTGCCCCTACGCTGATTGTGAGTCCGACGTCCGACGTCCGAGATTGAGCGGTGACCTCGACGTCCTCGCTACGGTGCTCGTTCACGAAGCTGCACGATGCTCCAACTTTGTTCGAAATCGAGCCGCCGACGAAATCGAAGAAATTAGTACGGAACATGCTGATTCCTTCCGACCGATTCTTCGTGTTGATTTCTCGTGCTCTTGTTGTGTCGCAACAAAGGCAACAAGACAAACAACAGGCAAGCCGAAGTGAGCTCGACAACAACCGGGGCTCCGAAGACGCTCGGTTACGGCAGCTGATATTGCTACAGTGTTGTCAAGTCGGATAAAAGATAAGACTGCCTTAAGCAATGACAGCTTTATTAACGGGATGGAGAAGCGCTCACAAATTGCTGAAACAATAAAAATAATGGAAAGCCAGCTCATTGAGCAAAGTGGGTGAGACTTGCGAGCTAGCGGCCGGGCGAGCGAAAAAGAGAGAAAGCGTGTTACGAGCATTCTGCAATACAACTGCCGCTGCTGTTCCCTTGTCTTGGTCGCCATCTTTTATTCGTAGCTCTTCTCCCCTCGCAATCAACGAAACTGTACTCTTAGAGAAAATCCATGGATAGAAGAATTCCTTGGAACTCCTCCACCCATTACCCCACTAACAATGGATCGTAGGGACGATGGCAAGTTTCATTTGGCTCCCATTGGCAAATATGCCGAAATCTCGGAAAAAACGCGGGATTGCTCCACGAAACAAGCGCAAAAAGCCCTCCTTCGATGTTTTCCTTCAGGGTTTCTCCCTCCTGAGCAGGGAGGGAAAGAACCAACGAGAAATGACTGATGAACGTTTGATTCATTTATTGGCTTTGAAAAATCAGCTGTCAACTCCCCTTTCCGTTTCGACATCGCGGTCTCAAGCTCGCCGGCTTCCATTTTCAGTCAACCGATCTCGAAACGCTCCCACACACACACACACATACGCAAACCTGATCGTCGTTCGTTCATTCAGCGGATCCGAGCGATCACGTACAGCGAAATGGCAATTCCAGCGCTTAGGGTTACTCGGACCGAGAAATAGCGAGCAAAATGGCGAAAGGGATGGTAAATGACTGAATTTGAGACCCGCCGAGGAGCAGAAGGCAACGTCGAGCAGAGATTCCGGGGATGGGGAAATCGAAGAGGGGCCTTCCCGGGGTGGAGAGGGGGGCGGGGCGGGGCGGGAAGTCTCATAGTGGCACCTCTAGCGAGCTTGTGGTGCTAGGACCGATGGGGTTCGAAAGAAACCAACGAAGCTCATTGGAAACCGTCGGGGACCGATGGGAATCCACAGGGCCGTCTGGGGAGGCCACGGGGAATAAGCGATGGAGCACAGGGCGTCGACGAAGCGTGGAGACCAAGTGAGCGAAGGAGGAATGGGGGAAGGGGGACGGGTAGCGTCGTAATATGGAGGACGTATATCATATCGGCGAGCAAGCGAAACTCTCGCAGTTGGAAGGCAAGTCGGTTGCTATGAATTAATAAGCGTTATAAATAACGTCGACCGACGCCGCCGCTGCCGTTACCACCACCGATGCCGCGCAAGGACCGCTTGCCGTACAACGAAACCTTGCTCTCGCAGACGGTGGGTCTTGCGGTGGGTCAGACGGTCTTTTGGCGGGCCGCTCGCCCACTTTGGAAACGGCAGAAAGCTTCACAAAGAGAGCACGGAAAGAATCCAAGTATAACCGTCAGGAGAGCCGAGGGAAAAGTGAGCACGCAGGCAGTCAGTCGGCCAACTGTGACCAGCTAAGGTTATAAGAAAGCTCATCAGGAGAATTGAGTTGGTTCTTTTCCGTGCGGCGGCGGCTGCCGTTTCTCCGCCGCTCCGGAAGAGAGGAGCTGCAAGCAAGGTCTTCTCCACAATAGCTCTCTCGTTCGTTCTCTTAGTTATTTGTCTTCTTGTGCCGAGTAAGTGAGAGCGATAGAGAAAACGGTACAGCGGGATAGCCGCGAGAGTCCAAGACCTCGCAACCATTAAGCCAAGTTACGCTTGACGCCCCGCTCGGATCGGATGACCGTTGAATTGAAGCCGGCTGAATCCGAGCCGTTGCACGATTTCCAGCCTCTCCGATGGAGTCATGGCTCGGCTTTCCAGTTCATAGCCCCGACGATGATTCCCGAGATTATTTTCGGCCACTTTGAACTTTGCTTCGTTCCACGTTCCACCTGGCACTCCATTGACCGCTTGGAGCGGTGGGGCCGATCCTGGCGGTCTACTGCTTGATTTTGTGCTCAGGATGGTCGCCATCCTTGATGAGACATCTCGTGAATTATAAGCCAGCAAGGTCGAACATTTCGTTCACGAACCTTATAGAATCAAGACGCTTCCTTTTTGGTCCATTTCGTGTCGGGCCCTACGATCTCCCCGAGTTTGGTAAATGCGGGAGCGAAGGTTCCGAAAGCGAAAACTTTTGGATTGGAACTGAAATCTTACCGAGTGGGCTGTCCTGATAAACA
Organism: Neoseiulus cucumeris; assembly: GCA_021527715.1. Taxonomy (NCBI): domain Eukaryota; kingdom Metazoa; phylum Arthropoda; class Arachnida; order Mesostigmata; family Phytoseiidae; genus Neoseiulus; species Neoseiulus cucumeris. The sequence continues at coordinate 1,311,325 of JAJSRV010000004.1, read as the reverse complement.
GATGGAGGCTTAGAAGAAGCGCCATGAGGATGACGAGGAAGCGAGGCGATTGAAGGCAACGGCGGTAGAGGCTTTGTCAACGTGCTCTGTCCCGGAGCTGTGTAATGGGAAGACATGGTTGCTCGCAGCTGCAGCGGCAAAGTCTCGTTCTCTAAATCCAGTTCTTCATCGGCCTTGTTCACCATTAGTCCTTCACCGAACCACCTGCAATCGAAGAAGGCAGAATGAAAATGAATTCATTGGATCCGAGCGAATAGTTTCGCTCCGAGTGGGGATTCAATCAAGACGTCTGGTTCGCAGAGATTCCACGAACTCAGACCCTGTGTCTAGAATCCAATTCTTGTCACATATGTAACAGGGAAGAACAGCAATGTCACAACTCGTGGAAAAAACAACACACGTTTTTGTTCTTTCAGTGTGTCTCCAGGAGTCGCCCAAGGTCGTTGTTGGAGAGACTCGTGCTCCTTGCGCTGAGCGGGAAGACGTGTGAAAGGAGAAGGAGCGGAAGGCACGTCAAGAGAGTGAGAGAATACGGTGCGTTAGCTGAAGCTGGATAAGTGGCGGAACATTCCCTTGAGAGCCCCTATACCCCTCCCCCCCCCAATATGCCTCCAATCACGAATTGGCCACTGTGTTCTTGAAGGACCTGTCGTTATCGGGACGAATCGCTGCCCAATATTGTTATCGAAACATGTCAGCTGTGCTTGTCCGAGTGCTACGTAAATGAATCATTGCCCCGGGCTATTCGCAAACGACTCCCTCTCAGATGCGATCCATGGATGTTTTCGGTTCTCCATCAGATTGTTTAAGATCTCCCAAAATGCAGCCCGGTCGGGAGAGGACTAACAATTCTCTGAGATTGTCATTAGACCCCTAGCCGCGACTATCGGGATCCGCTAAAAGTCTGAGAGCTCCGAAGTCGGAATCCGCCGAAAATGTGGAAAAAAGAATCCTCCGAGCAGCTTTCGATGTTGTTTCGTCGACCTCTCACGATAGCGCCGCGAAGAGAAGCACTTAGTCGAGTCCTGGGCTGAGAATTTGTCTCACAAAGCACCCTTTTCGCTGGGAATGTCCCGAACTCCCTGACAGCTGCATCAAATCCGGCTCGAGGCCGCGTCGGACTCCATCCACTCTCGAAAAAAGTGGAAATTCTCTGACGTCTAGCACCGGAAAACTGCTACCGATATTGAGAACGTAGCTCCACGTGACGGAGCTCGAAAGAAACAAGTAAAAGAACTGCAACTCATGCTAGCATGTTCCAGGCTTTTCTAGTTGCCTGGGGAGGATTTCAGTAGCTGCTTTTAGTGATTATTTATGTATGATAGGGCAATTCGAGGGCAATACTGTTCTTCTTTGGCGAGGAGGCCACGGGGCCAAGAAGCTTGCGAACCGATGTGGCCTAAAGAGTCTCTCAGTGTTCTCTTTACATTGGTCCGAATTAACAGTCGACAGAAGACGCAAACGAACGGCCGACAGTTCGTCGGTCAGTCAAGAAAACGGCGCCCGTACACACATCCGTCTACATCTCTCGTTTCTCTTGTTCCTCGACCATTCAATATAATGAGTTAGTCTTCGACGGTCTTTGCGCAGTTTTTCGATCCCTTCTTCTTGTCAGGGTATATGTAGCTCCTGAAGGGCACATCTGAGACTCACTAGCTTCGCGGCGGATGCGATGACATTCTCATTACCATTCGAACTTCCGTCGGCTTCTTCGATTCTCGATCCCTGACCTGTTGTTTGACATGAATTTATGCAGAAGATAGCCCGGCAGAGTCGCGAGTGTAATTTCTTAATCAGAGTTCAAGCTGAACCCTTCGTGCGATACGATCAACGCGGCATTCGAGCCTTGCCCGGACAGCAAACCGAGTTCGCAAAGGCTTTATTCTACTTCAAAGTTAGTGAACTCCAGAGACCCCTGAAGCAACGCATTTCGAGTCATAGGCATCCAAAACATACACATCCCCTGAGGGTTCCTGTCCACCTCTACAACTGGCGAGAAGCGTCGAGCCGGGGAACCAACGAGACGACTAACCAACGAAGCGACCAACCGACAAACCGACCAGGGAAAATAACTCAGTATTTCGGGTAAAAAATAAACAAAAAGGTCTGTGCGTTTGTTTCTCGATGAAGATAAATTTCGTTTCCTCCGAAATCTCCCCTGTTGTGCAATAAGCCCTGTTCTTTATCAGGAAGATTTAGGGCGGTGAACGCAACTCACCTTCGAGGAACTCTCGGTCGAAAGACTGAATTTGAACCTAAATCAATAAGGTAACGTCGAGGAAATGGAGTCGAACATCCGATAATGAGATTTGCAAAATGTTCAACAAATTCCAAGATCGAAATCGTGACGAATTCCAATACACAATTCAATTCGATCGAAAATATTCACGATGTGATAAGATCACAGCCAGCGACAGTCGAACTCCGATTGCGACCTATTCTCTGCCGTGACGAGCTCATTCATCTCCTTCCAGCCACGGCTTCCAGTAGGCGAGGTTCATCGAATGCGTTCCGAAGCGCTCTATCGAACGTCTCGCGTAGAGGTCGGTGGAACGTAAGCTCGAATTGATAGCTTCAATTTGAAACCGCGAGCCGGACCGTTCGTTTTCCCGCCGACGTGGAATTCAGAGCCCGACGGCGCACTATCATCGTTTTATTCAATTACTGCAGAGCGACTAATGCAGCGCGAGATCCATCAGCTGGCGAGGTCACCTAGCAACCTGAGCTTTCGCACCTGAGTTCGCAAAACCTCGCGGGGTTTTGCGGACAATCAGCGGGCGTCATTGACAGATAAGGGCGAGAGAAAACTTCAGCTCAAATGCGGACGCGGTTCGACTTTTCATTTCGATGGAATTCCAGCGGGAAGCCGTTTCTTCTTCGTTTACTTTCTCCGGTCTCTCCAGATGGACTCGAATCCGTCGGTTTCGGTCATTTCGCAACTCAAGATCCATCCGAGGTGAAAACGTTTTATTATGCGTCTGGACGGACGAGTGGCTGTGGCTGCCACAGTCTGGTTCGGCCACGTTCGGAGCAAGACAGGTCCGGGGAACACGGCCAGTCGACCGGGGTTGTTATTCCGTTAATTACTAACTTAGTTGTGTCCAGCTTTTCCCTCGTTCCATCTTGGTGGGCTCAGTGAGCTGTTCGCTTCGCTTATTCGCAACAGCAGAGCTTCGCCATGCCATCATCAATTTGGCTGTTCTGTTTGCTGACGGAAATAAAAAGCTAAGTGTCGTCAAGTGCGCCAAACATAGAATCTGCCGGGACGAGGTTGACTTGAAACTCCAGTGTGAAGTGCATGTGTTTCAGGAGAATTTCGCGGAACTGCTTCGAACAAAACTGTTGAGAAAAACCAGCCGCTGTCTCAGAAGGAGTGAAGCCAGGCGAAGCAGGTTGCGAAGAATCCTTTTGGCGGGAACTCTCCTGAGCAAGATTTAAGATGTTCCAAATCAATTCCATTACGCGTCAGGCCGAGTTGGAAGTTGACTCCTTCGCAATTCCTCAAAACTCTGAATAATCGAGTCTGGAAGTCGATTGCTTTCCCATCGATCTGTTTGTAGTTCAAGCCCTCGGGGGCAACAAGAGGAGACTTGGGGAATGAAAAGGAAACTCGGATGGAGGAAAAAAAATAGAGAAGATTCAGAAACTCTTCTCAACTCCGCCTAGTTCGTGCTGCCTTCCTGCCCTCTTCTCTTCTCCATTCCATCTTTGAGTGGCTTCGGCTTCCGAAGCCCGATAGGCTCCGAACTCGATAAACTTGTTCCTACTCGAGCTCGATGAGATCTTCGAAGCGAAGGAACGGAGGAGATCTTCACTTCTATCGTGTTTTGCTCGACTCGCGGGAGACTCAAACGGAAGTTCTCGGGGACGTAATTGAAAAAATGGAAAAACTCCGATGAGAAAACACGTCGCTGCGCTTCTGAGCGGCCGAACGAGATCTGAATTTGCTAATTTTTCCAATTCCTTCTCTCCGCGTTCTCCTCGTTCCGTCAGCAGCTTGAAATTTTTCGCCGGAAGCTCACAACGCATCGTACCGCTCGCTTTTCGGCTCATCTACTGTGCGAGGTCACGCATATTCTTGAAGAATATCCAAGAGCGCTCATGTTTGAAGTTTTTGCTGTTGCTCCCATTGTTGCTAGCCGTTCCCGAAGGTGAAGAAGCAGTTCTTTTGATATTCGCATTAACGGTCGACGTGGCTGGCTCGCTTTTTTCTCGCCTCTTTGCTTATTTTCTCTTGAGTCTGAGAACATTCTGCGAACAGCTGCTCCGGCCATTTGCCGGAAATCATACCATCACCGCAACAGAGCAGCCTAATGATTCCACGAGCGGTAGCGGCCGCCGCGCCCCCTCTGGCGGCGAAAGGCGCCGTAACGGCTCGCGCCAAAACCGCCGGACGCTTCAATGGCGTCCCACCGAAGTCTCTCTTGCGAACGGGCACGAAGAGACTTGTTGATAAAATGATCATGGAAGTCAGTCTCGCCAACGCTGCAAAGGGTGGACGGATCGGCTGTGAGCTGATTCCGTGCCGAGGTAGTCGATCGTCTTGTTTGTGCACACGAAAAAGATACTTCCGTTCCTTTGGAGTCCTCTTTCGCGTGCATTTTGGCGATCTGTCGAAAGTGATACTCCGGAGTATCATCGTCGAGTTGGCTATAGGTTACGACTGCGGGCCAGAAAAGAGGACGATCAGATAAATTCAGGATCAATGTTCACTGATGAGAAAGGCCACTCTACTCCTGAGGGAAATCTTCTTGCATTCATCCTTCAGGCCAAGCTCTTCTGCTTTTTTCGTCGGCGTCCGCTATGTATCGAATCGAGTGCGTCTTCCCCAAGCTCACACCAAAACTTTCGCGTGTCTCTTCGTTCGAGAGCAGTCCTCTCTCCTTACTGCTTGATCTTAATCCTCTATCGTTCCATCTGCCACACTTCGATCCGCGCTCCGCTCGTTGGTTTACGAATTCGCATTGAAGAAACGCGAAATGAAAAAACCCTTTACCTTTTCTCGTTTGAACTCGCTTCTAGGGTGATGTTTTACGAAATCATGGTCGAGAAATCAAGTTCAGGGAAGAGCGGAAGGGCAAACGAGGCGATGCGGCACCACGAGCGAGGCACAAGCTATTGTAGAAGCGTGGGAGGACGACATATTCCTAGGAGCGTCGTTCCAGCCGGCACGCTTCATAAATATTCCGCCTCCATGCATTCATTCGAGGCTCATCTTGGCTAGGCCGATTACGATTCTCCTAACTATTAACACAACGGGGGAAAGAAAGGCGCGATAAACCGGGAGCAACCCGAAGAGGACTCTTTCGTCACACGGATGTCATGAATCATGAACAACGAGATATCGTCGTGTGGTGTGATATGCGTGACTCAGTTAGTTCGTCATTCATTCCCTGCTTCCATTTATTTATTCATTCATTCATCCATCAACTCTGCTCGTGCTCTAATCTCGACGACCGAGTTGACTTATGCAGCTCTCAGCAGCTCGGATCGCTCCGACCGGATATCTCAGTCTTTCAGTTAGGCGGACGGGAATCGTCTTCATTAGCCAACCAAATTAATGCTGATCTTTTATCGGACCAACGAAGAAAAAAACGACTCGTCGTGATGCAATAGACAACGCGCGCCAAATAGACCAACATGTTGTGGAGCCTCCTCTGATGGTGATGTTGTGATTTACTGAACGCAAGTAACGCATCGCAACCATAATGGAAATCACAATCCACCGAGACCGGTTATTAGAGGTTTCGAAACGAAAGATATTCTCCGGTGCGCACCGGACGGAGTAACGATCGTATCCGTATCCAACGATCGGCGGAAGAAGGAAGGTTCGAGCGTTGCCGAGTTAAAACGAAAACAGAGCGCCGCCGGATCAAAATGCGAGGAACAGAGGAACTGTTAGCACCGAGAGATGAAAGAGCCGTGGATGCCTTTCATGCTTGCGTGTTCCGCGTCAAACAGAGAGGCACGACGAGGTTAGGAAAAGCAACGAGAAGAGCTCCATGCTCAGGAATGAAAAGAGGAAAAGAGACGAGCGAAGAATAAAAGGGTAAGAACGGAACGGGGAATAAAATAGAGCACGCGGGGAACGAGAGCGTCAAGATAGAGTCATCCAATATTGGTTTATTGATATTAGGGTAAATTACAGACACAGACGTGAATGGAACGAGGATAGAGAGAAGAGATAAAGTCAGAAAAACAGGAAGAGTACACGAGAGACGGGATGAGCGCTGGGACAAGCAATAGAATATCTTTGGACTGATGATGATGATGCTGCTGCTCGGAGGGAACAGTCGAGCCTTTCGTTGACGCGCGACGTCATCCCTGAGCTTTGAGTCTGTCGTTCGTGTTCCCGCTCATTCTCCCTCGTTAGCCCGATTCAGTGATCTTCTCTTTTGCTTTCCGCTTTCGAATTCCCAGAGAAAATCGGTCGTGCTTCCCACTCGGCGCGCTTTTTCATCGGAAAGAATGGAGAACAGGCAATGAATTGAACTGACGATAGAGCGGAAACCCCCATCCGACAAGAGAGACATGGTCCATCAATATTTCGGCGTATCCATGGGAATTTGTGCGTGAGATCAGAACCATAATATCTACTGAGCGAAGTTGCTCTCGGCCGATGACACTGGAACGTATCCCGTTGTCAATGAAATTTGTTTACCGACTCTGGCTTCCTCTCCATGAAGGTCTTCGAGTTCTGTCTGAGTTCGTAAAGAAAGTCAGTCATTGTGTCCGGAGTCTCCTCTGTCTCCGGAAGAATTCATGCGTGGGAGGTACAGAGAGCGAGCATCGAAACCGAGGTTTCGTTTGGATCTTGCTATTGTTGCGTGGAGCCACGCGCAGCGCCGCTGAGCGTGGGCTCCTCATGCAGGTATTGAGCCTGAGGCGATTCGTCTACCTAAGCCCGTACACGTCCTTCTTTCGTATCGGTGCCGGCTGTTTTGCGGTTCGCCTCCCTCTACACTGTTCCGACCGACTGGATAGCTGCTTGATTCAAATCTTGTGCGTCTAGTTGGCGACCGACCGAAGGGCTGAATGGATAGCAACTTCTCAGCATCTTTGATGTCTTCCGATGTGTCTCCCTAATAGGGTACTGGGAATTACTTGATGTTGTCAACATTATCTGCTCCGATCGAACGTTCTGTCAAGTCACTGATCCATCCGATGAATCTTTACCCAGATCTCAGAAGTCAAACTCAGTCTTCCCGTGGTGGAAAGCTTGCCAAACGAGTGACAGCTAGAAGCGGACCACATCAACGACTGCATGACAAAGCTGTCTTGGCGGTAAAAAAATCGTCAGACCTCCCCTCGTCCGTGCGTTTCTCGATTGGGATCACGATCACGTTGAATACAGTTCCAGTGCAACTGAAGGTGGAAGTGAGTCGATTTTCTTGATGTACTTTACCGTCTCCTTTTCTTCACTACGATCCTAGCATACTGCGTCCCCTCGAGCAACTGCTGCCACAACTACCGCTGTTCACTTCTTCTGCTTACGATGCGAATATTAATGATGGCGCCGTTCGCTTTGCGTTTTTCTCAAAGACTGCAGCCGCGAGCGCTCAAGTCGGCACCCGCCTGCTCACTCTTGCCGTCGCCGTCTTCAAAGACTCCGAACTCGAGTAAAAAATCCTCAACTTGAGCACGAGCACACAAACGAAGAAAACAGGCAGTCGAACGGGGGGACGAGTGTGAATTCTGAGATCCCTCTCCCGAGAGAAAGACATTGACGATAGTTTTTCTCCCTCAGAAAGCGGGGCAAAACTCAGTCATTCGGATCTGACAGGTTGCTTTGTGCTCGACATGTTCCCTCCTCAGGACAGGTTCCGGAGCAGACTTGAAAAGTTGTTGCGTTCAACAACGACAAAGTTCGAGACTGATCCCCACCCACGACGATGAGAAGACGAATCGAGGAAAAGAGGGAACGAGATTGGATTGAACGGTGGGTAGCCGTGGTCGCTCGACGAGTGAGCGCCACTCTGACCGATTCGAAATGGCTGTGAGTTCGAGGGCCGCGAAACCAATCGGGACGGAAGTTTTACGAGAAGGTAGTGGTTTCTGAGTTCGGAAGAAGTGAGGAACCTCACGCTTGAAGTCATCTTCATCTTCTGATAACGAGCGGTATGAGCGGCAGGAAGTTCGACTTTTTTCAAGTGAGAGGAAGCATGGCGTTAAAGCATAAAAACTGCAAACGAATACTTCTCAGCGGGTGATACAGGGACGAATATCGCGCTTAAAACAGAAGCCCCGAGACGAACGGATAGCAGCCGCGAAACAGTGTTCTTGTATCCTTCCCTCTTTCCAATTCTTGAGAGAGGTTTCGGCACGAACGAAGATGAAGGCAATCAGTCTCCTTCACGATGGCTGAGATTGAGCTCATCGTCAGTAGAAAACATCGAGTCCTCATAAGATCCTCTTTGCGAAAGAGAAGCCTCGGAGCGAGTCAGCGGATGCGGAAAAGTACAATCTCGAGAATTGCGCGTGATTGGTAAACATAGTCGTGAATTTGGATCAGGTAAACCTTGTATTAGAGAAGTTCATTACACGATGTAAAATACTTAGATGTCTTTTCTTTTGACTTTTCTGTACAGTCTTCTCGGAGAGAGTAACGTATTCGGAGAGGGAAATAGTTATGCAAAGAATGAAAGCGTCCCACGAGGGCAGACTCAAACAAATCTGAAAATCAAGGCGGCAGCGCGCGAAACATCTAGATGACGTTGTCGAGGCCCTGAGTCCCTTCCTGAGAAAAATCCCACCGAATTTCTTTCTCCGGAAGATTTTCGCCCCTCGTTCTTCTCCTCATTCCGCTTCTGCATTTTTCAAGTTAGCTAGTCGGGCAAGCGAGAGAGGTAGATAGAGTACCGCAGCAAAGAAAGCCGGAAAATGGAGACGATGCGTTTGCCAAGCCCCAATGGGTCAGCCCAGTTTGGGGCTGGGAAGCCTGAGCAGCCGTTGTAGCAGAAGAAGCAGAAGCACGGAAGCTTTCAACGTTGATGCCTTGTTACAAATCTCGGCTTTGGAAAGTCCCCCGAACTGCGCCGATTTCGAGTCAGAAATCTCGGATAACTAGGGCATCTATGAAGTCGCTTCTGTGTGAACAATTACGCCCACTTCGGAGCGGAGGAATAACTCTCAATCCCTCGACTACTCGAAGAGACAATTGGTTCGAGAATTCCTCACCGAGTTTCATTTCAAACCGTCCCCGCATCGTCCCAGAACTCAAGACGAGCGCAACTTCGCCTCTGAATCCTGAACATTTACCATCGGAAGCTCGTGAGCGAATCCCCGCAAACAGAACTCGCGAGTGAAGAATGAATCTTGTTTAGGGAGTGTCTGCGTAACCGTTGTTTGCCGCTTCCTCTCAATTCGTCTGTTTGTCCACGATGGCAGCGGGACTGAGGGAAATTTTGCTTCAAATTTAAGTATCATCTGCTTTGCTATGCACCCCAATGGGTGGGTCGCAGACGGTCGGCCGGTACGCCGCCGTGGGGGAAAGTCTTTGTCCGCTCGTCTATTCGTTCGTTCACTCACTTACTCCACTCTACTTCGGTGTTTCTTCTCTTCTCGTCTACCGTCCGAACTGTATCCTTTACCATGCCGACCGTGGTCATCTGTCCTGGTGGTCGTCGTTGTTGTGTGTTATATTATGACCATGATCGTCAACTGGCTGGTCTCACCAGTGACGTCAGTAATTCTCGGATCCAAAGCCGTACATTCAGAGAACGAAGCCTCACCGTACAAACTGTGTTTGTTCTAGTATTTTAGAGCTCTAGTAGTGGAACCTTATATCATCCGTGTAGATTTCCAAGAGCATTCTCCTTCGATTTATTTTCGACCACATCACCTGAGAATGTAATATAATTAGGCCGTCTCACCCTCTAATCGAGCTAGCTTCAGCCCCTGGAGCAAATCCAGGAAACTTCTGGCACCAGAGCTGCAGAGCTCGATTGCAAAATCTATTCGTTCATCCCAAACAGACGTCAGCTTCAATTAGGAGAACGTACTTCAAACACTTTCCTCGTCCTGACCTCGAAAAGAAAGCATGACAGTCTCTCGGAGACCCCGGGAAACCCGCGTGTCTGGTAAGTCAGACTTCACGATCTTTTCGAGCGACTCACGGCTCCTCTCTTTGCTCATGGTCAATCCATGTCTTTTTGTCAGAAACGGCGAATGGGAACCGTCGTCGATGTAGCCAGCCAGCCACAGAAGCTGGTCCGATCTGCCTCGTTTCAAGATGGCACAAATGTTGTTGTGGTGCTACCGATCCAATTCTGTCGCTCCGAGCACTCAGCCATCCAGTCGGCTCTTGTCGTCTTACGTTATATCGTCCGCATTTACGATTTTGGTGCGATCGAAAGTCGTCGTTGCTTTCGCCGTAGCTTCGGCTGGTCGGCGTTGATGGAAAACGAGAAGATTGGGAGAACAAACTGCGTTCAGTGGAGCTCGCGCAAAAGTTAATATAAGTCAAGCTGCACTGTATTTATGGTATTGACAGCGCGGAAGAGAAATAGGGGCGGATCCGGCCGCTGCTACTGCTGAGGCAGCTCCTCTCGTTGTGGTGGAGGATATGGAGTCCGCCGCCCCAGCAGCAGCAGTGGTGAGTTGACGGCAAAATGTAATAAATATATGAAAATAGCAAGAACGAATAGATGGCGAGCGAACGGACGAAGGGAAAGAAGAAACGACTGCGAGCAAAGCGCGGGAGACATCGTCGACGTTTACGTCGTAGGTGACGCGGAACCAGGAACAGCGAAAGAGCATAGACGACGAAGACGCAGAGAGAGAGAGAGGAACAAGAGGATGACACCAGCTGCTCTCGACGTCTGGTCGAAAAGCAACGCCCAATGTGCGCGACAGACAGGACAAGAGGCCCGGAAGTCGACTCTCAATCGAGACAGCTAGATAAGATGACTTGCATGAGAAAATGGGGGAACGGAATTTATTTTTCTTCGAGGAAATTTCACCAGCCCCAATCGATGAAGCCAAGCAGCTGAGCTCAAAATGAAGACAGTTCAGGCAGCGAACCCGGATCAGTTGAGATGGGAACGAGAACGAGGCGGAGATTGGGACGAAGTGCAGGAAACACGCCCAGCTTCCGACCAGTGATTAAAAGTCGCCGGTCATCGTTTTGCTTCGGGATTTCATATTTTTTCCCCTCATACTTGACTTCAAGGGAGGAAAATATTCCCGTGGGCCACAAAAAATCAGCGTGAGAGGAGGGGAGGGGGGGGAGCAGAGGAGCGGAGACAATCTTGGGCACCGCGGGTATGGAGAGAGAATTGGGTCCCTCTGCAAATGGAGAGAACCTTCTGGAGGGGACAAAATGGGAAATGAAGAAGGAGAAGGAAAACGAGCGATTTATTTTCGCGCAGCCAAAATCTTGTCGCCAGTCGAGAAAAACGAGTTTCACTTGTGTGGGGATGGATTCACGCAAGAGATCCAGACGACAGAGCATGGGGAGAAGAAGGGGCGCGATCTCCGTCGTCGGGGGAGCTCGAAGACCCTTCCTGTCCAACCCTAGCCAAGCAGGCAGTCAGTCAGTCAGTGTGCCGACCGAGCAACCAGGAGCCTGACGGAGTCATTGGACTGGAAGCTCGGAGCGCGACAAGCGACTTCGAGACGACGACGGAGACGACTTTTCCTCGCTTCTCCCAAGCCTCACAGCCCCAATGGTGCGAAGACGGAGATTGAGGCGCGGCGCGGGCAATGCTAGTCATGCCAGTCAGTATTCTTCGAGTAAAGCCGTCGCTTCGAACGACTGCGGAGACGGTGGCGGTTGGCGATGGTAATTTCACATCGGGTTCAATGAGGCTTTGGCAAAGAATCGTTTCCATTCTCGCTCGAACGACAATTTGACACTCGAATCGTTTTTGATGTCAACCGCCTAGAAAGCTTTTCAGCCGCGCGCGCTCGCCTGCCTGCCTGCCCGTCAGTCTGTCGGTGAGAAGTCCAAGTGTCGGACAGACGTAGATTTGGACCCACCTCCACCGTTATAGCCGTTCTTTGTGAGAAATCCGAGACTTCGATTCAAGGAAAGGAACCAGATCACCACGGCTGCACCCCTTCACGACAGCGCAGCGGCAACAAACGAAACACGCAATTATCGAAATCCACAATGAGGAAGTACAAAATGGCTTTGGGGCTCCTGGAGACGACGGATGAGTACAATTGAAAAATGACATCAGAGAGAACTTGGAGGGAGAGAATGCTCGGTCTCATTTGATGACATCTTCATTGAGAACCTGACATCTGAATGAATGGACAAAGAGCTGCGCAATCTGTCGGCCGCATCGCTGTCTGCCTGCCTGCCTGCTCGACTGCCGACAGCATTCGAGAGCGTGGGTGTCGCTCGAAAAACAAAATCCATAATTCCCAACACGAGCGCTCCCCGCCTCTAAGTCACCACTCAGATAAGAACGACCCATCCGGGCCGGTGGGGCGTCTAGTTCGCGTCCTCTTCCATCGTTTTTCCTCGACCGGTCGCCCGGCAGGCGTGCGCTCCCGAGGGATTCGTGTCGAGATACACACCTGTCTTTGATACAACCAGTCTCACCTTGCCACCGTTCCCGCTCTCGCCAAAGAACCCCGTTTGATGGCGTTGAGCTCGAGCTGTAGTCATTCGCAGGTTTCGGTTTCTCACTGAAACTAGCGTGCGCTTGGCCGGAGCTAACTTGCATATTCCGTGCTCGTTCGTTTGTTCGTTCTTTCGCTCGCTTAGCTTACAACTCGTTCACAATCAAATGAGGTAAGCAGCTGTGAAATTGCCTTTCGACGGCCGGCCGGTCTCCCCAGTTGCTGCGGATGAGTTCGGAGCAAACCGACGGAAAGGTGACACATGCAAGCTCCATCTGAGGGATCGAACCCTGCGTAGATAGACAAGCGAGCTCATCGTCGGGGAACTCTCAGCCACCGGCGGATGTAGCGATGACTTTAACCTGGTGTTGACATCCGGGCCCGAGAACACATCTGCTGTGCTGCAATCGAGCAGCTGTCTGCCCCAGGCATGCGCGTTGCGAGCTTCTGTGTTTTGGTCGACGAGCGGCGGCGTTCGCTGAGTCGACCAATCAATTCAGGCATCAGGAAACCTCGACGTTCCGGCACCGATTTTGAAGAGGAACCGACGACATCTGGACACAATGGATACCTTCGAGCGACGGAAGATTCGAACGATGGCGGTTTCAGCATGGATTTCTGAGGTGGATTGTGATCGATCGATCGATCGATCGATCGATGGAGAGAAAGAACGTCTAGAGAGCAGCCGCGAGCCGGATTCAGCGAAACATAACGGGATCAAAGCATCCTCGATTGCATTCTTCATCGACGTCGCCTCAGGCGGAACCGTCTCCAGCTCGGGCTTGCCTTCGACCGAAGTTTCAAATTCCTGGGAATCTGTTCCACTGGACGGAAGTCGATGACGATACCCGGGCGGTCTCGGTGGAGATTCAGAACGATGAATCTCCCAGACAGGGTGAGTTCGACTCATCGAGAAACTTCGATCGCCTCGTTCGATGTCGGAGTTTCATGTTCCTGTCCTCGTCAACGAGAACGAGTTACACGACAAAAACCAAAAGCACCAGTTCCCGCTCCGGATACAGAGTGAAACGCTTCTCAAGGGTGCTCTTGGTCAAATGTTGATGAGCAACGTCGCTATGCGGCCGTAGGGTCTCCACAGTCGTTCTCGTCGTCACCGTGTAGGTAGGTAGATGTGTAGGTGTACGGAAGGCTTATGGGGGGGGGGAGGGGAAAAAGAGTGGCTGGGGAGGGGTTCAGGAGATGGTTCCAAGTAATCTTAGTGTACGATGTGACGACCGGAGACGGCTGCTCTCCTCATGTCGTCGACGTCGTTTGATGAGCTGCCTACATCTCGCGGCCACGTCGTTCCGCTACGAAGGGAACAAAACAAAAAAGAATTTCAGCAGGTGCTACAGGAGCGATGGTTATCCGCTCTGAAGGTCGGGACATTGTCTTCTGGACAGACGCAAAGTTCTCAGCGTTGTCGAGAACAGCAGCTGAAGAGAGACCGTCGTCGCTCGGCCCATAGAAAAGTAATTAGGATCCACCGTCCACGTTTCTTTCCTTCGGTGGAGAATTAGCGAGCCGGTCAGACGAGCACAAAAGGATTCCGTGGGATTGCTGCGTCGAGGTCTTCCTGTCGTGGATGGACCGAGAGCGTAGAACCGAAAATAAGCTGGAATACCATCTCGCCGATCCGGTTCAGGATCTTCCGGATCAGCCCTTCTTCCGGTTCATGTTGAGGCTTTCTTCGCGAGCTAACGATATCGTCTGGCTTGACACAGTCGTTAGTTTCGATGCGCTCGCTGCTCTATTCAATAGTCGAGATAACGACGATATACGATATAAAGTATTGGCCTCTAATTTATAAGGCGTTTATTTTTTACTTAGACGCTTCTTCCCTTCGGCAACGTCCTCCCACGCGCTTTCGTTGTTAGGAAAACCTTTTTATGACTCCTAAAAGGCGAACTGATGTAACAGCAGATCTTCTTCGTCATGCCTTGCCTTGCGAAGGCAGACAAACTGGCTGGCTTCCGCCGTCGTCGACTCCGTTGTTCTCCGTTTCCTCTTTTTGGCGTCTAATAAAATTATCCCTGAGGGATATTGCTCGCTTGTTAGCGAAGCGATCGGCCGAGAAACTACGAGGAAGCCGGAGACGCCTCCGGGATTCAAAGAAGGTTAACCAGCGATCAATCTCGCCCTCCGAACAGGTTAGTTTGCGTTGAGGCAAACTCCATCCTTGCCTATCACGCAAGCAGCTCGCTTTTTCCGAAAAGGAATCTTCCGGAAAAGTTATGCCACTTCAATCGCAATACCACTCGCTCTCCTATGAACACTTGACGGAGTTTCGAAAAGCACAGATTCCTTCGTAGAGTCTCTGCCGTGTCTCGACTTGCGAAAGATGCCGCGACGAGTCATCAGTCTTCTCCTGTGTGTGGTAACCCGATACTTCGCGCCAAAACCATCGACTGATCCTGTCTCCGCGAACAAAGCATGGAATTCCTTTTAACAAACACGGGTACGTTTGTGCGCACGTACGTGCGTGCGTGTAAACGCAAAATCTAACGCCGGGTGTCTGCTTCCGCATCGGCTTTCGAGTCTGCCAGAAAGCAAACTCCACCAAGGCTGAAATCTCTGCTGACTTTCAGACAAAGACTCTTTTACACGGCGCGGCGTCCTATGTAAAAGAGTTGCTTCGTTGCTGAACTCGTTGTCGCGAGTCAACGTTTGCTTTTGTGTCTCTCGAATTTCAGTTCAGAGACCAACAACATCAAGGGAGGATTACGAAGGTATTTTTCATTTTACATCCGGAACGCATCTTCGAGTCCTCAATCCGATTTCAGCGAGAAAGCTTCAGATCCAGAGTCGTTTCCCGTCGGTGACGTCAAAAATTATGTCAACACGAATGTTCCGGTGGAACTGAATCGAGGAGGTAGGAGGTCATCTTCCGCCACGCGTCTTTAGAAACATCGAGAGTACGTGTCCACGGCGGCGCGGCGTGGCCGAGGTGATTGAAAAGTGTGGTTTCGTGTAGTCCTACAAGGCCTTCCTTCGGGGTAAGAAGTAGAGGTTTCAATCAGCCGGCCTCGACCGACAGTGATTGACATCGAAGTCCTTTGAAGTTGTGCGCAGTGACAACATACCTCGTTGATGTGTCCTCCTTTGCTACACTGTTATCCAGTCATTGGGGAGAGGTATCGCGACGGAAAGTTCATCACCTCAGCAGAAATTCCGATCGAGATCAGCGGCACACTTCACGACACAGAAACCAATTCGCCGGGAAAATCACTTTGTCCTCAGGTTTTCGCTTTTATTTCAAGGTGACGGCGTTCGTTTCACACAACAGATCGAAAGTTCGCACTTTAGCCAATCTGTTGCTATTCAGGATGAATCTCAAGAATGGAAACGAGCCAAGGGCTGAGCATCGGGCTCGAGTTGCACTCTGCTTCGTAGCACGAGCCGAACTGCGCTCTGGGCCATGCATCGGTGTTGTGGTCTTGAGCCTGAAGCGAGAGGCCACCGACAGAGAGGAATGAGCTCCCTCTGGTGGCGCTCTGAACCCAACCAAGGGACCTATGGACCGTTTCATAGCGGACCTCTGAGTCTCGGACGGGACTGTTCGAGTGAAAGAGAATTCACAATGGAACTGGGCTTGTTAGCCGGTTTGGGGAGGAAATACTTTTCAGAACCTTCCCTGAGCTGCGGTAGGGGTCTTCCTCCTGCCATCCACACCAGTATGCGGCAACACTGGTCCCACCGAGTTCTTGACAAGATATTTCAGCGAAGATTCGAAATTCGTCAATAGATCGAGGAATGATTCCTCGACAGACTCTGAGATCTTCGTCCTCACAGCCATCGCAACCTTCAACGCCAATACCTTGGTTCCTACCGCGACCGACGTCAACTACCACTTTTGCCACGGAACACCGCAAGGCCAAAGTAAATGCCGATACCCTCTCTGCTAGAAAAAAATCATCAATAGTATCGGATTATTGAATGCCACCGCGACGGACGAACCTGCAGACCGTTTGGTCGTCGTTCGATCGGACAACTCAACACCGAAGGCTGCGCTGCGTGTGATCCTAAGTGTGTATTCTAAAAACAGGATAGAGCTGTTCTCCTTCCTATTGTCGGTGGCTCGTCATGTTCACCGTAGTTGTCACCCCGCAGAACTATAATTACCAAACGAGCGAGTCGAGCCGATACGAGCCGTCGGCCCACCAATCCCTGTGTCTGTCTGTCTGTCTGTCTGTCCGCCGTCCAGTCAGTTGGAAGGGTAACTACAGCGCCTGAGGCTTTAATTTCGATAGTTTCTCTACCTTGATCGAGTTTGACTTTTCGAGCTGGCAAAGCAGTCTCTGATGGTGGCGGATCTTGCCCTAAAATCGTTGACTACGCTCTCAAATCATTCAAACCTGGCTTCGCCCACTCGACAGATAGAGTTTCATCTGACTGAGGGAGAGGAACAAACAAGACGGATAGAGGATTCCCGTTCGGGAACAGAAGAGGGAGGGGAGGCGAAAAGAGATCCGAGGACGACGACGAATCAGCGAAAAGAATCAATCTAAGTAGCTCGTTCCCTTGAACTCGTGGGCGAGGTAGGTTTTGTTCAACTCGAGAACCTCTATGTCCGCTGTATCCACCGGTTTGTTCATTGAAGCTTTGGAAGGGCAGTCTGTAAACGAACAGAGATGTATTCAGAATGAAGTACAAAGAGGAAAGAGAAGACAAGAGCGAAACTTCAAACTAAGCACAATACGATTCCCCGCCCCCGAGACTTGACTTCACCAACGGCGGACTCGAATGAATCCTCTACTACCAATCAAATTTTCCTCCAACGAAATCAGTTCATTGTGATCGCTGTAGATGAATGAACAAGTAAAAGAAAGATATCGACCGAAGAGACATTTTGTAGCTTTTAAGGTAAAAGGAAAAGCGGAACCGGTCAAACTCATAAATTACCACCCGTCATTTATTTAGTCGTTCATTTACTCGTTCATGCTTATTCACTTGCACATGGCATTACAACCGTGAACTGAGCACTTCTCACGGAACGTCGAACTTCACTTCAGAGTTTTCATCATAAATAAAAGCATTTCTCGACATCGACTTCACGATTCTTTCCTCCAACTTCAAACCTCTTCTCAGCGTGTCTGCATTTCAACTTTTCTTCTTTACACACGAAGATGAGCACCATTGTTATTCCTACGAGAAATTGCTGTCGGTCCTCAGCAGTGCTGCTCGTCAGTGAACCAATAGAGCCGACGAGGCTAAAGAAAAACTGAATATCCGGAAGTGAGCTCCGGAGTCCGGAGCCGCTCCGGACGAGAATCGAAAGTTCTGAACGATTCAGTGACTTGTAGAATAGTTAGTGTTTCTGGCAAGGTGCGGACTCGGGTCCTACAATTGGTTTGTCGCCTAAAAGTTTTCGTAGTGGTGGATGAAATAGGGCAATTTCCTCGCCGTGTTGACGGTCTCCACCGATGCGTTTATGGTCTTCGTCAGAGCCGTCGGGCCGCACGAAAATACGCCGACCTTGCTCACGTACGCGTGTTGAGTCTGGACGAAACGGAGGAACGCCGTCATTTCGGGTCTGCCGAAATGATTGATAGCCTTCAGTCCCGTGAACATCGAATGATTCGAAATTCGCTGGAAGTGGTTCTCGCAAATGTACTGAAACGGCACAAAGAGAGAACGTCTTCGTTAGCATTTCCCGGAGCTCAGCAAGTGTTTCCCGTCGCTCGGTTCCCCTTCCGTCCGTCCGTCCGCCCGCCCGCCCGCAAGGAAGGCAGACGAAGCCTTTCGTTCTTCGCTCGGATATTATTCACCCCACTCTAAAATCTACAGGTGTGGCTGTGGAGCAGCTGCTCCCTTTTTCTGCTCGTCTTGTTTTTTTTTCTCCGTTCGTTCGTTCGTTCGTTCTCGAAATGGTTGCCGAAATAGCCGGTTCTGAGATTCGAACTCGAAGCGGAGAGTTTCGGCTGTCTGATAAGACTTCCAAAGTGTTTGCTCGAAAAACAAGCAGAGCACAATTCCTCCCCGAAAGGAAATCCAAAATACAGACCACGGAAACGGGTGAGTCGTTCACACGGGTCGCACTCACCAGCATTGTGGTTCGAAGATCGAACTTGTGGAAAAACTGCGTAATAAAAATGTGTATCTCGAGAACGTTCGTCACGTCCTTTCGCTCAACGTCACGTAGAACATCGATGAACCACTCGAAATGTTTGTGGGAGGGACAGATCCATAGGAAGTACACCTGTGGAGAAGTTATTTAAGTCATTCAGGAGAAAAATACAATATTATGAACAAAACAGAGGAGTAATGCAGGAAATTCACCTTTTTACAAGCGACTCCTGATTATCGATTTGTCGATGTTCCGAAGACCAAGTCGTTGAGGATGGACGCGTAAGGAGTTACGCCGATGCCGCCACCCACCATCACGGCTACTTCGAATTTGTACCTAAGTAGAGAATGAAGCGTTGATTCGATTAGCGCTCTCTTGCTCTGTAGGTTTTTCCACTGTTTTCTTTTCTCGTTTCATCCTCCCGGCCTGTACGTCTGCTTTCGTGCGGATCTGTATGTTTTCCGTTCTGTGGTTGTAAGTGTGTGTGTGTGTGTTAGCGAGCGAGCATGCGTGCGTCTGTCTGGCTGGCTGACTGGCCGCCTGCTTGCCTGAGGCGAATTGAGGCAGGGAGACTTACCAATCCTGGTTTCCACCTCCAAAAGGCCCCTCGAGACGGATCTTGGGAGCCGCACGGTCGGGCAGGTTGTTTGGATCGAAGTAGTTTCGGAGTTTCCACGTCCAAGGGCCCTGGGCCTTGACGTGAACCGAGAGGAAGTTATCGTGGGGAGCTGATGTGAGCGTCAGCGAGTGGTACTCATTTGACCGGAATCCGGTACATGATATGCGAGCCTAGGGTTCAAGTTACTCGTTAGTTCCTCGGCTGCTCATTGTCCGCACGACTGACTGACTGCCCGTCCGTCCGTCCGTCCGTCCGTCCGTTCGTCTGATTCAGATTATCGGCTACCATAACTTAGGCTCAAGTGACGATGCCGACCACATCTTCGTGGGCGAAGACAAAGGACGAGCACGGAATGTGGACGTGGACGACGACGACGACGACAACGAATGCGCATCAAGGCGCGAAGAGTCTCCTCGTCTGTCCCGAAAATCTCATGGCAGCGAACCTGAGTGCAGGAGAAAGAGGAAAAAAAGACACGTACCCATTGACCGGAAAGATATTTGAAGCTCGGCGGTCGCGCAAACTTGACCTTGGTCACATCGCTGGGCAGCAGATCGGTTTTAAGGACTTCAAGCTCCATAAACTTTGTCTGGAGGGAAACGACCTTGTCAAGTACGAAGAAGATTCCGGGGATTATGAAGAAGATCCAGAAGCGGGGGCTCTGCGAACGGGGAGAACGAGATTAGCTGCGTCAGGTGGCGTCACCAAAACGGACGACGAGGGAGCACAAAAGCAGTAAAGGTAGCTGCTCCCACTCATCTCCCTCTTCCCCTCTACCCTTACCGTCCATAGCGGCTTGAAAGACGCTCCCTGCGCTGTCATGAAAAGCTGTCGACTGTCAATTCGTTGAAAGGAAAGTAAGAAGAACGAAGTAAGTGAGGGAAGATCGATGCCCGCGGATGACTCACCCCGGTCAACTTGGCTTGTCCTTGGAGAAGGCACAGAATGTAGAACAGATAGTAGAGTTTATGGGTGGACCAGAAGTAGCTGTAGGCTTTCTGACGGATCCTCGGATGGGCGAAAACGTAAATCACGCTTAGCACGACGTAGAGCGCGAGTCCGGTCGTTCCGGTGATCGTTTGGAAAACCCAGAAAGAAAACTGCGACTTGAAATCCGAGTCAAACTGCATCTCCTTCGTCATGCACCTCAGATGCTCAGCCGGTTGGGTCGAAACGTGGTAAAAGTTGATGTAGTGGCCCACCGTTTGAACAACTGCAAAGAGCCAATAACACTTAGATATGTTTGCGACGTAATAGACCTTCGTTGGTCCGCCAAAGCTCGCTCTAAACTCACAAGAGAACACGGCTCCAGTGTAGGCCACGATTTTGTGGAATTGCACGTGCGAGTCGAGCGGTATGTACTGTTGAATCGGTGTCTCTCGAATTTTCGTTATGAGATTCCTACACATCGTCAAGAGAAGCAAACTGTAGGCGAATGATAGAGACGCTGCCGATCCTCTGGTGATCGCGATTCCAGCGCCCATAACGTGACGAAGATCCATATGCTCCGCTTGATAAGCATAATCTGAGGAAATTCAAAATTTCATGGTTGTATTTCGGCGTTGCTCTATCTCGCCGAGGAGCGCACGCGACAGACTCTTCCGAGGAAAAAGTTTCCCCGCCACGGAGAAAGTGCAAAACTCACAGAAATAGCGTTCGAAGAATAGAACGAACGTCGTCACGTAGAAAATGAACAGGTAGAAGATGTGCTGACGGTTCTCCTCGAGGAAAGTTGCGATCTCATTCCACTTTTGAACCATCTTCGAAGGGCGAGGTTCGTAGTTCTGAGGGATTTGGAAAGAAGTCATACGAGCAACATTCGTTGATGTGTCCAGGAAGTTTTGGTTGGCTCCTAAAATTGAAAAGTTTCCCTCGTGTCAAACTCCATGATACTCCCACGTGTGCTCATCCAGCTGAACAGCTCGGAATAGTCACTCAGTTCCACAGCCTCGCAAATTCAACTTTCATATCTGACATTATCGGGTGCAGAGAGGTCGCGATCGCAGAGACCGCCTTCGTCACGAACTCGCGTAGGAGGGATGATTATATTGAACGACAGCGAAAATACGAACGAAACGCCACTGATAATTCCGATTATTATTATTCGTCGTCGTCTGAATGAGTCGAGCTCAATCAATTACCGTCTCGTCTCAAAGCAAAAGAGATTCCCAGACACAAAAGTCCTAAATGGATTAATATAATTTCTCGTCGTGCGACGCGGCCTACCCTTGCAGTCGAGTCCGATGGCGATGAAATCACCACGATACTCCTTCATGATTGCCTTGAAGTCGTCGTAATCGAGTCGATCCTTGTTTTCCAGGCCAGCCGTCGCGAACATTCCCTGAATGATTTCCATCGTCTGGTGTTCTGTCAAAGAGTTTGCCTTCGCGATGTCGACGAGCGATCTCAACATCTTCGTCAGCTCCTCTTTGTCAATCTCGCCGTTGCCGTCGTTGTCGCACATGTCGAAGATAATGCGGAACTTGTCTTCGGATTTTCCTCTGAAATGAAAGAGAGAAGTGATTCGTCTCCCTCCATCTGATTCACTCAAACTTCTCTGCTGTTTCGAGCCGCACAAATTCGGTTGCATCGGGCCTCTGGTGGTAATGTCTGTTATCAGAAAAGTCTTTCTCGTCGCTTGCGGCGTGCGTGTTTGTATCTGTTTTGCCCGCGTCAAAGGAAGGGCTTCATCACCACCGCCTCTCCACTATTCTCGTCGCTACCCCGACCCCTTCAGCGCTACAATCACTGACGCCAATGAAGAGCAGATGGAAGCTTACGGCTGTTCCAAACCGAGTCCGCGAGGAGTGTTCTCCCCCCTTAGTCAGCTGGCCGCCATAGGAACGAGCTCTTTATCAAAATTAATTACGATTACTGTCATGAAACGCTCTGATGTTCTCCTCCGGCATTTCGGGCAGGATTCGTGGGCCGAATCGACAGGAGCGGGGTCCTGGTGATTTCAGCAGAAAATTCCCAGTTGCTCAAGGAAATTGAAGAGTTGTTGATTCGGTCCCTCGTTCGTTCGTTTCTCCTCTATCTTTATTGTTGTCGTCGTCACTGCCGCCGCCGTCATCGAGCAAAGGGTTGTCGACATGCCGGCTGTCATTTGCCCCAGACAAAGGAGTAAGTCGCGCCCTCTCGGAGGACACGGCCATCTCGTCGCAGCTGCTATTCCTCTGCCTCTGTTCTCCTTTTAGATGGAGTTCGTTGAGACTAGCCGGCTGACTGGCTGCTTGGCTGGCAGGGAGAAAGAAAGAAAGAAAGCTGGATGGCTGCTTCCACCGCAGCCGCCACCACCGCCGCCGTGGCAGAGGGACGAGCATCATCCCCTACTCGGGTTACAAATTACAGCACGGATGAAGACGCCACGAGACGAGGAGAGAAGAACTTCTAGGATCACGAAGGAGAGAAGAACGATGCGACAAACGAGACACACCATGATAAGAACGCATAGCATGGGGCTTCCGAAACGAAACGCGGAAAAAACGGAACGAGCTGGAACTACGGCGACTCGGAGAAGCCGAGGAGAATATTTACAACAGAGTAGCTGTAAACAATCCCTATATTTTGCTGTCAGGCGGCGCGGCCGGCGTCTGCATAGATCTCGTTGAATATGTTTCCCTTGACTTGTTTTCCTGCGAGGATCGTCTCGAGAGGGCAGTAGACAGGGTCCGATGAGACACGATGATTGGTATGCGGCAGTTGCTCGGACCGAAGTTTGAGAAGCCGAGCGGCGAAAACAGATGCGCGACAAGGTGACATGGTTCATAATACACAGATCGGTGACAAACGGCATCCGAAAGTGGATACGAACAACTTGTCGACAACTCGTCACTCCGAAGGAATATTTGTCGCACTCGGGGAGTCGAGATGTCGGAGGAAGCGGATCATCGAAGACTATTTTTGCGCAAATATGAATCGTGGACGACCTTCACGATTCGCCGAGGAAAGTTCGAGTTCGGGAGATGAACAGACGGCATCGAGTCCGATTGGAATTTCGTTCGCATTTTAAAATGGAATCAAAAACCCGGTGCGACTCGAGGGCGTTCGCGAGGTTCCCTAGACGTCGCGTCTGGAAATCTCATGGCGGCTCGTAGTGCGCGCAGGTAGCTCGAGTTCGACAGCTGTTTCTCACCTCGTAAAGAGTACGACCGTGTCGAGGAACTCTTGGAATGAAATTCGACCGTCCTTGTCCTTGTCAACGCAGTTGAACATTTGTTTGACGAATAGCGAGTCGGGTTTCATGCCCAGGGCCTCGGCGAACTCCTTCTTGGACAACGAGGTCCGCATTACCATGATGACGTCGTTTCCAACTTGTTCGAGTTTCCTCTTCTCGCCTGGTTTGAGTCCGAAAGTCTGAAGAATGCATGAGAAAAATTAGAGTCAGCAGAGAAGATGCGGTTCAGGTTCACTCGAGGCACTTTGAGCGGAGAAAGCAAAAAAGAGGATCAGCAGCGGAGAAGTCGTCGGACGACTTCCGAGTCCCAACCGTGCTGTCAGCAGGATTCGATTCGAGGTGACTGACTCGCGGGAAGGGCTGCACAACCGAGCGAAAGAAGACTCCGCATGTGTTCCGCGCGGAGAATCCGCTCGCCTAATTCATTATGAAACAGAAAACGGAAAAACCAAGTGAAAGGTTGAGAAGGCGAGTTTAATGCATTCACTCACCAAAGCGTAAGCTTCCCTGAAGAAGTGCTCGAGTCGCTTCTGGCGTTTCTCTTTCGTCTCGGCATTGGCCAGCATCAGTTCGCTGGAACGAATTTAGGCAACTTGAGTTACAATATTTATTACTCGAGTTTTTTGCCGCCCTTTCTGACGAGCCGGTGTTCGTCCGCTATGCAGTTAGCCGGAGTGCATCATAGTTTGTCGCATTATTTAACAAAAATAGAACGCGGCCGTACAGGCTGTGTGTCAGCTCGAGGAGGTCATCTTGTTAAATGCTCGGACCTTGTCCCCAAGATACCTCTCTCGACTAAAAGCCGACAAATAGAATTGCTTCTTGTGAAGTTCTATCATGCTAATGGTAGTTTTGAGTCCTCGAAGCTGAATTCCTAGATCACTCACCGACTTGTACTCATGCACTCCATGGTCTTCTTGTGTTCGAGCAAGAATTTCTCCAACTTGCTCAAGAACTTCTTCCGAGAGTGTTCGGAGTCGAATTGAAGGACCTGAAAGTTCGGATGTAAATGAGAAATTTTCCAAAAATTCGGGAGTCATGAAGGCCCAAACTAGGTAGCGGAAATCGTGAGCAGAACGGGAAAACTGGAATTTCTCATTGTTAATTCTTCGCTTCCGACTGAGGGAGATGAGGAATAAAGCGAAAATTGACGCAACACATGATCGCTGTAAGTGGCTAACTTCAAGCTCGGAGCACAACTCGAGATTTTCTGCAGCATGTCTGAATTCGAGTGTTTCGCAAAAAAAATCTGCCAGTCAGCTTGTTCGGTTACGAAAGTGCACGTTTTCTCGTCCCGATACGTATCACCGAGTTATGACATCTGCTCGCAGCAGACATTCTCGATAGCCGCTTTCAAGTGAGCATCGACATGAATCTAGAAAACATATTTTAGCTGTGACATCTGGTCCGAAGAGATCGTATCGGATTTATCAGAGCACGAGAGTGCGACTCTTCCATTCAATCCGAAGCGAGCTCTTTACGAAATGAACGGCGTCCGTCACCTGGCCTTGAGCTCGATGCAAATTCATCCCACCACACGCGTAATCAATCCGCGGTGAGCGATCTTGCAATCGTTGAACAGAGCTCGTGCGATCAGAAGAAGTGTTTTGAGTGAACAATTGGGAGGTGACGGTACGGGGGAGAGGAAATTGAGGGGGAAGGGGGCGATGTCAAGGTCGGAGGCAATCGATCCTTACCAAATCATGATCCATGGGGCTCCTGATCAAACACATCGGCTTTCGAGTCGTGTCCGAGGTAACCTGAACGATGAGTTGAGGGACGCTCGAGAACGAAACTTTGCGGAGCTCCTCACCCTTCCTGTTGACGGTATAAACGCTCTCGTCCGGCCCGATCTTGACTTTGACAAATCGCTTGTGGTTCTGGTGCAGCCATTCCTTGACATCTGTTGAAACGCAACGAAGAAACGAAGAGGAACACTTAGAGCGGGAGCGGCGATAACGAAAATGACAAACCTGACAAATCGGATCGAGCGAATGAGCGAGCGAGCGATAACTGAGGCTCGATCGCTCGAGCCATCAAACGAACAATGATAAGGAAAGCGAAGTAATCTCTGTCCGAAACAAAGCGAAGGCAAGCCTTCTCTAATTGCATCCGAACACCAGAGCAGCCGTTCGCAGTCGGAGCAAAAGCGAAAAAGATGTCAAGTATAACGTACACAGCTTATCTTGAGCTTTTCCTTTCTTGACAATGTCCTTCTTTTTGATGTCCCGTCGACGTTTGTTCTGCAATTTGATGCAACCGTAGCCGGCCATTCCGCAAACTGTAACAAAAGGAAACGCGGCTTCAAACTCTGTGGCGAAAAGAGACGGACTCGGCGCCCCTTTTTTTCTGTTGTCATCGTCGCTTTTCCGTCGACCATTCTTTTCTGTTCTCTCTAAATTTCGTTCCCGGTGTGTATCGCTCTTTCGCCGGTGTTCCTCCCCATCCTGAAAAGTGGGGACTGCAGAAGAGTAACGCGCGCTATACCATCAGGCGCGGGAGTCAGCCGACTGGAAGTAGACCTGTCAACGCTTATTCGGCCAAACGACAATCACCGTTCGCGGACTTCGCTTCGCGAAACTTCGGACGCCATTTCTCCGCCGTGTAGATAATATAGAGGTTGATGCGCGCGAAAACTGTTGCGATTCACCAGCTTCTAACTAGAGAAAGGTAAAACAACAAGCGACACGAGAATAAGGTGCGGACAGGGGCTTCGAGTTTAAGCTGACTGCTAATTGGAGTTTGAACTCTGGTTGTCGGTCGTGGCGCCGTCGACTACGACGAAGGATCTCGATATCTGCAGAGTGAAGAGCAAACTTGCAGAAGCGAAGCGAAAGGAACTCACTAATTGGGATGAAGGCAAGAATGAGACAGCAGTAGATGTAAACAACTTCGTTTCCTCGGAAATAATCCCATCCTTCGAGAATCATGCACGGTTCGAGAACGGTGCTGTTGATCTGCGCCGGTTGAGGACATGGATCGCCTGCGGAGGAAAGAAAAACGATCAATCAATCAATCAATCAATCAATCAATCAATCAATTCATCGTTGAACAGAGACGTTGTTGGACGAGTCGATGGATTGGTGGCGATACTCTGAGGGATCTGAGTTGAATTTCGGGGAATGTGGGCGCGGATAAGAAAATTGTTGTTGCTATAATCATCATGATGGAATCGTGAAAAGATTGCGATATTCCCTCGACTTCGCCATGAGAATTATCTGACGGACCTAATCATTGGCTTCCGAACCGGTCAAGATCATAGAGTGTGAATGAGAGCCGCCGGGCATCGACGTCAACGACGACAGAGGCAATCATCCTGCCACTTTTGATACAGGAAGTCCTCCCTGGAGAAATCTGGGGCGAGATCGGCCCCATCGTCGCGTTTGGCCTTTGCTTGCCATCGCCCCGCTTTAGTCGACTCGACGCGACTGCAAACGGTCCCTGAAGGAACATCTTGCTTGGTCGTCGGCCAGTTTGGGAGTTGCTCGCTCGCTCGCTCACTGACCGGACGGACGGGCGGCCGGCCGGTCGGCCAGCCAACGAACCGACCAACCAGACAAACCCCGAACCTGGACTCGGACCCACCGAGCCGGATAGTTTCCTCGAAGAAATAGCGGCGCTGTTCTTCTTTCTTCCCTAGACGGGGGAAACAGCGGCGCGACGGTGGTGGTGTCGAGCCAGTTGTATGTGTGTTCGAAGCAGTAAGAGAGCGATCGAACTAATCTTCCGTTGAATGGTCGCTGCAAGGAGCCGTAACGATGCGTACCTTCACTGTGGACGAACACGTTCCTCTGGACGGCTTCGGGAGAAATGTTGTCTGAAGCGTTGACGATGATGTCCCAGAGCGTTATTTTCTTGATGTTTTCGATTTCCTCCCGAGTGAAAAGGCCGTTGTTTGTGTTCTCGAACCAGAATCTGTCAGCGTCGCGGATTCGCTCAAACTGTTCTTTGATGATCTTTCGGAATAGTTCTCCCGGCCGACCGCCTTCCGATTCGAGCATTCCTCCGACGAACAGATCGATGTTGTTCAGGTTGCCCTTGTACAGCGTGTACAGCCTCTCAATGAGCTGCAAGGTCATACTGAGAACATGGTTAGGTCAACATTCTCGTTTTATTGCGAGAGTACTTCTGCGAATAGAAACTCAGAGCCGAAACGTCGCTTCTGAGTGAGCGGTGGCCCAGGCCCAACCAACCAACCACGACCAGTCAGCCAGCCAGCCAGCCGGCAGCACTCCAATCTGCCCCCCGTGTGAGAAATGAGTGCGTGAGCACAATTGCGCCATTTGTCCTGAAATTATTTCCGCCCTGGGCGACCCTAGACGTCTCTGCACGACTGTGAGCCGGGCCGACTACGGTCAAGCCCGACGGGCCCGGACGAGCGGGACGAGGATCCCGTGGCCTCCCCATTTCGCTAACCGACCATCTCCCAGTCAGTCAGTCAGTCAGGAGAAAACAAGAGGACACATAACTAACGGGTCGGCTGAACGGACGAATTCCGATGAATGAGACAAACCTCTTGATTCGCGGATTTGAGTTTCTCTCCGATGCCCTGCCAGTCCAGGACCGGATCGAGATTGAAGTATTTCCTCACTGTGTTGTAGTCCGGTAGACCGCTGTCCCGTCCGCGCATAATATCCAAGGCGGCCAGATCCCTCCGGCTGAATTCCATGGGACCGAATAACTTGTCTGAAAGCAAAGATCCGTCAGACAATGCCGTCGATCGGTCTGGATCACTCAATCTGTCCGGCAACTCGGCGGCTCCAGGAAACATCCAGGATCGGAGGCATCCAAAACACAACCAAATAAGGTTCATATCAGAATCGCCGTATGTAGGAGCAGCAGGAGCAGCAAACGACATAATTGCCACCCCTCCTTTGATGAGGTTCCCGGCTGAAGCTTCTGAACGGAGATGGGACCGAAGGAGAACGGAAGACGCCCCCTTATCTAGCTCGCCAGCCAGCCAACACGGCGCTTGATTAATGCCTACACTTCGCTCGGCCATCATCCTACTTCTACTACTGCTGCTGCTCCTACGTCGCTGCCTCCTTATCGGGAGGACGAGAAAAGGGCTAGGGTGAAGAACACGAGTGCCGAGGAGCGACCATTCGAGAAACAAAGAAAGCAAGAAAAATAACAGATAAGACTCCGATGCTGTTGGCAGTTCCGTCGACGTAGCGAACGAACGAGCGAGCGAGCCAGGCGCCGCGTCGGGACCCACCTCGAACATCCGAGCACATGACGTGATCTTCCTTCTCGGCGATTTGTGACGACATTCCCATCAGAAGTTCGTCGATGCCGTTCTCGAGAAGCACTTCCTCAGATAGCCACCAGGTCGAACACATTCTCATCGCGCTTCGACCTGTTCGCGTTTTCGGGAAAGTGCAGTTCGCCGTCCTGGAATGAAAGATTAGAAGTGAAAATCTGTGAGAAGATCTTTAGAACCTTCTCGCTTCTCGATAATGCTGCAGACTTGAAAACCGACCGACGGGTCTGTTCGACCGAAAAGGGGCAGAGGGCTCGGCAGGTTGGCACGACGGGTGCATTTTGCATGTCTATTGCGTGCGTGCATGTGCTCAAGTGTATCGATGTTGACTCGAGGAAAAGATCCATAAAATTATTTCGATGGCTCTCAATCCTTCCCAGCGTGTGCACCTGTGGAAGTGCACTTTCCAGGTCCTCAGCTACCCGAAACGACATCAAACCTCCGCGCCACATGTTGACAGAGCCTCTTTGGGAGTCCCGAGCTGAACTCTTGATTTGAAATGAGATTCGGAGAATGAGGGACGGGGCCGAGAGAATGAATTCCGGAAATCAGACGGAATTTTCAATGTTCTAATAAAAGAGCGGCATCGAACGACTTTTTTCATCGACGACGCGCTCAAGGCCAGACGTCGAGCCAAAAACTTCTCGCGGCGTTCAAGCTTCGAGAACTTCGAGCAGCAGCAATAAAGCTNAGCCTCTTTGGGAGTCCCGAGCTGAACTCTTGATTTGAAATGAGATTCGGAGAATGAGGGACGGGGCCGAGAGAATGAATTCCGGAAATCAGACGGAATTTTCAATGTTCTAATAAAAGAGCGGCATCGAACGACTTTTTTCATCGACGACGCGCTCAAGGCCAGACGTCGAGCCAAAAACTTCTCGCGGCGTTCAAGCTTCGAGAACTTCGAGCAGCAGCAATAAAGCTATTGGGAGAAAAGAGAACCAACAGAGGAACACAGAAAAGATTGGAAGAAGGAACGAATGAATGAGCTGGGAGAGAAAGCTGCCATTTTGGGATCCGAGAACGAGTTGAGAAAGCGACGCGGGCAGGCGAACGCTTGCGGGAAGGTGCAGAAGCAAATGCTTCTTTACTATTCTTCGATTTCGTTCCTCTGCCTTTCTCGGTCTCCTCCGTTCTCGTCTATCTCATTTCTCATTTTGAAAATATTTTCGGAAATATGCGCTCCCTCAACCGACTTTATTGTTCTTCTCGTTCTCGATCCTCTCGTTTTGGATGACGGTTTCCTCGTTCTCATTCTTCTCGAGTTCCTCAATCGTCGTCCGTTCGAAAGCGAGTTGAACGCATTGTGTAATACTCAAATCAGCGTTTCCCAAGTCGGCTCTTAACTTCAAAGTTGATCGGCGCTTCGGGAATATTCTCTCTAACTCACCCAAATGATCGAAACCGCCAGTGAGTTTGAATATTTTCATTTTGATGAATGCGTTCTATATTTAAGTGAACGGAAACGAATAAGATAACAAACCTTCTGTATAATCCTGGCGGGATCGAGGTATGGCTGAATCGGAACGCTGCGGACTGGAACTCGTGGCTGATGCCAGGATGCACGTCGGGCTTGTAACCTCGGTACGGGGAAACGGACTCGTCGAGGAGGGTGGGCACGTATTCGTACATGATGATGTTCTGGAATGCGCGGTTATATTACTAAATGAACGAACTTTGGTACGGCGTTACGTGACGTGCTATTCAACGTGAAGTTCACCCCCTGCCTTTAACATCATTTTCAAATTGACCGTTATCAAACATAACGGTTAACTACGATCGATCGAGCAAGGACGCTGTTATGATGACAAAGCACCGCTGTAGGTGAACGAGTCGCTGGATACGCTGATGGGTGTCAGTGAGTGAGAGCTCCCTCGCCGTCCTTACGAGGATTCCGCCTTCGCATCAATCGGTCCCTCTGATTTCGCTGTGAGGAGCCGTCACGGTCGTTTGACCGAAGAGCCACGATGAGCGAAGGGATTGAGCCCGGGCCCTACTTGTCTGTCACACAATGTGTCATTCATTCGTCCATTCATTCCTCCTCCCTAACTTCCTCATCCTGGAACCCTGGTCGTCGCCCTATCCAGTCAGAGGCGGTTTCTTGGACTGATGCAAATCGAGGGGAGGGAAGGGACTTCATGTTCATCGCTGTCTGATCTCCAGCCATGAAGATGCCAGACTGCTATTGTGACTTCGAAGCCTGAAGAACGGAGCCGGCTTAATCTCGATGCGTACGCAGTCGCCAGCACTCGACATCCATCAGCTTTCGAAAGTGACAATAGTCTTTTCCACTTTCCTCTCCAGATCTACATCCACCGGAGAGGAAACGGGCGGCGACAAACCGAAGGGAAACATCAAGCACTAGCGACAGACTTGAAGCCATCAGGGAGAGGGAAACAACGACGGGACCGAGGGAATTCGTCGCCGCTGTCGCCACGTCATTCGTCACGCTTTGCATGAATCGTACAATTTCGCAACCGTTCTCCCTCTCCCGCATTCCCTTTTGCAGCTGTAGGTTCAATCGGACCAACTCCCGGCATGACATCGCTTGAGACTATTTCGTCCCCTGGCCGGTTGGGTGGCTCAACTTGAATCCAGGTCCCATCTCGTTGTCTCGTCGTACGAACGCAGGCGAAGTTTTCAGCTGATTCGCTCAAATGACGCCACCGGTCTGGCTCACATTCAGGAGACGAATATAATGAGTACAAAGCGCCTTCTGGATTCTTTCAATCAGAGAGCAGACGCGGCGGCGCACAACCCGGCCTCCCTTGTTCCCGTTAATCGCGAGACAACTCTATTTCTGAAATGTGAGGATTAACTGTTACGCTCTTCTTTCAGTGTGCTTACCTGCAACGACGCGATGACCCAACGTCTTGCGTAGAGGAAAATTTCCTCATCGCTCCAGTCCGGGTGATCTCTGAGAGCTCTCTCGGCGAGGACATTGTGCCAGCGATGGAAGAGAATTCCAAAAGCCAAGATACCGGGATTCTGGTTTGTTCGAGGATCTCCAAGGACTACGGGAAACGGGTTTTAGTGAATCGATAGGACGTTCGTCTTGCTTCACGAGGACAACAATGAAGCGCGCATGCGGACACGACTTGATTTCGGTTAAACGTGTTTAGTGTCTCATGTGAGGGAGCAATGCACGTAGGATCGGTCTCCGATCAGACGTCAGCCGACTTTGGGTTATTCTCCGCATCCAGAGGGTGTTTAGATCCACCGTACATAGGAGGGAATTTCGAAGATACCGATCCCGGGACGGAATCAAACCTCTTCGTCCTCTATGATTCCTCATCTTGGCGAGGACTTATACGAATGTATGCGGCGGAACACTTGGAATGGCGGATGCTTATCGCCCATGTACAGCGTAGGTACAATACAACGAGTCTGCAGGGAATCCGCCGAGCCTATATGTATGTTCATCTCCGGAGTTCACTATTACCGGGTCGGGAACGAGTTATCGCCAAACTCAGGACTCGAGTTTCGGATGCGAGTTCGTTGAAGTTGCGTCTGCCAATCGTGGCGAGCAAACGAACGAGCGGGAGGCTCCTGGGCCACCGACGGGCGGAGAAACTCAATTCACACGAGTGATGTGTACGCGAAAGATGGACTGCCGTCAATCGAAGTTGGCACCGACCGAGCCCGAGAATCGTTGTTGATAGCTCGTCTACGGGAATTCCGAACCGTAGGATAAGTGGGTTTCGGAAAAGAGGACTCTTCCAAACGTTTCGTCGCAACGGTTGCCACACTCGGATTCCGTCGTCGATTTCGGTCATTTGGAATCTACGACGCGACGTGACGCAACTCGAGAGCCAGGCCCTGGTCATAGCACATCTTGTGAGGCTCCAAACAACGGGACCTCTGTTTCGAGATTGACAACTCGAGGTTGCTCTTGAGATCCATTCCCGCAACGAGACAACCTCAACAAAAGCAGCAGCGGTGGCATCAAGCGCGTTTGGAAGCAATAAGGTAAATCCGAAACGAAGCGCGGAACGTTCTATTCAACGCTTTGAAACCGAACTAAAGTCAGGAGTCAAAAGCTTGAACCGCTAGAGACCCTTCCAATCAACTTAGGTCTTGGAGTAGAAGAGGGATCAACTGCTTGACAGGCGGCCGATCAAATTTATTAGTAGCGAGGAGAGATTCAATTTTATTAATCAATCGTCCCATTTGGTGAAGTATGTGAGCGTGGGTGAGTAAGTCGGTTAGTGTGTGAGCGAGCGAGTGGGTGTCGGCTCTTCTGAGCTGTCCTCCTAAATCCTGAGCTTCTCCGGACGCGCTCCGCCGCCGTCTCCAAGGAATACTTCATTATACATATAGCAACAGCGGCGAGACAGGCTCGCCGCGTCGACAGGTAGCTACGCAGTTTGTCGCTCCGACTGACCGATTGAGCGACCACCCGACTTCGAGTCTGAGATGGGAACGTTGACGAGATCGGAAACCCTTCCGCCGAAAGGAACAACACATCGAAACAGTGAATGACGAGAAACAAACAACACACAACAAACAAACAAGCAAAAACACATCGACATGGGAACCTTGCATTCACCTGCTGTTGAACATGCGGCCGATTGCAACTGCAGGCGTAAGAACCGTCCACCAGTTGATTGCAGCCATGCTCAGGCACCACGTGGACTACAATCTGTCTCAGCAATTTGGCAAATTGGCACTTACTGAACATTCTCTCTGGATTCATAATGCCCAGGTATCGGGCGGGTGGCGAGTTAAACAGTGGAACCCTCTCTCTATTTCGCGGGGGCAACTTGCCTTCGGTGGTACGAAATGTACCGTTCTTGAACGACCTCATCGTGTTCACCCAAGTTTCCGATGTTGAGTAAACGAAGCTGCCGTCGATCCACGACGTTCCCATGTTGATCTGAAATCGAGATCGAGTTTTACCGTTTCGGACGGAGCTGGATCCGTTGATCGATTGATCGATCGATCTCAAAATGAATGATCGAAGGTTTAAACACTTCCGTACAACAGTAGAAGATCGGCACCGTCTGCCATCTGGACTCGTCTCTGGCTTAAAGACTCGAGTCTGACAAAATCTGCTTCTCCTAACCCACACACCGTCTGGGGTTCATCACTTCAGGCCTCGACCAGCAAGGGTGGCAGAGGTTTTAGGGGATTGAAGGAGGATCTGTTCTTTAATTGCCTAAAGCTCGCGTTCTGCTCTCGTTCTTCTCGACAAGCGGTTCCACCGGCGACTTACTGAGGAAGCCGGTGCTTCATTCGAGAGGATAAGAAGTTTTCAAATGAATATCTCGGCAGCCGTTGCTCGACTCGAGAAAGACGAGTGGGGAGCGAGATTCGGATTCTTGAGACGAAGAGGTAATTTCGATAAATTTTGGTTTCTCCCCAGCTCCGTGCGCTACTACGATTTTATATTACGGTGATGATGATTTGTTCGATCGTTAGGAACCCATTTTTGTGTGACGTGACTCCGAAAGTCTCATCCGCCTATAACGAGCGCCAGATACGACAACGGCGGCGACGTCTCATGAAGATGGAACATATTTCAGCATTGAGACATTTTTCGTCATTTGCGCTCGCGAATACAAAAAATCGTGTCGGCACACTAGACCGGAGAACATGATTTTTTGTTCGGGATTCACTCACTCACCTGTTCTCTCGGGTTGTTCGGGGACTGGCCCGTTTTCGAGTCGTAGATAGCTCGATGGAACGGCATGAACTTCTCGCCGCGGCATTTTTTATCATACATTTCGTCACAACGGTTGATTTTGATGCGGTGGAACTCAATTGGACAACCAGGCTCGCTGGCCATAAGCACTTCACTAGATATCATTTGGCCTGTAATTCACAGTTGATTCAGATTATTATCGGCGCGGCTTTGGAATCGAGCGAACCGCAGTCTCATGACGAACAGTCATTTTGAGAATTGCATCAACGATCGACCAGATTGCCCAACACCGGCACTCTCGAGAACTTGGCAACTCTCGCTCTACTTTCGTACAATCCGTCCGCCTGTCCGATCAACTCCGTTAGAAACTCGGCCGCTATCTGTTGATCCGGATCGAGTTCGAAACGCTGGAGCGTATTCAGGCGTACGAAGGAGATGGTTTTAGACAGACGACTTCACAAACAGGCGCGCACGCCAATAGAGCGACAGACAGGGGGACAGCGGTTCGTTCCGACGCCCACAGTCATCAGATGAAATATTTACAAGAATCTGTCTTTATGAATGTATGAGCAGCAGCGACTCGGCTCCGTCTGAAGTTGACGTGAGGAACTCACCAAAGAAAACGAAGAGAACGGTTAGGTTTCGCACTGAGGGCAAACCGTCTTCGCCTTTCATCAATGCCTGACTTAGAATCCGAGGACTGGGCCGGTCCTCGCCGGCGATCATGTAAACTCCATCCGCGTACGACGACGGGGCCTTTCGCACCAGTTGGCTTTCTGTAAAAAGAAAACGGTTACTCTTCGATGTTCGAAGATCTCAAGTTGCGCCTTCTCCTTTCCTAATTTTCTTCTTTGTTAAATTCGTTTAGCTTTGACTGAATCGAATGTCGGACTCTCTGGAAGGAGACTGTTTTATCTTTCTGGTCCTCTCTATGAATCTATTTCTCCCGATGTTGGAAGTTCGTCAACCATGCTTCCGGAAAACTCGCTTGTTCACGATTGGGTTACTCTGGCCGGCCGCTCTAACTTCGATTTTGTTCGGCCACCACGTCGACGCGTTTCGCGACAAACAACAAGAATAATCCCGAATAGATTTCCAGCGATCCGCGGAAAGTTTCGAGGAGTCTGTTGTTGGCTGCGGTCAGAGTAAATGCGACGTTGCTGCGGTCGTCGTAGTCCGTGCTCGTTGGGCCGGGCTTGTTCTGCGACCCGAGGAAAGTACCGCCAAGCGCGCAACCGACCGACCAAGTGACCAAGCAGCCGTGTCGTCCGACCGCCAGCAAAATATTTGTTGGAGGATCAGCAGTTTCGTGTGTCCCTTTGCGTTAACGAAAACGGCTCCAAGTTTCGCGAGTGTTGCCTAATGTACGTAGTGAATCCCTAATCCCGTTGGCGGAGCTGCACTGAGCTTAGGCAGAAGACAAGAACGAGGTCGAGCAGCCGACGAGGGAGCTCGGGTCCTCGCGAATTTCGCCGGAAATCAAAGACAGTCTGCGCCCGACTTCCAACAGCAGTGAAACGGATCGATTTTCTATTCCGGAGAACACGTCTCGACTTCACGATGATTTATAATCACGGACCCACGTCCGAGCCGGCCTGTGATTGACTGTTCAGTGGTATCATCTGACAGCCGGAGCTCTGACCGATGACGGAGCCGATCCCGTAACAAAAAGTTCATATGGAATCTTTCAGTGATAATTACAAAGGTGTCGGCTCTGTTTGTCATTCGGTCGCTTGGATAGTCGGCAATCAGGCTGGGTGGCAAACCCGCCGATTCGCTCGTTGCATCTGCGATCTCATTTCAGTCAGAACACATCGTTCCGGCAACCGATCGAGGAAATAGAGAAGATGGGAGACAGCTTTTCGTGTTAAAACGCGTCCAATCTCATGAGTTTTGTCTGGACGGGCGTTGGCGGCTAATGTCGTACAATTAATCGAATGAAAGCGCTAGAAGGACCGGTGCCAATTCTGATTCGAACATTCGATTGCCTCGGGAGGAGCTTTTTCAAACAGCTCACCCGGTCTTTTGACTCGCACCGTGAACGCTGTGAATAATGACCACAATTTGTTTCTCGTTGAACTACATATCGTATCCGATTTGGCCGCAGTCGCCATTAGTTGTGCGCGCGATTGCACCTCAATACGATTGACGACTTGAGTCGTTCCGCCAAATAAATGAATTCGATTATTTTTATTATTATTGTTGACCTGGACGACGGAGTGATGTTCGGGATCGTTTTCAGCGTCCTACGGTGCTCTACGAGACGAGGGTCGCGCGCTCCCTGACAGATCGAGCCATTGGCGATCGCTTTCTTGTCAGACTGTAACTCTACGAAGAATGGATTGGATCTTCACTCGTACAACCCACATCGTAATCGAGACACGAGAATGGAACTCGTCTCAGCCGTTATCTCTCTCGGGGACTGTGAGCCCTAATTGACCGTTTGATGGGGAAAAACAACACGCGCGCGTTGATTGAGTCTTTTCACTCCGGTCCCACTGTATCTCGACGTCCAAACTGAAAAAGCCTTCCCGAGATACCAAAGAGCGATGATTCAGTGAATCCGGTCACCGAATCATTTGTCGCGTGAATACTCCGTACTCTTCGAAACTCTCCAGTTAGGCTCTTTGTAGCTCCTGTGTGGCCACACGGTCAGAATATCGGCAGTTTTGTTGGTTTGCAAATGAATGCCGATAAACGCGATAACATGAATCGGATGCACACCGAACGAAATGAACGTCGCACAGGTATCGTGTGTCTCTCTACGGAACACTCGACATCCTTTCTGGAAACGTTTTTTAAATGTCCACGACCTTGGAAAGTCACTGAGACCTCTCCCAACTCAACTTGGCAAGCCATTCTGGGCGCGGAATCGTTCTAGTTCTGAACTGGTGATTTTCAACAATAACGGAAACCAATACGTTCCGTCGCGCCACGGAACCACAGCAGTTCTTGTGACCGACTGGCTGGCTGGTTTGTTTCTTCCTTCATGAGTGAGCAAGCAAACGACCGAACCCGCGAGCTAACGCTACCTTCACCACAATGGAACGGATTTCTCTGTTCTCCTGTTTTCCAGAATGGACATCGTGGAGATAAGAAAGTTTAAAATTTATGGTGGTTCGGATAGTAGTTTCAGAGTGAGTCGAAAGCTCCTTAAAAGTCAACGCAAACAGAGCGAGCTATGTACAGCGTCTTAGCTGGCAAATTTTAAGATAAACGAACCCGGCCCGCCCGAAGATGACAGCCGCCGACGCTTCGGACCACGACGGAGTGACCGTCTGTCGGTTTGTCCGACCGTCAAGCCTCGTGGCTGTCAACTCGCAAGGTGGACGGATTAAAACGCAGGCTTGAATTACTCAAACGAATCTCAACTTCTCATAAACTTACCGACGGCTCCCCAGTCTTGGTGCGCGAGGTTGTTATACCATCCGTCATACCTTTGTTTCTCGGTGTGAACCGTGTGCCGTACGGGCGAATACTGTTTTGCTGGAATGACAAGAAAAAGTCACGTTTAGTCAATTATCAGAATTTTCTCCTTGGCGTTTTTTTTCTCGTTCTTTCCTCCTTTCGCCTCGTTTCGTAAGCCCCGAACAAGTAACTGCACGCCGGGACATTATTTTCGAGCTTAACCATGAGCGGACAGAAGGCTCTGATACGGGGCGAGGAGATTTTATGACGACATCATAATTCAGGCGCACGGTTCGCGAGAGCTTAACGATTCTAATTATTTTCCGGAATCTCCGCTCCCTCCGGCCCTCGCACTCAAAACGCTGCGGGAAGTTTGAAGTGACACGGAGCGTCGCGAAATTTCTGGAGACTGCAACTCGATTCCGACAACTGGATATCGAGTATATATTTACGAGCCCCTTGTAAACTGGATTCGTTTTATATCAGCCGAGTTATGTTCCATGCTCTATGAATTGTTTTTGTCGCTCGTTGTCTATCTATCTATGTAAATGTTTGAAGTCGGCGGAGTCCGGCTTCGCTTATCTTTATCGTGTACCCGAGTTGAGAAGAAAGATTCTACCACCGGCGAAGTTTCGTGTCACAAAACACTTTATCTCTCTGGCGGAGTGCCTTGTGCGGCATCTACACGCACAACTGGGACTGACCACACGTGCGACCGAACTCGAAACTTGCGAAGCAGCTCAATTCCGGATTCAGAACTTCATGAACTTTCTTACATTTTTCTTTCGATCAGATCATTCTTTTGCTTGTTAGTGACCGAAAAATGGTTCTCGTGATCATTTTGGGGAAGTTTCATCAACAGATTACGATCTTGAAAAATGCGGATTAGATGATTCTGACATCTGAAATAAACTCTCATCGGCCCGTCGTGTATCAACTCTCGCAAACCTCAAAACGCGGATGTAGAGAGGAAGTACTACGTCAAGCGGAATCGAGAAGTTTTCGCGACGCACACCACGGTCTCGTCATATTCTCGAGCTTTTTATATCGCATCCCGCGTCGGCCCTAAAGCCAACATAAGGAAGATTCCTTTGAAGATCCTCATGAGACCCTGCGAGAGGCTTCTGACGATCCCTCAAAAATGGCTTCGTTCCTTGTCGACGGGCCAGTTCCACTGCTCCAAGCTTTTTTCGGGACGCGCGGGGGGGGGGGGGGAAGGGCTCGACTCCTTTTCCCTTTACCATTCGGGTCATC
Organism: Neoseiulus cucumeris; assembly: GCA_021527715.1. Taxonomy (NCBI): domain Eukaryota; kingdom Metazoa; phylum Arthropoda; class Arachnida; order Mesostigmata; family Phytoseiidae; genus Neoseiulus; species Neoseiulus cucumeris. The sequence continues at coordinate 1,272,326 of JAJSRV010000004.1, read as the reverse complement.
TCGAGTTTCACGAGTCTCGATCCAAGGATTCGGCGGTGATTCGCTCCGTCCATATCTGTCGCTTCCTCGCGAGAATCATGCAAAGTGTAAGCTTGTTTGCGAACCGACTCCGCAGCTGCTCGCCTAGCCATCCCAAGCTCAAGCTCGGGTGTTTTACGCTCGTATCAGCAAGCTTCCTCGTGAGAAGGAGTCTCACTCCGTCATAAATTGTTTTCACGCGGTTGAACTTGAGGATTTCTGTTTCCGCCTCTCAAGGTGAGATACATTTCAACGTGCCGCTACATTCGGCTACAAAGCGTCAGACACCATTGAAAGTGGATCAGAGAAAGAATTTTCCACGCTGTATAACTTTGACTATCAACTGTAATTGCCCTGCTTCGCTATTGCTCAGCGTCACTTCAACACAGAACACGATATTCGAGTGAACAGAATTCTTGTTAGAAAACTTTGTTGTTGGCCAAGACCCTCACTTCATGAGGACAAGCAGCAATCTGAACTCCAACCAGTGCTGTTCGTCTTTCGGAACTGTGAGCGAGTCTAAACTCGGAGAATTATGTTTGCCGGTCCCATCTCTTAGTGCTCCACAGTGGACTCTCTTAAGACCCATAAAAATGCCGCACTTCTCGAGATTTGTCCACAGGTCGGCAAACGTTGAGTCATATCTTGCCCTGGGGATTTGCCGTGCAGTCAATGTCAAGCGAGCCTTAGTGCGTTTCTCAAACTAGCGAGCGAGCGAGCGACTTCGTAGGAATATCTCGCATGAAAAATGACTCTACCACCAACAAATGAATGCAGGTGTTGAAACGGACGAGGACTAATGTGAGACTCTGCTCACGGTTCCAACCCCCATCGTCTGACATTTCCATTCTGGAGTCCACCTCCTGTTTTTCACTGTATCCCCCTGATTTCGAGACGGCTCCACATCCGCCAACTTGGGACTCGACCGGAACATGATGTTGACCACTTCCTACACGTTTGCAGCATCGCTTTCAAGTTGTTTAGACATCGCAGACATAGGGAAGGAGAAATGAATAGGTACCTAATAATAATAATCGATGGAATGATGCAAATGGGCGCTTCGAACACCAACGTAGAGAAATAAAACAGAAGAGATCACCAAACGAGATAGCGGTGCAGTCGTCGGCAATCAGAGCAATTTCTGTCGAATCGTCCTGTCCGTTTCGGTTTGCCAAAGTTCGATCTCTTTCTTTTTTCTTCAGTTTATGATCGCATTTTCACTTTGAGTGTCAAACATGATTCACGGCGTTCGAGGAAGGGATTCCACATCGGGAATTCCTGGGATACGTATTCCTATGGGTGCGACTGTGAACGTGTGACGTTCCCAACGGCACGCTTTGAAAAACGGCCACAGAAAGGAGTTTCGGGCGAGGAGTGTTAGCTCGAGCTTCCTATTTTGTTTTATGCAGACAAACAGACACGCATAAATCCGGTGAACGAGACAAGATGTTGCTCGGTCTTCAATTATAGAAAACACCGACAACAGCGTAGGGTAGATCGTGCGTCGATGAAAGGTGCCAATGACCTGATCCCGAAGATCGATTAGTTTGGCGCCCTCAGAGACCTCGGTGGGCGTTCCGCTTGGAATACCGAGAATGAATCAACGAAGCCTTCCAGCAACGAAGGAGCAGAGTAGCAGATTGCAAGTTTTTGTGAAGACAAGTATACATCAACATCCGAATAAATTTCGGCTCGATCGATGCGGACGATGAGCTTTTTACGGAACGTCCAATCTTGTTGAAACGAGCTCTCCCTCCCTCTCTCTCTTCAAATAAATCCCGTTGCATTCGGGCGCGATCCTCTGAAGGAAGGATCTCGTTGCACTTAGCGTGTACGGTACTGGCGGGTGGTAAAGGACTCGTTGATGCAAAAAAACAAAAAGGTCTTAATAAACCTGAAAATGCTCGATGACGGGCCACTACTGAACTGTTCCGCCTTGTATGTTGTTTATGGTATTAGCATAGGAGGATGGCGCTTGTTAATTTGTTGTTGAAACCACACCCACCGGCTGTTGCGAATTAATTAAGGCCAATGATGGACATTCTAACGAACTAATATAAGATCGAGCATTCCCACTTTTTTCATCTTCCAGAGGGGCCGACCTCTCACTCATTGAAGAAACGAACGCAAACCACACCCCACGTTTCTTCTCATCAGACGTCCAAGCGGAGCATCTTCGGCGAATTCTATGCCGCTCGTCGTAAAAATAATCGAAAAATTTCAGACAAAATCAGCGAAGAATATCTCTCCACTTGATCGTTCATCGATGACTCGCCTCAGCCTGTTGTTATCACGAGCATTGTAAAACCGAGCGGTTGCTTCGAACCGACAAGTTGCTCTCAACGAATCCGAAATTCAGAAATCATCCCAGCGAAGTGGAATGCCAGACGAGATTTCCGAAGAAAGAGCACCAACTCTAGACGGTATCGATACACATTCTCGCTCAATATCAGTCTGCGAGATCCGAAATCGACATTGAGCTTTAAAGTCGCTGTTTCAGACTGCGAGCTTTCAGCATGATAAAATTTGAGCTCCGTCAGGCCGGGGACGGACACGACAACAAAGATTTTCGACGCCAACTTCATCTGGTGTCATTTCCTCAAATTAACGAAAGGCGACAGCGATTTCACAGGAGGGGTGTCAACCCCGCCGACAACAACTCGACGCGAATTTTTCTTTGGGTTTCCATTACTCTGTGCAGCTATCTCCTTTCTCAGGTGTTGTCTACGAGGATTCACAGTTTAGATAGTTCTCTCGTTTTTCTCCGCTAATTGTGATTGCGTACAGTGGCTCAGGTCATTCGCTGAGGACAGCGCGATGCGAGATTCCAGCACCGAAGAAGCGCTTTTCCAACTTTTCTCCATTTCATGAAACATTGGTCATCGCCATCACTCCGATTCCTTCCGACTTTCAGCTCCCACGCCGATGGTTTTCCAGCGTTTTGCGGCCACGTGATTGAATCGAATTAAAAATCGATGTTTCATCGATATTGGCGACGAGAGGAGCTCACAAACGGGATCAGCGAAGACATCGCTGAGATGTCCCGGGTCCTCTCCTCTCCGTTCCTCCCGTTATCTCTCGTCCCGGTATCAGACACGGAGCTCCAACGACAATTATTATAGTACGAGCGGTGTCGCTCGTGTCCGCCGTTGCTAGACGTTGAAGCGTCTTCGAAATGTTCTTCCATTCATCCGCCTGTTTTCCTTGTCTTCATTTTATTATTCTTCTTTGTCTCGTCTTCTTCTCGCGTTGTTCGCAATGCGCCGAAGCTGAGGAGCGGCTCCGCTGCCAGAAATGTCACTACAGACGTGAAGTTTGATCTCTGTGAAGATTCCGGTAGATGAAGAAGATGAGTGACTTTACGTCGACGTCAACATCAAGGAGCAGAAAGCAAAGTCGACAACGAAAAGCGTCGCTTGAATCCGACGAGTGGAGAAGCGACACAAGTGCAAAAATGTCCCCGCAGTCGAGCCGTCGTGTTCGGGACCACCATCAGAGCTTGTAGCCTCGGGGGCAGATGGATTGTGGTTGCTTGTCCACTCGCAAATGGCCTGTTCGTGATGAGGCACTAGATCTTGGTGGAGTTTTTCCCACAAGGAATTTCAGCCGCGTACAAGGGCCGGGGAGCATCTCTCGATACGACGACTGCAGCTCGACAGTCGATCGACGTCTCCTCTGTCATTAGAGAATGACAACTTCGAGTCAACTCCACCTAAAGGCGGACGATTTCACGTTCTGGGAACTCATGATCGCGAGTCCAACGAAACTCCTTGAATCTGGGCAGCATTGTGTGCAATCGGATTGAGTTGATACTCAAGTAGACAACGACCACACTCCTCCAATTTTCCGCGTGGAGTTCCTTCCCGGAATTTTGTCCATCCGATAATATTCCTCATATAATAACGTCGATAATGAGAGGTTTTTCCCTCGTCTTGTGAGAGATTTTGATCCGATGGCAATTCGGAGATTTGATTCATAATCAGCTCAATTTCTTCTCAAACTTTTTCGCTTGCAGCTGACCCTCGGAGCGAATGAATTTCGTGGTTGAGTCTCGCGATTGCTCAGATTTGAATTATATCATCAGCTTTTCATTAAACACAAAGCCATCGCAATATAGACGATCCAATTGATCTTTTGATTGTTCTGCGCCTTTGTGAAGATATCTACAATATCCGCCGTTCGAAAGCTCCACCTGTGAACCTCAGAAAATATCCCGAGCTATGGAGTTAATCACTCGTGTGAGCTCCACCCAAGAGTTTCAGCACCGATTATTCATCCGATAATGCAACCTTCGATAAGTTTTCAGAATACGTAAGAATTTGTGTGCGGATGTCGAGGAAAATGAAAACGAGAGATCACAATGATTGGAATTCGATATCGCATTGATCTCGTATCTAACGAGAAACACTTGATATATTCTTTCCGACTCCACGAAACTTCCGTGACTAGTGTCATTGACCGTCCACATGTGAGAGACTCGTTTGTCTGAATTTCAAATGGGAAAAAAACAACAACTAAATCCAGCCCAGAGTCATGATAGGTGTGGTCATAGAAGATAAATCACAAGCAGAGTCGCTGAAGAACGCGGAACTGTGTTGTGTTTTCCATTTCTCATTTTCGCGAAAGTGTGGACTTCAGAAGGGTCTTCGAGAGAGGGAATACTCCGCTGAATCCGTTTGAACCCCAACGAAGAAAGAGTCAACCGCAGATTTCCCAACTCTCGTTTTGTAAGTCGTTGTCGAAATCCTCGCTCTGTTTGTGTATGCAAGTGGCAAGACAGACAGAGAATGAAATCGTCCGGCGATGGAGTCAGTGATTGTAATTCTCTTCACATACTTCGTGAATATGTACATTCAAAACTCGATCAAAAATTGCTCAGAATTGCGATCGATAAGTTCGGCGCAAAACAATTCGATCGAAGGAGTTTCTTTCTTTCCTCAATTGGTTCAATTTGAAAACGTTTCCCGCCAAGTTGCTCGTGGAAAGACTAGCACTGAAGTAGAGTTTATTGTGGACAATAGGGAAGAACAGAATTATTAAAATTGGCAAGGTACAGCAAGCTGTCTGAGCGGCGTTGTAGCGAACAATGGCCAACGATTGTGTGCGGTTTCGATGGCGATTCCTCGGCCAGATCTTGTTCGATAGAATTGCGTCTGAACGCTGTTCTTCGTTTTCGTCCATCGAGAACGTACAGAAAGAATGCGAGAAGTCGAACATAATGTATAAATACAAAATACTCCTCGTTGAGTTTTTCGCTCGAGGACGTTGATGTCGACTTCCAGAGGGTCATCCGTGGAATTCGGATGTCGTCGAAAGCACCCCCGGCGATTTCAATTCCGACGGTTCTGGTGAGATTCCCGATAGACTTCAGCTTCAGCGATCGTGACTCTTGAAATTTCAAACGAACGTGATCTCGGTAGCGACATACTCGAACGATTCACAGATTAGGCCGTGAGAAAAGATGAATGCAGACTTCCGTCCGTTCCGTTCTTGCGTGATCGTTGTTTGAAGAAACGTTGGGATCCGTGGTCACACCATCCCGCCGACAGTTTAACCGAAAAGTTCCAGATATTCCTTCCGCGGTTTCCGATTTCCTCGGAGCAACACGAACAAGTGCGACAGAAAGAAGTCCGACATTGATAATTTGAAAAGTCAATGTCGTGACGGAATCGGGGCAGATGGGATCATTTCCGAATTTGGTCATCCCGGAGTGTGCACGCACATGGGTGGAGCCAGCTTCAAGAAGAACAATTGTCAACGGTCACCGAATCGTGGAAGGCGGAAAAAGAAAAACTCGAATGTACATCACAACGGCGCGAGAACTGCGCTCGACGCTTTATCAAAAATGACCCAACATGAACCGTAAGTTTCGGCGGCTTATTATAATTGCTGATGATGCAACTTCTGGCGGAATTAGGAAGCTTCTGGTCGAAACGACGAAGAGTCACACCGACCGGCAAAGCCAGAAACACTGGGACGACGGGGAAATGATTCCTGTCGGTCGCGCCGCCGGTTGAACACGGTGTTCGCGTTCGCTGGTTCTCAGTTAGTCAATGAGCCCACCGTGTCGCTTGTTGTCGGAAGAACGATGTCGCTACGCTACGGGCACAGTTCTCGGACGATGAAACTCTGTAAAACCGCTGTTCACATCTGACCCTAAGTCGAGAATCGTTTCTGCGTCGAAGGTTTCCGCAACATAATTAAGGAGCGAACAAACTCAAAGAATGTCGCGAACATGGCGCTTATCAGCTGGAGAAGATGGACCATACCGCTCGCTAAAACCGATTCCGTCAAGGATTCTTGAGCTCTCGCCGGTGGTAAATCTCGGAAAAATTGTTTTCAGAATCGAGATTCGCTCGTTGTCTCCGGATCCCGGATTGAAGCCTCAGCCGAGCTCTCGCGAGACGTCCGTGGAGAGTTGGATCAACGTCACTGAAGTTTACAAAGTCATTGGCGCACACAATAAGCGGCAGCCAGGCAGCGGTTGCTTGAAATTCGTTTGAATATGAGGCAAATCGGCCGTTTCGGTTTGTTACCTCTCAAGTCGAAGGTTGCCATCGCCGCCGCCGTCGTTGTCGTCGTCGTCGTCATCAGACAGACTGGTGTTGCCTCACAGAAGAATAGTTTTTTCGAGAATTCACTTTCCGAATCGTAAATACATTGTTGGTGGGCGGTGTTCGTCATGCGTTTCGTTCTTTGGTAACCGATATGGCCTCAACCAATAATTTCTAGTCCACAATCACAGCCGGATTGTGAGTCGCTATCAGTTAGGATTTCTGGCGTTGGAATTGCCTCAAGGAACTGCAAGACTTTCTTATGGCCGAAGGGAGTGAAACCGTTTATGCATGCAGTTTAGATTGCTCTACACGAGAATAATGTCGAAAGATTAACCAAGCGTTGAGGATTGCGAGTGAAATTATATGTTCGGAAAAGAGCTTGTCCGAGGGGTGACTGGTCCGTTTGAATCTTGGGTGTGGTAGGCCTTGCCTTTCCGCGTGCACTCCATGGCCACATCTATCGGCTGACCTCTGATATCGGGCTTTCGAAGAACAAAAAACCGTCCAAAAGATTTCTCCATTTTCCTCGGCTTGACGTTCGAATTCTAGAAAATGGAAGGAACGTGCACAGACTTTCGTGTCACGAGACGCTCTGCCTGTTGCTCTAGGGAGTGTTTCCCATCGTTAGAGAAGCGAATCTTGATTCCAGATTCCAACTTTGCTTTCCACAAAGCCCCCCGTTCATATTCGGAGGCTTCCACTGCTGGTTGCATTCTACTCGAGGACTATATGGGCTGAGTCCATCACGAACAGACGTCATTGCGCCTTCTGTATCTCATGGTAACTAGTAACGGCGGACTGGCGTGAGATCGTACTTCGATCTCTGAGTTGGAATATCATACTATTCCCTCGACTCGTCCTCGTGGTCTACGTTCGATTTGTTTCCGAGCAAACAAATCGCTATCTGCGGCAGCAGCAGCAGCAGCCGAGCGCGTGAATTATCTCGAGGTTTGTCACGACATATAGCACTTGATCATTTTTCGTAGTTTATCTCTCCAGCACGGCTTCATCAATGACAGACTAGGCACGGCGCTACAATGCCCGCCTCACCTCACCACCGATGACTACGACGACGACAGCTATGATTATTCTGTTTCGGGTCGTCTTTTTTTCGCTTCGCTTTCCGCAGTTTGATTTTTGTCTTCAAACAAATATGGGTTTCGTCCAAACCGGAATGAGAAATAGCTGATTACAGCTCTCAACAGATCAAACCGGCAGTGAGATGATGATGTCAAGCGCGAGAATCTTCGCTTGATCGAATTAGAGTCAGCTCTTCGACGGAAATCTCAGCTTTCTTCGTCGAGACCTTGACGCGGATTTCTGTCCGACCTGGCTCTCTCGATAAAAGTCTTGCGGCACCCCTAATGAAGTTCGTCACTGACAGCGCCTCAAAATCGACTCATCTCTGAGTGATGTCGAAGCCCACGCGTTGACCCCGCCATTTGAGTTCACTTGTCGCAGTTTTAGCCGGGTTTCAAACTCGGGTAATGACTCGTGCTAGTCGATGGTGGCTCTGCGTACTTGCGGCGAAGCCTGGCTGGATGCTGGACTCACATTCAGCGAGTGCATGCTTATTAGTTTTTTCTTTTCGCCATTTTTTCCCTCGATAGACGCGTTTTTCTCTTCTCGAACACTTCTGTTCACTCGATTCGAGCGGGAGCAACGGCGCGAGACCGAAAAGTTGTGAAAGTGACGAGGCGAGCTGCCAAACTTCTTCACAAGAGACAAACGCTCGCTCAGCGGATCCCTCCAGCATCGTACATGCACTTATGCTTGCACGAATTTTTATCCTCTTGAACTGGGTCGTTAGCAATCACGGACACCCGAAATCTCGATGAGAACTTCCGTCATGTTGCGAGCACAGAGAGAAGTAGGTGAGACGTTGAACATATGATTGTTTCTCAAAAAACTCCAGACCGTTCGCAATTCGATTTGTGAAGAAGTCCCGTCAACTGTGAAAGTGAACTCCATGGGATGAAATCAGTATCGAAGAAGGGTCGAAGATGATTTGGAGCGCGAACTCGCTTCCGCCATTGTGGTCAAATCGGACTCACGACTGCTGTGTGTGGGCGGTTGTTCGTCTGTTGTCATTGGCTGTCTCGGATTTGCATAGGGAGATCAGAGCAAGCCAGCGGACGAATGCCGGACAAAAAAAAAAATTATCATTTCGTTCGGCAAACATCCCGGAACTCATCATGTTCGGTCTTTCCCTCACGAGAACGGCAGTGACCGAAAGCGGAATGGTGGCCGAACACTGAGAATTCGAGATGTTGTCGCTGAACTGTCCCGAAACATTCGACCTCAGCTCTTTCATTATTTCACTCGGTATCGAGTTCTCTCCGATGCTCCGTAAATCATTTCATCAGATTCCGGTGTCTTGATTGGCGTCTCATTTTGTTTCACTGTGTCCGCATGCGAGAAGCGCGAAATCGCACGAAGCGTGTTGTTGTTTTTCGAACACAGAAAGTTTAACGGATCGATACCTAATGCTTGTTCAAAGTTTGTTTTGTCGGCAATCCCGTCTCTGCATATTATTGCCGCTATTTTGATGAATGTTAACTCGTGACGAGATAATTACAAAGCACGTCGTGGTGGCGGTGGAAGTGGTTGCCGTCTTCGTCCTCGCCGGCGTCGTCGTCGTCCGTCGTTCGCGAAGAGAAGGACGAGTCAAACTCCCAAAGCGGCAAAAGAGGCAAATCATCGTCGATCGTTGTTCTTTCTTTTCTCATCATTCAGAAAAACGCCAAAACAGCATCAACTTTGGGTCAGCACCCAAAGTCCTTCCTGACAATCGTATGACTTGTCGACGAATCAACAATTACGTCGGTCGTACAAGAACATTTCCGTGGGTGCTTTCTGAGAAATTTGTGGACGGATGCGGATTCTGCAGAAGACGCCGGCCAGCGGAATCCGTCTCGGTCAGGTTTGGCCGAATTTATGTCATTGATGCATGGTACTCGAAAATTTTCATAAGAAATTCGACCCTCACATGACTAGGTCTGCAGGACGGGGCGAAAGAACCGAACGTGTCCAGCTTGCCAAGCCAATCCGATCAGTGAATTTTTTCGGTGTTTGCTATTGACAACGACAACGACTCGATACAAGGGCACCGCGTCGTTGAACATCTGATTCGATCCGTTGCCGAGCCGTAAGGGCGGAACAGGGCTGCCGTGGCCTCACAATTTCTTTTTCAGATAGACGCAAAACCTAGCTATTGCTTTCTTCAACTTTTGAAGTTCTGTGAGTTCCGCATTCTGAAAAAACACGTTTATTCAACCGCTGGAAAACATCTTCGCGACTTCATGAACTCCGCTCTCCACTGGAACGTTCATCAAAGTAACTGCTGGAGCGACAATTCCCTCTGAGGAATCTCAAATGAGAGATCAAATCGATATAATTCTGTCCAGAAAGCGACCACGGCCGGAGGAATCGCTGTTTCTCGGAGTTCGTGTGAAGTGAGAACCCCTGAAAGTTGTCCTCGAACCTCCGAATGGATATCCGGGACGATTCGCGCAGGCGATTCCGACGGAACAATTGTGGCATTATCGGATTATTATTATCAGCCGTTCGGTCCTGATTAGTCTCTGAGTCAGCGTGAAAAGCGTCATGAATGTCTGTTTAATGGAGAGAAATCAAGGCTTTTCCGTTTCTTTCTCCTCTCGTGTTTGGCGCGGGATTCTGGGTGTAAGTAAGTGGCCAACAACAGAAAAGCTTGTGTCTTTTTTCTTTAATTGACAGACTTGGATCAGTCAGCATGCCAATAGTCTGTCGGGGAGCCAGGAGCGTTGTGATACGTGGCAGCTTCTCTTCGACCCTGATGTATATTTGAAGTGTATCAGAGTCATTTTCGCGCCGAATTCTCTTTGGACGTTTTTGGGTTAATCGGAGGGAGAGTCCGTGGGTGGGGATCCGTCTCAGTCAGCTGCGGCGGCACAGCTTGTATGCGTACGAAACACACAAGTACGCATGGTATGCACGCGCTGTGCATCACAAAACAGCGTGCACGAGCGGTGGTCGCTGTCCAGGCGTGCGACAGCAGGTGGGCGTTGACTCCGTGCCAGGGTACGCGATCCATCTTGGGGAAAATTCACATTTTTCTCACGCCTCAACAATTGTTTCGGGAAACATTTTATCGTCGAGTAAGCTCGAATCGAGGCTCGAATCGAGGCTCGACCGGGGTTTCGACGAGACGAGAATTCACTTTTCGCGAAATCGTGGTCGAGAAATTCTCGATTTCCGAACGAATATCCCCGATTGTCGAAAAAAGTTTCAGTGCATGAAGTGTCAAATGATTCAAGAGAACGAAACTCGAGTTCAGAGGAACCGGGCGCCGTAATCGTGTGGAGCGATGTTCGAACACCAGGGGAAGCCGGCGAACTTGTTGGCGCCGTATCCCGGTATTGGTCCCCGATGTACGAAACTTCGTCTGGCGCGCACCGGTCCGATCACTCCATCGTTCACAGCCGAACGATATCTTGACGTTGATGAAGGATGCATTAGGGATGAGTCATAATTAGGAGAAAAAAAGGCCGACATCGTGTACGAGATATCGCCGCGATGAAAGCGAGACAAGATTAAACTGCCCGAAAATCCCGGACGGCGAATGCCTCACGAGCCCGGGTTCTGCTCGATTACACAGTCGCCGGAGCTCTAATACGAATACGGTGATTTTCTCGAGGTATGTGGACAGAGTTCGTCGAGTTCATACGTCAGATTAAAGTTCGATCTCCGATTCCACGCAACGACGCGAGAGAGCCCATAAGCGAATTTGTCTTGAAAGCTTCTCGATCCCATCTCGTCGACAGTGAGATTGGTTTCTTTTTTCAATAATGAGATTCGGCCATCGCTAACGTATGTGAATTTCTCAAGAAATCGAAGAACGAAACCTTGTCGAGTGTTTGTTTGCTTCCGAGATTCTAAGTAGTGCGTTGTACGAACAGTTTGGCCGGCTCCCAAAATGCAACATCAACACGGTCCGCAGGAACTATCTAGAGAAGAGAAAACAAGCCAGAAAGAGAAAGCGGTCGATGCGCGGAACGAGTCGCCGACTGTGATCCGACTTCCTCACTGGAAGTGTTCACCATGCCATTCGTGATATTCTGATGAAAATCTGCTCCGCTAGATCGATTAAGTGTACACGGATTCGCACGATCGCTTTTCATGATCTCGAGCCTTGTTTCACAGTGCGCGAAAAGATCGAAAATGTTCTGTTTCTGTCGAAGATATTGCTTTTCTGGTCCGGAACAATCACTTCGCTTCGAGATTCCGAAGTTTCGTTGATGCTGTGAGCGAGCAACGAATGAGCCGTCGGCTCGGAGTCGCCGCAGGACATTCCTCGTTTCGAGATTCAGGTCTCGTTTTAGGAATGAGTTTCTGAAATGTTTCGAAATTCCTCTGAAGACGTCGAATCTCATCTTCAGTGAAGCCTCAGTGAAGAAAGAATAAACCTGGTGCGTGATTGGCGCGACGAGGCAATTCGGGGTTGGATTGCAGGGAGACCAGATTGAGTCAAGTTAAGGTCGTCCTAAGCAATTCAAGTGGAGAGGTCAGTCAGAAACCGCCACTGCCGCAGTCTGTGAGGTTGACTTTGTAGATTTTGCGCCGTTCATCGAATCGAGCCTCATTATCAGCTTCCGATGAAATCGATGTCTTTCTTTTGATCTAAACCAGGAGTTTATCCTGACGAATTCGAGATCAGGTGCCAACTTCGTCGGGGAAGCAAGACCTCCACGGAGACCGAATCAGCCCGAAAGTATCCGTGAGTGACTTCCGAAAGTTCCGAACTTCCGAAAGTGAAAGAAACATTCTGAGGCCTGAGGAAGTGAAGTCAACAAGAGTTCCGGGTCATCCGAAATCTTTTGAAGAATCAGAAAAAAGCGAAAGTTAAGCTCGGGAGCATCGTTGATTCTGAGTGGAAGTCGTAAAAGTCGGCATCGTAGTTATTCTCACAGCATGGGTTGTACCGCGCAACCTGACTATGCTCAGAGCGTCTTCCAGGAAATCCGCAGCTTCGCCCAGAGGATTTCATTTCTCGACGCGGAATGAACAAACGATTCTGAGCTTGGAATCGTTAGTTTCTTTTTTGTTTGCGACTGATGTTCAGTCACTGTGAAGGACTGCTCGACGCCCCGAAGCACGAACGAAGGATCTTGATTCATTCCGTGAACGCGCCCATCGTTCTCCTGAGCTTCCACAATGGCTGGAGCGCTCTCTATTTTCACTTTTGGTTACGTCCTGTTCTTGGGTGAAGAGAAGGCGACAACTCCATGAGCAAAAGCAGTTGATTCCACTGCTAATTTCGACTATGTAGAGTTTTCTGTTTCGCGCTGGTGGCCGAGATGTCACCGACTGTCCTAGACGGCCGTTGGCTCCTAATCGATAGAAACGTCGACGCGGAAGACTTACGACACGACAAACAATGTCAATTGAAGGCTTATGGATGTATCAATGGACAACGTGTGGGGAACTGAAATCCAGGGATTAGCATAAACGAGCCAGAGCGGCTACATCGCGTTAACCTTCCCGCGCGTCGTTGTGGGAACGTAGATCCACAATGTCGCCTGCATTTGTGTTTGCAACCGTGTGTGAGTTTCGCGAGTTATCAAAAAAGAACGCCGGAAGCCAATTTGGCGCGGCGACTGTTGCTGTTCTGCGAATAAATACAGCCATGAGATATGACGGACCCTTCGAATAATAACTGTGATAGCAAATAATCAGACGTTTATCGCGGGTCGAGAATAAAAATGTAATCATCGAGCTTTACATTCACAAGAGAACACCGTTTCTGTCTAAAGCACTAAAAAGAAAAACTCTTTCTCCCGCACGCACCGATCGATAACTTCCTTTGGATGTTGGCACGTCCAGGCAAATAGAATTCCTGTTGTTTGTCTCTGTGTGTACAACGTCTTGTTTGCGATTTGAACTTTCTTTTTCCGCTATGCCAATCCTTTTCTTGTCATTGAATCGATTAGGAACTGCCGATGTGTTCTGGATGGATTGTGGGGTGTATCATGTTCCTCGAAAGGTCGTTCCGCCGCATCTGTTGTGTTAGAAAGATCACATCTTTTCGTTTATACATGTCGTTTGGAATGATTCCTCTTCCGATTTTTGAAAAGCAGAGAACGAATCTTTCGGTTCCTGGTTTCGGCGGCAAAGGGTCGAACCCAGAATCAGGGGCCATTGTCGATCGTGACGCACGATTCTGGAGAATTCACAACAAGAGACTTTGCTTTGAATGGGTAAGAAGAATGGAGACGCCGACGATTACCCGACTCGGAGGTGAAGCCTCATCGTAACGACTCCACAGCTCTAGTTCGAACACCGTCTCGGAGCTGACGCGAATGGAAACAAGGAGCTGATTCAGATAAGAATAATCGACGCGATAATTTAAGTAGATGATGACGAAAATTGCGGCTACGATTACGATCAACAATCAGATACTCCGCTCGGTGGCGGTCCGAGTCCGGATCGGTGGCCCTTGTCGGACAACACGCGTTTTCGACTTGCAATCAAATGCGAAAATTGAGTTCATGAATGAACATCGGATAATTTTCAATGAGAAAATTACTCAAAATTGACACTCAATGAAAACATAATCAGCGGAATCAAGATAAAATGTCGTGTGTTCGGTGAATTTGCCTAAATTGTCAAATCCCCAGAAGTACCTGTGTTTCGACGGTATCTCTCTTTGAGGTTCAGGAAACGCTTCCTGTGGAGAATCGTCACCTTAGCGATTCGGCAGAGGGTAACGGCATCCCAACTCTGGGCCTAATCGTTGACCTCTGGATTTTGGTGACATTTGCTACTGCTTCACTGTGTCCAACTCGAGTTTGGCGGACCGTTGCCCTGCGGAGATTGCCTGTCTGAAGGCTTATCACATATGGATTTGGCCGTACATTGGCAAACTCTCCTCCGCTCATATCTCGAGGATACTTGTCGTCGGTCCGCGAGTCCGATTCGATTGGCGTGTTCGTTCAGCGAGCCATATGATGCCCCCGAGGCGACAAATTCCAGCTCGGCTCAAGAGCAAGGTCGTTCGACTGATTGATCTTAGCGAGCTTACTGTGCCTGCAGCCACCAGAAGTGATTCCGCACCAGCAGCAATTGTAGCGTTGTTCGAGTGGAGTTTTTACTTTTCTGGCGGATTCACTTTTTCAGTTCTTCTCTGGAAGCGAGACGAGAAAAATCCGCGCTTGTTCCACGACTGCTCTCGCTCGACAACAAACGCGCGTCGCTGTCTCGCCGTCTGGGAGAATTTTTGTGGAGACGGAAACTACTGGTTAGGAACAAAAACGAAAACTCTTTCCCTGCATGAGTGGTTTCGACGAGGGAATTCTATCGTTGGCATGAAGATGTCATCAACGATTAAACGAAACTAACGATCATCTGTCAGCCAGCCAATAAGTTGAGAATTTTCGGTTGCGAGAGCGAAAAGGAAAATCACAGCGACAGGCTCGATTGGAGCCACTTTTCTTCGGTCGCAAGGTTCCAATAAATAATTTTCAGCATCTCATGAAAGTTCCAAGATGTCGATTACTTCATTAATGTCATCGTTAGCTCGTAGCTGACATTTTTCGAAGACGCCAGCGACCATCGGAAAGTTTCCCGTCATTTACGTTCGCTTGGAATCCATTCCGCTGGAAGCTGTGCATTATTATCACCGGCTCTCCGCGATTCGGAATCAATCAAGTCCCGAATGTTTCGGAGTCCGAGCCCGTGCTGGAAATCTCGAGGGCTCCCAAAGACGTTCGATAGGGTCCGATTATTATTTATCTGGGGCTCAGGCCGGACAATCGGGCGAGCCAAGAGGGCTTCTTCCTTCTCACCTTTATATTGGAGGAGGATGGTGTCGCTTCCAAACGAGAGCCGTTCTCCACCATTTATCGCAGCTTAACTTTTTCCCAGCTGCTGTCATTCCCCTGGCTTCTCGTAGATTACGTGGATTTATGACCCCCATACGTAATACGTTAGAGGAGGATGAGGAGGAGGAAGCCGAACATATTTCAGAGAAGCTCGACGACTTTCCTCGAACCCTTTCGTCTCCCGCTAAGTTATGAGGGCACAAAAGAACTAATTGCTTGTTACGCGCCGTGGCTGCGCGTTGGTCAGAGAAGAAAAGTCTCTCGTACTTTCCCGCCGGCCTCTCACAATCAGCCTTGAAAGGGAATTTCGTTCGCCGGACGCTTGTCATCAATACATGCGTCATGGACTTACTTGTATCAAAGCGTGTACGAGTACGAAAAAAGTTCCAGAAATTCACGAGCAACATTTTTTTACAGCAGTCTCATAACCGAATGGCCCAGAACATTAGCCGCTTGCTTGCACGTAAAAATAAAAACGCGTTCTGCACAGATCGGAAACGTTTGAACGTTCCCGAGAGAAAAAAGAAAAAAAGAAATACACCGCGCTTGTTTTTGCTCCCGTCGGGGCATTATATCGCTTCCGAAAGAGAGGTCAACCCGTTGACCACCTACGGCTCCGTTTTCGAGGAATTCACGAAACGATATTACGAAGAGCGAAGATCGCTTCGATTGAAATCAGCAAACGGTCTCGTCCTCTTCCGTTCGCTTCTCTCTACTTCGTTCAATCAGGAGCGAAACGTTTAATGAAGACCGTCTTTGATCTTTGACCGTTCGGAGGAAGTGTTCACAGAAGTTTTCTCGCTGACAGAAGCGTTTCCGCCTCCGAATTCCCGTTTGGGATCGATATTTGGGAATCTCGTCTGAAATTATCTGAAAATTCCCATTAATGTTGTCAGAATCAAGCTCGCAGGGTGCAGAGCCGCCGTGGTCGGTTTGTTCCGGCGTAGTCCAAACCGGAAAAGAGCCCCGACCGACCGACCGACCGCTGACTGACTGGGACGCCTAAGCAATGGTTCCTTGCTTTCCATTGTGCGGCTCTCACAGACACCGGGTCGGCTTTTGTCGACGAATTTACAACTCTATGGAGGAATACTGCTGGCTCATGTCAAAGCTCAGATGCCAACGTTACCTGGCACACGATCTCCTGAACGACGCCACTGACCACCAACATAACTGGTGATAGCAATAGAACAACAGCTTCGTCGTGGTGTCTATAAAAAAGCCCGGATCCCGACTGTCTGAGACTGGACCTCGTATTCGAGAATTGGCTCATTGCGAAATGAATATCGCGACCAATCAACGCCGACAACAAAACCTCAGCTGCGTGGATGAGACGGCGGACAGAGAAAGAGGAATTTCAATTGAGGCACAATGCAGAATCGGAACTAAAGAAAATCAAACTCTCGAAGGTGGCTTTGAATGGAATTCCGCGGTCGTTTCCGGTAACACAATTTCATGCCCGGTTAGCTTCAACCAAACATGTGTTTGCCTTAATCGGAAATGGTCCAGGCCTATCTTCCATATTTGGTTCTAATTGAAGATTGCATCCCGATTTTGGGTGTGACGGCCACCTTTCTGTCGATGAAAGGATCATCGAAGGTCCGAGACCACTGCTTACTCTAAAAGAATCAACTTCTCTCCATTTCCGTCGAGATTCGTTTCTTTCGATGGAATATCTCGGCATCGCGATCTCAAGAAATAAAAAAAAAAAAAGAACTTTTCGGAGTTTTCTCCGCAGCCAAGCAGTTGAGACGAGGAATGAGCGAGTTAACGAGTACTCTTGATAATCATCATCTGTGTCCCGGAGCGTTTTCTCCGCCCATTTTTCCTCTGTTCCTCGGTAGAGCCTCCGCTTGTCCACTCCGTGTCTCTCCTTGAGCAAATCCCATGATGAGATCCGTCCGTCCCGACCGATTTCTCAACCACGGGCTCAAGACTCAACTGAACTTGGTCACGCACATCTAGAGCCAAGCTCGTGAGCTCAATTACGATGATGCACAACATCTTGTTGCTCGACGGAGAGACCTCGAGGATCCGAGCACGCGTCCCCTCATCCATCTCTCCGTCCGTCCGTCCTTCCTTCGTTGCATCTATCTACTTATATCGTCCTCTCTTATTGAGACTGAAGCAATCAGAGAACGCAGAAGGGCGCGCGTCCTCATGAACTGGTTACGAGCAAGGTCGTGGCTGCCGTCTTAAAATACCGCGAGTCGGGCCGCGGTTTTATTGGCCTCAGGTGGCAACGCGACCAGAGTCAACGTCCTTCAAGTATCGCCGCGACTGTTGTGGCTTTTGCTGAACAGATTTGGCGCGGCTTTGCTGCAAACTTCCATCTACGTTGCTAACCGACCGTTTGGTCCAAGCAACGACCGCACGTTGTTGTCAGCGTTGCTCCCACTGGGGATACCGAGAGAGCGTTTGCTGTTGTTCTTGCATCCACCACTGATGTTGAAGTAGCTGTTGTTACTGACGCTCACGGCAGCG
Source organism: Neoseiulus cucumeris (assembly GCA_021527715.1). Classification (NCBI taxonomy): domain Eukaryota; kingdom Metazoa; phylum Arthropoda; class Arachnida; order Mesostigmata; family Phytoseiidae; genus Neoseiulus; species Neoseiulus cucumeris. The sequence continues at coordinate 1,254,406 of JAJSRV010000004.1, read as the reverse complement.
CTAACAGCGTTGTTATAAACGGTGTCTTACAGGAAAAGCGCTGATCGCGAACATACTTGAAATATAAGGAACCACCACTGTTCGTTCCGCCTCAGTTGCATCGGGTCTCTTCTGATCGCCGAGCAAGGTCGCTCTTCTGGACAGAAGTCGAAGAAAAAGTCGGCGAAAAACCATCCATGTCCGTGAGTCAAGTCTGCTCTGTGCGGTAAACTTTGGCAATCGCGCATGTAACACATTGTATTCGGAGTTCGATTGTTTTTTGTGCTTCCAATAGTGCGTGTGCCAATCAAACGGCCAAACCCGAACGATTGACACCGCGAAGAGCTCGAAATTGTTCTGCTAGCGTCATGCCATCGCGCGACTGATAACACGACTGAACTGCGTGATTGGTCGAGTGCGAATGAGGCAACGCGTTGATCATCGGGGAGGTTCGGTCGATGCCTGATGCACAATCAGACCCGGAGCCAATTTACTCAGCTCGACAGCAACTCACATTATTATTTATTTATTTATATATATTAAATGAGTAAATGTCTTTCTCGCGAACACTTTTATTATGTGTCACTCAAGTTCTGAATAGACGTGATTCTAGTTCACTTCTGGGATCAATAGAAAACAACTTTTATTCGGTCAAAAGTACATAGTTCGGAATTCCGACGACTTCTTATCCGTGTCTGATCTCACTTGAGGTGGCAGACGCGTGTTGGAACTGGTTGCGGTAACAAGCTGCGGGCTCGTCCCAAGATATCGTCGTGAGGGAACGAGACAACAATGTGGACGTGGACGCGAGGAGTGAGGAAGAGAAGAAACTACATGATAATTGACTTGCTTGTAATAATGCCCGAGAACTTCTCGCCGGATGAATAACTCTGTGTCACATGTTTTCTGCAGCTGAGAACTTATGACGTGCGCGAAACATCGCTACTTAGCGAACTGGAGACCTGTATCGCCAGCGGTGGTTCTCACCCCTTGGTTCTCCCATGGTGGACACAATGTCAGGCGAGCGTGTACACACTTAGATCTTTTCTTTCATTTTCTCGAGGTTCCCTGGTTGCATCAGAAAAGAAACTGCGTGACATCTTTCACTTCCTGTCTTCCTTCGTTTCTACGCGGTAGCGATGCGCGAAGCTAACCATCTACCTCGTCTTTGATACATACAGTGGCAGCTTCGTACACAGCCATGGCACCCGTCCAGGACAACTAAAACCCTAGTAATCTGAATCACATTTCCGTTCGAAACAGAGGAGTTTCAGCCCCGAGCGCCGTCACGTCAGCCGGGAGCCGCGTACTTTTCCGGCTATCAACGCAAAGGCAAAGTATTCCATTGGATTTCATTCGGCGAGCTCCGTTACGGGGTTTAGGAGTGGCTTCTGTCATTATCATAGATATTGGCCCAAGAGAGAAGCGGCTTCTCACTTTTTCCCTGAGGCCTCAACATCTACTGCGGTCAAACACTTGCCAAGAATGAGGAGAGAAAAAGAAACAAGAAACTCGTCTCATGGAAAGCGTAAAAACAGAGAACAAATCGATACCTCAACCGGAGTCTACTGCCGAGAAGCTCCGAGGACAAGCTAACTGTTCTGCGTGGAGAAAAAAGAGAACGCATAGGCCCCGTTATGAGCAATCGTTGCGGATTTCCGGCTCCAACCAGTTTCTAATTTTTTCCGTTTCCTGTATCCGATAACTCGATAGAACAACTTTCCGCGCGAACTGCGTTGAGGCAACTCCGAGGCGACTGTATCGGTACGCTCACTTTTCTGTCATTGCTGGCTTCTGGCCGGAGCTTATCGACCCGAGCATCGATCTGTTCCGGCTCCCCGACCGCACAGTTGGACTACTCGTCCAGTCTCATTCTCTACGAGTTGGCGAGCTTCCAAGTGCAATTTTCGCGGGTCCGACACCGAAAGAGAGTGCAAGTCTATCGAGAGAATTCGAGACTTTTGCTTGGATTTCATCTCACTCAGAGAAAGCAAATAATTTGAAGTCCTCCTAACCGAGGACTTTGTCGTCTCTGCGTCGAATCAATCCTGTCCCGGGATTCAAGGGACGACCTTTTCAAAAACATATCAGCAAACTTCAAGTTTCGCTCTTTTGATCGTCTTTCGCTAAGAGGCCGCTCGGTTCTCCGACCAAGCGCCTGGCGTGCTCCGTGAAGCGCTCAAGCTTCAGAAATTCTTCAATAGTTTGAGGAAGGGACTAAAAGTTTGAACTCGAAAGCGTCATTCAATGTTCGCCGCGATCACAGCCAGCAGCCGCCCTCGAGGCGTTTCAAGATCCGCCTTTTTCCGTGAAGTTATTGATACAGTGTCTCCCGCCTGAGAGCTGCCTGCGAGTGAGGAGTAGATCGAGTCCCGGATAGGGCTGGCGGAGTCAAGAAACAGCACCGTCGAAGCTGACTGAGTATAATCGAGCGGTGCAAAAGCGAAGCGCGAGAGTTTGAGCGAACTTTGGAAGAACGCGGAGGCTGGTGCGAGTCTTTACCTGGTGAACGACTCAATTTAGGGAGATACAGACACGCACATCGACAGCTGGATCGAGCTCGTCGGCTCGTAGAAACAGCCTCGAGGTGGCGTGAGCCCTCGATTCGCTGACAACCGGCCAAAAAGTAATGTTTGAAAGATCGGTTCGTCCAGGAATCTCTCGTCTCTCGTTAAGACTCTCTCCTCGATTTCCGGGTTTGCCTTCTCGGGGAAATGTTTCAAATCTCGCCAGGTAAGTGTTTGATGAAATTCGATTCTTTGGAAGAAACCGCCAGACTTTCGCTCATCATCACCGCCGTTTTCCCGGATCGTTGACTCAAAGCAGGAAGAGTCGAATCGTAACGGAGCGGAGCCACATGAAAATTTCAGACAAACATGGCACTAAACGTCGACACGTTCTTCTGAGGGAAGCAACGCCGATGCGGTTGTAACCCTTCTCGAAGAAAGACGTCCCCAACTTCCAGCTGGCCGTCTCATGAATCCACTCCGCTCCACGCTGGAACAACGAAGCGCAGAGAAACGTGAACTTGTCAGAGACAACGGAAGCGTTGTTCTGTTAACGGCATGGGAATACGAATCGGAACAAAAATGTTCGACTGACAAATAGTTGTATCACATGAAGCCGTTCCGCTGATAATCTCTTCCGATTTTCGTTTTTCTACCGAGCGAAGGCCGCGCGATTTTCATCGAAGGCAGCGCTCGCGATCGATGCTACTGACAACGAGTGCTACTGTTCTTTTTCATCTCCTCCTTCGACCACCTTCCGTGTGTAGGGTAGGTATACCAGTTATGGAACATTCTTGTATTCCCGTGTAGGATCGAGCTGCTACGAGTTTGATTTTTTCCGGAATTCTTCTCGACGACTCCTGAAACTCCTACATAGCCCGGTTCTAACTACATCCTGCACACTCTGGCAGTCCTAAGAAAAGTCTCGAAGTTCGGTACCCCAGGGTGGTAGGGGGGGAACCTCACCAAAAGTACCATTACTGGTACACCTACCCTACTCCCGAGCTAGCTCACGGCGACGATTATCTCCGAGAGAAACGAGTTTTTTGAGAGCGTTGAGGCAAGAATTCAGCTCGATTTCGTTGAACTTCGCCACAAGATTCGGGTCGATAATGAGCTCGTCGGAGAGAAACTTTTCAATGAGTCCTGGTATGCAAAGTTGGACGCACAAAGTTTTTTCTTGCCGCATTCGACAACATAATCAAATGACCAAACTGGTCAAAACCCGAATGTCCAGAATGTGAGAAAGCACTGATGACTGTTGGAAGCCAATCGTTTGAGCGTTGAGTGTGGCTTGTTTTTATTCGTCTGCAAAAGCTCATAGTGGCTGTTGGAGGCGCTGATAAAAACTGCGCGGCTCACTCATGCTCATCGATGGAGAAAAAACCAATATAGGGACAAATACTGAAGGTGGTCTTTATCCCCGCTGGAAAGTGTGACTTGTGTCTTCTCGGAGAGAGAAGTTGGAACAGGCTGAAGTGATCCATCAAAACTCTACGCCTACTCCCCAAACCTCAACAGCCTAAACAGAAGCTGCGGTTGTGGAAGACTCCTCTGCCGCGGTGAAATTAAGCTTCACGAAGAAACTCTAAGCATCTATTGACGCGAAAGGATTGGAAGAAACAGAAGATGGTTACTAACGGCATGCGTGCCTGCCTGCGTGAAGGAGGCTGTGAGTCTGCCGCCGGTGCACGTATTATGTATTCATAGACCTCTCGTTCAGCTCTACTCGTATCTCGCCTTCCTGCACTTGATAGAGTGCTTCTCGGATCGCGGGTCGAACCCCGTTCCGTCCCTTGTTCCCTTCGCAGCAGAGAGTCCGTGCAAGGCCCTATGATCCAGCCTTTAGCAGACAAGATGGGAAGAAGCTTCAGCTGCGAGGGCTCTCCGCATGGCCAACCTCTCCGAACGGAAGGCTCACAACCTCTGGGGGCCCGACCGGAACTCGCTGGGTAATCAGGTGGGGAATTGCTTGTTGTTTCTTTTCCTGCTGTCTACCATTCCGATTACAAGCTGTTACGACTCGCAGGCGCCTAACCTGAATTTGTCAACGGCGGCACCTCGTTGTTTCCGTTGTTAAATCGTCAGTAACGTCGTGCGTGAATGCAACATGCCGCATGCTCGTAACGAGCACGTAGAGATAAATTTCCGGAAAAATTACCTAATTTCAGTCCGATTCCCGTCCAGAGGTGGCTCAAAGTGAGATTCCGTTTGGGTATTTCCGGGCTCTGCTGGCGAACTCCGGTCCCGTTGGACAAAGGATACGGATCTGCTCAATGAGATTTCTAGTTCAAAGTCCGAATCAAACAAAGCCCTGAATCACTAAATATCGATTTAAAGCGAGCGTTTCTGAACGCAATCGTTGGTCCACAGGCATGGCCAGTTCTAGATGGTGGAAGATTCTTTCGAAAAATGAGTCGCTGGAAAAATGTTAACAGGAAAACAAGAGATACTCACTGTCTAAATTGTGCTGAGATATACTCTGTGCGGACGCAAGTGCAGTTGCCAGAGCTATGGTCAGCCCTAACTGCAGGGCCCGACGTAGGGCCCTGTGGTCTACGTTCATCCTTCGGGATCCGCGGTTATCCGTTAGCTTTGTGCACTCATTCTTCGGAGGTCGGTCGATGCGCCTCCACACTGAGTTGTCGTAACTCACTTCACAGTCTTCAACTTCGATGGTCAATCACTGAGAGCTCCCTGAACGACAAACCCACAGCACACGAATCGAGCCACCGATCGCTTCAGATGCACTTTATGCTTGGATGAGACGTAAACACTGAAATAAAGACAATCCGTTGAGATCGTTGCTGTGCGCTGAAAACGTATCCTTCAGTAATAATTTTAGAGAGCGAAATACTCTTCTTCATGCGTTTTGGAAATCGAATTGAGCGCTCATTGAGAACAATAGACATCTCAGACACCTTCCCTGCTCAACTTGTCCTAAGAATTGGGAACCGAAGTCTCGGTAAGTGATTCAGAACTGTTTTCGACCAACGACTATGCTGGTAGAACATTTGCAGAACCATCCAGCACGAGGTGCGAAAAGCGGTCGGAGATTCACGCGCACGAGAAACGTTGGAGAAGTGTTCGAATCTTGCGCAAGATCAACGACGGTTTCCAACATCGAAAGCGCTTATTATTCAAAGCAATTTCATCAGCCGTTCGCCAGCGTGAATTTTGACGCAGAAATGGGACATTCTGCCAAGAACTCAAGTGTGACCAACGCAGAGATCAGAACAACAAGGACAGGATCGCCTTGACAAAACCGAGTTCTCGGAGCGGCAACTGTCCTTTTCTGATGCTGGCACATTGCCGTCTCTTACAATCTGATCGTCTGACGCTCAGTTCGACCAAACGGAAGCTAACTGCTCCGAATTCTCAGACTAGGAGACTACATCGCTCAGCTCGATCATTATATCATCCAGAAACCATCGCATCAGTCGAGAAATTCTCGCTCTCTCTCTCTCCCTCTCTCGCTGATATTCGATTCAGAGTTTTGCCGTCGATTCGGAAGCAACGGTGGATTCACTACGAGGATGATATCGACCTCGAAAATCTCAATGTTTCGACGATCACAGAGATGGAGTTGGTGGAACACCTACGAGCATTACCTCGGCGACTCGAGAGTGGCGCACTCGAGCCAGAGTTCCAAGTTGGCAGAATTATTTACTTCCCGACAGACAACAGAGATCCTTCTGGATAAATTATTGGACCGATGATTTGCACCGGTCAATTATATACAACGGAGCTCCATTCAGCGTTGCCGTGATCTTTCTCGCCATTTCTCGTTCGATTTCTCTGTGTCGAGTAACGGACACCGAGAGTGAGAGAGACTTTGAGACCCACTGAAGCAAGGCAAGCTGTGACCATCACGGAAAAAAACCCGAAACGCTCTGCGCTATTCGGTTCTCCACTTTTGCAAAATCGCTCCTCCGTCAGTATTCGAACGATTTTCTCGACTCGAATCCGAGAAAGTAATTTTTGCTCCGCAGTCTACCAGTACGGAGGGAAGTACTTGAGCCGAGATCTGGGCCGCTGCCAAATATTTTGTTTCAAGCCGGAGCCTTGTCATCCGAGATTTCGGTGGTCAACGATGAAGGCAAAAGAAACCTTACCAAGCAGCGAGCACAACTAACCAATGAGAAAAATATCCGAGAGCACAAGCACTAGCTATTCCTATGGGAGTCCACAACAAAATTGGATACCACAGAAAACAATTTCCGAATCTAAGAATGTCGGCGTCCGGCAAACTTGTGCCGGTGTCAGAAGTCGAATGGAGGCGAAATCGGCGTTTGGCCAAGACCAGGTTCTTCTGCGGCAACGGCAGCAGCAGCGGCGGCGGCGGCGGCAGCTACAACGACCGAAATTTTCCCTTACCCTTGCTTGTCGACGCCAGTTATACTGACTACGGCGAATTCAGCTTCGATCCTTCTCGCCCAAGTTTGGCGCTCTCTCCTCGTTCTTCGTCTCGATCTTACCACCATCACCATCATCATCATCATCGGCGACGGCAGCGGAGGAAACAGCAGCGGTAAATCTGCCGTCATCGTCTGCTTCGAAAACGATCGCGGTAAATTCCCCGCCCCGGTTGCTTGCGATCTCGGCTCGTGTACAGCGCATGCGTGGCCATAATTTGACAGCGGGTTTTCCATCGTCCTGAAAAGGTTTTCCTCTGTTCAGAACGCTGCCGGGAAAACACGTCAAGTTCATGAGTCAGCTCCGTGAGGGGAAAAACGGACGCAGCTGAACGAATCCCATCGCGGAATGGTCGAGTAGCCAGCGCGGTTTTGTCAACTCAAGGTACCAACGTTCCGAGCGGAGACGGAATTTTCGATTCCAAAAGCCCACTCTTGGCTCGCGAACAGATTCAATTTTCCGACGGAACTTTCCGAGCTTGCCTCCGACGTAGATTCGCGGAGACGGATGCCTTGGAAGATTCTATGGGACGAAAAAGACGAATACCCAGATTCTGGCTCTGGAAGACCCTCGTGACCGTCCAATCTACAAATGCAACTGCATTAGCTGAAGCATGGCTCACGGTATCGCAGACGTTCGTTACAACGAACACATCGGTGAAAGCGAATTCGGTTCGTTCAGAGCCTTATTTCATTCACTTTTGTCTAACTCCACTGGTCTTATTTGGAAACCAAATCGTGTTTTCCCTCCAAAATCCTTTCATTTATGTTTCTTCTTAAGCTTCTCGAGCTCTCTTCATTGTCTCCTTGCTCGCTTGCCGGTTTTTGGTCAACTCAGTCGAAGAAACGGAGAATCTCGGTCACGTAGCGATGTTTTTGACGACTCCAGAATACCGCTCGTGGAAGTTCCTCTCGAATTCCCCGTGAGAGCACTTCCGAAAGCGAGATAGAGGACTGCTCGGAGCGAAAAATCGTCCGGTCGCGTCGTAATTCGATCTTGAGGATGTTGACGCAGAGCTCGCTTCTCGGTGAGTAGTTTCGAAGTGCCTGACTGCTTGCTTTGTGACCGCAGACTTATTAAGCTTTGCAGAAGAGTACGAGCCCGCTAACTTTTGTCAAAAACATATCAGTTGAACTCACTTCCTCCGATCAATGCATTCGATTCCGGCATCCTTCGTATTATTTTTTGACATTATTCCCTTCTGCGATCGAACTCCAATAATTCCATGAACAACTCCCGAATACGGAATTCGGGGAATTCGAGGATTTCTGGGAGGAATAGTGGATGAGATAAAATGGCGGGTTAGACAACGGTGATGGCCTGATAGCGTAACATGGGAAAAGACTCGGTGTCGGTGAAGCGTTGAGCGTGAGGAAAAAAGTCCGATAGCAATGCGCTTTAGGAAGCCGGAGAGCCGTATCGCCAATATTAACGACTACAATAATGACGACGATGGCGATGATGGAATTTGGGATCACGCAGGCGGACGTGATCAATCATTTCCCGAAGTGCATCGTTTAATGAATATCTTTGAAACTGTTGGTGCCGCGAGATGATATCTTCCATTACATCCGCTCATGCTTCCGATTGGCTCATTACACGACGAATAGCCTCGCGGACGACAATGACAACGCGAGAACATGCGAAGATTCTTCCTCGAAGTATTGCGATGCCGTGGGCAACATAAGCCCTCTGATGGTTGAGTAGAATGGCACGAGCAGTGTATAGAGTGGCTCGTTCGAGACACGAGTCCGTCAAGTAACCGACCGAGCGGCCGTTAAGGTAGAGACTAAGCTGGGAACCATTGAAAGCAGTCCTCCAAGTGGCCATCGAATGGGTTTCCAAATTGCTTCATGGGCGTAAAGAGTTTCAGGAAACGAATTATCGAACGGTGAGCTCGTTGAGCCCCGTCTACGGAATACCGGAGACAGCTGTTGCCTCCCGAGATCAACCAGGAGAACGCCAGCTCGTCCGCTCACCCTCTCCGCTGAGGGCATTGTGGGTTACTCAGGGAGCACTGTGAGGCCCAAGCCAACGTCTGCTGAAGAAAAAACGTTATTGCCAAAACTTTCGTTTTTACTTGCATAGGGGTTTCTAATAAGACGAAACACTGCCATCGATTTCCGCTGTTGTGTTTTGATCGGAGAAACCTCCCATGGCATCGCTGAAGTTGCACCGCATGACGAGAATACGAGAGAACTGCTTTCGAACTGATTCTGACGAATTCCAAGAGAATCTCCCGAGAGATCGGAAGTCCACTGAGCTAGCAGTGTTCATCCGCACTCCTTATAGATCAGTGTCCGCCCCCTCCCCCTCCCCCTCATATTAAGAATCCTCCTCGACATCTAGCAAAACATTCGAGTGCAGCTCTCAAACAAGGTGTTTCGGGGAAAAGAAGTTTGAGAACCAAAGCTCTGTACATTAATGTATCTGGAAACTTCAACTATCTTTCGACTCGAGTCGATGGAATCCATTGAGAGAAAGATTTGATTTGTTCGACTGTATAAAGCCCACACACGATTCACTCGAGAACTATCCTCTCTTCTGTTTGCAGCAGTTCTCCTGCAAACCCCTCAGGCTATGGATAGACTCAATCAGTATTCTCACATGGAACCCGTCGTGTCGACACTTCTGCTGATTGACATATCAGAGGGGAAAGCAGAGGAAGTGAAAAAATAGCGCCACGTCATTTCGTGACTCTTCTGATGGGGAAGCCAGAGGCGGGAAAATCTCCAACTCCATCGGAATCAGCTTCATAGGAACAAAATCAGCTCGACGGGCCTTGTTGTAGATAGAGATGTTCGTCTCTTCTCATTGACCGTGGAGGAGTTTCGAATCGAAGATGAGACAGAAAGCCGAGGAGGAACACAGTGAATGCACTTTCGAGGAAGTTTGGAAGCCACCCCGAGCTCGAATGTACTCGTGAGGTGAAACCTGCAGACAGCGAAATGTTGCCATCTCAGAGTATGGATGAGTGATCAGAGCTACAAAAAATGTGCGACAAATATTCAGTGATTGATGTAAGCGTCTCTACATGAGATAGGATTAGAGACCGGAACAGGAGAGAAGCGCCGTCTCAAGAATGAACTTCTAGGCAGCGAGTTGTGATTAGATCGAAGCGAGGAAAAGGCCGCGTCACACGGACGTCATCAAATTCTGGCAGCTTGTTCTGTGCTTCAGTCAAGGCTCTTGTTACAAATATATGCACTTCTGACTCAACAGAGCGCTTTGGAATTTTCGGAAACGTGAGTTGGACAACAACACCTCCTGGTTGGCTCAGTACCTCGACTCACGTATCCGACTAGCACTGACCAGCGATTTCGTCTGAGCGAAAGCTGAGAATCGCTTTCTTGCAGCCGAGCAAGTAAACCGATGAGGGGAAGGAGCATGCGGATCTGCGGGAAGCCAAGTTTGAAGCCGAGACCTAAGCGGACCCCTGAGTTCTCAGAAGAACGTTCGTGATGATCTTTGAAGGTCCTCGAAACCGTTCGAACTTGAATTGGCGATCGGACTCCGTCCTAGCAATTCATCCATTCAACGAACTCCAACGTCGTGCATCGTTCAACCTTGACCATGGGCTCGCCACGAGCGAAAGCCGCGAAACCTCCCATAGGATTCGATTTGGAAGAAAGTTTCGAGGCAGGATCTCGGATCTGGGAAGATAGTAGTGTATGAACTGCGCTTCTTTCGGGATCAGAGCTCCTTCTCAAGCCTGAGATGTCGATAAATTATCCTGAAAGCACCCTCGCAGCCCATAATGTCGGTCGGTTGGTCGTTATCCGATCTTCAGAGAATCGAGGGAGGAGAACGAAGATGCACGCAGAACGAGTTCATTAATACGAGATGAGCAGCTTCCAACAACCTCTCGCGTAATGATTTTCCTGTGGTCTTCCTTCAGCGTAGAATATGGCTATCCCAACTCGATTTCGTACAACAACGTAAACAACACTGTCTCGGAAATCATTATTTCCAATGGAAAATCGTCTTCAAATACGGGATAATGGACAAACGATGGAGCAACTTCGTCCGTCGGGCGAACACATGAGCTAATGAACGCTATGGACCGTTGATAAATTGTTACTTCAGTTTTTGCTAAGATTGTTTCCGAACCGCAACAGCCGCTGCGCCAGCTTCGGTCGCCGCTACCGAAGTTCGTTTTGGAAGAAGAAAGGAAGGTCTTGTCAGCACAATATCAAGGACCCTCTATCCCCGTAGGCTTCGATTGGCACGGCCTGAGGCGCGCCCGTGAAAAGAAAAAGCCGATTCGATCCTTTTCTGGAATGGACCGGAACCGCTTTTCGGTTGACGTTTCAGTTTGGCTCCGATAGAATTGCATCCTCCGATGCACTGAAACGATGCAGAGAACAGCTAGAGATGCGATTTCCTCTGACCGATATGAGCGGTTCAAGGATTAATTTTCGATTTCATCAGGATTTTTCGTTGTGAGAGATCCGGGAAAACTCACCAGCTTTTAGTTTCTTGCGAAAGCATCCAAGTTTTCTCTGGAGTCTCCAGAAATCGAGGAAAAAGCGTATGTACGTTTATTCAAGTGCCGATGGCCGAACTCCGGCATTTCGTGGAGCTGAACATCATCCAACCTGTCTGGCGGAATCTCGAGGAGACTGTTCGATGTACGAATCCTGAAGATTCAGTGAAGAGAAACTTCCAGACGCTCTGTTGACCCGGAGGCTCATCCGGAGCAGAGTATTGTACTCGCGTGCTGTGCCCGCAGGCGCTCTCCACGGGAGGAGTCGGAGTCACATAAAAGTTTTGAGACGACAGACTGAGGTCCGCCGAATCGAGACGAGAGGAGGAAAAGCAAAGGATATTTTCTGTCGATGGGCTCCCAAGGCATCCTCCGAAACTTTGTCGAGTTTAATGTTCCCTGACGCAAAGGACGCCGAGGTTCTGCTCGCGCTCACATTGTCGTGGGAAAGTCTTGTTTTGGCCCATGACTGCTTCGATCGATGCGTTCAAACAGATGGAGAAAGCCAAAGATTCCCCAGACCTCTACCGCTGTCGTGCATCTTCTCGAATAATCTGTTCAGACGTCAGTGAGGGCCTCTGTCACTACAGTTTTGCGAAAAATCCGGAAAGACCACGAGTCGTAAACGGATTGGGAGAAACCACAGTGAAGTCATAAAATTGAGAGATTTCAGAATTTGAAGTTTCGTTTGCGAATTGAAATCCATCGGCATGGAAAGTTTCCGGCGGAAAATGACAAGCTTCAATTATCGCATTGAACGTGTTCTGCATAGGTGTGTAATCATCTATTACCATTATTTCTTGTACAACCTCATTTTTCGACGAAATTTGTCACTTAAGACAAATGAGGAGTCATCGTGCGCTCGAATTCGCGTGAAGCCATCAGGCTGGCGACGTGAGGCGGAATACGGAACCATTCCAGAAATTATAACACCACGGGAAGAGGTGATTTTTCAAAAGTCGAGTCGCTCGAGCTTGTTGCCGGGACGCTGGACGTCTGGGGCGCCAAACAAGCCGTTAGCGACCATTTGCATTACCGCTGATTTCCATTAGGGAACGCGTGTAGCAGTTTCACTTCCGAAGAAAGCTTTCGTAATTGAAGAGCGCTGCGCGTGGGAATCCAAAAGCTCGAGTTTCATCAGATCTGCGAAAAGAATCAAATTCATCCATCCTGGAAAAGTCACGAAGCGAGGAGCATTACAAGTCAGAAGAAAACACCAGGAAAAATCTTGGTGTTGATACACTCTTCGATCAACTCATCCCAGAGATTCAAATCTCGGTCAGATCTGTATCATGTTCATGCACTCGGACGTATGCTGATAGGTTTTGGAAGAACTTCCGATCATTCAAAGGAAGCTCTGCTTTCACGAGAATCGTTCGCTTGACGGACAGTCTTTTGCTGTTGTTCGTTTTCCATACTCTTTCTGATTCCATAAACGGTTCTCCGAATTTTCACGTCGCTGTTTCTAAAAATGTGATAATTTCCCGTCTGTCATGCTCTAGGGAATCGCAGCAGCTACACCGTTCGTTCGAGGCGGTGCCGGTGGCCAGAAAGGGTGACCTTTGGAGTTGTTGTTGGCGGCGGCGGCGGCGGGTGTTGAAGACCCATTATTAGTACTGCTAAAGTTGTCTCGGGCTCTGTCTGGTCGGCTCACTAATTCACTCAAAGTTCTGATGTTTGAACTTAGTTCAGGGTTCCTGTTTGTTTACAGCGTGCTTTCGTTTTCGTTTTATCCAGCTGCGAGCTTTCAATTTGCCTCTCTGCATCCAAAGCCGGAAAAAAGCTACAGAAAAGCAAGCCACCCGCCAGCGTATCTGTGAAACGTATCCACCGATAATCTAGTTCCGATCCCATCGAGAAGCGGACAACGGCGACGCACAATGACTCAATTATTTTTTCGGAACATTATCAACCAAGGTTTTGTGCTCGTTGTGAGAGTGATTGATTTGTTTCACGCTTTTTCCCCGAGCTGTTCACCCGTTAACGCAACCGCCTCCTCTCACATGGTATAACTAACTTCGTGTAGAAACCTTGTCGTCCAAATTTATTGCATTCGCTCACGATCAATGGCAGATATGGGAGCGGTCGAACGAGCGATGCGCTTCCGTTCAATTCATTACGAACCGCGAAATTGGACAACATCATGAACAAGTTAATTCATGAAACGAGATGGAAAATGAGAGAGACTTTCATTTCATGATTCGGCTGTCAGGACTCTTCATACTTGGTGCGTCCGGGGCTTTCCTAGATGCACTCGACAGGCAGCCCAGACAATGGCGCTGGAAATTCTTCGCGAAATCGTTTTATTCCAATTGACGCGACCCTCACGGGAATTGTCCAAATCGCTTTTCATTCTTCCAAACTTATCAATCTTCAGCTTCTGTATTTTCTGTCAATTACTCATGCCGCTCCGTATATCCGCGAAGTCATTCGATGTGATGATGACATCATCCCAATTTTCGTTGCGTCAGACGGAGCGTTTCAACGGTTGTTTGTTGCGCAGTCTTTGTATCGTTTCTATCGATTGATCGTATTACCTGTTTATTCGGATTTACTCGATGCTGGCTCGATGACAACATAAATCTTTCTTTGTGTGTCGATACATTCTCCTATGGGCCTTCTTTCTCAATCAGGGCGACCGGAAGCACGAGTTGTTCCGCAGCCGTTTCCCTCAGTTGTTGGAAATTCATTTTTCTCCGCTGGCGATGCAGTTTTCTGACATTTTCTGCGATTTCCACTTATCATCTTTGGTATCAGTTTCGATTTTCGGTCGGTCAATGAACGTTTTTTATTTCAGTTTTCATACTTCCTCCAGATTATGCCTTCGAGCTCCTACTCCGTGACGCATCTCGACATGGCTCATACCGGGACACCATGTTGTCTGTAAGGTTGCTCACCTAACGATTACCGATAGCTTGAAGCTCTGAGGAAGTAGTGATCAACCATAACAACCGATCTCTTCAATGCGGCACTTCGAGAGTGACGGTCAGCTCAATGAGGAAAAAAGTCAGCTGATTCCAATGTATGTATTGTTTGAGCAAATTCCACTGAGGCCTCCTCACCAAATGCGTCGTCGTCATTTCTAAATCCCTTGAATGAAGCTGAGTGAAAATTTTCTTCATTGTCGAGGTTGATCCACCCAGTGCGAGTGAGAGTTGAATGATGACCCTAGCTGCAATTTCCGCATTTGGAACTTGGAATGTGAAATCGGCGTGGTTTTAAACTACAGAAAAGTTTTGAATAGTCCACAAATCACCGTAGATCTCGGTCATAGTAGACGGATATGACGAAGAGAAACCATGACAAATGATGAGAAGTGCCCTCGCGGCGGGAAACTTTCCCAGATTATCGAGTTTTGTTCCCCATTCCTTCTGTTCTGATTGGAGAGCTCATTCTATTCCTATTTGAATGTCTGTAATTATATTCCTCGATTTGAATCTCTTTCAAGTTTGGAGACCGCTCTACATCTCCTCAGCATCTGAGTTCGACCAATCGATTTCCGTAGAGAGAGAGATTACTTTTCCTTCGATTGAGAAGCCGCCTAGACGAGGTTTGAAACGGAAGGACATCAGTATTTCTGATTGAGCGTCTGAAGAATATTAGATCACCCTGAATCATTTAGAGCTCTCAACACGAGTCCCGCCTCAACTCTTTTCTTGTACCCAAAAGTCAGCAGTCTTTGTGCTGTTATCTCATTCATTCATTCAAGATCTCCTTTATTGAAAAGGGTATTTAAGGGAATCTCCAACAAAAAACGAAAATGGTATCTCCAACAAGCTGGCGTGATTCAGGATCTTCTTAAATGCCTCCTCAAGATTATGATCACGTTGTCATCAGGATCGATTGGAGTGATTTGGCGGCTTTCGGTGTTGGATTCCCATTCTCCCATGATGGACGATTCTTCCGGAATCCCCCATCATGGATGTCGGAGGGTTCGGGTGACACTCTCTCCCATTTCCCCATGTCTCTCTGCCTGATTTATGAGGAAGCGCTTACATCATCCACAAGGATTGGTATTAATAACGAAGATCTTCCGATCGAAGTTGGAAGAAGCTTCCTGATCTCTGCTCATACATAACCAACACAGGTAGCGCCATCTCGGTACTCTTCTCCCCCGATGTAAGGTGGGATACGGCCGCACACATTCAACACATCCAGCACGCTTCCTATGAAACAATAAGCGGAAAAATAAGTCGGAAGGAAAAAAGCCTGCTCGACACTGATAGCTCTCAGGGGAGGAATGCCGTTCAATAGAGGATGCAGAACTCGATTTCAACAACTCGTCGAGAACTGCCAATGTGGGACCCGCTCCACCCGCTGCAGAAAAGTACCGAAGCTTGGTATCTGGAAAAGTACCCAAGAACGGCCTGTTTCGGAGACCAGTCTCCGGCCTCTGAACCGTTGGAGCCGGTTGAGCGGTCTGATCGTAAGGAACAGATCGCCGACGCTAGGGATGCAGATCAAAGATTTCACCAGAGCTCTAACCAGTTCCGTTTCTCAAGCGCGGGATTGTAACCGAATCATCAAAAGTTGGCACTACTGCATTGGATCTCGTTCTTGAAGGGAATTCGAACAAAATGTTTCTTTAGTATTTTATTCGCTTACTCTTATTAAGTGTTTGATTATATTACAATTCATTAAATACAAAGCGGCAAGTTATTATTAATACAAAATGCATATCCAGAAATGCACACAGACCACGAATGTGGAGGTTCAGGGCTGCATCGCAAAGCTCCAAAAATTCTTCCAAACAGATTGCCGGAAGTGAGTTAGTTTGACATCAGAGGAAGGCCTCGTCCCTCTTGACGCTTCTTCGCCATCAGATTTGTGACATGAGATGATTTTGTTGCGAGAATACCTCATTGATCACAACCCGCAAAAAACCTCAAAAGGAAACTAGAGGCATGTCCAGAACGCGCGATTGTCATCAGCTTGAAATGGAGTCTGGCTATTCGGTGTCATCACCACGAGCTTTGCGAAAGCCTCTGCACGGAAAGACATTCAGTTTCTTCAGAATTTGCTCGGACTCAAAATCAGTCGTCACGGAATTATGTACAAAAACAGTAGGAAGCTCTTAAGTATTTCGTGTTAGAAGACCTCCTTTGGAATCGAAGAATGACTCGCTTTCACGCATGACCACTGCACCGCTGATTTTCAGTGTTCCTAAATTCTCGAATCGGGATAATCATCCGTCACCTGTCAACCGAGTTCGAAAGCAATCGTCGGAAGAATAGCTCGCTGAGTGAATCTATTTATACATAAACAGTCAGGAGGCCTCGGAGCCCGCGTCAAAATCACCCGAGATGCTATTCTCATACCCAGAACGGCTGCTGCAGCGGTTCCAACGACCTGAGCTCGGTCAAATGATCAGATCGAAACATCAGAACAGATTGTCTAAGCAGCTCTGCCACTGACTCGGCGATTCGACAAATTTCTTGGGCACGTGAAATATTACCGAGCTCGACAGGACGTCGTAGAATCGCTTCCAAATGGCTCTCTCCAACAGCTTGTGTTCGTGTGGTTCACGCGCTCGAAGTGATCACAGAATTAGTGGGAAAAACGTCTCCAGCAGAGGACGAAGGAGGTCACTTGGAGTGCGAGACAAGCAGTTGCAAAACAAAATAGAATTACGGAAGAAATGCGAATCCTCTAATACAAGCAACACGACAGTAGAAACAGTTACACAAACACGCTCCACGTATTCATGTCATGTGGAAAGATTGAAAGTTGTACACTTCGGTCATTTGTCGTCAAATTTCATAGGTCGCGAGGTAATCGTGCTCCGTGGAAAATTTCGGGGAAAGGAGTTCGACATGGAAGGTCGAGTTTCGATATGAGACTCGAGCCGAAAAGGGATCTTTGTCGTCGTTGTGATAAGAGTTCATCGGTTCAAATGTCATCTTATACATATTCTTCTATTGGCCCGAACGCGAAGGAATGCCGGCCATAACAATCAGCTCGAAACTACGCCTTCTTGCGAAGAGACGTGTGGTGCACTTTTCCTCTAATTTGGTGATTTGTTTTTGTAAAATTCATCAACCCACATGGTTCGTCTCATTCCAGGTCTCTTGTGAATGCATGGTTTCGGGCTTCGGATGCTGGACGCAAAAATAAATAACCATTCATATCTCTGTCTCTAAAATTTGTTGGCGTTACAATCTAGAGGCGGCTGGAGCATGTTCAGGCATGTGCCATCATGCCGTTCGTCCTGGTCTCGTATATACAGCCATGCTGTCAGCCCGCCTTTAAAGCATTGCACCTTGGATAGAGTTGTGACTCTTCGCTTTTTGGCACCTTTTCTGTCTCGATCAAAAGTGAGCGATCCTAACTCTCAACTGTCGCTGTCGTTGTGGGATGGAAGACCGATTCTCTCGAGAGTCTCTCTCTCTCTCTCTCTCTCTCTAGTTCCTTCTCTGTTGCACTTCTGGCTTGAAGTCGTTGAGGAAGTTTCATTCTAGTTGTAATGATTGTCAGGATATTGGCCGAATTGCGTCAACTCGGACTTCTCCGTTGTCGACACAGATTGGTACTGCCCATTGCTCGGGAGATTTCGCTTGAAGAACCCGTACTGTAAAACATCAAACCAACATTAGTTGTCAGCCGATTGAGTCCACCCGAGATAAATGCGCTATATGATGATACCGAGTGTCTCATTCAACTTCCGGTGCAGATTCCTACTCACCTTGTACAAACAGTATATGATCGCCACCAACAGCAAGATTCCTATTAGGACACCTAGGATGATTGCCCACAAAGGTAAACCTTCGGAACGCTGGTAAAGACTGGCGTCGGGCTCCGCCTTGGTCTCGGCTTCAGCGTAATCGTTGGTGGTATTCTGCCGAATGTCGATTTCCGGGTCTAAACGAACCTCCGCCGATGAGAAGATGCTCACCTGGTCAACTTGGGGGTAGTCCTGCGAAAGATTCCTTACAATTAGATGGGGCGCCGAAAATCAAGGGATACATTGTACTTATTTCCGTCCATAATTTGATTCAATCCGATCTTTGGATTGTATCCGCTCGTCGGCCTACCTCAACAAAGGTTGCGTTCCACAACCTCGCCTTGATCGATATCAAGGCATTCGTGTGCTTCTTCAAATTTGTTACTGTACAGACGAAGTCGACGCATCGAGTGTTCACGCCACATCTCATCGAAACGACGCTTCTGATTCTACCGCCAACTCTTATGCTCTCGGCCGGAACGATGACATCTCGCTTGGACCTCGTCAAGATCGTTTTCTGGGTGTAGTTTCGTTCGTGGACGATTTTTCGTGAGTATATCGTTCTGAAACAGAGAATCGTCCAAATGAACCCGAGTCGTCTTTCGAAATTTCTCGGAATAACCGCAGCATGCGACACAAAGCGTTGATCACAAACCTTGCTGTCGTAGATCTCTCGGGAGCATCGTAGTCGCTGTAATCGTCGTAATCATCGTTGGCTGTATCTGGAGTTTCGGTCGTCGTTGTCGTTGTTGTTCGTCTCGGATCTGGGTCGGTTGACTTTTTCTGCACTCGTGGTTGAGCTCTTGACGCAGCCGCTTTCGGAGCCTCCGTCGACACGAGTGGTTTGCTCGCTGATCTCCAACCGAGTGGATCGATCGAGTCCTCTTTCAGAGCACGTCAAGATGTCGTCTGTTTACCAACACTCACTTGGGGCATCTCAGTGAGGTACAACAGATATTTCCCATTTTTTCGCCCGTTCTCCACTTCCAGAGGCCACCGGAGATACACCGAGAACTCGGGCACAAGGTAGGGGCCGTAGTTGAACACGGAGTAAACGTGCATGACCTCACTTCCGATCTCCGCTTCGGACTTCATCGCCGAGGCTCCAACGATCGGGCCTCCGTACAACACTTGCTCGGGCGTAGCTTTGCCCTTGATTTCGAGTTCTGCGGCTCGAACGATGGTGACGTTGTACTCGATAGGTGTTTGGTTACGGAGGTCCGTGGACGTGGTCGATGTTCGAATGGTGAACTTCACGTTTGTTAATTTGTCGGCTTCGTTTTCGGGTTTGAACTTCAAGAGCAATCTGATTTGATCTCCGTTCTCCATCGGGTTCCCCAATTCACAACGGACCACACTCTTCGATTCCATATCTTCCTCATCCTTCTTCCGATCGCAGACGAGCACTTTCTGCTCTGAGAGAACAGTTCGACCGATGAAAGAGAACTCTTTGGGATGTTCGATGAGGAGATCAGCGTCGTAGGCCGATTCTCCCGTGTTCTCGATGACAGTCGTTATGTGGAGTCCTTCGGTTCCGAGATAGAATACGTGCTCTCCTTTCTCCTGAGGCAGGTTCATCAACGCCTTGGTGTGCAGAGCCGACTCGCAGATTTCGTCATCGCCGCAATTCTTTATGAAGTTCGCTTTGATGATGAGGGTGCCGAGCTTTTGATTGAGAATCGGGTAACGATCGATGAAAACGAAATCTTCGGTGGTCGATTGTGCGAGCGCATCGATATCGTCGACGATCCTCAGTGTGAGTTTCAATCGGATCGTGTTGTGGATATCTGAGCGATCCACGAGGATGAGGTTACCCCTCGTGCATAGGTTGGATGTCGATAAACTTATTTTTCGCTCGTAGATGTGCTGCTGGGCCGTGTCCTTGGCTTCTTTGAAGATCACTCTCGACTTCTTTTTGTGCTCCAAGAAGGTTTCCGCTTCGATTCTCTGAATTATCTCCAAACCGCCTGATTGGTAGCCGTACTCAGAGGGGCTTATGAGGCATACCTCGAACGAAGTACACACCTCGTCGCTCGTCGCGCACTTGGGGGACCTGGGGTCGATAGGATGTATGTACCTCAGTTCGGCTTTGATATCTCTGATAGTTCTCGCGTACACCGCAAAAACCCTATCTGACGCATAGGCTCCAATCACGAGATCGGGATATTTGTTGTTGTCGAGGTCAACACCGCCTGACAACGAATATCCGAAAGTTGTCGTAGGCGGCGAGAGCATCCTGCTTCTGCCGAGATCAGATGCTCGAATGATTTGGGAGGGTTTGGTGCTCAGACCGTCCCTGCCTCCGAGGAAGAGATACACGGCTCCATCGTCTTCGTAGGGAGCTCCAATCGCAACATCTGAAAGCAGGTGACTTTGGTTGACGCGGAAAAAGCAAGATATCGGTCGGGAACGACAACTTTTCGTGAGGAGAAACAAAATAAAAGATTACGTCTGAATGATTTGTTCCCAGGGTTGTATGAACCTACCGTTGAATCCGTCATGATCCACATCTCCCATCCCTGTGATGGCGAATCCGAATCGTGATTCTTCTTGATTTCCGACAATTTTTTGACGCTTTGTGCTTGATGAGATGAAATTGGGCGAACCCTCGTTCATGAAAACATACACGGCGCCTCCAAGACCGTCTTCGAAGTAGAATGGCGCTCCCACAATCAAGTCGTCGAACTTGTCACCGTTGATATCAACAGCTGCGATAACGTATCCGAACGACGAGGCCACTTGTTCGCCTGACGGAAGGGGAGAAATCTCAAATGTATGTCTAGTCGAAGTCAAGTTTTTCGATTCTCTTCGAAACCAAATCGAATAAAGTTGCTCTATCCTATGGGCTTACCGACGAGGGTCCTGTTCAGCTCGAGCTCGTTGGTATTCGGCGCGCGATTCTTTTCGAAGAGCAGCACGGCGCCAGTGTCGTTGGCTCTCGGAGCACCGGATGCCCATGCGTGCTGTTTTTTGTCGAAGAAATGTCCTGTTGTGACGGACATGCCGAGATAGGCATAATTCTCCACAGGACTGTCAGCGTCGGTGTGGGTTGCCACCCATTCTTTGTGGAAACTGTTTGCGTATCTACTCTGGAAAGCGTAAACGGCTCCTCGCCATGTTTTCGCGCCAGGAACACCGATCGATTGAACGTTGAAGTCTTTGCTGAGATGACAGCTCGTTCCTGCTTGACACAATCCGAAATCCTGATGATATTTGTTGTAAGATTTGCCCCGGCACGGCATACGAATATCCTCGTAGGCGAGGTCTGTCGTGTACTTGAAGCAAACTCCTAAACCTAGTTGCTGAGCGGAGCCTGGATTCGTGGAAGTTCCTTCCCCTCCTAAATCTGGTGTCGTGAAACGATGAGCGCACGTCTGGAAGCAGATGCTTCGATGTTATACTTGGTTGAGATGAGCAGGAGAGGACGCAAAGCACTTCAGGAGAGGACACAAATGATTTTCCTTCAAAAACAAACGGATCAGACTCACCAGCACTCCGAACTCGTGGCCAGAGGACACCGACACTCCAAGCCACATGCCCGTGGCGTTCTCACTACCTTCGAAAGACTGTGAGCTGGAAGAAGCTTTGAGTGGGAGGCTCTCGCAGTGGTTGACCCCCGTGTAACGCCTTCCGACATCTCTGAAGATGTCGCATGACATTACCTCACCTCGATTGTTCTTCAGAGGAGCGCCTACGATGATCCTGGAAAACAAAGGAGATGTGGTCAGATGAAGTTCTCAAATGTTTGTTGGCGATTCGAAGAAGGCTCTAACCTCCATATTGGCAGTAATTATCAAAATTCTTTGGATTTGTGGATGCCTTCAAGCAGAGCGCTTCCTCAGTCCGCTATGAATACGACTTTGCTCTCGAAAATGGGCATGATGAACATCGATCTACCCAAATGTGAAAGAGTCTGATCCTTCAGAACGCTGATAAGCGGTCAGTCCCGCCACATGCAGTGAATTTTTGGATACTGGTAATAAGACACCACCTGATGGACTCTTTTGAGACTAATGGCTAGAGACAGACATCTCTCACCAACGGTCGTGCGCTCCATCTCTGCATGACAACTAACAGTGGTCGCTGTCAGAGCCAATTGAAGTCAGAATGAAGAAATACATCTCGCGAATCCACCACAAGCGACCGAAGAACATTTTTGAATCGCCGGGACAACAACAATATTCGCGGGCCCTAGAATTTCTGGAAACCTTGGAGTTCGCTCGCGATCCAGCACTTCCCCTCGAGAATATCCTGGACGCATAGCTTGATTCCCAGACTGGATTTTTGAATCTCGGTCCGGGATTGAGCCGGAAAGGGAGCCTTTACTCTAAATACTGGATAGCTTCAGACTGTTTCGCTCGGGCGTTCGCATTTTGCCAACGTGAGAAGGCCTCCTCCCTCTCCTTGTTCCCAACAAGGGGCCTTAGTTCAACAAAAGTGTGAAAAACGAATCAAAAATACGCTAGTGACGAGGAACAAAGTCGTCGCCGTCTGGGCCTCCAGTATGGCGTGGAACGCGTCTCATAAACTGCGTTCAATAACGTATTCATTAACATCGCCGATTCCATTCAGGCCACGGGGCTCTTGAAACCATCGGTTCACGATTCACCCGGTCAGCGAAGAAGACGAACTGTCGGAGCTCTCTGTCACTAACTCAGCAGTGAGCGCACATCGAGCTTTCTCAGAGCGACTTATTAAAAGTCGACGAGATATCGGATGTCTCGAGTGAGCGCTGTTATCGTTTCCGAGGCTTCGGATAGAAGTTGTTTAGCTACCTGACCTAGAGCAGCGATTTCTCTATTCGACGCGTTAATGTAAACTGATCCAGACCAGCGAGTGAGCGGACCAGGCGTCGGAAGGAACTAGGTCTCGAGACGGCATCGCGAATTTCGCTGCCACCGCCGCCGTTGCTCCTGCTCTGTAGATGACGCTAGTGTTAAAAAAAGGCGGCTGAGGCAACTTTCGAAACGGTGGCAGCGGCAAAGACGACAACGACGACGCGTCGTTCCGCGTTGAATGGAGCGCCTCTCGAAGCACGTGTCACAACGAATAAATTGGCATGCCATTCACACAAGGGATTAACTCGACACAAAGATCGAAGCGGGCCGACGGTTTCTTTGATTGACATCAGAATGGTCAGAAGATGCGCTTATCGGACCGTTTAGATGTGAGCGACCGCCGGGTGAGCGAAGATGTATTACGAGAGACACGGGAGACGATTCATGGTGAATTGTCAAACACTGCAGGACGCGTTGCAGAAGATAAATGTTCGGAGTTCGGAAACATGAAAAAATCGAACCTGAAAAATTTATGAATTGTTTTTTACATTGCGGAAAAACGGAACCTTCTGTGTGATGTTTGAACTTCGAGTTTTATTCCACGTGAATACCTCGAACCGAGATTTTACGGTTTCCGACCAAATGTTTCTTTCAATTCCGGAACGGATTGATGAAGGGGAAGATCCATTAAACTCATTGAAAAAAGAGAAGGGGAAGATCCGGCAACTTCACGGGGACCACCCGCTGTCATCAGACAACCCTGTTCATTGACCACACCTCAAATTAAACATACGACTCCTCTTCTGGATGCCTATCCATCTGCTCTTCAGGCTTGATTCGGCTCATTTTCCCCTGGTCGCTTAGTCGAATCAACCGCCCGATGTCTCTCCCGACCACTGGATGCTGGCTCGTACGCCAAATGAATCTCTGTCGACGACGTCGCCAGAGTTTGGGTGGAGTTGATTTGCATTTACTTAGTAAACAAACACTCAGCGAGCCACCCAGCGGATAGGCATGTAGGAAGACGCACAGATATGCTGACGAATGGACGGCGTCGTCGCGTGCCGTGGTCACGCTCGCGGAACACTTGAGCTCGCGTTCCGAAAGCTTTTCAGCGCATTGCTTTCATTACTAGTGGATCTGAGTGTTTGTTCGAGGTTCGGCGAAAGACTCCGGAGATCTCTCAACGTGAACCGAAGTGTAGGCGATCACGCGCGGGAAAATTAGGAGGAGAACAACAAAAGCAACCGAGAGGTCAACACACGCACAAGAGGAGTCACGGCGATCATCGTAATCTATTTGTCCAGCTCACACCCACTAGTCAATGGTAATCTGATCGAAGCATCGGGAATTCCCAAGACTTCCCAGGTTGGATTCAGTTCGCTCTCCGTCTCGCTTTCACAGATTTTGTGAATCCTCAAAGAAATCAAGTCTTTTGAGCTCAGCATCTCGTGGATTCGCAGAGTAGACTGTTTTTAGAGCCGCTTCCACAGTGCCGGCAGCCTGTTTGCCATCGGAACTAGTCGACCTCCGTCTTCAGAGCTGACCCAGATTTCTACAAGTAGTTTCTACGTGGACAGCCACAATGCTAACGCCACCATGGATGCGTCAAAGTATAATCTTGACGACGTTCCGTCGCACGCGTACGCTTTTCTTGTGACATCGGCGTTCCGTGGGTCTCGACTCGTGTTTTTATTCATCGAAAATTTTTCAAACTTTGTGCCGGTTGCCTCGTTAGACGTTTCGACGAATTGTCACTGAACTCCGGTCAAGAGTTTGACATTGGATCCTGAATTTATGCGGATTCTCCGACGGAATATATCCTGGAAAACAATGAATGAATCGATGGAAAGTAGAGCTTCCCGTAGGGTCAGCTCTTGATCGATGGTTTTCCAATTCTCGTGCTCTTGACATTGTCAGAGGGTTCTCGATATAGAATGACGTGCGAAACGAATCGATCACAATAAGTCGGTTGAGAGACGCAACCCGACAACAGACTTCGTCGGGCCAAAGTCAACCGATTCCAAACAAAGAAATCGAAACAGAATGGAACCGAAGCTCGTGAATGAACGTAGAAAATAGTGGCTCCTTGTTCGCATGTATATTGCCCTCGGTGTGTCTTTCTTTCCTTCGTCCAATCCATTGAATCATGATTCATTCATACCACCATTCAGTGAATGGCTTTCTACGGCTTGCTTGCGTAGACTCTCCTTCTCGCTTTTCTTAATTCTCAAATGGACTGCTGCCGACGACCACGCGTATATTCCGTCGATGGAAATTCAACGCGGAGGCGTGACTTCGTCAACATTCCACGACACGACTGGATTTGGAACAAGATGATTCCGACAAAACTTCTCATTCCGTAAAGAGATACAGTCGGCGTGCTCCTATCAACGTTCGAATTCATCAATCTTGTTCTTCTCCTTCATCGTCAATCGAAATGAATTCGGAAATTCACACAAGAATCGTCGGAAATTATCTCGCCGAAATTTCTATTCGAGTTTCGGCTCCTTGTCCAACCGAGCAGCATCAATCTAGAGTACTCGGCTCTCGTGTTTCTCTGAATTTCGAGATGGCTTTTGATTGCTGAAGTTTGTTCAAACTCGAATCGATGGCGGCTCGCTCCCACTGATACTCAGCACGTTTCCGTTCCGAAGTTTCCCTAATGCCGTCCACAACCATTCTTCGCTCTGAAAATGCTGTGAAATAGTCAGCTGACAGTATTTCGATTGTTTCCTGCGAAGTTCCTGCAATGATCATTAGAACCTGTCGAGGATCACGCATGGCTTCACGATGATGTTGTATTGTTAACGGGATGATTGCCAGAAAAGTTCACAGGGGAGCTTCCGGACGTCTCGGCTCGGATGGGTTGGAATCACCCGGTGCGTTGGTCTTAGCGTTTAGCTCGTCTGCCACATTGTCGCCCAGAAGCACGCGGGCGCCTCTTTAGAAGCAGTCTCATGTGCGTATAATGTCGTAAGGTTTCCAGAGCCGGGTGTAATAATGGGTTCCGTGCCGCCACATCATCTCCCCCCGGCTCTTTGAGAGTCTTGACGACGTTCGACATGAAGGCGAAAAAATAACACCGTGAAAATGTTAACACAAAAGTTTCTGCGAGGAAAACTCGCTCGGGAATCGGACTCGATGTCACCTTCGCTCGTTTATAACATTCAGACGCTCTAACGACCCTTTCTGAACACATGGAGACGCGCGCTCTGTCCTCTGAGCATCGTGGATAAACAGATGACTGAATAGCCAACTTTCATGTAGGCGTTGTTCTACGTGGGGGTGTCGCAGCAGATCTCATACACAGTTCCGACTCGATGCTCCTCTTTGCTTGGCAACAAAGAAGAGCTGAGCTGCGTTGGCAGTCGAGGTGTGATCGAGTGGTTGCTGGCAAGTGTAAGAACGCTTCTTCAAGTTCAGAATCTTCAACAAGAGGCACACAGCGTTCATCATGCTCATAACCATAACCGAGCGGTCGTCTGTCTTTGTGGTAGCCGGACTCTGGTCGACTTCCCGATCGGCTTGGTAACCACAACTCGATCAACGAGTGATGAGAGACTTGACCCGCATATGAAGAATCTCGAAAGCGCTACTCATCCCGTCATAATCACAAAAGAATCACATTGTTAATCAGACAGATCGCGGTGCCAACCCTATGTTTCGCAAACAAGATCTTCGCCATCGAGAACCATTTTCGAACCACAAAGTGCATCGCTTCGGGTTCACAGTCGTTTCAATCACTCGCGGTCGGAGTTTTTTCGTCCTGGAACGAGTTCGGTCGAAGGGCTGGTCTTCCCTTTAGGCGATGAGAGAACGTTTCTCAAGATTCTCCGACTGGCTTCTCGCATTCGTTTTTAACTCGACAAACTCGAGGGCCGCCAGCGTGGTTCGGATCTAGGGAAGAACAGCAGAGAACTTGTTTCACAGATCCATCAGTCATTTCAGTACTCGACCCCTTCGTTCGACGATATCAGCACATTCGTCGTAGAGAATTTCGCACCTACTGCAAACGACCACCCACATCGACTACAGACTATGACTCGCTAAAACCTGTGATATCGAGAGAAACGAAGAGCGAAATGAACATAAAGATCGAAGGAGAGTTGAAACCCTGAGGTGCGTGAGACAGTTGTTCCGCTTTCAGAACACCTCGTAATGATCGCTGCTTTTATGTTGGCCATACGAGTAGATACGCCTGATTACAACACCCTCATCATGAACGTTGGCTTCCCCACTCGCTGCCTCGCGACTGAATTTTGTTTGTGTTCGCTTATATCGATGGCGCGACGCGCGTTCACACCCGGTTCTAGTCAAGTGGACTTATCATGACGAAGATAAATCCCACTGACCCCTCTAGTTGTCACCCACGACCTCGTTTTTTCATGCTGCCCCGGGGTGCGTGCACTCTCGTCGATCTTCGATGCTCCCGCCTGCCCAGGTTGCCCAGCTGGAGAAACGAGGAAAGCGACGAACTTAAAGATCCTGGACCAAAATATGATAATCACGGCCGCAAACATTGACAATATCGTTGAGGACGATGAGGTCATAATGGCCAAATGTTTTGAGAGTTCTGAAACACGAACTCCTGCTCTCGTTGGGAAATTTCGGCCGACGGTCGGTTGGTGCCGTGACTGATTCTGCTGCTACCGTAGATGTCAAGTTTCTGACCATAATTGACAAATGCATCCTGACTCAGCGGAACATCTATGGCTTCAATATTGCTCGGCTGGCTCATCGTCTTCTTTCCCTCGTTCGCATCTCACGACGACAGCACCGCCACCGTTGACAATGGTTGCCCTCTTGAATGTGATGGCAGCCGTTGCGGCGGCAGCGCGGCGTTCCGTTTTTTCTCGTGGGCCTCAGCCTGAGAGCGTGGCTTCCAGAGTCGAGATTCGCTCCACACTCGACAACTCACGGTGGCAACAACGAAATAGCTTGAAAGGTCGCCTAATGAACATTTTTCATCTTCTTTTCTTCATTCGCTTCTGTAAAGAATCTTGTCCGCAATGGTTCAAAGTTGGCAAAAGCGGAGAATGTTCGTTGGCGGATTCCCGAGAGCGTTTGTTGGCGACCTCTGTTTTCTTTCGGCGCGAACACTAGGTCATCGCGTTCAGCTTCCTCGGTTCGCCCGCATAGCGGAAACACTGCTGTACTTTTTGTCTGTCGACCAGCCAGTGATCCCTGCATGACGACGAAACAGAGTTCATTCGAAGCTCAGCAGGATCCGCAGTTATTCGATTGCAATATCGAACTGCGTGCTGTAATCGCTTATCGTATTATCTCTTCCTGTGCAGCGGCGAACGACCTCTCAGCTTGAGTCGCGCCCCATACATCACCTCCTCATCCATCCCAGGGGTCCAGGTCTTCATTACGCGTACGAGTTCGCTTGCTCTTTTGCTCGTCGCCGACCGCCTTGCAGACTTGCTTCCTTCCTCGGCCGTTTCTTGGTGGTTGCCTCCGACGAAGCCTACAAAGAGCCGCTGCCCGCCCCTCCCAGAGGAAATCATCGACTTCATCGCGCTTGCAGACGAAGACCGATGTTCACATTTCCTTCGCTAATTCCTTGGTGGCTCTCGAGATTGGAATCAACGGGGAGCCCCAAGACCTGACATTACCCTCGAACCGAAGCTACACTCTGCATTATACGCCTTGATATCGATCGCTGCATCCCTGTTTTGAGACGGTTTTCTCAAAAATGATCCGAGATTCCGAAACTCAGACCACAGAGCCTCTCTCTGGATGACGGAGGGAACGCTTAGCATAGAGGATCTCGTTCCACGGTTCGAAAACGCCGGACCGCAGAAATGTCTCGTCGATCTCTGCGGTCTTTGTCTCAGAAACATGTATGAGCTAGAGCACCTTTCCGACTTGGAGTTTCCACTATTCTCTAAAGTCGTGTGATCTCGAAAACAGTCAGACCCAAATAGCGAAAAAATATCTCGAGCGAATCGAATATCCGCGAGTGAATGATCCCTCTTCTCACCCGGATGGAAAACCAAGTCAACTATAAACAGTGGCTCGCTTCTTGGCCGAACAACTCGCTATCGCCAAACTGACTGCATGCACTCGGTAGCTCGTGAAGCTTCGAAGCATCGGGACTGAGTCATGGAAGGAGAATCGAAGTGGAAGTTTGCTAGGCAAAGGGGAGGGGATTCGATGCGGAGAATGCAAGGGAAGGAGTGAGAGTCGTAATTGGAGCCCCACTTGTAAATACCTGTGGACCTGAACGGTCCACTTCTCCAACTCTCGACTAGCGTGCTTTGCATGAGAATTTCGCGAAGCTATGTATGGCTTTTCCTTTCGGAATTCTCATCTGAGAGCCGAACGAATACATCGGGGAAAACTTCGTTCTGCCAAGCTTTTGTTTTGCTGGATCCACAAATATGGGATCTTGGCAAAAGTGTGTCAGAACAACAAACTGAAAAGTGGACTTCAATCAACTTCACTTCGTGAATTGGTGTCGATACGCGGCACACGAGAAACAGCAAATTCAGTTGGGCATTGTATCAGCTCGCGTGAAATCGACAAATTCGCACTTTCCAAGGTTACCTGAACCGCTTCGCACTCCAAATACGGCGTGTTCCTTTGTCGGCTCGGTAGCCGCGTCGCTTATCAATCCGAGAGTAATTTATTAGAAACTTTGTTTCATTTGTAGTGGGCGCTGCTCCGATCGAGTCTGCGCATGCTTCGCATTACGGCTGACTTTGCAGAAGGGTCAATGTCAAAAAGGTCCTAAAACTAAGCCCCGTGAGTAGAGTGAAGGGAGCAGCATACGAATTGGAGAATTATGGGAGCGGGCTAAAGCGCTTTGTTGCTCCATTTAGCGAGCAGCGATCCGTTAGCGGAGGCTAAACTCTCTCGGAGAGCTCAAAGAGCACTACCCTGTCTGTAGTGGAAGCCGCCATGCTCCAAGCAACTTTGAGAAGATAAGAGTCCGTATCAAAGATCGAGCAGGGAAACACTCATCGGTGGCGGAACGTCGCATGATATGCAAATCCGCACCGAAGAGAAGAAGGGATAGCGTCTCATTCCCAATTAATTCTCATCTACTCGTCGGCGTCGCTCGGCCATCAGTCTTTCTGTCATCGGCCACATGGAGGGGCCACAGGGGTTTACAGATATGGGAGGTTCGGCTTTATCGTTTTCAACGTCATAGAGGGTCCGTCGGGCTAAAAGCCGATACCGGAGGAAAGAGCTTCTTTTTCAAACCCATTTCATCGAATATAGTTCTTCGAAGCTCGGAGTGAATTCATTTAGAATCTATTCGCGTTGCTGACAACGTGATGACTTCATTGTGACCTCAAGAAAGGATGACCAATCGGAAAAGTATCTCAGCGATTTGGAGACGCGGCTGCTTTGAACGGTGTCGACGAGTTCGCTTTCATCTTTTTGTGAATGTCGGAGTACAAGTTTCCGTTCGACTTCTCGAAACATTCTTTGAATAACAAAGTTTATGAAAATCTTAAACTTGAAAGGCGTTATTTTCTCGGTTATCGTATCTCTCAGCCCTTTGACGGGTCAGAACAGGCGTCTCGATGCGGAACGAGCACGCTACCTGCCGAAAAAATGCTTGAGGTTACTGCCCTCAAAAGTATCGAATGAGCTGACGCGGCCTCGAAAAGAGCGTCTCAAGGTCCCCGTCGTGTCAACTGTAGGCATCGTTTGGCACCGGACTTGATGTGATAGAGATACAGGAGGGCACAGAGAAAACTTGTTTCTATTCTTGTGTCCTCCCTCGGTTCCGACATGTTTTCTCTCTCGGAGTCCCACGCAACAAATCAATTGAACAGTCATCGCACCAATCATCTGAATGATGACAATCGAGGGAATCGTGATTGGAAAACAATGACTCGTGACATCGGAGACTCTTTTTGATTAAGACCGAGAATCTGTCTTCTTGAATGGTTCGATTCCGGTAATAGCAGAGTTTTTCTCCCGATTCGATAGCAAAACTCTTGCGTGGAGTGTTCTCAAGAACATCGAGTGGGGCACCGTCGACAGAAAGCTCAACACGGCTACTAGGCACGAGGACACAAATGAACGCAACGGCGCGGCGTTAAGATTCCGTCTCTCTAAGAGAACGGTTCTCGTAACTTCGCGTATCACGGCGTGTCCAATTCCTCGAAGTCGAACTTTGTTAATGAAGAGTCCGACACGCGACGTTCTTGATTCATTCGAGTTGATCGAGTGAAACAACATCGTGACCCGAATGATTTCTCCACAGTTTGGCATTTGTTCCAGACAGCCCACTCGGTGGTTCCACTTTCCCCAAATCACAATTCAGCAGATGCTGTTGCCGTGAGGCCCAAGTGCGGTTAGGTCGTAAAATTTACTACAGACGAACGGACCAAAGGCAGACTGACCGACAGAATCTTATAGGTGCTGCAAGTTAAATGCTCCGTAGGGACTTCTGAACTCGAACGTTTGAGAAACAATGTAGAGAGAACAATGCTCAGCGTCGGGGAGAAGAACTTTGGAACCCACAATGACGACGACCCAACTTCTTGAGCAATTCATACGCGGGCACCAACCTAAACAAAATGATAATCACTTCCAGCTGCGCAATCAGTAATCCTCAAGAGTAGTCGTACCATCCGTCGAAGGAGGAAATCCAAATCACCCACTAGCTTGACAAAACTGGACGACATTTTCTCATTCTAGTTTGAGCTCTACATGTACAGCTCAACCTGATGTACTCACGGGTCATTGAATTTTTCTTCTACAATTCATCTGATATGACGTCATTGCGTAGATGCGGTTCTGTATGCAGAGCAGCGCTGTCAAAGGTTGTCAGGCTTGCTTCTACGAGCGGCGTGGCGCCAAGAAAGTAGGTCGAATATTACTTTCCGCCACCTAGACAACACAAAAGAATTCCAGACGGAGCGGCTTCCATCTACGAGAAACCCAGGAGCAGAGGCTAGAGGGAGGGGAGGCCCATCTTCCCGACCTAATCACAAAATGTCGAAATAACACGAGGCCGAATGCACGCAACGAGTAAGCATCTTCGTGCATAGAGGACTACCATCTGGTATCGTCAATGTCTGCTCTAACAAACGACATAGTATTCGCTATGCAAACGGATCCAGCTCACAACTAGACTACAGGTCTGTTAACGTCACCGAATGTCCGGTCGACCTTTGGGCCCCGCCAAGGCAAACAGGCCAACTTCGAAAGGTCACACACTTTGGAGAAAGCCGAGCATCGCAGCTGTGAGCTGACTCCAACAGGAGATACCGTGTATCCTGAGTCATGGGCTCACATCTGATATCCTCGTTTGTGAAATAACCTGTTCGGAATGTTTCTTCTTCAAAGCTGGTCGAACTTGGATCTGATTTTATTTTTAACGAAAATGGAAACCCTCTGGAGTAGAAATTGCGATGATTCGAGTTCGTCTCCTTTTTCGGTTTTTATTCGATGGATGCGGGCGCGATCGAGGATGAGTGGAGCGGGAGTGAAAAACGATGTAGATGATCGAATAAAGCACTCAGCGTAAGACAAATATCCGCCATTGATCATTGGACACACTTCCTTACGAGGCGGGTCGAGGGTTGGCACTCGATCAGGCCTCGCATATGATGACGGTAACAGCTGATCAACATCTGCTCTCCAATGATTATTCCGCAGAGTTCAAAACAACATCAGAGCATTCATTTCGACATTGATAGCTCCGGCATTGATACATTCCTTGGAGCACTTTGGATAGCTCTCCTAGAACACCTAGTCAGTGGGACTCCCTTATTTGATAGATTACTTTAGTTAGTTGACACTCTGTGAGCTAACCGACCCGGACTTGGAAGACGGGTGTTTTTATTCACACAGTTCTCGTAGTGTCCGCGTTTTTAGGAGAGAGGATCATGAATTTCTGCTGAAGTCAGGTTTCGCTGTGATCCCAAAACAGCGTTAGGTAATTCGTCATTTTCCAAAAAACCTCTTGAGTAAACATTTCTTCCTCCGCGAGACAGAGTAGTAAACACACATCTTCAATTATTTCAGACAACCCATACACACCACCGGAGAAAAGGAAATTTTGGCATCGACGACGTTTGTTCTAATGCCACCCAGCCGGAGTTCGATCTTGTGTTCTATTCGATGCGGCACAAACAACGGAAAGTTCTCGTTTCCCGACGGAACTTCTTCGTTGTTGTTGAAAATTTCGCACGAACGCAAGAGAATGACAGATTCTGGGCCTCTAGTAACCTGACATGACTCGAAGAAAACTTCGATTTCACCAAAAGCTGAGCTTTTGAACCCCGAATCGGCGCTCGAACGAATGAATGCTCGAGACGAAGGAGCTCTGCAATCTCCGGCGCACGTTTTAGTTTGGTCCCACCAAAGTCATTTGGCAGTTTCAACAAACCAGCTCGTCATCACTCAGAATCCGTTTCAAAAGCCATCAATCACCGAAAAAAGTGTTTGGACAAACATGAACGCTCAAAACAACAACAACAACAACAACAACAACAATAGCGAGTCATTGAGCAAAAGAGCTCAACAGCAGCCCTAGGTCTAAATGGCGTTACTATGTCTCGTGACCCCTCCCGCTCTCCCCCGAAAGGAGTGGGCACCGTAGTTGCGGAGATGAACGCAGTGATGAAGTGAGTGTTTGTCCGGCACCCCTAAACGCAGGCGTACTTCATCTGCTCTGGCGAGTTGTTTCTTCTAATCCTCATCGTTAAGTTGTCGTGTCTCGATTTGTTGTTGTCGTCGTCGTCGTCGTCGTGCACTTGATCATAGCGGCCATTTAGACTTCATCGATGTTGGCTGCCCAATTGTAGCATCGTTTAATTAGGGTGTCTGCCTGCTTGGAGCAAGCCCCGCCGGCTCGATGCTCGTCTGCCTTCCTGTCGTTTGGCCTTCCTATGTAGGCACCCATTGAGGGCGCGCCGGTGGAAACGTGCGATGAGACCAACTTCAAAAAGCATCGTCGCCGTCATTGCTTCCACTGCGGCGGCGGCGGCGGCGACGACGAAGGCGCCTCTAGCCAAAGACTGTTTATGTCTGATAGCTAAGCTGCGAGATCATGGCGACTTCACGAAGTAGCCACAAAATTTCTACTCGAGATCGAGTGCGATACACAATTTTCGCTCAATAGGCACCACAGCCTATCTGATGGCAGCGACAACAAATCTAACAACGAAGTTGTTCCAATCCCGTTTCAAACCAAAGAAAGAAACAACGGCCAAGCACGAAGCGATGAAGACACCTGAACTCTCCGCGTGCACCACCAGGACATTCAGATCGACGCTCAGAAACACAAACAGATGATCTCAGGAGATGGCATGATGGCATGTGGCTCGAATGTGAAAGCTGCTGCGGAACTGTATGATGCACGAGTAGAAAATCGGGAACGGCTCCGCCCTCCGATTTAGATGTCTGATCTCGACCTAGCGGGTAAACAACAACCAAAACCAGGTGGAGAGGAGAACTGAGAGGAAAAAGAAAAAAACAACGATGATTCGCAAATTTCGTGTGAGCCATTTACACATCCGGTCAAACACTCGCCGAATGATTTCGTTGTCATCGTCTATGACTGAGTTCCACTGTCGTTCGTCTGGTGGCTCACATTGTATGCGGACGCGTTTACTTTTCACGCTTGGCCAATTACCAAAATCTGTATTTTCCTCCTGTCGGTTCCATGGGAACTTCTGTCACCGAGCGCAGAAAGCGCCGAAGTCTCTAGTCCGCTCCGCTC
Source organism: Neoseiulus cucumeris (assembly GCA_021527715.1). Classification (NCBI taxonomy): domain Eukaryota; kingdom Metazoa; phylum Arthropoda; class Arachnida; order Mesostigmata; family Phytoseiidae; genus Neoseiulus; species Neoseiulus cucumeris. The sequence goes on along the minus strand of JAJSRV010000004.1, from coordinate 1,219,821 downwards.
TTTAGTTATCTGTTTTGCTCATCCATTCACCCGCTATGCTCTTCCAATGCTTGAACAGGAGGCCAAACACCTGAGGCTACTTACATCGGTACAAACAAACAAACATTCGACCCTGTTTGCTAGTGGCAGAGCAACCGATTGTTGTAATTATACACGGAGCGAGGCATCTTGAAAGTTCGTATCGGAGGCAGCTTCAATCACGATCGGGAGGCGCATCCGCACATTCTCGAAGTCAAAACGCGATAACTTTACAATGCCATTAATGATGCTCACTCAAAACTCTCCGCTACGTTTGATTCCGGTCAGATAGCGGCTTCGTTCATCTTCTGAACTTTCGAATCTCCAACCAGAGAATGACTTTTGATTCCCCAATCGTTCTGAAGAGTTTTCACAAAACTTCTGAACTTTCTCATCGTTGAAATCCAGCGACTCGGATGTGAAAAGCTCTTTCCAATCGCTCTCAAAAGAAAGAGTGTCGCGCTATCGCGTGGGGATTGAGATGTTTTGGCAAACTGAACACGACTACGAGAAGCCTTGTCACTGCCTTGTCACCCGTCGTCGAATCCTGAGCTTTGGGTCAAGCCTCAACCACGCGAGTCCGAGGGATGACACCCATCCGATGAAGTCGTCAGGAGTCATCGATCGAGCGAACATCAAATTTTTCCGATGTTTTGCCATTTGAACAACCCTGTTCCTTGAACACTGTTGCTTTCCTCGGATTTTCTCATCGAAAAACAAATCGAAACGTTATATGGATTCGTTTCGATCAGAACGAGGCGAACCATATGAGACATTGACGAGTTTGCGTTTCGGGGATGAAGTCCGACCAATCAACGGAATGGATGATAAGCCAACACATATTTGGAATCGAGAAGAAAAACACCACCAGATTGTTGTTTCTTGCGGTTGTCCACCGACTTCTCCGTATGGATGCGTGTCAAAGTAATTCCGTCCCACCAGCAGCGGCTTCGGTGCGCTTTTGGAAATGGTTGCAAGCAGCGTCTGGGCCGATGCCAGGAACGGCAACGGGGTGGGAACGCGCGTAAAAGGACAACAAACCGATAGCGTAGGCGGAGGAACAGGCCAGCCTGGCTGACGCACTCTCACACATTGACTGACTGACTGACTGACTGACTGAACGTATCGCATGTTCGGCGGTTGCTGACTATGCGGACTTCACTGTCTTCCCTAACAGCAGCCGCGTGAGGGGCGGCACTCACTTCAAACAGTCCCGAGTTGTAAAATACTAAACGTCGATCGTCTTCGTTATTCGCTGCCGTCGCGGCCGCGGGGGTCAGACGAGGAAGGACACATGGACATCTTCGGCGATCGCTCCTTTTTTCTCTTCTCGTCGGGCGTAGAGTCGATCCTCAACCACAGTGACAACGACGACGACAGAGAAAAGGACGCCGCCCCGCTACAATTTATTGCACAAGCTGGCGGCATATTGGTGTCGGACGAGAATTCAGAAACGATATCTTGTGACTTGGAGAAAGCGATTTTAATAACGTTTCGGCGCTCAATCACACTGTGAGGGGGTCAGAATTGTCAACTGATATCCAAAGTGATTTTCTCACTTGAGATCTGTCGAGTTTGTTCGAAATGGCGTCGAAAGTACCGAGTGCGATGCATAGATTCCGATTGCGCAGGAGAAGAATTTCCAAGTTGGAACATTCAACTCCGGTGCTCTTCTTTCGGTCGATCTTTTGAAAGCTTCTTGAAGCAGTCTCAATCCTCAGGGAAGATCAGTTTGGAGGACCGACCTGCGCGTGGTCCGCGTCACCGGTTGACGGTGAAGTACTCGAGCACTTTAATTGAAACGCTTTTCTCTCTTCTTTTGACTCGCTTAGACACTTTCTCTTGACAGATAGAAGACCGCTTCTCCCACGAACTATTTTACGATCCAAAGTGTTGTTCACGAAGTGAAATCTCTCGGTAATGCGATCAGAGTTTCTCTTCTTTCTGCCACGGATAGCGACTATGTGCGCATGGAAGACTTGAGCTGCACATGACCGATGATGTTTCAAATTGAACAATCAGAGAAACTCTTCGGGACAAGTTCAGCGTGACTCGAACTATTCAGTTTTTCTCTGAAAATTTCTTCTGCTTCGTAGTCTTCTGAAGACTCTGTTTATCAAGAGGCGTGTCTCGTAAAGATTCAGCTCCTTCTCTTTTTTCTCGATTCTCGAAACTCTTCGGAACTCAGCTCCTTCATCGCCGTCGTCATCATCATCACCGGCAGCGTTTTCACTACTGCGTACTCATCCACTTGGACAACGGCGCGCGCGCGAGAAAGAAAGAGAGAGAGAAAGGAAAACTCCGAAGCAACCCGTGATTTAGGACCGAATGACACGCCAGTGAACGAGCCTGCCTCCACCCTCACTTCGGTCAGCCATAAACACAGTTGGACTTCGACTTCGGCGATTTCTCTCCAAGTCTGAGGTGGAATAACTTCGGCATCAGCTCCGTAGAAATCTTGGATTTCCATTATTGTGATTCTGTCAACTTCATTGATTCGCGCTTACGGGACGTTTTGATGACATTAATTGCGAGCGATCATCCGCCTCGATGAAAAACAGAACCAGCGTCAGGTCGAGCTGTCTGTATAGAGATCGCCGTCAAAACGAAGACGAATCAAAAACGACTTCATTAACGAGCCATCATGGAGCTTCAACCCCAGTTTTCTGCGACTGAAGCTTCGGGGTTCGCAGCGACATCGGTCGAGTGGTTTTTCACGGAATCAAGGCCACCCTCCGTGAACAGCGAATTTGTTGCCGGTTTCTTGACGAAGAAGCTAGTCGATGTTCTCCGTCGTCTGGGGGTTTTCCGAGCTCAAAACTCGGAGTAAAGAAGAACTGCCTCCTATGAGTGCTCGACTTCGAAAACAAACGAATTCCCGTCGAATAATATCCACCAGAAATGAACGATTGTTTAGCTTACACAGTGGAGCGTAAAGACGGGTAGCATCAGTAGAAACGAAAACATTTTTTGTTTCTCGAGATTCCTGAGAGCTTTTCAAGAATGTGAACAACAAAAAGTAACAATCTCCGACGGCGGCGTCTTGGCAAACCGAAGACAAGAGTTCCGAACTTATTGAGTCATCATAGCATCGTCAAGAGCACAACCTTGGCGGTCTGACTAGTATTTCCTGCGGTAAAACCCCGCCTCGACAGTTTTGTCGCACCGACTAGAATCTCGATTTTGAAATTCACTTGAATTCTGCTAATGCGAAGATATCTATGCGTTCAAGGAGAAATTTAGTCGTCAGAAATTCCCGCGCGCCGGCAATAAATTCGCAGAGGAAGTAGCCGTACATTTCTGTCGATGGCGAACGCAGAGCACTGTCAGTGAGAGCGGGTTAGCGGGTGCCGCACCCTGCGCGTAGCTCTCGTAGGTCCAAAGTGTTCCATCTAGTAGTAGGGCCATTGATTTTCCCAGCATATTTCTGCTACCGCCTTTCAGCTGCAAACTTTGTTTACTCTTGGCTTTCTTTCTTTCTTTCTTTCTTTCGCTGTGACTCATCTTCTTCTCGATCTCTATAAATTCCTATCTCCGAGAGATCCGAGATCGTCCGTGACCTAAAAGGCCAGAGCTTCGCTTTCTTTACACAAGCTCTTACGCCGAGTTGCGTCCATTAATTCGGCATCGATTCTGCGATGAAATATGCGGCCCAGAGCCGTCGTTTAATCGATGTTCCGACGTTTTGACACTATCCTTTACATCTCGAGTGTTTTCTCAGGCTCGCGCTGCTTTCTCTAATGGCGCTTGCCAAGATCATTTCGGAGAGAAAGTGAAATTCCGTTTTTAGGCTGACCCGGTGTATGGCTGTCAACAGGCATCGCTCGTGTTATCTCGGGAGGTTCGAGTCGCGAGCGTAGCGAGGGGGATTGTGGATTCCATAGAGATACAGCACAAGAGTGAGAATTTTTGAGTGACGATAGCATCTCTGAATGTCTGTGAGGTCCAGCGGTTCTCGTTGTGGTCGCGGATCAACGAGATCTGCTGGTCTGTCCCGTTTGCTCGCTCTCGCGGACTTGAGCCAGACGATGATCGGAGTCGGCCGCTGTGGTTTCTGGCGCGCCAACTCTCAGGTCAAGGTTGCAAGAGATGTGTTCCAGACGTCCCCATCTCTGATCCAGAAATCGGTCGAACGGTATTCCAAAACTACAGAACAGAAAGCGAGATTCGCTTCGAGGAGACGAACGCGAAAAACCGTTGAATCTGACGAGAAGGTAGGGTTGCATTCACGAGCGGCTGACAGCTGCCTCAAGTGACGTTCGTTGACAGTTCTAACCAGGCTAGTAGAACAAAAACTTCTGCTTTTAATATGCGCAACTAATCTAAATTCAAACGGCGTTGAGTGGCACCGTGTTGCAACCACAGGTGGGAGGCCTCGTTTCTCGACGAAACCGCTCTTCATGGTATCCAACTATCCCGAGTCCTCTCCGTTTCTTTTTTTTTTTGACATGCTCATCCGTTCTTCGTTCTCGTTGAGTTGATCATAACACGTGGAGGCAACTCGGATACGTTGGAAGCAAGATGGGAAGCGAATCAAAAAGCACTTCATTGATTTCCTCCGACAACGGAAAGCTCGTGACGAAAGCATTCTATTAGCGGAAACGTTTCGTATCGCAAACTCGAATCAGTGAAGAGCCAGACAACGACTATCGCGACGACAGATCACAGAGACGACCTTGATTATGGTTCAGGTTGAACGATTCGTTTGCTCGGCCAACTTTCCTCACTTCAGATGCAATAAATTCCAGTAAACGCCGAGCGCTTGTGTTCAACCGAAAAACAAACGAGAATTAATTACAGACCAAGTATCTCTGATTGCGCAAAACACTCTCCGCCAGCTGATGATAATGATGACGGGTCGTTCGGATCTAATCAAAGCTGACGAGGCGTCTCGCATGTTTGAAGGAGTCATTAACTTCGCCGATGAGGAGACTTCCCGAAGCAAGAGAGAAGAATTTATCGGGAGGGGAACTCCACTGCACCCTGCCGCCTCAAACGGTCGGCGAGGCAAGGTGAGAAAAAACAGCCGAGGAATTATTGACATCATCAAAGACTCTGATCGTCTCGTCGTAAAACGGTAGAACACCGTCTTTTGATTTTTGCCTTTCAATTAATGCTCCGATCGGCGTCTTCTTGGGAGAGTCTGTGGCCCTCAGTCAGATGAGGCCGGGCGGCCGGCCGGCCGGCACCTCCACCACAACCGGCGCCGCTTTGGATCTCACCGATTCCATTAAACCGCATGACCTTGCCATCGGAATCGGTGCTCGCGTGATCTATTTCAGGAATTTCCTCCACACGTCTCCTGACGATACTCTTGAACAACACTCCAAACTCGATGAGGGCGCTTCCAATTCTCTTAGGGATCGACCACCAGAACAAAGCGAATTAAAAATTCGATCGGAAAACAGCCCATAGGGGATGACGCACGGGCCCGACGATTTTGAGAACGTTTCTCGGAGTCGGCCCCTTGCAACTGAGGAATTCGAAAACCTTGAGTTTCTTGGAACGGCTTGCCTGCCTGCCTGCTTGCTTGCCCAAGCGATCGGATGAGATTGGCTCTTTGTTCCAACTGTGTCCGAAGCGGTGCCTGTTCCCCCAAATCAAATATGCCCTTAAAGATGTATGCGAGCGAGCGAGAGAGAGAGAGAGAGAACGAGTGACTGAGTGAGTCTGCGTGCGTTTGTGTGTCAACAGAGGCCCCACTTGGCTTTTCTCTGTTCAAACGTTCGTTGCTCTTTTTTTTTTCTCTTTCTTCGTGCTAAGTAATTTCGTTCGCCAACAAGCAACAGAGACACCCCTGGGGTTCATCGGAGTTTCCGAACTGCTAGTAGACAAGCGTGTAAATGCAACTGACAAGCGGCCAAACCACCAGCTAGTCAGGCTGCCGCCTCCGCTGCCACAACTAAACGGGCAGCCAGCCACTCAGGCAACCCAACAGCTAAGGAGACAGTCGCTCACGAGTGCGCGTCCTTCGTTTACGTGCGACGAACACGAGCTAGGGTGAGCGCGGCGTACAAACGATGAGGAGTGGCACCCGTCATAAGTTCATGGATGTCGTCCGTTTGTATCTGTTTTCGTCCTCCGGAGCGAACGCGTGCCGTTTGAAGTCTGCCATGCGCAGGGCTGGTTTATTAGACGGGGCTAACCCTACGGAAACGAAACCAGATTCGCTACGGATCGGAAGGAGCTGCTGGACCGACGTAGCGAAAAGGCTCGAAGTTCGAGTCAAACAATCCACAACGAGCGCGGCGTCAACGAACGTCTATCTCGAGTACCAACTATATAGATAGTGTTCCGTCGTGGGGCCATGCGGCGAACCACTGGCCAGGCACAGGCACCGCTGCTCCAAAAAGCCTAGCCAACCGCTGGCGAACGGACCCATGATTAACTTGCGCGGATCGTAATCGTTATAGGCCTTCGTTGGTTCGTTCGTTCGTCCGTCCTTCTCATACTAGTGGGTGCGGGTGGAACTTGGGAAGAACGACGTTCTTTGAAAAAAAATGAGAGAGAACAAGCGGCCGACGTACGAACGATCGGAAGGGGCCGCCTCGAACATGACCAAGAAGAATCAGGGACGGGGACAGTTGAGGGGACGAACGGGGACGGGGGTGAAGTGAAGTGATGGAGTGGGGCACAACACGAGCCGTCGAGAAGAAAGAAAGCCTGATAGTTAGTCGTCCGGTCAAAGGCAACAACGCAACATTCCTTCACTCACCCCTAAGTGTTTTAAATTGGCAAAATTGAGTTAAATAAGAAAGAAAGGAGAAGAGCCGCGCTCGACAAGATTCGACCACCGCTGACGACTCAGACAGGTTCGAAGATGGTGCCGACGACAACGGTACCGAGATCTCAATCTCTGCATCGACGGCCACAGTGTTTCTCGAAGGGCGGCAGAGGTAGAGTTCGGTCATGAAATTCGAGTTGACCCCTTCCGACGAGTGAGCGCGGGGGAAAGTTGACAATGAACGACAGCAGTGAAGATAAAATGAAAAGAAATGAGCTCTGTTGGGTGCCCCAAAAGAATTTTTCATTACATCTGGAAGTCGCGCAAATGTCAACGGGCCAAAGGAGCGAGTCCAGGCGCGTGTCGTCCGCGGGCGAATTTCCATAAATCTGTCATTAGACTCAACACCTCGGTGCCCTATCACTCTTTCGTTCGTTCGTTCGTTCGTTCGTTCACAATAGCAAAACCTGAAGCCGCCAAAGCTAAACAGCGGAGTCTGTCGGTGTGGTTCCTGAGATTCTTCTCAACGATATTGAAGACCGCTCTCGGAGCTCACGGCGGCTATTTTCCAATAACGACGAGATGAGAATCTCAGCTTCTCGGTGGCCCAGAGCAAGTCAGACTTAGAATATTGGGGGAACTGCGAACAACTGTTTCACAAGAATAAGTACCAAAGCGAGAAACAAGTTGACAAGCGACGTCACCCTTAGCTGTTTCACGCTGTGCTCAGCAAATTAGAACGAGCAACGGGCAAACGTTCATTTCGATCGATCCTATCTCGTCTTTCGTTACCTAAACTTCGCGCTCTCTCGCTCCGTTCCACCTTACGAAGCCGACGAGAGCGGTCACCGTCCCAGTGTGAATTCTTCGAAAGAATCTCCACACTTTAGTTCTCTTTCTCGGTTTCGCGTTCCATACTGAGAGAGATCGATACAAAAGACATTTTTAGCTTTCTTGCTCGCTCCTTTGGTTGGCATTCCGAACTCCGAGCGTGCCAGTCTCTTTCGGAGTCGCCCAAAAAAAAGAGCAAATATAGCAATATTGGCAGACTCATCGGAAACTTGAGTATCCGCTTAGGCCGGGGTAAAAGTCGGAGATTAAGAGGACGAATCAAGGAGAAAACATGTCACGATCAACAACAAAGATGCATTCTTGACGGCGTAGTTTTAGTTGAACAAATACTCGCGATTGGCTCCGTTGAGCTGTCTCTCTCTTCTTGATCGCACCGCTTGTGAAGATAAGAGCACCGCTTCTAGAGTAAGAAACGAAACATGAGATGTTCGAGTCCACACCGGGCGAGTTCACGTCCTCGTGAGAATCCGTGCGTTGATCAATAACCAACAGCCTAAATGTTCTTTCGCCGAAACGATGATCATCAGTGTAGACCATCATGAACGCAATCGTGGTCATCAGCGACTGAGATGTTGGCGGTAGTGGCACTTGCGTAAGTTTGGCATCGTTCAGACGGTAGTTCGCTGATGCATGACCGGAATAATTGATGGCAATCGCGGGAGCCGTCGCGAGAGCGATGATCACGGGTTATTGATACGCGGGAATGGGACGATAGAAACTGAGGCCCAACGTGGGGGCGTGGGAATCAAAGGGTTCCTCGCCCGCATTGCTCTTTTCTGAGAGCTTCGAGTCGACATCGGATCGTAGGGAATTATTGGCAAGAAGAAGCCACTCACATCCGGGTTGCCAAAATTCATCGCAGCGGGGAACGTGCAGTTTATTCATCTATTCCTCGATTCGGTCGGACTTCTAACGAGGGAGCCGCGCTTCGGACTCGATGGAGTTGGCGAATCATATCTTAATTGTCTTTTGCAACCTCGTGCTTGAAGCTCGCTGCTGTTTTTGTTTGAAAATAAATATCTCACGGCCGTTCTCATGGAGAGAGACCATAGGAGGCCTGAGGACATCTGTCAGATGACGATCATCTTGCTTTCTTTCGTCCGCTAATCTATCTAACAACATCGAAATGGCAGCCTCTCTGCATCTCCATCGTCTCGCAGCCGATCTCATCACTTGTGATCGAAATCATCGGTGCTTTCTTTCGCGTCGGGCGTTTAAAAAGTCTGGAAAAGAAGAGATACAATCTCAATCTCGAATCTGAATTTCTCACTCAAGCTGAGACGGGCTACAAAATAGAAAAAGTTCGTTCCCTTTCTCGACCTGCAACAGCTGGATAGACGGGTCCTGGATCTTGGATCTCGAGCCGGGGTCGGGGTTCGCTAGTTTCCACCTGTCGCCTCTGCATCCACATTCAGAGCTTCCAGCTAGAGAGAAAGTCATTCTCCGCGCATCGCTGCCCAGACGGTGCCAGTGGTTTCTCAACGATGCGAAAAAGTTCTCTTCCGCCGAAAGGACCAAGGTCACATCAGAAAGCAATTATTCGTCATTATCGTTCAGACGATGATGATATTCCCGAAACGAGATGCTGGCTTCGCCAGCCAGAAGATAAACTCGTTGTGTTCGGGCGATAACGCACTCAAAACGTGGCAAAATTAAGATAAGAGCGAGATAAGATTAATATACATGATCCAAAGCATCGGGATTTCACGACCCCGGTCAGACACCAAGCGCTGGCGGTTCCGAAAGAACGAGTTCCTTGTTGCAGCTCTATTATTATTTATTTTCGAACAGTCGCGGCTTCGCTCTCACTTTCCGTCGAGCCGTGAGGGCTTCCGAGGATGAATTCTGTTCGATTTTTCGTAGATTTTCGTTGGCTGACCTGATGCCGTTCAAAAAACCGACGGAGGAAAAAAGAAGACATCACGAAGATTCCGTGCCGTTGAAGGCGCGCTACCGTAATTTCACGCCAATTATTTAATTGTAGAACAAAGTCAGTTAATTTTCTATTTCCTCTGTTTTAATGAGTTGCCGTCTAACAAACTTTTACGACTTCGTTTCGACTGTGGCACAGCTAGGTACGACGATGAGGAGAGCCGACAGAGTTCTCAGGAGCGAGAATCTTCGACCTGAGCTCGCTTTTCTTTCTGTATTTCTTCGGCGGTGATGACTAGAGATCAAGCATTATTCATTAATCAGCCTCCATCAATCCATGGATTAGTCGATCGGAGGTCGATAACTTCGATGATATTTACCAAACAAAGTCATGGGCTCGAACTTCCAGGCACTATTTCACTAAATATCCATCAAATCATATCGATTGATGGAGGTTAAAAGATGATTAATGCCTGAACTTCCAAGCTCCAGTAATGAATGATAAACATTTTCGATAGACTTTTGCTCTTATTTTTGATGAGCATTGGGTAACAGCTCGGTATCATGGACTGTGGTGGTCGATATTTTGCGTGTCTTCGTCAAGCTGTCCCACCGTCTGTCAGAATGAGGTCGAGGATGTGTCAAAATAGGAACGATTCGTCTCCCGAGTCCCCGCTCGGATTACCTTCTCGATAGTCGACGATATTCCCTTCATGTGGTAAAGCCAAAGAATCTCCAACAGAAAAACGAACATCGAGGCCGAGCGAACGACAGACCAGTGTCGGCGACTGACTGACTGACTGACTGTAACAGCTTAGAGACCAACACATGTGAATGCAAGAGGTCATAACTCACTCCCCAGGTAACAGCAGTCAAGTAGGAGGTTGGAGAACAACACAATCCGACCAACAAGCAAGCAACCCCCGCGCTATTTTTATATTTGAGACTCGGCTGCGATCAAGCTCGTGGGTATGCCTTTGTGGAAAACGAAGCACACTGTACACATGGCGCAAGAGCTCGGCAACTCATATGGACCACTGTTAAAGAGATGTTCTGCAGCGATTCATAAGCTCGCTTCGAGACCAGGACAGCGATACTCGTCGCTCTCCATAAAAATATTTACAACGGATCCGAATCGATCGGGGACGAAGAGGAAAGTAAGATCCTCCAAACGACCAGGAATACGACAACGCGGTCTACGTCCAATTTCAAGAAGTTTTACCTAAGTTGATAGTGAGTTGAAAGACTTGCGAAAAAGGGTGGGCACAGTCCACCGTTCGAGATCGGGATCCGATCATTCCCGAAGAGGACTCTTACGCCTCGCCAGAGAAGCCCTGCCGGGCTCACTCCGGAACTCTCGGGACAGCTCGCGCCGCTGCCGCTGCGTTGGCACCGAGCCAAAGGACAACTAAGAGAGAATCCTCTGCTTCGGCCATCACCGGAGAACGGGAAAAGAACGCGTTTCCGCTGGGACTCCCAACCCATGAGGTGAGTAAGTTCTCCCGAAAACCCAAGCATCCAATCCGGAGAGAGGAGTTGGGATGCTCCGTCGATATTGATTATCCGAATTAGTTCGATCTGATTACTTACATCTGATCGATACCTAATCACATGATTTTCCAAAGAACGATGGTTTCAAAGATGAACGACGCCCTTGACTCGTCCTCTGTCCGTTCTCCCACGATGCATAACAAGGTTCGCGGAAGGCGTAACGCGGTTTTGTGGAACGCAAACAAAGGCGAACAGAAAACAACACGGAGCTGAATAAGGTTTCTGAAAGTATGGCTTGTTTGTATACAATCATTTTTTTTTTCGTCTCCGACCGTTGCCCTCCTATTGGATCTCTGCGAGCGATCGATCGATCGATGAGGTCAGAAGAGAAACAAACTGGCCGCGCAATATTCACTAAGCACAACAACAAGTCATGCTTGACCAGCTCCACCAAGCGATCGCTTTGAATGCATCTCTCTACACATTATGGTTAACAATGTGAAACACTCCGCTTCGAGATTCTTGGGACGGAATTCCGGACCGCGCGGAAGAAATCTTCGCGTCATCCCTCACGCCTCTGCTTCTTTTTTCCGCAACGATTGAACTGAAACGGATTGTTAACTTCCGTGATGCGCTCAAAGGGCCTAACTCAATTAGTAATCTCTGATCCAGTCCAAATTCACGCCACGCGCTTCAAGGTCTGGAACTCGTCTACTATGAGTACTGTGTGCGGGAGCGAGCGAGTAACCGCTCGACTCTTGTTCGCGCCCTAATCTGATGGTGTGGAGGCAGTACTCGTAGAGGCAGGTGTACGCAAGGCAGGCCGCAGACACGTCCAGTACGTTTTGAGCCTCACCCCGTCCCGTCGAAGCGGATGTTTGTGTGGCGTTCGCTCACTCTTTCGCTAGTATGGATCTCGCCCCGCTATCACCGTCATCGTCATTTCTTTCCGTCGATCCAGGTGCATCTGACTTGAGACCACCGGTGCGCAGTAAGCACGGGCTCTTACAGTTCTCGATGGGAGCGCCGCAGTCTGATTTCAGATCGTCGCCGCAATTATGACGGCGGGCGGCGTCCCTTCCAACGACACTTCCGAGTTTGAAAGCGACAAACCATTTTTCAACAACATGTCAGCTTCTCCATATCGACTTCCTCTACACGAGAAGACACAGTGCAGTGATCTGCCTCGTATCCCTATGCCGGACCAAGCCTCTAACGGAGCAAACGACCAACCTACTGAATGGCTGAGTTGCCAGCTTGGCTCTTGGTAAGCTAACCAGCTTTGGCACAAGGTGATTACTAGCACCGCCTTTCTCGGCTTCGGGAAGCAGCCAGGACACGACGCAGGACCACTCAAGGGTTAAATAACCTTATCGTTAAGGCTTTCCGAAGTCCTTACACACTTTCACTAACAAATCGTTGTTTGTGGAAGATTCCTTATCGGCTGCTGTCCCCTAAACTCTACAGTTCCGCGTTCCCATTCCCGCTTTGAGTTTATCGTGTGGCCCATGAGTCCAATCCGGAGAATTTCCTCTCCCTCGACTCGTCTCAAATCCGCAAGAATCGAAAATCCGACCGAATGTATCGACCACATGAGTCGCCACCACTACGACATAGCCGTCGTCATTTTCCCTTATCCGCGAGAGCAACTATCGAAGATACCACCCACCCCACCCCTCTTGGCGAGTTGGCCGCTGGGCTACGGCCAAGTCGGCTGAGTCATGTGTTTAAATGTAAATAAGAATGGATCTATCTATTCTTTCCTCCCAAACCACTCTCTTTCTCTTCTCGACCTCGACTCGCTTGTCCTCCATCTTCTATATTTGAAAAGGGTGTTCAGCAAGACTTGTTTCCGCATCCCTCTCCTCTCAACCCCAACCCCCTTTCGACCAACAAAGAGGTGGTCAGCGATGAGTTGGCCATCGGACCATCACTGACAAAAGGACGACGCATCCCCTCCCTGCAATTTGCCAATGTGTGGCCAATCACCGTGTGCACTCCGCGAGTTGGAATTAATCAGATCATCGTCCTTCAACCGGAGTCAGAAAATAATCAGGCAGGTTGGCATATGATCAAGCTCGATTCATATCCAGTCAAATGGAGTCGAGTCAACAAAATCAACGCGAAACCATCCCTAGATGGGTGAGGAGAGGAAATTTCTTAAACTTCACTCGGAAATTTGATGCGAGGGAATCATCATTGCATTCCCGAAGCCAGAAACGAGCTGAGGGCGAAGGGAGAAGAGTCAGAGGCAGCGATCCGAGCGACGAAACTGAATAAGAGATGAGAGTTCATCCATCTAAGCTGTCTTCGACCTGTCGTCGGTGACACTTTCACCTCTCGTAACAACAATCAAACACTTTGTAACAATCGATCTCGGATAGAACGTCTCTGCGGCGCTGCTCGTCTGCTCGCCGGATACCGACCGCTCGGCCAGGCGGTCAGCAGACCAGCGTCAATCAGTCAGTGAGCCACCTGGGCTGACTCCTATCGCCTACCTGCCTGCCTGCCTGTCTTTGGTCGACTATCTAACTGTGTAAACACAACTAAGCGGTGCGTCGTCGTCCGTGGCTCCGCGTTTCCCGTCGGCTTTCCGGCAACGATGACGTCCGCAGTGACCCTTCGTAGATTCTTTGGCGATTTTTCCAAAGTGCGCGGATGGATCATCGGAAGGGAAAACTGAAGATCGAATCCGAATAACTTGTTCGTCGTTCGACGACATCAGCGGTGAAAGCTCAAACATCGATCCGATGAAGACTTACTTCAAGCATGCGCATCAAAGATCTGTCATGTCCTTTATGGAGTCACCAAACCGATACTGCGACAGAACAACACTTCCAGCAAGAGAAAAGTGTGCAGTTCCGGTTGTTCGGTGACCATCTTATGGAATCACGCTGAGAGAGATGTCCACACACGAAAACGGATACTTGGAAGTTCAAGTCATTGCTTGAGTTGTCACTCAGCGCCAGAATTTCGTTCTTCGCATCTTTCTCGTAACCAGGAACCGTGTTCGCTGCGGGGTCGCTCTCGTTCTCGAGATTGGAAGCTCAACATGGCTGGCGACTTGTTATTTTCTACACCGTCATCCATATGGTTCAGTTCAGCATTATTACGCCTTTTCCTAATCCGAGTTCCTCAGCTGGGGCTCCCGCTGTTGTTCGCCAGGAGCGTAGGAGCTGCCCACGACGTTTCGAGAATCGGTGAAACAATAACGATAATGGGAACAACAATGAAGACACGTGTCGAACAAAAAAAAAGTTCACTGCCAACCCTTGTGACATTGCCCTCTACACATCGGATGCTCATTAGGCTCCTGTTCGATCAAGATGTGCGCCGGCTTCCCTCACTCAGGGATTAGCTTTTTTTTTTTTTCAATCGTAGATTCTGCATCACACATCGCGAATTATGTTCCTTTCTCTTCGTTGCTAATCGAGATTTTTGATGTCTCCGGAGTTCTTTGCTCGAATGTATGGAGAGAAACGAAAAGAGAGGGAACCATCCTCGGTCTAAACCATACTTTCAGACAAAAGAGTGTCTTGAACGACGCCACATCCGCCTCATCACGACCACCGCGACGATTAAGATGGGTTTGTAAGCCGAATGTGGAACGGAGGGATATTAGCGCAGAAAAAAAGATACACACGCGGACTTCCTAGCTCGAGGGTGCTTCTCTATCGAAGGGAAGAGAGAGAGTAGAGGAGTGCTCTCTGCTCTGTTGAACACATCTACTCGTGTTGCAGTAGTTTCAATTCAACGCCTCTTAAATTTTACACCATGCGAGAAGGAGCGAATTTCGTAATGAAGTCGTTTTCTTTCCTCACAACGAAAAGACTCGAGCCATAGTCCAGAAGTAGAGCTTTCCTCGAATCAAACTTTTCTTTGAACGAAAATGAGTTCTCGGGGAAAGTGGGTCCTTGCTTCGCTAACCACGGAACACATGCGTCTACCCGAACGGTGACGAGATAATTCAGTTCGGATGACGTGCTGACACCTTGGCACGATGCGCGTGGCTTCTTGTTGCATGCAGAACCGTCGATTTGAATCCCGTCCTCGCCGTCGACGTTGTTCACACAGATTTACGAGGCTTCTAGGTAGTAACACATGTCTCGTCGTGGCCAAGATAAATTTACGAGCTCCGTTAGAATATCAATCGCAA
The DNA here is from genome assembly GCA_021527715.1 of Neoseiulus cucumeris. Lineage (NCBI taxonomy): Eukaryota > Metazoa > Arthropoda > Arachnida > Mesostigmata > Phytoseiidae > Neoseiulus > Neoseiulus cucumeris. The sequence goes on along the minus strand of JAJSRV010000004.1, from coordinate 1,204,708 downwards.
ATGAGGAGAAAGAGTTCGCCCTCATAAACGATCGGTGCGCAGCTCTAGCGAGGTATGTCAAGGTTTGATGGTTGCAAGAAAACTGGTCGCACCCACTTATGGACGACGGATACGAGCTCAAGTGCGGCTAGTCACAAACTCTCCTTCCGTAGTAATCTTACATCATGAACAAGGTTCGCGCAACAGGACGAAAACTCATGAGTGGATTCGATCGAAACAAGTCGATTCGGCAAAACGTCATTTCATCAACATCGAACAGAGGCCGTTCTCGATGTCGGACCGTGAAAACGAGAGAACGATGCGAAAGATAAAAACACATTTTGTGCTGAAAAGCATTGTTCGATCACAGCCGTCGTATCACGAGCCAAAAGTCAGAATGATGGAAGACGAGGCGACAGAAATCATCGTGATCAGCAGAACGAAGGTCGAAGTCAAAAACGTGGAATACAAATGCGATTCGCTTCAACTGGTCGTCCGCCCGCCCAATTGCGACCCGACGACTTACTCTGAAGCGAACACGCTGCCGAACGACTCCTCAAAAGTTCACGAGAACATAATCGATTGGAGCTTCTTCGACCTCCTCAGCCTCTTCGAACGAAACCGAAGAGTTCGAGACGAAATTATTGCATAAATTAGGATTCTCGTGGTAGAGAGCGAATCGAATCGATTCGAATTCGCGCATCAATCCATCCGTGTATGAGTTTGCTGAGCGAAATTTCTCGAATAGCGATACACCCGCATGCGGTCCATTAGCGCATCGCGTCGGAGAGGTTTTCGGGTGGCTGGTTGTATCGCTCGATAGCAGCATGAAACTAGTTCATTTCTTTCTTTGGATCTCTATCCTCTCGATAAATACAGAAATAGCAGAGAGAGTGAGGACCGAGAATCGGGAAGAAAAGAAAAGCCATGGGCAAGAGGGGGGTGGTGGTGGTAAGGGACGAGGAGGTGACTCAAGATATGGAGTGGCTTCGACTACAATAAAGAAGCAGCTCAGCTCATGCTGTTCATCAAGTCCTTCTATCGTCGTCGTCGTTCTCCTCCTCCTCCTCCTCCTCCTGATGTCGTTGTCAGGGTCGTCGAGAACGAGCGCATCCTTGCGGAGCAATCAATAGCCGCTCTGAATTCACTTCGCGAAAGAGTCCAGCTGACCAAATAGAAATTCCTCCCTCTACTTCGCAACCGTGTAAGACAGCCGCAACCGGGAGTCGGTAGTAAAGCACGGCATTGCATCACTCGGCTTCTCTAGTTCACACAAACGCCCCTCAGAACACTTTCACTGTCTGACAGGGTCAGCTCATATTCCTCAAGAAATGCAAGCACTCCGCTGCAGCCACAGCATCGGCCACACGATGACCTGGTATCGGTAGCCCCCCAACTCATTCTGTTCCGTACTCTCAGCTTTGTTTCGCCTCGAGTGGTGTAGCGAACGAATCCACTTGTCTTAGTTTCAGCTCGCGCGTTAGGGGAACTACACAGCCACCAACATCACGATCGAAAGAGATAAACATCGCACTTCTCGAATTTCCTGCGGGAGATGTCGCTTTTTTCCTCTTTATTCTTTCACTCGCTCTCTGTTCGATGGTTTGGCTCCCGGACCCGATCGGTCCGCTATTGGACTTTGGGAGCTGCTCCATAAAACATTGGGCGATGTCCTCAATCTTGCAAGCGAGCGGTCGCGGAATCGACGCGAGTAGGCAGATCGACGAGCTCGCCTACATAAATCTCAACCCCAATCTCTCCGAACGTTGCTGACGATCATCATGCTCGGTGTTCTCGAGTGAAAAGCGTCCCAAGTCTCGACACGGAACCGTTCTTTTGGTGCTTTTTGAAAGCCGGATGTGACAGAAACAAAGACTTGGGAACGAGCGCCCCGGCTCACAAAATGCCTAAGGTTACAATGCTTGTCGTCGGTTGTAATTGGCATTTAGTACGTGGTGTGTCGCCGGCTCTGTGTTCGGCTGAGTGACCACAGGAAGCCGCCGTACGGACGAATGATTCTCACTAAATCCTCTCAGGACATGTATTAAAGCAGCGTACGTAATTGTATCGGGTTTCGCTCCGATGTGTGGGAACAAGAGTTATCTTCGGAAGCGAATAATCGCTCGAGGAATTATTCAGGTCTTGTCGTTTGGTTGCCGTGGCTCGCGTCTTTGGTGCATCCGTCCCAAGCGGACGCCGAATGCACCTGAAGAGCGAGGCCGTAAATTCAAATGAGCCAACGCTAATGAACGCCAGTGAACAGAGTGTTTACAACTCTGTTATGCCTTCTGGCTAAGCCTTTCCCTGAAGTACGAAACATTTCTAACCCGGAATGCCATCTCACTCTGAGCGAGGGATCCCTCTTTGATTTGCATAGATCGCAATCAGCAGAACATGGACTCAATCAGAGCATCGCCACAAGTTTTCATCCGATCGCGATTCACTCGAGAAGATTGATAGAGCTTTCTGTGTTCAACTATCGGTGATCCAGATAAAAAAGTTCTAATGCTTACGAATTATCATGCGGTCGGGTACATGGACGACTTCGCTTCAATCGAATCGAAAATGCCTTGACTCGTGAGAGCGAAAGCGAATCGTTATCAGAGTCGAAGCAGAGCATCTTCAATCCTCAATCAGTTATAATCAATCAATCAATCAATCAATCAGTAATCGGGTTCGTAATCGATAAAAAAAGCCATCGTCGTATAACTCCACCGTCGGCCGGCACGGAAGAAGCCAGAAAGACAGTTGGTCCGACCATCTGTCTGTCCATCCATCGAGATCAGCTTCCATTCGGACGTAAACCTCGGTCGGGAGGAGCTTCAACTCTTCCTGCGACGAGGTCATCGATGACGGGAAAACATCCCAATTTCGCTTCATCACAGTTTTCCGTTTCTCGGAACGCATTTCCAATAATCTCGTTCTTTTCTTGGAAATATGATTCGATAAAAGAGTGAACGAAGTACGTGACGGCAAGATAACGGCACCCGGCAGACGTATCTTCGTTCTCGCCTTCGTTTCGTCTCAAAGCTTTCAAGCGTTCCGAATTGCATTAAACGCTTCCGAAAACGCGTCGACAGCTATTGACGTCTGAGTTATAGGTGGCGACGGATTATTATCAGAGATCGACTCCGATTTCCAAATCTTCACTTTAATCCATCCCGTCGTCTTCGCTGTTGTTTTGAACCATTTTTTCTCATTTCCTTCTGCTAGTGGCCAGAACGCTCTGACAGGGCAGGAATTTTTTTCTGCTAAATTTGTTGCTCCTCCAGTTGATATCTCCTAATGACAGCTATGATTCGTATGCGGGTCTGCTCGTGTGGCCAAACAACGGCTCTTGGTCACAGCGTCCGCCGCACGGGTAACTGCCCACAACGCCATCTAACCGGCAACGAGTTTACCAGTCGCCCGTCGTTTTCAGCTTAAATGTCTCGGAGGAGTAGTTTTCTGTGAAGAATATCCGCAGCGAGCATCTTCAGGATGATTTCTACGACAGAGCATGGACGAAGAAGCGAAGAATAACGCAGGCGAGGGGATAAATGAAGAAACCAATTATTGTCTGGATATTCAAAGTACTTCGGCGGAACCGAGAAAGATGAAACGAGCGAAAAACGCTCTTCCAACACTGCGCGCCACCATCAGGTCATTCTGTTCACTCACACGCCCTCAACACCATCGTGCCGTTGGCGACGGCCAGAAAGCACAGCCGTTAGTCATTCGTAGCGAAAAGAAACAAAAACGAAATAAAACACATGGCATGCTTCCTCAGAGACAGAGTAGATAACATGACGTTCAGGAGACGAAAACTGACATTCTTCTCTAAATTCGAAACGACGGTCTCCCGCATCCGGCGCTTTGGAAATACACAAATAGTATCAGCAGACATTTGGATCTATGAAAAGATGACGGTGATATGTCATCCTTGCAGCCCTTTCAATTCTCGCCCCAGCAGGCATCGCGCACCTCGTTGATGTAAATGTTCGCATACTGCTTGGATGGAATCACCACGAAATGATGACATCGACACAAAACTCTCTACCTCTTCCAGAAACTGTTTTTTTTTTCGATTCTATTTTCAATTTTTTTCCCTCCCCGTGACGACAACGAGAGATGAACGCCGAAAACGACCCGGGAGAGCGAAAGAAATTTAGAAGTTCACGTCAAGCAAACAAATTTTCCAGAATAGACGAACGACTCGAAATTCGTTGAAGCCTCTGATGATGTCAGAATTGCACTGCTACCACAATTTTCTCTTTTGTTGTCAGATTCGACAAAGATCGTCACGTTGTCCGCGTCGAACGTGACGAGAGACGTCAGAGTTTTCGAGCAACTTTTGTCGCGGATCCGGAACGCATTCGGCCTTGGACGCCGCCAAGTAGCCAAGAGTAGTCGGACAACTCGGCGATTGTGGCTACTTCGCTTTAACTGACTGATTGAGTGAACGAGTATCGTCAGCCGGTAACTAAATGAGTAAACTGAGCTTCCTGCTGGACCTCCCAGAGGTTCCTCCGAGGGTCAACGTTGCTGACTCACGGCCGAGCCCATGCAGCTGCTCACTCGAAAGGGTTCCGTCAGACACTGGACATCTGCTGTGTGCACTCTCTGGCTTTTTGTATTGTGCGCATCAGCTCTGTCCACCCGCGCACGCCGCTGGACTGGATCGAAGGACAGCGGAGAGAGGTCCGCAGACCTCACCCAGGAAGCTGTCTCGTGAGCGCCAGACGAACCCAAATTAGCCGAGCGAGAAAAAAACGACATCGGACTCGACATGATCCAAAAGCAACCAAGCTCCTGAAGAGCTCTTCTCCTCCATCTTCTCCGTTCCGGTCAAAGATTTCTGTTCCGAAGGGAAAACCAAACGAAATTCTCCACCTTCCAGGAGAGTAGCGAGTGGGGGGGGGGGAGAAGAAGAACTGAAGACGCGTGTTCGACGATGACAAAACATCGAGTGGTTGTTTTTTCGGCTTCACGTGGTTCAACCCGACGAACGATGAGATCATTCAATTTTCTCGGAGAAGCTCCACTCGGGAGTCGCCCAAGTGAACGAAGACGACACTTCTGCATCAACCATGCTCGTCAGGAACGGGTTTTGCAGCAGATGTATGGATACGTACCTGGAATAGAGAAGGAAAAAATGTTTGTGAGCCGATACAAAAGAATCCGCAGTCCGACGCGCTATCGAGCACACTGAGTGAATCAAAGAATGGAAGCGTCTATCTGTTTTCGTTTTTTTTTTTGTAATGAACGAAAATGACGATGACTGAGGAGTAGCGGCGACATCCGTAACCCAGTTCGATCTGAAATTGAAAAACGAAGAAGCTGCCGAGTCGTATTTTCGACAAGTTTGCCGACCGTTCGGTCTGTGGGACAGTTGAAGCCCGCAATCGACAGTCCGGCATCGAGACCGAATCGATCAACTAGACCCCATCGTAAAACTTCGGAGAGAACGAATACATCGGAAATCTGACAAAGAGGCAGTTTGTACTTCTGTTTGTTGGGCTTTCGAGTGTAAAGCACACACATAGAAGCGTTCTTGTGAATGATTCATGAAAAAAATCGGACAAAAATAACTTCACCCATGTGTGAGGGTGATGTTCACCAAACGCCAGGTATCTGACACCGGATTCACATCATTGCTTAGCTTAAACACCACCTCCGACAACAGACGGGTTGTTCCGATCGACGGGCAGCAATGCACGCTCAGTATAGGACTCGGAGCAGACCGTGCACCATCTGTGAGTGCACAGCAACTATTCAGAACTAGTCGAACTTGACGGAATTCACGCGAGATGATGCATATTAACGCGTGATCATACTCTGTGACATCAACTGCGCTTCTGCTTCCGTTCTCTTGACGAGCTATTCGATTGGAAGCCAAAGTTCAATCGCGGTTCCGTACGCATCGCCGGAAACGTTCTGACGCATCTACTCCGGGTTCTGGAGGTCGAGCTACTTTTCCTCCGAGTTCTCCCATCTGGGAAAACTCAACCAATCGGTGTCGTTCCCCGATCTGCCGAATCTTTGGAGCGATTGTGAGTCGAACGAGGATTCCAACAAAGAGCTCGCAGCTTCCTTCCCTCAATGGACTTCGAATCAGAAACCGGAAGAATGGTGCAGATACTAGCGTGTGTGTCAGCGTGTCACCGCGGTTTATTGTAACCAGAAATACACTGGCGACACAATAGAAGAACTTCTCAATGTGATTTGCACCCAAGGTCCTCCGTAGACCCCAGATTCGGATCCTCTCACTCTCAACATCTGGAGGGGTTAGACCGCGGTTCCGAGCTCGAGTCTTCAGGCTGTCGCGCGGTAGGTTGATGATGATGCTGATATAAGAACTACAATAATGGTCAGGATAACGACGATGACAATCATGATGGTCGGGTCGGGGAAACATACATACATTTATTCGTTCGTAATGATTCTTCTTGAGCGGAACCAACGCAGCCAAACGCTGTTGTCTGTATGTAGATGTTGCGGCTGCTGTTGCTCTGAAACCCTCTGTTTCTTCTCTTCGACTTAAGCTTTGAATCTTTGATAAATTCTGTCCGAACACAGGCTCAGAGTTCAATGGCGGACAATGGAAGCCGTTGAATACACGGACTTTCGAAAGCAGCTCAGAGCCAGAAGAAAAAACGTTACCCGAGATAAATAGCTTCTACAATTACGCCGAAACCAAACTTTTTTTTGAGCGGCAGCTTGGACTTTTCACACGGGGATTCCTGTTTTTTTTTCTGTTTCTGGATACTCGTCTATTATACAATTAATCAGTCTAATTATTGCTCTCGTAGCTCGAGTAGGTGACTTTTCGACCGGATGACCTGTCACCAGCCGTGGGTTCATCTCCGGCCGAAAGCAGAATTTGAGACTTTGGATCGCCGAGATCGAGACGGCACCAAAGGAGACGAGAATTTTGAGAATGGAAATCCAATCGTTCGAGAATAAGTAAACTTCCAGTCACGGGAATCATGAACGTCACCTTCGAGCCGAACAGAACACCCCGCCCTGGAGGGCCTGAGCAACGCTTGATCGTGCGGTCAATATCTGTCATTTTGGAGGCCACATCAGGCCATTAGGGCACAGGGACAGGACAACGACGGCAACGTTGACGACAAGCAAGGACAACTCACTACACGTTAACAACCGCACAAAGGCCGACGTCGGAGAATCTCAATCGCCGTAATGCACTTAAGCTCTGAGGGAGGACGAGCCGGCTGGACGAACGTCAGTCATCCGTGGCAACTCATTCTTCGTATTTTGTCCTTTCAGCTTACGTGAAGCTAACTGAGCGCCCGAGGTCCGGTTGAATCAGCGTTTTCATTTCGTATCCTCGATTTCTCTCATCACCCTCCTCAGGAGGAAGCGTTCTTCCAGGAGAAGCGGCACCTTTCTGAATCGATCTTATGGGAAGCACAAGACCTGCACGACATCAGAAACATTCAGGTGATGTTTGTCCTCATGCATCCGAGGGAGGAGGCGATCACCACGGGCTCCCGAATACACCTCGGCACGTGGTGGTGTCACAATGCCAGCTTTCTAAGGCAGCGACGGCTCCGACAAAGACACTGTCTTCAACACGAATCCCGTCTGTCCGATAAAAGCTGCTCTATGTGTTGGGGATTACGCGGAATCCTATGTCAAAGCCACACTGTCAAATCTCGAGTACGTTGACGGTTGCTCGGTCATAACAGTCTCCATGTGGCAAATCCCAAGGTGTGCCCGAAGAAGAGCGTATGTTGAACAAACAGCCAACGGAAAGCGCTGTCTCAAGGAGTGGAGAACACTCGAGTACCGATTCCAAGAGCGGCATTGAATCGAAGCGATCATGACTAACGATTCTGACGTGGTTACATTTTGGCGTGTTCTAGCCGGTGGCTGATGTGGGTCACGTCGACCCACGCTCGTCCAAATCGGGCCTGCCCTTCTGTATCCACCGCCGGAGCAACTGGTCGGAGGAATCAACGTCTTACGTCGTCGTCGCCGCCGCCGCCGCCGCCGCCGCCAGTTAAGAACGGGAGGCAAGCTTTCCAAATTGAGAATCGGTCACAGGGAGCACGAAAACAAAATGACAGAGATCAACACAGCGATGATCGCATCTCATACATATCTCTTCGACGTGGGCCGGACCCTCCCAGAAGTTCGATTCCGCCGGGCTCTATTGATGCTATCAGCTGCAGCAGAAGCTCAACGGGACGACGGAAAGAAGAAAAAAAAAGCAAGAAGAGAAAATACATATAAAGACCGTATCGTGAGAGAGGAAGGATTCACTGAAAAATTTCTGACCGTCTTCGGAGTCGTGACGGTGTTCGCCGGCTCGGACACGCACGGTCCGACCTGTCAACCCTGTGCTGACAATACGGAACAGTCGAATTCAATTCGGAGTTGTCTCTCCACCCAAACGTGGCTAGGCGCACGGAAGTTGTTCACGAATGTTGCTCATCGTCCCATCTGTCTTTTTTTTCTCTCGGATTTCTGAACGCCGCTCAACTCAAGCTTGTCAGAAAAAAAAAGAAGACCGACTGAGGTTTCGCAAAACGCGATAAAGACAACGGAAAACCGAAAGACGCGAGAGGATTACGCGACCGGATTAATAAGGTGTCGCCTCAGAATATGCTAGACAAGCGAAACTCTAGAGAAACCTTCATTTTTGCCTCGTGAAATCCCCCGAAAGGTCCACTCGATCGCTCCGAGTGAATCGAATGAGCAAGCGAGAGAGTGTAAGCCGGCAATATGTCTTGCTGAAACTCTCTGCCCTCGTTTTACGGCATTTCGAGGGGAAGTCTCTCGATGTCCATTAGGGCGTCCGCGTCACGACGACTGGCTGCCAAGTTGTTTGGCCAATCGTCGTCTCATTGGAACATCTGTCTGCAAGCGCCATAAATCTCCATATGAATCTCTCCTGAAGCGACGGACTGGTGAAGTATCGTCGTGCATTTAATGGGGCGACAACATGGCTTTCTGCGGACTAATAGTCGACGACGACGACTCTATCTTCTTCCAATCTTGAGACGAAAACATCGATTCGCCGAGCCTGCAAGCGTCTCACTCTGTCTGTGGACGAGCAACGATGAGTGAGAAAGTAAGCGATCTCGATGTCATCATCGATCGCGGACCGTGGGCTCGCATTAGAGGTTGACGCCTGATGTCGTGAGCCCACTGAATTAAGGTCACCGCGACAAGGGGTTGCTTGACGGGTTAAGGCTCCGGACCCGAACACACGTGTAGGTTCATTGGTCGTTGTTGTTCGCATCGTCGATAGCAGCCTTAGCATAACACAAGGAAGAGGAAACGGTAATTAAATTTGTCCCACGAGCGGAAGAGTTGAGCGACTTGGCTTGCTGGCGTAGCGAACGCCGGCGCCGTCTCCATAACACACAGGTGCCGCCACACACGTCTCTAGTATAACGGTTACTGATTGCAGATGTCTCTTCTCTTTCTCGGCGGCAGTAAAACGGATGAATAGATCTCGATCCGGGAACACTTTCAGTTGTTGATGCTTCGAGGAAGGCTCATCAAAGAAGAAAGCAAAAAGTTGACCAGAGCTGTCATCTCGTTTACAGGCACTCACGGACGAGGAGACGCCGCGACTTCTCCTCGTCTTTTCTCATCACACATCCAAAAACAGACCCAGACCCAGGCTCTTCAGGTCTATGTTGGGCTGGAAAAGGGTTGTTCCTGGAAGGAAGAGGCTCGGGGGAAGGCGAAAGCTCGTTGTCGTTTCCGATTTGCAATCATCGAAGTATCGAGTGAAAGCAGAGAAAGAGTTCTCCGACCATCGTCGACTTCATCGCATCCTAAATCCCCTTCGATAAGCGAATCACAATCAGAATATTTATCTCTTCCGTATCAGCTTATCAGAGAAAGGGAAATGCAAAGCGAAAATATTCAGTCCGAACTCATTTGAGGCACTTGACCCTTTCAATCAGAAGAAACACCGCGCGCCGGGTTCCCATTGAAACCCTGTGGTCCTAACAATGATCTATTGTTTCAGAGAGCTCTTTTTTCGGCCGGAGATTAACTTGAAGTAACAAGACCGGCCGCGCTGCGTGACAAAACTATACAAAAACCTCATTATTCCTCTTAGTGGACGGCGAACAAAATCAAGACATAATTGAACGCGGCTTATTCCCATTGAGGCTTCATCGACAGAGTCCGACCGCGTTGTCGTTTGCACACCTGTGGGGTTTCGCGTCGAGGAATTCTCGGTTATCCGAGAACTTAATCCAACATGGAATTCTCCTTCTCTGAGAACAGAACTGGTGAAGACTGCAACCGGTTAACCAGCTCGCCCAACCGGCAGCTCGAGTTGACTCGGATTCGAATTGGTTTCTGTTTCGACTCCTCCTCAGCTTGACGAAGTCTCCGCATTTCTGCGACTTGACGTGAGCGTGAATTGAATGTTCAGAAAGGCGGTGAATAGAAAACTCTCTCCTTTTTTTCATCACAAAAGAATCAACGCCGTTGATGTTGTTGTTGCACCTGTTGTATGACTTAGTCGCCCGCTTGATACTGACGTGAAAGAAACAACAAAAGTATCACACAGTAGCTCTGACGTCAGCCACGCCTTCCACGCTCATCCGGTCTGTGGTGAAAACGCGGACTCGCGAGGCAAAACTTGCCGAAATACTTCTAGAACGCCGCTTCGTTCGGCTCAGCGCTGATTGAAAACAGCTCGGCGATAACACTACGACGGGGAAGCACTACGACGACGACGACGACAAACTTCCAAAATGAATGAAAAGCCATAAAATCCAATAGCCATATAAAGCAGCCACCGGTTCGTTGGTCAACTCCGCCCACGCGATGAAGATCTACATCGACAGTGCATGCGGTGCTCCGAGCATTGCCTCGGCTCTCAGCTTTTTCCTCAGCTTTTCTGTCGTTGTTTATGGTGGAGGATTTCTCGACGAACAAAATCAATTACTCCTTCACTGAGATCCTGGACGGAGGTCTTCGTCGACATCTCGGTGCAGGCTGATGACAAGACAAAACAGAAGAGCGGTCGGACGCTGAACGGAAAATGAGCTCAAGAGTGAACGACAAAGTACACAACGTTTTCGACTGCGTTGGCGTGATATCGATTGTTTGTGGAATAAATTCTCTCATTCTGCAGTTCTTCCTGTTGATGTCGAAGTCTCATGGTGCAGTGAATGCAAGATAATTCAATGAAGTGCAGAGACAAAAATGAGAAACTACGCAACCAGTGAGTTTCCAGCCGAGTGCTTCAAAATCTTCTTGTTTTCCTTCTTTTTTCTTTCGCTGCTCACTCAGTCAGGATTGTTCCCTCATTCGACTCCTATTGTCTTGCTTTCCACTTCAATGGACGCGATATGTGTCACTGGTTCTTCGATTCTTCAGAACATCCCGCGAACCGCGAACAAAATCCAAACGAATGTTCTCCTCAAAACGAAGATATCTGACTCGCTGATTCGAAGAAAACGGAGTCTTGACACTTGAATGTCGAGCCCGAGCTCAGAAGCTCTTAAACATTTACAAACACAGAAACAGTTCCTCGGCCCGGCTTTATTATCGCACTGGTTAAACGTCTATTTTTGCTTGTTGCTGTAAACTGATGACATGTATAATGATGATGATAACGACTGAAAGATAACGGCCACGAGAAAGAAGAAGGAGAAAACTCAGCATAGGGAGAAGAAGCTGTGATACAACGTGTTCGCGATGATGGTCGTAATTTCAGGCTTAGTCGAGCAGGGCGCGATGACGACATCGAGCGATACAGTCTCGGGAATGGAGGAACTTGGAAGGGGAAAAGTCCCCTTTTTCGAAATGTTGACGACAGAAAATGAATCTCTTGGCAGGCGGTATCTCTGCAACAAACTGAGCTCATGGATGTGCATTGATGATCCCGCAGCCGGCAACTTCATTTAGGAATCGCACCATGTCATGCATCCATGACTCCTAAAAGGTTCACACTCGAGGAGTCTTTTCAGAAGAAATCGCGCACGCCGAGAGAGGAACGTCAAAGGATCACAGCTCCTCTTTGTCAATCGGACTCGCCGCCGAATCGTTTTCGAAAAATCAGCTCGAATCGAAAAAAGGGAATGCCGCCGCCACCACCGCCGTCATCGTCGTCCATGAGCGAGAAAATGAGAAGTTAGATTTAGTGCAAACTCGTAAAACACTTGCTTTCACGTAACGAAATTTCGAGGAAAAATTAAAATAAGAAGAAGAAAATATCCACCGCACGCAAGGCTTTGACCACATGGCGGGCTCAAAGACAGATTGAAACGCTGCCTGAGCGGCGGCTTATTACACTGTTCGTATATCTGCGCTACGGATCGGATTGCTGCTTAGTCGTCAGGGCGCACGTTTTGTCGTCAAAACGAAGAAAGCAACTATTCCGAGTCGGCTCTTCCCGGTTGGCGTTTCCTTGCCGCAGAAACACACATAGAAAACATAATAGTTTGAAAACGAACACGCGATCGCGAAACCAAGGTGGTCGAATCTGAAATTTTACCTACATTTTTAGTATCGATTTCCCCGCCTCGTAAAACGTTTCCAGAAACCTTTCAATATATGAGAAGAACGACTTTCGGTCATGTTGGCTTCCAGTGATTCAGAGTCGAACCGGATGAAATACCGCGTAGGAATCGCAGGAAAAGGTTTCGGTCGCCATCGCGACACGATGCGCCCTTTGAGCACGGATCGAGGTGGAGTTAAAACTCCATTCCATCCACGATCGTCTCATCAAGGTGAAGAGTTGAAAGCACACAGTGTTTTCCAGAGTTCATGATTCATGGGAACCTCTCGTTGTCCTGTTTGCCGCTTCGTGAACAGCTGAGGGATCCGGATCGTGGAGTTGAACGAGCCCCACGCGACTCGGAGCTCGTCTGTCGCTTCGTTCGTTCGTCCGTTTGCCGGGTGGTGCCAATTATATAATGAGGCAGAATGTACAAATTTTCGTCTTGAGTTAAACTTTTTTCTCGCTGCTTTCATCCTGTTTACTTGTTTCGATGAACGTCTTCGAGCCAGCGTAATTACGGAACGTGTTGATCATCATAGCTAGAGTCGATGGCGTTCTGGCGAGCTGACTGACTGACTGACTGACTGGCAAGCTCAGCTCCGTGTCCCGCTGAGAGTCTTCAATCGCTTGCTCGGTGACGATGAACACTGAGGATCGTGAACCAGTTCTCGCAGATCCTTCAGAAAGCAACAGAATTCTTGGCATTCTCACCTTCGGTTGCCGTATTTGGTGCACTTCTCAATTTGGAGGATTTATCACGAATAGATTGACGCCGGGAGATACAAACTCCGTCCCCCATTTTCTCTCCACCTGACTCGACCAACAAATCATCATCTCAACGGATCTTTTCACCTCACAATTAGCGACCTTAAGAAGGTCCGAGTCTCAGCATTCGACTCCGAGATCGGGGCCCTGTGCCCGGACCTTCTCCCCAAAAGGTCTCCGGTGTCTCCCTCCATTCGGATTTCCGGAAACCGCGAAGTAAAGGACGAAAAAGCATTCTCGACCTGTTTTTTTTTGTTGACATCATCCACGCCAGACCCCAAAAGCTGCCGTCCAGAGATTTGAAGCGGCGACGGCCGTAACATTTTCCGCGCCAATGAATCCACCGGAGGGCGTCGGACCGCTGGGTGGACTTCAGCACCATTTTGCTACGACACGGTCTTCAACGCCTTCGCGAACCTCAGGTGCGAATTGGTGAATGTCTTCGTGTCGCTCAGAGCAACCCGACACCGCCCAAGAGTGTTTCACACACGGGCAGCCTTCAATAAGACCGGAGGAAAAAAAAATAATTTGCTCTCCGACAAAATCCGAGCCCCAACAAACGATGAACGATCGAGGCGGCGAGTTCGCTGGTGGTTACGGCAACGATGACGAAATCGACGGTTTTCCGCTCGCAGAGAGCCAGTGACCACTTGTGACGCGAGTGAACGTTCGCGGTTCCGTCGGACCGGTCAATCTGTGAGTTGCGAGCATCTGGTGATCCATGCTAAATGTGAGACTTGTGTCGGCCAACCGAGAGCCATGTGACAACATTATCCGTTCAAATGCGCTTTGCAGCAGCCAGAGTTCATTCGCTTGACGACATATTTCCGAGCCGTTCTGGAAGAATTAGGGACGATAACCCCTTCGTCTCGAGCAAGTGGAAGTCGAGACCAGCCTGATAGTTCCACTGTCTCGGACCTCGTTCGAACTCCGCTCACAAAGATCGAGGAAACGGAAGAACGGACTCATTTTGTGTCCGATTAGCTTTTGTTTTCATCGCGACCCACACCCGACCAAAACAGGAAGAATTAAAATATCTGTGTTCGGAACTTTTTTCTTCATTTCTGCGATTGCTTCTTTTCAAGCGGCTCCCAATCTTCTACGACATAACAATCAAACGACAATAAGATAGAGAAAAAAAAAACGGAGCTTCTTCGTCTTGACGGCGCGGCGGCGGTGGTGGTGGCGCCGTCAGAGCAGCGAACGGCGCGGTGTTCACAAGAAACCCTCCTCCCCCGACTGGCTCCTGCAAAACACGTGGGCATGGGATCCGTTCCTCCCTGAAAGCGCGCACGTGTAACTTCTTTTTAGCATAACTTCATGAGGAAATCACCTGAAAGAACCGTTCAAACGGTGTGCGTTTGTTTTCATCGGAAAGAAGCTCTGGACGAAGTTCGGAGACTCCAGGTCGCGCCTGAACGCTTCTAGTGAAGGATTCCGGCGCAGAAGGAGCGTTTGAGGCATGGCTCTCGGTAGCTCTGGGTGAATGGCCGAAGGAAGGCCGGCAAGGTGATGAAGCGTTCGTTCAGGGAACTCCCAACAAGGAAAAGCTTTCTAAGAGACAGAACCGAGCAATCAAACAAGCTCGCTCGAACGATTAGCATTCACTTCAGCAGTCACTGTGCTTTCAGGCTTCGCCAAACTTGTTTTTTTTCCATTCAATTCTTTTTCCTTTGAACATTTCCACCGTCAGAGATAATGTCGTCGAACAACAAGTTTACTTAATTTAGATTCTAGTTTGATTGAGTCTTCGGGTATCAGTCGTCGTTTCTTGGACCGGAATTCCATTTTAGGCGAGCTTCCAGTTTGTCTAGAATGACATCGCGCTCTCCGCAGTTACGCTCGGATCTCTTCTAGGTACGCAGTAATATTTCTGTGATAATTCATTCCTCCGGCCTCAATGACGGGACGAACGGTTCATTTTGGATGCGCTCGTGATCTACGAGCACGGAAAATTTCTGTAGCTTTGTGTTTACTTCGTGCAACGATCCCTCAAAGGGCCTGGTACGTATCCGATGCAGCTTTGATATCGTTTACACCGCCTTCAATATTCATTTCCAGTCTCGCGGAAAACTTCCTCTCGAGTCCACTTCATTGAATGATTTTCTTTACGACGAAAACAAAAGCGACGTCAACTAACGATTGACGTCCACTTGCTGACGCGATAGAATGAACTGAATTGAAGTCCTATCGACGAAAACGGACGCAAACAATCACTCGATAAGGGAGATAGATGTTCGTTCCACCGTTCGACGGAACCATATCTCGTGGTTCACTTCTGATTCTTCGGGCGGGGTGCTGACATCGTTATGGTTTCCCGTTGGCTGGTCGGCCAGCTAGCCAGCCAGCCAGCAACCCGAATTCTGAAGGCCGAGCCGATGGGATCAGGGCCGATCGTCGGTCGGCAGAAAAAGAAATTCAGAAGCTTCGTAAATATAGGCCTGTTGTAAGCCCCCGCCTTAGCAAAGCGGCCGATTGACTGAGCGACCAACACAATGCCATGTTTCTTCGGCGAAGATCTTCAACCAAAACTCCTGCATCGATGAAGTAGAAGATGACAAAATCAACAAAAACCCGGCACCGAAACAGAAGCAGAAAACGCGGCCACGCCCAGACTCGTCCGACGCTGAATTTGTTAGAGACTTCACATCGAACGCAGCGAGTGAGTGAGTGAGGCAGGTAGTTCCTCCGTTGTGTAAACCATCGGGTGGTTTATGCGTTTTGAGCCGCTTTTACGACCAACCACTGACTACGGCTTCGGCTGCCCATATTGGCGGTCAAGAGACCGAGAGTCGAGGATTCGGGAAACAATGCTCCATCGGCTGAGGACGCTTTCCCTGCACGGAGGAAACATCGACACTGTAACTGTTCGCATCTTCTCTCATTCTCTTTTTTTTCAGCTGAGCTGTTCCGCTCGGTTTGTCGAGGGAGCGAACGACTTGTATGGTCTGCCTTCAGCGGCAGAAGGAGCGCGCACACAAATTTTCAGCGAGCCCCTTGTTGGTAGTGCTACGATGTCAGCGTCATAGATCTTCTGCACACAGGCTCGTCAAGTGCAACTTCAACTTCTGTTCGAGTCAACCCGTTGCCAGCGGAACCATCAGCGTCTCGAGCGCTCCCGGCGATGACGTAACACCGTGGACACACAGAAGAAATCTTACACTAGAATGCATGGCGAACGCGCTGAATATAAACACGCCACCGATTTGGCGACGAGATGAACGCCAAAATCGGTTCGAGACCAAAGATGTGTCTCGAGACGACATAGAGCATTCCTGTTGTATCTTCGCGGCTTCCGAATCGCTTTTCCGTGCTCTAGTCATGGTCCTCTACTTCAACATGAGAAACAAGGCTCCCACTTTGTGAGTGGAGCTCCGTTTTGTGAGATCATGCGTTTTCGGTCTGCCTGAAAACCTCTCGACTCATCAGGCTTTCCTTCCGACGGCAAAGGCAGTAGCCACGGCAACAACAGCGGCGACGCTCAACAATGACGTGATGAAGTTGGCTTCCGACGCTCAAGGAAACAGACTATTGACCAAATACAGCTAGCCGGCGGAACGTACATTGATATTGAGTCAAGACGACGTCCCACGTGGACGTTCGCCGATTCTGGTTCTGTTCGCTTGCTAGGTCCTTCGCTGGCTTCGGTGAAACTCCCACCCGCAAACCGGAACATTGCTCATCCCGTGCTTGCTCAGAAACTTGGAATTAGACGCGATTCGTTACGTGCTCAACTACATACCATACGTTACCAGAGCACTCGTTCGATGGAACGCCCCAAAACGCAGAGAAAACCTCTTTTCGCGAATCCGTCTCCGGGTATCCTCAACCTTTAGCACTCGAATGCTTCTAACTAAGTCAGCTGACTAACTCGCTCTGTTCGAGCGTTCGTCTGAATAACCATCCGGCTGACCGTCTTGGGTATAAATCTTTCGCAATGAAAAGTGAGCCACAAACATTTGCGGTTATAATTCAACCTCGTCCGCGTGCTCTTTCCCGACGAGCTTCCAAAGCTCACAGCGTAGCTGTCGTTGTTGTTGTCGCTGTCTTCTACAGCACACGAACAACAGAGAGACTGCGAAGATTTCCTCCTCTCAAAGGAGTTCCTAACACAACATTGGCAAAAGAAAAAGTAAAAGAACGACTGCCTCTCTGCTCGCTCGCCCGACTGCCGGAGACGAAAAGATCGCGCACTGGCACAAGCTGCTCCGACAGACGTATCCTCTCGCTTTTTCTCAGTTTCTCATGCTGTCTAGTTTTCTTCCTTAGTTCTTACCCTTTCGTGCGCTAGTCAGGACAATCAAACTAGCTAACTCGCCGCCTGGCTAACTGCTTGAGTGGCCGGTTGGCAGCTCTCTAGGGTTCGGCAATACATGAAAATGATATTCTCGAAACAAAGGAAGCCGGCCCCGTGCTCGGGATCCGAAGAGTTTCCGACACCGTCCGTGCTTTGGAACGGAGCCGTTGTCAATGCTCAATTCACTTCATGTGTGGAGACTCTTTATCAAAGCGCGCTATCTTGAAGCTAACAGGAGCATCAGGTGACATCTCCTCTTTGAACGAAATTAGCTCTTTGTACTGCTTCAGCCGACGTATCATGGATTCAGGAGCACTCCTCCGGGAAGGAAACGGCTTGACATCCTTGAGAAGGATGTTATTCACCAGCTGTATGGGAATTGCACAACTTTCGCTAACTGTCAAAACTTTCTCTGGAACTTTGAAGGCTGTCATTCTGGATTCAGATTCACATGGCTTCTATGGAGATGACCGGAGTCAAATGCTGAGAAGGGAGCGCAAGACAAAGAATGAATGAAAATTAATTATATTTATTGATTGATTGATTGATTGATTGATGAATCGCGTCTATTTCAACAGACAAAAGATTGAGGAAGGAAAAGAACTTTTGGCCCTCGAGAGTTATCAGTTACGACATCGCTATAAGCGTCTCTTGTCTGGTCGGTCATTCGCACTCTTAAAACAAACGTCAATCAACATCAAAGAGTACAGTCGTCTCAAGCGATGTCACTCGTTAGCTCGCTCTCAAGGCGAAAGTATTTGAATTCGTTTCGGCGCGAAACCTGTGGGAGCAGTTTCTCGGTGTCTACCATCCTCCCACTCAGGAGTCCCTTGCTTTCGGATGTTCGAGCCTACCTTGGTTTTCGGTCTTGGTTCCGATTGTCACTGGAGTTGTTGATGATCATGTGCGCGGCAACTGAGTATCCAAAGTACGAGCCGGGTTGATCTTCGTATATTACCGGTAATCTGGGTTCTAGATTAAAAGCATGGCAACTTTTGTCGAGAGCTGCGAGCACCACACTCAACGTGAGCGACACTTCTGCCCACCACATATTTGTATCCACTTTACGGCGTCAGTTGTTATCCACAAGCAGTCCACCAACAGCCTCAGGAGCACGCTTCGCACTCGTCAGATCGAAGCACGTCAACTCAACTGCATGACATTGGCCGGTCGAGAGATGCTCACGCGCGAATAGTTCGTTTCACTCTGCCTCTTCTTCCCCATCTCAGCGCGGTTCTATCGGTCCTGCATCGCGACTTGCTCAACAGAGGGCGCGACGATACTTTGTTGTCCGGACAGCTGGCGCACTCTGGCGGCGTTCGAAACCGACGACTTTTTGTGTGTTCGTGTGTGAATTCAGTGATTTTATCGTCGAGTAGCCGTAGAATGTCATGATCCATGCCTTAGTCAGGCTCTGCGATGACCGGAATGGACTTTGAGAAGTCACTGTCCAAGAGCTGAGTTTCGCAGCGCTTGTCCGCAATGTTTAAGGTACGAACCGTGAAGAGGAACACCGATGAGTTGTCACGAAGAACAGGCTCTCCGAAAACCAATAGGAACAAATCTAAAGCTGTCAACTCGAACAACTGGTTCGCTTATTAGATCGTAAACTTCCGCGAATGAAAAGAAAACTGAACGTTGTCATCGATCGTGGGAGAAGTGGTCCTATGCAGTTTCCTTACGGAACGTAGTAATTAGTGTCGAGCTCCTTTGTCGGCTGTATGCGTCAGCCTGGCCGCTTCGCATTCATAGATTTTTAGGTGCGGTTTCCTCGAAGGGAAACTGTAATCAGTGCGAAATTTCTCGAACAGTGTGCATCATCAATCAATCAACCACTCAGTCTGTCACACATAACAAACTCTTCAGGGCCGAATGAGTGGCGTGAATTGAATCGGCGAAGAAGAACAACCAACCAGTCGGACGCCCAACGAGAAACGGTCCAAAAATGGAGGTCGTCAACGAGTGGACAACCACCGACATCGAATTGAAGACCGATACGGCCGCCGTTCTGGAGTGTCTTCAAAGGTCGATGGCAGATGAAGAAGATGATGACTTCATTCTGTACAGTCATCCGTCCAACAGGTAAATTTCTTGACTCACTCCTTACAAGAGAAGAAAGGATGTTTTTCCCGATTGGAAATCCATCTCAGTTCTCTTATATCCTCCTGGATTCGCGGGAGCGACAAAAAAACTCGACTTTTCAACAAGCGATGTCGTATAGGAATCTTGTCGCTCAATGACAAGATCTGCTTGTCGAGTCTCCGACTTTAGTGCAGCTAGAATCATGTCTTGAATCGACTTCAGAATTGAAGATCAAAGACGGAAATCTGGGTTACAACAAGATCGATCATTCGAGTTGGTTGAGCTGCATCTTTGAATGCCGACCAATGTTTCTAAATCTTGTCGCCACCATTGTGTCTGGATCCACGATACGGCCGTGTGGGCGGCTAAACCCGACCCATGCGATGAGTTTTCCTTTCGAGGGTTCACTCGACACAACACGTACAAACTTGGACTCTGAATCTGAACATTCATAAAAGGCGAAAACATCAACGCCCTGATTATTCCATTTCTGTCGCGTGTGGCGGATATTGGGCTTTTCGCAATCTTGTGGTGAGCTGTCGCCCCGTTCCGGGACGATAAAGAATCCGCCTGCTTCTGAAGATACCCCGTATTATTTCGACAATGCTGAAGCCCTTTACTTGAAACCAATGCTCGTGTCCTTTTTTACAGCGAATTAGTTTCGAGTCTTCCTCCGGTCTCTGAACTCAAGGCTGATCTGTCAACCTATTACGGTGAACGAGGTCGGAGAGACGATATTCCGTTTGAAGAGAGGGCACCGGACTTCTACGGAACGTCGGGGCCATATGAGGGCTCGAACGCATACGGATTTGCCGCAACGTCGCAATTTACGACATTGACAAACGCATCGAACAATAACAACAACAACAACAACAACGCCGCGAACTATAGTGGCACGGTTTCAGTTCAGCCTCAGTCCAACGAAGTCCATCAAATCCACTACCAACCTCAATACTATGCCGACCCGCCAACGTACAATAACTATCAGAGTTCGGGGGAGTACTACCGTGATGCATACACCCCATCAGGACGTCAATCGACGTCTTTCATACCGTCGGATCTGCAGCAGGTCACTCCGACAATTCAAGACCTCGGTACCACGATACCCCAATTGCCTCAGACGCAGGCCCCGGTTTCGGAAGCGCCAGTTTCCACCATGGCTCCTCCTAGCCTACCAGTCTACGAAGACTCTAGAAATGTGTACGCGGTTCAGCAGCAACGGAAACAACAACAGCTACATCATCAGCAACGACAACACACGAGCATACAAGACATTGGTGGGGGATTGGGAAGCTTCGTGGGAAAACAAGTAGCCTCCGTCAATACGAGTTACGGTCAACAGGAATCGAGCACTTTGTGTGATTCCACTCAAAACTGCTCAACCATACCTCCCAACCAACAGACGTATGCACAACCGAGTTATTCGCATCAAACGCCGATCCAAAACATCAACTATCAATGTGACAGCTCCCGGACCACATTTGAACCCTATCAACAGTGCCAATACAGCACCTATCAAAACGATAATTCATACTGCTGCCAAGACACGACCAGCTCAAGCATGCAAGCAGCTACGAGCGCCACTCAAATGCTACACGATGCTCTTGAATACATAGCACCGGAAGTCGTGACAGAACATAGGGACAGTCTTTTCAATCCGATTTCGGCGCTGACGAATACTCTTCTGGAGAACAATTTCGATGTTCAACCGGGAGACAATTACGGATACCGCTACGAGGAGGAAGTCCAAGAAACAGACGCACAAGAAGCTCCGAGACAAGAGACAAGGAAGAGGGATATTCCAAAACTTCTAGAAGTGATTAAAGTCTATCGCTGCAAGGCCTGCGGATTCCGAAGCAGTGACAAACTAAAGGTAAGCAGTTGCTGTATTACATATTTGGTCGTCTCGGGAACCTGCGTGTCGCAGCCATGGCGCAGTGCATTGAGTGAACTGTAATATCTCCGTGATTTCGCAGGCTCTCCGACATGCGATCGAGTCACATAGTCGACCGAAACTGAACCGCAAAGCCCGGTATGCGTGCGGTTCATGCCATAATCATTATGCCACGTTGGAGGCCTGTGGTAAACATATTGGTAAAAAACACTCGGGCTTGAATACGGCGGTTTTGAAAGACGGCAAGCTATTTAAACAAGTTCTGATCGAACCGAAGCGACGGACAAAACAAAAACAGGATGAAGGGCAAGCTCAAAAAATCGCTTGGAAACGGAAACTCAAGAGGGACCAGGGCCACTTTGTGTTAGTTCTATCGATTTTCGCTTAGGTTTTCGATACTCCTGAATCTATTCGACTGTTTTCTCTGATCGGTTTATACAATCAATACTCATTCCTCCGTCAGATGTCAGTTCCGAGGTTGCGGTCATCGATTTCGAGCCGAGGATACTCACCGGTATCATCTCCGATGTCATTTTGCTCATCCGTCGGAAGAAGAACGCTTTCGATGCCCCCTTCCGAACTGTAAGCAGGGTTCAAAGCTCTGGCCGACGCTGGCAAATCATCTCTGGAACACTCACCACATAGATATCGAGCTCCAGTCTTGCAACCGTTGTGATTTCAAGTAAGTTTCTATCTCGAGTCCGTCTCTCTCCTCATGGCGAATCTTCTATTCGAACTTCCCATTCGTATTTCGCTGGCAACTTCTGTTTTGAGAATTTCAAGTTTTGGTCGCTTTCCAGGACGTACAGTTTATCGAACCTCGAGAAGGTTCACAAACTCGTGCACAGCGAAGAGAAGCAGTTCGAGTGCAATGAATGCCAATCGAAGTTTCGCACCATCAAACAGCTCCGTAATCATCAGTAAGTTCTGATTTGATGACCGATAACCTGGAAGCTTTTGTCAGATTTTTGTTTTTTCGCCGAATCGTAAATTTAAACGTAAATGATTACTTTTCAAAGATACTACTCGCACTCGGAGACGACACAAACAGAAGAATACCGCAAATCTCGAATGGCTTGTTGTCCTCAATGTGGTCGAGAAATTCTCAAAAAGAATCTAGGATCTCATCTCAGGAAAGTGCATCAACGCCAAATCCCTGAAAAATCTTGTCCTCACTGTGATTTCAAAACAACAGTTGTGTCTCAACTCAGAGCACATATCAAGTGAGTCATAAGCAAGATTAATTGCGCTGCTAAAGAATATTCTACGATGTCAGACGGATCATTGAATTCTTTCCTTTTCCCCAGGTTCCATATAGGAGTCCGTGCAATGTTCTGTTGTGAACAATGCGGTTTCCTCACCGCAGATCACAACGTGCATCGGAAGCATTTGGCTCAACATACTGGAGAGAAGCCCTACAAGTGCCGATGGTGTTCCTATGCTTCAATACAGGCGTCAACGTACAAACAGCACGTCAAGAAACTCCATCCTGAGAAAGCTGCCGAACTCATTTTGCGCTGCCCACGGTGTCCCTTCGAAACCATAAGTGACGCCCGTCTCAAGCAGCACGATGTGAAATGCGTCCCCTCTGATACGTGATGACACAGAGATTTGATGTCGTCTAAGGGTCACAAATGGACGGGAGAATGTTTTGGATCTAGGAGAAGTCACGGAGATTTTAATTTATTGGATTTTATTTTTGTGCGTATATGTTCATAACCGTTTGTTGACATAAAAGACAATTAATACAAGTTTGAGCTGTCTTTTCTTCTCCGCTGGATCCGAAATGATCTGTTGCAACCTCGGAACAAGATTTCTTCCTCAGTTCATCGTTTTTACAGTAGAGTGAGATATTTCTCCGCCACCACCCGCGCCGCACTGCGATCCTCAGCGGCACAGCGAGCATTAAAAAGGATCTCCTGCAGTTCGAAGTCGTTGAATTTCAGAGCGAATGCTTGCAGTCTTCGAAGTTCCATCAAGGCTCCTTGATAAGAGTTGATGGGATGCGCCTGCATGAGAACTTCTTCACCGTTTGCGATTCCAAAGAGGTTGCCTGCCGAAATGGATTATTTGATGACAGCGTGGACATAAACACCGGCGACTCTTCTGCCTCAGGCCCAGAGCGCATGCGAATCCACGAATTCGACAAAGCTCCTCGATCTCTTACCGTACTCATCCGCGATTCCGCTGTTAGACGGATATCCATAGCTTTGCTGCTGCACATCCAAGCCGTAGCCTTCTTCGACAGCTTTTTCCAAATCAACGTAATCCTTGGCGACGTCCGCGCAGTTTTCCCCCGAGTAAACTCCAACAAGTCGTTGTAATTCACGGA
Source organism: Neoseiulus cucumeris (assembly GCA_021527715.1). Lineage (NCBI taxonomy): Eukaryota > Metazoa > Arthropoda > Arachnida > Mesostigmata > Phytoseiidae > Neoseiulus > Neoseiulus cucumeris. The sequence goes on along the minus strand of JAJSRV010000004.1, from coordinate 1,180,875 downwards.
TCTCTTCGGCAACAACGCTCTCACGTGAGGGATTGTCGAACGAATTCTGTGGGAGATGTAATCCTCAGTTATGGTGATGGGACCGGTTTCCGGCCTTTTATTTCTCCCGTTCGCCTAGGAGTGGACTAACCTGCAAGTAGACTGGGAATCCGGCTTTCCAGAACGCTTTTCGTATCGTTGCATCTTGGATGTTCTCGTGCCAAACTCTCGAAATGTACATCAGAGCATCGATCAATGAAATAGCCTGCGGCCCACCGTTGGCAATCATATTCCTCATCGCAAGAATTCGGTAGCTCAGCTTGAATCGGTGGAACACACCTTGTTGCATGGGCTGGAATGAACACAGGGATTGACATTCGATCCTCCAACTCATTTTTCAATATTTCGATTCTGCGTCAAGACTTCCTTTATTCAGGAAGTTGGAATTGAGGAGGCACAACCAGGATGAGGAGACAAAGGAACCTCTTTTACCTGGGAAGCAGCCGTACTTTGCTGCCAATGAACCAGCTTCACATTGGCGAAATGTCGGCCCATTACGTATAGCGCTTGCTGAGGTAAAAGGAGAAACAAAACGATGCAGCGGTTTTCACGCCTCATACGATCACTTAAATTCCGAATGTATTCTTCGAGGCATTCCGGAGGGATCTCACAATCGCTTGTATGGCTTCGTCTGTGGATTCAGTTCTTCGATTGAGTTTGAGAAACGCTCGTGCTGAAGTTTAGCCAAAAATCCTGGGAATGGCATTGATCCGAGCTAAGAACTCTAGTCAAAAACGTGGGTTGCATTCTTACCGGAACGTTATTTTCATACTTGAGACGACTTGGGGTAGAAGCTGGGCGTTGCCCACAACCAAGGGATACTCTTTTTCGCCGGTGGCAGATGCGCAGAGTAAAACTGAGAACTTCGGTCCCGGGGGGTAGAGGGCATCACCGAGAGACGTTTTTATGCAGCGTGGAGTTGCTTGGTAATGAATCGTGGTTACGTCGAGGCAGTATATGTTCGCTTCTGAATAATCTCTGATGTGCGACTGGAGCTGGAAAGGAGAATCGGTCATTGACATTCGGTCATTATGATTCTTGGGAAAACTCCGATTTCGATTTCGTTGCGGATAGCTAACCTGTTGAGCCCACAACCGTTGCATGGACAGGATATCTCCCTCGGGCGCGGTCAGTTCTGCATTGTCCTTGGCGTTACGGCTTTTAGGAATCACAATTCCATGCCGTTTGCGGAAACATTCTAGCCATCCATTGGATGCCTTGAAGACGCGTCTACCCAGGGCGTCAGCTACTACTTTGGCGTGCTCTTTGAGCTGCGTACCCGTCACGAACATGTTCTTCGATCGTGCATCCACGTACCATCTGAAATCGAGACAAACCCATTGTGGAAATTCTCTCCGTTCGCAACCGATGTTCCTAGATCTGATGGCTTGAGGGAGACCGACAATGCGCTGAGAAAACCGAAGTATCTCACCGATGCACGATTTCATCAATTCCCTCATTGCCCGTTTGTCGTGTTTTCCTCTTTGATTGCTTGTCGTGGTCGGTTTTCGCTTGGCTGTATTCTTCTTTGATGGTGTTCCTTTGTTTGAGAATTGCGTAGACTTGCGTTTTTCCTATATTTAATAGTTCCATGAGATCTCTTGCTTTGACTTTGTCCTCCTCAAACATACGGATCACCTCGCGTTTTTGTTCCAACGTCATAAGTCGTTGTGGTTCTTTCCGACCGTTCTTATCCCTGCCAGAGTCCTCTTCGGGCGGACTCTCTGGAATCAAGAAACGATTATTATCGGTTAGAGTGGACGCCAAGATGGAGCAGGGCGAACCTCCATCAGCTCTCCGATTCGATTTCCCGTTTTGAACAACTCGATTGTCAATGATGATGTCGGCTTCGGCCTACCTTCAGCCTCTTCCTCCTCTGCTTCCACAACTCGGAGATGATGCCTCGTTTCAACAGCGGGATTTTGGGGTATGATTTGGTGATGCAATGCATTATGCGGATCTGAGAGTTGATTCTGCGTTGGATGGAGCGGGACCGCGCGGTAAGGTGTTGGTTGAGCACATGGACTCGGCGGTGCATAAAGAGGTTGCAGATTCTCTGGAGTCACCATGATTATCCGAGCAGGACGTGACGGCCCTGGTTGGCATTCCATCTGCCGACTGGAAGGATGGAAATGATGAAAATCATCTTCGAAGGCACTTCCGAACGGCGGGAAAGCTCTTCTTCCACATCTCTCACGATCCTTGTATCTATTCATGACACTAATTTCTAGAATATGAAGCTAGAAACAGTCTCGAAAAGATTACAGAACATTATGATGGTTTGCAAACCGCACCTGTCGTTGTTATGCTTCATGTAGTTCCACACACTCAAATAGGGCCGATCCTCTTTCATTTTCTCCTGTGTTGAGCGCGCCAAGGCACCTCTACAGAACGAATTTTCATCAAGCAAAAACCTCTGATTGCGGAAACGGTATGTGGCTACCCTCTCGGTATCCACAGCGCTCGGTCAGGCCTTCGAACTATTCCAACGCAACAGTTTGGTTTCACAATGAGTTCTAGAGAGCGCTGATGAATGCGGTTTCGTTATTATGCCATTGATTTGGCTTCATCGGAAACAGCGAACTCACACTGGCTCAAGACGTCTGAGGACATGATGATGTACGATTCGTCCGCTCGCGTGACATAGCGCGTACCGATGACATCGATGAAAGCAAACAAAGCCCCAGTGGAAAACTCTTTGACTGCGCTAACCGTAAGTTACAAGTTGTAACTTACAACTCAGAGTGTAGTGTTCATGTTGTGAAATATCGGCAAGATGCAACGGCTATCACATGCTAGACCAGTCGATACAACAGGGCTCACCAAATACCCTTAAAGCTGAGAAATCATCTGTTCGGAGCAACGAAATTCAAAGCTTGCGCCACTGAGCAGACAACTATATGACAGACATTTCGCCCATATGAAACAACAATAATAATACCGTTCCTTCCCGGAATGTGAAGCATATACAGTGATCACGCATCCGCCCAGCTCTCTGGAAACTCACCGGGTACGTGATTCTTGTTTTGATGGTGAGAGTTCGGATAAGCGCCTGAGCGGTCTCCATGCTGACGCATTTGCGTCGCTGCTTGTCCAGGATGGCGTTCGGCGGTTCTCCGGCGAACCGTCTCGCGAATGAGCGCAGCCCATATCTGCTCCAGCATGCGCGTAACCCCGTGGCTTGGTTTCCTTGGGGGGATGAAGCTTTCGAGGCAGCCAGGGAGGGCAACAAGCTCATCTTCCTCAGTATCGGCTACTCTACTTGTCACTGGTGCCATGTTATGGAGCGTGAGAGTTTCGAGAACGATGAAGGTGAGTTGAACGGTCTCGCGCACTTGTATATCTGAACCGTTTCGCCTTCGACGTTCGGAGTATTGAACGGCGAAAATCGAAACATTTAGCATGGATGAGATTTGTTTGAAACGAAAGCAGGCGAACTCATCGTTGAAATACTCAGCTAGCTGTATTGAAGCAACGACTCTCTATTCCAGTGGCCAAAATTCTCAACGATCACTACGTCTCAATCAAAGTTGACCGTGAAGAAAGACCTGATATCGATAAAATTTATATGACATACGTCCAAATTACTTCGGGACACAGTGGTTGGCCCTTGTCCGTGTGGTTGACTCCGAAGCTGAAACCGATCTTCGGCGGCACGTACTTCCCTCCCGAAGACAACCAGTACGGGTTGGCTGGTTTCAAAACAATCCTGCTCATGCTCAATGAAAAGTGAGTGTTTCTCCGACTTCCCTTCCAAGCCGTCCGCCCTCAAACCGTTCAATGATTGAGGTTCTCCATAAGCGATTAGTTCTTCACCGGTTTCCCTTTTACTTAGGTGGCGATCTCCCAAAAACGAAAAGATACTCGCCGATTCCGAGCGAATAACCGCCATCCTGGCGAACGCATCGAATTTGAAAGAAAATCCGGAGGCTGCTGAGAGCTTCCAACCAACGCAATGTATAAAGGACTGCGCCCTCATCCTGCAGAAGCACTTGTCAGGATTCGTCAAAGAGCCGCGTTTCCCACAATGTGTTAACGGCAGTTTTTTCATGAATTTGTTTCATTTTCAAAACAACAAAATAGGTGTGGATATTGTCGAAAGGCAATTGAAAGAAATGGCAACGGGTGGCATACACGATCATCTGGGTGGAGGGTTCCACAGATACACTGTTGACATAGCGTGGCAAGTCCCTCATTTCGAGAAGATGCTGTACGATCAAGCCCAGATTTTGGCACTCTACTGCTCGTATTTGAAGATGCCGAATCTCAAGCCCGAGATAGCCAACTACTTTAAAAAAGTCGCGTGCGGCATTGCTGGTGAGCTCATGTCGTACATTTCATTCTTCTACCGCAGCATATTTCGTGGGTTTCTCTCGCTGTGGCTAAAATTGAATTTTCTGGAATTCCAGATTACGTCATCAGAGATTTGTCTCATCCTCAAGGAGGTTTCTACAGCGCCGAGGATGCGGATAGTCTTGAGAATTTCAACACCTCAGAGCACAAAAAAGAAGGAGCTTTCTACGTGTGGACAATGGCCGAAATACTCGAGGTGCTTCCGAAGAAAGAAGCGAGAGTATTCCGCGAATTCTTCGCTGTCGACGAGCAGGGCAATGTCGACCCTTCCCACGATCCTCAGGGAGAACTTCTGAGCCAGAACACTTTGTTCTACCGTTATCCGGACTCCTACGATCAAAACATCAATGACATGGCCAAGGTCTTCGACCTCGAGGAAGGAGAGCCTCTCGACGAAATTCTTGAGTCAGCAAAGCGGAAACTGCTGAAACGGCGTCTAGAAACCAGACCTCGACCTCATCTCGACAACAAAATCATCACAGCTTGGAACGGTCTGATGATCGGTGCCTTCGCAAAAGCTTCCGTGATTCTGGGCAGACCTGAATACGCGGATCGAGCGCTGAAGGCCGTGAAGTTCATTCGCGGACATCTCTTCGATAGAGACAATCAAACACTGATTCGAAGCGTTTACACTGAAGGCGAGGGCGACGCAGCTCAAGTCAAGCAACTCGTGAAACCGATTTCCGGAGTTCTTGAAGATTACGCTTTCTTGATTTGCGGTCTTCTAGAATTGTACAATGTCACGCTTGATGAACAGCTGCTCGTCTTCGCCAGAAACCTGCAGGATAGTCAGGATAGACTATTCTGGGATAAAAGCAACGGTGGTTACTTCCTGTTCGCGGAAGGGGCTCCGAATATAATATACATGCTCAAAGACGACCACGACGGAGCAGAACCGAGTGCGAACTCAGTGACAGTCGCCAACTTGATTCGTTTACATCATATATTCGATCATGACCCGTATCGTATCAAAGCAAACAAAACCGTGAAGCTTTTTGCTGAGCGCTTATCCAAGGTTCCGATCGCCTTGCCGGAGATGGTGAGTTCTCTGATGTATCTTGTGGAGCCTCCAACAAAAATCATTCTATCAGCCGAAGACGATGATGTTTCGGATTTCAAGAGTGTTTGCGAGAAGGGAGCAAGGAGTTTCAGTATCGTTTTCAAAGCGCGACGTGATAGTGAATTCAAAATCACGAAAGAACAATATCCGCCTGTTGACGGTGCCGTGACCGCGTACATCTGTAAAGATTTCTCTTGTTTACCTCCGATCACGGATAAGAATGAACTCATCAGAGAACTACAGCGTTAGCTCCGAGTTGGGCCATAAACTTGTGTTAACCGCAAATCAAAGAGCTTTCGTGCGATCCGTCAGAAGGAGCTCCGGTTTCCTGTATAGAATTCCGCAAGAATAAATGGTCAGTTCTTGAACTTCCACGAAGCGTTGCAGAAAGAAATTTATTCACATTTTCACTTTTTAAATACCGTTTCCGCTTATCCTTCCCTGACAACACAAAATTCATTCAGAATCGGTCGACTAACTGCATGATTCGATCGTGATTGGCTTTTCGAATCTCTTCGTTATCGTTTCCTAGATTTCCAGCGTATTCTGAAAGAAGACAACACACAATAGTCAATCGTTGGCCTAGCAGACGCTGTTGCCATGAGAAGCGGAAAAATTATACGTACCGCGCATGATCTGTCGAATTTGTGTGACACTGCCGCCTCGCATATTGAGAATCTGGAGAACTTTCTTCTTTATCGATTCCGGACCAGAAGCGCAGATATCGACGATAATATAGTCCACCATTTGGAGAGCGAACAATCCTCTGTCCAGGCGTTCGATATAGATCTCATCTTCGTTATAATCCTCCGACTGTAAGATGAATAGCATTTTAGAGATTCTTGCGACGATGGATGGAATCCTAGGGCAAGGTTGTTCGATTCTAAGTAGCAATAGAACTGTTATCGCGAACTGGTACAAATCGTACTCACATCGATCTTCTCAATCTCGATTTCACGATCTGCCTGCTGTACTTTTTCAAAGTACTTGAAGTGCAACTCCATGATCCTGTCGACTTTCTCGTGTTGGCATTCGACGAACTTGTTCAGTAAGCGTTCCAGTTGTGGCGGACGGCAGTTTTTCAGTAGTGAGCAAATGATAGAGCAAGCGTGTTCTGCACAAGAAGGTTCCGCATCATTAGGATTCAGAAGATCAAATGCCTCAAGTACATCGCTGCGCCCTAGCGACAGCCAATTTCAGCATAGTACGAACCTTCGTGCTCCTCTGGGGTATAGCTCTTGTTCCTTTTCTTCTTTGGTGTATACATGAACATCGGGAACAGGATCCTCAATCCTAGTATATCTACAAATTTGTTACAGTTTTCAACCCCCTCGGGACCTTGCAGGGCGTATTCGAGGGTCTTCAAAGCTCCAAAGCGTGACTGACGCTTTTCTTTCAAGAGTAGGTTCATCAATTGTAGACCTTCGCTCTGGAAGAACCAAATCGGTTGAATGCGCTGTTGATCTCGAGATGACAAGAAGACAAATACCTCACAAACTGACGGGCTTACCTTCAGAAATCGATCTCTGTTGGCGGGCAGGAGCAGGGCTGAACACAGGATGTCAAACAGGTTTTCCATCATTTCGAACTCTTCCGTGTTTCCGGGGTCATGACGACGGAAGTGCTGGAAACATTCGTTCGTTTTGAGTCTCGTTTGTTCGCGACGATTGGCGATACTGAATCATGGAGATTATACAGTCGACGCTCTTGGCGCAGGGAATTTTCTGAATTTACCGAAAGCTGTTGCAGAAGAATGTCTATCCCGTCGATTTCTCCCAACATGTTGCGGTTGGGTTCGCAATCCTGCAGCAGGATCGCTAGGATTTCCGACGCGTAGAGTTTGTTTGTGTCGAAAGGCAGTTTCGCTCGCAACCTTTTCAGAAGATAAGCCATCAGGCCTTCCTGGGCAGCGCTGACAGCGTACTCTGGTCGGAATTCAATGATATGTTCGACTACAGCCAACGAATTGTGCACACCTTCTGCCTCTTCCTTGTTGTGCTCGTTCAATCGTTGCATATTCTCCACCAATTGCGAAACTATGCGTTTTTCTATCAAGCAGTCGATGAGTGCCAGAGCTCCTTCCTGAAATCATGAGGTTGTTCAAAGGATTGAATGTAAGTGTGACAGATTCCATCCAGGACACGGTCTATCATACGCGATACGGCATTATTCATGAAAATACTCGTTCCGATACTCCGCTGCATACCTCACTTTCGTGCAGCGTGTCAACATCGGTCATTTCTTGAAAGAGATCCACGGCTGCATTGGCGATATCCGAATTTTCGTGTCCCAAGAGACTCAGGATTGATTCCACCGTGTTCATTTCCACAAGAATCGGATATACTTCGGGGTGTGTGGCCACTAGGTGCATTTCCTGAATTGATTCGTTCAGCTCTATTTCGGAATCCATGAACCTGAAACGGATTTGAGATTTGTATCTTCCACCAAGGCAAGCAACGACTCGAATTATTATTTAGAGATCTCTGTTTAACAGTTCGATACACGTACTTCACCGGTTGATCGGGAAATTTGATACGGAGTTCTCGATTCTTGAGACTTCGACGTTCGAAGCGCAACACCATCTTTTTCAGGGTTTGTTCTGTCAATTCCGGAGCGAGATCTGCGTCTGGAAGATCAGGAATATCGCCTTCGACGTTTCCATCCTCGTCGTCATCTTCGGGCTCGCGTTGTCGAGACGTCGAGGGACCCCCATTCGAGGTTTTCAGGCGTTTCCGGGGTCGATCGTTTTTGACATTTTCCTCGCGACGAGCTTCTGTCTCCGGCTGGGATGTTCAACTCATTATAAAAGCTTGCAGTGGAAAACTTTGGTATTTTTGCGAATAGAAGAACAGTTCAGTCCATCGAGTCGAGTAGAGAAACCAGGGGGCGGAGTAGTTGAATGCATCTCAGGAAAAAGTGAGCCGAATTACGAGATTTATCCCGTGGAACACAGTGATATGAAGTAGAAAGAGAGATCTGACAGGCGTTTGATAGTGAAATACCCCGGCTGCGGACAGAAATACCCCGGTGTGACCACTACCTTATAGTCCAGAATTTCAACGACATCCATGCTCGCTGAATACAGGAAACACGAAATTCACTATTCACTTAGTTGTGTCGCTTGATGTCTGCGGAGACTATGCACGGAAAGACTGGAGTATAAATGTCGACAAACAGAATTAGCGTCAGATCGGCATTTCTCCGCACAACCGAATCAATGTATCACTGTCCATCAACAGTTCAAATCCCAGATAGGCGCCAGTTCCTCCCGCTGTGTCGAAACGGGCAAATATTCTTCGCGGTAGCGGGGAGTCCAAACAACGACCGCGACCTGACCGAAGTTTTCATGAGAAGTTTCGATCGAATGTGCTTCGGTGAAGTGTAACCATCGGAAAACAACAATCTGTGGGCATGCTGTGACGGTAGCCGGAAGGGTTTTTCAGGATGTCGTCAGCCGCCGCAGTGCGTCCTATCCGTAAGTCTGCATTCCACGATTTGTAACATGGACAGGTGATATTACAATACATGAGCCGGCGTCCAGGTGAATCCCTTCAAGCTCATGATCAACTAAGCATTCACTGAGAAATCAAATTTGAAGTGAGCCGACCGTCGCACCTGGTTCTGAAAGAGCCTTCCTCTGTTCAGAATTCACCGACATCACGGCGCCCGTGACGTTTTCTCAACTTTTCATGAGATCAGATTCCCGTCAATTTTTTATTCATTGCTGTATTGCATTCATCCTGAAGCCTCGATGGAAATTAGTATAAATCGCAAGATGGGTAACTTTTGGGGCTTGGGAGGCGGAAATTTCAGTGACGTCCGTTAGATTCTGTGGGCCTGCATGTAAGCCGAGCATCACGTCTCAACGGTCGACCGTAAAAACGGACGAACGTGATGCTGGTACTGCTATGCGATCCTCCCTGGCTCCGCGCGGAGTCAGTTTGGAACACGACGCGCTTTCGGAAGGCTGGAAACAAAATCGGACGATGAGTGCGTGGAGGAGCGCTTTGAGTGGATACCGTATTTCCTCTAATATGCGGGCATGCTGTTCTATCTTTCAACCTCTCCGAAGTAGAGAGTGTTCTTCGATTCGATGTATTTTTCAACGTATCCGTAAGATTCTCTTCAATTATTCCCGAAAATATCAGACTCAACATTTCTCAAACTCGCTTGAATCGCTTGACTGTGGGTATCGATAGTAGAACAGGTTGAATAGGGAAAGTTGAACGAGGCTTGGTCCAAAAAACTAACGCATTCCGTTACTTGTCGTGCATGTGAACGTTTCGCGCCGAGATTCCGCAAATCGTCGTGGTTTGGCGGGTGCTCTACTATTGGAGAGTTCTCTCCTATTTTTAAACTCTTCCAAAGTGTGCTCCTCTATTGAAGAGTGCTCTTCTATCAGAGTAAATATGTTTCGAGATAACGTTTTTTTTCGGCGCCGATGGCACAGCGGAGCTACCGGAATAGCTTCCTCGTCTCTTGAGTGGTTTTCATTCGGTTTTTCTTCACAGGTCGCGCCTCTTCAAAGCGTTCCTCCATTCGATATGATTTAAGGCGACGTGTGCTCGTATCGAATCTGAACCGAGCTGTGAGCCCTCTGACTGAAGTTAATTCTGTGCTACCCTCGAAGACGAACTCCACTGCCCCCCTGGATCTCCTCAAAGATATTCCCTCGTATAGAAAACTCAGACAGCCAGCTGGGCCATCAGCGTCAACGCAACAACAAACTCCCGAGAAGAAGATCTTTCGGGTTGATCCCGCGGTGTTGTCGCGGAACCCCATAGTAGATACGCCTACGAAATCTCCGGCTAAACGGCGACTTAGTGAACCGAACAGACCGACAATTTCCCTTCATCTTCTCCGGGAGCATTACAGACCGCCGGCGAAGAAGGACTGTCCGAAAAATTCAGTGATTTTCAATCCGAGCGCTGTATCAGAGAACAAGTCAGAGTCCTTGAAAGATGAGTTTCAGTATGATAGTCCGCCCGCAAAACCGGTTCCGCTCCCAAGAAAGTCCAAAATGCCTATTTCATCAGGAGCGATCGCGACGAGCATGTCTAAAAGACCTCAATCTTCGAATTCTGCCGAATCCGACGATTCGGAGGATCCAATTTACGCGAAAATCGAGAACTGCCGTACAGGTAGCAGAGAGGATCTCGCAAAATACGGTTACGCGGGCGGTATGACGTTGCGGCAAAAGCCTCCGAATGATTCCAACCATGTACGCTTCCTGGACGAGTGCTCCGATCGCAAGAGAAGAAATAGCCTTCCGATAAACTCCGGAATCCTTCGCTTGAGACCGCGTTTCTCTTCGACGTCGGGAGAGTGCAGAGCGAAGAAAAGCCTCCTGTTCTCCGATAGCATAGACAACACAAAAACACCAATGGGTCTCACAGTGAAGAACATCTACGCGGATAAAGAAGCAACTTCATTGGCGGACCTGATAAGCAAAGCCAATACCTCACCGGAGGCGCCTTCTCCGTCTTCTACTCCCCGAATACTGAATCAGAGTGGAATTTACTCCAACAACACGCTAGTTGTGGAGTCGAAAAAGCTCAAAAAGGATGAGGTCGACAAATCGTACGGATTCTCGTGTCGAATGCGCCCGATGCTCAGAGTATTCAACAACGGAACTCCTCCTCAGTTACTGCCAAACAAAGAGAGCCGTAGAAAACTTGAGCTTGATCAAAGCCCACTGAAAGCCAATGCAGTTGAAAGTGAGTGATTTGACTTTTCCCTTCAGTAAACGGTGAGGTGAAATCAGTTATGTATCATTAATTCGAGCACGAATTCTTTTGTTGCAGTGACTCCAGTACCGCCAAGGCCACCTCCCAGAATTAGTCCTTCGGAGATTCCTAAAGAGAACACATCGGCGAAAAGCACTCCATGCAAGGAAATCGCCGTCCAAACTTCCTTCGTCGTGCACGGAGCCGTTGATTGTCCTCAAACGAAAGGATCGGCGAAGAAACGACGACGATCCATGGAGATCATCGCCGAAGTTGGTGCCAAGGTCAGACGTAGGAGCAGCATTCTCAAAGACAAGCTCTGTCGTTCTCTCGATTTAACGCCGAGCAAATGAACTCCTCACAGAGAGAAGAGACTTCGAAAACGTTGGCTGTTCCAACAAGTTTTAAGTGTGTGCCGCTTGACCGTTTCGAATCGTCGAAGTCGACGGTTCTGAGATGCCAAAAAATAATAACTCACGGAAGTTTGCTATAGTTCATGGTCGATCTGACTCCGCCGACCGCCACGGGAGCTCTGACGGATTTCTTCAACGAAATATGATTCTTGAGCTCCTGAATGGGTTACGGTGATTCAGCGAGAGAATGCATGCGAGAGTCTTGGAATGCGCGCTTATTACAGTCCCGTGCAATAGGTACCGTTCGGAGAGCTATATAGTCCTGCTCGACATGCGTATTTCTGTTGCCCCGAGGAAACACTGCATGCTCAAGATTTAATGTCGGGACACTAGACGAACATTGTACTTGCAATGGCGGGATCTCAGCTGAAAAGTTATGGCGCGATGCAGTTTGAAGGCAATTTTAATTTAAGAAATCCGGAGACTGTATTTCTAACGCAATAAATGAGGTTACACAACAGACGGTTTCCTGCTGGCGGATATCATGGCTTTTCAGGAATTTCGGCGGATCCCGTCTCTGATCGTTCGCCGTAGTTTGGCCCCAAACTCCAGTGGCACAATCATTTGGAGACCAAGTTTCCAACCAAAAAGAAGAATTTCTTCCAGATCTCGGAGTGAGCGGGTGGTGATCTTTTAGGGAGAACGCCGGCATCGGTTTCAGGGCATTCTAACGCCACCTTACCACCTTCATACCTCTTACCAACCGAGTCTTACCAATCGTATATTTGATAGTGAACTTTCCGTGCACGGTGCATCACGCCGCGTCCATTATTCTGAAGAATTATTGATATTCTGCCCATTTTCACTGGTTCTCAGGTCTGGACTCGAGTCGGCCCCCAGATACTCGAAAGTTTCTTCCAACTTTCCATGTATTCTTCCAACGGAGAAGATCCGAAAATAGCAGACAGCTCTGGCGGCAAATGGTCTCCTCGCTTGGCGTTTAAAAAAAGTACCCTGCTCAGAGGATTGGCATCCAGCGGCCTCGTCTACTAACCTGAACAAAGCTCTGTACTGCGCCAACTGTTCCCGATAATGCGACGCCTTAACCTCTGAGAACCCAAATTGATTCACTCTCGCGGAATGGAATGTTTTGTGGACGCCCGATCAATCGTGAGGTCATTCTTCATACGTAAATTTTTCGTGACTTGCGATTTTTCCTCGAATTCAGCAGCATTTTCGCTTCATCCATTGAAGATCAATACGGGCCGCGAAATTTCGCCATATCCTGCTGATCATTCTCTCGTTCACATGAGAGCAACAAACAACAGGAGCGACAGCTCTGGACGGAGAATTTTTTCTTTCCTTATGCAAAGCAGTCTTGGAAGAAGCCACTTCCAGCCTCGGTCGTAGGCAGGAATCTATGATACGCGTGCCTGTTCTGAATTACAAAATTGGATCACGGAAATCCGCTCCGAAGTGCCCCCCTTCCCCTCACAACTATCTTTCGCGTTTTCCTCACAGATGCCCGTGTTTGGCCTTGATCCAGGCCATCGAAGAATGAGTTCGACAGAATTAAAACTAAATGTAGGATACACAGTCTACGCTCAATCATAATTTAGATTTCCTAAACCGAGTTTTCTAATATGGTGATATCGAATATTCATTTTTCATCTCAACCGGCAGATCATAGAGCTCGTCGCCGAAGGCCCGAACGCATCGAACGCGCTAAGTGAGAGGGCCGTTGGCTTGCTGGAATTCGTTCTCATAGGGTATGCTCGGCCGCCGTTCTTTTTTGAGCGGAAGATCGGGTGCATTCCACTCCCGAATTTCATAAAGTCCAAAATCGAGAGATGTCGATCGGGTCTCGCTATCCAGCATGAAACCTGTTGAAGGTCGGGCTCGGCCTAACTTCGCTGATTACATTCGGAAGATTGCCGTTCTAGTACTGAATCGAGGCTCTAGAATAATTTTACCGCCTGCGAACTCCGACCGGAAACGGCGATGTCTTGTGAAAAGAATTCTTGTGATTGGCATTCAAAGTCAGATTGAAGACAACTTCATTTTGTGCCTCCCTGGCAGATCTTCCTCAGCATAGAATCTCTTCGGAAGCCTGCGAACACGTCGTTGCCAAGCAACCTCCCCTCCGGACAAGTGAGGACTTTTTATCAAACGATGCCAATATCTCTCCTGTCAGGTTCGGACTGGGCCGGCGCGGCCTCCAGTTCTACGATGGCCCAGAACGACAAAGCACAAAATAAGGCCGCCTCGTCCTGATCCTCATGTCAAACCACCTGCGGCTTCCGGCCGTCTCATTCTCCTCTGAAAATTTAATTCAAACTAGGCGCGATATCGAGAACTCCTCTGTCGGTCGAAGGCAATAACGCGATCGGTTTCGCTGTGAATTGTCGTCGATACTCAACTTCAGATGAGCTTCGACCATTATTTTTTGCGGCCGATGAATGATTCGGAGAAGCTTTTTTGAGTCCACTTCGAATTTCTTACTCTAAAAGGATAGCTAAAAGTCAGATGAAGCTTTTCCCGATCCGCCGGAGTCTATTCATTCGACAGATCCGGAGGACGTTTAATGTAACAGCGATGAGGTTTGCCTCCCCGCGGATTTGTATGATTGGATTTCATTTTCTAAACTCCGCGGAGTTTGACGATGACCTTTGGCGATGAGAAAAAAGGTCGTTGTTCAAGATTTGGTTAGCTGTCCAGATCGAACTTCGTCCAGCTCGACCGAGAATCCTGAGTGTCGACTTCATGACACAGCGATTCTCAAATCCCTTTCGCCACGCTGAGAAACCACGAAATTGAATGTTCCATCTGCCTTTGCCGGAAAAAGACGTTTCTTGGACCTATATTTAGTCATTCGTTATCCAGTGGACTTCCCAGCGGAGAAACGGAACCGAACAAGCGAGCGACCAGAGCAGCGTCGACAGACGGACACCCAGTTTGAGAGAGCGGCGTTGGTGTTTGACGTTTGTTCCGGTTGACGGGATCAAACTGTCCGCCCAGTACGAAAAGCAATTCCAGGCAGGGGCGTTTGTCAAATCGCGTCCTTGTTGAGTTATCGGGAATTCTTCGCTCGCATTCCGCAGTCGATCTCTTTACCTCATGAAGTTGTCGATCACAGAGGTTATGACGGAGCTATCGAGGTCAGGGCTGTGGAGAAATTGCGCTAGTATTCTTTTGTGAATCGGAATCCGTACTTCCTGTGAAATTCTGTTCATCGAGCCTCATTTCGCTAAAACAAGAGCGCCTCGATCCCGACGACTTCAAGGCCGTCAGCGACGGCGCGAAGGCTTCATTCAGTTCTAATAGCGCCGAGGTCTTCTCGAGCGTCCCAATTGGAACTTCCACGCCCTCAGTCATCCAAGGTACAATGGGCATCAAGTTTTAATAAAGGCCATGCATTATATTTGGACGGAATTGAAAGGGCGCTGCGAGTCGAGCAGTTTTTGCGGATATTCGAGAGACCGCGAACATTAATCCGCTGTCCTAATACGCTCGATAACCACCGGAACGTCTGGACAAAAAACTGTCACCGCCAAAGATAAGCCCTCAGAAAGTGGTCTGGAGCAATGATGACAATAGTGTTCAAACGATGGACCCGGCCGAGCTTCGCGATGGCAGCGGTGCTTGTTGTCGACGTACCCTCTACGACGCCTTGAGAAGAAGTCCTTGATGATACGCCGCATACCTCAGTTCCCTGCCCCTTATCGTGCCTGCCGAGGGTCCCATCTATGTTCCCTGGAGTCTTTTCCCCGCTCTCTGGGAACGGTTTGTCGTTGGGGCTTCTCTTTCCCACTTCGTGAAGTTCTACTCCCTTTCCCGCGAAGAGCAGCCAAAGAATTCCCTACGACCAGCTCAAAGGAGCACAACGGCTCATGAGGAAGAACATCAAGTGCAGATCACGTCAGCACTCATATTCTGACGTTTGTGCTTCGGAAACGAATCCACTTGACGTGAGTCTTTCATCTGTAAGTTTACTTAGCATTGAAGGAGCTCTTCGACGCTCCGAACGAAGCTTGATGAAAATATGCGAATTGTTTCCGAATCTCTAGATTCTGAGAAGACTCAAGATCTTCGCGATCAGATCAATTGGTTGCGCCTCGCAGTGACTTTTCCAGAATGAGTGTTATCTTAGCGAAATTGGACGGAGCTCTCACCTTGAACGGTTCATCGAATATCGATTTTCGAGCGAGAGGACTCATCTATTGTAGTTCTGCGAATCGGAGGTTTCTCCATTTGTTCAAGATGGGGATTTTGCTTCAAGCTTCGTAGAAAGTTCTCTTGTGTGCTATGCAATTGATCCGAATGGCAGACCAGTCGTCGCAGCGCATTCTCTCTCTGACGTAACTATCTCTCGAGGTTTCGATTATTCTCGAATACTCTCGTTTGTCCTCTGATCGCACGGTTTGAACCTCCGCCATGGGGACGATTCTTGGAGAACAAGCGACAGCGAGTTTTCGTCAACCTTTCAGAGGAAACTTCAATCGAATGAAGTTCTCTTAGTGAACCATGACAAACGATGTTCAATTCCGCAACGCCTTCGATCCTTCAGGTCTTCAAGGAGGAAAATGGCGAAGTCTCTCGCAGATCAGGTAGATATCCGTCCACTGCACGCTGACGAAGTGAAGTATGCGGTTGATATCTGGAAAGAACAAGGCTTAGAGGAGGGCGTTCACACGCTGCAACTCTGGCATCAAACCGATCCTGAAGGCTTCATCGGCGCAGTTCTCAAGGACACTGGTAAATCGCTTATCGTTATCCGAGTGCAGGGCATTCGATTTTTCCTCCGCGTTTTGTCGTTTCTGAGCCGAGTTTTCGATTGACGACTCGTGCAGGTGAAGTGGTCGGTAGCTGCGCCGCGATCAAACAACGCGAAGACCTCTACTTCGTTGGTCTCTATGCTGTTCGCACCGAGCTTCAGGGCCGAGGCATCGGAATGAAAATGTGGGAATACGCTATGAGGCGTGTCGGCGACAACAACGCTGGTCTCAATGCCGTACCCAAGCACCTCTCAACATATCGGTAATTGACGAAGATGGCGAGTATATTTGAATGAGCGAAGACGCGTTCTAGAACGAAGATGCCTCACGTGTTGTCATCGAATCTAGGGATCACGCCGGCTTCTCTCACGTGGCCGCGTTCAACACTTGGGTTTACGCTGCCCCGTGGGGTGACCTGAACATCGACGCGCTCGCATCGCTCAAAGACGACAGCGTCGAATACAGGTAAAGTGATTCTCTCGGAAACCCTGAGAGTGAGTTCTCCCGGAGCACGGAAGTTTGAACGAATTCCTCCGACTCATCTGAAAACCAGACTGACTCCGAATATTTCTAGGCGAGTTAACGTAGGAGATGACGAGCTCCTCGGGATGCTCGTCGACTACGACGAGAAGGTATGCGGAAAAGTTTGTATGGTAATTTCCATTCGGCTCGCTGAGTGACAGGACCTTTTCCGAAAGCTTCCGTCCCAGCAAGTCTGAGTTTGAGCAATCCCACCTTCCGCTTCGGGCTGAACAAAGCAGAATTGAACTTTTGCGCGCACCGGGTTTCATGGTGGGCGCGAAGAACTGATGACGACTCGCTAATATTAGAAATATAAAAACTTCGAAGGTGCATAACTTCCGTCGAGAACGAGCTATTCGGATCACCATGGACGACGACGACGGCATCCTCCTGGCCGCTTTCGGGGCCGACGGCGTTATCGCAGGCTTCGGGAAAATCAGCACCAACATTCAAGGTTTCGCATAATAGTCGTTACTGAAGGAGTCTGACTCCTTGGAGTAGAGCTTTCCCCTCGAATCCCGACCTTGATCCAGTTCAATATCAGTCAGAGGTTATGTCTGAGGTCGACGGGCGGGAATCGAGGCCATCCGGATAACTTCGAAGATCAAAATTTGACTCTTTTCTCTCTTCCTCAGACGGAGCACTCATAGGACCTCTGTACGCGAACAACATCGGAGTGGCGAGGGGTCTTCTTCATAATCTGGTGACGGATTTCTCTCCGAGCACGGTTACTGTGACAGCTTTCGCGATGGACGGCAATCCTGACTCCTGTCGTCTGACGGAGGAACTTGGCTTGAAGAAACTCATGGCGGTTCCGCGGTGCTACCGCAACCCCGATGTTCCCCAGGCTGATTTCTCAAAGGTGTACGCGCACCATACGCTCAACTTCTCATTGTTCTAATCGCTGCAGTAAGCTTCCGAATAAGTGCTTCAGAGTTTTTTGTTTTGGGGTCTCCGTGAAGTTTTCTCATGGCGGGAGCTAGAATCGCGGGACCATCATTGTTCAGAAGTACTGGAGAGAGTCGACGTCCTCGAGGATCTTGATTTAAACGACTGATGTGTTCGTAGAAGACTTTCGATAAGCGGAAGATTGAGATGGGGGAAACTCAATTCTTTCCGGTCCTCATGCTATCAACAACTTACTCAGCGTTGTCATGTGCATTCGTGCCTCGGTTCTGCCTCGCTCAGGTCGCATATAATCCACGGAACCATCGACGGTAGTTGGACATCTTGCTTCTAGTGAGCCATATCGGATAGACTACGATGAAATAGAGAAAAATTGAAGTGCAAGTTTAACATTGACCCATGAACTATGGTCGGGCAATTGATTCAATGCCATCGAATAATATCAAATGGCTCGGTCGGTGGGGAATTTGGAGCAAATCTTGAATCATCTCCGACTGCCTCGTACTTTTTTGATAACTGTGAGCTAGAAGGCTCAATCGCGGTCAAAGTCGAATTCCCTTCTTGAACGAGGAGTCTGAGAATGGTGCAGATTGCTCAATTCTCATCCAGTGGCTTCCGCTCATCAGAAACGTTGAAGCCACGAAGAGGGAGCCATCCTAGAAATAGATTGTTTTTACGCTAGAATCAGAAATTAGAAATGCGATTATTCCCGTCGGTCTCTCAACGTTCTCCATGTGATTGTTGTCTCGAAATACTGTTGCAAAATGTTTGTTTCATGAGATATACATTGACCGCTTTTATTAGATTTCGCTTTTCTTGAAACCTATCATGAACCAAAGATGGTGTCCGAGACGATTGTTTCACGTAGCTCGAATTGCAACCCATTCTTTCTCAAGACGCCAATTGAATAAGAACTGCTGTACTTGTGAACGTGTGTGCGTGCGCGCGTGAATTTTGTTAGGAAAAGAGACGTATCGTAGAGACTAGTGGATAGATGCCATGCGCCAATCAATTCTGACCTGATGATTTGGGGATGTCTCCTACGAGGACACTTGGATATAATAAAATCATGTCTGATGTGAGGTTTTTCTCCCGTTTCATATTGGAAAGTATCAGTTCAAAGGGAGGCTCATCTCGTAAAATGTGCCACTTGTTAGACAGCAATGTGCGCTGGTATGAACGGTGGAAGCCCGGGAAGTAGGGAGATTTCAAAAGCAGCACAAAGGAGAAATAATTGAGATTTATCAGTCAATCGGAGGAAATTCCTTTCGTTCGAAGCTAGAATCTGCACGTTGGAGCTTGGCTTGAAGAATCACTCGCCGAAATATCGGTTGAAAGCTTCGAATTCATCCTCGAGATTTTGGAGGGAATCTCAACGCCTCTTTTGCGAAGTTTTCAATAGGTGCGAAATCTGCATTAATTCTTGGCGAACTTCGACAAGAAAAAGCGATTGTGCGACTTTTGAGAGTTTCGCCGAGTACGATATCGAGATCATGTGTGTAGAGCCTGTGGCGGGAGGCGAATAATGCTCATCGCAAGTATGGCTTCATCCATGGATCGAAAGTGGCTAGCTCTCACTGGAACGACTAGTGATAGAACGGGAACGACGGTAGAATTTAGTTTTTTGTGAGGGATCAGTTCTGAGTCAGATGCGAGGAACGAATTCCCGCGAATCACGAGGCCCAGAAATCCAGAAAACGCCATTGATTGACTACGGAGAGTGGGACCAGACTCTCTACGGGTGTTTCGAATTCGAATGAAATGAAGATTCCATAATTATTCAATAACCTAGAACTAATTAGACTCAGATTCTCGCCCAGTCGGGACGAGCTGCTCTCGATCGTACCTTAGCCGACCGACAGTGCCTCCCAACATTGAGAGGTATTACGTAGCCACAAGCGGAAGCCGCTAGAAACCGCAAATAAACAAAGCTGCAAAGAGCGAGTCGCAAATACTCGGGGTTCCCCTGTTCTGAGTCTCAAAGAGGGTCTCTTCTAGGAATCCGCGTATAGTGAATGTCTCACTCAGATGAGAAACCCTCGTATTCTAAAACAGTTCTACGAATCAGGACTTTGATGTGAGGATTCCTCACAACTCGTGATTACAGGAAACTTCGCGAAAACGTGGGATCTATCGAATACGCCCTCATGGGTCTGGAAGTTTCGTCGATTTCGAATCTTGTGAAATGAAGAGCTTCTCCTTCGCGGTATCTAATTAACTTTTCCAAATCTTGCTCATCGGGTTGAAAAATAGTTCACGCTCGACTTCTTTCTTGATTTTCAGGCATTCAGCAGTCATTCCATAGAGACAACACTCTAATCACAGGAACCGGGAGGTCAAAAACACTGGTACAAATCAATGAGGATTCCAAAAAAAATGATCCGAGCATCTCTTCCGTTCTCGTGTTCAAGCGACGTTGGAGTTGGGGTGTCGAAATATTCACAATATCAGCTTCATCTTGTTCTTCTAACTATCTGATTAAGGCCACATCCCGCTCCCGATAATTGAGACCACAATTCCGGGAAGAAACCATCTTGAACTTCTGCGATCAACCACACGATACTCATAAGAGCCTCAGAAAGTGTAGAAATTCAGCGAGTCTGCGCGCCTGCGGGTTCGAACATCCCGCCATCGACCATCGAGTACCATCGAGAGACATCACCCTCGCCACTCGAGTTTCACTTTCCCCCCAAGCTACACACGCTGTCTTAAGCAGAAGTTTGTGAGCCGGCTTCGTACTCTCAATCGTTTCTTCACACAAGCTGATCGAAATCGAGTTCCGTCGCACATCTTCCCGGGCATTCAGAGTGAGTATCGAGTGAATCGGAAGACTCATAGCGAGGCTCCCATTTTATGCATGACATCATTGTAGAACCCGATGTTTTCGAAGCATTTCGTGCAGCACCCTAGTTTCTGACACGGGAAGTTCCACTCCGGAGAAAAGAGCCATAAACTAGCACTGGCATTCCGTATCAAGAGGAGCTCAGCAACTCTGAGGAACAGGCCGTGGCTCATTTGAGTCCTTTCATTGAACCACTCAACATGTGTTCGTCGCTCGGTTCTACCATTGTTGTTTCTCCACAGATGCCACTGAGTCAAGAAATCGAATGTTACCGACAACCTTGGGAAAGTACCGAGAATTGGGAACTGCGAGAGGAATTCCTTTTGCAATATCAGGATAACTTTGAGGAGAATCGCCTGCTTTGTTTGGCGCAGGCCTACGTGAATGTTCTGCTGCTTGGATGCAACTATCCCGAGGCAGTCATGCGACAAGTGAGTACGGACTGAGAAATCTGCTCCAGTATTCGTTTTCTGTTGCCGCTGAGGCTTACCCCTAAAGAAAGCTCTCGATTTCATAAAGACTCTTCTTTCAAGGTATCTGAACTCGCGAAAGGTTTGGAGAAAGGTCAAGCGATGCGCGAGTCCAAGGAACAAGAGAAAAAGAAACGAAAAACTGAGCGTGCAGCGAAGAAGGCTCGCACCGAAGATCTTGGGACGACGATTAGTCGTCAGAGATACAACCAAGGATATCGTGGCAACTACCGTTAAGTCTGTAACCATGTACAAACTCGCGATGTAATGACCAGGTGATGGAACTAGTTTGAGCCTGGTTAATTGTAAAGCAGGTAAATCCGCCGAATTAGGTAGTTTTATACGAGTGAGTGGTAGTGGAAAAGTGATTCAATATTGTGCTGTTAATATAAGGAAGAAGTTTATTCCGTTTGAACACTGTAGCTTCCAAAACGCGATCGGAATTCGATCTCGTGAAATAAAATCCTGTATCGCTATGCATCATTCGCTGAATCTCATTCAATCTTTCGAGAGATGGACTTTTGTGGGAATGACGATTTGGGTGCGGACTTAGCCAGATATCAATCCACACCGAAATTTGAACTGTTTGCCGCTCGATCAAGACAAGAATTTTTTGATTTCGTCGAAATTTTCCGCCACAGACAGAGTTCTCGCGAGCGATGTGGTCAATGGTGGTAGACATGAACGCGGGATGATGAAGGTTGCAAGATTGAACAGATCCAGGAACACCTTGTAGCGGTCACTGAAAGAGCCGCGCAACGTTAGGCATTCATTGGGAAATTCAGTCATTTGTCAAGATCGTTTGGCAGTGAAGTTCCGATACGTTCAAAGCTAGCTTCTTAGAGATGTCAGTTATTCAGTCGGAATTTTGTTATTTGATGAGTTCGATCGTACCTCAAAGTTGAACGGAGATACTGGTATCCTGACGAACCACCAGTTCCTGTGAGTGATGAACCGATCATTCTTTGCACCATGAGAACGTGATTGTCTGAATGGGAAAAAATAGTTTTTGCTGATTTTTTCGGAATTTCCGGCATCGAAACTTGATGAATCACTTTCTATCGGCCATACATCTCCATTTTGTGATGAGCGAATCCATGTCCTGCAGTAAATGCAACATGTGGAATGGTTGATGGAATCTAGGGTTGTCGCGGTATAGATAAATCATCAGAGCTCCTTGTAGCGCCTTGTGAGACAAGCGGCGTTCCCCTCTGCGAACGAGTTCCGCATGAATGCTCTCGTCGAAGATGGTCGCGAAGACGTCCTGTGGCCATGGAAGAGAAAATATGTATTGCGAAACTGATCTCTCGTGAAGGTTCTTGTTAGACTCGATCGTTCCTCGCTCTCTATCCATCATCCTCGAAAACGTTTACCCTCTTCTTCGCTACTGTTTCCAGGAGAGCAGGATCATCGTCCTGAACGGCCTTCTCTTGCATGCGGTCCAGCATGGATGTGACGACTCTCTTGTATTTCGCCCAGAAGTTGAAACCATTCTCCTCAAGTCCCGGAGTTCTTTCGAGCCAACTCTGCGGTTCATACGAGTTATTTATTGGCCGAATGTACGGACGTTAGATTCGAATTTCATTGGAGGAACATTTTTTCTGATGGCTGACCTGAATGAGAACGAGCAAAGAAGATTTCTCATGTGATTCCTTTACTTTCGCGATCGCTTCTGGATCTTTGAATACTTTTACGTATTGGTCTCGGCCATAGTTTACGCGGTGCTCCTGAAGGGGAAATGATTCTCGATAAGCATCAATCGTTTCTCGTAACTGACACTCACATACTTCGTGCTTGTTATCGAGGTATAGTTCGAAGATAAAGCGCCAACTTGCATTCTTAACCCCCAGCGTATTTTCTAGTAGCCGGAACTGGAGGCTTTGAAAGCCGGACGCAGGAGCCAAATAGTTCCGGAACTCGAGGAAGTCGAGTGGAGTCATAGTTTCTAGGATCGCGACCTGATCGGCGAGCAACTGCAAAATTTCCATTCAAGGTTAAGGGGTTCGAATCAACATCATGCACGAAAACGAGTTCCTGCTATTTATCCCCTTCATTCACCTTGAGTATTAGGACGATTCGGTTGAGGCGCTGTGTGATGAGTAACATGTTTGCCTCTTCGACGACTTCTACATCGAAGAGTGGCCGGATCGAGTCGAGCTCCACGAGGATTTGCTTGAACCATAACTCATACGCTAGAAAAGAAGATTCTGAGCAAAAAATTTGATTCATATATCCTCTGAAACTCCTGGCCAGTGACAGCCGCCAGAAAATGTCTTCGTTTGAGAACACTCTTTTGGATCCTGGTGCTCCAGGAGAGAAACTGCCTTCATTTCTCAACCGACCTTGGTGCGTGATGATAAATAAGTGTTCGTCATGAACGTTTTCGTTGTCCTTGGACACAGGATCCTGGCAGCTCAGCAGCTGATCTAGCTGTGGACGATTCACACTCACTCAGTGCTCTCGGCGGAAAAATATTATATTCGACTTCGTCAAATGCACGGGACTCACAACTTTCCACTCAAAACTCAATTTCGGAGCAAATTCACGCCTCTGCGAGTGGGATAATTACTCTAACTCTCGGTGTACAATTTTGTAGATCGCGTGGAAATAACGAGAATCGCTTACCTGAAGGTACTCTCCGTAGAGCAAGCCTTTTGCTTCGGATTTCGACGATCCAGCCATTTCACTGAAATTTCTAAGCGACTGTGCACAATCTCTGGACGCCTCGCGCTGTCCGCTGTCTCGCGGCAGTCGTAAAGCAATCGCGAAGAGTCTAGGAAAGATATAAGGTGTTCTATTCCTTCACCGACACCGGAGGTGCGGGAGAGTGGAGCTAAATCGCGTGAGAATTGTTTGAGGGAGAACTTTAAAGCCGACTTTGCCGCCAATGTTTGACAAAGTTCACTTCAAGCCGCTTCTCTGCCTATATATCGGAGATGAAACTCCAATCACTGATTACATGTTTCGGAGAGGGAAGTTGCGACGCCGGTCTCTGTATCGTTCAAGTAGAGCAAATATCTTCCGACCCGAACAAAGAGAAGATGAAAGAACCGGAATCTTTCATTCTAGCGCCTCAAAGAATTCTCGAGTATCGAGGAATCGACCAATCGACCGAAAAATCAACGGATTGAACTCCCAGGCGAAGATTGAAGACTCCCCGGGCTGGAAATGACGAGTCCGTATTCAGCGCGCGTCCTTCGGGAACAATTAGACTTGGCGCGAAAATAATGGGACGACCTTGTCACGCGAGCGTACGAGCTCCTGAATTATGGTCTTGTAGTTAGATCGCATGAGGCTACAAGCACGGAATGTGTTTCTGCGCCTGAGTCTTCGTGCGCGTGACGGACCATTCGCTGACAGTGAGCACTAGATGTGAACCCTTGATATCGTGTTGCTCCGCATGCAATCGTTCTTCTCTTGGTACAGTACTCTAAGCCGACATAACAGCATGTACACAGTTTTGTTCTATGATTAATCTTTTTCGTCCGAGTACTTGATCTACAACTCCCGAGCTTGTAGCGGTGGTCGGTTTCCTGCAGGAGTCAAATTCAGGACGAGGTGGGATATCTCCGACCGAGAGTAGGACGAACTCATTTTTCATACCTGAACGGTGACTACTATCGATTTCAATTGATTTTTGTCACGGAGGGCGGAGCTCCTGATCGCTGACTTTGCTTGAATCGAACTTTGGTGCGATTCGGTTCGACAGCGAAAGTTTACACTGACCTCGAGTTTCGACTCGGCGCAAACTTCGACTCAAAAGGGAGACACGGAACAGTGAAATCGCTGAATATTTTCGGATCCCGTTGATTAATAGAGGATCCGAATGCGTCTCTCTCGGGAACCTCACGTGCTTCGCCGCCAGGCCTCCCCCAACGCGGTATGAATCGACTTCCGACTTGGTCAATGAACCCGGAACAGCGGCATCTTGTTAAGGATTTCGCCAACAGAGCTGAAATCGAACGACCTTACACACACGCACACATTCTCCGGACTCTCCGCCCGCTCCAAAGAGATTTCAGTGCCGGACGGAGTTTCGGAGCACGCGGTACGCTCAACCTGAACTTCCAGTGCAGCTCGCTTTCGTTCCGTTTCTTCCCAGTGGATCCCATCCAGAATCAAGGTGAGTTTGAGAGGTTTATGGTGTCGTTCAAGACTCAGGTTCTGCGTTCGAAATCGAAAGGAAAGGAAAGGAAAAGCGAATTTATAGCAACATCAATCTAGCACGAGAGCTTCTAGATATGAGGAGATACCCTAGGACATCGCATCTCGACCGGCGACACCGAGCGAGTTCCTGAAGGGACGGCGCGGCGTAGCCGGCTTGGACGTTAGGGATCGAAATCGCAACGTCTCAGCACTTCTAGAGCCGCATAGTATTTGTTTCTCGGTAGAAAAGAGACTAACTTGATTTGAGAGAGAAAAAAAAGACACCTCCGGACGCTTTTTTCTCCTCGACCTCCCTCGAGGTCCCGTCGACCTTCCGTCCACCGGATGTCAACTAAGTCCGGTTCTCGCTGATCCTCGATCTCATCGGAGAGCCGAGTCGACGATTCTAAGACAAACCTTCAAAATGAAACTCGGAGTTCTCGGTTCATTGACAGCTCGCTATACACGATAAGGCAACCTTGACCTTCGAAGTTCACGAACACGGATTTTCCGTTAGTGGCAACGTGCGATAATGCAATCTGATGAAGTCTCCACAGTCGCACGAATGCCTCCCGTACGGAAACTCTGACGGAAATCCCGACGAGAATCGATTGTTGGCTCTCAAAGCGAGCTCACGGAACGGCTCGACGCGGTGGCACCTGGTCGAGTTCATGCAAACGCGGACTCTTCAATAAGAATGCAACCGTGAGAGCATACGGCGTGTTTTTCCTTGTGCGGAGCAGTTCTCAATTGAGCCGAGAGTCGAGTGGGCTTCAGTTCGAAGTGATTCAATCCCTCTCAAAACGCCTCCGTACCGTGTGAGTTAGACAAATAGGGAGGGCGAAACTTTTCCAAAGAGGAAGCGGATTCTCTGAGGAGTCGCAAACAATTGAGACGATACTCCCTCGGTCGCTCGGTCGTCTGATCCATTCCACGACGAACATCCATCTCCGTTCGCGGGCCCCGCTGTCGAGATCCTCGCTTTCCGTGCAAAGGTAGTTCCTCCTCATCTTGCGGAAGAGAGGAAAAACGATGGACAAGACCGTCCAGTCCGAGTGAAGCGATTCGGATCGTGTTGTCACCACAAAATGTACAAGGAGGATTCACGAAACGAGTTGCTTTCGGAGCTTGGGACGAGCAGAGAAATCGAATCGAACTCGGGGTTTACGAATGAGTTCAAGCGTAGCTTCGTATACGGGAGGAAATCTTCCGCATTTCTTCGGTTAAACTTCGCATTTGTCCACAGGTGATGTCTGTCCTGTGTTCTAAGCTGTTCAGCAGTCTGCGGACAGGAGGTGAGTGGGCTTCATCGGAACACTTCCTCAGAGCTGACAAGAGAACTCAAATCGAAAAGACGCCCCTTCCTCTGTTTTCGTGCTTTTCGTTCGGGAGGGTTGAAGGGACGATTTCTGATCCAAGTTCAAAATTAGCGGTTCCCAAATGGATGTGAATGTTTAAACATCGTAGATTATTCACTTTGTAGCAATCTTTTTTCGGTCCTCGATTTTCGCGTACCGAGATCTCGAACATCCATGCTCTCAGGCACGGAATGAATATTCTCGGCGGCTTCGATAAAATGTGTTTCAAGGGCAGCGAGTGGATCCACTCTCTTTTGTCTTGACATTGAGTGAAGGAGGCCAGCGCGAGTGTATGCCGAACAAGTTGTTCCAGGACGATCGTTTCAATCCGAGCTAATCAGAGTATCATATCATCCATTAGCCGTAATGAAGTCAGCTTAGCTATCTATTGAGCACAAGGTCATTGTGCCGGGTCCTTTGTCTATCAATCCGAATGTCCGCCGTCTCATCCGTGAGTCTGTTTGTCGCAAACTCTTGTGGCGTTTCCTTTGACTACGAAGTCCAAAGCTTTCTTTAGGAGTCACTAGAGTTTGTCAGAACGGTCTCTGTATCCATTTGTCGCCGATGTTCAATTGGACCTCGGCC
The DNA here is from genome assembly GCA_021527715.1 of Neoseiulus cucumeris. Taxonomy (NCBI): domain Eukaryota; kingdom Metazoa; phylum Arthropoda; class Arachnida; order Mesostigmata; family Phytoseiidae; genus Neoseiulus; species Neoseiulus cucumeris. Next base: position 1,153,740 of record JAJSRV010000004.1, on the reverse strand, counting down.
GGAGAGTACCTCGTTCGTGCACTCATCGTTAAGGGAGTTTCTACTTCCTCGAACAAACACCGACAGCCAATCAATGATTTCGTCTTTTTGTCGAATGAGGAGTTGACCAGAGTCCATAAATAAGTTCATTGGGCCGAACGTGTGTTCGTCGTGTCCACTACCCCCGTCCCGACGGTGACGGCTGGCTATGACATCTATCTCCAGCATTTCTGCTGCTACAGCAGGCGGACTAGACTGTGAACTAGGAGCAAATCCGACGAGGAACGAAACAGAGAAAGTGAACATGTTCTCTTTGTACGTAGGTTATTCCGTCAGTCAGAAACACACTCGGGTCGAGGAAATTTCCACCCCGGTGCCGGCTCAGCGCAGCGCGTCAAAAGACTTCTCGCGAGCGTTGGATCCAGAAACGGATTCGAAAAAAGGAGGATCTCCGAATTTCTTCAAACGGAGAAGTTCCAGTATCGCATCGACAGTCTCGGTACCATCCGTTGGTGAGTAGAGAGAAACGCTGATTCATTATTCACGACCCTCCCCTTCCCCCAAACACCGGCTGTTTGTCGTCGATCGGAGTCTCTTCGGTGTTTGATCAACGAGACTGGATGAGATCGAGCTCACAAGAACCCTCTTTGCTAAGATAGTGTCCCTGTGGATCCGACGCTGCTCTGACCTTTGACTGATCTGTTGTTTCCCAGCCGCGGATGGGATCCTTTCTCGATTTGGCACAACAAAACGAATCAGTCTCCCGAATATCGAAGTGAATAACAACATCGACAAAGTCTCACGGAATAGCGGAGGCGACGTCGCACTACACAACCGGAAAATCGAACAACTCATCATCATGGAGTCGTTCGAGGAGGAGGTCAGAGACGGGGGCGGCGGCGGCGGCGGTCCGGAGAAAGCCTCATCGACTCTGCGCAAGATCGAGAGCATCAACCGAAAACGAGAAGAACGTCGACGGAAACTGCAAGAAGAAAAGGAGAACCGAGCCATTCAAGCTAAAGGCGAATATGGCGAAAATCAGATCCTCTATGATATGATCCAGTGGGTACTCCGAGCTGTTTCGCAACTCATATCTCATTCAAGCTGAAATCTCGGCGGAACTGACAGCTCGGATAAGACTAATGATAGCAGACGGGCGTGACCTTGTTGGAGAGACTCGATTTGGGCGACAGGGTCGAAATTGCGCCAACATTCGTCGCCGAAAAGACGTTCTAGAATATTCCATAGAATGTCGAGCTTGATTGCAGATCCTTCAAATCCAACCTCGGCGAGGTTCAACATTCGAACTTCCGCGAATCGGAGGGCAATATCTGCGTCGCAGTGCGAAAGCGACCCCTGAGCATGCGTGAATTGGCCCAGCGTGTTGTGGACGTCGTGACAGCGGATGTAGTTTCGGTGATCGTTCACGAACCAAAGGTGAAGTTCGATCTGAGTAAAAGCATCGAGAATCACAAGTTTCGCTTTGACCTCGCATTCGATGAGGATTGCGACAATTTGCTCGTCTATAGGTGGGTTTCTATCGCCTTCTACGATCAGAGTCAAGAGGTGTCTCGATTCATGTTCAATTCGATGTCTATTTCCATTTGAAATTGAGATATTATGCGGAATACAGAAATGTCACTTTGATTCCCTGACGAAAGAAGGAGCTCCAGCGCCAAGCGGAGCCTGAAATTGGGCGATGTGTTGAAAACGTGTAAACACGGTTTTTTAGGTACACAACGCTGCCTCTCATAAGAGCAATGTTCGACGGCTCGATGGCGACATGTTTTGCTTACGGCCAAACGGGCTCAGGGAAAACATACACGATGGGAGGCCAGGGTGATCTCAAGGGTTTATATTCTTTGGCGGCCGGCGACATTTTCAAAATGGCTCGAAGAGCTGGCAGCCTGATGGAAGTCCGGTTAAGCTTCTTCGAGATCTATGGATCGAAGGTATAACATCGAACTTTGAACGAAAAACTATCGAATTTCGAAAATCTATGAGAACCTCATCTGATCGAAGCAGACTCAGACTGGTATTTTTCAGGTTTTAGATTTGTTGAATGACAAAGCTCAACTGAAAATACTTGAAGACAATCGGCAGAAAGTTGTCGTCGTGGGACTGACAGAAATCGAAGTGGCCGACGAGGACGAGATGCTTGAGTTGATTCAAAAATGCAACGCTGCTCGAACGTCTGCGCAAACAAAGGGCAATGAAAACTCTTCGAGGTCTCATGCGGTACTGCAGGTGTCTCTTTTCGACGGGTGAGTACACTCCCGGAAAACAAGCTACGATTACCACGACGGTTCCAACATGGAAAACTGTAAAGCGCTCGATTCTCTTCAAATGTTTCTACGATGGCTTTGGCTCCGATCATCGGAAGCAGGACCTCCACTGGCCGGTCCGCGAGCAATCAGCTAGACAGACACTCACCATCAGACCAACGTTCAGGCCGACAGCCGGTCCCGGTCACGTTCAGAAATCAATCTACGAGGGAGACGATGATTGGAAAAAGCCTTAGGCCGAATATTTCGACTGCTTCTTTCAAGTGCCGCTCCGCAAAAGCCGTGACGGCCATGATTTTATTCAGTCAGTCAGTGACAGCTATTTTGCTGACGAATCGCTACAAGCCGATAACCTTACGTCAGCCGCGCTGATTTCGCTTCTGGAACGAGCTCTCGTATTATCGTGGAGTAGGATTACAGCCCCCTTCCAACAAATCGTTGACGATCGCTTCGAGCGTACATAATTTCCTGCTCTCATCTGTCGGATCGCCCGGATCGGAAAGAAGGCTTTGGATGATATGATTCGATTCCAGCTGATGAGATTAGCTATATCTTTCCATCTCATGCTCTCGTGAAACTCGATGCTTTTGAGGTTAACGAGAGCTTCGCTTTCAGATCGGATTTGTTTGGAAGACTCTCATTGGTCGACCTTGCTGGAAACGAGAAGGGTTCCGATACCGTTACCGCCGACCGACAAACCCAGATCGAAGGCGCGGAGATCAACAAATCGCTTTTAGCCCTAAAAGAGTGTATCCGCGCCCTGGGCAAACGGGGAGCCCATCTTCCCTTCAGGGCGTCGAAATTAACGCAAGTGCTAAAAGACTCTTTCATCGGCGAGCGCAGCAAGACATGCATGGTTCGTGGTAATCGATTCATATAGAGTCACAAGAACAAACAACGAGTTCGATTACGTTTTGATATCGAAAGAAAACAAGAACACGAAATCAGGGTTTTCTGACGAGCTCAGAAACATTTGGAGAACTTTGGGTTGGCGAACTCGTTTTAGATCGGATAGCTCAACAATGTTTGAGGTACGCTCTTCAACAAAACGGGAGGAACGAAAGAACAGCCACTCCTCCCACTCTCGTTTCCTAAAGCTCAGTTGCCCGAAATGAGTCATTTGCAATTCAATCTGGAAACGTCTCCTGTGAGGAGTTTGGAAATTTCCCCCGCGTTCCGAATCCAAATTCAATCCTAGTTCCTGATTCCTGGCGCGCCTACTCGGTGGAGTATGTATGTATGTGAGAGTGTTGGAGTTAGCTCGTCTATACACGAAGAACGCGGGGGAATACTTCGAGCTGGGGACGATTCAAAACACATCTTACCCGACTTGTGAAGGAATTTCTCCGTCTCGCCGTGGAACGAGGAAGAGATATTGCACCGATTCGAAACAACGGGACCAGGTGCCTGGAGATGTCTTCTTCCCGAGGAACTCGACTGTTTATGGCAGCGCTGGAATCTCGAAGCTGTTCCTGATTTCAGAGATTTTTTCTTCGCCGGGGAAAACGAACTCGGAAGTTCGATGAAGTTCGTAGGGAAAACGATGAGGAGACTTTTCCCGCAAGCATAGAATCAATACCTTTCTGCGAATGCGAGCACAACTCCACCATAGCTTATATTTTCATGAAGATTCACGCGATACCCATCCCTGTTCCAGATCGCCATGATTTCCCCTGGACAGAACTTCTGTGAGAACACGCTCAACACTCTGCGTTATGCGGATCGAGTGAAAGAACTAAAAATTCTTGATCCCAAAGACGATCGGCCCCGGAGCGATACCGACAGCAGCTGCACGGGCCACAACAAGTCGATTGAGCCAAGTCCGCTGGCAACTCCAAAGGTTGGTGAACCCGACAGGCCGCCATCCAGGATCACGGGTTCCAAGCTCACAGAGACATCGATTGCGCCACACGAACTGAAAGTCCGACCGACAGACAGGATGCATGAATCCGCGGCCACAAGGCCATTCTCGCACTATTAGAATGCGCCGACTCTCTATTAAATCTCAAATGGCTGTCATGTCATGAATCGATTTCCGTTACACGGATTTTCCCTCCGGTCGGGTAATAGGGTCGACTCTCACTCGAAAGGCGGCCGCGGCGGCGGCTGCTGCTGCTGCGGTTTTATCGTCTCTCAAGCTCGCCCATGGAGGAGGGCGCTCTGGAGTCAGTGAGGTCAAATCTCGGCAAGAGCTCATTCTTGTCAGAGACAACGCATGGAATTCAAGAGAATTCGGATTCCAATCCGGCTTTCTGACTTGGCGTGGAGAGGCGTCCTCCAAGAGATCTCTGCTCTCGGCTAAGTTTTCGCGTTGTTCCAGACGAGTCCTCCGACATCCTTACAACAAAGCCCCACACCTCTATTGGACTTGTTGCGACGTCAATACTCACCTGTGTTCGAGGCTTTCCAACAATTGACGGAGTCGCCGGAAAGCCTAGCTTCAGGAGATGAAATGCGCAAAGCGATCTCACGTCTGGTTCGGCTCAATCAGAAATGTATCGTCAACCTCACATGTAAGTTTTCGTGTCTCCCACCAATGATGATTGGATTGCTTTCTCACATCTAACCTGTCAGATTTGACTTTGGGAGCTTTTGGAGAAAAATCCTCCAATTCTGTCGAGATCGATTCTCTTGAGGTTTCTCAGCTAACGACAGCATTTGACCCGATTTCAGCTGAACTCCAGAACAGTACTTGATCCAATGGCTGCAATGTACCTACGTTAATGCGTGGAGGTCCCAAATCTATTTTTGAAATTTTCATATCTGCGGCGCCGGGCACCGTACGGCCGAATCGGCCAACACTAATTTTAGCTCCGTTTTATATATAGAAAAACTTATCTTGCCATCTCTCTTAAACTCACGCCGCGCAATTAAGCTAATCGAATAAAGGCGTTCCGTGGGTTTTGGGAGTTTTGCGCCTCTCATTCATTAACGCAGGAATTTGAATCATCAGAAATCTACGGAGTTCGTTGGGTATTTCAGCGTATGAGGCACCTGCAGGTTGAAAGCCCATTCATGGAAGCAAGAATGGTGGAGGGGCGGAGTGGCAAAGGGGTGAATCTGGCAGAGGCGGCAAATTGGGCCATAAGAGGGTACGCGGACGACGATCATGTTTTAACAGGGTGTTTATTATTTCCGTGCTCCTGACACGAGTCGCTGCCCAGGAGCGAGAGAAAATGTATCAAAGTGATAGATGATGTCCCAGACGCCCTCCGTGGAATGATTCCCGAGCAACGTCCTGCACATTCCAGATAGAAAAAAAAACCAAATCAGAGGGCGAGAGATTGGAGAGCACGGTAATTTGTTGTGAAATCAGACGTCCTCGATTGGCAGCTCTTCGTTGCTTTTCCGTCCGGTTTGTTCCGAAAGTGAAAGTAGAGTGCGTTTGATTTCATTTCGAACGTTCGATTTGCCTCACCTGCGGACGTGTGCGCTTTGTCGAGGCGTCTTCGAATATCGTTTCTTGGATTTTTTCCATTTGCGTTTGAAAAATGGATTCAGGAAATTCATTTCGGCCGGCTCTCAGGAATACTCGCTCAAAAAAAAACGTGTGGTCCCGAAGGAACGTCTTCTCCACAAGACAGCTCGGGACTTGAAGCCGTTTGGTAAGCAAAAAGAGAAAAAAAACGAAAGTTTCCGACAGAGGCGAAGTTCTCATTCCGACTCGGAGACGCTCGTTCATTCGGGGTTTGAAACTCTCGTAATTGAGACAGCTCTCATAAGCGTTGCGGTGGCGGAGCGATTCATGAACACGAGAAGGAAGTCAGCCGAAAGTATCTCACGGATCCATTACTCGTTTGTTTTGTATTTTTTACTTTCATTCCTCATGTTCATTCGCAGTCCATGCAATCAAGAGCTCCGAATTCTCCGTTTTTGTTCGCGTTCCCATTTCAGGAGAGCTTTTCCGATGCGGACGTCTCAGCATCCTTGCCACCCGATGCTTCCTCTGTTAACGTTTCACAAAGTTCGATGGAAAATTTCGAGAGAACTCATCGCTCTTCTCGGTCCGAGAAATAGTTAGATTCTGATCTCAGACGCAGAACTACTTAGGTACCGGGAAATCGGATTGATCATTGGAAGACTTCGCACGTTAGGGGCGCCGCGCAGTTTTCAGCTCGAAGTTGTCCTGGATGGAGGAAGTCTCATTAGAAGAGATTTGAAATTCGCACTAACCGACAGGAGCGAGGCCGAGAGGATGCTGTCGAGCAAATCAACTCCGTATCCGACTGGAGTTTTTGGGAACACTTCGCAGTCTTCGATAATCCGGAGAACAGCGACAGCGGCCGCCGCTTTTCCGAATCGCCGGATTATCGAAAGCCCTGTCCGTGGTCTCATTCAGAATTTCCCGGGAGCAGAATCGGAATTGCGGCCACCTGCCGGACTCGGAGAGTGTTTTTCTGAGGCCATAAATACACCTGACTTGGAAGTTGGAGAATGTTTTCTAGAACAGATAAACCAATTCCGAAACTCTTGTTCTCTAAACTTGAAGTCCCAAAATAGCTCTTTTGAATCGAATGAAAGACGGCCGCCTTCGTCTCGACGTTGAAAGCTGCTGAATGTTTGGCTTGCAGCGTTGTCTGTTAGACAAGTGAGACGAGGCGGATATCGCTGGACAGACTCATCAAAAAGCGAGAAGCAAAAAATGAGCCCTGCCTCACTGTCGGTCGCTTAGCTAGCCGTCAACCAGGCATCCAGTTTTCACCCAGTGCCGGTGTGGGCGTCTGCACGAGATTCTTTTTCTTGGGAGGGTCAAGTGAACTATTTTCTGCTCAGCTGATTTTCTGTTGTCTTTTTTTGTTTGTAAGTCCCACCCGGTCTTCTGCCGCGGGCATGCCGCTTTGCAGCAGGCGGACAGGTTTGCCGACTGCCTGAATACAGTCAGGCAGGTGGGCACCAGGACGCTCGGGCAGAAAGATTACCACACCCTCATTCGTTTTTTCCCGCGCTACACTGCACTTGTGAGTTCTTATCTTACCGGTCGGGCTCTTAGTTTTCACCTGAGGCTTCCTGTTTCATCTTCAGGGCTCGCTCTTCCAGGCATTCGCTTCTTGAGCGAGCGGACATGCAAAACCACGAGCGACTTGAACCATAGACTTCATGTTTTCACGCGTTTTTTCACTTAACCGTTCCATAAGTTGTTCGTGGAGCGAGGAAAAAAGTTCTGGCGAACTTTTCCGCCACTGGAGCTTCGCAATCAAGTGCTCTGCTCGATTGCGAATCTGCTTTGCCACACGAGAAAAACTGGATGTCTCACTGATCGAAGTTTCGGAATCACCCGCGACCTCCCACTGTCTGAGGGAATGCACCGAATCGGCTTCCCGAGTATCGAGTGGAAAAAGATGAAATCGAGGATCGAAGAATTTAGGGAATTCCACTCATGGAATGTTTGAGATTTTCGGAGACCTCAAGAGCGCTGTTCTGTTTCGAAGTTCATTTTGTGAAGAAGCCGGAATGAAAATCGACGGCGAATTCTGTTCCTCGTCGACTTGAAAGGGAAGATTCGTTCACCGGGTCACGACGATCGTTAATATTTAACTTTGCTAGCTAGTTCTTCGCTGACACTCAAAAAAAAAAAGAACAGCTAATGGACCCGCAGGCGCAGGAGCTTTTTTCATCGCGCCACGAAACTTTAAACCTGAAACGTTACTCCCACACGACCCAAAATGACTGAAAATGCCACTGCGGGTCACTCGTGCGGCCATAACAAACTTTGGAAAGATGTCAGTTTCTGGAAAGAAAGCCGTCCGGGGATGCAAACAAAGTCTGCGAACATTCCGCCGGTGTTTTCAAGTTCCCAGTGGATTTCACCTCAGTGACTTCTTCAATACGATTCAGTTCGTCAAGAATCGGCGAGTTCCCAAAGATTTCGAATGCCGGTTCTTTATTTTCTGCCGTAAAGAGTTCCATCGTTCCGGATTCGAAATGCTTTCTGCAAAGAACAGATGGAAATCTCTTGTTCGGAAATCTACCATTCTGATCTCTTCGGTCAAAGTCACTTTCGTTTCCGAATCAAGGCCATTTCGACAACGGTATCGGACAAAATGAAATCCCTTAGGTTCCATTCAGCTTCCACTCGCGGCATCCGAGTCATGCGTCATACAAGCATCGATTTTTTGGTTTCGAGCGTCTGTGAAATGGGTTATATTTTCACAATCAGCGTTCCACAAACGGGATTCAGAGCAAAAGTTATCTATAAATCGGTCATAGAGCTAAAGAATAGATTAGAAAGCAACACGAGATGTTTCAAAGGTGTGACGCTACGATAAAGCTCCAGAAAACGAGTTTTTGACTCGGATCAAAATATTGGTTCAGATTACGGATATTCGTCGCAAAGTTGGAACAACAAGGAGATCCAGTTATTTCTTGAAACCCATCTTTCTGATACTTCCCATGGAAATTTTGATGTTATGACCTTGTTCGAGCTTTCCCGATGTCGATTGAATCTGTTTCGGATCCGCATCCTCTCATGTCCATTCCCGGCGTATCGTTGGGTGGAGCCTGTCACCCGAACGCTAACGTTTTTCTGTTGATTTATCTTTGCTTTCCCTTTTGGACGACTCCCTTGTCCTGAATTACAACACAAATTATCATTAAAGTCTGCTCGCTCATGAGGAGCAAGACTTGCTCGATTCGTTCCCCTCCCCTATGACTTTGTTTGATGGAAGAGCTTTGATTCTTCTCAGTTTCCGCAAGGGAGATTCAATTGAATATTCCCTTCATGAAAGCTCATCATCGCAAGTCACAACTTCCGCTCCAGGCTGAGGCCGATATTAAAATATATTCTCCAGGTGTTCTCTTCTTTGGGTACTGCTTCGCTTTCTGGCTACCGGATGAGACTTGCAATTTGGTCTTTCGTTTGATGACTTTGCATCAATTTCCTATGCGACCGGACAAACTTTGGTCAGGCTGCCTCAGATGATGAGTTCTGATTCTTTTGGAGATGAGCCTTTCAGGTCAAACGGAGTTTCCTGTCGCGTGCGAAGTTGAATACACAAACCGAAGTTTTCCACTCTCATCTGGTCCTACACACGAGCCTGATCAAAGTTAATGATCCGGCATCGGATCGATCAATAGCCTTTTATCTTGAAAAGCGTAGCGAGCAAACACGAGTGACTCGAGAGCGGAATTTCGTCGTTGGACATCGTTTGTCACGATATCGTTGCAGTTTCTGCCATTTTCGAGCACAGCGAACATCGGAAACCGAGATTTTTGTGAAGTGAACTTTCTGAGCTGACATGGGAGTCTTCTTCTCCTTTGACTCCATGAAGCGTGGATGTTTCCGCTGTGCAAACTTTCCCTTCGAACAAGGCTGATTATCGTGGTGGTGATGGCTGAAGCTTGCTTGAGTGGTTTTCCCCTCCGATTTCCCTCAGTCAGAGCGACTGTCGATGGGCCGTCCGTGCTTTTAACATTCCGCCACTTTTCTCCGTTTGTGGCGTTTCTGACGGATTTCACCTCGCTCTCTCCTTCTGTTATAGTTTGTGAACGACTGAAAGGGAAATACATACAGAGTAGTACTCCAAAACGATTGTTGCAGTCGCGTTTGTGGAGACGAAAACGGGCGGATTCGCTAACGGCATAGAAACAAATGCTCCAATGGCTTGCTGAGTGGGAAAGACACAACCAGAGCGTCACCTCCACGTATCGTTCACACAGGACGCTGATTGGCCTCGATGGGAGACTTGCGCTCCGTTTTCGTTGTCATCGCTGCAACGTTTGGCTGGTCGCTCGAACGGTGCGGGCCAGCCAGAAGAGTGCGGGTTCGTTGTCGGACGGGAGACGAAATGGAGTTCCGTCTCATAGGAACGATCCGTCTAGCACGGATGACTCGAAGAATAAAGTTTGAGTTCGCTCCCAGTCCGACAACGTCGTCGGCGACGACCAAGATAGTGGGGACGATGGGGACGTCGAATGGGCGTGGCCAAAGAATGAATGGAACCACACCCTCGGATAGATGACAGGGTTTACTGAAAGGGTGCCGGCGGTTCGTCTCTTCTGTCTGCGCGCCGCGCCGTTCCGTCGGTCTGTTGGACGCTCGTTCGGTCGGTCGCCGACTCGCTCCCTCGGTCATTTCATTCAGAGAACACCGCGGCAGTAATTAATTCGATTGATTTGAAATCGAACAGGGATAATACTTGATTTGCGTGAGAACACGCTCGTCAGAACCTCAATGGAGGAGCAGACGGATGGCGTGTTCGTACCTATCCTCGTTTTCTCGTTCATTTGTCCGTGAATCCGATCACCAAGACCCTCGCAAGGATGGAGACGAAGTCATGTGACCCCGTCACGAGAGCAGCGAAGGGAAAATCGACACCTCGGACGCTGTCGATCTATAATGAAGAAGTTCAGCTTACCGCGTTGATTCATCATCTGTTGCGGGAGACAAGGAGTACGTACACCGAGACCGAGCTACGTGAGAAACTTCTCCCGACAGCCACTGCCTAAAGTTTCCGATACCGAAGCATAAACAACGAAATCTGTTGGACGACATCGTTCTATCTCGAGTAGTCAGCAAAACATTATCTTGAGCGAATCCAGAGCCGAAACATCGCCGAGGAGATGGGTGAAAGCTCTGAGCCGTCTGCTACGCACGTAAACATTCTTATGCGAAATACCACGGTTACACTGACGGGTTTTCTCTTTTCCCTGAGTGCAGATATCTCAGTACTTTTGGTACATATCACAACTCGGCTTACTTCCAGCGCTCGACGGTCCAATCGATTCGCATTTGATTCAGGTAGAGAGAAATTCACTTGGTTTCAATGTGGAGTTTCATCCAGGCATCTTGTGAACCAATTTTTCCAGAATATGAGACTGCTCAAATCTCCGCTTGGAAACACTCCAAATCTTGTCGTTGGGGACCGCTTTGAGCTCCCTCATTCGCTCGTCTTCCAAACGGCCTCGCAGGCTCTCGACGACAAAGTGCTAGGAGGTTTCCGAGAGGAGGGGGCTCATCTTCAAGGAAACACGGAATCATGTTCAATCAGCTGATTTGAATCAAGTCTTCTCGAGCAAAAAGAAGATAGAGCCATAGGTGGAGGCCATCGAGGCCTTGGACGAGGATCTTCCGGTCTCCTGCGACGGAACAACGTCTTCTAGACGAGTTAGCTGTTCATTGGAGCCCTCGACTCCCCCAGTGGATAATTTTGACAACGAGTGAGCTTCGAAATTCGACTGAAAACGTCGGACAGCGTTCGCGTTTCCCCTTGCGCTGGCAGGAACGCGGAAGATTCCGTTCCTAGGGAGTATGAAACGAAGGATTAGGTTGCTGCACCCTAAATCCTGTGAGGTTCTCATCGCCTGGCGGAGTTCGTCGCGATACCGAACAAAACTCAGCGGCGGAAACAATCATCATTCTCCCGTAGCCTTCCTGCTGTCTTGTAGCAAGCCATTGAAGGCTTTGCCGTTATTTCGTATAATAAAATCGAGCTTCCCGGTTTTACTCACTACTCGATGTGTCGTGTTATCTCTGCCGTCGTAAATTTCGTCGGTGCCACGATAGCTATCTCCTCCTCCTACGGAGGCAGCAGCAGCACACGCTGCCAACTCATCGAGAACGTGGAGGAACTAGCTTCGAGCGTAGCGAGCACGCTCAATGAAAACAAGAACACTTGGTCAAGTGCTCTCTTTGTACTTGAATGGCGAACATACGTACACTCGGGCGCGAAAGCCTCTCGGGAAGCATCGAGAGATCATAATAATTTCCTCGGAAATATTTCGTCGTAGTTTATGAGCCCAGCGGCCGGACCGTCGTTCATAGGCGGGAAAACATATTCTACCGCATGACACGACACAGGGAAATATCGCTTCCCTATATATATTTGGGAAAGAAGTATAATATGCGCCTTAATTGCAATAGAGGCATCGTATTTCATCGGACCGTATCGGGCAATGTAATTTGAATCGGCTGTCACACGTCTTCTTGCACGGGCTTCGAAGGAGGCTGTAAATCTCCTCTTAGCTGTCTTGGAAACCTTTCCAACGAAACACTTGTCATTGGAAACGGCCTGATAGACTTTTGAATTTGGTACTTTAGGCAGAATGCCGGATTCTCTGGATCGAAGAATGAAGTCGGAATCTCGAGCAGAATCGCTAAACACGTTCTCTGCGAGAGCAGGTGAGCACACCGCAAGGTGGTTGTTTGTTCACCTCGCCTGCTGCGGAGCAGACCGCTAAACAGTGTCGTCAAGGCTCACAAGGATTCCGGCTTAAAAAAAAAAATTGATGTAATTTGTATCAATGAAGGAATCCGCCGTAGACGCGATGCTTCGCGCAGGGAAAGAGGATCGGGATGAGCTCGACAACGGCGAGACTTGGAGAATCAAAACTCTTGAAAATTCCCTCTGAGAAAAGATCCTGCCCTTGCGGTTTTGACTCGAAAGGAGAAGAATAAGAGAACAAAAAGAAGATCGATCTGTTGTGATCAAATGGGACGGAGTGCCACGTACTGTATCGACTGCGGAGGTGCCCTCTGTGCACGCTGGTCCCGGAAAGGGGCGACTTTCTGCCCGAGGCGATGTCTCTTCCGATCTCATTGAGCCCAGATGCTCAAGTCCGAATTTAATATCACTCATTGTCAGTGAGCTCAGTTGGCTCGTGGACTTCATCCTCCTGTTTTTGTCATTCTATCCTCGACAGTGCATTAGAGAACGCAGCCTCGCAAATGGTTTATATGCAAATGACTATAATCAAAGAGTAGCCCGCCAAAACAGCATCATGTCGGCTGATTCACTTCAGCCTTACGTCACAGCGTGGAGGGGGAATGAAACTCTCTCGAGCGAAATGACTTCAAAAGTTCTAAATACTCCCGACGGCGAGCGTGAGCTCCAACCGGTGCCTTGAGGAGATTGTTTGCGGGCGGAGCGGCGAAACTTCAAATCGCTCGAAATATTCGTCGATTCCAGACTCAGCGCGGAACATCTATCCCCGATTGTACTCCAGCTTTATTCTTCCATCCTGAATAAACACGCTCGTTTGAAGTACGTCGCTTTGGTCTCAGCTCCGAAAAGATAACACTCAAAGACTTCCGGGCAAGTTTCAATAAAAGAGCTATTGGAGTCTTGCAGGACTTTCTCCTCTTTCCCGAATTCTGTGATGTATTTGACACGCCAGACAGGAACTCGTCCCCGCTCTATGAGTCTACGTCTGATGTCCAACATCGCAGCCTGATTCGAACCCGTACTGCGTAAACTGAATCTGGGCATCAGGGAGGGAAAAAGTTTGGAAACATAGATTTGGCGTAACGATTGATTCCTCGTCGAACTTCCAGCGGCCAGAGACTCCTTGGATTGGAATTCTCCCCTCCGAAACAGAGCTCTGCGAGTGAAACTTTCCGGAAAATGCTTTTTTCTGGCTAAACGATATCATAGTTATTCGGAGGATCGCATTCATTCGAGATTCCGTGGATCCATTGTACGAGCCCGATTTGTTGGAAAATATTCTAACAAGACCTGTCACGGCCAAACTCCGACGAGCGATTCGATCTCTGAGCGAAAGATTTGAAATCAAACCGCAGACGATGGTCGTGGGACATCGTGCAACATATGATTGTTCCCTTACCACTCCGCAAAAGCTATCTTCCCTTACCGTGATTTCTCTTGCCGCGGAACAGCTGAGCTCTTGCCCGGCAGTCATTCAGTCAGTCAGTCAGGCAGGCAGGCAGCCGGCGAGCAAGCAAGCTTGGCAGTCAGCGAAGTACCGCGGTTCTGACTCGAGCTCAATGCAAAACACGCCGTCGTATCCGGTGGTGCAGAGTTCGCAATAAAGCGATTATAGTGAAACTCTCGGTCGGACCTTCTGCAGCAACGACTACAGGTTTAACGAACACTTGAGCGACAGTGAGTGGATACGTGGACCCAATTAAACGGTCAGCTGAGTTCGAATGCAAATCCGGATCAAGCTCTGACGGCATACGGTGACAAACTCGGAAAAGTTCATGAGCGCTGTGAGAGTTATTAGTGCACGGAGCGGATTACGGTTCGGCTTACAATGGTAAGAAACATTCTCCTCCTCGAACTTGTTTATTTTGAGCCGCGGAGTTCCCAACTGTCGCGCATGTGGTCCCAGAACCACTGAATTCTGATTCAGAGAAAGAGATTGAGCTGCGCGATTTCGAAACTCATCGACGTTGTTCTGATCAGGCTGTAAGGTTTCGGCGGAAAAGAATACATGGGTTCCTTTGTGTTCGGTTGAAATTCCATCATTAGTGAATTGAGCCGCCACAGCCGGCGCTCGGAGTTTCTGACCCGCATAAGGCGATCGAGGAACCGTTAATCAGACGATCGTAAAGGAGATGTGGAACAGATTGAATTAGAAACGAAGGTCCGCTGTGGCATTTCACTTGAAGTCTTTCTATTCTCGCTCCTGATGTGATCCGGTGAACTTGACTCGCGGAATCGGAGACGCAAAGGTTTCGTTTTTGCTTCCGTTCTTTCACCTGGGCGGCGGGGTGTTTTTCCCCCCAACGAGATACTCGTCGATTGTTTTTCCACCGAGAAAAATCAGTTCGAGACAACGAGTGTCAAGCTTCAAAAAATTAGCGGGTGACAGCTTCGTGACCGCTCAACTACGCCTTCTTTGTTCGGGGATTTTTTTCCTCGTTCAGGTGGCGTCGCTCCGCTCGAAAGCCTGAGAAGAAACTGAGCAAAAAGCGAATATTTGAGAGCAAAAAGCTCGCTCTGAGGTGTGAGCCATTGTCTTACGGCTCTTCAGATCGCGGTCTGAGTGGCGCCATGCAAAAACTTCGAGCCTCCGGAATCTGATATTTCAGGACAACCTCTATTCGAGTCCTCTGATGTGAAGCTTGTCGAAGAGTTTCACTTCGAGTTCCGAACCCGGGTTTCTCGTTATGGTATCCCTGAAACGAGAAATTTCTTCAGCAAATTGTTCCGAGGAGGATATTTTCAGCATCCTCGCCGACAAATTCGTTTCGTGTTCGTTTGAAGCAGACAAACACGAATTTCAGGATTTGAAAATGTTAATCCCTCGATGTCTGAAGTGAACTCGAATCCAACGGGAAGATATCCAACCAGAACAACGGTAACGAAATTCATGTTGGTATCGAAATGAGGAGACATTTTATCGTGGGTTGCGCGCCGAAGGCCTGGCGGACTGTCCTGAGACATTTTGATATCTCGCATCGAACGTGGAAAGCAACTAAATCAAACAGTCGGATGGGCGGTCGGATTGCGGGAAAGTGAAAACAAAAAAAGAAAAGCGAGCAAGCTAACGGAGGGAAACGATTTTAATCCAACGCCATCGGCGTTCGTTCGTTCGCTTCTTTCTCCGACTACGAGCAGGAGGCATTTTTCGCTCTAATTCACGCTTTCTGCCTCCTTACGCCGCCGGATCGACTCTTGTTTAGCACGACTATCCGCGTTTTGTTGTTCATCATCGTCGCATCGCTGGTCGCGAACATTTCTCCTCTGAGCGACTGGCTCCTCCAGAAAACAGACGACTCGACTCATCGTCGGATCACTCATGCGAAAGTTGTCATCTAGAGTCTGTTGTCGATTCGCGCTAACACGCTACTGCGACACCCATCTCCATACAAATTGTCATGCTAATTTGGACGATGACAAACGAACGGACGGGTATGCGGCGAGAAGACGGCAACAAAAAAAAACAGATTTACCAAGCCAGCGACAAGCAAACAGTAGACCGAGTTCCTGTGCACCAAGTCGATGTGTCCGCTGACTAAATCAACTCAGAAATCCACAGATCCGGAATGTCGCATGGCAACCGCTTCGTTTTGGTTCGAATCCAATCAAGTCGGGCCGAGCGACACTGCTACTACAGTTATCGCCGCAAAAGTTCGGTCTGATTTGGTGCGGCGCGCTTTCGCAGTCAGTCACCTACGCGGTGATTGTAACAATGTTCACTTCATTCGGTGCTAACAGGCTGAGCGCATGCTTGCCACCGGATGGCGGACACAGCGATGAGCTAAACGTGGAGGGCTTTCTATTATGATCGTCGTCGAACATGCATCGGGAAGATTACTCGGCAAACGATGCCGACACCGGGTAACACGTTATCAGCACTTTCTGATTCCTTCCCAAATCGAATTCAAGGTACCGAAAAAGCGAACCTTAACTTTTGAGGAAGTCGATCAGAAACAGCTCTCGATACAATTTATTCTACTGAATATGTTTGGAAGCAGTCTTTGCCTCTGAAAACTCTCCAAAATTTAGCTCACTCGTTTCCCTGAAACACTGTGACACTGAAGGAAGAGTAACTGTCCGTTTTTCTTCTCTTCCACCCGCTGTTGAACTCGTCCGTTTTAACGTTACGGAACAAAGCGGAGACAAAATGACAAGTCGGTATGTGAGCAACGCGAAAACGGTTGCGTTTTGTCCGAATCAAGAGACAGTGCACCGGTCCGCCGAGATTCCGGACGGAATTGCCTTTGCTGAACTTTCGGCGGCGCGCATCGGTCGGTGACACGGTGTTTAACGAAGTATAAACCACTTTCACCGGCCAGTGAAGGGAGGTAAACCGGAAAAGAGCGACAAAGCACGTGGAAAGCTCAAACGGGCGGGCAACTTCCGCTATCTCAAGCAAACTTTGTTTGATGTCCTTTATCAGGAAACCAATGCACGACAGACTCCGCCGACAACGACCGATGATGATGAGGAGGACAATCTTTCTAAAGTTTCCGTACGTGAGTGGAGCGCAGGTTCGCGGCTCGAGAGACTTAGATGAGCTCCTTCTCAGGATTTTGGAAACTACTATTCGGTCCCCAAAGCCATCTGCCTGCAGCGCTACTCGAGCGAAGAATCAAGAGCGCGATCAGCTTTCGATTTCTCGCTGTTCGACTTTTGAATACATTCGCTCGTCTCACTTTTGAAGAAACTCAGCGCCGTAGGATTCCTGTACGGTTACGGTATCTTGCCGTCCGGTTGGTTTCATCTATCAAAGAACCGACGACGACGACAAGTGATCGTGGAACCGATATGTACATAGAGGAACTCTGAGTTACTACTTGTGTGTTGAAAAAGAAGCAACCGAATCACAATTTGCGGGAGAAGTTGTTGTAGTGGCGGCGGAAGTGAGAAATTTTTGCTGAATCGCTACCCCAGAAGGGATTGTTATTCAAAAACAAGCGTCCAGATCGAGCTTGCTGCGATGTTCCGGCTCCGGTCCCGAAAACCCATTTGGGAAGCGCGAGTTGCGTCATCGGTGCTGATCAACGCTTTGGTTTTTGTTTATGAGAAAGGTGAGTTGAAGTCGAAATCCGGTTCGACGAAACGAGAATACAGTCTCGTTAACTTTTTCTCCATCTGAAGAACACCGGAGACGGTGTCGCGTTCCCGTTTTTTTGTCAGTGTGGGTCTGGAATGGTAAAAAAGAAAAGTCGTTATTTGTCTTGAATTCGTCTTCGAATCACCCACCGTCAGCTCTTTTGGGCGGGTTTGTCATTCCTTCTCACGGTGAAGTAACACCAACGGTGAGTCAAACGGTAAATTACGTCGATCTGCTGCACTTTTAACGGAACTATGAGTTGGCAAGTCGGCTCGCTTGACAATCACGTTCTAAACGAAATCGTTTTTCGTTGGAAGGAATAACGAGTTCGGAATTGAGGATCGTTTGGAAAACGTTACTTCGGAATCTCAGGGCGTTCCACCAGACCTGACTACGGTCGGCAACTCGTGATGATGATGAGCAGCAGCAGCGTAAAAGTACGGCTGTAATGGCGCGGCTGCGGCGGCGTGATCTGACGTACGGATCGGTTTTCGGCGGCGAGAGCGAACACGACAACGGAAACGATCCTGAATTCCATCTCAACACCCGCCGAGCGACGGAGCAGCTGGCAGCCTCACATTGTAGAAATTCGGAGGAAATTATTCATCTGGGATTCTGGAGAAAATAAAGAAGGGAAAAAACCCATTCCGCAACTCCCAACGCGGCCGGAGGAGAGAAAAAAAAACTCTTCACTGTTTGTTCCTGCGTGAGCTTCGTTCCGTGCTACCGGAAAACGAGAGTCGGTCCGGGTGGGGCTTTAGGCGGATTCGCGAGATGAATGCAACTTTGAAGACTGAATAGCTAGCGCCCATCGCAAGCCACTCATTGAGCATTCTGTCGCTCGCTCGCTCGCTCGCTCGCTCCGTAGGGTCAGAAGTGAGCCGATCACTCATCCAAGTTGGACTTCTGCTTTGGACTGACGCTCTCATCCGGATCGATTCATTCAGAGCCAAACTTCAATGATTTCCAGCCGGCGGAGCCGCACCCACGGGAGTCAACAGGATTTTTTTTTAATTGCTCGGCCCACTTCATCATGGCCTGCGCGGCCTGCGCGGAAACGTGCTTCGACTCGCGCACCGGAAGATGAATGGAATCATAGGAAACACCTATGCTTGTTGCCACGGTGTCGGCTCCATCGAGAATTTTGCATTGCAAATAATCTCGTGGAGTCATCTGCTGCCTCCCGGATGCGTCGGTCGCCGTTGGCTTCCCTTCAGTTTCCAGGGCAAGCCTGAAAAAAGCGTCTGCTTCAGATCCACGCCAGCTCGGGGCTATCGAATATGAGCTTGAGGTTCCTCCTAAATTTTTCCACAAGCCGAGAGTTCAAACCCTCGCTGGAAAACAAACTCCCACCGGCTGTCAATCTCGAGGCGGCGACTATGGCCGTGGCCGACAGGCAAACTCTACGCTACCAACGAGAGTTCTCATTCTGTCGCCCTCTTCAGGCTTTCTTCTTCTTGAAGCTCTGTTTGTCTACAACGAGGGCCAGAAGTTTCAAACCGGAAAAAGATTCATTCGCCAAGGTCGTCGCGACCGCTCGGAAAGAACCGTAGAGCTCAAAGCCGAGGGTGAGAACCCGCTGCTCTTTACCGGTACGCTGCCGCAGCAGCAGCGACCAGACATCCGAGCAGAGACCTATTTTGCTGAAACAGAGCACCGAACGAACTTTGAAATTGAGTCGATACCGAGCGAATGATTCTCACGAGTCTACATATACTGATCGGATAAACGGTCTCACTTTCATCTCTTCCTGAAAGTTGCGACTTTTTTTTTTCCCGCCGCCAGACAACGATCACAACGCTGTCACGATAGCCTCCAGTGATCGTTAAGTTTTCGTGACGCCGATCGGCCGCTTTTTATTTCGAACGTGCCAGTCAATCAGGTGCTCGAGCGATATCGCCGACCGCCATCAGTTTCAGAAGAGTAGCACGATGATGATTCGGTCCCGTAACAATTCTAATTGTGTTCAGCTTCCTGCGGCAAAAATGAAGCTCATGCTGTCGCGGCGACGCGGCGTCGGTCGATGCCGCAACTCGACAACGCTGAACGCTTCTCCACGCGTCGTCCACGTGAGTGCATCCAGGCAGCGTCGTTTTTGTTGTCGACAGTGACTACTGTTCGCGAAGACGCGGAAGCGTTTCTGGTTACGTTCCGTGATTGTGCAGCTAGTTACGACAGAGCCAGTTTGTGCATGAGATATTGAAATTGACAGTCATGGGCAGACTTTTTCATTTCCACTTTGATCACTTCCATTTTTCTCGATCGGTGATCGCTCGAGCGAGATCTCATCAGCCAAGAAACCGATCAGACTACTCTATAGTTAGATTTCATCCCCGAACGAGGAGGTTTGCACAAGGGAAAATGTTGCGATATCGAGACGACCTGGGAGATTCAAGCATGAGCAAGCAATTCATCCGTTCGCGTGACTCCGAACGAAACGTAAGCGTTTCGCTTTTCTCGAATCCGTGGGCGGAAACTCCGGAGTGACCGAGCTGAAGGTACATTGTGTTCAATACTTACAACAACGTGAAGCCGCGTGCAGGAGCAACTTGAATGGAACATCCCGATTCCTCCGAAACAATCGAATGCGGAGACGCATAGAGGCAACAGGTCAGATATTGTTCGTCGTTTCTGGAAACGAGACGGTACGCTCTGCGGCGGCGGCGGCGGCGGCGGCGGCGAATGATTTGGCCTAAATTTTCTTCGGGTCATCATCCATTTAAGCAGCGATGTCGGCACGAGTGAAATCCTTGTCGAGTTTTCCGTCGAAACAGCAGCAGCGGCAGCAGGTCTGAAAAGCTGATTCGAACGTCGAACGACAGCGTTTATGGGATTTGCGTGAGTTTTAAACAAAGCCGTTCGAATTCCATTCATTGTCAACAGTTAACGACTCTGGAAGCGGAGCCAATTTGCACCGGTAAAACGAGCTCCGGCACCGCAACGGTGAATCCTGACGTCACAGTGACGACGAGTGTCGAGTTCAGCCTCAACTTTAGCTCGGAAGTTCGCCGAATCGACGAATTCGTGTATGGTACACCGGTGTGGGCATCGATAACAAGTTTTTTCTTTGGAGTTCCTCTGTAGAGCCTCTCTTTGTTCGTTCGTTACGTGAGAGAAGAACAAACAGCTCCGGAGTCTTTGACGATGTTTAGTGAGCGGAGCTGTTGTTCGACGTGGCCGACTTAAAATCATAGGATATTAAAAAAGAAACAACAGCACTCAAGAAAACAGCAGCGAAGAAGTCGCAATGAGGAAAACACGCGAGTTAGAGACAAAACGGTTCGCGCGAACGCTCCGTTTCACTGACTTCGCCAGTGACGGTAGTTGCGGTAGTAACTGTGGAGCGTCGAAGAGCATCGGAACAATTCCGACAAACACGTAGCGCCGCACAAACAAGAAAGAAAAAACATCGCACACAAGATCGCAGAGCCAAGATCGCAGAGCCAAGATCTCACCAAACCACCGTTTGTTCGACCGTTGCGTCGGTCCGATCGGTGCTGGAATTTCACGTCGACGACGACGACGACGACAGCAGCACCAACGAAGCAACGATCGAGTCGATTTGGTTGACCGTGTTGGCGGCCGGCGAATTCCTCGATTTAATCCGCGCGAGCGATGCTTTTCTGTTTTGGGCAGAAATCCCTGACTGACTGAGTGAAAGTGGATTCGGGCGGCAGCGCGCCGCACAGCTGAGGAGCGTTCCCGCCAAATTCAGTCAGTCGGTCGGTCGGTCTGTCTGTCGTTGTTGTTCCACTTATTCGATAAAGTAGTCGTAGGTGTGCCGCGATGTCCTTCTTGATCGCCTATCACCGTTATTCGCTTTTCATCGAGATAACAAGCGTTGCGTGTCTCGATTCGGACTGAAGACTTCCGTTCCGATGATCAGTGTACCCCGATTCGGATGCGGCTATGGGTTTTCGCTCCGCTGAACGGACCTCCATGATAAGGGGAAGTAGATACGCGATGCCCGCCGAAGAAAAAAACTTCAAAATTCAAAATTCCGAACGCGTGTTCAAGCATCACAAGACGGCGATGAGAATTTCTCAAACTTCGAATGGCGACTCCGAAATTCGGAACGATGACTCGAATCTGCTGCGACACGACGGCTGAATACTCGACGTCTGAAACGCAATCCGAGGAAGAATCTACGCCAAAAGCTTCCTGGAAAACCCGTAGCCGAGGAAGAAGAGACCCGAGGAGAAAAAGACCGCGAGACATACATACATAAAAGTGGCGAAACAGCACTTCTGTAAACAGTTGCTAGTTCTAGAAGTTTCTTGATTAGGGCTCATAGAGGGCAGTAAATGTTGAATACGGCAGTCGGCCGTTCTGCACCAACAAAGCCCAGCTCGTTTCAGCCACCTTCCTGCAGATGGTTGGCAAGAATCAGAAAGGGAGGGGGTACCGAGGGGAGGGGGGCGGAAGGGGCGATGACTCTGTTTCGCCCGCCCGTCCGTCCGGCCGTCCATTCGCCCGCCAGGGTGCATTAGCGTGCCGTGATCCATAGTTCTATGGCAGCACTTACACGACCGGGATCCTCGTAGTACAACAAGACATATATGTCAGAAGCAGGCGACTCTTGCTCATGAATGGCAACACTTTCAAAAGTGTGACGGGGCGGATATTTTGAACTTGTTTCTTGAACTTCGGAAGCCACTGGAAGACTGAAGTCGCTGCTCCGACGAGGCTGAATATGATCAAATCGGGATTGAAGAGTTCGACTCAGGGAAACCATGGGGGATCGTTATGAAACAGAAACTAAATAGATCGGGGTTAAGGTTCCGAGCTTTCATCCACAATTGAGGAGTATTTTGAGCTCGAGAAGGAGCTCTCAAGGGCTCCCAACTTGAAGAGATTCCAACTCAACTCGATTCAGATTCAGAGTGCGCCCAGTGAGTCAAGCAGTCAAAGGTGACGGTCAGTTTACGTTTGCGGTTTGATGAACGCCGACATTCCGAGGAACTGGACGATCAATTGTCATGGGAACCGACCCCGTTTTCATTCCCGAAACGGCAGATTGTCGAATTTCTTTGGTCGAGTTTCACTGTTTGTGCGCTGCGAGGGTATTCGTGTTGATCAGCGACAAAGTTTTCCTATCGTCAGCCGTTCCATCTTCTCACCTAAGGCGGCGCCGGCGCGGCGTTTGCAAATTCGTCCTCGCTTTCGATGTCAACCTCCAGATTATGGGACGACAGAAAGAGAGAAAAGATGCGAAACAAACAGACAGACGTACGGACAGACTGACTGATCAGTCGCTAGATGGTCTGGCTGGCCACCGATGGAAAAATGGAAACAAGTGAAGATTTCGTCAAAAGTGTGGAAGCACAGCGGTAACGGGAAACCCAAGCAATTCGTTGTGACAGTTTCACTCATTTCGCTCGGAGAAAGTTGAGATTTTTCTGTGTAAGTCGCGCTTGCTCTCTGGCTCGCACCTAAACGGAATCCTCCGCTCGTTGACTCGACGGCTAACTCAATAACACTTGAGGCAAACGCTTTGATTGCGTCTCTGCCGTAGAGGAGCAAGAGGGTCTGGTCGCCTCAACACAGCCAGGCGCTCTCGTTACGTTGCGAGTATCGATACTGCGGTTAGAGACGATCCATTCAACAGAACGAGATCTTCCAACGTTCTCGACAATGAGTTCATTGCAGTTCAGTTTGAAAAGAACGATTCAATCCCTTACAAGACTCCTGACGGTCCTGAGTAAATATTTGAGCGATCCGTCGTCCTGGGAGAACATGTCAGGAGCCAACGGGTTTTCTCGAAAAAAGACGAATATTTCTGTTTACGTGGGATTCGGGTCTCTCAGCCCAAATGGCTTCGTGCGCGGACGCTCGGTGAGAATGCAAACACGCGATGAAGCGATGAAAAATATTGCAAAACTTTCGGGGAAGACGATTGCTCGAAATGTAAGCTCCTTCGAGCGGAGCTAGGAAATAGGTTCGATCAAAACTCTTTCGAGTTCTGCGCTGCACTCTTCACCTAAGTTGCTCCATTCGTGTCGGTGGCTTTCTACTTCGGCTATTCAGAGAAATTCCAAAAGCAACACTGAAAGGCGGAAAAGTCGCAATGGAAATATGAAGCGGATTCGTTTCTTGACCTGAAATCGGAATCCCCTTCCAAGAAGAATCCACAATCGCATGCTCTTGGCAGCATTTTTGAAGTCGGGAGCTTAAATATGTATTCTTAATCTCGGTTAAGGGATTCGATATCGTGTATTGGAATCTCGGAAGTTGGTTCGATGTATTTTTCGTGGGCTGGTCGTTATCTGATCGGCGCGCTCTGTTTGCAAAGTCATCGTGTGTTCGTGCTCGCGAACATTGGATCAAAGTATCCATAAAAATGAAGATGCGTTCGTGTGCCCGAATGTTGCATCATCAGGTCGGGGGTGTCGATGGAAATTCCATTCCTCCGGTTGAAGTGAGCGGTAGATATGGCGCTGCTTCCTCGTTGTCCCGGATTCTCCCCACTGGGTGCGCTATCTGTCCCTTCCTTCGTCCATGCGGTCCCTCTCTCGAGTCGGTCGGTCCCTTTCCACGGCCCTCTCTCGCACTCCAACGTGAAGCACTGCTCCATCGGAGAGATCACCAGCACCACTGTTCCAAGCTCCTACACAATATCAACAACATATCAACGTAGCTGAAGCCGCCGCCGCCGCCACCACCGCTAGAAGCAGGAATTCCCAAATGATGAAAAGGCGATAGAAATCAATTCTTGTGCAAGCCTTCGCGATGAACCCAGTGCGCGATTAGAGGCCGCCAGTTGCCAAAGAAAACCCTCCTCGATTCGAGAACGAAAGCGTAAGTTCGAACGATGTCTCTGATTGTTGTTGTTGATGTTTGCTTCCTCTCAAGGCGCTCGATATGAGAAATTTCGGGAGAAGTTTCTTCTGCAATCGATGTTGGGGCCGTGCAGTGTGAAATTTGTGGCGAAAAACGGCTCCCGAAAGTGAAGTTCCCAGCGAGTGTCGGGCTCCACGGTTTTCCCGAGCATGGATCGTTCGAATCGCTCTTGACTGTTCGAGTTCTGATAAAATTGTCACAAGTCGGCAGGGAACGCCGTGTGGCCACAGAGCGCGCGAAAGTCTAGCGAGCTAGCGAGCGAGCATAATAAACTCGAGCGATTCGTGCTCGAAGTGTGTGGAGAAATCTACCGAAAACGTTCATTTTTATTCGCGACCGGCCAATAAATTCAGCGACAATTTCAAAAAGTGGGCATGATGTCACGTCAAAATATAGTTATCGCTTCCGACCCGTTCGGCCACTGCGGACTCGCTTTCTCTTTTGTCAGCGGACAGCTAGCTAGCTAGTGGATGGTTGTCGGTGGCTGCTTGCTTAGGTAGTTGGATGGCTACTTGCTTGAATAGTTTGTCGGTGGTTCGCTAGATTGACCGGTCGGTCGGTCGCTCACTTGAACGGTTGCTTGGCTGGTTCCTCGTTGCTGGGTGCCTACCAGACCAAGCGACATATGACGAGAGATTGATATATGAAATAAGATCGGTGGCCAGCGATGGAAAAATGTCCTCAAAATCATCGAAGCCATCGCAGCCCTTGAGCTTACCTTTACGGTGACCACGTCGAACGGTCACGACGATACCGCTGCAGTCTCGTGATATCGCCTCGTGCAGGACCTCCGTCGCGCTATTGCATAATGAGCGAGAAAACGTCCAGCTTCGTTTCTTGTTTTATTCGTTCGACATTCTGTTTTCTGTTTTCAAAATGCGTGGCGGGAAAGAGGAGTTCGTGGGATGCATGCGAGTATTAAAGCGCGTGCACGGGCTCGTCTCCCGACATAAACCGTCGCGTTTACCTGACTTTAGAGGCTTAGCTCAGAAACAACGAACAACCGAGCTGTCTTGGGGCGCAAAAGTTTGAAGGAGTGAAAATCGTAAAAACTTGAAGCGAGTTTGCCGAGCGATGGCGCTAGGAATTTCATATTCATCATCGTTACTATCTGAGGTTTCTTTCTCTCTTGCTCGGCCAGCTATCAGGTTGAGGGAGCCGGGGGAGAATTTCCGCGATTCGGCGGAGCCTGGAGCGGCGCGTGTGGGGAAGAATTCCACTTCATTTGGCTTTTGCACAGACTCCGTCCTCTGGCGTCGACATCTCGCGCTCCATAAAGCACCATAGTTTGCCCAACTCGGATCCCTCTTTTTTTTGTTCCCTTCCACCTCAAACCGGCGGCACGACAGCCACAGCGAGGGATGCTGTGTCTTGAAACTGTCGCACTACCCTCCCCCCCCCCCGCCCCCCAGGTTCTTTTTTCCCCCGTCCTTTCCGGGCCGTGAAAAAGGGTTTATGAACCGCAAGCTCCGGCTCGAAAACTCCGACAAAAATTCAAGTCCCGCGAGCAAAAATGAAGAACGCGTCGCGCTTCTCAAAGTTTCGCTTTCAACCGGAAAGACTTTAAACAATCACATGGACCTACTGAAGCAACGGGACCGAGCCAGAACCGTACGAGGGGGGACGTGCGAAGACGACGGA
Source organism: Neoseiulus cucumeris (assembly GCA_021527715.1). Classification (NCBI taxonomy): domain Eukaryota; kingdom Metazoa; phylum Arthropoda; class Arachnida; order Mesostigmata; family Phytoseiidae; genus Neoseiulus; species Neoseiulus cucumeris. The sequence goes on along the minus strand of JAJSRV010000004.1, from coordinate 1,127,755 downwards.
GTTGAGGTGATGGACGTGCTGTCTGCTGCTGGTCGGAGAAAGCTGGTTTGTCGAAGAATGGCGAAAAGATTGGCTCTCCTCCGAGGAAATTCAATTTAGGTTTCGTGGCTCCCGTCTCGAGTACCTTGGCGCGCGCTTCACTCTTCCTGTCCTTAGGCGTATTTTCAACTTTTGCTTCGTCTAAACGGGCTCTCGGTTTATTCCGTCCACGCTATTACCATAGGTGTTCGCGATGCAACTTGTCCGCTTGAGGCCACCTGGTTTCGCGGTTGACCATCCTTCGACCACTCTCGTTGTACTCCACCTCGACCGCATTATCGGCTCCCTCCGTCCCTCGCTCCGTCCCTGATTCAAATGCAAATGATAGCATCGCACAAACTTGCATCGCAATCGTTCGACGTAGCCCTACGCTGCATTCCAGCGGCGGCGGCGGATGAGTCGAGCAAACACCGACGTCGGTCGTCGTCCCACGGAGCGGGCTAATCGAATTTTCCGACGGGAAATCGGGTGAAATCTGAGGAATTAGGTGAAACTCGCTGGCCGCCGGCAAGGTGACATCCACCCACTCGCGTGGATATCGAGCACCCACTGGACAGGCACTTTTCCACTGCATCGCGGTCGAGAACGCACATCTGGAAGTCAAAACGGTTTTCAAATGTTCGGGACGTCGCGGCGGATTGAAAGTTCACAGATGTTCGAAGCCTCATTATGTCGACGCTGGGTGTTGTTCGAGCCTTCTTTTGTTGGAAAAGAATCACGGTAGCAGAACGCCCGTTCCGCGAGGCGTTAAGTATCAATTGACTGAACTGAAAGAAACGAGCTCTCAAAAAAAAAGAGAAAAAAAAAACCCTCGTCGCGGTCAATCTGAAATCGAGCCAAACGTAAGAGCTGAATGAGTGAGAGAGAGAGAGAGGGTTTCCTCATTTTTCCCCGATCGCTTCGAATTCAACTCACGGGATGCTACTCGCCGATCCGTGGAGTTTTCCAGAGCTGAATCGGCCTCATCTAAGATTCTGGAAAACTTCTGAGGGTTTGGAACTCTTCAACGATCTCGTTGCGTCACCGGATGAGCGGGAAAGCCGACTTGGAGAGGACGGGTCCGAATTCAAAGACGAACTGTTTCGCTTCGTGAGCGAAGTTCAAACGAACGATCACCGAGAGAAATGCTCGTCTCCCAATTACCGAAAATATCGACCCCGAGAACTTTCCAAACGGCATCGCGACGACAACGAGCTAGTCACACTCGACAATGAGAACACGGAAGAAGAGAGAAAAAAACTTCAACAGCGGCGGACAAGAAAGATCGCCGAGAGAAGAAGTCTTCGCGAATTTACTCCAGCGCAAAACAAATTACCTCGCAGCACACAAGACGACCGAGTTTATTGTTGATTGGCTGTCCCGCCGGCCGTGTCTCGGCACCTTGAAAAGAACCTTGTCGTTCAATTTCCGCTCTGTGTTCGAACTCTCAGAACACAACATCGAACCAACAACGTTGAATCAGCTCGATCGAATACATCCAGTGGCTAATTGCTCGATAAAGTGAATTAGTTCCAGGATCATTAGGAGACAAAGTTCACGGGCGACAGCCGATCGAAGTGAAAAGCTAATGAGTTCAAATGAGTGGACGGAAAAAAGAATTCCATCCCGACCCGGAACAGTCTTCTTTGGCGCCTTCACAGCTTGACGCTCGCGACACCGCATCGATTCGCGTTGCTTTTCCTGTTCTGACACTGACAAGGTGAAACAAAAGGCGTCGAAGAATGTCATCACTCGGCGGCTCCTCGCAAATTCAACAGTAGACTTTCGACGCTGCGGCAGTATCTGTCTGTTGTAGGAAGGCTGATGGCGGATGCGCGAAAGTCGAATCCGTGAATCAGTCCGTGAAATGGAAGGAACGTGTGTTGACGCCCAACGGTGCGGTCGTCGGAACGATCAGATGTTGTCGATGTGACCAGCGATCCTAATAAGACGCTCCCATGATGTTTGATTGTTGCTGTGACCGAGCAATATCCGCTCGTACGCCAGAAGACACGACCGTCTAAGCCTGCTGCAGTCACAAGTCACGACCGGTCCACCGTTCTGGACAAAGGAGTTTATTTACTACCGAAATCACTCCTAAATACTCAGAGCTCGAAGAGTTCAGAGCTTGAATGAGCAGCTCGCGTGATCGGACGGCACCTGTGACGAGCTTTTCCGTACGATTTCCTCTAGATTCTTCCGCAAAGCGATCCGGAAATCTCAGATTTCACGACCAGAAACTTCGAGTCTCTCGTTTAGAGCGGGCACGATTTGCGAACTCATGAATGATATGCTCGTTGTTCGATTTGGCATTTTTTCCGCTTTTCTCGATTCGACTCCAGCCGTGTTTCGCCAATCAAAATTATTGTTGTCCTTTCTCTCTCTCTCTCTCTCTCTCTCGGCGGAGCTCGGAATTCAGGCTCCTCGACGGAAAAGGGGAGCTCCGACTGAAAATCAATCGAAGTCCATCAACTTACTTTCCAAGAGAAAAAAATATTGAGCGTCGTCTGTGAAATACATCGCGTCTGCTGGTGCCCTTAGACTTCCAGACGGAATAGTCAATCGGTGGCTGTGCCCCGGTCCGGGAGTTTTGTGTTCGGCGACCGACCGACGCCGACGTCGAGGTTGTTGCTGTTACCGAAGTTGGTATCGGAGTCTCGAAGGAACGGCGCCCCATAGGAACAAAGTAGTGGAAAAAATTCCGAGCAACACTTCGCGGACCGCCATTCTTTTCCGCCGGCTATTTTTGTGGACGAATTTTTCAGCGCGGAAGCCTGTTTTTGGATTCCTGTGTTCGCGTCTTCAACGAACTCTCTGAGCTGTGGTGAAAGTGAAGTTCACATTTCCCCTCACCAAATAGAGTCAGGCGGAAGAGTCGTTTTGATCTCTTTCTGATTTAATGAGCTCTCTTGTCTCGCAGTCGGGATTCCGGACGAGATCTTCTGTAGATACCTGAAACAACGGATGATCCTATTCTTGAGAGATTCGTCTCTAGTGCGTGAATGCCGCCGCCATGTGACAGCGCGAACATCTGTGCAAACTTTATGAGACAGTCTGTGTCAACTCTCGAGAAAATTTCCACGACGTTAAGGCCAAGGCGGTGAGATCTAGATGACGTTCGGACCGAAGAGGAGCCCAAACATCGCTCAGTTTTCTGTCTTAGGGATTGTCTCACCAATCTTCCGGCCTTCTGGAAAAAGGAGTCGAGGACAAAGGAGTCCAAGATTTGTTCGCTGGAAGGATGGGAGGATCTCCAAAGTTCGGGAGAAGGAAGAGAAAACTCTGTAGCTGCCACCGCTCGAATTTAAGTCTCGAAGAGCAGAACTTGTCATCTGACCGTTGTGTACCTTGCGGATTAGGGCCCCACGTCGACTCAAAAAGGGATTTAGGGGAACAAGATACAGAGCCACGACAGCGCAGGGGGGCCCTACGAGTTCCGCAAAACACTTTTTCCGATCCGGACGGCTCTTAATTCCGATTGAATACACCGATCGCCTTCGGTCCAGACGGTTCCGTCAAAACTCTTCGGTTCAGATCGTTGTGTCGATATCCGTCGGCTCAGACGCTTGTTTCAAAATCCTCCCGGTGGGTTCATTTTTTTCATCAGACGAAAATTGGGTCGGATTCGGTTCGTTTGAAAGAATGTAGCGATTTCGAAATCACGGGAAACGAAATCCCCGACCGGGACGACCGACGGTTCTGCTCTCTGTAAATGAGTCGAACTGAGTATTTTGTGTCGTGGACGAACTTTCTTCCCTCATTGCCGACTTCACATCGACCGATCGGTGGAGCAAGTCTGAAATGGCGTTCGAGGGCATCGCTCATTTCATCATCATCATCATCATAATGTTCATAATTCAGCGGAAGCTCGATTAAAATTTCTGAGCATGCTCTGCGCAATCAACTAAGTGCCGGCTGTCGGCACTCCGTCCCAGACCGAAAATCATCGCTCTCTTCCATCAAAGTTCGTCGCTGACTGACCGAGCGAGTGACGTAAGCGCAAATGGTGCGATGTATCGAGGCCCGTAGATATAGCCATCGCGTACATCAGGAGAATGGAACACTTTGGTGGAACGCATTTGCTCCATCGGTACAACCCCTCCACTTGTGGACTTCGTGTTTAGCAATTTTTCAAATGTTTCCCAGCGCCGCCGCCGCCGCCGTCGTTTCCGAGAAGTTGGTAACGGCACGCGTTACCCGGCGTATTGGTCTGCTACCACCACCGCCGCCTAACCCGTTTCTTTTTTTTTTTTTTTTCTCACAACGTTTTCTCCTCCGTCTTCTTCTGGCGGGGAAAAGAGACGCGACCGCTGGAGCGAAATTGTGCGCCAATCATTCCGCGGACTAACGGGTTTCTCTCTTCGGCGGCGGCGGCAACAGACAAACTGACTGACCGGGAGAGACGAACTTAGTTTTACTCTCGGACGTTGCATCAAGCTCCAAATCTAATTACAAGCATTGCGTAAGCTTTCACCCCACAGATGTCAGTGATGATGTTGTAGTAGTGGAGAATGTAATCTCTTCGAGGCCCAGTTGTGTCAAGGAGGTTTTAGCGGCCGGAAGGGAGAGTAGTGGTTTCGGTTTGAGCTCCGAGAGGACGCGGCTCGGCGTTTATGACAAGTGGTGGAATGGTTTAATCAGAATGTTACGGCAATTTCATTCTGTTGGAGTTTGTCACGCTTCGATTTCATCCGTGCTGCAAAGTAGGACTAATGGTTTGGTTCCACACAACGAATCAGGAGGTCACTCACGAACTTGACCGCTCGCTATGCTCATCCCGTCCGTCGTCGGATCCGTATGCGATCGTTCGCTGTCGGCGAAACGGAGTGAACGAACGAACTAGAAACGAAGATAGTCTTCGATGTAGATAAGCACCCATTCATTCGGTTTCATGGCACGAAGACCGTGGGCTCATCGGTTCGTCGATGAAGAGTAAAAAGTGAAAATAAAAAAATCGTGTTCGAAGCGTCCCGGAATTCCGTCGACTCCCAATCGACAATTTCCGTTGCTGAAGATTGGAATTCCTCGAGAGGATCCTGCTTCCCGGAACTTTGCTTCAACTGAGGTTTTCAGAGAAAACGAAAACGTCTAAATCGATTCAGGTCAATGAGAATTATCGTCGAGTTGATTGTCTAAATCAGCGACATTCGATTGTCGTTTGCATCGAGGCGGAACTCTTTCGCCTACGCAGCGGATCTTATGGCGACGAGGCCGCACGTATCCGTTTCTTCCGTTTATGTACTTTGCGCGGTGTTCCTCGAGCTCGGTCCGTGCCTCTGAGAGGTGACTTTGGCATTAAATCAGCGCGTTTTGAGATAAAATCATCATCGAGTTCGGCTTCTGCATATGTGCGTGCACTCGTGCAAACGCGTAACTTTTATTTGCTTGTCCGGTTGACATCTACGTGGCCGCGTATTTATTTACGTCTGAATTGGGCCACCGCTGCAAGTTCAGAACTCTCCTCTCTCAAGTCTGGATGAAGTGTTTTTCGGTGGCGGCGATTGACCCTTGACGGTATCGACATCACGGCCACCAAATGATGGGGGTCGCGTGGGACGAAGTCGGAGTCGAAGACTCGACCGAACAACCGTTCCCGAATTTCTCGTGAATCAATGAGAACTAATTAAGCTGCCATTGATTTCCCCGACTGACAGGACCCCCGTGGGGTTTCTGCTCCGGGAGCACAGCGTGTTTTCCTGCACGGCATGCTTCGATCGTCGATGACGTGATTCGTACGTGTTTCGCACACACGTCGTGAAGGCAGCGGTGGTTTATCGGCGAACTTGTTGACCGTCTGTTCCGGAGGTGCGATGCAAGCGAGTCGACATTGCGTGTCGGCATGCAGCGATCGCCTCAATTTGCCTTCGACTCATCGGGCTTCGCTTTTTAAGAACTCGACGACACGAAGACGGTCCGAGCAATCGTTGAAAGAATCAACTCGAGAACTTTCTCTCCGCAACAAGGAACGCTCTGGAGAGTGGGCCCCAAATCACAACTTGTCGAAATGTTGAGCCGAAACTTCCGTCCCGCCGTGGTTCAGGATGGATCTCTCTCGAAGGAGTCGTAAACGACGGTGTCTAGAGTCACCGACCCACAAGAATGCAGTGAGTCAATCCGCTAGCCTCGGAGAAGTTGGTGGGGGACTGCGGCGACATCGAAGAGACGACGTAGTTAGGCCTTTTTTTCTGCCGGACAAAAAACTACCAGCGCAGACAAAATATTGGCCAATTTTTTTCTTCCGAAGTTCCGGCTTCGGTGGTTAGCCGCAGTCGCCCGATGATGGCTGGGCATGGCCTGACCGCATTGGTATCGGCACTCCACGACGGCCGTCAGGTCTGAACGTCCATTCAACACAAGAATGCTGTCAGTGGCTAGTCAGCCGACTGTCTCGCGGAAACGGAACTCCACGCAACGTGTAGACTGCGAATGTTGGATTTTCGATCGGTCGGTTAGTTAGTAGATTGTCGTTTCACGCGGCTTCCCAACCAGCGAGCTCGTCCGCTTCCTCCCGGCGCTCACGATTGACTCGTAGTCGCTCGGAGATTTCAGATTTCAGAATTTCCAACCGCCGCGGAGGAATTCTGGAAGTTCTCTTGGCTGCTCGTCGCTCGTGGAAACCTTTTGTCGAGGCCCTTCGGCTGAAAAACATGAACTTCGCTCAGTCAGCACCAAAGCCAAACCATCAGAAATAGGGGTCTGCGGTCGGTGTTTGGATGTTTTCGCTCAAGGGATCGCCCTTCCGATACTTCGGAAGCAATGTCGGCAATTTTCGAAAAGTGCACTTCCCCGCGCTCATCCGTCGTAAGCGATACCGTTGTTTTCGACACTTAACACCAGTGTGAATCGCCTTTTCGGTGGCGCAACTCCGATGCTGATAACGCTCTTCGAATTTCGTTCTTCATCGATTGTGGAGGGGCTTCCGACGATCACTCAAAACAATATTTTTATTTTTTTGTTCTGAGATCCACTCGATTCGGAATTTCTGTTCGAAGAGGCTCGTGGCAGCCAGCTAGCTAGGATCGGTCTCTTGTCACGGAGGCGTGCACTTTGCGATTCGCTATTCATTGGACTAATTTTGCGGCGCCGACGCCATAATAAAACAGCCATTGCTCGGGCTATTGGATGATGCTGGACTGAGCAATGGTTAGACTCCAGTGGGGATCGAGTGGCCGGCTCCCGGGGTCAGGGTTAGAAGCCGGGCCCGGGCAGCGATCTGAGGTCCGTGTCACGGTATCCGCATTCCACGTAGTGTGTCCGCGGCGTGTCCACAGAGGCCATCGAGGCGGCCTGAGGCAGGTCGCGCAGAGCGGCGATGTATGTAGTAAAGCCCGCCGATCGTCACGATCCCTGCGGACCAGACTGTTATGGAGTGGTAGCTGACTATGAATTGGAAGCTGATCCATTCGCTCTGTTTCAACTCTCTATTGGTCGCTCTCTTCCTAGAGTTTCGTTCGTGAAATCCAAGCTTCGTTTGACAGAAACACTGTGTCGCCGCCGCCGAGAGAGCGAAGCGAGTTGAAATCACCGTCAGACATGACGATGACGGTCCCACGAATAGGCGATGTGAGAGTTGACAGTGAAAGTAACGATCCGCATGAGATCCAACCAACAAATCCAGTTCACGCCCGCCATATCCGATGAGTGTCCAGTTGGCAGTTCAGCTCTGACAGCTGCTGGCAATGGATCGTTCGAGCTTTGTCACTGATCGATATTTACACTTGGGAAGACTGACCCGATCACGGTCCCCTGTCTCACGTAGTTAGAATAATCCTAAAAATTGAAGTGGGGGTTGCATACAACAATTTGGTCGCCTCCCGCGTCCGTCTCGACAGATTCCATCCAGCGGTGGAGAACCTTTTAACTTCTCGACCGAACAAAGCATCCACGGAGACCGATCGAATTTCAGCGATTCGGATTTAGCGGTCGGCCGATCAATTGTTGGCTTTGCATCATCGAATTCATTGTTGTTTTGCGGAAACTTAGCCATGGACGATGAAAAAAACAGTTCAACAGAAGTAGCTCTCCCGATTTTTCCCTTTTCCGGAGGTGAACTCTGGAAACAATGGAGACTTGGAGCTAGGAAGGAATGTTTCCAAGTTATATTCCATGTTGGATTGTCAGAGATCCATTTATATAGGTCGATAGATCAATCAATCAATCAATCAATTAGTCAGTCGGCAAGGCCGTACTCAGGAACTCCGACCACGGAGGCTCTTTTCGAGCAGTGGAACCGAGAGGGAATCCAAGCGGCGCCGAAAGACTCAGTCGGAGAATTCCGTTTGACTTTACTGCGATGTAGAGGAGCTGTAAAATGGTTAGCAATCCTGAAACAACTGCGCTGTGTGGTCCTGGCGCAATAAAAACTCGAGCGAGTCCGAGTCATTGGAAGTGCATTGTTCGGAACGATTTCCGCGACAATCGGGAGGAAAAGAACAAAAAGAGATTATTAAAAAGCTTTCCAGTCTCTGGCGACGTCGACTGACCCGGACTCGTAGTTTGATCGCTTGACTGCTCGACTCAGAATCGTACTAATTCAAAGTTTTCTCTTGCAGAAACTGCACTTGTTGGCAGGATGTTGAGACGTGCTGCAAAACGTGGCAGAACGTAGCTGGTTGGGGGTAAGTTTGGAACCACTTTGCATTATTATTATGTAAATATCCGCAGTACTTCGAGCTCAGAGGAACATGAGCTCCACGTTAAAGCGATGTCGGATCGAACGAGACCGCCGCCGTCGTCGTAACAACCAGAGCGTTGTGAAAACCATCGAACATGCGGCGCCCCTTTTCCCGCCGACCTAATAGGAGGAACAAATGTTTCTTCTGTGATAACGTCATCTGCAGTCGATACAGAGTGGACGCCACATCGAGGATTCTTTGAAGCTCTTCTTTTGAAGCGAGGTCGAGCACCGTTCCAAACAAGTAATGCATTTCACTCGAGGCGGCTAAGTAACACCGCGCGGCCGAGTGCATCAGAAAGCAGGAGGACGAACTGAATTGGGAACGAAGGGAGCCTCAGCCAAAAACAGAAAGTCAGTTGGAGCTACGCAGTGATGTCAAAAAGCTTCTGAAAATCACAAAGCGAATCCAGAGCTAAGAAGTATCGACCTTGAGGCGAAAGAGGAGACGGACTTTTGAGATGCGCGTGGAAGCGTCTTCGAGGATTAAAAGAGAAAAAGAGGATTCGAGAAACGGCTGCAGTCCCGTTGACAAAATCTCGAGAAACCTACTTTGAAGAAGGAACAAGCGGAAAGTGAGGACACCTCTGGGAAAATCTGCTTGCTTTGAACTTTTCTCACTCACGGTGGTGGTGAGCGCGTCCCATCTCGGTATCCTTGTTTGCCGTTCTCTACTCGCGTGCTAGGAGGAGGGATGACGGTGGAAGAAGTCGAAGGAAGGATAGAACAGGAAATCGGAGGAGCGAATCTGGAATCGGTGGAACAGAGGGGAATCAGAATCCTGATCAAAACGCACGGAGGGTGTTCTGGGGTTTCGGATTTGGGTCCGGTAGAAAAGAGGGAAAAACGAAGGAATGGATGTAATGAACCCCTGAATCAGCAGGCAACGAACGCAAATACTAGGATGCAGTACCATTATGAGAGGATTCCACCGATGAAGTCGGCTTAAAAACTCTTGCTTTGAGTGCTGATGATGACGGAACCGGCGGCAATTGCGATAGCGGATCCCTCGGATGCGTTCCGCGAGAGGGTTTTATCCATGAACGCTGGACCAGAGGGAATGAATGCGGAAAAACTAAATTTCAACTTTTGAGCCCGCATTGTGGATGATAGCAGCTCTGAGGGATTCAAACGCGAGTTTTTATTTTTAGCTGACTTTGCGGCCGACCATCCACGAGTGTTATTCTTGAGCGTTATCGCATTACTTTTACCGAACCGAACCCCGCTCAAAACAAAGGAAGAGAGCATGAGTTCCTATTCTTCCATCCTGAAGATGCAGACGCCGAGGTCTCAGTGCTGGAACACCTGCTTCTCTCCAGTGGCCCGCACGTCGATATCTTCGATACTTTTTGTCTTCGGAGCTTATCATGGGAAAAAAATACCGAAGTTCCTTGCTACGAAACCATCGGTGGTTCCTCACTCTCACGATCGTCTTCTCGAATTGAGTTTCCTTCGGTTGGAAACAGACGCGGGAACAAAATCTTTCTGATCACCAAAGTGCACAAAATATAGGATGTGCTCGTTTCCAGCGCTGGAACAGAACTCACGCTGCATACAGGACGCATTTTTTGATTTGTTTTTGCTGCTTGCCGACCCATCGGAAGGTTCGCGTTCTGTGCTGCAGCGGCGCTACCTCTGTTCCCCGCGGTTATCCTTTATTCCGTTTCCTTCGCCCGTGCCGCTGGGGTTCAGAGGTCGTAAACTGGTAAACCGTTCACGCGTCCCGAAACGATGAGACGGCGAGTTGGCCATCGGCGAACAGAAAATACCGCGCTCCATCTTGTTTCGCATGTTCTGCATAAATGCATTATTCGCTGAGGTCGCGTTTTGCAGCTGCGGTTCTTGCTAAGCCCCTTTGGTTTTGGTTGTTGCCGTCACCGTTCCCGCCAACATCGAGCTTTTTGCCGCTACACTCCGCCTATTTCCGATCGAGCCTTTCAGGTTTTGGTAGTCATCATCGAGAGTTTATATACATTTCTCTTTTCCGTTCACTCGTGGCAAACGCCAAAAGCTCGACTGAAGGTTCACTATTCCGGGAGGATATCCGGGTCCGTTCGCGTCCAGATATTGGATCTTTTAAGCTCGCTCGGTTGCTTTGGAGCGTCAGCGAGGCTATTTCCCTGAGAATCAGCGTACGCTTCACCCAAACACATCTAGCTAGGGCTTTTCAGAGATTGCCAACGACTCGAATAATTCAATTTCTCACGTGCAACAAGTTTCTGCGTTCGAGAGTCGGAGCGGTTTCTAGAGGCTCCCTAGCACCGCGTTCAGTTTTGAAAAACGAGCGCCGGTCAGGTCCTTCCACCGAAGGCAACGCGTTTTCATCGAGGCGTCATGAGGTTCATGAGGCGTGGGTTTCCCTCGTTCTGGAGAACGTGAAATGTTGAGAGTCATCGCTGGCACAGGAAGACTTCAATAAAGGGGACCCAATAAAGAGCCAGAATCCTGCTGCTTGACGAAATCAATCGACAGAGTTTCTGGAAACGCCGCAGTGTTCACTGTTGTCCAAAACCCTTCCTCAAACTTCAGCACCCAGAAAGAGGCATGGAGTCCAGTGTTCAGCCAGTAAACAACAAGACAGAAGCGATTCGAAGAGGAAGTAAGTGCAGACTTGATTGCGGACTGCAATAACCCTGGGCACTAGCCTTGTCGTGTGCCCGGCCAGTGACAGTCGAAGCAAGCAAACAGTCGGATGCGACTTTGAGAACGGACTGATTGCTCGGTCGAAGCCCGCCCATTCGCCAGCAACTCGTCTTCCTGTCTTTTTGCTCAGCAGTCGAGTCGGCAACGCCTCGCAAATCTAGCGGCGATAGATAACCGCTCTTCGACGATACTCGACGCGACAAAGAGATCTCGGGAATTCGATTCGATCTTCGCAAGCTCCGCCCGTCCTCCACTCCTCTCATGGTGATTGAGTGGAGGAATCAGCTGAAATTTTGAATTGGCAGAAGAGGAGTCAGAAGAAAGTCTTTCGCACTAATCGAGAACTATGCCGGCCTCTTCAAAAACTCTTTGGTGCGCAGCTTGTTGCGAATTTCGACCGAAGTCTTCTAGGTCCTTTCCGCAATCCAGCTGAGCGTCTTCGTTTCGACGATACATCGGATGAGTGCTAACAAGGAAACCCGACTCAGGACACGCAGCAAGTCCTAATTGAGAAGTCATGACGTCCTTGTCAACCCAGAATCACCTTGACGATCGTCTTGAAAACTATGTACACAGCGTGCATACTTCGACTTAGCAGAACAGGAGGCTTGTGGCTACCTTCACTGACGGCTAATTCGCTCCGTTGGGCTCAGTGGAAACGAAGGCCCTCGTTGCACGCTTGTGAAAACCTGAATGAGGATCAAGAGCCTAATCAGGTACCTGTTGAGGATGAGGATTTCGTTGTGCACGTTCTCAGCATCCTCCTGGCCGGTTCTGGCAATCTTGGTTCATTATTCGCTCGTACTTATTTACTGAAGCAATCTCACACGAAATTCTGTGCCCATGTGTGGCTGATCGATTGGATCGTGACCGACCGCGGTCAAAGGAGCCAGACGTGGTCGCTTCGCTCGGAATCCCATCCTTAGAGAAGTTAACGGCGACTCTCATCATCATCATCATCGGGAAATGATGTCCAAGTTACGTTCGACGTGTTCGAGGGAAGCGAGCCGAGCGCAGAGGATGCGCTCTCTGATTTTATTGCTCATCGTGGGGAACAAGCGGAGTTTTCTAACGCCTTCGTGCTTTTCTCGCTTTCAGGAAGCCTTAAGTGTTGCACTTAAGGAGAGCGATCATGTCGTACAAGATCACTGTTCCCCTGGAAATGCCTCCCGTGCCCAACCAGAAGTCAAGAAACGCTTCCGGTTTCGGCCGGATATTCGAGGCAGCTACAGATGCTTCCACCTGCGGATGTCGTTGCAGAACATCGAAATTTCGTCAACGGCTGACCACAACCACCATCCTGTTCTGCCTCGTCATGCTCGTCTTTCTATTCATGGTTCAGGCCAAAATCAGGTTAGTTCCGATGAGAGAATTTACCGAAAGCAAAGCCATCGGATCCGGAGTTGTCGGCGACAAACGAACACTCCGGTCACCGAGGGGAGGAAGGTCTCCGCTCCATAAATCTGATCTCGGATAGGGTCTCTGCGATCGCATAAAAAACTTGTGTCGGCCATCACGGAAAGCTTCGGTTTCGGTCACCGACGAGACGTGGATCCAGTTCCGGTGACTGTTTTTTGGCTCGTTGGGGGAAAAACTCCAGTTTCGGAGATTGGATTGAAGGCAGAGATGGCAACGGAGAAACATCGATCCTTTTGTTGCTCACCGTGCGCTGCATCGGCTCGGTACTAGTTGGCTTAGACAACGCTTTTCATATGTAATATCTTGCCGTCTGTTTGTCATGGAGAATTACGTGGCCAAATCCTGTCATAAACGTTGGCTTGCATCGCAACTCGTTGTTGTGCGTCTGAATACGTTCCCGCGTGGGAGAAGAAAACTCCTGCAAGTGAAAGATCCGCCGGCGCCGTTCGTCGTGAAAGCATCCGATCGACAGCTCGAACTTTGCTTCTGGCTCTGTCTCTGCGCAGAGCTTCGGACTCATTGTGCAGTAAACGATCCGCGACCGAGCTATCCAATCAATTCTCACAAATTGAGCGGCACTCTCGAAAATTCGGCGATTTCAACGAACTTCCCTCTCGGCCGAGCGGCCTTCGACCGACGACGTGGATCGATAGCTTTAGAATTAAAGCTTGCGACGGCTGCTCGACTGATTCGATGCTTATTCAAACACATCGGGGCACCTTCGTGATGTATGGGTCGAATGAGTTTTCCGAAGACTCTCGGGATTCCAAAGGCGAAACACGAGCTGATATCAAATCCGAAAAACGAAATGGAGTACTCTTTCTTCCTCTCCCCGTGCACCCCTCATTTAGTTTGAACTTTGAACGGCTCTGAAAGCTGGAACTATCAACTTTTGAGTGTCGAACCAGCTGTTGTAACGAGAGATAGGCCGGCGAGCACGAATCAGAACAGCTTTTCCACTGCTGCTGATGCCTCCTAATCGCTGCCTGCAAACGAGAGAGCACATACCTACCTACCCACCTCGCCAACTCGGTTCACTCACTCAGACCTGGCAGGACCGAGCGACGGCTCGCCCCGTGTGTGTGTGTGTGTGCTTGCCTACAGAGGCTACGAGCGGAACTTCTCGAGGAGCTCGAACCGAATAGGAGGCTATTTGTTCTCTCGTCAATTCGCCCACGAAACTATCCGCGACTCTCAGAGGATCAGCAAGTGAAAAATACAGCTTCCTTCGAGCTTTCGTTGCCCGTTGACAGGGGGTCTACGTAAACGACTTCGAAACACAATAAATAACCACCAGAAACTCGGGAAAGCCCATTGCAGCACTCTGCAAACTTGCAAGGGCCCTCGAGGGGTGGCTTGTTAGCGTCGACGACGACTTTAGTCACTCAGCGATTTAAGAGTTTGAGCCGATTATCCAAAGCAGTGCAGCGAGCTCCTGCAACTCGCTGGCCCAATCGATCCGCGGAGACCGTTCGGTGACTCGAGTCTTCATTAAGCGACCGATGAATCTCTGACTCGGCAGTTTTGCACAGAGGCCGGATCTCGTAATGACAAACTCCGTCCGCGCTGCGTTTCCTCTTTTTACAAGAATGTCTGCAATTCGAGAGAATACGATCCATGGATGGATGTATCTGAGGGAATGTGTTTTCAGTCCCAACGGAAGCTTGCCGATGATATCACCAATGGCCTATCGCTTCTCGGCCGATACGAACCAACTGTATCCGGACCCCACGGGATCTGCTCAGGAGTCTCCCAGATCGGCAGGACGGAGACTCGCGGGGAGTCCAACTGCAAAGAGAAAGAAGAAGGATGAGCCTACGCTGACCACATCGAAGAAACCCAAGTTGAAAAGCCCCAAGGTAGGTCGAGCGGGCCCTGATCGGATCGGGTTTCCGTGAAAGGAACAAGAGCTGCCCCGAGGATAATTATGAGCGCTCCTGAGGGTAGAATGTTCTAGATTCGTCTTCTTTTGTTCTCAGATAACGCCAGAAATGAAGGAGACCTTCAAGAAGCTTCAACTCATCATCGACAATCGACAAGCCATAGACGATATTCCGGACAAAACGGGTCTCAAGCGTTGGATCAAGAGGACGACGAGCAATCCAACTGTGATGGATCTGAACAACGTCGAGTTCGATGGGTGAGTGATACGCTCCGAAGGATTCCGAGTTTGGGAACGCACATTCGAGTCCTGCTACTCGCCGCTCGAATGTGGAATTCTCGAATCGGAAGAGTATCAGTCCGCGTGAGCGAACAAATCAATGGTCGGCATAGAACCTCGTTATCATCTTACGTTAGTCCGCCGATAGTGAGAGGATTTTGTCACAAAGAAGTCGGCAACTGACGATAACGGTCGCCGCGGCTGCGAACTAGGACGCAGGCAGCGGCGGCGGCGGGGAGAAATCTTGCGGACGACCGCAAGGATTCAGTGGAGCGTTATGAAGCTCTTGGGATGGCGCCGAGAATAAAGGGAGCTGACGGTTCGTAAGACGTACATTGGCACTACCGTCACGTATACCTGTCGGCGGCTCAGAGAAAGAGAGAAAAGGCGTCTCGGGTCCGTGAAGAAGGGACGGCCGACATTCAAGGCTTATAGAGGACCTCGAACAGGCCATGGCCGGAAGAGTCGGGGTTTTGGTCTCGCGCGACAGCGCTCCTGCAATACTGAACTTGAGAACAAATTCAGTTCTCGTCCTCGGCCTCTCCGTTCGGGGTGAGCTCCGTTTCCAGTTGCATTCAAGTGTCTCGGTCGCTCCTTTCATGTTGACACAGGCGACTTTCGAGAGTGAAAGAACGAGGCCAGACGAAAAAGCTTACGATCAATGCTGCTCCACCCGCGCGAAGTGGAATCCTTCGGCGGGAATTCCCTCGGTTGTCTTCGGGATGCTTCCCATTGTAGTTTTCGTATAGTGATGAGAATCCGCTCCGGAGTGAGATCTGAGTGGGTCGCTAGACAAGCCGAGCAGACGATCTATGGAATCCACGGAACGTTTTCCAGGAATGTTGCTCGTTCGTATATTTGTCCGCTCTCCTCTTCGGAGCGGAGACAAAAGAAACCGAAGACATACGCGCAACAACAATTTGGTTTGACCTCGGTCTTGATGTACGAGGCTCGGGGATCGCAGCGGATGCAATTCGAAACAACGGAATGCATGACACCGAGGCTCGGATTGCGTTCGGTTTATTTCCGGCACACGACGTGCGTTTCCTCCGATCCCTGACTCCTGACACTCCGGAGACTAGTTCGGATCATGTTCCCAGATCAGAGCCCGCGGTAGATCACGACGGGTGAGAATTTCCGAGATTCGTAGCCGGGACACATTCTCGATCCTATACGTGACTGTCGAATTTGCACCGAAAATCTCCGTGATTGGTCTGACAGATGTTTTCTCTTCCAGGAATCTGACTACATTCGAGCGCTTCCATGCGGCCATCTCTCAGGACGAGCTCTACGCGAAAGACTCAACGCTGGTCGATGATCTTGTTCAAGACATGGCAAGACTTGAGATAGTTCGCGTCGTTCAGAAAGAGGGCGGAACGCAACTCAAACTAATAATTGACTACGATAATGGCGGGCAGGCACTCTTCAAGCCTATGAGGTGAGTGGATTTGATGAAACTTGTCCCCTTTGCTCATCTTCATCTTTCTGCGAAACGCCATTTTGTTTAACGCCTCAAGGAATCCTCTAGCGAGTGTGCTAGTTATGCCGTAACGTTCGCTAATTAGCTTAACAGTTTTGTTTCTCTGCACAAACTCAACTGAGCCCCCATTCTTAAACGTAGAACTTTCGTCTTGAACAAGTGGCTTCTGAAAGATGATGATTTTACCTCTCCATGATGCCGTTTTGTGCGAGACTGTAATTCCGAGGGACAAGCTCCATTAGAACGCATATCAGCAATTTCGAGTGAGGGAAGCACTTCAATTGTTTATTTCTCTTTCTAGGTTCCCACGAGACAAAGAAACAGAACCGAATCACTTTTACTTTGTCGACTACGAAAGGCATAACGCAGAAATCGCCACCTACCATCTCGACAGGTGAGAAACCTCATCAGTATTCCGAACGAGCTTCCCGTTCGCTTACAAAGCCTCGATGTTTGTGGAAGTCTGTTTCGGTTTGTTGATCTCTCGAATCACCGATATAGGAGATTGACGCCTCCGAGAAATGCAAATCGGACGGTCTTTGAGCACGGTCCCGTGCAACGTGCAAAAGAAACCCATGAGGCAAAGAATGGAGCGGGACACACAATAGAGGGGAAAACTGAAACGAAGCCTACTAAGTAATCAAGTCCTATCTACAATAAGAGCGTGCTGTTTATACACCATGTTTCATTATTATGGCTTGCCTTTCTAGCGAGCATTAATGCATACCAGACAAACGCAGATACTCAATGGCGTTTTCTCTCCCCAACTGTTCGTTACTCGCGTCCATGGCTTGTTGTCACAGGGATAATGAATTGCATATTTACGCAAAAATATCACATCGAAATCATTCCATGAGTGTACCGTTCGGCGATCGCTGGATCGAGTGGATTCGCTTCAGTGGCACGCGAGTCGATCGGCAAAACGAAATAATCAACGGCGAGCTAAAGCTTTGGAGCTCTGTGGAAGGTCGAGACAAGAAACGAAGAATTTGATCGGGGCGGTATCAACAAAAGCCTCCCAGGACGCTTTTCTGCATACTCACAAGTCCGGACCTATTATGTTCTTTTCGATCAACTACGCTGAGCAGGTGGCGTCTCCAATTCGTCAGCGCTGTTTCATCGCCAATATCGAGTACAAGAGATACTTATTGATGTTTACAAAGTGTCAGGGAGGCTCTGGTGACACCGAGGAATACTGTCGACGCCCTAATGACTTCGTCAGACGGATAAGATATTCGCAAGCCGCGTCTCGATGTAGTATGTTATTGGTGCTTTGAACAACGGTTCCAGTGGGGACCAGAGTATTCGT
Source organism: Neoseiulus cucumeris (assembly GCA_021527715.1). NCBI lineage: Eukaryota > Metazoa > Arthropoda > Arachnida > Mesostigmata > Phytoseiidae > Neoseiulus > Neoseiulus cucumeris. The sequence goes on along the minus strand of JAJSRV010000004.1, from coordinate 1,110,051 downwards.
GCCCTGATCCTGGCGGAGTGAAAGCTATTCCAGGCTCCTGTCGGACCCTCAACAAAACTCCTAGAACAGGCCTCCGACGAGGTTGGCAGTTATGTCGGAACATAGAGCACTATTGCTTTAATATGGCAACAGCCGACGGCGGCTCCGGAAAAATGAATGTGTTCTCTAATACAATATCATGTATTTATGGGTGCCTTGCGTTAACATATTCATCTGTTTGGGTACGTGTTTCTCCGCAACCATCCTTCCGCGAATCACGATACCCCGGATATTTAGGCGCGGTGAAGGGAGCGGGGAGGAGCTCGGCACAAGTCCCTTACAACTTTGAAACGCATGGTCAACATGGTGATATGATTGGGAATGTTAACAGTGATGTTTTCATCTTGCAGAATATTGGGATTTCGGCGGGCGCCACCAGTCGCCGGCCGGACGCTAAATATGACGTCAGAGATTTACGCATTAGCGGATCAGAACTTGGCAAAGACGTTTTTCGTTTCTCCTGGTAAGCATCAAGCATAAGGCTTCCTGTTCTCGATAGGTATGCTTTCTGTTCTCGATAATTTCTTGCCCATCGTATAGAGATGATTCCGCGCGACGCGATTTTCATCAAGAGTTCAACACTTGTTCTTTCGCCTCAGACAGAACAGTGGTCAAGTCCGACTTTGTCAGTGTCATCAGAATGTGGACAGAACATGACCACGAGATTGGGGACGTCTCGTTCCGTAGAGCGACAATCAAGCGAACGAAGTCATGTTTCCTCTGACACTCAGTCTATCCCTTGTTCCCTGATGAAATGTGGCGATGTCAAGAATAGTGGACAACGTCTGCCTCGTTACCGCTTTGATCACAAGAGAGCTGGGAGCGGCCACTTCGTTGCCGATCACACTCTCAGAACCAAGAGTTTGAGCTCTCGTCCATAGAATAACACAAAGCAAAACGGAACTACTGAATATAGATTCGCACACTTGGATGTCCGCGTGAGCGTTCTCTTGTTGGTTTGAGACGATCCATCAGCTGAGAACAGCTCGTTTCATAGACTGGAACGATCGGATAGTCGATCATTCCTTCAGAGAAAATTAGAGGGAGAAATTGATGGACGCAGAATGAGTGCGCGACAGGACAAGACGGAAGAGAAGAATTCACTTCGTTGTGCCCCGTCCTCAAGGACAGGTCCTTAGCGACCTGGAACCGCTCATTTTAAGGACGTCTCGAGGCTCAGAACTGGCTGGAGCACTTTTCACTGGGTCGGCGTCGATGCCGAAGTTGATTTCCCATTTTTTTAATCTCGGAAACGGCATCCCCGATTATCGAGAGGAAAATCATTGTCAGAAGGTTCCGGAATCGCGAGGCTGAAACTTGTCGAAGCGACTCGAAAAACATGTGTGATAAAACCCGAACTTCTCTAAATAGAGTGGAAGCGACAGAACCGATGCGAGGTCTGTGTTCAGCAATAGCTAGTTCGATAACAGCTGCGAGAATGTAATTTCGGCAGCTCCATATATTGGATCGAACAGAGCTTTTCAATATGATGGAAATACCCGCGCTGACCAGGAATAATAGAACCTGTTGTTGACACATTGCTCCGCCGACAATGTCCGCTCTGTGCATCACGGACTGCTGGCAGCGATCCACGAAAAACCCGAACCTTGATCATGAACCTATCCGAGTCTGGCAATGCTTGTTTATCCAGTCCAGCTCGATTGCCATGGTCACTCACAATCGATAGTGAAGATGAATCTGTTCGATTTGGGCGTGGGCTTGTTTTTTTCTTAACTCGATACTCTCTGCTCCGGGGATCTAACATTTCGGAACGGAACTTTATTGCTGACCTTTGACTCCGGCTCGAATCGACGTCTCAGCACAATGTTCCCCAACCTAAATTCTACTCCTTGTTTTTTTTCAGCGAAAAATCTTTGCTTTAGCGGTCATTGTAGTTATTACTGTGATACTTCGCACGCCATCTGTGGTCATCCAGACGACCTCGAAGGAAGCTTCGCAGCGTTTTTGCCATCGACAGACATTGCACCGCGAACGTCGTGGCGACATCCATGGAGAAGGTAGCTCTCGATGATGAAATTTCCAACTTGGAACTCTATCTGAATTGAGTACTTGAATCGATATCTTGATTAGTGGTGATCTCTTGTTGTCACCCCGGTTGCATGATTAGATTGTCACTCGCTTACAGATCGTACAACCGGCGTCGTAAGGCGGCATGGGAAATCGATCCCGACTACTGCGATCTTATCAAAGAGACACCGCCCTACAATAAGGGACGCCGGCTGGCCGACCTCATGGACATGGCCGTCTTAGACTTCCTCACCGGAAATATGGACCGACACCATTACGAAAGCTTCAAGCTCTTCGGCAACGAATCGTCACCTATTCACTTGGACCACGGAAGAGGGTGAGCAATCATTCCAACAAAATCGACTCAACGCTAGTCGCCGAGCGTGCAAGTCGGAGTCGTCGACACATTGTGGACTATATTGGCCCCGAAGGTGAATGATGAATGATGAATCTCGAGATTTTAAGCAATTTTTATTTGCAGGTTCGGTAAAACGAAGCATGACGAGACATCGATTCTGGCGCCGATCTACCAGTGCTGCCTGATACGTCAGTCGACGCTTCGCCAACTGTTGAGCTTCGTGAATCAGCCAGGCGGTAGATTGAGCAAACGAATGCGAAAGGCGATGTCAAACGACGCCGTAGCTCCGGTGATTCTAGATGGTCATCTCGAAGCTCTCGATCGGAGAGTGCACAAAATTTTGGCGGTGATCGAAACATGTCTCAAAACGAAGCCCTCCACTGAAGTGATCATATTTGATGAGTTCCTTTGAGAGCTGGACTTGGCCAGCAGGCGTTTTCCTGCGAAGGAGCGAAAAAAATTAACTTAATGTCAAGGAAGGATGAGTTGCTACCTCCGCACCCGATTTGAACGAGCCACTAAGTCAGTTCTGTAGGCCGAAGACGTTGAGAGCTTATGAGTTCCTTTGTACACATGACGCAAGGGAACAGAGACAACAGTCGATAGAAGAGCTACCAAACGTAGTGTGAGCTCTTTTTTGAGCTGTTCCGATGTTTTCAGGTACATTTTGTTACAATCCAGGTCGTGGCCTGTTTTCCATAGAATGTTTGTTCTTTGTTGTTTTTACCTCATCTAAGCCTAGGTTTATTTGATGTTCTGTTTTTTTTTTATCTATTTTGACATCAGCGAGGATGGGGCCGGAGTCACCATGATAGGATAATCGGCTCTCTTCGTTGATTTACGTAATTTCATCGAGATTCCCCTTGAGTGCTTCCAAGCTCTCAGCGTCTGCCCCACAGAGTCATAGACCTCCCAATTAAATAAGTCACCACGTGACTCCCAATCGAGCTTTCAAGCGAGACCCTAGCGGCGGGTGAAGCGTATTTATGTTGAGCATGCGAACGATGAAAATGCGAAGTGATTGCAGCGAAGGAATCCGACGTTTCGGATACCGGCGACGCGTTGCCAGGTTAACGTGATCTCTCTACAGCGAAACCAAAAAAATATTCGCGTTCAGAAAACAACCCTAGACCTCTACATAGCTCTCTGATCATAGAGCTCGAAGCTCACATTCAAGAAACCACTGAAAGATTGATGGAAATGAGACCTGTAAATGAACGAGATCGATTCCGAAGAAGTCAAAACTCCCATCGGATCCATTGAATGTCTCAACGAACGAATTCGTATTAGCGGAAAGTCTTACCCGTTCAGTCGGGGTTCGAACCCGACGGTGTACATAAACTGTGTATATAGAACATTCGTGTGAGAATGTGAGAAGGAGTCTTCGATGACTGGATGTGAACTAGAGAATTCGAACACGGAAGAAAGAAAGAATCAGGATTGAACTTTGAAGTTGTCGGACTCGGAATTGAGCAATGGTGTTTCCGCGTTTGGATTCTGCTCGGTCGGTGGTCGAGCACAAAGGGTGACTGACATATCGGGAGCCCTTCTCCAAGGCTCCAAGAACATGAAATAACAATAAATCATGTTGTTGTTTACGTGGAAGTTTCTTCATATAGATTCTCTGATTGTTTCACCAAGGAGCTCATTTGATGAGCTACACAGTTCATTTTTGAAGCCTTCGGATCGTTGAGGGTTTAACTACTGATCTTCATTCTTTTGAAACGATGAATCATAACTGTTTTCTATGGGCAACGAATGCTCACCACCCGAAAACATGTTCGCAATTCGAGACAGTAGCAACAATTGCGGAACGTCATTGAGAGTTTCTCTTCGTAGCACTTCACCTCCACCCTTACCACAGTTTTCCCCACATCGTCAACGAACCTCCTCAGATACGCAACAGGAGTTTCAAACCTCAGCGCTAAGATCAAGGTTCGCCGCAATGACGATGAAATCATGCAGAGGATCACTCCTCTGTTCTTCGAACTTCTGATTTGTGAAAATTCCTACATGTTTCCATTTCTGACAATCGTACATTAGGGGTTTCCACAGTGAGTTTTTCTGAGATCTTTGGAGAAGGAGAAGCGCGAAATAACGGTTCACGAGGAATCAGCATTCGTGGCAGGGACCAGACCCGCAAAATGATTGCTGATTTCAAGAACAATAATTCTTGAGGAACGTTGCGAAGGTCGTCGGGGTTGCAGCGGATCATGCAGCCTGTAAGGTGAACAGAGCACGGAGGTTGCTCGTCGAGCTCAAATTTTCTATAAAAGTCACGATCCTGGAGCAAGGATTCGATTTTGTCGGAATTTCTTAAGAATGCCTCCTCAAGAGAGTATCATCCCGAGACTATATTCGCAGACTTCTCCGCGATGCGCAGAAATATTAGTGCAAGGGATGTTTACGATCTTTGAGGATGAGGTCTCTTTTGCTGAAAGCATGATCCCACTCGTCCGTAGGTAAGCTAAACAGAAGACCGCCATGAGTTTTCTGTGGTCGAGCGTAAGTATCGCTGTCCAGGCTCTTTCAAAGTGCTCCTGGGGTTCGAGTTTCTTCTGCGCTTCCCCCACCCGCTCTCCAGAAGTTGTTTCTAGCCCGTACTGAGGATGTCAGCATTGATCGCAGGTAGGCCGGCAACGAAGGAAACGGGAATCTTGGGAACCGCCCAGATTCAGACCTGCCGCTCTGAGGCTAACTAAGACTAAGGCTACGCTGGATTTTGTTCGGTCTCAAGGAAGACCAACCTCAGGAAGAATCATGGGCTGCGCCGACTCGGAACCTCCTCGATTTGTTATTATTTTCTTCTTTTGAAAACGCCTATTCCCAGATCAGGCGCGATGATTTCGCTATTATATGTGGTACATGAGTACAATTCACGCTCAGGTTTTCCTTCCACCTTAGGTCATTCCCCAATCAAATCTCTCCTTTTCTGTACATCTGTACAAATATTATTCTTCGGAGGTCTTGTCGCAAAGTTTACATCTACATTCTCCATCAATCTCCTGGAACCCCTTCTTTGTACCAATCAGATGGTGGAACCCATGTACTGATCCTCGGGTCAGCCAGTGCCTCTGTTTGCACAACGTCTCTTTCCACCCCTGGGGTCATTTTCGATCCTGAAGAATTCCCTCTTCTTTCCCTTTTTTTTTCCTCGAATGCGTGGGTTCGGAGGAGCTCGAGTTTCTTCTGGAGCTCCTCCGGATTCGTTATCGTTTCAACACCAACCGCGGCAGACGTACTTGCTTTGTCACTATGATTTTACAATTAGCTATGCTATTCCGTCGTGTGAAAGGAGTTTTTGAAAGAAATGTCAGTTGCTGTACTTGAGAGATGAGTTCCGCTGAGACTCACTCAGCTGCAATTGTGTACTCAACTGCAAGCTTTAGGGAAATGTTTCTTCTTCTAGGACGGCCTAGTCGTTTAGAAGGGCGACTTCCTATTTGAAAACCGAGAAGCGGATTGAGAACAAGTCTGATATGTTCAACAGTCTTCCATCGAGTAGACCTTTCAAATTTATTAGTTACATCTGTACATACACACGAAGACTGGGAGAACGAACGCTTTTCTCACGGGAAACGGTATAGAATGTAAAATAGTCGACTGGATATTGTTGTTCGAATCGAAGGAAGATTTGATGCATTCTGCTGACGTCACAGATTCGTAAATGGATCCAGTTGTTCCAATCGGGGCTTCTCCAACTATCTAAGCAAGCAACACAGAGCAGAACTGGAGCTCAGAAGCTGCGTCATCTAGGAGCCTACGATGATGTTGTTGATCGGGATATGGATCAGTTTCACGAAGAAGCCGATGAATCCCATGATGGCGAAACCGATCGCAGTGGCAATTGCGATCTTCTTGAACTCCTTCCTGTCGGGTTTCGTGCAACGTTTCACCAAACGTATCGAATCCTTGACGAACTCCTTGCCGGGACGGAGGTACACTTCAACTTGATCCATTGCTGATGAACTTTGTTTTACAGCTGCTCGACAGGAAACTTCATTGAAGGCACGACACGGACGAAGTGGATGCGAACACTAAAGTGTCGGTGTTCTCCTCTACCGTTCTAACAGAGCAGCAAAGATGTCGTCGTAGCTGCACCGGTGGCGCTGAGTGCTGACACGTTGGAACCTCCCCTTTCCACCGATCAGCTGAGATGTCGAGGAACTTTGAACCTTTTTCTTGTTCGAGAAGCTTCACAGAACAGGAGCCGATATTCCTCGAGGAGACGATGATCGAGACTATGTGGAAGTGATTTTCGAATTCTAGCGAGTTGGAAAATCATAACTAACCGGAGCGCGGGAACTTTCAAATTAGCTGCATCCCTAGCCGTCAAGTGTATCCGCGGCCAGAGCCGCCCATTGCTCATCTAAAATGCTGCAGCTGCAAGGGTCCCAAAAATACCACAGAATCATTGATTAAAACTACGCCGATATCCGATGGGAATCGAAATCGCCGCAACATTCTGTATCTTTTCACAGATTATTGCGGCTTATATCCTGTGTTTTTGAACCGGTGTCATTTTCGTCTGCTCTGGCGGCAAGGAGGAAGAATGCTCACTCTATGACGTCACACCACTCACTGAGAAAGGAGGCTCTCGGTTAGTCATCAGCTGGCTGTCGTCTGTCTTCAGGCTGTTGCGGGTGGCGGCGAGAGAGAGGAACCGACTACAAAACCAATCCCGTAGCGATCTGCGCAATCCGAGAGCCACCGCCAGTTGAAGAATTGTACTCACCGCGCTCAGGCATCGTTTCTCATCGTTTCTCGTACAGAGAGACCTCAGATCAAGCAAGTGAGTACTAGGAAAAACCTTCGAGCTAGAAACTTGAAGCTGATTTTTCTCTCAGCATCAGATACCTGGAAGTTTTCCGGCGGCTCATCAAAAGCTACGCTCGATCCACACGAGAGTTCGGGAATATTTCGCGGAGTGATTCGGTCGGCTTCGATTTCGTATTTCTCGACAGCGAACTCTACACTGCGATGCGAACGAGCTGATTTGATAGAAAAGAATTCGCTGCCTTTCGCACCGACGACGAGACGCTTGAAACTAGATCTGTTCCTGGAGAACTTCCTGAGGTTTCGAAAACCGCTGATTCGCTCATAATCTTTGTGAAACATATCTGTTGTCCGATATCTCGTCCCTCGCGATTTTTCGTGAAGAGAGAGCCCACTTTCCTCGGACAATGTCGTCTCAAATAGCGGTTTCGGTAGCATTCCTTGTGAAATCGAACTCTCCTGAAAGCATTCGCCACAGAGAGTCCAAGTTGGGTTAAACTGGAAACAATAGGTGCTAGCGATTGAATAGCATTAACGGATGCTTTGGGCCTTTCCCATTCTGCACGCCGAGTAATGCTCAGTGGAAGGTTTCTCCACAATTCCACGCCGTTGGTTTGCATACGAAAGACTGAAATGCAAGTTGATAAAATCGATTGCGTGAATAACAGGTTGCGTGACGGGCTCCAAGTCACTGGAAGGCTCCGTGAGATAATCGCGCCCGATTGCCGGATTACGGGCGACGCTACGATCGTTGCCTGTGCAAGCTTGCTCGATGATCGTGTACGATCGCAGCTTGGGAATCGTACTCTGGATTATTCCAAGATCAACCTGTGATATCAGCCTCAGAACCTGTTTGCTGTATTTAACGAGAGATGCACTGATTTGTTTGTGACATCATTGTCACGGATGCTGTCATCCTGTCCATACCATCTCTCATCCTCGTTGCTTCTTCTGCAGTATTTAGGTGTTCATTTCTTTGATTCACATCATTGTTGCCTTGGATTACCATTCGAATTCCCGCCAATGCACAAGTTATAAATGGTTCACTTCTTACCGTTTAGAGACTTGAATATTCCGTGGAATCTTTGAAGTTGAAGTTTCAGAATCATGTTCCACGACTCAGCCGCCTCCGTCATGCTAAAACGTTTTGGCCCGTTCCTCGTTTCAACTATCTAAACAGCAGTCGTCGAAACGAACGGATGCTCCGCGTGACAGCCACCCAAGCACAGCGATCGCGTTTTGAATTCTGTTCGATTATTGTCTCGAGACGTACTTTCTGCTTTACGACGACGATGGGACCATGTGGTCGTCAGCCCAACAACGTGCGACTGTAATTTCGGCATTCAATCCTAGGGAAGAGCCTGAAATCCGTTTGTCACTGACGAATAAGAAAATGGTTCTTCGTTAAGCCTGAACTCCAGTTAAGAATCCCGACAGGGAGAACGATGACGTCGGAGAACGCCAACTTGAGCAATCGAATCCTCTAACGTTTGGTCTTCCACCCACAGGATGGCTCTATATCCGTCACTTGAAGACATGAAGGTGGATCAGATGATGCGGGCTCAGGAGTTTCAAGCTCCAACAGGTAAGCCTCCTTTCTTAAAGGACGAATATTTCAACAACTTCTCATCCTGTGTCGACTCGTACGCTCAAGTTCCATTCAACATTTGGTTTAACGGACTTTCATTGCAGCTCCGCCGTCATACTCATCGTCCCCGGTGCCTAGCAGCCAGCTAGCCCTATATCCCACCTTGGACGACTACATGGGGCTCTCCCTTCAGACGGTTCAATCGTTGACTCCTTCGCAAGGCATGGTGGCGCCCCTGACTGGGAACAGCGTCGGAGTGCAGAGAGGCCAAATCAACCACGGTGTCCGTGAGGTCGTTCTGTGCAAAGATCAACGCGGCAAAGTTGGTTTGCGTCTCGAAGCACTCAACAAGGGCGTATTTGTGGTTTTAGTCGAAAAAGATACTCCTGCGTCCATGGTTGGACTCCGGTTTGGAGATCAAGTCCTCAGCATCAATGACGAGGTATGATGAGTTTTTCCGAAAAATTGGTTCAACGTCATGTATACCAGCCACTGAGTCAAGAATACTTTCACTGTAAAATGCACAGACGGTGCAGACGATGATACAAGTTCCAACATTTTCAGTACGTCGCCGGCTACAGTCTCAGCAAGGTGCACGACATCATTCGCAAAGCTCCGGAATCACGCATCTCAATGGCTGTCAGGGACCGTCCGTTCGAGAGAACCGTCACCATGGTTAAGGATAGCAACAACTACTGCGGGTTTGACGTCCGCGACGGGAAGGTCGTAACCCTGGTTAAAGAAAGCTCTGCGGCTCGCAACGGCCTTCTGACCGAGCACCACATCCTCGAAGTGAACGGACAGAATGTTGTGGGCATGAAGGATGCGTACACAAGAGAGCTCGTCCGCTCGTCTCCTCAAACCGTCACCGTCACGGTCATGCCTTCGATTATCTTCGAGCACCTCCTGAAATACACGTCAGGAGGTCTCCTCAAGAAGCTCATGGACCGAAGCATTCCGGAACTCTAGGCTGAGAATCTCCAACGGTGCCAACGCTCGATCGAAGACGTGGAGAGCGGAAGAAACTTCTAAAATCAAAACGAATGAACATGACAGAAACCAACCAACAAACTAATCAATCAATTGTTAAACCAAAGACGCGTATTATCGACTTTCATAGTAGTTTGATGATCAGTATTTGTGACAGCTGAACTCTTTTAATCACGACCAGAAATAAGTGATCTGGTGACAAAGTTGACGCGATATGGCTTCACATTCGTTCGTTTTGAGTTGCCGTGTAAAATCTCTTTTCCATTACTCATCTCAATTTACATGTTGAAACAGTACTTCTTACGACTGACGGTCAACTTTTCTCAGAGAATGGAGTAAAGTTGAAGCGATCGGAGTCGATTCACTCTCTTGCTTGCAACAAGAAGACATGGTACTTCAGGTTTTCCAGCTGATTATAAGATAAAAATAATGAACTCGGGAAGATTGAATAAAAAGCAGAGCCATCCTCGATGCCTCGAGTTTTCATCTTACGTCTTTGGTTCTGTCTTTCTCACTGGAATACTTGGATTCTGCCGACTACAATCAACCGAAACGACTCGAAATATTCATCTCGACCATCAACTAGTCAGTACGTCGTTGAAGAAACAGGTTTTCCTGCTTCACGTTCAGCAGAACTAACGTTCGATCAAATGAGAGAACTTCATTTCGGGAGAAGGAAAACTGCGATGTCTGTGTTTTGTCACGTTGAGGGGTAACAGCCCTTCACCAGTTTATTCATTGATTGGACTTTGACAACAGTTTTTCGTTAGAGAATCTGTAGGGATCACTCGGAATTCTCATTCTAACCACTTCGCGACTTCTGCCTCGATCTTCTGTCGGCCCTCTGTGAGAGTCGCGTCGTCTTCGGCCGAAGGCGGGTACATATCTGCGCAGTGCGCTGTGCCTTCGATGAAATGAGCGGTTACAGTGTCAGAAAGATTTCTTAGGATACTCAGCGCGTGCCAAGGATCGATTGAACCGTTGGGAAAAGTGACGTTCGTCAGTGTTGGCGTTTGACCTCCGTACTCTGTATTTGTACGAGAAATCGCATTCTCTAACATGGTGTCGCCAAAGTAATCATCGAAAATGTCACGACATTGCTGTATGAAGAGCTCTACGGGGAACAGATCACCGAAAGGTTGATCTTCAGCGTCTGAGCTCTGGAAGAATCCGAACTCCACGCAGGTCTGATAAGTCCACTGTCGACCGCCTTCTGCGGCAACAGCCTCGAAACTCACGTTTCTCATCTCGCGAACCATCTTGGCGTAATCGTAATCGAGACATTTGGAGTCTGTGCTTTTGAGCAGCAGATCATTGACGGCCGCTAATCCATCCACTGGAGTCTGGGATTTTTCCATGAGATTGCACAAATCGTCGATCGAAATGTTCGTCCTCCCTTCCATTCGCTGGTCCTTGTTGTATTGAACGATGCCCTCGAAGTTTCCGGCTACCGTTTGGAAGAAGTTCTGCAGATTCAGACTGTTGTATCCATCGAAGGGCACGCATGTCTTGAATTCGTTGTCGATATCGGTCCACGAACCCCGTCGTGCTGCTTTAACTTGAAGCTCTTGGAAACCGTCCTTGACTTTGGCGCTGCAGCTTTCTCCGAGCGATTCTTGAACTACTCTGACGTAGTCTTGGAAATCAATGATGGCCAACAGTGGCGCAGAAGATGCAACTGCGCCAACTGCGAGATGAGGATACTTGAGTTTGAACCACGCAGCGAGAGCGCCTGAGTACGATCCTCCGAAAACAACCCACTTGGCATCTTGTTTCAGATTCCTTTTTTGAGTCATGGCGTTTCGGAAGTTGGCCGCATCTGCGAGGGCTTGCTGACTCGACAGGTACACGAGATTTTCCGTTGAGAGGTCCGTAGTAGGACGACTCTGTCCGTAAAAGCGATGCTCGAGTTGGAACACGAGAGCGTTGTGCTTTTTCGCCATCAGCATAATGTGGGTATCTTTCTCAAGCCATGAGATCGTGGCCTCACCTTCGCCTCCGAGCAGCAGGAAAACTGGACCTCCCTCCTTGTAAAACTCGTCGTTCACCATGTACCTTTGTTTCCATGTCTGTCGATCAGCTGGATCGAAATGATTCAGGCGTTGGCTGTGCCAGCGGATCTCAGCTTCACCGAAAGATTGCCGCGTGCTCGACCTGGGTTCGCCGAGCATTCCATGTTTATGGATGGGTCTCCCTCGGTGGAGTCGGATTCCCACTGATAAACCGAGGCAGGCGATCAGTACGAGTGGACGGATCATTTTGCACTGAATGAAACACGAGCAACATTCGTTGATGATTTACTTTGTCTCGCTGCGAGAGTGTCCGTTGATCGAGAGGGAAAGAGAAGCGAGAACACGTCTCACCATCAGGTCTTAAGCTGAAACTACGTGATTACAGCACCGATTCAAGAAAGCAGTCGAAATCGACTCCGAGTGTTCAATCTTCTTCGTAAAAGTATGGAAACAGTTCTTCGGACAGTTCAGAAGAAACATCGAAGCGACTCTCCTATTCAAGAGGAGACTATGCCTCGAATTGAGGAGATTCCTCTAAAGCTTGAGTCAATGAAAAATGTCTCTTCAGGTTTTGACTCAGCGACGCGATCGTGTCAAATAGCGAGTTTTCCTCTGTTTAGATACGAAAGAATCCGGCCGCCTATCAAGGAAGCGAGATGATCAACAACGGCGGTGTCTTCTTTAACTAAAAATCGTTTCCCTCTTGGAATACCCTCAACATGCGTCTTTTGATCTTCTTCAACCGGCTCGATCCAATTTCCTCCAATCACAAGTCACAAACTGCAAGAAGGCATGGAAGTTTTCCGGACCAACAATTTGCAGATGTACAAGAAGCACCAGAGTGATCACCGGCGGATTCACGGAGGCGGCGTGTTTTCGTCGATCACAGAGCCATTATTCTTGTCATTTGAGCGGAGTCTCGGCAACGACTCCCCTTCTTTCGGGGATTAGATGTTTTAGTTTTAGAATGGAACAACCGACACTCCCATATCCATCACAAAGTACAGCGAGACTCCTTTTCCGTCAAATCAATCGCGAACGGGATGGACGATGATAAGGAATGATACGAGGGCCACAACCAAATGAGCCAACGAAACGTCTTCGAGAGATGATTGGGCAAATGAATAAAATATCTCTGATGAAAAAGGACGATTAGGCACACCTGGCTGAAGGAACTTGTATCAGAGAGCATTAGATCTGCGAATAGCACGCGCCTTGATTGAAAATTATCTTGATGTTCAAAACGGGGGAAGATTGGTGCACCATCTCGCTCGCAATAATGATCCCAGAGTTGTTGTGGCGAAGAACTGAAAGAATTCAGAGTTCAGAGTCTGAACTTCAATCTTTGATCTGAGCTCCAGATTTGGATCGATTTCTCAATTATACTCGTGAAGCATACCGCGAGAGCTAGGAGATTGGTTCTCGAATCTCCTCCCCATGGATCGCAAATCGAAAAATATTACTAGTCCATCCACGGCAAATTGTTACTGACTCATACGAGGAACGTGTTCCGTAACCCAAGACGGACTCAACTTACGACTCATTACGAAATAATTATCCTCCCGAGTACTCTCGATTTCCGTCTCTCCTATCGGAAAATGTCTCTGAGGAGCTCAGCTGGAAATAAGAAGCTGATTCGACTCGTCGTGAGTGTTGTGGTACAAAGAATCCCTTCAAGACCTTCGTATTTCGGAAACCCAGAGGAGGACATTCGATCATTTCGTCAATTGTCAACGGATCGGATTCCATTCCAATAATCTGCCGGTTCCCTCAATCCGTTCCGTATGGCTGTTCATTATTCAAAAACTTCTTCATTCGAGCCGAATCTTCCAGAAACTCCTGTATTGACGAGATTAATCCGATGCGAAGGCAAGAATTGTGGAGAAGGAAAAATAGGAAAATATGGATACGAAGCTTAGCTTTCGTTTCCTCGTGAAGGTTCATCATGAAGATTTGGATCAAGGATCACCTCTCCGGGTCACATAACTATCCAGGCGTTCCCGTGTAAGACAATAGGACCTCCTTGAAATCATCGACCAGTTTCTTACAAGGGTCGGTTGCGTGAGAGCATCGTCGGCATGCCACAACCCGATATCCCTGGCATCTCCATTTCACCCTAATGGAGAAGATTTCTCAGATCTGAAGAGGTGAATTTCCTGACTCTCTCAATCGTTTGATTCATCTTCAAGCGACGTGGTTTCGAAGCTTCTCTTCGGGTCCTTCAGCGACTTTTCCTCAACTTTTCGCTTTCGCGAGGTGTAGTTTACGATTTATATGATCAATCATCGCCGCGTTGCCACAAGATATTTGAACTCTGGCAGGATTCACAGCCGTCACGGACAGCATTACGGAAAACGATTCCAAAAGTCCAACCAGAAGAATTTCATTGCCCGAATTTTTCGTCAGTCGGTATATGACTGTTTTCAAGTGGAATTACTTTGTCGACACCATCGGATTCTCCGCGGTTCGCTGGACGAGCAGCACCGCAGATAACGCTTGTAGGAACGAATATTTGAGACCTAGATTCTGGGCTATCGGGAGCCTCTGTCACTTCCGTCCGTCGCGGCTGCGAGCCCTGCCTTTCTCGAACTTGAAATCCTCCAAATGACTCGAGATGAAATCGAGGTGTTTCCCTCCATATCCTCATTCTTAAAGATTCTCGTTTTTTCTCTCGGGGTTAAAATTCTGCTCGTCGTCGATCTCGACCCATTTTTCCTCGAATAAACAATTTCCCTGGACTAGGCAGTCGACTCCGGAAGTTCTTCCGAGTATTGACTTCAAAGAAACTTCAGATCCATAATCCTATATGCACCTCTGGCTAGACGAGACATTTCAAAAACTAAGGAAGACACGGTTCAGAGCTGTACTTGCGGGTGGTCCCTGATTCTCGGCAAATACGCATCCTAGAGGAAATGTTAGTGATGACCCCCCTTGAAATTCGTCTAACATCAGAGAAGCAAATCAGGCGCCCTCAAAAACCGTGATTTCATCGATTTTCACCTCAAAATCTCCCCGTTTTTTCACTTTCTCTATCGGTGATGTCATCCAACTCTGTAACACTTGGATTCCACCGAGATCCGCAACTTGGAAAAATCGCTCGGCGGACCACCCTGCATACTATGGATATGAAATCACGTAGAAGTGTTCGTTGAGCAGCCGAGGTGTCTCAGCGAAAAATGCAGATGTACCGAAGTTTCCTATACGTCACTTTTTCTTAGTTTCTTCCTTGGAATTCAAAGTTCCCGCCATCTACTCCCCCCGCCTTCTTTCCAGGCTCGCAGGCTCAGTTATCCCGACGACGGACGTTATTTCCGCCACGGTTACTGACTCCTCCACGAGGAGACATTCTGAAGTTCCTTCTCAGAATACAGTCTCTCTGACGATGATCAGCTAGGCTCACATCAGACACTCAACCACGTCTCATCAAAGACATCTGGGAGAGCTGGGGATGTGGAGTTCAAAGGAAGGCTTGTTTGCTCTCCACTACCAGACGACGAGATTGGTAGCTCCGTCGAACTGTTTTTTTGGCGATGTGCACGTCGTAACGAACGATGGTGTTCGCTTCAGTGCACGCGAATCCGGAAAGCGGGAGCATGGCGGCATTTGACAGATGTTGACAACTTCTTTTGCTCAAAGAAAAGTTCCGCGTTGTCTCCGAATATAAGCGATGTTCCCCGCGCGGAGAACATGCGCAGTTCTGAGCGCAGCAGCTTCGGCAACCTACATCTTCGGATGCGTGTCAAGGTACACTTTGTGTGACGCAAAACTTCAGCAGAAACCTCCTCAAAAATGGAACCGGAACTGGGATTTCCGGGAGCCCTCTGTACAAGACTTCAACAGACGCAGAGGACCGATTGCATTACCAACTCGGGAGCGCAACATCTATCTGGTACGACACGGGCAATATGAGAACGATCCCAATTTAGAAGACGAGGACGCTGTTCTGACAAAGCTCGGCCAAGAGCAGGCAGAGTTCACGGGCATTCGCCTGAAAAAACTTGGCATGAATTTTGACATGATCGTGAACTCCACGATGACTCGTGCCAAGCAAACAGCCGACATCGTATGTATGCATGTCGCAGGGCCTCGTGAGGAAAGCGAACTGCTTTGCGAGGGAGCTCCATGCCCTCCAGACCCGCCTCATCCGAAATGGTCTCCGAGCGATAGCGAATTCTTTCAGGATTCGTCTGTGATTGAAGCGGGGTTTCGAAAGTTTTTCCACCGCGCAACCGTCGAGCAAACACACGACTCCAACTTGCTCCTGGTTTGTCACGCGAACGTGATCCGTTACTTAGTCTGCCGAGCCCTTCAGCTTCAGCCCGAGGCTTGGTGTCGATTCAGCTTGAAGCACGGTTCCATTACAAAAATTACGATTCATCCCGACGGAGAGGTTTCCTTATTCTTCTGCGGTGACACGGGCTATATGCCAAGCAACAAATTGTCCGTGTGAAAGAGATTCTGGAAGAGATCAACTTCTTTTCGTTCCTTCGAGAACCTACTATGTACTTATTTCGGCTGGAATTAGTTCTGCTATTCTCTACGGACAAGCACAATGGCAATCCATTGGCACGATCGGATGAATAAATGTTTTAAATGCTGGAAATCGTATTCTTCGTGAAAGACTTGTCCTCCTTGACAAAATTAGCGATGTAGTCAGTGATGGGTGATGGCTGACCGATGAAGGATTACAGGAAGATTGAAGCCCCCTTCTTGATTATAAAATTTATTAGTCATAACTGAGTTCTTTCGGAATATTCAGGTCAATTACAAAGATTGGTACATTTCGTTGGTTTCACTCTATTGAATGGTGAGACAGAATCAGCGATTTTTTCAGCTGTTCCTAATACCAAGCCGGATATCATCGAAGAGATCCAGAAGAGACGCATTGCGTCTCGGGCTTGCTCCACGAATCAGATACATACGTTGGTCTGAATGATGTCTTCTTCAGAACGTAGGAGCAACCGCATTCGTTTTGTGTTTGCCGTTTTGACGAGCGTTTTTCAGAGCGGCTTCCTGAGCTTGTTTTTTGTGCATCATGAACATCATGACCGCGGCCACGATGAACACTGACATCATGCAGGCCACCACGATTCCGGCGATGGCCGCCGTCGACAATCCTTCTTTTTCATTGAAGACGATGTAGGATCCCGTCCCCTGGAATTTCGATTCTCTCGTCCATCATTCAGATCGGTGATCGAGTCCCACTGAACGTCTGTAGCTTCTTTTTAAAGATGCGGATTGCGATTGTTGAATATTCGCTACTATTTCGTAGATTCGAAAACTCATGGAAACCAACCTCAGTCGCACACTGGATGACATTGCTGGCGGTGCCGAGAAGTTTGACTTGATCCGTATCCCACTCTTCATTACGTTCGTGCCATCTGTAGCACGACGAGATATAGCCGACGGTCTTGGTGAAATTCGCGGTTTGACGGAAATGAATCAATATAGAATCTTTCAGACCCGAAACCTTGTGTTCCTCGCCTGTAATGAAAGTCTTGGATGCAGGCTGGTGTTTGCGAAACTGTTAAAAAATGCAATTTCATCAAATGAGAAATCCGAGCTTGTTTGTGTCAGGCAAACAAGCGAGGCGCAGACTCTGGGAAAAAGAGAGCGACAGATTTCCCGCAGGTTGAAAGCCAATAATGCACTCAGTGGATTGCTGAGGGAAAGAAAAAAAGTAAAACACTCCCAAGCTGGAATTAGAGACCTGTATCGGGTTTCCGGAAAGTGATTGTAGCCACGGGCGAGATCATCGTGCCTCGTGTGTTGTCCGAGAAAGGATTGTATGGGTAGACGTTGACAACGACCACGACGGCATTGCACATTTTCTTTTCCGATCCACTGGCGCAGTTCCAATCGTTGAATCTGTAAAAACGTTCCGTTGAAGATCGTCGAATCGAATGTGGTGAAGTACGGTTTTCTCGACTGACTTGATGCACTACTTTAGATAGACAAGTCGTCAGACTTACAAGCCGTTGATGTTCTTCTTGAAATGGATGATAGCATCGGGAATTCCCTGTCTTGATGAATTCACGGGAGCTGTACTTGCGAACACGATTGGTTCTCTCGTGGTGAAGCGATGTTGGATCACCGTTGTTATATCGGAGATGATTCTAACCTGGTTCGTGAAATTACTCGATTCATCTCTCATTGACAGTTGTTTGGGAACAATTCTCTTTTATGAAATATTGACGAAGGCTGGAGAGAACGCACCGTTTGACCTTTCGGCAATCGCGAAGCGATCACGGTTTCGATGATTTTCTGTGCGTACTCGACATTTCGTTTGATCTGTGGATCCGTCTTGTGTTTTTGACCGCAAAAACGTACGGCTTTGTAAGCTTCCTCCATTGCGGTCAGTGTCACTTCGATCTAGAATATCAATGAGCAAGACCTGAGTCGGTGTTTTCGTCACAGAAGTACATACATTCACATTATTCATCGCAGAAGATTAACCGAGTTTACCTTGTTATTCAAGACTTGATCGGTGATGGCTCCCGTTGCTTCGATGGCACCGGCTTTCTGGTCCACGGTGCCCCCGCGCATGACGAGCTTCATACACTCGTACATGAGATTGATCTCGCCCGGTGAAAGGTCTTTTTTGCTGGTGCTGACGAACACAGAACTTAACAGCTGTTCGTTTGTCTCAAGGAATTCCTTCTTCTCCTCGGGAGTCAGTGCGGACTCATTGAGTTCCCCTCGACCAACGCTGACCGAGACGAGGATCGCCGCTGCTTCCAAGTGCCGCTCTAGAAATGTTTGAAATTTTCATCTTGAGTCTC
Source organism: Neoseiulus cucumeris (assembly GCA_021527715.1). NCBI lineage: Eukaryota > Metazoa > Arthropoda > Arachnida > Mesostigmata > Phytoseiidae > Neoseiulus > Neoseiulus cucumeris. Next base: position 1,091,478 of record JAJSRV010000004.1, on the reverse strand, counting down.
GGATTCCTCCAAGGAATAGATTCATGGTTTCGACAATTCTTATTTACCAGCAGCCAGCAAGCGTTCGATGTGAGAATTCATTTCTTCACGGCTGTAGGTTTCGTTGAAGCTATCGATGGTCGCAATACTTTTGTTGTAGAAAACCGAACATTGCTCGAAACGGTCGCAAACAGAAACCGCCAGTGTGGTTTCGTTGTCGATGGGTAGCGGTACGTAGAACGGAATCAACGGAGAGTGTTGAACTGTCGAAACCGGAATCCAGGTGTTGTTCTCTCGTTCGACGAGCAGCTGATACGTGAGAGGATGTATTCCCAGAGGAATTGAACAGCCCGATACTTGAGCTTCAGTACGGTTGTAAACTTCGAGAATCTCCTCAAATGACGGAATCATCAAGCGGCACAGCGCAACGCCGGGTTTTGCGAAGAGATTGACTTTTATTTGAGTGCAGTGTTGCTTGCCCTCGCAGACTCGCATGCCGATTTTGTACTGGCCGTGCGCAACCGTTGACCCTGAGAACGTAGGAATTTTAACGACGTTTAGTTCGTGACCTTTACGGTAGACTCTGATTTATGACGCAATCAAGTGAGGTTTCACTTGAGTTCCTGCCTCAAAAATGACATACCTTCAGGGAGAGACAAGAACGAGTCCCCTTCGTGACTGGAACGTGACCCGATCGCTCCGTGATTTGTTGGGAACCCGTTGACCTCCCAATGGGTTTGGATTTTACTTTGATGCACGAAGCGGTATTTCACGTGCAGAACAACCGGTTGTCCAGCGGGAACGATGAAAGATTCTGAATCTTCATCGAAATCGAAAATGGCGCTGTCACGGACTCGGATTTCATGGAGCCACGCCTGCATAAAATATCGCGGCCTGTTATGAATGTACATACAGCAATCACGCCCACATCTCTAAAGAACATGATCGGAATGACTCGCAATTCGGAACAGAAATCTGGACGAACCATTGGAGCCGTATAGCCCAATGTGTTCACGAGCACGGAGGCCGTTGAAGGTTCGGTGGCGCTTCCGTTGTTTGCCCGGTAGAGGGTGACCGAGAAGTTCAGGGTTTTTAGCGGCTCAATGCTCTCAGTGCTGATGTTCAGCACGGGACCATTGAACTCGACAGGATTGATGAGGAGTGATCGGTTCGCCCGCGGTCCGAAGTCGTAGCACGGTTGTTGTTTCTGGAAAAGAAGATCTTCGATTTGAAGTAGTCGATGAGCGGCGACGTTTGCGCGGAATCTTTTTATGAATCATTGCTTTGTATACGAGTGCTTCACGAGCTCAATCAGAGTCAAAATTGAACGATGTCACCCCCGCCTCCGCCGACCTACCTCGTCGATTCATCTCCACAGATATGTCACCGGAATTGTGGGATGGAGGGATGGAGTTGCATCCAAAATCAAAGAGTAGTGATTCATTGAGGTTCCATCGCCCACCTCACGCATGGGTGTACCTCTCAAAATGGCTTTTAATTTGGTCGGAGCGACCGAAAGAGTTACACTCGATTCCGAAAAGTGCTCAATGAGATGTACAGCTTCGGCGCCACCGTTCCGAAGTTCGTACAAGTACGCTCGGATTGTGAAAGTCACGTTGGCATTCGCTGTGGAGGAAAGGAACTTTGCAATTTCGAAATCGGATTCTCCCCAGAATCAAACAGAGTTCGGGAATATATTTCTTACGAGGTAGCGTGTACGGCTGCACTCGATACACTGTGCCACTGTCCAAACTGCAAGAGTCCAATTTGACGTCGGGTCGATCGACTCGCCAACTGTATTTGATTTCTTGGAAAGTATCGTTTGGACAACGGTCGCGATCCGGGATAATTGTCTCCACGTAGATGACGATGCTGGAAGGATGATGGCAAGAAGCTCATCATTATTATCGAAGAGTGCACACATTTCTTGATCGAGCGACGTATCACCAATTGAAGGGAAGCTCGGACGCATTGTTCAGGTGACTCACTCTGATTGGGAGACTGTGACGGGTTCCAGCTGCAGCATCGTAGTGCTATACAGTAGAACCATGGGTCCAGGATTCTCGTGGCGGATCAGTTGATGAACCGCCTCTCCAGCGGTTTTGCCTTGGCCAACCTACAAGGGGAGAGCTGGGTCTCATGTCTCATCCATATCAACCAGTTCGGTTGTGGGAACTATTTCTCTGTCACATGATGTTGCCGTCCAGCTCGTCTCGGGACCCTTGGACTGACCTTTAAGGTGAACGTATACTGCACCCCGATTTCGAACAGCTCCGACTGAAGGCTCAAGGTTGAGCCGATGGTCTCTGTGTGGAAGATATCGACATTAGAAAGCTTGTTGGAAGCTCACTCTTTGTGGCCCTGACCATACGAGGTTCGGAATCGTGGAATCATTGGTTTTCTCTCAGTGATTCCTCCACTTTCGTCCGAATTCGATGCCGAGCCACCGAGTTCAACAACAAAGCTCTTTGCGGGCTCACCATCAGCCGTATTCTTGAGAGCTATCAAGGAATCAAGGATCAAGGAAAAGAGGATCGGAGCGCCACCGATACTCTCCGAAGAGTTTGTTTGATCCCATGAGTGGTGTGATACTTGTTTGGGATTGGAGGAATCAACTGTCATCCAGTTGGGGGAAAAGAACGAGTTTTTAGCCTGGACATTGGGATTAGGCCACCGCCGAATTCTGCCAGAACTTGGTCTCCGTGGTCTCCTCACTCATGGGGAGGAAGGAAATTCCGAGTGAAGCGGAAGAGGCTTCATCTCTCAGCCACCAACACAATCGCGTTTCAGTGAATGAGATCTCCCTCGAGTTGCGTTGTTCAAAATCTTTTGGAAGAGCCATAGAATCACAGTTTAAATTTCGATTGTTTCTATTGGTACAGGCGAGAAATTGGAGCTGCAACTTCGGTGGCGGATCGGTCATGATCTGGACTTCAATCTCTCTTAATTTATGGCGTCTGATGATGGCATTCCAGTCCGCCCTATCCCGATGTCTTATTTTTGACGGAAAATCACGGCAAACGTGGTAAGCCTCATTCCAATGTGCACCACTGTTTGTGAGAATCAGAAACACGAATCTCGACTGCTATAGAGACTGAATCAACCCTGGAGTAAACACGCGAAACCTCAAAATCAACAATGAGGGTAAAATATTTTATTTGGACAAACGGGAGATGTATCCTGAACAATGAGCTGAAGGGAAGTACAAAAATATTCATTCTCATTCAAGGGCTGACAAGTGCTCGCACTGAACATTCTAAGATAGCAGAGTCGAAACTCAGGACGATAGTCGTTAGTTTCGTGACGTTTGGCAACATATCACGATGCCAAGCTTGAACAACCTGGCCAGCCGTGTATTCACCGCGCAACTCCACTGCTACTCTGCGGTTGACTTTCTCTACCACAGAGCCTGGTTGATACGCCGCAAGAACAGCGAGGAAATCCCCCAACTCGTAGCCTTGATGACCGATGTCTTGAGTGCGGTAGTATTTTTCAGTGTACGCGCAGATTGCTTTGAGGAATTTCGACTTCTCACTGATCCAATCCTGAGTGATGGCTTTGTATGTTGACCAGGGAATATAGTTTTTGTTGATAGTTTCCCAAGGCACGAGGGTAACTGGACATTTTGAATGCTGAATGAGAACGTGCGCTGCCTCGGGATCAGAAGCAAAGTTGAATTCTGCTCCCGGCGTCACATTCCCTCTGCCTTCGATATTTCCTCCCATGCAGAAGATTTCTTTGAAGTACGTTGTCACCTCAGGATCCATGTGATGTGCAACAGCCAAGTTCGTGCAGGGCCCCAACAGTACGAGATAGATTTCACCTGGCCGCTCTTTGCTAATATCAATCAAAGCTTGCGCTGCGTGGATTCCGCGCTCCGGCTCACGGAATGCTTCGTAGCTGTCAGGACATTCTCCGAGCCCGTCGGCTCCGTGGTAATGACTTCCGAACACGTTTTCCCGCGCGAGAGGGGCTTGGCAGCCGGCGTATATTGGAACATCCTCACGCCCACAGACATTTAGGACTTTGGAAACATTTTTCACAACATTCTCGAGTGAAGTATTGCCCGCCACACACGTTACAGCAATAACTTCCGCATTTTGAGGAGACAGAGCAGCCATCAGCGCTAGCGCATCGTCCACTCCACAATCTGTATCGATGATCAATTTCCTCAAGCCCTCCTCCATGTTTGGGCCGGGTTTTGTGAACGAACGCGGGGATCCCACTTCCTGTAGTCACTGTCGGGGAAATCCCTCCACCAAAACGAAGCGGCAATCTGCTGGAGGACGGTCACCGGCTGTGTTCGGTGCTGTAAATGACACCAACTATCGTCTCTCTTTGACGAATAATTTTTACAACGCTCCTCAATGACACTCGGAAGCCCAAAGAAGAGATTGTCAAGATCACGGCAGCTCCCACAGGCGTGGTCTCATCCTCACAGATCGCAGGTTGTCTTATAGAGACACTGTTTACATGCAGCCTGTGGAAGTTTCGAAGTATACACGCGGGTCTGGGCCATAAGTCATAAGATACACATCTAAGATGGCGGCGCCGGCGCTCAGAGAGGGCATTTGAGAGAGGGAAGTGAGCAGATTAGAGAGTGCTTCAGCTTTCGCCGGGATTGACCGAGCCTTAGATAGCAAAAGCGTCCTCTTCAGATAACTTCGCTTCATCTCCCGTGTGGCCGACGGCCCGGGAAACCTATTCCAACATTCTCTTCACAGAATGAGAACCATCTCTGAAGAAGTCGGCCCTCTGATTCCAAAAAACAAGGTTCGAACCAAGGAGCTGCCGCTCCTCGAGGAAACTTCAACATGTTCAAGCGAATCTGCACGTAGCGCGCGGGCAACTTGGACAAGATTCTCTCAACCGCAGTTTTTCGGAACCCTTGGGCTCCCAAACGGTATTTTCGGGGTTCCTGCGAGAGAAATTTATGCGAGCTCCGGGCTTCCCGCAGATCATTTTCGCACAAACAGAGAAACGAATTTGACCAAAAAAATGAAAGCTCAAAGTGATCGGTCACGCTTCCCGTACTCCCGCGCCTTCCCATTCGAGCATGCGAACCAACCCATTGCACCCTGAAGGAGCGTTTCGGTATCAACGTTCGTAAAGAGAGTGGATTTTTTTTCGTGTTAGGAAGCGGTTTAGCGAGATAGCCAAGAATTCGTCATCGGAGAAGAAACTGAAGCCGGCGACGCTTCTCGACAATCGAGACAGTGTCGAACAACATTTCCGCTCTTTCTGTTTCTCTCTCGGATGGGTGATTCAGTTGATGTTTTACGTGAGTAAACGAGTTTTCGTGACGGAAGCGAACTTACTTTTGATCTCTGCTCCCAACGGTTCTTTTTCAGAGATTTTCATTGAGTCGTTCCTCGTCACCGACCACTGGAATGCTTCGGGAACCCCGTTCGCCCACGAGTAATGAGCGAAAAGTTCGAAATCTCCGCAGTAGGGTATAACGTTCGGGCCGGTAATGGCAACATATATCAGGGAATCTTTCACTTCAGTGACTTTCGCTTCGGTTTTCTGAAACGAAACGCTGAATTGAAGCTGATTGGTGAGGGAGTCGATCCCGATGATTCAGAGTGCGTCGGTCACCTACCAAGTCCTCGCCGATGTCCTGAACGACTTTTTGACCATCTTCCGTGAAGTTACTCGACTGCAGAAACAGTCGGACGGAGTCTGAAAATAATCAAAGATCAGCTCGTAGAACAGTGGGGTGTAAACGACATTCTCTGGTCGTTAACGAAGCTTATGGAGTTTGTTTGGAGCAAAGTTTACTTTTCTCTCTTTTGGGTAGAAATACGACCAACTGGTGCTTGGTCGCCCATCGACATCTGAGGTAATCCGACCCGCCTAAGGCTTTTAGGGTTTCGGCTGTCAATATGTCCTCACAGTCGACGAGAGCAGCGATGTTGACTTCTCGGTCGAAAATCACTATCGCAGCACTCCCTGCAACAGAAATTTCTGTATTGATCGAAGGTAAACTACACGCGTGTCGTTAATTATTTCTACTTTAGCTATTAGGCTCTAGTTTTTGGAATCGAATTCGCAAGACAGCTACCGTCTGAGTGCATGTACGACTGCTTGATGAGGGGCCGAGTGGCGTAGTACGAGAAGGTGAAATTGGTGCTCATCGGATTGAGGCCATCCAGTGATGGATAAATGATATAGTTTTCACTTTGGCTGGGCAGCGGAATGTCGCATTCGTTGAGAAGATGAGCGCTCCCAGCGGGGTACACAGCAGACTTTTGCTTCGGATTCTCGGCGTTCACAATCCGACAATACAAGGGATACTTTGGCACGTTGCCCCCAGAGAACTTTAGTCGAATGCTGGATGCGTCCTTATTCTCAATCTTGCGGTAAGGAGCACTGGTAGGCTCCATTTTGGCATATCTGACTGTAAGATTGTCGAATGTCAGTGTCGACCGGCGCGATTTACGCGACACCTTTATCGTTCGGTTGCAATCATTTCCCCGATTCTACTCACTGCTTGAGTCGAAGACGCGCAGGGTCAAGTTGCGATGCTCTTCTTTCCCGAGTCGAGACAGCCGTGGATTGACGAAGTATTCGCCCTCTGGAAGTCCTTTCACTTTACACATGAATGAAACTTTCCCGTTCACCGGTGTCAAATGACCGTTGCCAACTCCTGGAGTAGGAGAACCGACCACGTGCGCGTCGGGATCGGTGGCGTTGCGGATCACGCAGACCATCTCAGATGGAGCTTCACCGCTGAAAGCTCCGAATAAAGTCATCTGGAAACGGAAACATCGATTTTCATTCGGTTTTTTTCTTCGTGAATTCGAAGAGGCTTTTTTTCTCAGTTGCATCGGGAAGGAAACGTGCCCACCTCGAGCGGCTTGTCCGCCGGCGCTGCGATCGGTTTGATTTCGGTGACTTTGAGACAGGATCCTGCTTTGCCACCACAAGCTCCGCATATGTCTTTCACGAGTCCACTGGAAAGATCAATTTCAGCTTGGGGAGAGCAGTCTTGCTGCGTCCATGCAGTTCATATACTGGGAGAGTAACGTTGGAGTTGTGATCGAAAGCAACGTCTTACAGTTAGAGACTCACTTTTCACATTCACAGACGGTCTTCGCGCTTTTGCAGTTTCCGCAGCCGTCGACAAAATCGGCACGTTTGTTCGTTGAACTCCCGCCTATACATTGGCCACACTTTTGTTCAGCCATCTTCTCTTTTTCAGCTGGAAATTTCCGAATTTTGACGAAATTTCAGGAATATGCAAGTTGGTCGCACAATCAGTGCAGAAAGAAATATATTATGGAATACGAGCTTCACGTGGGCGAGTCCCTCTTCAAGAATTAACGCGAAATTGTCGAAAAAAAATCTTGCTTTCCAGCCACGAGATCCGAAAACGACGCTGCCACTAACTGCTCTGTGATTAGAACACTGTCATCGTAGATAAGAGCCAAAACCGAGTGCGTACTCAATCTCAAAAAAAAATAGCGAGATTCGCGCTTCAACGCGTGAAGCACGCTCCGAATCGGTTTCAGTACGGTCGACACCTCTTGATCTCGCAGAACACAACTTTCGGACAAGCAAGGTTACAACTTTTGGCGTCGGCTCGTGTCAAGGTTGCAGAGCCAACTGCCCGTGGCGAATTCCTCGGAGTGCAGTATTTTATGTGCCGCTTTGGAGCGCGGTCACGGAGCATGAGTTCCGAAATTCAGTGTCTGACCTCCAAAAAGAAGATTTAATCGCCTTCGGAATTATCGCGCGAATGGAGCCCTCGTCAAAAAGCAGACATGACTCACAGGGCAGATAGCAGGTGGCTGTACAGTCTTTGTACGCTGAATCTTTGCTGCTTCCGCCTGCTCTCAGACAGACCCCACAGGAATCGTTCACGAATTGAGGCGGAGGAGCTTTTGGACCGAGCTCTAGACATTGCCCTGTACAGTCTCTGAAACCCACTTGCGACTCAATGGTGCGAACTGCGTCATTTTCTGAAAAGAAAGGGAACTCCACTCCGTTACGATCAGCGCCCGAACAAACTATGTAGAACTGATTTCGATAGCTGAAGAGATGTCTCAGGCCGAACCAATGCATTCAGATGAACAGGGATCCAGATAGGCCGATCCGCCGCACACTCCCATGCAATCGAGGGTCGCCATTCCCCCGCAAACCCCTTTGCAGTCTCTGCCGAAGTCGTCTTCGAGACCTGTGTTGCCACCGGTACAGAAGCCGCATTTGTTCACTTTGGCTCCGAAGAATCCGATATGATCGCAGTCTGAAATCGCAATTTGTGAACAGGGAGGCAATCGAGCACGAACATTTGGCCACTATGCGTGGAAACGAGGCTTACCGATTGAAGCTGCCGAGTAGTCCTGACATCTCTGTGTCTGGCCCCGTTGAGCACTCAGGAGGAAAATTGTTGCGATGAAGAGATGATTTAGCCAATCCAGATTGAATGTTCGTACATGTAGCCCTGCTGAGGGCTTCATCTCACCGTAGAGAGTTCCGTAAGCATTCTTATAGTTTCGTCTGAAAACGAACTAACAGAAAAAATCATTAGATTCCGCGATCTGCAACGATTTCTGGGGGACCCATCCGAGGACGCGAATCAGCGAGATCCGTTTTGTGGACTGGAAAAGCCGATTTCTATCACAACGGGGCTTCCTCGCTGATCCATGAAAGTTTTTGTCAATCATTGCTGCTGGTAAATGATTGAACCGTGCAGATCCGGTTTACGGGGCTTGAAGCGCATGCAATCTGCTGAGTGAGGTTTTTCCGGGAATGCTCTAAACGTCATCTATTTCATTAGGAGTTCGGTCTCATGGGGCACCCGTGTCAAGGATGTAATCTTTGCGTTTTCCAACTGATGGAGGAAAGGGAGCCAAACGCTTCCACATGGCAGGACCTGTGACGTTCGTCGGTGTTCTCGAACACTGTGCCATTCTCAAAAACCGCCGTCCACAATGCGGTGAGTGCTGTTCAACGAATTCTTAGATTGTGAGAGTTATGACACGTTTGTTAGTTTGAGCCACTTTTATGATGGGAGGAAACTTAGTTTTTCCATTCTAGGTTTCAGTGTGCCCTACTGTTGGCTGTCACGTCGACGTTGATTGAAGCTCTACCGAAGCATTTTGGTCCAGGGAGCTCAGCGTATTCTAATGCGGAACCGAATCACATTTTGAAGGCTGAGGAAGTCAAAGCGTTCGCGACCATAACTCCCGAAGAAAGTAAAAACCGCTTGGCGGCCATATTCGATAAAATCGACAAGGTAAATGCAGTTTCGGGAGTCACTATCACGACATCGCGGAACTCTGGATGTGAAAACAATTGTTCGCCTTTCAGGACCAGAATGGACTTCTGACTCAGGACGAACTCTCGGAATGGATTCATTACTTTGCGCGGAGAAATCTCGAGGAAGGAACTCAAGCGCAATGGAAAAAACACAACCCTCAGTTCAAAACACGACTCAGTTGGAAAGAGTATAGGAAATCGATGTACGGTCTGCCTTTATCGTGGGAGGAGGTATGGTACTCGAGGTTCGATCTAAGCTCCACTCAGATTTTCGATGATATTCGTTTCCAAACAAACTTCGAGCTGACTTCAGCAGCATTCTCTACGAGATCTGCTTTTTCAGGACCGGCATCCACAGGAAGGATATCACGGCGACAAAGTCAATAAAATGATTCGCATAGATCGGCGTAGATGGACGGCGGCGGACACGGACAATGACGAACTTCTTGATGTCGAAGAATTTGAAGCCTTCGTCTATCCCGAAGAAAAAGAGCACATGGCTAGAGTTGTAGCCCAAGAAACACTCGAAGCTTTGGACAAAAATAACGACAAGTGAGCCCTACTATCTTCCGAACATGTTTTGAATCGAATTCATCAGAGAAGGAATCTGAGTATATTTCCTCGTAAAAATCAATTCGTCCGTTGACATCATTGTTTTCCTTTAGTTTCGTCGACCTGAACGAGTATCTCGATGACGTATTTCCCGATCTCAGGGATGGACCTTGGCCGAAATACGTTCAAGAGGAAGCAGAACTTTTCAGAATCCGCCGCGATAAAAACTCCGATGGCCATCTCGACCTTGACGAGGTCAAGCTCGATGATTTTCAGTTCGAAAGAATGGAGACTGTGATTGGAGCATGTCGTATTGATTCGTTGTTTTCGCCCTAAACTGTAAAGTTGTCCTCAGATGATCTCTTACACCCACCGATCCGAGGACGATCACCCGGAAGCTGAGGCGCTGCATCTGGTTCACTCGGCGGACGAGGACAATGACACGCAGCTATCGAAGACGGAGGTTTTGAATCATTACGATCTGTTCGTAGGTGGACAAGTCACAAACTACGGCGAGGCTTTGTGGAACCACGATGAGTTCTGATCTCAAATCTTCGGATTCGCGATGTGAGGAGAAAGGACTAGATTCGCTTTCTTCCATGGGTTCTGATCACATGGCGAACTCATGTCCCAACCTCTAATAAATCAATGCGAGCCCGACATGAGTCTCATTTCTTCAATGGATAGTTGATATGTTTTTCAACTTCCGCCTCTAGATCTAGATCCATCTTCTCATCACCTGAGAAGATGTATCATCTGAGAAATTTCTCCGTAGAGTATCTCAAGCGACGGAGAAATTCCTTTGGAGATCTCCATCTGGATTCCGGGCGGCTGTCTCAAGAATACTCGGACTCCGATTCGAATTTGGCGCCACGATGCCCTCTCACTACAAGAAGAGACCAATGTTGGCGCGTCTAAGCAGACGACAGCTCAGAGTGAGAGAGAGTAAATACACGGCGAGCAAGCCACCAGATTGATCGCGGTGCTGTAGTGTTTGTGCGGCAAGCTCCAACTGCGATAACATTGGATCCAGTCGAGACAGCTTCGCCTTGCTGGCTGAAAGCTCGTTGTTCGAACCAAACAATAAGGTAAGACTTTCTCTGTGCTGATGAGTATTTGCCTGAGGAATAACCTCCATGATACGAGACTCCAAAAATGTGTTGTTGACATTTTGTCAGAGCAATGCTCTCTTGGTTTGCGTCCGGCTACCTGCTGCGGCCAGAGTTATTCAGAATGTTCGATCGGTCATTCTCACAACTGAGGAAGCTCTTGGAAAGTTTGCACCTTGGGCAGTGCAAGATGCGTTCTCTTTGCTTTCACATCGTGATCAGACACTGTTTTGCTACGCAAGAGTGGAAGCGGGACGCTTTCCGAATACACTTGGCGGAACAAGTTGTGTACGTAGTATGACTCGATGATTCTCATCAGAGTCGATGTAAATGTTGAATACATATGCTGGAATCGGAACGTCGCGAAGAACGAACTGGTTGATTCGACTACAAGGAAACTGAATGCCTTACAGACACCGGTCGACTTCGAAACCCCTTCTTCATCTTTCAAGACGTGCCACAGTGTGAACTTTCCGGGCCACAGAAACAATGGAGCAACTAGCCGGTGATCTACTCAACGATTCAGATTCAGACGATCAGGATTATGAGCCTCCGGAGGGTGAAATCGAAGAGGTTCCCGAGGAAACCAATTCGGATCCAGAAGAGAATTCGGACCAGGACGAACAACAGAAGAAACGAACCGATGCACTCTGGGCGGACTTCATGGCTGACGTGGAACCTACTCCGAAGAAGCCGAAACTACAACCAGAACCGAAAGTCGAGGAGTCCTCCGAAAAACAACCTGAGCCTAGTGATAAGAGCGCTGACGAAGCTCCGCGAGAAGACGAGAAATCTCCGGCTTTGAAAACTGATTCAGATACGACCGCTCCAGGAACCTCATCGGGAAAAATGAAAATCACTCAAATATTTGACTTTGCCGGTGAAAAAGTCGAAGTAGAGAAAGAGGTTGATGCGGATTCGAAAGAAGCGAAGAAACTGCTCGCGGAACAAGAGAAACAAAAGCAGGCATCCGAACAACAGACCGTCCTCGTCCGGCCCAAAGTTGGAGGCGGTCTCAGCACAGTTGTCGGATCTATTTTGAACAAGAAAAACAAAATGAGCGTTTTAGAAAAGTCTAAACTTGACTGGAATGGGTTCAAGCGCCAGGAAGGTATTGAAGAAGAACTCGCAACATTCAACCGCGGCAAGGGAGGATTTTTAGAGAAACAAGCGTTCCTAGAGCGAACAGACCTCAGACAGTTCGACTTGGAAAAAGCGATGCGAGAGAAGCGCAGGAACCGTTGAGTCATGTATATAAGCGTGATTCGATGTGATATAACAAATAGTAAGGTTCCAGTGGAGTCAAAAATGTAACACAATGCGGAAGTTATTCTACTACTTGTACATAGAATCGCTTCGAGGGAGCGGAGAGAGGAAGCGAAGACAATGTTCTCTATTGTAATTCAAGATTTGCTACGACTCGATGAATAAACTTGGGAATCGGTTTTCGAATGATTGCGTGTGATCTTTTCCGGAGTCAATCCTCGAGAATTGTGATTCAAATAATTCCTCGATGATCGGGATCCGCGTTGCTAGAAAGGGACCTCTGTCCGCACAGAAAGAATCTTGGATTTTGATGAATCTCAGGATTTTACGTCGAGTCTGTCCAAAATATCGGATCCTATAGCGAAAATACAGGAGCGACGAGAATTCGGACAGGAACGAAATTCTCTAGGGAAGCACTAACGGGATCAATTTGAAAGTAGTTTCAGATCCGGTAGATCAAGGAGATGTCTGGACATTATTTCCGGACGGGGGCCCCGGCCCATGAGCATCTCATGGAGGACGAAGGACCTTCGGCTAAGGATGACTATCGTTGAGTATTTTTGCTTTTCTTCATCCAGCCAAGATACGGAGTAAATCCCATTTGATCGACTCGGTTGAATGAGTTTTCATCCATAGACTGGACGAGAATCGATATCGAGAAGATGCTACAGCTCTACTTGACATTCTGGCCGCAAATGGGCTCTCGGGGAAAATACGACACTCTGAAGGAGTTGTTCAGCGCCATCGCCCAGGAAATCAATCACAGCTTGACGTCGAAACAAGTCCAGGTAACACTTTGTCTGTGTCCCCTGTGTACAGTTGTTTCAATATGTTATGGCTCTACCTCACTGATATCGTCAACTTCCAGGATAAGTTCAATCGTTTGAAAAAGATGCACAAAAGAGTCAAATATGAAGACACCACTGGAGGGAGCAGGAAGTTCGCATACGCAAAGTATTTCGACCAGTTGGAAACCATGGATGAGAATTTCCGCAAAGAAGTGAGTGTTTTAGGCTTTTGTTTGAATAATATCGTACGGTGTTTCTTGCTGAGATAGAATCGAAATTTTCTTATTTTGAACAATTTGCTCTTCAGATGATGACTCCGTCAACAACTCGACCGCGGGCCGATCAGATGGAAGCGGCTCCGCCCTCGTTGGATGCGGATCAAACCGCGGAAAGTGCCAATGCGTGGGCCGAGGCAGGTGTTTCGCCGGGCTCTGAGTTCTATTTCATCGATTGCGCGCTGTCGGCCTTGAGGACCAGGAAGTTGACTCCCGTTGAGGGTACGTTTCTCTTCGTATATCGTTCAGCATCATTAACTGGATCACTCAAGCCCTATTCCTCAATAAATGAGAAATTAGCTTATCTAAATAGTTCGCGGAGGATCGCCAAGATGCTCTTTGTCTATTACGAGTCGAGTGCACGATTCGATATACTGCATCTGGAGGCTTCTTCGGTTACTGTTCGGCTCTGCTAATGAGATTCGATGAGAGAACGAGATCGTTGCATCGCCAAGAGGAGGACATGATGTTGAAGTGGGCAGAAGCTAGCTTGCAAATGATGCTCGAAATGGCAGAACTTATCGATTGTATCGATTGCTCCATCGAACTCGTCTCCGCGGTACTCCACGGACAAGCGGTACGCGTCGGGGACAGACGATGTTCCAGTGGCGAACAATCGTTGCTCTTATGAACCCTTACTCGGTTGCTTCAAAACCTCCGAACGAGCACATACTGTTATGCTCTTGAATGATCTGAGCTATTTCAAGCCAATCTTGCCATATGCGTTTCAAGTCAAAGATATTATTAATTGAACTTGGATGCGACGTCCATCGACCCTGTTTGGATGTGTTCCTCAACGAGGGAGTTTGTTTCGCTCGTGCATTGGACGTCATCTAGTGTGAAGGTTCTTAGTTTTCGAGAACTCACACCCGCCAGACAGTGGAATCCCTAGAATGCTTCTCGATTTTTTACAGGTTATCTTCCTATTCTGAATTTGAGCTTTCTCGTCAATAAACGATCATACCTAGGCTGCAACCCTAGGCAGACAGTCTAATACTCCTCGACTGTATTCACCAAAAAGTCAGGTTTCGGTTTTCCTAGGGTTCTGTTCAGTGGGGAGAAATAACTGAAATAACGTTCGCGATATCTCTTCGTTTCGTTCTGGTCGGGGCAGATAACAGATCGTCGTGCGAAACGTTCTGCATGAGCGCGATATCCAAGAATTTTAGCTCGAGCATGCTCTCAAGTATCATCTTGAATACGCAGCTGCATTTCATCTCGACGGCGGCGGCGGCGCACAGTGGATAGCTTCCGGTGGTCTTCGAGCAATAAGTAGGTCGCGCAACATGAAACGCGCAAACAAGAGTTCGTCGGATGCGATCGGATGTTCTCTTCGTTCGGCATTCAACTCGGCTCGTCGCAATTTCAGCGAGCCCAACGGCAAATTGCAAAACCGCGCTGGATTGAACATGTCCTGTCGGAGTTGGTCTGTTTGTCGGGAACACTCCGATCGGCACGAAACGTGCCTTCCACGTCTCCAATCGGACGTGGTGAATTCTGTCATCTGAACGGATTCCATTATGATCGACTATTCCCGAAAGTTACGAACTTGGATTATATTCATTCGATTTTACCCTTGAAATACCTCGAGGAACAAAATTTGAGCTCGGTCCGCGGAAACTGATCCAACGTTTGAGCTTTTTCCCCGCGAATGGATATTGCCAACGAGAAATCCAGGTCTTCCTATTCTCTGATTTGTTCTCTGCTCGCTGTGAGGTGATTTTGTCGTCGTCGCATTCCGCTTCATAATCAAGGTGCTCCGACAACGACGACGAGAGAAGAAAATGTTTCAATGGAGGAGAATTATTTTCGAAGAGAATTCAGGCAACTTCCTGCCAAGATTAAAAGGCAGTCTACCCACGGGAGGCACGGAAGGAAATGAGAAAACGCGGATCTTGAGAGGTTCGTTCTCGAGTCGCTGCGCACGTCAAAAGATACGCCGTGGCGAGAACTACTCACCGCTCTGCTTGCAATTCAATGAAATTTAATAGCAGCCACCGACGGCCTTCTCTGACTTCTCTGAAACTCCATCGAATCCGAGAAACCAGAACTCGAGACCAAATACGCAAACATCGGGTTTTTTTCCTCAAGTTTCTTGATTCCAGGCAAACTCACTCTCGGCGAGATTAGGGCGCTGATGTTTTCTCCACCAGAAAGAGAATAGACGCCGAGATCTTCCGATCGTGCCACCGAGTCTCTCGCAAAGAATCTTTTGAGAGTTTCATTGTTTTTTCCTCGCTGGAAGTCGGCCCTTTGTGCTGACGATACGACGACTGACCGTCAATGAAATATTCAACCGATTGATGACATTTCGTCTCTACCGCTTCGACTCGATATTTCGGAGTCGTGAATGTTTAGCGAGCTCTGATGAAAAATTGATGTTGAACACACCGTCTAGCCTTCGTTGCCCCGTTTTCAATGAGACGGAGAGGTTCGTTCCACGGGGCCGCCCAGAGAAGACTCGCTTCCGTCGTACTCGCTCGATGTTTCGTATGAATCGTGTCGTCTCTGCCATCTCGGACGACGGTTGGGACGGAAATTGGAGTCTATTCCCATGGGTAGCTAGTCCGTGACAGTTTCGAACGTGAGTCTGAGACTCAACCGGCGAGGAAATTCACGCTCGTCTCGTCGAACTCCGTTTCCAAGGCTTTGCCTTCGAAGGTAACATTTTAATGGATTCTATTGAGCGAATGGAATTGTCCGAAATCCATGGCTGAATCGGTGTCAATTGTGGTCCGCACGAGCTCTGTTCCTGTGGCTTCTTGCTCTGCGCACGCAGTTTTATTATCGATCACCATTATTGATGAATCAGTTCCCGAAGCCTGCGAAAGCGGGAGTGTCGGCTGCGAGGTCTGGCTGAGCGAACTGCGGCCGGTCGAGGGAAAAGAGGGACGAATGGATGAGGTATCTGAGGAGAACGAACGTTGGCAAAAGCCGTGTCAGGCTACCATATCCAAAGGAAAAAACAACTCTCTCATTATTATGCGATGGATCTCGACCGGCCCGAACAATTAATATCCGTGACCATCAATTAGGTCAGAGCGAAGCGTGTTGGCAAGCCGAGATTAACGTTCTTCTGGCCTTTTCTAGGAATAGTTCTCACCATGAAGCAGAATGGAGTAGCTGCCAAACGCATGCTGAAAGCTTACCAGGAGCGGACAGAACTCCTCCGCGACGAAGCTGAGAAAGACCGAAAGCAAAAAGAGGATCATTTCAAGTGAGTGAAAGTTCCAACGTCGAACAGCTCGTGGTATCTCCTTGAGCCGCTCATTTGTCGAGCGAATTAGTAAAAACGATGTTTTCGGGGCTCATCAATCTCAATTGACTGTTCGATCGATTCGACTCTCGATGCGGAATCGTCTCCGTAGATTTGGCAACGGGGCCGCAGTTTTGTATGAGTCCATGAGTTGGTCGCTTGGTCATCACCAAGCAGGGGAAGGCAGAAGTCTTTCCCTGGAGATTAAGGAACCTGCGGCTTGTCGTCGTCTATCTCAAAGTCCATGCTTAGGAGATTTTTTTAAATATTCAATGATGGACCCGGGGTCCGAAGTGGTAAGACGTTCTATCTCCCTCGTTCCAGGAAATGGATGGAGTTGAAAGAGAAAGAACTTTCCATCAAACAACGACGCCTTGCCATCGAAGAAGAGAAAATCTCAATCGAGCGCTCGAAGCAGTTCCGCTGCTAAAATTGCTTTTTCTTGGAGCTTGAAGTTTTGTATATTTCATATTTTGTGCCTCCAGCGTTGTGGTTCAGATCAACCAAAGAATGCAAAATAAAGATGACGATCTCAAACGCAAACCAAGTTGAAATGCCTGTTGAGAAAACCTCGCGCCAATAGTTGAAGTCCTGATTCGCTAAACAGTGATAGAGTCCACCGCAAGTCCAAATGGGGATATTTTGAGAAATCTGTGGTCTGATCGAACATAGAAGAAATATCGATGAAGCGACAGTTCGATTCAGAAACTTTTCCAGGTCAGTGAGGAACTCGGAGCCACTTCTCGGGGTTTGCGTCGCGGATATATCAGGGTCTTTCCAGGGTCACCCGAAATGTTTCCCTTCGTTCGCCTGTCGGCTAGCTCGCTTCGCTCTAACTTGACATCGATCGCTGCTTCCCAGTTTTAGAAATGGAGTTAGTCACGTGAACCTTGGATGGCTCTCACATTGTGGAAACTCTCAGCTTCGTAACAATTCCATGTCCTGGAATCGAGTCTGAGGCCCGCGTTCGTGGAGTTCGGAAATTGGCAGGCTCTCAGCGTGTTTGTCACGTTTTCCTCGACCGCAGGGCTTTCTCGGGATTGTAATTGGCGCGGACACGACTGTCATTGGGAAAAGACTCTTTCTCATTCGGCCGTGTCCACGAACCTCCGTAGCGAGATTCTCCTTTCAGCACTCGCGGGCTCCAACCATTATCACAAAATACGCGGTTTCGTTCCTTCAAGTACGAGGTTCTCCGTTTCTCTTCGAGCCAGAAGCCGATCGCTGATAGGGTTCCGCATCTGATTCTCGTTCCCTTCGCACATTCCGTCCCCTCGGCTCGCCTCTCTCACAACGCTCGATCAGCATAAATCTTCGGTTTCCTTGGAGTTCTATAGCAAGGCAGAAGAATGCGTTATGAAGCCTCTCGAGATCGGAGTGAAACTGATATAAATACTCTCATGACACCAAACAGCCGAGGTGGGATCTTGTCTCAAGGACGAGGGTTTTCCATGGATAAAATATCTGGGAGAATGCTCTGTTAGAGGTCGGAGGGGAGCGTATGCTCAAAATTCTCTCTGTGCTTGTCTCGTTTCCTCTGAAACGCATTTCATTGCGCCGAGCATCGAGCGGGGATAACTGTCGTTCTCGGTAAGAATTACTTAGTGTGCCATTCAGCATAATCAGATTGTGCCGCGGCCGGTCCTTGTCAGAATAGAATTACCTCTCCGACTACAAAGTTATCCTTGGGCTAGATAAGCTTCGTGCATGGAGAGCCATGCCGAACTTTGTATCAAACATAGTACACGACCGCCTTCGCGTAGTTTACGGCTGCGAAATTCACAACCGCCCCGGAGTTTTGTTGCTATGTTTTGCTCCTACTTCTCAGCGGCTTTTTACGACGGCAAGATGTTCCAGGTCAAGGTTTTCTTGCTTCGTACGAGCCGAGACACCTATGTGACCTAGAAGTTGTTGCTTCGCTCGTGTTCAGGCTTCAAAACAAGTCGTTCAGATCGTTATGCCACTGAAAGGTGTGGAGAATCATTTAGGTGAACGCCAATCAATAACTAACGAGGATAATCCACTCTCGAGTTTTCGGAGGAGCCGATAGCGCTCCATGCTCTGATGTAAGCACACGCGTTGAGTTTGCAGTGGCTTACGGGCCCTGTCTGAATCCGGCCAACTTGTACCCCTGGTCCCCTGTTCGAGCGTGAGACTTGTTCCATCTGTCGAGGAGGTGCACCCGTTGCGAAATAACCATCTTCATCCTCAACTCCTACTTCAAGCCGAATGCGGTCCGCTGCGAATGCTGGAGCGATTCATTCCGCAATTCTCTGACGCAGAGCCGAATTTGCACGTCCGACAATCTGTTGGGCCACCCACACACTCGTACACCTGCTCGTCTGCCGAATTCGAGGTTTAGGCAAGCTCCATAGTTGCGCTTCGCACCCTCCTGTACATCGAGTCACATGATTTCATGTGAGGCCTGGCATCAAATAAGCTCCCATCAACAACTTTGTTGGAGGACTCTCGCGTCGGAGCACAACTCCTTGTGAACTCAAGTGCATCGATCGGCAGGGAAACCACGGCGGGAAATTTTCAAACGAAGGCTTCCAGTGAACTTCGTTCGAGACTCCCGAATAACCTCCTCACTAGCTAACTGTTAGTCTGCTTGACTTGGTGTCTGCCGGCTACTTCCTGGCCCTCTCAGGAGGAACAGGATATCGGGAGCTCCTGTACAAAATTAAGCCGACAAAGCGTGAAAGCCGTTCGCTTTCGAGGCTGTTGTTTACCCCAACGCACGCTTGAGCCGCATTTCTCCATCGAACGCGGCGCCACCTTTGAACATTGAAAGTCGGAGATAACGGAAGATAACGGATTGCTGAAGGAACAAAAGAGTACGCGGGCAGTGAACGTGTTCTCGAAAACTGCCGGAGCGCTTCTGGCTTTCCTGATTTGAGAGAAACATTCCATAAAACTCGATTCGGATTCCAAGCTGTTTTGTTTTTGAGACTTGAAAAGCATCGAGATACATATCCGACGATTTGATGTTGAACTTGAAATAGCTTTCAAGAAGGGATCGCCGGGCGGCTCCGAGCGGAGGAAACACGAGACTTCACTCACGGCTCGAAAGGCCATTGGTGTGCGGAAGGCTATGAATCCTGATGTGGGGTACAGGGAGCTTTCATGACGTAATTCCCCGTCCGATAATCCAGATTGGCGTTGCTCTGACGCACTAATTAGCTGACTTAAGTTCCGGCTGGTGTTGCGCGTTCCGGAAGCCTTTTGTCTCAAAAAAGGTGTAGTCGTATGGCGAGCTCACCCGTACCCACCCACCTATTTACCTAACTATGTATGCCTCGAGAAACTGGGCGAGACGAATCAAACAACTGTTTAGTGAATCCAAAGCCGATTAGAGTCGACAACAAAGAACTTCTCTCTAGAGGAACTACTCGATTCGGAGCCAGTTCTCACCGCCCAATGGGAAGAGGGGTCAAGTCGAAGAACGCGTTGAGTGTCGACCGCGCCACAGCCCTTACGCCCGGCAGAGCTCTAACAAAGCCGCGTTCGCACTTTGAGCCGGGACCGTATTCGAGTGTGGTACCGGAGAACAGATGTCTCCGCGGCAGTTTTTTTAACATTTCAATTCCACTGCAACGCCTCCGGCTTCGTCATCGAAATGAGATGAGATTTTACAGAGAATATTCTCTGCCTTGAGGTGTCATGCTCGAGTTCACAAAACTACGCAGTTGTCCCAAAAATGTTGATGATGCTGCAGTGTGCAGATTTCCCCGGGAGCCACGTGAGTTATGAACATTTTAATAAATCGCTGCGACCATCAAGTGCTGCCTCGCACGGCTGGAGACGCCTTGAAAACTTTGTATAGGACCGCGGGACGACCCGTTCAGTGTTTAGGGACACCGGATGACTAGGAAGAGGACAAATGCAGTAAAAAGCAAGTCGCTCCACTGCTTTGCGGAGAGGGCTCAAGGTCGCTCGAGGTGCCAAGCCATGCGAAGCAGAGTTAGCGAATGCTTCAGGTAAAACCCAAGCGCGAGAACCGCTTTTGAGAATGAAGGGAGAGAGGCAGGGGCGGTGCGCCCTGGGCGGCATTCTCGAAAGTGCGGAATTCCCACCAATGTCGTCATGATATACTTCATATGTACAATCGGAAATTCGGTTCTCAAGACAGCTATTGCTGATTGTTGATATTTAAAACCTGAATCATGCTACCAAAGAATGGTTATAAACTGCCTTTTAAGATTGTAGATATGGTGTAAGTAACTTGTTGAATAACTCGAAGGCATGTCGATTTCCCTCAATGGATCGGGAGCAATCAGCCGATTTCGATTTCTCCATCATGTTTTAAGCCGTTGGTCTGCCATCCCCAACCCCAAATCATCTGTCTCCCGCGTTCGGACTCGGCCTGGTATTTATAACGGGAAATATAGTATACGTCTGATTCTCTAGGGCGACATGTACGTCATCCAACGACAGTGACGCATTGTGGAATTTGGCGGCCGACGACCGACGACATTGCCCCTGACCGCGACCAGTGTCATTCATTGCCAGTGTGTCCAGGTAGCGAAGCAACCCCTCGAGCGGCAGCTTCAACGCTTACCCTGTACAATGTGAAGTAAATTATTCATCGGTTTTCGAGTAGAAATTCTGGTCTGGGACGTCGGAGTCACCAAGCGAAACGGCCTCCGTCGGTTCCTAGGTGCGCACTCGGGTGAGTGGGCGGTTGGCTCGCTCGTTGAGTTGGCTGGCTGGTTGGTCTGTGTAAGATTGCTTTGAGCGGGCTGTGTAAAACGCGCTCGCTGCGATGGGCGAACACCCTAAACGTTCCCCGGTGGCCTTCCGAAATCCCTCTGCGGCTGCGAGAGCCATGGAAAACTCATTCCTATTTTCCGACTGCTTCATTTCCAGTTTCCGTACGTCTGCACGTCCGATGCGGCTGGCGTTCGCGTTGCTGCCTCGCCGTTTTTCTTTTTCGCACAAAAGTTTCAACCTCGCCTTCTTCTTCGGAAGTTAGCCGAGGGAGACGTCAGCAGTCAGGGCCCCCGCTGCGCGCGAGCCCTTTGTTTTCCTTTTCGATTGCCGTCGAACTTCTATCCGAACTCGCCGTCGAGCTGACTGTTGTGAGTGTACTTCCTCCGTCATACTCAACGAGCTATCGAGATGGTTTTTCACGCTCTTGATTCCACATAATCTCCGACACGATTCGCTGATCAGCATCAGAGCGTGACTCGTATCTTCTTTTTTTCGCTCCGATTTATCGCGTTCTCCAGCTCTGTTTCACTCGGATACCGCGTCTATTCTCGACCCGGGATTGCGAGCCTTAGTTGGCAGAAGTGAAACTAGATGGTTCTTCCTATGTATCCATAGATATTATTTTCCACAGTCGAATGAGGAAACGCCGCACGGCATGATTAGATCCATCACGTTAGTGTTGAAGTGCAACTCGATTCGCTCAATATCGGGAAACGGAGGATACGGTTACGTCTTGGGACCACGAATTCTCCGATTTTACCACAGCCAGTTTATTCTTTGTCTCCGGTGGGACCACAACACAAACGCTTGTCTAATTGATCTTTCGGACTTCTTGCCATCAACCGGAGGAATCTAACTGGGTAATTGTTTCCACAGCTCTGTTAGATGCGAGACTGTCGAGAGTGGAAACTGGCTCTCCATTGATTAATTATTAAACAGAAGCAAGATTCCAGGGTCACGGTTGTTAGATAGGTGCAGTAGTATATGAGTGGGTATGTCGTTGTGGATGTGGGCTTCAAGGTGTAAGTCATGTAGCAGCACTTATAACATCCTCAATTTTTCCTCAAACAACTGAAAGTCTTCCCAATTACTCGATACGCCTTCCCGCGGTTATCGAAGGAGAC
Organism: Neoseiulus cucumeris; assembly: GCA_021527715.1. Lineage (NCBI taxonomy): Eukaryota > Metazoa > Arthropoda > Arachnida > Mesostigmata > Phytoseiidae > Neoseiulus > Neoseiulus cucumeris. Next base: position 1,069,152 of record JAJSRV010000004.1, on the reverse strand, counting down.
TTGTTGGATGTATCACAAACGTCGCTGTAAATAGCGGCAATACATGATTTTGAGAGCTATATGTTGCATCGAACCAAATCAGAGCGGACTGAAATCCGGAGGGGGGCTCGACGAGTATTGGGTAGAAAATGAAAATAATCCTCGAATGTGAGAGCCTTAGTGCCACAGCATGCATTAGGATTATGGATGATATTCCGTACGGCAGTCCGATGATGACGTTGTTGCCGTAATGGTCCGAACAGGGAAAATTTTCTGAAGGCATGAAATGGAATCAGAGGATGAAAGGTTCCTCGCAAAGCTGTAAACTCAGGACGCCTCAAACATCGTCTCGCATTACTCGAATCGAACCACGGAAATCCGATAGCTCGGTGTGTATCCTCCGCTCTTTTCACAATCCATCGTCGGATTCGACTTCAAAGCTCGAGAATATTTTGTCTGAGAGATGAGCTGAGACCCTCGCGGAGAAATAGGTCGTCTGTGATAACTCTCGCGTGGATTGGCTTCCTGGCTACTTCCAGGGAATCGCAAGCAGCGATTCTGACACGGAGATGCCTTTGCTTATTATCGAATGCTCATCTATCACACTGACTCTCCCTGCATGACGGTGTATCAACAAGTTGGATGGACACTCGCCTCCCCATCAATATAAACGAGCGACGCCCATGACATACCGAATCCGCGATCGGAACGTGCCCGCGCATGCAAGAGAGCCTCCACGGATTGCAACTTCCCACGAGCCGATTCCAAGTAGTATCTGAGAAGGCCCGGGGCAGTCATATGCGCCCGCCGCTCGCATTACCACCGCTCGATGCTCGAACGAAGTCAGCTTTTCGACTTTGAGGTTTCAAAACGCAAACTGTCGTTAGCGGCGCGGCGAAAAGTCTACCACCGTGCGGCACGACTACGAAGGATAATCTCGTTCCCGTTACGCGTATGAATTCAGGAGATTTCGGTTTCGATTCAGAACCGAAAGTTCTTCACGATTCCCGCAGTGAGAATGGAAGAAATAGGAGGATAATTTTGGAAGGTTTCTCGGGCTCTCAAGATGGACTTCGATCAGACTTACAGAGCGAGTAGATCTTTGAAAATTTCGACGCGCCTATGAAGTCGATGACTCTTTCCTTATTTACTCGATCGGATCTCCATAGAAATCGTGCTGTCGTTTACGAATGCGATTCAAGGTCAGACAGTATTGAATTCACGGATCGGAGAGAAATTATTCGGCTCGATGAATCGAAAGTGCTCCTTGCGATATTGGGACAAAAGAATTGCGTGGATGTGGTTCATCGAGCCCCGCCTTCCAGAAGTTTTTCTAGGTTCCCGAGGTCCAGTTGTTCCTCCGTGGAATAATCTTCAGAATTCATCCATTCATTGGTTACGGCTGAAAGTAGTTGCTAATGCAGAGGCTCCAGGTTCATAGCTCCTTTCTCGCTCGCCTGCGGACTGGCTTCCCCGCCGAACGCGCTTGCTCCGTGGAAGCAACAGCGCAAGGGAGATGAAGGCGGAGAACGGAGATGGAAACGGAAAGTCGCTTCATCAATTCTCATGAAAAACATAAATTCAGTGGCGTGCCCTTCCTGCGCTCAAGCTGAGAGCTCCGACGTTGAGTGACTTCGTACGAAGCCTTGCGTCAAATGAGCTGAAGGTGTCGAGCCCGTTAGCGACGTCGGTGCACTTTCGTTCTCATCTTATGTGTCCACCAGCAAAGCGCATCACAAGGCCGCGGGGAAGCAGGGTGAATAAAGAGAAAGAGCCACAGAGACACACGGATAGAGAGAATAAACGAGGAAGCCAGTGAAGGGAATGGAAGAGGTTTGAGGTGGAGGACGGGTTTCATCCTCCGGCAAATCGGCTTAAACGCGCTGCACGTCTTTTGACTGAAAGCTTACCTCCGGCGCGCTCTGGCGGAACATTTGAATTCCTTGCCGTGTTCGAGGATACCACTCGTGGGAGGGAATGTACAGAAGAAGCCCTTCGCAAAAGTATGACAACGAGCACTCATCTGATTTTAACTGGAGTCGGAGTTGCTAGGCGCCATTGAGGAGGGTAGAGATTTCCTCCCAAATAAAATGCTGACTCCGTTCCCGCAAAGGAAACATTTGATCCCGAATGGATCAAACACTATCCATATGTCCGGAACCAATCGGCCCTCTGAGAATAAGTCAGGAAACCACTCTATTCGATCAACTTACAAAGCCGTGATGTGAGGAATCGAGCCATACAGGAACGGGTTCGTGCCATGACAAGCAAGGAAATGGTCTCTGACAGTGGGCCGGCTAAGCGACATTGCGAGGTGGAAAACAATGCACCCTGCGGATCATGAGCTCTCTTTGTTTTGCGGCTCTGGGCAGCTCTGTTCGCCAAGTGTTTCCGCCAACAACCAAGGTCTCGGGAAGCTTCGATGCCGAGAACAGCGTAACCTCGAGGGCCAGCATCGAAACTACGAAATTGAGTTCATCCCCGCTGTCATTCGAGAATTTTATTTCGTGATCATCGTCAATGCAAAGTGAATTCTTCCGGAACTGATCTGATTCTGTACCACTGGGGAATCGTGACCTTGGCTATCAGAGTTATTTCCTTCCATTAGCCAAATTCTCCATCTTTTAAGGTAGCCAGAATCCAGTTCTTAGCCGTCTAACATGGCTCCCGGCGATTCCTTCCGAATATGATGGGGGGACGGGGGGGAGGGGGAAGGATGGAGGCAGAACGCGAAAATTATGGCTCCATCAAGGCGAGTCCGCCGGCAGCCAAGAAGGAATTGGCTTCCCTCTTTTCCACTGTTCGGCTTGACACGTTTTCGTCGGACGCGGAGCCACTCCGAGTGGCGGGGAACGGCAGGAATGAAACTCCGCCAATAAAAACTCTCGCTGCAGATGAAAGCTCGAATCGCGCAATGTCAGCCGCGACATTTTCCTCCGCAAGTAAAAACGCTCGGCTCTCGGTTTCCTATCCCGATACTCCGTCATGGACGAACTAGAGTTCAGAGGAAGTTCTCGACTCGCGTTGCCTCGCACCTGCTCTGTGTCAAAATAAAGCATTTGGCGGGCTGCGCGCGTAGAGATGCAGCGCTATTTTCGTCAGTTCCGCAGCTGCAGGGAAGAGTTGCACATAGGCGTACGCAGGCATGCTCGCGTACAAACAAGCCTCACATACGGACACACTCACCCGTGCTCGGAGAACTATTCGAAATGTCTCGCTATTGTTGGAAGTCCCGATTTGTTGTCGAAGTCACTTGGAGTTTTGACACGTTCAACTGATTCACTTCCGAAACAAAGATCTCGCAATTCAAATCAAACACCTCCCGAGTCACTGTAATGTCCGATGTATCACAGCGGCTGAAGTTCGATAGCGAACTACACGATGTGAACAATTATGTCTCGATGTGGAGAGGTCGTGCAGCACGTCGCCGTCTATTCAATGACTACTTCATTCACGAGACTCACGGCGGGGCGCTGCCATCGAGGATCCCTCTCCTCTATGGTACGTTGGCTCCATGTCCTCCGGTACGCTAGAGTTATTTCGACTGAAATTGACAGGGGCCGACGGGGACCCTCGCTCAAAAACTTAACTTCAAATCCAGTGAGACCCTATCGCTGAGATGTTCCCGCTTGCTTGCGGTTCCGCCCGAACGGAAGCTAGCTGCAACCGGTGAGGTCGTCGAGGATTTCTTCTGATTATCCTTTGTTTGGCCCGGGAAGCATTTTAACTCAAGTAGCAAGTTTCCTGAATAGCGAATTCCCAGTCGAAGGAAACGATGAGCGTAAGGTCAGCTCGAAAAAGTTGCTCGCGCCGGATGGGCGAACATCCTTCGGACAAAGAAATCGGTTGACATCTGTGTGTTTTATGCGAAAATTTCCAACTGGCTCGTTTTCTTTCGAAACCGTAACTTGTATTCCATAGGTGAACCGAATATTCTTCTCGGAAAATAAGTCTTTCATCGGAATCTGTTGAAAGTAATTCGGAGAGGTTCAACTATCGTCATGAAACAGGAATCCCTTCTGAACTCAGAATTCACCAATTGGATTGTTTTCATCGAAACTCGAACTAGAGAGAGGTAGTTCTCAGAATGGAGATTGTTGTGGATCATATAGTTGCCTCTCAGCGGGGCTCTCTGGGCACCTAGTCTTTCTTGAACTGGATCCGTGTTTCTTTGCAGGCCACGCTTCAAGGACGACCGAGTTCACTTGAGATAAGTCCAGGATCTTTTAAGCTGCCTCGCTACCCGGTCAGGTCGCGAGCTGACTGGCGTCTCGGCTCAAGTGTGAAAACTGTCTCTACATTTCTTTTCTTCTGGTGGAGTGGTCGAGAGCCCGCTTGGTGATTTTCGACCTTGATTCGAACATCTCCGAGCCCGTCGATGGCTCCAGAGCAGAAATTATTTAGAAGAAATCGGGAACTCCGGTTGCCGGGACGACTTCTTCAGTTGCAGGCTATGCTACACTCTGTCACCACGAATCGTTAACGGATTTCTCGAAATTGCGAAAGAACACTCCTGTATCGGTCGATGATTACTGATGCCTCCAGTCCTTACGCCCGCCAGTCGACTCGTCGAACTGGACACTGGCGCGGCTTTAACACGGAGTACCGCGACCAACAGACGAACAGAATAGCTGGCTTTGGAGAGTGGAAGGGAGAGAGGGGAGGGGGGTATCAACCGAATGCGCTCGATGCCTCCGACAATGCGCTTTAGGAATGAGAAATCCCATTATATAATTAGCCCATGTCTGCAGCGAGTGCAGCTCCTGATCCTATTCTGAGCTTCCGCTGCGGGATGGTTAACGACATAGGCTGCCTGTGCGCTGTGAGTCAAGACTAGGGCTTATTTTTTTTCGCTTTTCCATCTGTCTGCCATTCCCGTCACGGGTTCGAGACGGACCGCCGGAGCTCGAAATAAATTCTGATCTGGAAAAGATACGTTCTTCCACCAAGTTCGTTCGGGTATCGTCTTTGGCGTGCTCCTCTTATTCTGCTGAATAGGTACTCACCAAGATGTGACGCGATGGTGGACTGCAGTGACCAAGGCCGAAACCCACAGGGAGTGTTCGAAACACGAGAAAAATTGCAATGTGAAGTGGGGGGTCGAGGCCACCAGATACAGGAATACCTCGACTAGTGCGGCACCAACTAGTGCGGATCCACAATAGTGCGGTTTTCCCGAAAATCGATCTATCTCCATTCCTCTAACTCGGAATGACCTCACAAGAAACTTTCTCGTTCCCAAGTTGAACCTAGAACACCTTGTTTCTCGTTCATCCGCCGTTCGCTTGGCATTCGTCTTACTCTGACTCGACTATTGAGCCACTTCGACTCATCTACTACGGAATTTTCTTTTTTCCAAAAATCAATTCGTTCCTATCCCTTTAGCTCGAGAATGCCTCAGAAAAACTTATTGATATCTGAATTGAATTCAGATCATCTCGTTCCTCGTTCATCCGCCATTTTCAACATTTTCCGCACTTCGACTCGACTAGTGCGGATTTGACTAGTGCGGTCCCGACCACCCGCACTAGTCGAGGTATTCCTGTATAGGTAATATTATTGTCATAATTATGATCAACCGAAGCCGCCATATCCACCAGGCGCCGGAGAAAATGTTCGAAATGGAGCCTCATGGAACGCGCAGGGATTCCAAAAACAAGGGAATGGCACCCACTCCACGGTAGTATCAGACCCTGTTCACCGACTCCACTTTCTGAACCGAGAGATTTTCCATTGATTCCACTTGTGCGATGCATTTCAAAACGAATCATACAGGCGTATCTATTGTGTCAAAGAGAAACTTCTCCACCAGAATTGACACCGACTTGAGAAGCGTTTGATCCATATCTGACTGAAATTTCTGAAATATGCAATAACTGTCTATAGAAATCAGTGTTCAATTTCGTGAAATATTCCCGCTACAGAAGTGATGGTGTACTTTGAATGGCTTGGTGACCCGTAGCTGAAGATGTTTTTCGTCAAAAATATTGCCTCCAATGAAGCTCAAGGACCCAAAGGTTACTTTTGGTCTATCAGAGTTCTCTGTTCTGACAACGACCATTGAATGAGCAGGATCCTCTAGGAATGCATTTGCGATCATCTCAATTCTGCCGCGGCTTATACGTTGGACTGGTCTGGAACACACGTGTACGTGAGGGGGGGGAGGATCACTTCAAGACGACTTCAAGTGATTCTTGAGAACCCTTGAAACGACTCGTTGCTCGCAAACTCATCGAGATGATTCCTCGTTTGGCCTCCATCGAACAGAGGCCTTATCGCGAGTCGTGAGCTCGTAAGGAACAGAGGTTTTATTGATGGACAGGAACCAGAGCGTTCAGATAACGTGGTTGTACACGCAATATCCATCTAAACTCTCTGATTCGAACGAGGTCCCTCATAGAGTTTTCCATGAAGTCTGTTGGTCCTCTGCTGAAGCTCGAGTCGGTTTCTTGGTCACCGGTTCATCGCTACGTGTCGACTTGTTTTGACGTCGAGGCCGGGAACTTGTCAAGGAACGTGAAGGGGAGAAAGCGAATCAGCAAACGAGCAAAAAAGCCGACTTTTCCTATCTGAGTCACGTTTCTGTAGATGGATGACGCCACTGTTACGGCATGGGATGAGTTGGAATCCTCAATGACATTCTGGTTCTGAGACAAGAGAAAAAAAATCGAAAGTCGAACGTGGTGTGGTGCTGTAAGCCACTTACGAAATTCTGTTCTATCACGACCTTGTTCTCGTCTCATCTCTTTGCTGCCTTCGCCGGCCCCGTTGCACATTGTCAGCAGCTCAGCTTGTGGTAAATGATCCAGATTCAAGACAGTCGAGCGTTATCAAGCGGTTCTGGCTACGTATGCAGTCCTTATCCACCACCACAGCCACTGAGAATACAAGGACGCTCAGCTAAGTCATTGTGATGTCAGCATCGAGCATATTTCCTTCAGTAGCACCATTTCACGTTCTTGTTCTGAAGTGCGACTTGTTTCTGTTGGAGAATGGTGACTTCTTCTGCACAAGTGGCCGCCACAATAGATTCTGAGAAAGAACGACGCATGCAACGAGCGCCGAAGAAATCCGGAGCTGTTACCTGCCGTTGTCGCTGCACGCTTGTCAATTGGAAAAAAATGGACTTCAACCCCAGACCTGAGGCGCTACCCCGGTATTGTCAGCCAAGGCCCCTGTCCATGGTATCACGTACGATGACAGAACAAAGAGACAATATTGCTATATCCGGGCGTTAAATCGGTCCCGAGCGTCCGTAGTTCTGGAGTGTTCATGATTTCTGAGCGTTGTTTCAGTTAACAAACTTCTTGAATGAACAGCCCGCCCTGTATTCTGTAATTGCTAGTCAGATGAATGCAGCGCGCGTGCAGAACATATAATCGGACTCGGAAGTAAAGATACGAATAGATACAGCAATTCTAAACCCTGGACACACCTCTGTTGGTTAGCTGAACGACGGCACGTCCGAATTTACGAGTGCAAAGTTTACATGGTATTGCTGTACTGATGTAGAACATAACACTTCGTAGTGTGTGGCATTCAATGACGAAAACGTGAATCCTGAACAGAAACCGAATTGGAATCTGTGAGCTCGAGATGTTTTGCCATCGACGAAGAATCCATGGTATTACCGACGCGACGCTAGGCTTGCTCCTGCCTCTTATTCGATTTGATGAGAAGCCTAAAACTCACTCTGAGGGAACCTTCAAAGTCTCACCGAGTGATCTACACGTTCACTATCTTAGTTTAGAAAGTTGTGGCTTAATCTGATTATGCTTATGATGATGTTGGCCATCACCAGTGGCACGCACGACGTTTGTGGAGAAAAAAGAAAGTTTTCTTGGCATATTTCAACAAACAGATTATCATCCCTGCGTTTTCTCGTCCATTAGTTCTTGCGCAGGCTTTCAGACCGGGTGGTCGCATGGTCGGCCACCTTGACCACGTTAAGAAGCTTCTCCCAAGTGTTGCATCGGATCGGCCTGTTGCTGCTGCCGTTGTTGTGGATGGTAGTAATGTTACTTTTATTTTATTTTTCCTCATTTTCGAAATATAGTCGGAATGAGGATCTGTTCGATGCCTCTGCTCGTTTTTTTTTTATCCCAAAACCGCCGACGGAAATCGCGAGAAGCAACAGCCGCTACCGTTTAGACGAAGGGAATCTACGGACCCTAAACATGTCGAAAGACTCCTCGCGTGAAGCCGCCGTTTATTGCACTGAGGACATCGATGAGTTTTCAGATTTTTCTCCATGGATTGCGGCGTAGACTTTCTGCTGGGTGTCAAGAATCCGGAGCTCATCCTGTTCCCGTTGGGGCTGAAGAGGTTATCGCAGACATCACGCCAGTTCTCTGTCAGTGTTGGAACACTGAGAGTTCTCTGAAACTTCCATGCGGTGCCGACTGATGTCATCCGTCGGGGCCGCCTCAAACAGCTCAACTACGTACTGGATAACGGCGTTATCTTTTCATCAAAAGACCAAACCTGCTTATTCATGGGAGCTTTCTTTCATAGTGGATCTATGAGAAAAAAAAACACAGAGAGGGAGAGACGGCGAGAAAATGAAGCGTTTTCAAAGCCACTCACTCCAAACTTCGCGCGCACGCAGACGATCCGACTTCATAAAGGATAATTGCAGTCAGAATACTACGCTGTGTGAAGGTCTGACCACTTGCGAACCGTGAAACTCAATAACGGAAGGTGTTTCGGAACCCGATGGGAGAGTGGTGTTGTTACACTTGTCTGCCCACATTTCTGTGCGCCCCAAAGCTGCGAGTGAATCCAAAGGTAGCTCCCCCGATACGCTATTGAGTAACACGGAGCAACGAGGGCATTCACTAACAATTTTGATGATAATTACGAGCGATGCTCTACACCTGCCGGTTGAATACTTTGTGGTCGTGAGCGGCCTTCGTTGTGGTAATGCACGCGCGTTTCCAGTTTCCCTTGATTCTTCGAAATCAGTCGGACGAAAGCGAAAGTTCGCGGCAGAACTAAACAAACAGAACAGATACATCCATCACTAGTAACAGAAGGGTGTCTTTTTTTTTCTTCATCTCGGTCAGGATTTGCTCTGATTTCCTACATTCAACAGTGTTCATTCCAGAAGTCACGGAATGCTGCTTCCTGTCAGCGTGACGTCATCGGTCCAGGCAACTTGTTTCGTCAAGGCAACTGTCAACACAGGAGCGCTAGAAGAACGAGGGCCGAAACAAACAATAAAAAACAGCAGAGGCACACACTCGTTCATCTGTTCGGTCGCTCGCTCGTTCGCCATGTTTTTGAGCGAATTCACCTCTTTCATCATAAGTGGACACTTTCCACTTTTCCGCTCTTTTTTTCCCCCGATTTTTCTTTTGATGTCGAAGAATGATCACCAAACTCGGTGTCCGAAAATCTCGTCGCATAAAAAACTCCAAGAAGTCAAGGTATCGCACCACTGAGAAATTTTCCAAAAACATTTCCTGCAGGGCCCTGTTCTCGGGTAGCTCCGATATGTAAGAGGAAAAATTCGAAGCCGACCGGATGATGTCATTCTAGCTACAGCTGGAACCAGACTCACAGACTCTTCTACTTCTACCAGGGTAGATCGGTTCAACGGACAGATGTCGTTTCCAATTCGAGAAAACTTTCGTTTGATTCGCCGAAAGCTTTTCTGTGACAGCATTGGTCTTAATACCGCGATTCTGAAAGTCGGTCATCGTATCGTTATCTCTTACGAAGGTTAGGAACCTGCGAACAATCGACGAGAAATGGGAATTCGACTTGGAAGCACCTGATTATGGAGAGGCCGGTATCTCGATGTCCCGAGTCTCTCAGTGGTTCACGTACTCTCGACGACCGACAAGGCATCGGAACTACTTGTTGAACTGTTCCCTTAACCAAGACATCCGCCACCCGGTTTCGTTTTCGTTCGATTTTATTGTCCCCGTGAATCGGATAGTCCGTTGCTGTCCATCGGGAGCAGCAAGGCTCATGGGCGAGGGCAGCACAGGCAGACTTTTCCGTTTTTGCGGTTGAAGAAAAGAAATCCCATCAATATATTACGACATCCGTGAAATATATCATTTGGCCAATCGGACGCACTGACGCCTCGCCTCATTTTCAACTGGATCTGTTCAAGTCATCGCGATTTTCAATCTCGCCGCAGGCAGAGGATCCGTAGCCTGCGACGTTGTTCTTCTGTTTTCGATAGAGCGAACCAAATTCGATGAGATGGCAAATGAGAATTGTCCGCTCAGTACGTAAACTCGGAATATCAGGAAGAGGATCAGGTGGTTCGCAGTCAGTTTTGTCGAAAATAGAGGAGATATCTTTTCCCTTCGAGGTCGACGGAACAGTTCTCCTGTCGAGCTTGAAGCACTCTCATGAACTTTGCAATGGGAAGAAAACTCCTTGAGAAACGCCGATTCCGGCGGAAATTCTCCACTTAACGGTGCAGAACAACGGAACGAACAGTCGGTTGCCAATTTGTCCGTTCACGTAGCCAGAAAATCGACCAGATTTCTTTGTTTCCCGTTTCCTGTGACGGCAGCCTTCGGACGGCCGAGATTGAAATTTTCCTCAACAACAATTATCAATCAAGTTGATATTTCAGACACGAAAGCTGGGTGATATTTCCGCTCGTCTGCTTGAAGCGTTCGCCATTTATCGTGCTGCTCTGTTTGTCTTTCGAGAAGTCCGATGTCAACCGCCTTCGATGTTATATTCCAGCAGCAGCGGCAGCAGCAACAACGACTCCTCCAGTCATTTGGGAAGTTGATCCGCGCTCGGCAAGCTCCCGGAAGGCACGAACTTGTTCGCAGGGTCGGCTCCGTTACTTGCCTGACTGCTCGCGGGTTCGGCCGTCTTCCCGCTGATTGATTCTTTTGTGTTTCAGGCTGTGTCGTCGATCTTGTTGTTGTTTGTGTTGAATTCGATGCTTGTGGACTCATTTCCGGCGCGGATAGTTAATGCGCTGGCTATCGCCATTCAGGTAGCTGACCAAACTCGTTTGTTAAAGGGCTGAGTGGGATCCGCGTTCCAACACGAAGTGAGAGAATGTTCACCGATTCAAAGAAATGGTCGTCTGTGTCCCGCAGATTTGTGCGGGAAGTCTGACACGAATGCACCGTGCCCAGTCTCAGTCAGAGTTGGATGACCGAACGTGCGGAAATGTTCCCTTTAGTCTGTCGTGGAACTTCTCCAACAGTTCCGCGATCTTCGATTGTTTTCCCGAATGAAAACATCGACCCGATAACTCTTGAATAATCAGATCGTGTTCCTGCGGCCGCTGGCGGAATCGATGCTTCTCCCATCTTCGAGTGTTTTGCATCATAATTGACGGCCTGCGTGGCCGAGTGCTCTCGACAATATCAACCGAACGTTCAGTTCGTAATCCGATTGAAGACAATCGCAAATTCCTCGGGAAGGAAGTGAAGCCCTCAGATGGCGAAGTCTGCGCATGAATTCGTAATTTCTATCCAATTATTCGACACAATGGAAGCGGTGATTAAGAAATGGTATTCATCCGATTAGATCCAGTCGGAACTCTCTTGTCCGAGGCCCCTGGTTGAACAGCGAATCTTCCTCCGAAATGTAGTATCAAAGACATGAGTTTTCTCTTTGACGATCCGTAGTCTTGAAGGGATTCCGGATTGTACTTCGAGTATTTCGATTCATGTAAGCTACGTAGACATTCTAATGCAACATGACGCGCAATATTCTTAATTTCGGGGTAGAAAAAGCAAAGAGGCGTTCGGAGTGGTTATCGAGTATACAAGTCGCTTCTAAAACTCGTAAACACGATGATGGCTTCCAGAGCTCTAAAGCCAAAAAGCTGACTCGTTCTCAGTGAGACTCGATCCTCGTTCTGGCGCCCGGGGCATCACGTGTCTCATATTTACTCCGAGAAGAGGAGTGTAGCAATATCGAGTTGAATGACGGATTTTCTCGGATCGGTAATAAGCTCCGCGACACTTTCGGAACTGTGATGGGTGCGGCCGGACAGAGATGAAGCACAATGATGATCAGGGGCTTCCGACAACTTTTCAAAAATTGAGTCGCGAACGTGCACAGCCACCGTCCATTGTTCTCCCGGAAAAACTCAGTCTCGCAGAGAGATATTCTGTCATCAAAATGAATAGGACCGCCACTGTCTCGATAGATTTTCCAGGCGTCCGGGTTCCGTGTGTGGAAATATATCCGCCGTCCTACAAACAGGTTTCTCTTTTCGTTTTTTCTTTCGCCACAAAGCGCAAGCTCAGCTTGCTGGAATTGTTTGAAATTTTAAGCGTTTACACCCCTTGCAGAACGACGAGCTTTTTACGTTTGAAGACTAAAATAAACGGTATTCTCTCTGGGCTGAGAGAAATAGACGTGGCGGCCATCTCTGTCACATCCGAATAGAAGATGACGACGACCCCAAGAACTGTCAACGTGACGTTATCGGGCCCGTTCGTTGTTCATCTGTACAAGCGAAAGTCGAGTCGCTTATGACCCTGAATGTGATTCTGGTTTGCGTGTGCTATCGTTCAAATCCAAGACCTTCTGTTCTTCTTCTTCTTCTGACAGCGTGATGGGAACCGATATCTCTGACAGACATATATGATTCTTTCAATCGTTGCGTCCGCTTCGAAGTATCTCGAGAAGAGAAGAAACGCAAGATGGGATTCTGGAGAGGAAAGTCGAACTGATTCTGAACTCCAGCTTTTCAGAACAGCTCCCGGAACTCCTAGAGTTTTCCATTTCTCGTTGCGAGCCTCAACTCGGCCACTTCAATATTTTGCCAACTTGACACCGATGATTTTGGGAAAGGAAGGCCGGAGATTCAATTAAACTTTAGATTGGGAAAAGCGACAAGTAAGAATCCTCACGTCGAGCAGAACTTTTCGCTTGATGGTCGGAACGACTGCTTAGCTTTAGGCGTTATTCCCCTATGTAGCGAACTGGTGGAAACTTTTCCCCGTCTCCTGGAAAGCGTCCTCGGAACTCTTGATGCGAGCTCGCAGTCTGTGTGACGTCACGGCCCTCGAGCTCACCTGGAGAAGCCCATCCTAATTAGTTTTTCCAACCTCCTCGGCCGCAGCCGGGGAGAAAATCTGCTTAGGGTCAACACGGGACAGTGAGCTTGGGACGAGTTTTTAGGGGAGGCAAGCGCTCAAGTTTTTACCCGGACGCGAATTCAATACAATGGTGAGCTGCTTTGCCGTTTTCGACATTGACCACGCTTCCCATCGAGTGAATTCCCCAGAAAAATAAGAGCACTTCGTTGGAAAACAGCGTCGTCGGCCAAATATCAGGCGCGGCGGTTTTCCGACTTCGAATGCACTCACCAGCGCCAAATGATTGTGGACGTGAGATTTTCGCGGTTTGAGCTATGCTTCTGACGAGCCATAATTTGTGGCTTCACTGGACCAACCAAAGCCAAGAATGAAAAAGTGGAGGCGGAAACTAGGAATGACACTTTTCTCGGTGGACGATCTGCTATGTGAGCATCCGCTCAATCGTTTAGCCAGATAGCGAGGCAGTGCTCTTGAAACCGGCGGCGTAATTATTAGTTCTCCCATTTCAATCGGATGCTTCATCTCGATTTCCTTCCTCTCGGACGCCTTCTTGGTATCCGATACGTCTGAAATAAGAGAAGCTCGACTAATTTGATGCCACTGAAGTGCTGCGTTAGCCCTTGGCGCATCAATCGCCGCTCCGACTGACCACGCGGCTCGAATCTGTCTTCGCAAATTCGCTTGGCGGAGCATTCTTTCTTCATAAAAAGCGAATTAAAGCACTTCCACATAGCAACAAGTGCCACGGACAGCCGAACTGAATATGCAGGTTCCTTGGACAGCGGAAATCGGCAAATACAGGTTGTGACTTTGTTGTCCGATTCCTTGCAATGGATGCTGGCTTCAATCGAAACCCGCGGCTTCACTCCGAGAGAAGAATCGGCATAGTCGTTGTTGGGGTCAATTCATAGTCTCGCGAGTGAAGCCCTCATTTTCAAATATTATTCTTCAGTTTTCTGATCGATTCTCACAGGATTAATGAACTGATGCATGGATGGATGGATGAATGGATAATGCGCATTCGTAGGGTCACTACTCATAAGGACCTCCTGCGACGCTTCACTCATGTGAAGTTCCTTCGTAATCGATTCATGGTGGCATTGACGGCATCGATGACCGAAACGGTGTTGATCATGACGACTTCGTTTCCGAGTGCTTCGTTTCGAGAAGAAAGAAAACGGAAGGTTTTCTCGTTTGAAAGAAAAGATTGGTTACGCCAGATTAAACGACGATGTCTTCACGGCGCATATTTCGTTGTGTTGTTCTCTCGATTTTCTCATTCTTTTCGTTCAAAGAGGTAAAAAATCGCCGGTTTCCGCCATATAGCGTTCGCCAATCATTCCAAAAAGGAGCGGGGAAACTGAGAGAAACAAGTCGGTAATGTAGCCGCAAATGAGAGCTAGCTACAAAGATGAGGTCATTCAAGGTGTGATCCGGTAAAGTTTGTGCAAGTGTTCATCATTCACAAATGTTTGACGCCCAAGTTAAAAGACAAAGTTTTGCTGCGAGCAGCTTTGACGCTTTGTAACGCAAGCCTTTGAGACTTACTGGTGGACGCTCGAAACGCCGCGCTGCCCCTCGCTCACATATCGCTGCGGCCACTTCTACTCGAGTCACTGTTTCGGATCGCAGTTTGTAAATCGTTGAAAATGTTCGACAGACGTCCGGTTTACTCGAACGCCACCCAATCGTTCGACAAACGAGTACCGAGAGAAGATTGGCAAAACTCAGTCAGAGCGACCAACTTGTGGCACGTTCTGGGAAAATGACAACGATGCTTTGTTCTGCTTCGGTCACTGAACGGCCGTTCAAGCCAACCTTGTGCCGGCTTTCCGATTTTCAATGCAAACAAAAACAACATCGTTTTTACGACAACTTTGACGGCCACCGTTGTCGAATGATGACCGGTTCTAATGACAGTCCTTACTCTTTTCTTGCTCTATTAAACTGAGGCTGCTGTCGCTCGATGAAATCTCGACACAGCCTTGACATTGGATCGAAGTCGTAGTCCACCTGGACAAGTTGAAACATAATAAAACTTCTCGGGAGGGAAATACAAATCCTCCATTCCGAAATTCCCATCCGCAACCGTTATCTGTCCTCATAAAGAACATTAGCCGTTCTCGGGAGTGTTTGCAGCACATATAACGCAGCGATGCCGGTGCTGAACTCGGCGAACGGTCAGAGATCGCTGAGGGCGTCCGCCCAACGGGCTCTTCTGGTCGAGGTCGAAGGTTACGATTTGGAAAAAAATTGAACGCAACCTTCGCCGACGTTGTTTGACTGACTAACTGGGCGCACAATAGAATTGCCACGCGGAGTTCCACGGTGGATTTCGTCGATGCAGTGTGATTCGGGTGTGTCGCCGATAGTCGGGCCGGCTCCATGAATTGTCTCGATCACGTCACCGACCCAAGGTCTCGATTATGACGTGAAGTCGCCCTGACTAAATGCAGACGCCGACCTGCGAAGAGAAAAAACTATTTCAAGACACACAACAGAATGACATCGCTTGTGCCTTCCAGCGGCCCAAAAAAAAGGTGTGGAGCGTCCTCATCAGCATCTTCTGAACAAATTGCCCCAGGGAAGGTGAAGTCGCTTGCCTTCTTGCCTACAGGAAAGGCTCAATTGCTGAGTGAGGCGGACTGCTCTGTCTGCAGTGTCACGTTTGCAATATCGACCGGGGCGCGGATGAAATTTTGCAACACAGGCTCCGGACTCCGAGTTTTTGAAGTTCATCGACTTTTCACCCGCGAGGAACTCTTCATTTTCTTCAATCTCGGCGATCGAGAACTTTCTGGCTGTTTTTGCGGTAACCTTCTGCGTTCTGCATCCCGATAAGTCACGGAGCCAAACTGCTCTGATCGACGAGCTTCCGTGGCTCGTTCTTCGTGAGCTTCAACTTGACGATCGAACAGTTTTCTCTCTTCCAGAGCCGTAGGATGCCGCGTTCGTAACAGGGCACTGTTCTTCGCTGACTTGAATGGGGTTCGACGCGCGGCACACTCACCCACGCATGAACGCGCTTATAGACATGCGGAGGTTTCGCGTGGCAGAGGCTCAACCGCATTTCGAAATGATCGTCTCGAAATTCAAAAGCGTCATCGACTGCCCGATCCGTGCGAAGGAACGCTTCGATTACTCCATCGATGAGATTGGACAGCCACACGCCCTTCTACTTCTAGACAAGCCGTCGAACTTTAGGGAAAGTGAAGGAAGGAGTCCCGGGCCTAACTAATAAAACTTTCGAGGGAATTCTTTTTTGTACTTTAGATAACACGAGATAATGAAAGTTACGCCATCGAAAGCGGGGGCCGCCTCGTCGATTCGCTCCACAAGTGCTCAGTTAATTGAGAAAAAATCCATGAATCAATTGAATTCTCAACCGAATCCCACAAACTCCGGCGAAGATTTAGAGAAAGAGTCCAGATGAGTAACATGGTGTTGCGGCGGGACAGCGAGGAAAACAGATACGAGACTAGAGACGGGAAGCACGCGACCTGAGCATTGGATTTCCAATTTTTCCTCGATGAACTGCTCAAGGGGTGCGTGCTCCCATGCGTGTCCGATGAAGAGACATCATCAGCGACGGCAGCGGGAGCCGAAGGGTCGCACAATTATTCTCGTTAAAATTCAGGCAGACAATATTGCAGATTTGAAGGGGCTCGGAAATTTGAAGCATCGTTATAAACCAGGAAAGCTATGGGCTCGTTCGCCATCCCGCCCTCTCACTCATCTTAAATTGGTTTTGAAGAGCCTCTCGGTGCCTGTACCTCTGCTGTGGACATCGGCTGGCCAATATATTGTCTGCAGCTTAGCTTGTCGTCTCGGACCTAGAATGAACTACTTTACGTAAGGGATTCAAAATAAGTTTCGATCCATGTGCATACATCAGTTTGGAGCGGCTGCTCATTTGGAACTGAGCGCATTCGATAATATGAGGTGCAGGCGAAGAAGCGAAGGTCTTTCTCTGATGGTAAGCTCCAAGAGATCCTCTCCGATACCGCCGCCAGAGCCTTCTTGAACTCCCCGATCTGAAACAGTTATAAAACTCGAGTTCATCCCGAAGACCCCCCGAGACTTTGATTCGTGCCCCTACTCAACACAGACAGTCCCTCAGAATATCGATTTGATATAAAGCTCACGTGAAAGTGCCTCATCGACCTCGTCAGAGCTTCACAGGCTCAGCCACGTTGTAGAAACACAGATTCGTACCCGGAATTTACTTCATGCGATATTCTGATGAAACGATGCGGCGATCTCGAGACATCGACGAATCGACTCGGAGAAACCTTCAAAGTCGAAAAGAACAGAAGTCTGGAAATCTGTTTCGTCCGAGTGTTGATGCAGGCTCGTGTCCGCCGAGGCTTGTGACTCTCAGCAGACTGTGGTTCGGAGTGGTGTTTGCTGTTTGGGGACGGCGGCTGATTCTTCGCCCCTAAATGACAAGAAGTGACGCGGCAAACGACCACTCGACTTCAATATAGACTGTTCCGATCGTCAAGTGCGGAACTGGCGGTGTATCCACGGCAAAGTACGAGGATAAATCGCTCGACCCACCCGAGAAAGTGAAGCGGGTCGACGTCCATCACAAATCAAATGAGCGACCAGTCAGCCAGGGACTCAACAGCGGGCGACAAAGCCATCTTCGGCATCTTTGTTATTTAGTGTTGCACAATCCTAATAAAAAAGGAAAACAAGATCCACTTGTGCTACAAGAACGGCGGCTACACTGTTCTAGCTCAGCAGGAGTTCGACACATTTGGATCCGCAAGAGGACGACACAACAACTACATGGAAGTTTGGAGAAAACGCCGGTGCAAGGACAACAAAGGGGCAAGTGCGGTTCAGATGCGGTCGCCGGAGTTCGGACTCTCTAGGACCCTCGGCCAATGAGTCATATCGTCCGCTGTGGGTGTCGGCGTTAGGCCGACTGGAATAAATTTTAAACCGGAAAACTTGGCTAATTCCAAGTATGAGTTAAGGTGTGTCATACGCTCCTCGTATCACCCGGCACTCGTTTCGCGGGAATCTTCAAAAGCGGTTCTATGGTCGTATTGGATCTTCTCATTTTGGCTGTCGTCACTGTTGTTGTTATTACCGTTGCTGTTGTCGATGTCGTGATTGTGGTTGTCATCAAGGTTGAGGGCGGAACGCGTGAAGAGCCGAAGATTGACGACTGAACTGGGTGTCTTCAATGACGAATTCGACACAAACGAAGCAGCGAACCGATGATGAAACGTAACTAATACAATTTTTCGTCGATTTTTTTCTCTCTTCATTTCAAGTCTGCTACCATTTGGCTCTTTCTTCTTCCTTTCAGCAACGCCTCCCTGTGTGATGGCGGCGATCCAATGCTGCGTTTCGGAGCGATTCTCTTGCTGTGATGAATCGATCACATGCGGCCGTCAAAATTTTCACTTTTATTCGCCCAAAAGAGTGAGCTCGATCGGAATTTGAATTTCGAAAGCCTTCGGTGGTCCATGACTCTTCGCATCGAGCACTGCTCGAGCCAACCTCATAGCTGAGCACGATCCGGTGCAAAGATATCCGCCAGAAATTCGATACTCGCCAAAAACTATTCGTCATCCTAATTGCTCTCAAGCGTTGGAGTATCACAGTGGTTTGGACAACCATTAGCTCTCGAATAATTGCCGCGTGTAGGCCTTTCGATAGACTTCTTTCCGCCAAATATTGGAAGCGACGATCGCCCTTGAGGCTGGAATCGGGGGAAGAGTTGTGATAGTGCCAGTTTTTCCTTCCGATAAAGCTGCTACACCTTTTCATTGGGCTCTTGCCATCGACCAGATTCCGGTTTGATTCGGAAGAGCGGCATCGTCATCTCGAGAACGAGCAGTGAGATTTCGGGAAGCCGATTAGACTTTTGTGAACAGTTCTTGTTATGAAAACATCTCCAACCGTCGGTCGTCTGGTGTTTCTCCTCGAGGGGCTGATAACGTCTTATCTCGACGTTCCAACCCACCGAGCGCTCTTTGGTCTTTTCTCTCACTCAGAGATTCTCTCGAGCCGAGTAATAGCGTCGGGCGTTGGCCTTCCACCTGACATCTATCTCGGTGTTCCTTTTTTGAGACATTTACATACAAAATTGATTGATCCGTTTGAAGATGGCCGGATCAAGCAGACGGACAGTCAGGGAAACCGAACGGTCAGCCAGCGTGCGAGCCGACCAAGCGTCAGAGAGAGACGGACAGATGGACAACCGCTTTCTGCATCTGCTGAAGTTGTTGCTGCCGCCGCCGCCACCACCGCCGCCGCCGCCAACACCAGCACTACCGACGGTCGATATAGAGAAAGTGTTGTGAGAAGTGGGTAAGAGAAAGCTTGCTTATTTAAGCGGACGTCGAGCGTTGCCCCGCAGTGAAATAGTCAGTGGATACACAATCAGCCAAGGTAGGAATTGTGTGAAGTCCTAGTGCTAGTCCTCGTTCTTAACTCCTGGTTCGTGCTCACTCGGAACATCTTTGCTGCGATTTCTTTCGGTGACGGCTGCCGGTCTTGGTCCTGCTTCCTGTGGCGGTGCTTCCTTACACTTGAGGTTTGCTTCGTTCATCGCCGTAGGATCCAGTGTTCTGCATTCTTCCGTCGATCTCGACTTTTCTCTTGTTCCTTCTCTGTTCTCTAGCGCTCTAGTACGTAATCGAGTTGAAGTACTTAGTGACGAACGATCGACCAAACAAACAAAGAAACGAAGCGAACGAAGGATTTTTCGTCGCAGAAAGACTCTGTTTCGTCTTCATTCCGCGATGATCCCTTTTTTCGGTCCGAAAACGTTCGTTTCTGTTATTGTTTATTTGCTCTTTTTCTTCTGCTCCTTCTTCTTATTCTCCAGCTCGGTCTGTTCTTGTTCTTGTGACGTTCAAAGTGTGCTAGTAAGAGCGAACAAGCGCGCAACCGGTTTATTTTGTTAGGCTGCTAAGCTCGCTCGCTCGCTCGTTCGTTCGTCGTCGACAGTGTACAGAATACGCTCGTCTATGTTGACAACCAGCGGTCAGAGCAGGCAACGTTGTTTGTTTACCGGGAACTTACGTACGTTTGTAGGTTCGTTCGTACATCGTTCGTGTACTTGAAGGTTATTACGTCGCCACCGCCGATATCCGCGTTGGCCGCAATTGGAATACTCCCCCTCTTGATGGGCCCGCGCCGCAATCGGTCGCCGTTATTTCTTTGGAAAATTCTTCGGAAGACTCGTTTTCTATTATTAGATTCCCCGTTGCTCAAATCGATTGAGTGTTCACTTGATCCGATCGAATTTATTCAGTGGAAAACAGTTTTTTCCTCTTCGCGGTTTGTCACAAAACGGGAAAACGAAAACTCCGTGAGTCACACCGTTCCCGAGGAGAATCATGAGCCGATCGATCTTGTGTTTGTGGTCGGTGTCAAGGTCAACCAAGGGTGCGCTTCAGTTTCATCATCCGCTTCTAGCGCCCTGTGCGGGCTGTTTGCGGGGCGTGCTAACGGCAGTTCGGTTCGTCGCGTTTTACAAATCAGCCTACTCATTCATTCGTTGCATGGCTCGTAGTCCTGACAGGAGGCGATTCAGCGGCGTGAAGTATCTGTTAACGCGTCAGATATTTCTTCACAGCTCCCGACGTAGCGGCTAATTGCTGTCAGCGCTTTCTGACGTTTGCCCGTTTTTCTCCGGAGCGTGCAACTTGCTCGGCGGCTCTGATTTTCCGATGCAAGCAAAAAACGCCTGAGAATGACACCTGGCGCCTTTCACACACGGGATCTCCATGATAAAGCTCGACGTAGGATTCATTGTTCCGAAATACCATAGTTTCCGACACTCACTCACATTCGAACTTATACCACCTAGGCCCAAAGCTCCCTTCTTGTTTTTGTCTTGATTTTTTTTTTGTTGTGAGATTCCGCAGCGTCTGGATTTGATGATAGCGCTGCAGTTTTTTTCTCGCTCGCTCGTTTGCGGTGGTGGGTCGGGCCGGTCGGCCGCCCGGCCGACTTGTTACATAACGTTGAGTCAGCTAGCTTACCATTTCGCCGCCGACAAGTCCGACGAAGGCGAGCGAGCGAGCGAAGCGAGCGAACGCGTAACTGTGGAGCAGCGGTCCAGTCGGGCGCACCGGAAATCCAAATTATTTGAATTATTTTGTTGCCGGAGCAACGGACTAATAAGAAAAAAATCAAATCTCAACGCGTCGATCAAACCAGTTCGTCCGGCGGACGCGTCTTTTTTACGTAACGGCAACAATCACGGCTCGCAAACCGCAATCGCGTCCGCCGTTATGGTTAAAATGACGGAAACAATTCTTCTCCGGCTATCATACTCTCGACAGCGATGAATCCGGCGCGGTGCCAATCATTTTCGCGCGCTTGCTCTGTCTTCCGAAAGCAAAGCGCGTCTTTCGAAGATCGCGCGAAGGCTGATGGTTTCGCCTCATGTATTCACCTGAAGTAGTTTCTAATAACTAAGAGCTCGTTCGTTTCGAATTGCAGATGAGGTTGGCTTTAGTCGTCCTTGCTGTCCTGGTTGGCGTTGCCTGCGCCGAAAATAGGGTAAGTGTTCCTTTCTCCCCATCGAGCGAAGCGTCCTGCAACCTAACCTTGGTTTCTGTTGTAAGCTGCCATAGAGACCAATTTACCCACCTGCAATCCAGCCACCCAGGAGGCGGTCTATGGATCCATATTTAGAGTATGACGATGTCGCTCTCGTTCATGAAATGATTCACCCGGCGTCTGTCACTCGGTCGAAGAAATGGGGATGCTCCAAACTGAAACTGTTCCCCGAGTGATGAGTGAAGACTCGAGAGCACTCATCGTGTACTGTTGTCTCCACATGGCCCTCTGGAAACCAACTGTTCTTCCTTTTCAGCAAAAACGTCAAGCTCAACAACAGCAGTATTACCCTGCCCAGCAAACGGCTCAAGCTCAGACTCAGCAAGCGCGTTATGCCCAGGCTCAACAGCAACAATACCAGCCTGCTTCTCAATACCAACAAGGACAGCAATACTCGCAATATGACTATCAACAGCAACAGCAAGCTCAACCGGCGAGACGGCCCACTCAGTCGTCTCGTGCCGCACCTGCCAGAAAGGCAGCCGCCCAAACCTCGCAGGAGGAGGAAGAAGAAGAGGAAGCGAAACCTTCTCCTCTTGAGCTCCTTCTCGAGAGATCCACCTTCAAATGCGAAAGCAAGAAGGACGGATACTACGCCGATCCTTCGGTCGAGTGCAAGGCTTTCCACTACTGCATCGGTGGAGCCAAGAACTCGTTCATGTGCGCTGAGGGCACCGTGTTCCATCAAGTTCACTTGAACTGCGTACCCGCCGATCAAGACATTTGTGGCTCGTCGGAGAAGTATTACTTTGTCAACGATTACCTCAACAAGGAGCTCGAACAACGTGGACCCAACAACACGATCCTCTACGCCGACCGTTATTATCCCGAAGGCTTTGTTGTCGGAGATCCTATCCCCGCGGCACCCCAGCAGGCCCCCGCCGCCCGCGCTCCCGCGTTCGCCCAGCAGTACGATGATGAGCCCGCACCCGCTCCCCGTTCCCGCCCTGTTCAGCGGACCCCTGCCCAGCGCCCTGCTTCTGCCCCCGCTGGAGTCACTTACCGCCAGGCCGCGGCTCAACCCGCAGCTCAGCCAGCCTACAGACAGGCCCAGCCCGCCAGCAACGCCGGCTACCGCCAGGTAAGACCACCGTACACGGCTTTCCAATCGAGATGGGGTCTCGGAGCTCGACAGACTGCGGTGTTTTCTCCCGAATCCCCGGAAAAGTTTCGCTCGATCTAACCTGTGTTCTTCTCATGTTCAACAGGCCGCACAACAACCCGCTCAGGCATATGATCCGTACGCGCAGTATCGCGGAGCTCAACAGCCCGGTCAGAACCCGTACTATCGACCAGCAGCCTCAAACCAGCAAGCTCAATATCAGTACGAGGACCAGAGCTCTGAGGAACGAAGCGTGAAGTACGACGACGAGTAAACAATCTAGAGCCCCTACCCCCCCCTCCCCTCCCCACCTCCCCTAAATGTATTTAAATCGATGGAAGTACGACCAATGTAGACGCAAACTGCCGCCACCCATATCCCAACTGAGTTTGTCGGAATTTCCGCCGCGATGCGAACGGCGCGGATTTGTTGAGGCTACGAGAAAATTCGGTGACTTCTTCTCTTTTGGACAGGAAAATTGTGCATGGTTTCTCTTCGACTGTGAATTCAATCAAATATCGAGTCAGAATAATTTCCCCGTAGACAGTAGCGTGCCAAAAACTGACAGATATCAAGGGAGATCTATGCTCGCTCTCGATGTCAGCGAACTGAAATTTGAGGATTCTGCTCGGAATTTGGTTTCGGCGCAGGCCGTGTTCTTGTACAACGATGCGAACAACAGCATCGAGAATATCTGCAGCGGATCCATCACTCGATCGTCGCACCGGTCGTCGCAGCAGGACCAGAGAATCCTATGTAAACTCAGCGAGCAGGAGAGCGATGTAGAGAACGGAGATGATGTGTGTGAAAATGCTTCGTGTACAATGACGGTTGATGTACTTATTTTTGAAGAGACTATGGAAAAGAAGAGAACTGTGTGAAATAAAGAAAGAATTATGTCGTCACTCCGATGAATCTTTCCCAATGTCGTGGATATGCGAACGCAGGAATGTTTGACCTTCAATCTCGGCACGGATTTCACGTAATCGGAGCTCATCGCATTAATTTCAAAGCCGTAACCTAAGTCTTTGTTCTCGTTTCTTCAACTTTTCGTTTTCGACCAGGAGTTTCGATTTCGCGACAACTCGAGGACATTGAATTTAAATGATTGGAGTTGAAACCTCGGCTCGATATCGATGTTCCGGATCCATTGATTGATCGGAATTTCTTTTTGGTTTGCTTCGAGAAGCCCTGCGATCGCGTGCGTTGGAGCTTTATACTCGTGGGCACGAATCTTTCTCTTTCGCTGCGTTTTCCGCTGAAAAACTCGCGTTGAAGCATGGTACCTCCGCGCTTTGAATAGATAGACTATCAAAGCGAGTTGTACGGGAGAAGCGGAACCACGCGCGAACTAGTGGAGTTTCCGTGTTTGGAGGAGGATTTCTCAAAGGAGCGGAAAATTTCCCCAATTACGTATTTCGAAGTGAGGCTCCTCGCGAGGACTGAACGAGGACCAGGTTTTCTTACACCGGCGCCGTTCTGAGTTCTAGGCTCAGAAGACAATCATCAATCTTCATATAGGTAGAGGCACGACAAATTGCTTTCGTTGTCAGTGGCTCCTCCAGTGGTATGCCCTCGTCGAAGCGCGGGTATGATACATGTGCGGGCGTGCATTAATAACGAAAGCAACTCCACTCTATCCAGGCCAAACAACTGCGACGCTGGTCGTTCGACCAACCCGTCTGTCAAAGCTGTAGTTTTGACCTCGGAGTCATTCGGCGCGGGCCCGCCCCACTGTCGAGTTGTTCCTCAACTCGAAAAATAGAGAATTTGTCACCGTAGAATGACGGGAGCAGCAAATAGATTTCGTGTTTTTCGACTCAACTCGTCTTCGGCTCCTGCAATACGCCGAGAGTGATCTCTTCTTTTCGACTCTTGCTGCCTACCTGCCTGACCGGACTCATCCCGAATCATCTCGAAAGAGGAATGTAGCTGAGGCGGACGGACTGCCGCTGCGAGGCGTTCTCTCTGGATCCGAAGGTCGCTCGATAGAAAATTGGAAAAACAGCTTTGGACTTGTGCGGAGTTCCGAGTGGAGTCTCGGGTTTTTTTCTTCCTATTCAATTTTAATGGTAATTCCGAAGGGGAGACGAATCTGAGAACGGAGTAGGAACAAACTCAGTTCGTTCATCCGTAATAAGCTGTCCGCTCGCCAGGTAGGAATGAAGTTTTGAAAGCCATGCGGACTCAAACTTTGAAGCTCAAAAGTCGTCCTCCGACTCCATGTGCTTCGCTATTGGAATTCTCATTATCTGCTTATGGAGGAGCTCGAGATTCATCTCTGGGAGCTATTCTTCTTCGTAGCGAATTCCGAGTATCCACAGCGAAGGTCGAAGAACGGGAGTTGATTGCGTTTGTGGTCCGAAATTTTTGCGATGTACGACGTAAATGATCTCGCTCTCTCTCTCTCTAGGAATTCGATCGATATCGTGATGAGCGCCTTGAGCCGAACGAAATGTACACGACGTTGAGTACTCGAGGCGTTGGTCGATTAGGGTGAGCGGTTCCTCGGGGTATACTTCAGCGTATTTACCTGACCGTGGGCGCTGTCATTATCGTCGTCATTACGGCTGTGCCGAAAGCTTTCGCGCCCGCAAGTGTCGTAACGTTTCCAGGCGTGGACATCTGCGAGCATCGTTAGATCCAGAAGCTTTCGTAAAAACACGTTCTTGAATACTGGCTTCCATCGCGCGCGGCCAGTTAACGACTGCGTGTAAATTATACGTCGACGACCCCTCCGAAAGTTATCGCGGTGATCTTCTTGTACCTTCGAACAGAAAGTAGTCAAGGTCGAAGAGGCTTTGGCGTCCCCTTTCAAAAGAATTGCAAACGAGTTATTCTTTCTTTTCAAGAGTGACAGGACAAAAACGTTCGTGCACAGAATTCCGTCTGGGGCTGCTGCAGCGAGAAAAACTGCTTCGATGAAAAAACTCCTCCAGGACAGGAGGAGCGATGTTCGGATATTTGCTTGAATGGCTGTACTAAGCACTCGGCTTCGTCCTGAGCGTTGGAGCATCTCCGAGGGAGGTCACGAGATCAAAACATGGGAACGCACGTAAGGAATCCAAATGGTATCCTCGAGATCCAGGGAAAAGTTCTCTCGATCGATTGACGATGATCGACTTGTCTCCGAATCTCATGCGAAAGACACAAGAGACGCTTTTGTGTTAATTCAGGATGTGGAAGAGGCCGGACGCTGCTGTATAATATCTCTGCTCGAACACGCGGGCGTTGTCGTCGCGACAATTTAGCTCGCCTATCTGCTTGTGCAATCGCTGCACTTCTGAGGAATTCATTAGTAAACGCATTTACGGAGTCCGCTTGATTCAAATTTCATGGCCGCCCGTTAAGCGAAGACGTGACTTGCGTCTAGTCCTGATGCAAACGTTACGTTCCCGCAACTTCTGCTCTGGTATTCCCAACGCTCGCTCGCCTTTATCCAGACTGCTCGAAGGTAAAACCTCTTTTACGATCGCCTCCTCTTTAGTCACTCGACGACTAATTCAAACGAATTTCGAATCTTGGTGGAGCGAGCAGCTCTTCCTGGGCACACTAGATCTCAGAAACTACCGGTTCGTGTTTGAGTATCGAAATTCGAATGACTTTCTGCGTCGTTCGATCACCTTTCTCGCAGCTTCGAAAGTCTGACGGTTCGGTTCGCTCGGAGATCGAAATATTCGACGAATAGTTCAGTGGAGCGATGGCTCCGATGTTCTCTGAGCACCGGAGAACCCGTGCAGAACACAACGAACGTTCTTGCGGTTGAATGAGTAACACTAGGATTGAATGCAAAGTTTCTCCACATGATCGAGTTTATCTGTTTTGTTCATGAGCTATCGGCGCCGTCATCGGGTTGTTCTCGATGAACTTCAGTGTGAAGGTCTTGACATGTTTTGAAAACATGAGGGTTTTCTCTGCAGCAGTTTCCATAGGTTCCTTCGAGCTTCATGTCGTTATGACACCATCTGCAGAGTCGATGGACTCGTCGCGAAGTCGCACATCTGCAATAGGGATAAAGTCGCAGAAAGCTTTTCGGGATTTACGATGCAGCGAAGGCTGAGTTTTTGCAACAAAATATTACAGGCGAAAACAGCGAGACGGAAACTTGAGTCCACCGTGTATTCAGGACGGGATGTATATCGGGACGCGAGCTTCAAGTTTCGTCCGTCTTATCGGATGTGTCTCGAAATAAATCTGACTTCACATCGCTTCTACGGTCGACGGGGTTTTCGTCGAATACATATTCCCGCACAATCTGCTACGTCAGAAGCAGAAGTTGTTATTCGTCGGAGCCATTGATGAAGCCGAACTTCCGAATATCAATCAATAATAGATAAGTCGACGAAAAATGACGATCTAGCTCCGAATGCGGAGCATCGGATGGAATGGACGAGACGTTACTGGAGAGCGGACGTGGGTCGAACGCAGAGACTTGCGCACGAACGCCAGAAAGAGAGATTCCTCTGCACTAGCGTATGCCGCGTTCTCGAATTTCTTTTGTGTCTTGTCGAAAGTCTTCCCGTCGTCGAGATAACCTTTGTTCCAATCAGGATGATGGATGTTCGTTTCTCCCCCTCGAGCGTTCGTTATCGCCGCCTGGTGGGTCCGATAAAGTAACGCTGCATCAGAAACCTCTCTGTTCTTCGGTTGCTACGAATGAAGAGCTGTTTACCAACTCGGGTCTTTTCGGCTGAACACGATTCCATCACCAAAAGCAGCAATAGCGTAGACGGAGGTCGCTGAAGTCTCATTTCTATGACACGATGTCAGGCACGCATTCGCACATGGAACACTACGAACTGATCGGTCGTCATCGCTGTTGACAGAGCGAAGAGTTTTCGCCATCGTCGATGTTTCCGTCCTCCGAGATCATCATCGGGGCCAATCGTCTTCTGTCAGACGAGCTCCACCCGCCGAAATGCCGAGGTTTGTAGGCCCCACAAGCACACTACGAGGAAATCTGGAATTCTTCCTCCTTTGGGAAGCCGGAGAACGAACGGCGACAGACGCGCAGGACGCTTTGGAGCTTCGTTTCTAAAGTATTTTGCTCCGTTAATCTCACGTACCTCGCAATTTTCTCATTCGCTTCCGCCAACGTCGCAACAACGATAACAACAACAACAACGAGAAGGACTGCAAATTTCATCACGATGAGCGACAACTCTGGGTGACAACCGGGCACCTGGAAAAAAGTTCGGATTCCGGTCCGATGGTTCACTCGCTCGCTCTCTCGGCGTGGGTTCGTCCCGTGACCTCACAAGTTGTCTTTTGCTCCGGGTGTTGGTTTCGAAATGTCTCAGAAAGACTCGGTTCAGCTGCAGAAACCGAAAGTCGTCCACGCAGTCTGTCTTACAGAGAACATCTCGACGGCTGCGACGAGAGGCACTGCCCTCTCGTCTGCTCCTCCGACGCGAGATGCTCAACTCGTAAACGTCACCATGACGGATTGACGAGGGCCACTATCGCTGATGGTTGACAGTTTTTCCGGGAACAACGCCAGCAACCGGAAACGTCAAACAGTGTCACAGTCTTCTCCGTTTTCCAGGAAAGAAAAGAAAAGGAAAAGGAAGAATCGCTTCGCCGCGCGACGTCACACCGACCACGACGATGATTTCTCTCGAGGCACGTGAGCTCGCCATCGTGTGCCGAGAGATTTTTTGAGAAGCAAAGCTGAGAGCCGTGAGAGGTGCATGAGTTTTTGTTGTTCCCTTGGAGATCGCGGGAAAAATCAGAGGCTCGCTCGCTGCTTCGGATGGATCTCGGCCGTATCGAATAAGTTTTACGCGGTTGTGGGAGCCGATAGATTCTTGGCATCAACGCGAAATCGAATCTCGACTCTTCCAAGGAAAGCCTCTCAAGAAAGTAGCTGGCTCCCTGAAATAGGATTTGCTGGTGAATCATCTTCGCTCGCCGTATCGTTCAGTCTTTGTTCGATGGATCCGCCTCGCAATCGCTTTCATTCATCTTTTTCGCGGATAGAGAGCTTAAGCAACGATAACATTCTACCGGTGTTGCTGACCAAGCCGATTGCGTTCCGAGACGGAAAATCTTCCGTCCTCAAGAATAGAATCCCTGTCGAGCCTAGATAAAGAAATGTGGATGCATAATAACGCAAGGCTGGCAGCTTGTCAAGACAAGAAGGGAGGGGAAGCGATGGATGGAGGGAGGGAGGGAAGGAGGGAAGGAGAGCGTGCCCGCAAGCCAGCCTGCCGCTAGCGGAAATCGAACGAATAAATGAGCTGGGCTGGGCTGTTTGCCTGTCTGCCAACCGACTGGCTCGAAGGTTCGCCGAGGGACCAACCGAGCCAGCCAGGCGCGGCGTGAAGTAGGCGGCTAAGATAAGGTTTTGTGCGCACCCGGTAGTTTCCCTCTCGCCGCAATACGCACTCTTGAGCGACACGATACGCAATTTGCTTTTTCTGGAATAGTGTACAAGTCTTAGAGGTGAATTCGATGATATAGAGAGAGATCACTCGGACGGAACCTCATAGGGATCGAGGTTGAAAGAAGCAGCGGCGGCGGTCGCTCCGAGAATCAGTGTTGGTCTGATACGGAATTCGACTCCTTTGCTGCGAGACTATTGCTTCTGTCGACGTCGCGGCCGCTCTTACTACGACTACTAGAGCTACGAGAGAAGAGACAACAAAAAAGCAAAAAAAAACAACCATCCGCCTCACTCAGAAGAGATTTTCGATAAGAGTCTCTTGACTTCAGGGCCCTGTACGATGCTTGCTTTGTTCTTGACATCCGGGAGCAGCGAGCAACTCACGGGCAGGCCGTCGTCCTCTACACCTTGTCTGCTTCGATGAATTTTTCACGAACAGCGATGAATATTGCCCTTAAGGTTCACTCATTTCAAGTGTCGGTTGAGACGACCACCGAGATGTGCATGACGAATAGAAGGAAAACGAAATCATTCAGGCAGGTTTTGTACAGAAGAGGTAACCTTTGTTTATTCTCAAAGTATTTCTGTCTCATTGTTTCATTATACAGTGGCTCACACGAGAACGAATATTGTGTAACATCAAGTATCCAACAGTTGTGGATTCAGTTCAAAGTGTCATTCTTCTAAACGGGTAGGAATCGAATGGTTTCGCGCGCTCCTAGTCCGCTACGCAAACGGGAACGTCTACGCGACGAAAGCTTTCAGGTGAGGTCGTCCCTTCAGGCGTTGAGAACAAATTGTTCCACTCTTCAAGAAATATAGAATCCGAATCCGATTTGGTTTGGTCGACAGCACCTGAGGAGCACGCGCTACGTTTCATCATCCAGACTTGCTTTCCAGTAGAAATGTTCACGTGCAAATGTACGAAGAGAGTTGGATTGTTGTTGAAAGTAAAATGTAGTTGGAACCTTCAGGAGACTTGTTCTCCCGATTACGTGACAAAGACATCGTGGATATTTACATGTTTGATGAATGCATGCCTAATCATGAAGAGGTCTATCAACGCAGAGATTCATCATCGACTTTCTTCCCCTACTCGATCACATCGACACCGAAGTTATACTTCTGGCACTCCTCTACTCATTCAGCCGTCTCCAAAGGCGATCGGAGAAGCGAAAGAACCATCTTTTCAGTTTGCTAGCACACATCTCTATAATATTAGCACTTCGCTTTGCTTATAGGTCGAATGCCATTCAGAACCTTTCATCTCGAGAACGAACGCAACAGTATTGGAATTCCACAAGACGTGGGAGCACTTTTGGGAATTCGACGACGAGAACAGATATTCGCGAGAGTTTCCCGCAGTGATTTTTTTTTCGTGGGAAGTTTTGCTCGCGGTTTGCCAACTTGCTGAAATCGTTGAAAAACGAAAACTCGAGGTTAGCGTGACTTGCGCGAAATGAAATTGTGAGGATCGTGGGCATCCATGTCATTCGTTTCAAGAGTGATGCAAGACCGCCACGGCAGCCTGAATTCAGTAACAATAGTAATACACTAACGCTCAGAGTGGGCAGGAAGCGGAAAA
This sequence comes from Neoseiulus cucumeris, assembly GCA_021527715.1. Classification (NCBI taxonomy): domain Eukaryota; kingdom Metazoa; phylum Arthropoda; class Arachnida; order Mesostigmata; family Phytoseiidae; genus Neoseiulus; species Neoseiulus cucumeris. The sequence continues at coordinate 1,038,463 of JAJSRV010000004.1, read as the reverse complement.
GCCTCGAAAATTAACGAACCGACATTAACTCCGCGCTTGATTCGATTGTGTGTGAGTTGGTTGGAGCTTCCTGTGCTGGTCATGTTCATGATTTTCGTCTTGTCGCCAGAGTTGACAGGCTCTTCCACAAGGTCGTGGGAAATGTATATTCACAAGTTGTGCATGGACTCCTTCTTCCGCTCCGCTGGATTTTGAGATGGAACCGAGAGAATAATGAGAAAACAATTGCATTCTACGCCGTCCTTCCGCCTCGTGAGCAATTTTCTCTTTGCGTCAAGTTGTTGGAACGCTTCTTTCCGATTCAGCTGCTGTTTTAGAAGCGGCACGAGCCACGAGAGGGAACGCGTGACGTCAACTCAACGGTGCTGCGTCTGGTCCTTGCGGACTTGGTCAGGTGGAAAACCCGCGTACGATAGGAGCGCCAGATGGCAAACGGTCTCACTCAGACTGCTTTGGCGCACAATGAAACCAACTAGGAGAAGATCCCCAGAGGCGAAAAGTTGCCGCGGACGATGGAAGAGCGAAATAACGAACGTAGTGAGCAGAAACCACCGAGTCCTCTGAGATTGATTCCACAAATGAAGTGGCGTTGACCGAGCCAGATAAGTTCAAAGGAAGAGAGCCACTTCCACAAGAAAACGTCGAAAGAGGTCGTTTTAGATGGAAGAAATCGTCCCTTGTTCGAGTGGAGTAACCTGGCACTCAAGGTCTCGCGATGTACTTCAGGAGCTCGGGGTGATGTGAGACCAACACGAACGGCTCTTTCCGATCGATTGATTCATTTCGGATCCCGTTGACTAATACAGCTCTCAATTGTGTAAAATCGAAGGTCTCGTGGAACACTTGATAGAGTTTCGAGAAATGAAACTGTCTCGAGCAGCGACGATAATTCCCTCTCTACCGATCGAAGATATCCTTGAAAATTTCAGATGGATGAAATACATAGATCCCTTGTCGTCACAACGGGACCGACGATTGGTTGAAGCGCCCCCGATGGATGAAACTCCTTTCCACTAGTTCACTTGTCCGGAAATATGAAGGTGATTTTACGCCCGTGAGGCAGCCGTAAAGGCTTCGGCCTTGGTCAGTAATTGAAATGTTTTCGATGCTCAGCATCGGTTTCATCGGGAGGCTGGGGAATAATGAGAGGGTTCGTTACGGCCAACGGAGGACATGCCGGAGCCGGACCTGGGCCAGGGATAGCTCCGCCGGCAGCCGCGGCACTCACACCGTTGATCGCTTCTGCTACGGCTGCCATTGCCGAGGTGGACGAGGCAGCGTCAGAAGGCTCTCGACTTCGAGCGCCCGTCTTCACGCTGGCGATCTCTCGTAACGTTGGCAGCACGTATTTTATGTCGTCGGTATCTGTGGCACAAGTGAAAAAGTAATAGACCGGTCTTTCCGGCTCTATTCGCGAGAAGATTCGACGCATGAAATCTCGGGCACTGCGCGCATCGTTCGGCGGTCCCGTGAAATCAGGGTAAATCTGCGCAAACGTGCGACCGCGTCCGACTTTCTGCTCGAAAATATCCTTTTTGTTAAGTATGAGTAAAATGTGAGATTCGGTAAACCAGTTTGAGGTAACTATCAGCTTGAAAAAGCGTTGCGCTTCGATCATCTTTTCCCGATTCTCGAAATCCGCTAGAGACACCATGAATATCACACCGCTCACGTCCTCGAAACAATGAATCCACTTCTTCGGTTCCGACTTCTGCTCTCCAACATCCACGATTCGAGACGGAAATTCATTGTCGATCATCATGTTGTATTCAGAAATCCCTGAAATCAAAACGTTGCCGATTCTTCATCGCTTCTCTGCGTCGACCTCATCTCTTTACGCTTTCGGCTTCACGAGGTGAAAACAAACCTTTTGAAGGTGTCCTAATTAACAAGTAGTCTTCCATACTTGGAACGTATCCAGGCAAAGTGATTCGGTTGATGTTCGACAGAAAGTGATCCGTTGTTTCTTCGATTCCGCATTCGATTTTGCGCGTGTAGCACTCCTGAATCCCCTCGTCCTCCCAAAGGCGTCGTAAAGCCTCGGCGAGGCTGCGCGGCAAAGCTATGCCAGCAGGAAAGAATGCATTAGAAAGGGCACGAGCCAAGCGACAAACAACGACATCAGCCAGCAGTGCCAACATCAACAAAGGAACGCCGTTTTCCGCTTCCATACCGACGTCACCCAATTGTCCTCTCGACGCGAAGAGGACGCCAAGAATGCAGAGAACAGCAGAAGAGATAAATGGGAGTGTGGCAAAGGGATTGTCATAGGACAGAAGGAACAAGTAGTAGCGGCGGGTACGAACTAGTGAAGGAGAGAGGCGTCGCATTGAAGGATAGACGCAATCGGAGTTAGAGCCTCCCGAAGTAAGCTGACATTCCATTCCACTGGCCGATGAAGTCACTTCTAATTAAGAAGCCTAATCAACTCGTGCTTCCCACCGGGCGTTGTACCCGGTGTCACTTCTCTTTCAACTTTCACAAAGCTCAACTCGTTTTCAGAGGTATCTCATCTGTTTTCGTTCGCATCTTCGTCATTTGGGATTCCGAGTTGTTAGACTCGTGAGAGACCAATCACTCGCCTGAATCTCATTCGAACTCACCTGTGTTGATCTCTGAAATTCGTGCCGAAGCCACGATTGTCGCCCATTCGGCACTCATGGGATTGCTGTATCTGATCCGTAGTGTATCCATAGCGTGAATCATTTTTTGCATTGCGAGCACAAGTTCTTGAAACACAGCACAAATGTGGGCACATAAATCGTCTTCGTAGCCCACCGTATTGATAATGCGCATTTGCTTCATGAAAGTCGTCTTGCCGACGTCTTGCGGGCCCAACAATAGGAACTTGGTCTCCCTGGTGGAAAATTTCCAGCTGAGTTAGCTTTAAAAGACTTCGGAACTTGATTTCAGCCGACTGGCTTCGGCTCTTCGCCGTTCAAACAGTTGTCAAAAGCCTTTCCGGTCGTTACGACCTCATCTTTTGACGTCTGACGCTCGTCGTGACGACCTACCTGCTATGCTCAGTCCTGTCTCGACTGAGTTGCTTCTCGATCTCATCGTTGACCTTGCGCTGCAGTTTTGCCTCTTCTGACAAGCAGCACATGATCTCCATCATCGCTCTGGTTGTCCGTGTTCCTGAAACACGTACACGAAACACTCATGAGAGACACCCACTGGGGCGAACCCACCGACAGCAACGAACTGATCAACTAGGGCGTGTTTCTCGGCGATTACCCTCGACGACAATTCACAGAGCCTACACAAAGGCTCAGGAGCCTTCCTTCCTTCCTTCCTGTCTGTCTTTGTTATCGTTGAACATGAATTCTCTGAACGTCTGAGTCTGCGTCACTGCGCCGCTGTCACTGTCACAAGTACGAACTGGTTGACTATGCTAATCAAATCGACTCATGTACGCTCGTCCACAATTGACTTCGAAGCGCTGAGCTCGCACAATCTGAATCCGCAGCGGGTTTCGAGCTTTGTGAGAACTATGGCGGGAGATTCTTGACAGCAACCTTTTTCCCTCTGCAGCAGGGGTCCAAAGGCTACGAAATCCGAAATTCCTGCTCCTCCACTCACAGTTCAGGAGAAGACTCTGGTTTCGAAGCAGCTGTGCAATTCATTTGATTGGGAATCCGAATCGAGTGTCCATCGTGTACCCGTCACCCATGTTGCTCGGTGTGTTTCCAGCCCTTTGTGGTTCCACGAGTGACATATTCGGGCCGTCAACGCTCTCGCAACGCAACACAAGAAGAGATTCGTGAGAGGTTGGCTATGTTTGTCGACTAGAGCGCAAGCACTTCGCGAAGCTCTTCTTCTTGGTCAATGACTCTCTTGGACGTCATGCTGTCCTTTCATTCCCTACAGCGAAGGGCTTGTTGGACGCTGACAACTGGGAAGTGCATCTGGTCAGACCGACAGCGAACAAGTTGACTGATGAGAGACCGAACTATACATGTTGCCAACTTGGCGGTCAAAACACTGGAAATCCGATATCTCCACTATATTCACCCGACGTCTCGAAGAACATTTTTCCACAAGTACAGGCTCAATATTACATTCTGTGTCTTGACAGCACTGGGATGGCGGCTTCTTGGTCAATGTGAGCTTTGATCTCCCAGTTGGTAAGTATTGCTCCAAATTCTGCAAACCGCTCGTTCCCGCTGCGAGAGCACTTGGCCTAATCGTAAGCCTCTGTCTCTGAATAAAGAAAGTACTCGATACAACTTCACGGCGGAGGTGTTCGCGAGAAGACTTGAGTCTGGAAACTCCAATTGAAGGATTGACGCAAGGGCAACGCTACTTCGAATCATCTTGCCAATGAATGTGCTGTCCACTAGAGAACCGCGGCGTTCAATTCTTAATGCACTATCGGTGTGCGACATCTCATGGGAATTGAATAGCTCCCCAACAAGAAAACCCACGAGTCGACCTCGAACTGCGCTTTTCAAAGAAAACATCTCCACCCACTTCCGGGCGAACTACATGGAGTCATCGGAGGAGACGCGCGTGCTCAAGCTTCAAATTCTGCGGAGGTCAGCGCGTGTGACCGTGCGAGTTTTGTTCAGCCAAGGTTGGACTTGATCTCATCTGGTTGGAGATTGATTCTCAGCAGAGAGGATTTCCGAGATGCGATTCGGGAGTGCTCGAAATATCTCAATTCCCGCTGACCAGACCTGTTTATGACCGCGAATTCCTCGAAAACGCTGTCGGACTCGGTGGAGATAACACTTGCTTGAATCAATCCATCACGTATCCTTTGAGAGCATCGTCGCTGTTTTCTCCACACGAATGATCTATGAGCTGCGCTCGAGCAGAACGTTACGGCCGGTCGCGGAAAGAGTGTAACCTCGGCGGTCTTTGCATTCGGGCACTTTGCAGATTGCTACATGTAAAGTCGACTCACTCCGTAACACTACGTACCTGTAGTGGCTCGCCCTTATTCTTCCGGTGATACGTCGACCAACACCTCAAGGCACCAAGAACTGCATGGCTATCGAGAACGGCATTAGAAGGCAGCACGGAGCGCAACCACCTGTGAGCTGCTCCCTCGTCCCACTGATACTTAGATGCAACAAGTGGGGAATAGGGTGACGCATGCGCTTAGAGACTCGAAACCCTCTCTTACCGTATGAGCCCTCCGCTTTCCCACCCTCGTCTTTCCCTCAACGCAATTCCAAACTCTGCTGGGAGTTGCTGTCGGTCAGATCAAAAATCACAAATCGTGCGGACGACTCGAGAGATGAGGTTCTCAAACGCTCGCCGATGGAACGTATGGGCGACAATTTTTCCATGTGGAATTTTCGATCCAACTCAGTGGGGAGTCGTTGTCCGAGGGACCTTTCGATGACCTTTTTGCACGCGAAGAGAAGTGCCGCACAAAGATAATCCACCGCGATGCAGCCTCATTTGGATTGGAAATTACTCTCCGAATAGTCGATGAGTTATATCATTTACGCAGCCGTACGTGAGCTTGACATGAGCTTCCTAATATTTCAGGGGGCTTTGTCCAATGTGCACACGGTCTCACGCCGTGATGTAAATCAGAAGATAGCCGTCCGTTTTGGTGCTCTAAGACTCCAGGCTGTTTGCAGTTCGAACCAGTGGGGAGCAGGATTGATTTCCGGAAGCTCATCGGATTCAGGAAGAGCAAAGGAGTGGGAATCATGCTCAGGAATTATTCTGGCGTCGCGACATCCCCAGATAACTCTCAACTCATGAATGTTTTCGGCCTTGTCGCAAATCATCCCCATAAATCGTTTCATGATTACAAAGAGGCTCTTGCACTGGATGATATAGAAACGGCCTCGGAAAGAGTATTCAAGGTCAGCTCAGGAGTCACACTGGTGATAGATCTAGGATTGATCCGAGGGAGACTTGGATTAGGAAGGGGTTCGTTTGAGCACATCGAAACAGTTTCTGGAATCCTTCAAAATTATCCCGAATCCCTCCCCTATTCGAATCTTCGATATGCCTGGAAGCACTCCAAAAAAATTCCCGGATTGACCCCTGAATCTGCCCGACTGGTGCTCGGGCCCGAAATTGCTGCCTGGTCCGGGCCCTGGGCCGGAATGTACAACATTTATAACTGCAATGGCTAATCTGTTGCTTCGTTAGGTTTTCATGGGCTATTTAAGAGTTATTTGCAAAACACGGTAGGTCCACTCTCCTCGATTGCCGGATTTACATAGATATCGGCTCAGAATTCTGCCCCTAATCTTATGCAAGGCTCGGTTTTGAGAATTCCAACCGCTTTCCCCCACAAAGCTCACTGATTTCTGGAAGTGAACATTTTCGGGACCACATACTCCGGACGCAGCGCCTCAAGTGCTCTGTATGTGTGAAGAAAACGGAAGTTGTTGAAGCACGAAAGCACTCAGTGAGATGGTGGGTGAGAATTCAAATTTAGGGAGCGCCTTTGGCGATCGCTTGATGATTTGAATCCGAAGACCGCGCCTCTGATTCAATGTCGAGCTTCCGCACTAAGCGATTATCCTGGAAAGCTGGAAGAATTGTTCTGCATGCAACGTTTATTTCCAGCGAAGCAGGAACCGTGCTTACTCTCAATGATCGGTTCCTGAAAACTCGTCGCTTAAGGGCACAGTGGTCATCCAATGATACGTCGAGGACTGATTCTCGGGAGAATTCGAGCTGCTTTGGCGATTTTTCCTCTTTTCTCTGAGACCTTTCTAGCCGGCACTCGAGATCGAGCCAACGAGGAAACAGAGAGGAGCAGAACGCTCCAAGAAAAATTTCAAGACAGATTTTTTAGTGTTGGAGGAAGAGAGTTCCCCATACAGAGGACTCATGGATAGGTAATCTCATTAGCATTAGAATTTTCTTTCCCAATACGTGATACGCTAGGTCAGTGAGCTGTGCGAAATCTTCGCGCGAGTTTTAAGACTTGTTGTATGATTCTAAAGATGTAGTCTCTTTCAAGTACTCCAGATACAAATTCCTCGGTCTTCGAATTGCGATCAGCGTTCAGAATGAGGCCGCCGTGTTTCTATAAGTTTTCTGAACGGGAGAGAAACAATCTGCTGGGAGCCCGAACAGACGGAAAAACCTCGCGCCTAACAGCTCAAGCAGCCTGCCATACGCTCCATAGAGAGTTCACTCTATCCCGGGGAGGTGATTGAGTTACAATCGCTGAAAAGTGCGCCGACCTGGCGGTCGACCCCGTTCTTGCTTAGAGGATCCAAGAAGAAGAGTAGAGAAATCTTCTCAGCGTCAGTGTTCATAGCACGGAGACGGGTATGTTTGAGTAGAAATTTCGGTTGAGTCCCACTCTCAGAGTTTGTTGGTACGGGAGTCTTGATGAATATTCTCCTCTCTCAAGCTTACATATATCTCGTGTGCGTGTTGTGGTGCACGATGAGACGGGATGTATTCAGTGGAATTGCGTTTCGAACATAAACAGACGTTTAAATCCGAGGGAGGCTTGCTGTTTCTTGTACCGAATCTGTGCCTAAGTGGGCTAGGGCCCAGAAATCCTTAAATCTTTCTGCACAATAGTGATGAGACTGGCTTAAGACTGACTCAGCTATGATGCTCATTTATTGCTTATATATGAAACCTACCCGCCAAACTGGCGGGAACCGCTGGTACCACTACTACAATAGATTATCGGCTGTGTAAACATGGGCAATCTCATTCCTCCACTCAATGATACCGTTATCTCTCTGAACGTCTCCAGACTTGAGCTGAGCATTCAGACGACGAAGATTTTGATGTTGCCTTTGGATGTCATCATACAATGAGTATATGTACATCTTGTCAGAGCTGAAGCATGTAAGCGAGGTCCAATTCAGCATTCGGTGAACAAGATCTCGGCCTCCAACAATGAGATCTTCCTCCTGACATTGCAAAACTCGAGAAGGAACGAGCAGAGTGCTCCGAGTATATGTGGAGGAAAAGTTAAGACGATGATGCTACGTCGCTGGGAGGTTGACATCACTGGCGTGAAATACATGAGGACACATTCTGGCCAGAGAAATTGGCGTTCACGCTCGAATATGCTCAATGGGGGACATCTGCCAAGGCCCTTCGGAACTGAGAACGGGAACCACCCACGGAGTATCGGCGCAAGTCCGTGTGGTATGATTCGAATGTAGTAAAACGCCACAAATCGAAATCAGCGCCCTCGTGCCTTCACATCATTCCTGATTTACGTTTCCAGCTGAGCAGATGAACGGCAGGTGGCTTGCCGGACTCGCGAACACACTTTCTGTCGGAGTTTGTGGGGATAGCCGATTTGAGCGTTAACGCCGATATACCCTGCCGGAATGTGTCCCCATTTTACTTCCTATCGATGCCTCTGATTGCTTCGTTGAATCGCTTGGCTTACGCGCAATATGCATGGAGCTGTGCCCAGATATGTGACGTTAGAATTCCACAGTAACGAGCCACAAAATTACATCAACAAGGTTCCTGTAGGTGCTAAGAGTACGGGAGCAATGACACAGTGTTATTTCGAATTCGAATCTTTCCGTAGTACTCATCGAAAACTCGAAACACAATGGCCCTAAATCATATCAATCAATCAATGTCATTTCATTTGATCGAGAAGCAGTCTATCTCCTCGAAAAAAGGATATGATCCAGGTTGATGTAATTGGGAGTCGACATGCCCAAACGAAAAGTGATATCATTGAGGTTGAGATAATCCAATGAGTCCGGAAGAGGACTGGGCTTCGAAAGAGGCATCTGGGGGTCCATATGACTTGACTACCCGGAGAACCACTCGATTGATTCAATGTGTGCCCACGAGAATAACAATGGAAACACGTCACTAATGCTACGATGGCAGGAAACAAAATAATGCTTCTTGATCACAGATTAGAGCAAATTGCCGCAGGCGGACGTCTGGGAATTCGCGACATAGTGCCACAATAAATTCTCTCTCACTGTTTCTGTGGTGCGCAATCCGATAGAGGGTGATTCGGATAAGCGACACAAAGAAAACTCACTCCCTCAAGATGGAGCAGATTATACGCGATCTGAAAATGTGTACAACATGGACTCCAAGTTGGTGGAGGAGCTGCTGGAGAGGGAATGAAGAGGCTGGATTTATGTTCACTTCGATCTTTCTTGAGACGCGAGAGGTATTAGCTCGTCGGATAAGTCGCCACACGGAATCAGTCAAATGGCCAAGCGGCCAGGACCGTCTGTACAACATCAGTAGATAGTTAGGAGTGAGTTGAAGCGTATACGCAAGATTCGATCCCCGTAGCCGATCTACTATGCTCTCATTTCGAGAATACCTCCTATGATTCCTGTTCTTATCAACGCTGGATCCAGATTTCTAGATGCCTCCAGCGTATGCAGACTCGTGTTGAGGTCGGTCTCCAAGGGGCTGACTGACCAGCCCTGCTATCTCATACATATGATCTCAAAGCCCCGAGGACGCAATTATGTCAGCTTCTCCGACAACTCGAATTCAATGCAGCGCGAGCGAGCTCTTCTAGCTTGTGCCTAAGTTTCTTCAATTGAGTCTCTTGAAACGTCTCAATATTACTTTCTAAAATCATTCTATGAGTGTGCATAGCCATCATTGTACGAGTCTGATTAGAGGGTATCTCTGCAGAGTCTGGACACAAGGTTTACCTCGTCCGATGAACGCCCGACGATCTCGCTCAGATTCGTCACCTGCAAGATTCTTGGGAAGACCATTTGAAACAGACTCCTAGCGTTCGCTGAGGACCCGGGACAGCATTATCCATGAAGCGCATATCGACCGCCGAAAGTCCAACGATTTTCGCGAACCCTGCCGCGAATACTCTCATTTTCAGTCAGTATCGCGAACACAGATGACGTCACTAATGCTGATCTATAGAGACATACAGTACTCTTTAGAGGAATTATAAACAAGGAGCAATCGGTTCCTTATTTCAGCATTAAAGACCTTGGTGTAAGGACCATGAAGAGATTTTCGTCACGTGGGACGACTCAGAATTCAAAACTAGACGATACTCTCACCAAGAATCACTCACGTCCGGATTGTACCCCATTTTCCGTTAAACTGAAAACGGAAATCCCACAGTCGCCTATTAATCCCCCATTTATCTTTATTGAAACGGCGGTAAAATGCCATGCAATGCCACAATAAATGTTCCTCATTCCCAACGTCGTTGTCTTGTTATATCATTTTTGGTGTCAGCGGTGGGTTGGAAGGCGATGCGAACGGCTCAAGTAGCGTTGGCTTACTTGAGCTGTTCCCAGCCTAGGTAACGTGACCGGCTTGGAGAGTCTCGCCGTCTTGATGGAGGGCCTACAGCCAGTAGGCGACCTTCCGCGGTTCAATCCCGAGCAGCCAAAGAAGTGGGTCCGGAGGATCGAAATGGATCGCACTATGGACAAGGATACGAAAATCTGGTTTGTTAATGAAGTCGGTTCCCGATCGACCTGGGCAGATTTCAAGGTCGAATTCTTCGCTCGCTTCCCGAAGGGAAAAAGCAAAGCGCCGACCGAATACTACAACCGGAAGCGATTGCCGGTGGAGTCTTTTACGTCCTTCATCCAAAAGAAACAAACACTCTTGCGAGAAGTCGACATTCCGTTCGATTACGTGCCACTGAGCGCAAGAGGAAATACGCCGATGAGCGGTCGAGCGGCGCCCGAAGACTCGCGTCTGCTTCGGTTGCGGGGACAGTGGTCACTTCGCGGCTACATGCTCACGAGCACGGTTGGCGAGAACTGATCCATCTAGACGGTGGAGCCTGTCGCCAACGTTTTCCTCGGCTCATTCGAATCAGATGCCGGATCAATGGTCACCGTCGGCCGATCTTTGCTCCTTTTCTTCTTGGACGGCGCGCCGTCGCCTCGGTTTCGTCATGGGAAGCCCCGGACGTTTTTCGGCGCCGCCGGGCGTGAACTGATTCTTTACAAGATTTTCGAAGGCATCATATACTGCTGAGTCCTCGCACACTCCGCATAGGAGCAGTTGCCGAACTTCACATTTCGAACATCCACGTTTGCCGGATATCCAGTTTTCCGTCTGGCGCTCTTCGCATAGGCCTTCAAGCCTCTCGTGACCATTTTCTGCACGCGCATCTCTGAGCCCGATTTCGGGAAATTTAGCACTCCGTCCGGTGACACGAAAGGCCATCATCACGGAGGTGAGTAAGCCCGGAAAAATTGCGTTCATCTCTAGCGGTGTCATGCACGATGAAATCTCGGCGAACTTCCGCAACAGTGGCCCCAGAGGTTTCCGTGCCGGTATCATGAACGGCAACGCTCCCGGCCGCAGCACTCTCCGGAAAATGCTGTATGCTTCCTCCGGGCTGAGACCAACGATCCACGCTCGATACAGGAGCTCCTCCAATTCGTGCAACAGTAGATCGTTTTCTTCCAAGAGCGATTTGAGAGGCCGGGTTGCCGGCAACAAACCATGAATTCCAGGCGGCGAAATTTCGTTGCTCGACGAGCGCGTCACGGCCGCCAGAAAGAAGCGGTTGAGACCCCCTTCACCGAGTCATTCAAGTCCCTCTGATCAGGAATGGATCGAGTTCTCCTTCAGAGCGCTCCATACGAGCATCGTGTCGTGTTTTCGTTCTTCATGCGGCGCCTCTCGGCCACACCATAATAGAGAGAACCCAGCGACCGACGCCTCAGATTGAACGGCGCGCCGTGCCAATAGCTCTATTTTGTTCCGACTGTACCGGCCCCAAAGAAGTACAGGAATGTTTTGAGAACTCTGGAAGTCGGCGAATGTTGCCATTACGAATTTTGAACGACGGTCTCTAGAATTTCAGTATCCTTTAATCCTTTCTCAATTTGAAACTCTATATCACTTTGTTGTTTGTTGTTGGAAAATCTCGTACCATGCACATCCAGTGCCTCGGGGTTCAGAACCCCTACGAGATGCAGGTGGTTATCCTGGGACAGAGAAGGACAGCAACCTTAGACACTGGAGCCGACGTGAATGCCAAATGCCAGTCTCTACTCGACCTCAAGGATCCAAGCCTCGGAGTCATCGCGCCGGACACCAGTACGCAGATCACGGACGCCCAAAAGCACAGCATGCCACAAAAAATGTTCCTCATCCCCGACGTCTTTGTCTTGTCATATCAATATTATATGTACCCTGTGGAATTTCCGTTTTCCGGTCTACGGAAAACGGTGTCTAGTTGGATACTTTCGATGATTACGCGGCCTCGCCTCAAAAGTATTCGGACGAGGATCCTTCGAAGCGCTACACCGCATCGGGGTCCAGTGCGAGAATGCTCGCTCAATGACAACATCGAACCGGCCTCTGAACTTCTGAATCCTGAATTCTGAATTCTTCTGTTTTTTTCGACTCGATATGTGAGTGAATGATGATGATGGCCGCAGAGATATGATGCGAAGACTTGGGTTCGGAACCTCAACGCGTGAATATTCTGCGATGTATGTATATGGGAATCAGTAATCCAACATACAAGTACGACTTGAAAGGGGTCCATTCTGATATCAGTGAGCTCGGGTTTGAAGGGTCCGCTGGCGGATGGTGTCGGGCAAGCGACACTCCCGCGTGGATCCTGAGGCAGGTGCTCTGTCATCACCATCAGCCCGAGTTTTCGAGTGTACGTCGGATACAGTGTCGACAAGATCGAGAACTTCTACTAGAGACTCCCGAGAAAAGTTGCGAACTATGTATGTAGTCTCTTTTCCGGTCGCGGCATTAGAGTTGCAGCGATGATCTATTGGTTCCATGAAGGAGCTTCTCTGTCAAAAAATAAAACTGTCTCGAGGTCTCAATTTCGCAAATATGCTTGTGAAGAACTCTTGAACTTGCGCAGTGCTGGCAGTTGTTCGGCCAAACAGTAAACACACAGGTATGATTGACAGTTCGTGATGTCGGCTCGTTGACATGACTCTCAAGTCGAAGTCTTTAGGAAAGGACTCCGCTTGCGAACATCAAACAGCTGGTGCGAGTCGAGGTAATTTATGATGCGCTTATGTCACTCAAGCAGAAATTCGAAATCCGCTCTGCCAAACGTATAATAATCACATACACATTTCCCATAACCTCAGATCTTGTAGATGACGTGATAAGTTGTTGTGAGATGACGTCGAAATGCCTTGTTGTGAAACATTCCAGAGAGATCTCTGATGAATCATGCAATTCAATCCGATATTCATCGAACTGAACGATTCCGTTCCCTTAAGCTCTTCCCGGCGATTGATCATGTTCGTTGTCTGTTGAATTCGACGATTCCAGTTCCTTCTAGATGCGGTTGGGCTCACTTAGCTTGCTACTAGAGCAGTGGGCTCTCCGGACTCTGAGGCAACGATAGACGCAACTTCATCTGACTCGATCAGTGGCGGGTCCAGGAATGGCTCGAGGAAGGGCGCATTGCAGATTCTAAGTGTCCCGAAGTAATTTTTCCCTTCGCGAAGACACGATTGAGAACTGACTCTTTGTTCTGATATTTGTTGCGTACGAAGTGTTATCTCAATCCGTGATGACCTATGGAACTTCTTTCGCTGATCCGTATATTCCGCCTGGAAAGCCAGACTCGAGGGGGGGGGGGGACGAGTGTAGAGTGTAGCGTGCCGGAAATGTTCCCTCAAAGTAGCGGTCGAAAATCAAGTGGACGCATGAGACATGAGGGGTAACTCCCGCGACCTCTTCGAGATGCCTCTGACGCTCGTTCACGTTCTCGTAACCCATCTGCTGGATCTGCGACGTTTCCGTCATCCCCTGTTGGCTTTGAAGGGGTGAGGGAGGCGGGTCTACCCTCGGGTCTCATTAGAGCTCCGCGTATAGATCACAACAAGTAGAAGCAACATAACAAGTCCTCTTCCTACATTGATTGTTTTCAAGACGTTCTTTGTTGCCTATCACTCAGGCGTCTGGCGTTTTGATCCGCGAGATCGCCGAAACACCACGGCGGCGATTTTGCATCTCACTGAAGTATTTCATTGGCCCTAGACAGAGAAGGGAGTGAGGAAAGCGTTCATCCATTTCGAGGTTATCCTTGATTCTTGATGAAAGAATGTCCTCGACCGAACCGGTTCCTCTTGTCTTTACCTCAACTGAATGGAGAGGCATCTGTCGACACGAGACGCCACACTTCTGCCAGATTTCTTGGGACGGAATCGCTCTCTTCGAAACATATATCCAATCCAATCACGTATGACGACTCGACAAATCCATATCTCCGAGCGGCACTGTCCCTAGGGGGGAGCCGTTCCAGGAGCGTTCGCCCGGGGCGCCGGCTGTCAATGAGGGTCGAGCCAACGAGAAAAAACACCGATTGTAAGCTCAACGTGAGGAAAGAATGATTCTCGATTCTGGGTAACAAAAGCCTTGACCGAATCGGACGGCGATTCCGGAGAGGCGGGATCTTCATCCTCCGCGTTCTCCGGAGAGACCTCATCGAATCGTAGACCTGATCTTAGAGAGGAACTCCCTCGATTGCGAAATGAATGAAAATCAATCTCAAACATGTGTATGTATATGTCGACCGATTCACGTGTCTCTATTGAGCTCCGCCTCCGGGCTCTGGACTTTGCCAAGCTAGGCCCCTGCATGAATGATTTTTCTCGTAGGTGGAATACGAATTCTGTGAAGCTTGTGAAAGTCAGAACATATGAGCTCATAAGAAATACCGCGCTCCAGGAGATACTCACTCGGGTTTCTCGAGGCCTCCAAGAGTCATATTTTTCAAACTGGTAATGAAGTTTGGCCTCTCGATACTCATTACCTCTTGTCGGATTCCCGGTTTTCGGGAATTGGCGGTGAATGATTCTCGTGCGAGGTTCCATCTTTCCCGCTTCGAGACGAGCTAAATCCATGCTGTGAATGTTTTCAAAAACACTTCCGTGGAGCCACAAATCTTGAGAATAGTGTGAGAACCTCAATCTCCGACTTATTTTCCAGCTAATTATGTGCTACGGCACTCACCATATTTCTTCCAATCTCACGGCCGGCGTTTTTTGCCGGGAAGGCTCTGATAAGACGGCATCCTACGAGAAGTTCAGAAACCCTCCCAGCTCGAATTCTTGAGACAGTTCTGTAAATTTCCACATTCTACATTCAATTTACCATCAGTCAATCCCTTCATGAACCAAAAAAGCGGTTGAAATTGCACTTTTTGATTTCGTAAAACACTCCGAATTTGACGGTCTTGTGGGAAGCGTCAAGTGATCGGCTTCCTCACGGAAAACCTCCGAGGAAGGTCGAAATATTTGCTGGGCGTACCCTCGGAATTGCCAATAGGAAGGAATACGGTAGACCAAAACGACAGACCAGCCGTCTGGCTTACCCTACGAGGCTTCGTCTGGGGGATTGCTGAATTCGGTGAATCAGAGTTCTGCGACATCTGGAAGTGGAGATCAGCTTCCCCTATTTCCGATGACGCCCCTCGATAACGATGATTATAAAAGTCTCTCGATCTCATCATCGGTGCTTGTCGCGCACAAGAGACGAAGATCGCCCAATTTCTGCTGATAACGAGCCTTCGCTCTGAGACTCCGATGAGTTTTGGATTGATGAACATGCAATCTCTCGCATCCGCACAAACAAGCGGTTTCGTCGTGCAAGGTTTGTCTGTGATCGCTCTCCGGTGTGATCAATTCCATGACAGAAAACAAAAGGTGAACCGCGGCGCAGTTTCTCCGAGGGAGTTGGGAACATCAGTTCCAGTTTGCGGAGCCTCCCTCGGGAAACGCTGTGGTGGATCGTCGCGAATCTATTTTTATGTCCTATTCTGTGCGGCGATCGGTTCTGCGAATTTGTTGTCTCGAACTAATGTTCCAAACTTGCGCACATAGAAACTCTCAACTGGCAGCACGAAACAAAACTTGGTTACTCACGTTGAGCGAGCGAGCGAGCTTACAGATCTTCATTTCGCTTCACTCGCGACCACACTCAAAAGTTCGTAAGCGTGCGGATCTACAGCTGCTACGAAGTTGCTTTCGACTGCAGCTGCCACGCCGTCATCTAAACGTAGTCAGAACTGAAGTATCCACGAAACTCCCAGGTACGCCTTGCAAGCTCGGAAATGAGGGTGGAAGAGAGAGAATGTGGACGAAAATGTTCCATGAAAACATTCCACTCATTCCACTCACAAACGAGAAACTCTCACTGTCTCGCGTGGTGGCGTGTCCAGTAATGGCCGATGGGTGGGGCGACTCCATGTTATGTGGATGGGGGGGATTTGATACTCCGGACTCGGTTGTACTAACATGAGAAGAAAACATCATGGGGGGAGGCGAACGTCGGATCTCCCCCCCGCCTTTCGAGATCGAGCAGCAATATTTATGGCGTTGTCTATCACTGGATCACGATTATGGAAAATCATGCGAGGTCAATGTTGGTAGGGGCTCTTTGTGTGAAAATTCCCTTATATTGTATGAGTACGACCGAGTCTGAATTCTTCATCCCGAGGCAAATAAATCCAACGAGCAGTCGAGGTTTAGAAAGAACTTCGGAATGCTGAAGTGGGATCCAACTGAATCATGCTTCATTCGTGGTTCTTTGCTTCCATGTTCCTGCTCATGGACGTCTTCATCTTTGAATAACTCGTCCCTAAGAGCGTTCGTTCAGAAGAGATCCCCTTCAGATTTACAGGACAAATGGGATACCGATGAGGCCATCTCAAATGACTTATATGTACATACGTCTCAATCCCGGCACACTCGCTGCAGCCGACTACCCTCATTTTTGAGCTTATCCCACAACGCGCCGAGTCTGAATCGTCTGAGAGAGAATCATCTCTGAATGGTATATGTAGTTTAAACCTTTCATGACTTCTGACCACGGTCGGGAATGGATCATCCTTTCGTTGTTTCAAAACAATCTACTCGATTGGGTTGTCGATTTGAGCTCCGTGCGAGCGAAGGTCAGGTTGCGGACTCTCTCAGTGGCAGCTTCTCATGACGGAGGTTCGGATTGGAGCATAATGGGGTGTATCGTTGGAAGTCCAGCGAGGAAAACATGCAATCCGTCAGACGTTCAGATTTTCGGAACTAAGTATCATCATGAAGCGTCGAACACTCTAGATTTCGGAATGAATGCGAATGATCATACGGAAACAACCGTTGGGAGGCTTTATTTCTTAGTTATCCGGAACAACGACCTCACCATCGTTGATTTTATCGATGATGTCGTGGGGGTTGCATCCCTCGACGGTGCATCCGACGGATTGCGCGGTTCCAAGAACCTCCTTAACGGTTCCCTTCAGCTCACGAGCCATCGAACGGGGTCGCATTTGTCGAGCGATATCCACAATTGTGTCCATTGTCAAGTTACCGGAGTGTTTGACGTTCTTCACCTGTGTTCGAATTGGATCACATTAGCTTGATTACAGTTTTTCTATCGAAACGATTTTCCGCTGCCGCAGGAATGAAATGCACTTCAAGATACCGGCCATGATGGTCCACTATTCCAAACAAGTTGTGACACTTGTAAATTCAGTGGAATCTCATTATAGAATCGAGCGTCAATCTTTGAAGATTCTAAACTTCTAGCTGAAGTTTAATCGAAGAACACAAACCTTCTTTCGGTCTCTGGGAGGCTCCTTGAGTGCCTTGATGACAAGCGAGGCCGCGGAGGGCACGACTTCGATCTTGGCCTGTCGATTTTGGATGACAAGTTTCACCGTGATCTTCAAACCTTTCCAGTCACCAGTTCCTTTAGCGATGTCTTCTCCGACTTTCTTCGGCGAAAGACCCAAGGGACCAATCTTGGGAGCGAGTGCTGATGTCGCACCAACTTCACCTCCCACAGCCCGAAGGCACACTGTAAAATAACATCCCACGGTGAGCAACGAAGAGCCTAAAGATTATCTTAGGTTTCGACCGGCAGAGCTCCACTGTCAGAGAATTGTGGAGAGCTAACGCGGATCTATCGGAGACTCTAGCATGTTGTTACTATGGTATTTTAACGTTCGATGTCGCTAAAACATGTTTCGAACAGATCCGGTCAGTGCTACCTTAAGAGGTTCTCTCTCAAGGCCATACACAGGCGGAAAATCAGTTTGAATACTTTATCGAGGGACCGGCACGGTTTTTTCTTTCGATTCTAGCGTGCGCACAGGCTGCCCCTGAAGCCGCGAAACTTCGGACGGTCACAAATTCTTCTTACCGATTTTGATCTCGTTGGGATCGAACTTGGGCGGCATGGTCACAGATCG
This sequence comes from Neoseiulus cucumeris, assembly GCA_021527715.1. Classification (NCBI taxonomy): domain Eukaryota; kingdom Metazoa; phylum Arthropoda; class Arachnida; order Mesostigmata; family Phytoseiidae; genus Neoseiulus; species Neoseiulus cucumeris. The sequence goes on along the minus strand of JAJSRV010000004.1, from coordinate 1,020,339 downwards.
GTGCTGAAATCCCGAACCAAATTTATTATAAAATCGAACGTTTTCGGCGTGATTTCTATGGATTTTCTTCAAATAGCCACACTCGCACGGCACTCACCGCACACGTCCCAAGAAAAAGGAACTTGCAGACGACAACCGCTCCGGGTCTAAACATTGACGCTTCCGGTGGCGCCAAAGTTTGAAACAAGGTCGGAATTTTCGTTTTTTTCACCGTAATTCCTGTTTTTACGCCGTGTAAGGGAATGGATACAATGAAATTGCCCGAATGAATGATTGATCACTCCTAGAATCGGTGAACTGGAACTTTTAGGCACTCGGATGGGAAACCAAAACAAACGGGAGCGCCTTCGTGGTTCGCCGTGTCGAATGTTGTATGTATTCCTCATGAGTTAGTCGCGCCGTCAGTGTATGCGTTCGTATAAATGAAAAATGGATGAACTTTTCAGTGTTTTCGAGAACACTGGTGCTTCTGAAGATGCCAAAAGCACTAGCGATGCTCCGTCCAAGTCTTCATCCAAAACAACGTGAGCGTCCGAGTTTATTTTGAGCAAAACAGTTTTCTGCGCTGCCGTGCTTCGATTTCGTTCGTGGACGTCCGCGAACTATCGCTATGAAACGGCGGGAAGGATCCCAAGCGGATGAGCAGGCCTTGGAGTATTATCGTCATCAAAACCGCGAGCTGACGAAACCGGAGAAATGTTACTCCTTCTCAAAGGAATCGCGTCGAAATGATCAGACTCGTTGCCCATGTTTCAACATGGAATAAATGTGCAACAAGTGCGAGAATACAACGTTCTCCCGGAAGCCGATTGAGAGAACCAAGCGCGAGGCGTCATCGATAGATAAGATTCCAAAGAAGACGTGGCCTCCATATCGGGAAAAATCGAATCGGGAACGCTTCGCTTAATGGGAATAAAAAAGATATGTTTTCTGAAACTAAATTGAATGCTAAACTTCTTCTCGTTCAATTGCTCTTCCCAGGGATGATATTGTGAGCGCGATTCTACAGGGGAAGCACAAATCGGACGAGCCAGAAGAGGGAGCCAAGAAGAGAATCAAGATCCTCCAGGCGTACAAGTGAGTGCACTCAGGAGGATGACCTCCAATTATCATGGAATCCACTACCTCCGAGGAACACATTCTCAGGAATTCTCACGTGATTTCATCCTTGCAGTCCGGATGATTACGCAAGTCGTTGCACAATCCACCGAGTTGAAACGGTGGACTCGTGTTCTCACGAGGTCGCGGTGCCATCAGGACAGGAATTCACGCCGCTTGAGGTGAAAATCGGCGCGCCAGCCCGAGAATATCCATTCGTTCTGGATCCATTCCAAAAAGAGGCGATTCTATGCATAGAAAACGAGCAGAGCGTTCTCGTCAGTGCTCACACTTCTGCAGGCAAAACGGTATCTGTTTCCCTTCCGATCTCATCTATTCCTTCCGTTCCCATTTCACTTATAGTTGGTGCCTGAATTATTCTGTTTCGGATGGAGTATGAGGCGCCCTAATCGCTCCACGTTAGAAACTCACGGTTCGACTGTTTCCTACTCCAGGTAGTTGCAGAGTACTCCATCGCATTAGCTTTGAAGAACAAACAAAGGGTTATATATACGACACCTATCAAAGCCTTGTCAAATCAGAAGTATCGTGAATTCTACGAAGAGTTCAAAGACGTTGGATTGATGACAGGAGATGTCACGATCAATCCGACCGCGTCCTGTCTCATCATGACGACCGAGATTCTCCGCAGTATGCTTTATAGAGGCAGCGAAATAATGCGTGAGGTCGGTTGGGTAATTTTCGATGAGATTCACTACATGCGAGACAAGGAACGTGGGGTTGTCTGGGAGGAAACGATAATCCTGTTGCCAGACAACGTTCATTACGTTTTCCTCTCGGCCACGATTCCAAACGCCCGGCAGTTCGCTGAGTGGATTTGCTACCTTCACAAACAGCCTTGTCACGTCGTGTACACTGAGTACAGACCGGTACCACTGCAGCACTACATCTTCCCCGCGGGCGGGGACGGTCTCCACCTTGTCGTTGACGAGAAAGGTGTTTTCAAAGAAGAGAATTTCAACTTGGTCATGACCACCTTGCAAAATGCGGCTGGAAATGCCAAAGGAGACAGTGGACTCAGGGGCAAGAAAGGCGGTTTTCGATCCGACACCAATTGCTATAAAATTGTGAAAATGATTATGGAGAGGGACTACAGTCCAGTGATCATCTTCAGTTTTTCAAAAAGAGAATGCGAAGCGTATGCAACCCAAATGAGCAAGCTGGATCTAAACTCTGCCGAAGAGAAGAAATTGGTTAATGAGGTCTTCAATAACGCAATGGAGGCTTTGAGCGACGAAGACCGAGAACTTCCTCAAGTACAGAACGTCTTGCCGTTGTTGATGAGAGGCATCGCCATTCATCACGGTGGTCTGCTCCCAATTCTCAAAGAAACGATCGAGATCCTCTTTAGTGAAGGTCTCATAAAGGCTCTGTTTGCCACTGAGACTTTTGCGATGGGACTCAATATGCCAGCAAGAACAGTTCTGTTCACGAACGCGAGAAAGTACGACGGACAGAGTTTCCGGTGGGTGACGTCGGGAGAATACATCCAGATGAGTGGACGAGCCGGGAGAAGAGGACTCGACGACCGAGGTGAGGCAAACTGTTCCCACATTTCATGTCGTGAATCTAGGGATGATTGCCTCATTTTGCCATCGAGAATGGCGTTGTCTTCGACCGGGAGTCTTCTGAACGCATCTCAATATTACAGGAATTGTCATTCTTATGATCGACGAGAAAATGAGTTCTCAGTCGGCCAAAGATATCGTGAAGGGAGCCCCAGACGCGATCAACTCAGCCTTCCATCTTACTTACAACATGGTGCTCAATCTTTTGCGAGTCGAGGGTATCAACCCTGAATACATGCTCGAAAGGAGCTTTTTCCAGTTCCAAAACTACGCGTCGATACCCCAGCTCTATCAGCGTGAGTTAGAGTGGTGCCATGTATTGAGCGAATTGACTTTCGGGAACTGCCTCAAGCTCCCGGATTCGGGGACACAACGTTGGATGTTCGGACGCTCCTCTCATTCCAGGTCTCGATGCCCTACAAGAACAATACGACGGCATGCACGTTGACCGCGAAGACGAAGTTGCAGCGTACTTCAAAGTTGATCAGCAACTCAACAAATGCAGAAGCGAACTCCGCAACTACATTTTCAAGCCTCAATATGTGGTGCCTTTCCTGCAAGCAGGTCGTATGATCCGGGTCAAAAACAAAGAAGATGATTTCGGTTGGGGCATCGTCATTAACTACAAGAATAAGAGGATACAAAGCAAGGTGAGTAATGTGGCTCTTTTCCCGCCCGAAGAACGCGACTCCCTCCCAACTGAACTCGAGTGAAGTTTATTCCTGGAATTCATGTCAAGTTGACTTGTTATTCGATTCCGCAGCAACCGGTGAATATTCTCGAACAAGAAGACGTCCAGGTGATTGTTGAGGCGCTGATTTACGTCAAACCCGGGGCTACTGAAGCTGAGTCAATCAAACCGCCGCCGAAAGGCGTCAAGGGAGAAATGCAGGTGGTTCCGATTCGGCTAGATTTGGTGGAGCAGATTTCTTCGGTTCGTCTTCTGTATCCGTCCGATCTACGGCCCCTCGACAACAGAATGAGCGTTCTGAAATCCATCAATGAAGTCGAGAAGAGATTTCCTCGAGGCATCCCGTTATTGGATCCCATAGATGACGTAGGAATCAAGGAGCGTGAAGCTAAAGAACTCGTCAAGGTGATTTTCCCATACCATAAAAATGAGCAGCAGCTTTCCGCAGGATGTCACACTCACCGGAACCTACAATATGACTTTCCCTTCCAGCAAATCGCGGCCCTGGATGAACGCCTTCGGAGTTTACCCTTGTACACAGAACCCGAACTCCAGACTTTGTACAAAGCCTATCTAGCCAAGCAAAGCGTCGCGGAACAGGTGAAACAGTGCAAGAACGACATCAAACGTGGTAAAAGTCTGCTACAGATGGATGAGCTAAAATGCCGAAAGAGGGTTCTCCGCCGTCTCGGTCACTGCAACAACGCAGACATCATAGATGTGAAGGGCCGCATCGCTTGCGAAATCAGCACGTTCGTATTGAGTTTCCTCGTGGTGAAGATGGATAAAAAATGACAAACCAGTAAATATCGGTCGAGAAGAAAATAACGCGAGGCTAAACCGCTTCCAGTGCTGATGAACTGCTGCTGACAGAGATGATCTTCAACAACGTTTTCAACGATTTGAACCCGGCTCAGTGCAACGCCCTCCTGTCGTGTCTCGTTTTCCAGGAGAAGAGTAACGAAATGCCAAAATTAACGGAAGACCTCATGCAACCGCTGAGAATGATGCAGGACATGGCCCGCAGGATCGCCCAGGTGACTGACAAGACCGATGGCAAAGTTTCTCCGCGGACGCAAATCGTTTCTCGGGGACCCAGTCGAGTGTGGACTTCCAAGTCGTTAACTTCTCTCATCGAAGAGCTTCATTACTTCGCATGCGAACCGATGACCTGCTTCTTTTTTCCTTCTTTTTGATATCTCTCGAAACTCATTCCCAATCATCATTCCCTCCTCTTTCCCGGCTGGATCAAGGTGGCACACGATTCGAAGTTGGAACTCAATGTGGAGGATTACATCGATCAGTTCAAGCCACACCTCATGGACGTAGTTTACGGCTGGAGCAAAGGTGCTTCGTTCGCTCAAATTTGTAAGATGACGGACGTTTTCGAAGGCAGCATAATCCGCTGCATGCGTCGCTTGGAAGAGCTCCTCCGCCAGATGGTTCAAGCTGCGAAGAGCATAGGAAACACAGAGTTGGAAACCAAGTTCAGCGAAGGTGCGTTCCTACCTAAACACCATTGTTCGTGTCAAAGTGCTCTCTTCTAGAAATTCGGTCGGCGCTCGAAAACTCATTTCCTTGATCTGCTTGGATTTCAGCGATCCGTTTGATAAAGAGAGACATCGCTTTCGCTGCGTCGCTCTATCTGTAAAGGTAAGGATGGTGAAGATTGGTGGTTGATATTGAGAGGGACGGAGCGTGTGGAATGAAATCGATCTCGGCTCAGTCAGTGAATCTGGATTGTCACTCCATTCCATCTGAGTCATCGGTTCCCGGACTTTTTCTCCGCTGGGCACTCTTGCGAGGTTATGGACGCCTTCCGAGTCCCCTAGATATCAGTTCCCTCAGAAGTTGGCGTTTATTGAAAACAACAATTTTAGCTTCCTAAATAAACGAAGTGTGGCTCATCAATCATGAATCTCCTGACGCTTTGTCGCTCGGTAGTTCTTCTATACAGGGTGAAAGTGGGCCGAAACAAGACCTCTAGGGCACCTCGACAGAAATGCTTGTGCAATGCTTTCGATAACACGGTCGCTAAAAAACGGAAATCATCCTGAATTAGAAAATCGTTCAAAGCCTTTTGAAGAAATAATCTATCGCGTAATCGATTCCGAATTGGCGGGGTGAGAGCTCCCGAAAATTGGCTCCTGCATTCCCTATCCTGACTGAGTTTCGCCCCCGTCGGCTTGTCCGGTTCCTTTTGGGCGCTTCGTTTTCCCATCTTTCTGTAATCACCGAACCCGGAAAGGAGCTCACCGTCCACTGAATTTCGGGCAAATCCTTCGGAAACCTTTTTTTCTCAAACCTCCTTCAGTTCGTGTCCCGACTCGTGGTGTGAAATCCGTTCAGTTATTGGGTAAGTTGGAGTCATCAAAGGTCGAGGTTTTGGACCAAGGTCAGGAAGGACCTCTTTCGGGGGAAGACGACTGGAAAATAAATTGATAAGCTCCGACTCCCTGGAAATCGAATCAGGGTTGAAGTCCCTTCTTTGGAAACTGCTGAACTGAGTCGAGGCGGTCATCGTTCATGAGTCTGTACATCGTCTGTACAAACTCCTCGTGAACGGTGGTCATATTCGTGCGGCCATCCAGGAGGGATGTTAATCGAATTTTAATGCCAGAGTGGAAGATCAGGATCGGATGAGGACGAAAAGCGGATAGAAAAGCTTGAGCTATATTGCGAGGAAACAATAAAGGAAACCCGTGTCCTCAAATTCTGTGAGAGTCTTTATTTCCGAAAGCTAACAAACAGTTCGGGTCAAGGCACGCGTGTGAATGTTGGTGATGCTGGAGTTAAATAATGATGAGGCTTCAGTATGATGTTTACATGAGATGATTCGCCATGCTTTGTTCGCTGATGGCTCCAAGCGCGCATGATTATGCTTCATAATGAGGTAATCGACTACTTGAGTTCCGTCCTGAGGATGTGAGAATAAAATTGAGACCAAAGCTTCAGAGAGGGAAAAAGATCAATCCACTCATTGGAGGACCTGTTGAACGGCGACGGCTAGTTGGTCCAACGGTTGATTCGAGCCATTCGACTCCATCTGTTGTTGATCTTGTACGAGCTGTACCAAAATATGTTGACCGGGTTGCTGCTGTTGCGCTTGAACTTGTAGAAGATGCATAGGCTGAGGCATTTGGTGGATTTGAACAACTTGTTGTAAGGGTTGACTAACAACGATCGAAACTTGCATAGGTTGTTGTTGTTGTTGCTGCTGCTGCTGCTGCTGTTGTTGCTGCTGAAGATGTTGGATCTGCTGTTGTTGTTGCTGTTGCAGCTGTTGATGACCCCGTTGCGCCTCGACATCTATCATTTCAGATGTGGATTTCTCTGCTATTATGTGATCGAGCTTAGCAGATTTACATGGGTTTCCTTCGGTATCTAGAGCGTCGTCAATCATATCAACGGGTCGCTTCTGAATTCCGTACATCTCGATTTCGGCCTTTTCTGAACCCTCGATCAGTCGTTTCATGCGAGGACCCTCGGCTAAGTGAGAGATTGTTGAGTACGGCGTGAAATGGAACTTCTCTTCTAGATAACCCTCACATAGCGCCCACACTATGATCTGACCAACGTGATCTTTGATATGACTCGGAGCGTTCTCCTTATTGAGTCGCTTCCTGAAAACATCCATCAACTTCCAACCCGTGACACGCTGACCCGAAGCAGAAAGCTCCTCGAATATCGTGGAAAACAACTTCACGTACTCGGTCACGTCGACCAGTTCCCTCTTCTGAGGATTACGGCAGTTGTCGCACATGCTCTCAATATTTTCCGTGGAGCAGATCACCGGACACTCATCATAGCCTTCTGAGAGCGATTCCTGCAAGAGTTGTCGACGACATTTCGATCGATTCAAACAGTACGCTATCATTCGGTACAAATACTTCAAACCGTTCTTCTCGGTGAAAACCATCGACGAGAGTCGAAAAACGTCTTGGAATTTGAACATACAGAGGGCATTGGCTCTCTGACCCCGTCGGCCCGCACGTCCTGTTTCTATGTAGTAATTCTGAAGACTTTTCGGTAGAGTATAATGTATAACAAAACGACAGTTTGGTTTGTTAATGCCCATTCCGAACGTTGAAGTTACGACGATCACATGGATTTTGTCAGCCATCCATTGTTTGTGAACCTTGCTGCGATAATTCATTTTCAGTTGATGGTGATATGGCTTGGCTTTTATGCCGTGGTCCTTTACGAGAACAGTTGCGACATCCTCAGCGTCTTTCACAGAGAAGCAGCACACAATGCCAGGCTGTTCTGGATAGGTTTTCTTGATTAGCATCGCTATTTCAGCTATGACATTTGGTCTACCGATTTCGACAAAGTCTACCTCGTAACAAACGTTCGGCAAATCTAAGCTCTCTCTGAACACTGCTCGTTTGCCGAGATTCAACGCATTGGCAATGTCAAGTACAACGAGTTGGCTGGCAACGGAGGTCAGCGCGACAATGGGCACTCCTGGATACGTACTTCGGAACGATGACAAAGTTTGGTAGTCTGAACGGAAATCGTTTCCATTGGAGGCACAACATTGGGCTTCATCGACGACGATGAGGGACAGCTTCTTCTTCTCGTAGGTTTTCGTGACTTTGGCCATGAATTGTTTACTCTTACTAAGTTTATCGGGTGTCACGAAGAGCATCAGTTTACTTTGATGATGAGCTTGGAACGACATCTTCACGAAGATTTGGTTCAGTTCTTCTTTAAGAAGATTAATGTGGATACCGAACACAGGGAAATGGGGATCAATCGCCTCCATTGCTGCCACTTGGTCTTCCAAAAGGGACGTCAAAGGCGTGATTACCAACACTAAGCCTTGGAGGTATTGCGACGCCAGCTGGTAAATTAGAGATTTCCCGCTTCCTGCCGGCATCACGACGATACTGTCCGTTCCTGCAAGCAATGCCGAATAAGCAAGAGGCCGTGGATTCAGGGAGATGATCGTACGACAGTCTTCCACGGAAGAGATCAAGGAACAGGGTACGATACCTGAGAGGATGCAGTTGAGAACGGCTTCCTGAGTCTTGTTCAGCGTTGGATGGCCGAATTTCTTTTGGGCTAGCTGCCGGATCTTATCCGTCCACGGGAAAACTCCATAGAATTGATCTACAGAGACTTCATTTTCCTTTGAAGCTTGTTCTAATTTTATCCTATCCCGACGTTCGAGCAGTTCGCTCTCTTTCGCTTTGAGCTTCTCGACGCGTTGTTCGATGCGAGCGAGTTGCAATTCGATCTCTTCGAGTTCACTTTTATCGCTGACATCTTCGATAGAACCTCGGTCGTCCATGCCAAGGTAAAGCGGCTCTGAAATGAGAGAATGTTTGAGCTCTTCGTATTTCCCTCAATTCGGTGCTTCAAGTCTTCGGAAAGAACAGAGTTTCCGGATGATTTCTCCCCCATTAATCATCGGTCATGATGTCAATGATAATGATAAGTCATCCCTGAAAGTATTCGTCGGCCGCAAGGAGTCGCACAGTGGTCAAAAATCGGATCGTAGGTGGACAAAATTATCTGGAACCTGTTTCGGCCTAATTCGAGGTCGAAGATTCAGACTCAATCGTCAAAAAGTCTCTCAGAAGCTTGCTTCTCAAGTTTTTGGCGATTTCGAAAAGAACTCCGGGTCTCTGAGGACGAAATAGCACCGACTTTGAAGCTGTCGCTCGAGGGTTGCAAAGACGCTGGCGAAATCTTCGTGGTACCATTTTGAAGCTCTTCCTTTCTGGCAGCAAAATGAGACCACAACGAGCTCTTCACCTGTTTTTTTTCCTTTGCGAGCATCTCCAAAATGTCGACCGAATAAGGGCGGAAACGCTATTTCCTAGGGAAGCTGTATAAAATATAAAAAGGGTAAAAAAGAATACCCAGATACAGCGAGGCATACAACAATTTACTTTACTGCTGAAGACGTCTGTAGTTCGTGATGTCCGCTTGATTCATTTTTTCGCGAGTCAGAGTGAAATCAAAGAGATTGGCAGACCCTGACTTGCGCAACAGTTTGAGGCATTCCACTGCAAACTCCCTTCGTGGAATAGAGGCGCACCGTTGTTCCATAATAGCTTCGTATTCAGCAGGTTGAGGGCACAAACAGGCGAGGAAAACTACAGAGATTCGAACTGCACCGATGATGAATTTGATTCAAATAGACTATTAAATGATTTCGCTGCAGATAAACTCCGCGGCCTCCATTATTCTTCCGACATCCGCACATTTCCGCGCTTCGGATTACCAGCAGACATTCCCGTCTCGCTGCGCTCCTTGTGTAGCCTCGCTTTGGATTGGTTTCGATGGACGGAAGATGCGAGACAATCGAATATTCCATGATCGGTCCGAGTCAGAGACCGATTCGGAGGCTGTCTAAAAAACACTCGCATTTCCTTATGCGCAAACTTGCGCAGGATTTTTTTTCGCCAAAAGACAGCCAGGAAAATGAGGAACATTTTAAAAAAAAATGAGCACGGCGAACCGTGGCGAACATGTTTCCCTTGTACCGTGAAATCGGTCAACAATCGGCGAATTTTCGAAGGTTGCTAGGTCCCTCTGGGTCACCCAAGAAGTAAAAATTTCGTGTCGCTGGAACATAGAGTGGATATCTCACGATCCATAGACTCAAAAAAACTCATTCATCCGAACTCCATTTTGTTCATATCTTCGTTGTTCCCGTCCGAAGCCACTCGACCAAATTATGGGGATCCAGAGGCTTCATCTTGGCGTACTTCGAGTGATCTTTTTCATATGTAAGAGAAGCGCTGAGGTCTGTTAGATGTACTGGGCTCCAGTTTGCAGATTTCCGGGAACATAACGCAACAAATTCGGAGTCGAAATTCCAACATGACTTTTGTCCACCTATTTTGGCGAAATTGACCACTGTGAGTCGCCGTTCTCGTAAGAAACATCTCTACCCTTCCTGAATCAGGCACACGGAGAACATCCAAGTTGACGTCCACTGGTGTAATCGAGCCACATGATCGATTTCTCATGAGTAATCATTATGAAGTTTTCACCATCAATAGACTGATCGAGTGAATCAGGAGAGAAATCTCCAGAGGAATCAGTAATAGTTATGAAAATCGGAGCAAGGTCACGTCGAAGCAAAACACGCCGGAAGAAATGTGCGTGAAATTCCGCGGGAAACAAATAATTATTCCTTCTCCTGAGATCAGAAGTTCATAATATAACTTTATCTGCTGATAATTCCGATTCAGGGTGGAAAAGAGAACACAGATGACTTTGTTATGACGGCGCTTCATATGGGAGGCTCGGGAAAAGTTGTCACTCGTACTTCTGGAGAGGAGAGTGATACCGAAGACACAAGAAGCGGGAGACTTCGAGAAGGGTGACCGAGTCTTGCGCGTAAGAAATCCATTCAATATACAAGATATTCGCTCCCATGGTTCTCCCAACTTGGAATTGAGGACCAAATAGCTCATGGAGGCGTTTGATCGTCATGACAGTCGCCCAAATCAGCTCAAAATATCGAAAATTCCATAAGCCGTTCAAGCCCATCATGTCAGCACTATGGATGTAGTCGTGCTCGGGAAAGGTGGACTGACTGGGAGGCTTCCGATGCTTCGACAGTTTCGAGAAAGCGGCTCTTAAATCGATCTAACCGCTTATATCACTCCCGAGGCTCTGTCTTCCGGACCTACCGTTCGCCGGTTTCCTACCGGCACGTCTTGATGCACTTCCGTTTATGGTATAATAGTCACAATCACTGAATATGTTTCCTACCGAGCACGGAGAACTGCTGTGCCGCTCTCAGTGATACCGCGCATTGATTTTCGCAAAGAAACACCTGAACGATGTTCGTTGGAGCCGATTCGGAGTCTGGAGAATGTCCGTTCTTTCAGACGGAGGACAAAATCCAACAGAAGGGGCCACACAAAGAAACCAAGAAAGCAAAATTATTGCGTGAACAGCCGAGGTGAAAGAGATCTACTTTCTCGTCGTAGAAGTCGGTAAAAATCAACGAGGGGTTTCCATCTACGGCCAGGACTTCGTGGACAGCCCGAAGGAACACAGACTGACCGGGCTTCCGAGACATTTTAATAAATTTAGTTAGTTTCGGTTCGCCGCAAAATCTCGGAGCCGTCATGGCTACCGAAGTGATATCCGAAAGTACGCCTCCACCGGAGGTTTCGCTTGCTCCGGCACAAGAAGTGACCAGATACATCAAAAAAGTGGTGACCGCCCTCTTTGACTGTGAGCCCGCAGGTGCTCTGGAACTGGCTCTCAATGATCGGAATCATCTGGATTCGGTGCAAAAATTCATCTCCGATTCGCAGATAAGGTCACTCCTCGTTCAGAGTTCTAGCGCGAAAGGTAATTTTTTTCCCATCGAATTGATTCATGAATAAAAGTGTGGTTTCGCCGGTCAGATGACTTCTTATGTAATAGTCGGCAAAGTGAAAATAAGACGCCGAAATCATGTTTCCCTCGTACACCGTGCAGTTCATCCTTCGAAAGTCTGGAACGAGAACTTTGATCAGGTCAACTTAGAAAGTGATTCAGCTCCATCGTTTCCGAATCGTGACAGGTGATGGGCTGATGAGTCATTGCAGCCTGACCGATTGTCCGTTGCTGAAAAATTGAAAGCGAATTCTAGGATAAAGATTGCGAATCCGAGCAGCGACTCCCGTTGATCGAATTAGCTCGATCAGTTCCTTGATTAGTTGTTCTCCGAGTTTCGTGATTTCTTTACATCCAAACGGTGTCAGGCGTGCACAGGATCCCAGAACCAATCGGAATGGGAACGGAAAAGTTACCACTGAAATTCAATAATTATCAAAATTCCAGGATTAGTTGTGAAACTGTAGCAGGGTTCTATTTCAACACCGATTTCCGCGAAATGATTTTGTCGACTCCTAACAACTGCGCAGCCTTTCGCGGAGTTCGAATTTCGTATTATAGACATAACATCCCGAAAGGGGCGCGTCGGCAGGCCAATAACTTATTCCTCATTTGTTCTATCGTTTCACAGATGAGGAACTCGACCAGCCGTCGTCGGATGTGGGAATGTCCTCCTGCGAAGACGTTATTTATGTCATTTCCGACGAAGTTCACTTCGCTAATCCAAAGGTACACCTCAATATCAATATTATTATGAATTCTCTCTTCGAGAACGAGTATCACTGCTCCATTTTCGGTGGTGGGTTCTGAGTTATTTATGCCGGCCATTTCAGGTGAACTCGTTGGTTATGATCAAGAAAGGAGCTGTGATTGAGGCAGATAAAAAGATCGCCGCCCAAGTGAGGATTATGAACCTTTCCGATGCCTCACCGTACGAAACTTTACATAGCTATGTGGCCGGAGCCGTGGCTCCGTATTTCAAGAGCTATGTCAGACGAACAGGACGAGTTGAAAGGTGCGTTTTGAGGCTTGAAACAAGTGCGAAATCGACCTGGTCGAATAAAATGATTCCCGAGCGTCTCCCATCCACCTCCATGTTCCCAACCAGTTTCTGAATAAACCGAGGTTTTTCCATTTTTGCAGAGACGGCGACAAAATGGCTCCCAACGTTGAGAAGAAAATCGCCGAGCTCGAAATGGGTTTGCTGCACTTGCAACAGAATATTGACATTCCTGAAATTACACTCATGGTTCATCCATCTGTTGCCGCGGTGATCAAGAAATGTATGGATGAGGAAAATCGCAAAGCTAATGTCAACGACTTCGGTGACAGCGTAAGTCTTCTTTAGGTTCAATCGTTGGGGATCATGCAAACTTCCGTCTACTGTCCGTAAAACTCGACAACTGCTCCAAACTAAGAGGGTCTGATTTCTGCTGCAGGTCGAAGATTCGTCGTTCCTGAATCAACTTCAAAACGGAGTAAATCGGTGGATTCGTGAAATCCAGAAAGTAACCAAGCTCGAACGAGACCCATCTTCCGGCACGGCTCAACAAGAAATTTCTTTCTGGTTGAATCTCCAAAGAGCTCTCCTGAGAATCCAGGAGAAGCGCGAATCCCACGAAGTAGCCTTGACATTGGACATCTTAAAGAAGGGCAAACGTTTCCTCGCCACCGTGTCCTTCGACACTGACACCGGGCTCAAACAAGCTCTCGAAACAGTGAACAACTACAACCCTCTGATGAAGGATTTCCCACTCAACGAACTTCTCTCAGCCACCGAGCTCGACAAGATAAAGGTCGCACTGCAGAGTATCTTCAACCATTTGAAGAAGATCAGAAACACGAAATACCCAATCTCACGAGCGTTGAAACTCGTTGAAGCCATTTCGAGAGACCTCGCGAATCAGCTCTTCAAAGTCCTTGCCACGCGTCGGCTGATGCACATTGCGGCGGACGAGTTCGAGAAAGTCATGGTAGCTTGTTTCGAAGTGTTCAGCACGTGGGACGAAGAGTACGACAAACTGAATCAGCTTCTTCGAGATTTGGTGAAGAAGAAGCGTGAAGAAACATACAAGATGATTTGGAGGCTCACCGCTGCTCACAAAGTCCTCCAAGCCAGGATGGAGCAAATGAGAAAGTTCCGACGACAACACGAACAGCTACGAACCGTCATCATCCGAGTTCTGAGACCTCAGACGACCCCTATGGTAGACGGAGCCCCAATTACGGGGCAGCTCGATTCGATTGAGCTTGCGTCAGATGTGAATGCCATTGAAGAGGTGAACCTTGCCTACGAAAACGTCAAAGAAGTCGACGGGCTGGACATCAGCAACGAAGGCGGCCAGGCATGGGACGCCGCCTGCAAACGCTACGAGGAGCGAATCGACCGCGTCGAAACGCGAATCACTGCCAAGCTTCGAGATCAGCTGGGAACGGCGAAGAACGCCAACGAAATGTTCCGTATCTTCTCTAGATTCAACGCTCTCTTCGTGCGACCTCACATCCGAGGCGCTATCAGAGAATACCAAACCCAGCTGATTCAGCGAGTGAAGGACGACATCGAAGCGCTTCACTCCAAATTCAAGGTCCAGTACCCGGTTTCGAAGGCTTGCAGGATGTCCAGAGGTCGAGATCTGCCTCTGGTATCCGGTTCGATCATCTGGGCGAAGCAAATCGATCGTCAGCTGTCAGTCTACATGAAACGGGTGGAAGACGTTCTCGGCAAAGGCTGGGAGAATCACGTCGAGGGTCAGAAACTCAAGGAGAACGCTGAGAGCTTCCGCATGAAACTCAACACCCAAGGTATTTTTGACGATTGGGTGCGAACGGTTCAAGATCACCACGTGGGCATCGCCAGCAAAATATTCCTTGTCGAGTCGCAGCGCTCACGAACGCGAACCATCCAACGAATCAGGGTCCACTTTTCGACGGAAGTCGTCACTTTGGCGAAAGAATCCCGGAATCTGAAATCCATGGGTTTCCGAATACCGTTGGCCATTGCGAACAAGGCGCACCAAGCGAATCAGGTTTATCCGTACGCGATTTCACTGATCGAAAGCATGCGGACCTACGAAAGAACCTGCGATAAAATTGAGGATCGTCAAAACATCAGTCTTCTCATCGCCGGCTTGAAAAAAGAAGTCCAGGGTCTGATCATGGAGGGTGTCGCTCTGAACTGGGAATCCTATCGACTGGATCCCTACGTGCAGAAGCTTGCCGAACTTATTTTTGTCTTTCAAGAAAAAGTCGACGATCTCTTGGTTGTGGACGAGTGCGTAGATGCTGAAGTCAAAGCGATCGAGACGAGTCCTTATTCGCAACAGAACTTCGCCGATATTCTGGCGCGCATTCAGAAAAGTGTCGACGATCTGTCATTGAAGCAGTACTCGAATCTAGCCCTCTGGGTCAGCCGGCTCGATGACGACGTCGAGAGCCGTCTCGCGAAGAGACTCGGCGAAGGTATCAAAGCTTGGACCACGGCTCTCGAGGGCAAGAAAGCAGAGGAAAATCCAGAGCATGACAATCTTCAGAGCACGACGCCGACAACTGAAAGCGCGCCGGAATTCCCGGATACCTGCAAACTCGGTGGCGAGCCTAAAATCCAGACGCTGATGCACGATATCCGTATGCTCAACCAGATCATGTACGTTTCGCCATCGGTTGAAGAAAGCCGTTGCAAGCTTCTAGAGCAATTTTTCGTCTGGGAGAACGTCGTGCTAGCGCAGAACAGAATTCAGTCTAGCAGGTATCAAGTGGGTCTCGAACAGATGTCGCAGTCAGCGACCACCTACAGGAACATCTTCACCAAGATTCCGGACGGGGCCGTCGTGATGGAAAGCGCATACACCGCTATCGAAGTGACTGTTCGACAGATGAAGGAATATGTTGACGAATGGCTGCGTTATCAGTCACTGTGGGATTTACAGCCCGAACAGCTTTACGCAAAATTAGGCGAGGACATCAATCTCTGGATGAACACGCTCGTTGAAATCCGAAAATCTCGATCGACGTTCGACACCTCGGAGACGAGAAAAGAAATCGGACCTATTATTATCGACTACGCCAAGGTGCAGAGTAAAGTCAGCCTGAAGTACGACTCGTGGCACAAGGAAGTTTTGGGTCGTTTCGGTCAGCTCCTCGGCAACGAGATGTCACAGTTCCACACAACCATTTCCAAATCGAGAAACGATCTCGAGCAGCAATCAATCGATACGGCTTCGACGTCAGATGCCGTACAATTTATCACTTACGTGCAAAGTTTGAAGCGAAAGATGAGACCCTGGGAGAAACAGGTGGAACTCTACAAAGAGGGTCAGCGAATCCTCGAACGTCAGCGTTTCCAATTTCCAAACAGCTGGCTGCACGTCGACAACGTCGAGGGAGAATGGGGTGCATTCAATGAGATGATCCGCCGAAAAGACGCCGCCATCTCCACTCAGGTGGCTTCGTTGCAGATGAAAGTCGTTCAGGAGGACAAGGCGGTGGAATCGAGGACCAACGAGTGTCTTACTGAATGGGACAAGAGCAAACCGGTACAAGGGTCTCTCAAACCTCAGGATGCCATGCAGCAGTTGGCGATATTCGAAGGGAAGCTCACGCGACTCCGAGAAGATCGGGAAAAACTCCACAAAGCAAAAGAAGCACTTGAGCTCGAATTGCAAACAGGAAGTGACGAGCGAGTGGAAGTTGCTTTCGAGGAACTCCGAGACCTCAAAGGTGTTTGGGGTGAGCTCGCCAAGATCTGGGAGCATATTGATCAGATGAAAGAGCAACCGTGGCTTTCCGTGCACGCACGAAAACTCCGCCAAAGTCTCGACGGCCTGCTCAACCAGCTCAAGGAGTTACCTGCGCGCCTGCGGCAATACGCCTCGTATGACTACGTCAAGAGAATGATCCAAGCTTACACCAAGGTGAACATGCTCGTCGTCGAGCTGAAGAGCGACGCACTCAAAGAGCGTCATTGGAAAAATCTCATGAGGCAGCTCAAGGTCAACTGGGTGCTTTCGGAGTTGACGTTGGGACAAGTCTGGGACGTTGATCTACAAGCCAACGAAGGCATCATCAGGGATGTCATCTTGGTAGCACAAGGAGAGATGGCTCTGGAGGAGTTCTTGAAACAAGTTCGAGAAGCTTGGCAAACCTACGAACTCGACCTCATCACTTACCAAAACAAATGCAAACTCATCCGGGGATGGGATGATCTCTTCAACAAAGTCAAGGAGCACATAAACTCGGTCGCGGCGATGAAACTTTCACCGTACTACAAGGAGTTCGAGGAGGAAGCTTTGTCCTGGGAGGAGAAGCTCAACAGGATCAACGCTATTTTCGACGTATGGATCGACGTACAGAGACGCTGGGTTTATCTTGAGGGTATTTTCAGCGGCAGTGCCGATATTCAGACGCTGCTGCCCAACGAAACATCGAAGTTCCACAGTATTTCCAGCGAATTCCTCACTCTCATGAAAAAGGTAAGCCTATAATTGAGCGAAAAGTGTAATCAACCGATCTTCCGACTGGGCTACTGGATGAAACAAACGTGTCCTGGAAGAACTTTTCTCTAAACTCGAAGCCTCTGTGTATCGCTTCTAGGTGTCGAAGTCACCCTTGGTCATGGACGTACTGAACATTCAAGAAGTTCAAAGATCTCTTGAGCGCCTTGCTGAGAGGCTTGGCAAGATACAGAAGGCCCTGGGAGAATACCTCGAGAGAGAAAGGTCCTCGTTCCCCAGATTCTACTTTGTAGGAGACGAAGATTTGTTGGAGATCATTGGCAACTCGAAAAACATTCCCCGCCTTCAGAAGCATTTCAAAAAGATGTTCGCTGGCGTGTCTTCGATAATCCTCAACGAGGACAACACCATAGTATTGGGCCTGTGCTCGAAAGAAGCTGAAGAGGTGCGATTCGTGACTCCGGTCTCGATCGCCAAACATCCGAAGATAAACGACTGGCTCACTGAGGTAAATGTCATTATTTGACCGATTAAGTTTTTTGATTGTGATGGACCTACTTCCGTGAGGACGTAGAGGGCCGTCGGTCTATCTTCGATACTGATTATTTCCTCAATATTTCAGGTCGAGAAAGAGATGAGAGTGACTTTAGCCAAGATGCTTGCCCGCGCTGTTGCTACGATCGCACCCTTCAAACACGGCAACATCGATCAGGCTGCCTTCATGAACTGGTGCGATGATTATCAAGGCCAAATTGTTGTCCTGGCCGCTCAGATTTCGTGGTCAGAAGATGTTGATAGTGCTCTTCAGACGATTCACAGCAACATCGACAATAACCTCGCTCCACTTCAAGCGGTTTTGGAGAGCGTTCAGAGGACCCTCGGCGTGCTAGCCGATTCGGTTCTCCAGGAACAACCTGCACTCCGACGGAAGAAGCTGGAACACTTGATCACTGAGTTTGTCCACAAGCGTGATGTAACAAGACGCATGATTCGAGACGAAATCAGTTCACCAAAAGCCTTCCAGTGGTTATCGCAGATGAGATTCTACTTTGATCCGAAACAAGACAACGTACTCGAACAGCTGTCCATCAACATGGCAAACGCCAATTTCAACTACGGCTTCGAATACTTGGGAGTTCAAGAGAAACTGGTGCAAACCCCTCTGACCGACCGTTGCTACCTAACAATGACACAAGCCTTGGAAGCCAGACTCGGTGGCTCACCTTTCGGTCCTGCTGGAACCGGAAAAACCGAATCAGTCAAGGCTCTAGGCAACCAGCTGGGACGATTCGTGCTGGTGTTCAACTGTGATGAGACCTTCGACTTCCAGGCTATGGGAAGAATTTTCGTCGGTCTGTGTCAGGTCGGCGCTTGGGGTTGCTTCGACGAATTCAATCGTCTCGAGGAAAGAATGCTTTCGGCCGTTTCTCAGCAAATTCAAATGATCCAGGAAACGCTAAGGAGTCGATTGAGCAATCCAGATAGCAGAGAGACATTGCAAGTAGAACTGCTAGGAAAACAAGTGAAAGTCTCCACTGACATGGCCATCTTCATCACAATGAATCCAGGATACGCGGGAAGGTCGAATCTTCCTGACAATTTGAAGAAGCTGTTCAGATCGCTAGCAATGACGAAACCCGATCGCCAGCTGATTGCTCAGGTGATGCTGTTCTCCCAAGGTTTCCGATCAGCTGAGAAACTTGCCAGCAAAATTGTGCCGTTCTTCAAGCTGTGCGACGAGCAACTCTCGAACCAGAGTCACTACGATTTCGGGTTGCGAGCACTGAAGAGTGTGCTCGTGAGCGCCGGAAACATCAATCGTGACCGCATCCAAAGAATCAAAGACAGCCGGAAAAGCGATGGGGACCAGGTCGAAGAAAGCAAAATCGCCGAACAGTTGCCGGAGCAAGAAATCCTCATTCAGTCTGTTTGCGAGACCATGGTACCAAAACTGGTTGCGGAAGACATTCCCTTGCTGAGTTCATTGATGTCGGACGTGTTTCCCGGGGTTCAGTACCAGAGAGCTAAGATGGAAGAACTCAAAAATCACATCCATCAAGTGTGCAAAGAAATGTACCTGGTTTCCGGTGAGGGCGACGAGATGGGCGGGAGTTGGATGGAGAAAGTTCTACAACTCTATCAGATTTCAAACCTCAACCACGGTCTCATGATGGTGGGTCCGTCCGGAAGTGGAAAATCCATGGCCTGGAGAGTGCTCCTCAAAGCGCTGGAACGACATGAAGAACAAGAAGGTGTAGCGCATGTCATCGATCCGAAAGCCATCTCCAAGGAGTCGCTTTACGGGGTCTTGGATCCCAACACCCGTGAATGGACTGACGGTCTATTCACTCACATTCTGAGGAAGATTATCGACAATGTTCGCGGTGAAATCGGCAAAAGACAGTGGATCATTTTCGACGGCGACGTCGATCCCGAATGGGTCGAGAATCTCAACTCTGTACTCGATGACAACAAGTTACTGACGCTGCCGAACGGAGAACGTCTTTCGATCCCGCCCAACGTGAGAATCATGTTCGAGGTTCAAGACCTCAAATATGCCACTCTGGCCACTGTATCTCGTTGTGGTAAGTATCCCCGTCGACGAATACTCAATTCCTGTACATGATTTCGAACATCGTGCCAGGTTTGTTGGAATTTCTTAATTTTGAATGTACTTTCCAGGCATGATTTGGTTCTCGGAGGATGTTCTATCTACTCAGATGATTTGCCAAAATTATTTCAACAAACTGCGGGCAATCCCGCTCGAAGAAGACGAAGACAACAAAACGATACGAAGCAAGAACAAAGAGGAGAACGACACGGTTTCGCCTATCCTGACACTCCAGAAAGACATGGCTTCTATTCTTCTGCCGCACTTTGCCGACGGAGACTTGGTCACAAAGGCAATGGAGTTCGCCAAAGACCACCTCGACCACATCATGGACTTCACCAGACTTCGAGCGCTGTCCTCTCTGTTCTCGATGCTCAACCAGTCCGTACGCAACGTGATTCAGTATAATTCCTCTCATCCAGATTTCCCCATGCAGCATGATGCCCTCGAAAAGTACATGACCAAGAGTCTGGTGTACGGACTGCTGTGGAGCTTCAGCGGCGACGGGAAACTCAAGGCTCGAACCGACCTGGGAGACTATCTCCGCTCGGTGACCTCCATTCCTCTGCCAGCGGCTCAGGCAATCGTGGACTTCGAAGTCTCCATCCAAACCTGCGAATGGACTCCCTGGGCCTCAAAAGTTCCTCAAATCGAAGTCGAAACCCACAAAGTTGCTGCTCCGGATGTTGTCATTCCAACAATGGATACTGTGCGTCATGAGAGTCTCCTGTACACTTGGCTGGCGGAGCACAAACCTCTTGTCTTGTGCGGTCCGCCTGGATCAGGTAAAACGATGACTCTGTTCTCGGCTCTTCGATGTCTGCCCGACATGGAAGTCGTCGGACTGAACTTTTCGTCTGCGACCACTCCCGAGCTTCTGCTCAAAACCTTCGATCACTATTGCGAGTACAAGAAAACACCAAACGGTATGGTATTGAGTCCTATCCAGATCGGCAAGTGGCTCGTTCTGTTCTGTGACGAGATCAATCTTCCTGACCAGGACAAATATGGAACGATGAGAGTGATCTCCTTCCTCCGACAAATGGTTGAACACGGCGGTTTCTACAGGACAGTCGACCAAGTATGGGTGAAGCTGGAGAGAATCCAGTTCGTGGGCGCCTGTAATCCGCCCACAGATCCGGGACGGAAGCCTCTGTCGCACCGTTTCCTGAGACACGTTCCTATAGTGTACGTCGACTATCCTGGCGAAACTTCTCTCAAGCAGATCTACGGCACCTTCAACCGAGCCATGCTCCGAATGGTATCCTCGCTGAAAGCCTACTCGGAGCCGCTGACTTCGGCCATGGTCGAGTTTTATCTCAAATCACAAGAAAGATTCACCCAAGACATGCAGCCGCATTACGTCTACTCTCCTCGTGAACTCACCAGATGGGTGCGTGGAATCTGCGAAGCAGTGAGACCGCTCGAAACACTCTCCGTGGAAGGTTTGGTTCGATTGTGGGCCCACGAGGGCCTGCGATTGTTCCAGGACCGCCTGGTCGAGGACCAGGAACGTCAGTGGACCGATGAGAATATTGATGCCGTTGCCATGAAATACTTCCCCAGCGTTGACTCTAGCGAGGCCCTTGCTAGACCCATCCTCTACTCCAACTGGCTTTCTAAAGACTACGTTCCTGTCAAGCGAGAAGAACTGCGGGACTACGTACGCGCTCGGCTCAAAATATTCTACGAGGAAGAGCTTGACGTTCAACTGGTTCTCTTCAACGAAGTTCTCGACCATGTTTTGCGAATCGATCGAATTTTCCGACAGCCACAGGGACATCTTTTGTTGATTGGAGTTTCTGGCGCCGGCAAAACCACACTGTCCCGATTCGTTGCCTGGATGAATGGACTCAAGGTCTTCCAGATCAAGGTCCACAACCGATACAATGCCGCCGACTTTGATGAAGATCTGCGAAATGTACTTCGACGCTCGGGATGCAAAGGCGAGAAGATTGCCTTCATTTTAGATGAAGGAAACGTGTTGGATTCTTCGTTCCTGGAACGCATGAACACCCTACTTGCCAACGGGGAAGTTCCCGGATTGTTCGAAGGCGATGAGTACACAACGCTCATGACGCAATGCAAAGAGGGCTCGCAGAGGGAAGGCCTGATGCTCGATTCGAATGAGGAACTCTACAAGTGGTTCACAGGTGAGAAGAATTTCTTTTCTGTCAGCGATTGGAGATCATGTCTGTGAGGTTCATTCCGTATTCAAAGGGTTCGGGCATTTTATTCGAGTTCGAGAGAGATTTTAAATGGCCCAAATTTCACAGGTCAGGTGATGCGAAACCTACACGTCGTGTTCACCATGAATCCATCTGTCAACGGCCTGAAAGACCGAGCCGCAACTTCGCCCGCTCTGTTCAATCGATGCGTCCTCAATTGGTTCGGGGACTGGTCAGATGAAGCACTTTACCAAGTGGGCTTGGAGTTCACACGAAGACTCGACATCGATCGTATTGACGTGAGTAGATCCAGTGGCCAGCATTCCACTGAGTGTGACGCTTGGAAAAACTACACCACTTTTGTATGGTAGATTGTTCTGATCGAGGAGAAAGAACTCTGACGATTGATTTTCATTCGTGTCCGTTTCATCTCGTCCGCAGTATCGACAGCCGGATTACTTCCCCATCGCGGTCACTCAGCTCGAGACTCCTGTCAACTACCGACAGGCCATCGTCAACGCTTTCGTGTACGTCCACCAAACCCTTCACAAGGCTTCGACTAGACTCGCGAAGCGGGGAGGTCGACAGACCACCATCACTCCTCGACATTACCTGGACTTCATTTCGCACTATGTGAAGTTGTTCAATGAGAAGCGGTCCGAGCTTGAGGATGAACAACTCCATCTGAACATCGGTTTGCATAAGATCCGCGAAACTGTGGATCAAGTTGAAGAAATGCAGAAGTCACTCGCTCTCAAGTCCCGAGAACTTGAAGAGAAGAACACGGCTGCCAACGCAAAACTGAAGGAAATGTTGGCAGGACAGCAGGAGGCTGAGAAGAAGAAGGTTGAAAGCCAGCGAATTCAACAAGCGCTCCTGGAACAAGAGGCCGTCATTGCTGAAAAGCGAAAGAGTGTCATGGAAGATCTGTCGAAGGTCGAGCCTGCTGTCGAAGAAGCTCAGACGGGTGAGTTTAGAATATTTGGTACATTCAATACATACATCAAAAATAGAACGAGATTCGAGGATTGAAATGGGGGCGGCATTTCGAACCATTCGACTCAAAGTCTGAAACTGACAAGCAACTCGTTTTCCGTTCCAGCTGTGAAGTCGATCAAGAAACAGAACTTGGTTGAAATCCGATCCATGGCTAACCCGCCACCCCCGGTGAAAATGACGTTGGAAGCGATATGTCTTCTCTTGGGAGAGAACGCTCCTGACTGGAAGGCCATTCGTGGAGTCATTATCAGAGACAACTTCATCTCGATAATCATCAACTACAACGCGGAGGCCATATCGTGAGTATAAAATCGATGAAACCCGATATCGGTTCCTCCGTGGCCGATAATAATTGAACCGGTTTCCGGCATCTCAAGAGATTTCCTTCTCCAGGGACGAGATCCGAGCGAAAATGAAGGCGAAATATTTGGACAACGCAGAGTTCAACTACGAGAAGATCAACAGAGCGTCAGTCGCCTGCGGCCCCCTCGTCAAATGGGCTATTGCTCAATGCAACTACGCCGACATGTTGAAACGTGTCGAGCCTCTCCGTAATGAATTGTCTAGTCTGGAATCGTCGGCCAACAAAAACAAAGACGACGCTGACGAGATGAACAAACTCATCGCTGAGCTCGAGAAGAGCATCGCATCTTACAAAGAGGAGTACGCCAACCTCGTGAGCGAAGCCCAAAGTATCAAGAGCGACTTGGCGAACGTGCAAGCCAAAGTCGATCGTTCAATCAATCTACTCAAATCGCTTGGCGGAGAGAAAGACCGATGGGAACTCACGAGCGAAACTTTCAAGAACCAAATGTCCACCATATCCGGCGACGTGCTCTTGGGTTCGGCGTTTTTGGCTTACGCGGGTTATTTCGATCAATCCTATCGTCACAACCTGTTCAATACCTGGTGCATACATCTGCAACAAGCTGCGATCAGTTTCCGACAAGACATCGCACGAACAGAATACCTATCGACAGCAGATGAGCGGCTCCGATGGCAGGCCAACTCGTTGCCATCTGACCACCTGTGCACAGAGAACGCCATCATGCTCAAACGATTCAATCGATACCCGCTCATCATCGACCCGTCAGGACAGGCAACCGAGTACATCATGCAGGAATTCAAGGACAAGAAGATCACGAAAACATCCTTCCTCGACGACTCGTTCCGCAAAAATCTTGAATCAGCTCTCCGTTTCGGTAATCCACTTCTTGTTCAGGATGTCGAGAGCTACGATCCGATTCTCAATCCGGTACTGAACCGAGAAGTTCGCAAGACTGGAGGACGAGTTCTCATCACGCTTGGCGACCAAGATATCGATCTGTCACCAACTTTCTCGATCTTCCTGTCGACAAGAGACCCGACAGTCGAATTCCCGCCGGATCTCTGCTCTAGAGTGACGTTTGTCAACTTCACTGTCACGCGAAGCTCGTTGCAAAGCCAATGCCTGAACCAAGTGCTGCGATCCGAACGTCCGGACATCGACGAGAAGCGAACAGATCTGCTGAAACTGCAAGGCGAGTTCCAGGTCCGCCTGCGTCAACTCGAGAAATCGTTGCTTCAAGCTCTGAATGACTCCAAGGGTAGAATTCTCGACGACGACAGCGTCATTTCAACTCTCGAGAAACTCAAGACCGAAGCTGCTGAGATATCACGGTACGTCATTATTTCTGTTCACGATAATTGTCTCAAGATAGAACTAAGCGATGATTACTCTATTACCAAATTCGGCTGATTACTAAAGTAGTTTCCCAATTGCAGCAAAGTGGAAGAAACCGACAAAGTCATCGCGGAAGTCGAAACCGTGTCCCAACAGTATATGCCTTTGGCAACAGCGTGTTCCTCAATCTACTTCACGTTGGATGGTCTCAATCAAGCCCACTTCTTGTACCAGTATTCACTCCACTTCTTCCTGGAAATGTACAACGACGTGTTGACAAACAACGCCCATCTCCAAGGAATGACGGACTCTACACAGAGACTGGGCGTGATCAGCAAGGATCTGTTCCAGATAGTATTCAACAGAGTCACCCGTGGAATGCTACATCACGACCACTTGGCATTCGCGATATTGCTCTGCAAGATTCATCTGAAGGGCTTCTCGAACGAACCGCATTTCGACAACCTTTTCAATCACTTCCTCAGAGGACGCGAAGGAATGCTCGGAAAGAGCTCCATAAACTTCCAGGGTTTCACTGTCGAACAGCAGGAAGGAGTCTCTGCACTCCTGAAACTCAGCTACTTCTCGCAACTGCAATCGAAGCTCGACCAACAACGAGTCGCCGTTGACGAATGGCTCCGGCTAGAGCACTCCGAGCTCCAAGTGCCTCCTCTCTGGGATGGAAGCAATATCTCAAAGGTCGATGAACACATGCTGCAGCTTCTTTTGGTGCAAGCGCTGCGACCCGACCGTGTGATCGCCAAGGCGCACCAAGTCGTGAACTCCATCATGAGCGGTGGCTTCATGTCATCAGCATATTCAGAGTTGGATCTTGTAAACATCGTGCAAAACGAAGTCAAGGCCAATACTCCGATCCTCATGTGTTCGGTGCCGGGCTACGATGCGTCGGGACGAGTCGACGACCTCGCTACCGAACTAGGAGCTAGCCTTTCATCGATCGCCATGGGATCCGCCGAAGGATTCTCGCAAGCTGAGAAGGCTATCAACTCGGCGTCCAAAACCGGCCGGTGGGTCATGCTCAAGAACGTTCATCTTGCCCCGGCCTGGCTCGTGCAGCTGGAGAAGAAACTCCACGCTCTCCAAGCTCATCCCGGATTCCGATTGTTCCTCACGTTGGAAATTCATCCGAAGGTTCCAGTCAACTTGCTGAGAGCCGGACGATGCTTCGTGTTTGAACCTCCACCCGGTATAAGGTCGAATTTGTTGAGAACATTCTCGACCGTTCCCGCACAAAGAATGATGAAAACTCCCAACGAACGTGCCAGAATGTATTTCCTCCTCGCTTGGTTCCACGCCATCGTGCAAGAAAGGCTCAGATACGCCCCTCTCGGATGGTCGAAGCATTACGAGTTCAATGAGAGCGATCTCAGAGTTGCTTGCGACACTTTGGACACTTGGATCGAGAGCGCCAGCATGGGACGAACCAACTTGCCACCTGATAAGGTTCCATGGACAGCTCTGAGAACACTGTTCGGACAGTGTATCTACGGAGGAAAGATCGACAACGAGTTCGACCAAAGACTCCTGAACTCGTTCCTGAAGAACCTTTTCACCGAGAAGAGTTTCGATGCTGATTTCATGTTGGTTGAAGCTGGCCAAGGCTCGTCCGGGATCCACATGCCTGAGGGAATA
The DNA here is from genome assembly GCA_021527715.1 of Neoseiulus cucumeris. Classification (NCBI taxonomy): domain Eukaryota; kingdom Metazoa; phylum Arthropoda; class Arachnida; order Mesostigmata; family Phytoseiidae; genus Neoseiulus; species Neoseiulus cucumeris. The sequence goes on along the minus strand of JAJSRV010000004.1, from coordinate 994,062 downwards.
CGTCGAGACCAGTTCTTGCATTGGGCCGAACAACTCACGGAACTCCAACAACCTTCATGGCTGGGGCTTCCTAACAACGCCGAGAAAGTTCTTCTCACCAATCGTGGAAGCGATCTCTTAGCGAAACTGTTACGAATGCAGCTCCTGGAGGACGATGATGATGAAGTCGTTTACTCAGAAGATGAAGCTCAGTTGGGCGAAGCCGCGAAATCCAAGAAGCGAGGCTCCCTTGATTCGCTGGCGCGTCCCGCGTGGATGGTCGCCCTTCAGAATTCGGCTTCGACTTGGCTTTCCCTCGTCCCAACCAGTCTCCATACTTTGAAACGAACCAAAGACAACATCCGAGATCCCCTTTATCGCTACTTCGAGCGCGAAGTCAACGTTGGCGCCCAGCTGCTCTCTCTCATACGACGAGATCTCGAAGACATCGTACTTATCTGCAAGGGCGAAAAGAAGCAGACGAACTTGCACCGTCAAATGATATCCGAATTGGCTAAGGGGGGAGTTCCCAGCCACTGGAAGGGTCGTTACACACCACCGCCCGCGTGCACTGTCATTCAGTGGATAACGGACTTCAACGAGCGTGTCAATCAGCTCGCAAAGGTGTCGAAGGCTTGCACCAGTGGGGGTCCAGCCGCTCTGAAGGCGCTCGTGGTTTGGCTTGGTAATTAAATGGACGAGGATTGTCAGTGTCAGAAAGTCGATCCTGAACTTTCTCCTCTCGAATTTTCCTTTTTCCTCTTAAAAACTCCAACACACATCCCCTTCATCCGAGTTGTTTCATTCACCAGGTGGTTTGTTCAATCCGGAGGCTTACATCACAGCCACGCGGCAGTACGTGGCCCAGGCCAACGAATGGTCTCTGGATGAACTTACTCTTTCTGTGAGTGTCCGCACCCAGGCAGAAGCCCACCCTCAGCTGGATGAGTGCAGCTTCGCTATTTCATCTCTCAAACTACAAGGCGCCGAGTGTACGAACGACTCGAAACTCATGTTATCGATGAACATACTCTCGGACCTTCCTTTGACAGTCCTGAATTGGGTCAAGTGAGTAATTTCCACTTTTTCATGAATCTCTTCTTTGGACTGTTCGTCTCCGGAATGCTCCAAAGTTTTGTTTGGGATCAGGAATGAGAGAAGATAATCAGACTAAGGGAAATGTTCCGCTTCCAGGGCGACCGGAGACGAGAAGAAAGCACAATCGGTGGTAACGCTGCCCGTTTATCTAAACTCGAGTCGAACGGAGCTGCTTTTCACCGTCGACCTCGAGGCTACGGACGTCAAGCAAGCTCAAAGCTTCTACGAACGAGGCGTGGCGATTCTGTGCAGTTACAGCTTGGGATGAAGAGAATGCAAATATATATTTTGAAGACGTTTATTATTTATCAAGCGAAACCGGTGTTGAATTGTTGATTATTTCGCGGTCAATGAAATTTCGTGGCTGGTAATCTCAAGTTGTTTCTTTAACCTGGAGACGGAATCTATTTATCGAATTCATTCATAAACAGATAAATAAATATTTATGCGAAAAAAAAAGAAAACCGTTCAATTCTTGCGTTCCGTTCCCTACTGGCTGAACGAGACGAGTTCTAAAGAAATTGTTCTCGTATTCGAAATTTCTGCTTTCTTTCTCGTTTCTTTATGATTCGAGAGATCGATCGTTCGCATCCTTCCAGCCCAAGGCCGACTATTTCCTGGTGGATGTAGAACTTATTTGAAGAAGCCTCGAGGAGAGCTCTAGTTGGGCTGAGCCAGCGCGCTCGTTGACTCAGAGCTGTTGTACGTGTTCACTGACTCGAGCTTCCCGCGCACTTGACATAAACTCAACCCGGTTCAAAGAGAAGACAAGGCACTCGTGGTTCAAGCAGCAATAATACAGACACCGTTTAATGTGGGATGGCATTGACATAAAAATGGCGCGTTAAGCAGAAATACACTATCACACAAGCGGCCCTATACAAGGATTTCTCGTAAACAGCATCCGAGCATCATTGAAATCAGGGATCTCACAAGCACAGCTCCGAATCGCCTCACTTGGGCTCCAAAGCGATAAGTTTGCGATACAGAGCTTGAAGATAGGTGAAAATGCATTTCCAATCGGGTTTGTCCGTGAGCAGCATATCTTCAGTTGCCAAGAGCGGAGTTACTCCCAATTTTTCCCTGTAAGTTGATTCCGAATCATTAGTAAGATTTGCTAGGCTCTGATCATTGCAGGTCAATGACTTGAAGACGAACTCACTCAGCTGTGTTGAAAGCAAGATCGAAATTTTCCTTTTTGTTCGCCGGGTCCAGAGCCGAATAGTCGAAGGCATCGGGCAGGTGATGGTGTATCAAGGCACAGAACGCTAGACCGTTATTCCAAGATGTCGAGAAGTTCTCGATATTCACGTTCTGGAACGAGTTGAGAAATGATATGGGGAGGAATCGACAGTCTTGATTTTGTGTACTGATACACGTGAATCTCGTCAGAGCGGCCTACCGTCGGATCCATAATTCATTTTCTACTCCCCTGGTAGCGAGTCTAGAGACCATGTCCCGACTGAAGTACTTTCAGCAATTCTACAATGTCCTCAAGGGTTGAGTGTACGCGATTAAACTTTTGTTCTTCTCTGCCTCTCAGTGCCGGATCCGGTCGAACTCGTCAAACATAGAATCATACTAACGAGAGGATCATTCATTTTGACGAAACGACTCTTTAGTCTAGACTCGGCGAAGAGCGTGTACTTCAAGTACGAACTATATCCATATGCTTGCTACATGTAACTGTAGTTTGGGCGCGGGTGGTGAAGAAAGCTGACCTTGGCCGTCACTCAACAAGTGTAAGGTGCATTCGCTGACTGCAAACGAGCCTGATCGCTTTGAAACAACCAAACCGGTCAGCTGTCTCTTATTGAAACTTCTCTTCAAGACTATTGCACAGACCTCAGCGATATAGACTTGTGAACCGTGGTCGGTGTGCGATCGTGCATCTTCATGATGAATAACGATGTGGAATAGGCACGTGCGTGCTCAGACCATGTCAACGAGAGTGACCAGGGGCAACGGGTGGAAGTTGATGGTTGTTTCTTTCAACACCTTCTAGCTCTGACCTTATTGAGCGCCGGAGAGATACAAAGCCTTGCTGACGTCTGGCGAAGCACTTCGAAGACACTTCGGGCGTCTCATCAAAATTTACGCTGAGCAACTCACGACGGCCACCTTGGACCGTCGACCGTTGGCTAGTACTCGGTGGCACTCCGCTCTTTCCAAGGCTTTAGTGAACACGGACCTAACCCGTTTCTCTGGCTCGAACGGCCGCTCAGCGTGATCTGTTGGAGTCTATTCGTTTTGTTGGCGATGACCGTCATGCATTTTGCCGTTATTCTGACTCTGTCTCAAATCCGGCATCTCGATGAGGTGAGAGGCGACAAATTCGAGAGGTCGAAGCATCAGTGTATTTTCTCCTCCCGCGTGGTACTCACATCGTATTCCTTGGTCTTGGCTTTTGCCCATCGCAGGAGCATGTCCTTCGCTTCAGCAACGTTCATCGGCATCTTGTTTCCTGAAAACAGACAGATTGCCATCACTTTTTTGACCATTACTGATTTTTGATTGGAAGCGCCGGCGAGAAACAACTCGAAGGGATTTCCTCCTCGCAAGGTTTTCGTATGATGATGATTGTGAGACCCGGATGGTGCTCTCCCGACTCCGTGCAGAAGCATCCGATCTTCTCGAGGGAAGTTTCGTTTTGACAAAAATAGTCCATTTGGGTCCAAGTTCAGCTCGCAGAGAACCTCAGAGGCCATCATTATTCATGATTTCTCCTCTAAATCGACATTAATTCAACATGGGGTAAATTTCGAGAATCTCGCCATCGGTACCAATTGGTCGGTGTCTCCGAAGTTTTCGGAAGCCGCCCGCGGAATGAGATTCCGACACTGTTGTTCTTCTCAGTTAATGACATTCTCGCTCATTGAAGCATTTGAACGAGGAGGGGGCTACAATTTTCCAGAAAGGTCTTACGAGGGGCTCAAAAGTTCATTTTGTGGATTTGATCAATCTTGACCAAGATGGATTTTCACGATAGTTTGATCGCTTACCGGTTTAAGGTTCGCAGTGGTCTGTACGGCTGGTTCCTTGAAGCAGTGGGCTCAGGCACTGAGTTGAGTGCACTATATCTTTCACCCGCGAGATGTGACCGCCCCTATTGAGCAAGGGAGAAGGGTCAGGCGCTTACTGCCAAGACCGCATCTCAACCTCAGCTATCTCAGTGGTCTCCCTAAACAGTCATAAACAGTCATCTCTGCTGACTATCGACTGTCTCGAAGAGGTTCTGATCCGAGAACACTGTCAGTTTGAAAACCGCTGCTCATGTGCGGTGTCAATTCTGACAGTCATGGCCGCATTAGCTTGCCATCATCGGAGAGTCAGATCCCTGTAGGGAATGCTCATACTTTCGATTGAGTTTCTGCATACCCAGTCAAATAGTGCCTTTCACCACGTTCTTAACGATTTCACGATAATTTCGCTCATTCCATGGAGACGCGTTCCTCTGAGGCTTTCTTTGCACGCTCGAAAGTGCTCTTACGAGTCTTCTATTTAACTTCCGAAGCACTTTTGGGGATCTATCCATCCAACTGTCTTGAGTTCCGAGCGGCCTCCTAAAATCGATCACATGGCGCCTCATGTTCTTCATAGTTGCGATGCGGCAGCATTGGACCCTTGTCAACGTAAGGCACGAAAGGTTTGTATATTCCGTGGAAAAAAGGGGGTAGAGACTCGCAGACCTGTGCGATTCTCTGTCTTCTCTCGCCAGCTCACTCGCTGGATCGCTGGAAGTTTCAAACGATGAGGAGTGCTGCCGAGTGCCAGATCTCATACGGTAGGCGACTCTGTACATGGTTGATGGATTGAAAGATAGGTATGATGTATCGCATTACTCTACGGCAAAGTTGACCAGTCTCTCGAATAGCAGAAATCCCCACCCCCCCCCTCCCAATGCACGAAGCAATCTTTCGTGTATCCTCCAATAGATGGCAGCGACGAATTGATCGAGAATGAATTTCCTGGCCCCGTGTCCAGCTCGAACAGATCCATGGGACAGACCCGTTTCATCTTGCAACTTAATGCCACCTTCAGTATGATAAGATGCTGCATCGACAAACGCAGATCAACTTAATTTAGCGCTCGGTGTCATAATAAAACGAGTGAGACGGAAGTGTTATATTAATAAATTTATTTCCCGGAGATCTAGCCACGTTCCCGGCCAAGGGCTCTAGGAATTCATCATCTTTCATTCCACACACATTGCATCTTCCATTTCTGACACGGCGACGGCTGTGTCCGCATGGTGACGAGTTTCTAAAGAGCGAAAGTACCTACATCATCGGGGTACGGCCGACCTTTCGAGAAAAGAAGACGGTGACTGGAAGTACCATTCACAAAAAATCATTCATTCCCTCCGGCTATCTATGCCTTATCTAACAGATGGATTCGATTTCCTTCAAAATAGAAAATAAACTTTTTAGGTGGATTCCCAGGACACCTCGTGACTTAGAACAGAGGCTTCGAGCAGAGGTCCTCCTCTACGTTTGCCAACATCCATTTGTGTTCAACCACCTCGAGCGCTTCCCATTCAGCCTGGAATTGAAACACCGTCAGCAATCGAATACAAGGTTGATCGAGAGGGAACAATCATATTCCGATCGCGATTCGACTCACCTTGAAAGCCGCTTTCGAATCGGTTACTTTCATAGCAGCGCCAGTCATTTGTTCTTGCATCGCATCGGTGCTATCGGCGGCGTTGTCCTCTCCAAGGACAAGTGCGTATATACTTCTTAGGCCGAAGAGATTCAGAAAGTACCAAGACGCCGAGGAGACCCAAGAAGCGTCCAATGAAACGAGTTCAATGCCTCGTTGGAGCATGGGCTTGAAACGCAACGTTAGAGGGAACGGAACCTGCAACCATGGCACATAAGACGGTTTTCAAGAGAAAGAACAATCCCAATCATCTCATCGGCAGTCTGACGATAGAAACAATCCATCCCTGTGATGTTTAATGTTATGTTCCTAGACCTACGGCCGGAAACAGTGTGATGTTCTCACCTTGGTTGTGAGAAAACCAGAGAAAGTCCAGTTGATCCAACCCCCGATAACAATCATCGGTATTACATTTGTGAGATTCCCCTTCAGCATTTCCGTCATCATGCCTGGATCCTGCATTGGATTGTTGGTTGGAGCCGGTCGGTTTTGCGTTTTCAGCCATCCAGAGTCTTCATCGTTGAAGTAATGCTTCCTCATGAGGAAGCTCTTGAGCGGTAAGAACTTCCCATTTTCGCGAAGATACCGAACTCGTATGAGAGCTTGACTGGAATCGCCGAAAATTTCATGAATCAAAATCCGCTCATTTTGAATGAGCCCCACAATGTCTAACCAGGCAAGCTGTGATCTAGGAAAAGATGAATTCAATGCCTCTACTCCTAAATTGACCAAGTATTCAACGAAGTAACCCACCTGTCATATACTTGCTGCGCCTCCGGCTTTCGCGTTGTTGTGAGGAGAATCGATACGTAGTGTTTTACGACTCCAAGGAGGAAGGTGAGGAGAACGATGGGCAAGAACACCCAAATTCGGATATCCCGGTCCAAGACCAGGTCGACCATGGCGTCTTCGTTAGAGAATTCGAAGACTTATCTTGAGGTGATATGTTCGAGCCGTCACGGAAGCAACGATGGAACAAAAAATTGATTTACCGAAAAATAGCAGACGACGAGGATCCGTCGATTACGTCCGGTTTGTCGTGTCACGATTTCTAGATATATGGAAATAATCTCCGTCTCTTTCTCGAATTTCTTGTCAACTTACACTTCAGGTGCCTAACATGGTGTGCATCAACAATGGAAGATATGAAGACGTAACCCCGCTCCGAATCGAAAGTCCATTCATTTAGTGGAGGGGTCCGTAAACGACGGAAGTTGCGATCTCTTGTCGCGGGAAGGGGCTCTCCGAGAGTCTTGAAAATACATCATTGCAATTCAATTTTCCGGAATGAAACGGTGGATTTCCACTGGAATTGAATCCAGCAGATTGCTTCGGCGGCAACGCATTTGTATGGTTCACAGGAGCATGTCAATCCGGCGGGCGAGTATCAGAACTGTCCTTTTTGGCCTCTTGGCAGTTCTGTAAGACCATGTGAGTACTAAGCTACCGCGACTTGATCCAAACTCATTAGCTACATCTCACTTTTCTTCACCATAGAGAGCGAAAGTCAAAACCGTTCATGGACTGAATCAAGATGGTCACTGAAGTGCAGTTATGGCGCTGGATGGAGCGGAAAAATGTCAACTCAGACCATCGCGCAGCATTTCACCGATTCGATCCGCTCTGTATTAAGTTTGTAATTTCGGAAGAGATTTCAATCAGATCATTGGTCCCCAATCTTTTTCAACGCGTTCTCCTTTGGCGGAGAAGCAAGAGATCGAAACAAGGAGAAGAACGGCGTACCGATACGGCACGACGGTTTGTTGAAAGTTCTGGTTCTGGAAGCGATGGGCACTCGATGGAGTGTCTTCATGAAAAGATTCTGGAGACTTTGAACAGAGCCCATGCTAAGCTTCACCCAACAATATTTAGAAGTAAACCGCAAAGACATTGAACCCGAAGGGAGGTACCCATTGAATAGCGAAGCTTCACTCAAACCCCATTTCAGGTGTTGGTTGCTCTAAGATTCCTCTTAATAGCATCCTCTTTGGAAGGATGGAATCCCTCACCTAGACTCTGCCTGCTCGTGCCTCAAAAGCAGGCTCACACCTCACCATGAACACTGTTCTACCGAGACCTGGTGTCAACTCTCCTGCTCCTCCTGGAGTTCCTGGCGATTCGAACCCACGACCAGTGTGCCTGCTCCTGGATCCCTTGTCGCATCAGCTCTATCTCGTCACAGCGACATTCTAGTGTCTATCAAAGGCCTCCGTTCAGAACTAAATTCCGAAATCAATTTCTCCTCAGACGTCAGCTTGCATTCAAATCACGAGGTGAGTTGAGTTCGACGAAGGTATCCACCGGCGACGCAGCAGAGCGGCCAGCGCGCTCGTTTCGGAAGCTCGGGGCTATGTTCTCCATGGCATCACAATCGACCGGGACCGGGAAGATCGCGTTCAAGTCCAGCTTCGGAAATCTTCATGCAGTGTCCAAAAAATGCTGGAACCGTGTCCAACTCTGTTGAAATGTAGAGTAGGTGGGGTTCCCGAAGTAATAACTTGACGGTCGATAGGAGAGCACGGGCATAGGGGAGACAGGACTCAAGATTCTCGATACATCTAACTCTAATGACCGGGAAGACAACCCAAAGGCGCGATTACTTCCAAGTCATTTCCGCGCGAGCTTTCTGTTTCAACTCTCCCGCTAAAACAGCGGCAAGTGGCGATCGTGAACCCTATTCTATCATGACCGCAACCCGATTTTTCAGATCACCCGCCAACGAGTTGCTGTCCTAGACACACGCTACGGCCGAGCCAAGTGCGGTCCCCTGCTGAACTTTCCTGTTGAATCTGACAACAGAGTGAAACAACTCTCGGTGAAAATGTTCTCAAAAATAGCTGATTTTGCGAGTAGGCATCGCAAAAAGCTAATCTTCGGTGGACTAGTTGCGGGTGGGATGTTCGCCGCTCACAGGTAAGGTTGAAGTTCTTAATTCTAAGAGACGCGTTGAAGGAACGCTTATCTTTCTCTCGGTGTAGTCGAACTCGGCTCGCGGATGTCCAAAATGCAGGTCCGTCTTCTAAGAATCTCCGGGCTGTTGGTCGTCCGCTTGTGGACTCCAAGATAAATGTCAATGTGCTGGAGCGACTTCATTAAAGAACGCGAGCTCCCCTCGTACGCTTGGAGAGGGAGCAATCGACTCTTTTTCGTAGTTTCGCGTCAAGTGAGATTTCTGTGAAAATTCTGGGAAGCTGAACAGCACCGGAGAATCGGAGTCCCCTCAGGCTGTATCCTCTCAGACAGACGGGCTGTGGTACCTGTCTGTCTTCCTTCTTGATAGTTATCGTACGACTCCATCAAAATATAACGTCTTCGATTCGGGATGCTTTTAGTGCAACCGGTATCAGAGACTTCTGAGCTTCGTCCGTCGCCATCCGTACTCATCTACGGCGAATAAACAATGGTCTCTGAAGAACTCTGGCATGAGCGGAAACAAGCCTTAATCTTGGATTTCCGGCGCGGAACAATGTTTTCTCAACCTTTCATATCCGGCAATGTCTTTCTTCACTCTCAACTTTGCATCCCGTATAATCTACAATTTTCTCCCTTGCCTTGCAGATATCTCTCAAGTCTGGAAGAGAACCGTCAACAGATCAGGAGAGAAGTGATGGATGAAATCAAACGGGCCGAGCACTTCAATTCCATTGTGTTGACATCAGACTCAACGGTCTTGAAGCTCTTGGGTACACTGAGAAAGAAACTCGACGCTGAACTCTGTGTTGATGAGCTCTTGGAGAAAGTTCGAGCAAAACCCGAGAATCGCATCTACCTCTGGGAGGAAATCAAGATTCGGGTCCTCACTTATGGCGTTGCATCGGTTTATGCAGAAAGTCTCCTTATTTGCGCTCTGCGGACGATGATGGGTATCATTGGAGGATACATGCTCGCGAATCCGAAGCGGAAAAGCGTTCAAGCGGACGAGGTGCACAGCGCATACTTGAACATGATTCAGAACTTTCTCGACCATGGGGTGCTCGAAGTGATCCGAGTCGTGAAAGATCACGTCCTGAATGCGTTCGGTCGCATCGAGTTGGGTCAAGTTGTCACCACTGACGATTTCCTTCTCGGTTTCAATTTCGTGAGAACAAATGTGAAGATCATCGACAACGCTCCGTCCTACCTAATGATGGATCAGTGGGCGCCGGCTTGCTCATCGCAAGAGCATCCGTTGTCGAACGCTGAAATCCTCAACCAGCTCATCTCGGACACGAAGGATATTCTGCAGTGCTCGGATTGTTTGGCTGTTCTAGAACACCTCGTCGGCTCCGGCTTCAGGGACCTGAACGCTGTCGTCAGCAAAACTTTCAGCTACTTAGGTGACGAGAAGAGTCATCTCGTAAAACTATTGCCATTCCTGAAAACTGAGATTTATAAGCGAGATACCGGATTCGTCGAAGAGAGTCTGAAGAGCTCTTATTCAAAAAACTTTTTGGCCAACATTTACGAGGCGTTCTGCAATAATCCCAGGGGCTCAAACGGACAACTGATGGCATCATGAGCGACTTTTTTCTGACCGCTTTTGCTTAATTTTTTGAAAGTCGATCTCGGATGAGATCTGCAAATTGTTTACTCCACCATTCCCAGAACCGTGTAAATATCTTCCAGCTCTTCTATGAGCGAAGGTCACATCAAATCCCATGTGTATAGACGAGGTGTTAACTTCTCTCGCTTCAGAAATGTCTTGTGTCTGATCGCATGGAAAAACCCGATCGAGATCGCAATAAGTTCGGAATTCTAATCCCCGCTCAACTGAAATGCAGAAGTTCTCGCTTTCGGTTGATGTTTCGCGGCTCAAGATGTAATCGAGATCTCTTGAGAAACAATATTTGTTTTTCGAGATTTGAATACTTCGGTATTGATATAGTATTAGCTGAAATGACGTTGAATATTGCCCATTGAAATGTCCATATATATATATTATATAATATATATTTATATGACCCAAACTTTCTACGATCATCGCTGGTAACCGTAATTTTAGTGTGAAGTTGAGGGGATTTCGTTTATATTTTCTTGAAATTGGAATGAGAGCTGCTAACCTCACACGGAACTCTTTCTGACTCCACCGTCGACTTGAATCCAATAAAATACGAAGCTGGAGTTTGTGGCACTCGATGGATTTATTCCCCATTATTTTCTCGTTTCTCGAAAAAATACTCCCCATACCCGCTTGCTCTGTCGCAATATTGCGATTCCTGGATTTTGGGGCTGCATGAAAAACTCAGATCTTCTTCATAAGAGTTGTTGGGCATTAACCTAACAATGAGTAGAGCATAATACTAGGGCAGGTTTTGTAAATTTAGGAGAACGATATCCACTTCTAATCGCTCTCTCTCTGAAATTGCATCTGATAATAATTGTGAAACTTGGATGATTCCACCGGAATCTAAAAACTTCTTTCGGAGGCTTCTCGCGCGATTGGAATCGTTCGAAGTTTCAAGTCGATTTTATTCTGTCGTACCCGTAGTGACGCTCTGTGGCAAAATTAAGCAGTGAACGCTAGCTGAGAGCAAACAGAACTCAATAGTTATGGAAAGTTAAAAGGTAATGAAATTAGTAATAATAATAATTAAGATGACCATGCACTCGATACACTCAAAGTGGACCGATCATCGCTGCCTCTGAGGCCAAAGTGGACGCATCCGGGAAAATACTGTTGAAAATTCATGGCCGACCAATGGGGAAGTTCTGCGCTTAACAAACCATAAGCTTCAAACATGCTTCAATTATTTCGTTGAAGGACAGATAGGTCTAGTAGATGGCATTGCTGAAAACCATATCGAGGAAGTCTTCGTACCGGATGACAATCGTTCCGTTTTGTTGAGTGTCTCTCATTCGGAAGGAGTCGGTGAGGCATTTGAGCATCACACAAGCTTGGATAAAGCAGTCGAACTCCATCGATTCTCTTCCGAAACGATCGAACTTGCGAACCAGGAGTTGCGAGAAGCGAGGTGATAACCTGTAACGAACCCAGGTACTCACAATTAGCAAAAGAATTCGAGGGCAAATAGAGTTTCGGAAGAGAGTCGCGATACGATAGAAGAATGAGGAAGATTCCATCCTCACCTATAACCGAAAGCGCAGAGGGCTTGGTGGAGCTCCTCGGGACTGATGTTGCCCGAATTGTCTTTGTCGAAGCTCTGAAAACACCTTTTCCACTGCTCGATGTAGTCATACAATTGCTGGAACTCCTGTAAGTTGATGGTCCCGCTGTGGTCCCGATCGAACATGGAAATCATGAGTCGGCACGTCTCCTGAAAATCAAGCTTGGGTTTGAGACGTTTGCTTGGAGTTCGAACCGCGGCTGGATCGATATTATAGCATTCGAATTCTATTTATGTTTTTTCAGTTCAATTCAGAATAGAGAACTGAGAAAATGACCGCGAAATTCTGGCTTAGGATGATGAGCAGCCTATTTGCGATTCTCTTCAACGCACCAAACCCCCTCGTACTCTCTGAATCGACCGCGCCGAGATTCTAAAATGATAACCTGGACGAACCTCGCGAAGAGCGATTGATTAGTCACTCCTCTGTCTGAATCATCTACAGTTCGTGCCACCACAGAGAATTCAAGCTTGGCGCTCCGCGTTGAAAGGAGGAATTCTCGACTGCAGCGCCCCAGCAGACGCGCTGACTGAAAACAACATCGTGTAGTCCCTTTTCGCGTGTGGTTCGCTCCCGGACGTCGTGTATGTATTGATTTTTATCGATTTCTGCTCAGTTTCAAGCGAATTTGTGTAGATTTGTACGGTGATATGGACAAAACGTCCACGCGCACCGTTGAAGGTTGAAAGAAACCTTGCAATGGAGTCGTATTGCTACGAAAATCAACCTGATCTCGGTCCCGCATGGCTTAGGCCTAATCGGCACTTGGGCTACCAGTCTTTAAAGTATTTCATGGTTTATTCTCTGACATTCCCTTCGTGTTGTCTCCGAATCTGTCTCGCATCGAAAGTTGGTGCTTGAAAAGCGTGCTTCGTTGATGTCGGCCTGAAAAACGCCCTGACAACGACTAGCACGTGGCACAGGCCTCCATTCCGGCAGAGACAGTTGATACGCTACCGGCCGAGAAGGCCGGTGCCATTTCACGTCTTTCGATTTTCCTTCTAGGGCTGGTTTCTCCGAGTGTTGGCTACCATTGCAGGCCAGACAGGGAATCGAGATATTCGATCTAACGTAGAGTCGGCCTTGCAGAAACACTTCGGAGTCTCCAGACCCTTGGAAAGTCCCACGCGGTCAAACTCCACTCGACTGATTCGGAGTAGACTCTGTCAATCAGTTGCGTATCGGACATCGGATAACTCCAAACACAGCATCCAAGATGCCGCAGAACGAGCACATTGAACTGCATCAGAAACGCCATGGATACAGCCTCGATTACCATGAGCGTAAACGCAAGAAGGAGGCTCGACAAGTTCACGAGCAGGCCGCAAAGGCCCAAAAACTTCGCGGTATCAAGGCGAAGATCTTCGCCAAGCAGAGATACTCGGAGAAGGTTCAGATGAAGAAGACGATCAAGATGCACGAAGAGAAGAAGACTAAACAGAAGACCAAGGAAGATATCGTGCAGGACGGAGCTGTGCCCGTCTATCTGCTTGACAGAGAAGGCCAGTCTCGGGCCAAAGTGCTGTCAAATATGATCAAACAGAAGCGCAAAGAAAAAGCCGGAAAATGGGATGTCCCGATTCCGAAAGTGGCAACAGTTGCGGATGCAGAAGCATTCCGCGTCATCAAAACTGGCAAACGTGCCAAGAAAGCTTGGAAACGTATGGTCACGAAGGTTTGCTACGTCGGAGAGGGTTTCACCCGAAAACCGCCCAAGTTCGAACGATTTATCCGACCTATGGGACTGCGTTTCAAGAAAGCCCATGTTACCCATCCGGAGCTCAAGGCCACCTTCTGCTTGCCGATCATCGGCGTCAAGAAGAATCCTTCGAGTCCTCTGTACACACAGCTCGGAGTCATCACGAAAGGAACCGTGATCGAAGTCAACGTATCTGAATTGGGTCTCGTTACGACTGGAGGCAAAGTCGTATGGGGCAAATACGCCCAGGTGACCAACAATCCTGAGAATGACGGATGTATCAACGCTGTGCTACTCGTGTAGGAACGGAAACGTTCTCGAGTGACCGAATTTTGTATACATTTGTTTCATGGAGCCAACTCTGATGAATAAAATCCGAATTTGTTGTCGAGTGGAACCAATGCCTGCTTTTTCCATTGATCTCATCGAACTCGGTTACTACCGTGGACTGAGCGTGCTTTTTCATCCAGAGTTGGAAATCGACTCTTCATCAACTTATCGTTGTTTTTCGCAGGCCAGGAGTGCGCAAAGATGCAAGTCTTCGTGAAGACCCTCACGGGTACTCAGACTGTCAACCTCCAGAGCTCGGCTCTTGTTTCCGATGTCAAGGCTGCCATCGAGGTAAGTTCATTGCTTCGATGAGGATTATTCAACAACGAGCTTCAGATTCGTGATCTCGATTCCATTCAGTCCCTTCCTCACTGATTATATTTTGCGATCGATTGCAGGCTTCCGAGGGAATTCCCTCTTCGGATCAGCTGCTGACGCTGTCCGGTAAACTCCTCGACGACGAATCGACGCTCCACGAGTGCGGAGTGTTCGAGGACTCATGCCTGTTCCTCTCGCTCAGGCTGCTCGGAGGAGCCAAGAAGCGTAAGAAGAAGAACTACACGACCCCCAAGAAGAACAAGCATAAGAAGAAGAAGGTCAAGCTTGCTGTTCTCAAGTTTTACAAGGTTCGTTCAGAGAGCACCCTCTGTTGATCATGATTTTCTCTTCGCGTATAAACAGCTTCAGTGACTCGTTTCGCAGAGCCATGAAGTTAATAATGCGCGAAAACTATCCGTGTCGATAACTGCCGGGCTGCTCTAATCTCTGGCAAACCTGGTTTTAAACGTTCACAACAGACGAAGTCGTAATTGAGCTTTTGTTAGCCATGAACTTTCTTTGGAGTTCCGCAACACCCCAATCGGACTAATCTCGAACTTTTGTACTTCAGGTCGACGACACGGGCAAGATCACTCGTCTTCGACGTGAATGCAACGATTGCGGTGCCGGAAACTTCATGGCGTCCCACCAAAATCGTCATTATTGTGGCAAATGTTCTCTGACCTTCCTTTACGAGAAAGCCGAGGGAAAGTAAACAAAATAAATCTGGCCTCATTTGAGTTCCGATGAGAGAGCAGACATGTACTCATTTCCCATGAATATCTCGTCCCATTCCCGGATTCACTTTTTGCTTTGTTCCCGATTTTCGAAAGAACTCTCGCTAGGAAACAAACTAAATCACTCCTCAGATAGCTCCGTACGTACTTCGTTGAAAGGACTCCAGTTGGAATTTATCAGTGCTTCGCGGAGTTCAGTCGCAGTGATTTGACCGGATCGGTCCCTGTCCACTGCGTAGAACATGTTCAGCACTTGCGGATTGGCTGAGGGTGGAGCTGAAAGTAAGGATAAACCTTGTGAGGAAAAGTCCAGGTCGGAAACCGCTAAGTTACACTCCTCCGTCATTTCATTCAGATTGGGTTATGCGTGTGTAATCTTCTCGACGCCGCTTTCGAGCTGACTCAAGTTATTGTGGGCTGTTGGCTACATTCCTCTGTATGAATAGAAGCTATCGGCGTATAATCGGTGGAGAGATCCACTCGTTCCGTCCAACTCGGGCGGTACACACTCGTGCGGTCTGATGACCGCTGTGTGAATTTCCGAACATCATGAAAGGTCAAGAGACAACACCGAGCCAAGTTCCGCGGGAATTCTCGAAAAACAAATCATCGAGCAATCATCGATTACAAGAACCAGCCACGTGGAAACGCGAGCGATACGGGGAACAAACAGCTCCCGGATCAAGCAACGAGGTCGACAAATACATAAAGAAACCTGTTGCTGCAGTGCACTGTGCAACGTCATGATACGATTGAGTCCGACAGTAGGACCGTTAAAACTAGACGTAATGGTGTAGAGACCTACAGCTGCGTCATTAGCGGGATAACAGTGGTGGAACTGGCCATGATGCAATCTCGATGAGTCTAGGTTTCATTTGAATTCACGTCGTGTACTTTCTGACGTCAGAAGCGATGACTAACACTCTGAAATGTCTCTATTGGTGATCGTTCTCCGGTTCATTTTTGGCGTATCGGAATCGTAAGAGCGAAAAACTTATGTCGCACATGATGTGCTCTGCACTAAAATCTAACTAGAGGAAACTATCTCCGCGAGTTCGTGTTCTGTCACTCCATCATCATCATCATCGCCATCCTCACATGTTGCTGCTGGATGTGGCTGCAATGCCAATGACAGAGAAACGGAGAACATAACGGAAATCGAAAAAATCCTTAAACTCACCGTAGGGGTTCTGGTAGTATGCCATCCTTATGTAGAGCGCTAAACGTATCCTTGGAGAGCACGACCAGAGAAATTATTTGTTTTTCCCGAATGAATGCCAACGGCACTATGACCAATGGAAGTAAACAGTGAACTGAGCCAACGTCTGCTAACGTGGAACCATTTATCCTTTGACTGTGTATGCTTGAATGATATGAGGCGAGAGAGTATGTGGAGCAGGCGACTGCGTGCACCTTAATCGATATACGCAAACTTCCAAGTTGTCAGAGCGAGATAAAGTGACAAGTTGATCTTCGAGAAACCGCCTTTGGATGCGGCAAGGATGTGTTGACAAAGATTCGTTCAGTCTCAAAACAAAGATGGCCGCGCTCATGGCCCGGTCGCGCATCGTCCGCACGACACTGCAACTTTCACCCTGGTTCATGAATTTTCATTCTTTCCAATAGGCGAATAACAGTGGATCCTCTGTAACGGAAAGGAGTTCCTTCTGTTAGAGAATCCTGGGTTTTCTGGGCATCGCGGAAGCCGCTCCGGATTTCCAGGAGCAACTATGTTGGTCACGAAAAACCTCTGTATGTATGCACTCGAGAGAATGTTTATCTTCGAATGAAAATTTCAGCTCTATGCTATGGCAAACACTTTGACTAAAGGTTTTCCGTGAAATTCGATCTGTCTTGGAGATCCGCCGGAATCCCCTCCTCCGTTCACAAGAGGGACGATGAGACAACTCTTTGTTTGGAACTTATTTCGACACTCCGGAACTCTCTCACTTTCGATAAATGTGATGCCGTATCTTTCTCAGTCGGTTCCGGAGTTCGCCACATGTCAACATGGCAAGTTTTCGGGAGTGTGCTGTTGGAACGCAAAGCGGCTATTGTGAAGAAATTTACACCCATGGAACTGGCGTATCGCGATGTTTTGACGAAGATTGAGGACGAGAATTCATTGCTCAGCGATTTCGAGCTGAAGGATCGTGACGACAAGTAGGTTCTGCAGATTACTCCGTCGCGTCTTCCTGATGTTTTCTGAACGAAGCCCAGGATGATCGGCTAACATGGTTTTTGGATTCCTTTGAGGCGTAGACGTATAAGCGAGCCCGGAAAGATGAGTTCCAATCCTTGAATTCCAGGAAGTCTCGCAGCAAGAAGAAAGAAGGCGAAGGGTCAGTAAAGATCCAATATGCCGAAGATCTTCTGGAGCAATGGAAAGCGGAAGCTGCACAAATCAAAGCAAAGCTCTCTTACACTCCAGTTACGGATATCAAGAGTTCGGAGAGGTGAATATCTACCATTTTGGAGCCACATGCCTCCGTCGTTTTGATCTTTCGCATTGCAGTTCTCTTCAGGGGCAACTCCTTTGCAGATGTCTTGATCGGCCCATCACGTTATTGGTGAAACAGAAATTAGGGAAACAATCTCTCTGGATGCTTCCGCAAGCCGCGAATCAAGGCGAAGAGACTCTCAGGGAGGTCTGTTTTCTGATGACGTTCTTGCCTGAATACATTCCCGATCTTTCGAATGCGATCTTGAGGGGTAAGCCTTTCCTCGATCTTCATTGAAGACGATTCCGTTTCCAGACTGCTGAGCGAGCTCTGTCCGAGAATGTCGGGCAGAATCTGCAAATTACTCCGTTGGGGAACGCACCCGTCGCCCATTATCAATACAAGTACCCTGAGGATGTAAAACAAACCACAGGCTTCGATGGAGCAAAGGTGTGTTCTCATTCCCCAATTTTCGAAGTCACTCGGGGCGCTTCGAGTAAATCATCGCGCGAATTTCTTCCGGAGGGAGGATGATTACTCTACACCAGAGTCGAGGATGCTCAACTCTGCCGATAGAAGTTCACACTTCCTCCACCTTCCATGGTGGTAACTCATAGAGTTTTGTGCTTACAGATTTTCTTCTTCAAAATCCAATATGACAAAGGTGAAATTGCCTTGAACAGCAAACTCTGCGAGGATTATATGTGGGCGAACTACGATGAGCTCGTGGAAAACATGCCGACGCGAGTCTGGAGAGCGGTCAAACCTTCGATCTTCGTAACTCCTTCAATAGATTTCACGCCGTTCTTGGACTCAATCGATGAGAAAGGAGAACTCGAACGGCTGAACCTCGGGTTCAAGAGCGGATGAGTCGCCGGACAGCCGGATCATGGTGTCTACGTAGAAGTTGTTCAGTTACGGATGGAGTTGAATAAAGCAGATATATGCTCATTGTCATACGGAACTCTTTGACAACATACTTGGCATCTCGGTGGTATTCCTCATATTTCGGGGCGGCGTTGATGATTGACCGCGGCGAGGAACAGAACGAAAGACGTCTCATGTCTCGGACAGCTCCTCGAACGTGATTATATTGACTCTATCGAATACGCTTATGTGTGGTATGTACATATATCTGACTTGGATGGAAAAGCACCGAGTTCTTGTTCCTCGCCGACACATTCAGCTGGAAACCATCGGCTATTTCGACATCAGCCATTGGTGCCCAAAAATAGTCTGTGCTAATAATATAACAAGTCCTCATGCTTTACTCCTCCTTGATTCGAATCCACCCTGATCGAGCGTCGTATGTTGCAGCTGCCTTCGTTTTCTAGCTGTTTCCAACTGAAGTCTTTTCCCCCCAAACTCAGATTCAACGCAGGAAACAACATTGAGCAAAGCGTGGGACCACGTGAGAATGAGTATCGATAAATCAAAATCCATGATTGGATGAAAGTCTTGTCGATCGCTGCGAAAATTTCCCTCGAGTTATCTCGATGGTCCCATTCAGGAGAGACGATCTATTTCGGGAGTCAAATAAGAGAGAGATCCCCAAATGTTCATGAAACTCACGATGTATTGCAGTTGGCTATTTTGAAACTTTTCCGCAATCATTGGTCAAGGATAATGAGTTGGAAATCTCGATTGTGGTGAACAATTCTCAAGTGATGGGAGCTAGCTCTCTGCATCGGGAAAAATATGGCATGAGTTCGTTCTCAGTTGGGAACGGCTCATAATTTTGAATTCCCTCTCGGACGTTTCCGCTGACTTCCACATCCTGTGGCCTTATACGGCTATAAAAGCAAAGCTCGCTATCTTGATTTCAACCAATGGAAATACGTGGCGTTTCAGAAATGAACTCGTGTCAAGCTCATAACTTACTTTGGCTGCGCACCTGAACTGAAATACAACTCGAATGTCTTCGCCGGTCGAAGGCCGGCACTTTTGCCACCCTGAACGAGAGCGGACAGTTTATCCCTGTACTGAGTTTGAATGAATTGAAGTAAAATGAGTGTTCGGAGAGTTTCAGTCAGGCCGAAAAAATGAAGGCTTAACTTTCCATCCTGCTCCCTGGATTCTCTCGATACGAAAATGTTCGTATCATCGAATTAATGACGATACGAAAGTCGGAACTAGAAATCTGTTCAAGAGCGAGATCCCGGGATGTCCTTGAGTTTAGTCCAGTTATCACCGTGACTTCCACAACTACAGCCTGTAACGGAACTCTCGAGCGTAACAACGGCTTACCCCGATCATATCTCGCCAGAATACTCGAGTGACGCACGGGACTGAATGACGACGGAAGAAAAAATTTCACAAGGAGAAATGCGACTCTCGATGAACGGACCGGATCTCCCATGATGGGCTGATGGACTCAATAGTGAATCAAATCGACGCTACGATTCCATCGACAGTCTCATCTCAAATTATTCAAAGAAGAGTCTTTTCTGACACTCGAACAAACTCGAAAGAGTTCGTCCGCGGAATAATCATGATCTAAGCTGTTTATGCCTACAATCTCCACTTCGGCTCGGAGTCGAGAATCTAGAGAAATTCGAGACGCTGTTATAGTTTCTGTGATAAATATACGTAAGTAATTATTTCACTGTGAAATCTAGCTCGTTCGCTCGATGATTGTAGAGATCTTCTTCTCCAATGGCTTCATTAGTGACATCATCTGGAGTCGGGACCGCGACCAAGAACATTGACCTCTCCACTTGAACATAATGAATGAAATACGCCTGAGCCAACCTATGATGTCACCAAGTCGCTGTGCTGTTGAAAACTCAAATCTGAACATCCTGCAACGATGAACGCAACGTTAAAACAGTTCTGTGAAAGCTTGTCGTGCGCTGTATGAGGGAAAGTTTAGAGACAGCACACCTAGGTCCTCGTCAAATTCAAGATCTTCGTGGAAGTTTGGTTGCAACCCGCTTTCCCTGTCGTTAAGGATTCGATCTCGCGTTATGGCAGTGAGCTTAGAAATCTGAAATTGGACGTACTTTGCCGGCCATTTCTAATTCTTAGTGAGTCCAAGTAGAAAAAGACGGAACTTCGAGATATGCATATATAGTCGAGTGTCAAGGACATTTGAACGCAGTTATGGAGTGTGTTTTGTTAGAGAGTAGTCGACGGAGCAATCCAAGGCAGAATGGATTCTGCATTCAGCTGTTTTGACACAAATTTTCAGATTGCGATGCTCACTGCGTTTCCATTTCCCATGAATTGCCCTTTCTCCCTTTCTTCGTACGATTTCTCGTCGAGTTAAACGCTTCTATATATTCGTCGAGGTTCGGGTGAAACATATTTGTAAACATTGAATGCTAGATTCACATGGGTATCAGTCGTGGTGGTGTTGGTGGCGTCGTTGGAGAACTT
The DNA here is from genome assembly GCA_021527715.1 of Neoseiulus cucumeris. Lineage (NCBI taxonomy): Eukaryota > Metazoa > Arthropoda > Arachnida > Mesostigmata > Phytoseiidae > Neoseiulus > Neoseiulus cucumeris. Next base: position 973,315 of record JAJSRV010000004.1, on the reverse strand, counting down.
CCAAGTGAAAAGTTCCGAAAGTCTATGGATGAAGCCAGGTGTGAACTCGTTCGACTACGAAACGTGAGACGTCTCTCTTTACGATGGATCAGGAAATCAGGTGAGCATTGACAACAAGCGAGCGTCCTCCCGAGTCACCACGCTGATTGTATCGCGAACCGCTAATGATTCATTCTGCCACATGGCTCAGACAGACTTGGAGAATGATATCTAAAATGAAACGTGCTATCTGAGAAGCTCGTTGGCGTGAATAACTCGGCTGATAACTTCCACAAACTCTCGGAATGCTATCGAGATATCGATTTGGGGCAGTTTCCAGACTCATTAGAACGAAGAGTGAAATTTCACATCGAGTCCGTTCATCAAGTGGCTGACATTATGTTATACTTTCCGGCCGAGGTGCTCACATTCCTCCGGAAAAGCAAAAATTATCCAAACAACGGCAGCAAACAAAGAAACAGGCAAAAATTGTATTCAGAATGAAGTAAGAATCGAGTTTCGAAAGCCAATCTCGGTGTCTACAAGTAAAGTGTGTGCTGGCAATAAAAATCCAAGCACTGTTTGCTTTTACAGTGGCTGGACAGGTCACCGTTCGTGGATCGAGCGAAAAAAATGTCTCTGAAAGTTCAACCTGTGGACGTATCAAGGCCGCAGGAAGTTATAGCCAAAAGGTCCATTCAGAGGTTTCTTTTCGATATTTCACATTCACCCGCCTACTCAAATGCATCGCTGAAGACTCCATCAATCATTCAGCGGTTCCGATCCTGTCATCGATGAAATCTCACTCAATCAGTTTTACTTTGTCCGGCTTGTTCGGTATGGCCATGGTCTGGATCGATCCAACCGCCATCGGAATCTTGCGATAGATGACGTGCTCCTTCTGAAGATTTATTTTCCGAAGATTCAAATCCTTCTTTCGGTGATCGCCACGGTGACAACGCTTGTCGTCATCGGAATTCCGCGTGGATTCGCAGGAACCACACTTCCGACTGTTGGTGACGCTTGCTTCCGTCAGGTTTAAGTGAGAGTTCCGAGTACAGAAATGGAAATCGGATGAGATAGAAAAGTTCTCTGAGCGTCCTTGCTACGGAAGTTGCCTCTCTAGGCCGCGGCGCTGAACGATGAGCTCCCTCACACACAAACACACTAAGCCCTAACTACGGAGCGTTGACGTCACGGAGCGCGGCATTTTATCGCTGTGGCCCGAAGCCCAAAGATTGCGTCGAAGCGGCGCGGCGGCGTCTAGCAGACTCTAGTGCGTGTCTTTGGCGATGGATTTGCAACTGCCGCACACCTGGGAGACGATTTGCGGCGTCCACCAGCACTTGCACTCATCGAAAGAAATCTTTCACTGACGGTGCGTGGTGCGACAACATCAGAGTGTGTTGGTGCTCAATGGTTGTGCTCGCGGCGGCGGCGGCGGTGGTGGTGGTGGTGGTGTTGGCCTCACGACAGTCAGTGGTCGCAGTCGTTATCTGATTGTTGGCGGTCAAGCGAACTCGCCAGGCGGTAGGCAAGCAGACCGGCCGGTCGGCCGGCAGAAAGGCAGTGATGGGACGCAATTCATGGCCGCTAGCCGCCAGCGAAGTTCTTTCACGCTGTTGTATATTCTCTCACATGACGCAGCAATACGATCTTGCTGAGTATCACTTCTGCAATAGTTCACCGAATTTTGTCGGCTGCAGCCCCGGTGTCATCAGAAACAATGATCGCTTCACACTCCACGTGGCAGGTAGTGTGTTACACTCTGTGCGTGTCGTTGCCAGTGGATGTTAAACCGCTTTCTGATCGTCTTTGATAATTCGATAATCAATCAACGATGATTCCATTTACTGTGAGGATTCGCATCGACAGTTCGACGGCTGGGCCGAAGAATTACATAAGGGTGATTGATGGTGACAAAAAGAAGGCCCTCAATAAATTTTATGTTTCACGAGCACGAGTTGTCGTTACTGCGTTCAACATGTGCGACGAGTACTCGAGAATACGGGTGGCCGTCTACAATAGCGTGCTTTGAAAAATAGTTTGTGAGCGTATCGGTTTGACGGTTCTCCTAAGATCCCTAATGGTATTTTCTTGCTGATTAGATGATGGTCTTTGTGGTGATAGCTTTTCCATTTGCAAGTGCTCACCCGGGAGAAATCGTTGTTCGAGGCTGCGACAGGTAGGCAGGACTGCCGGAAACCGCTACGTCACGTGCCCTCGTTAAAAGTGGAGTCGTTCCCTCCTTCTCGTCTTGCTCTGCCCGAATGTCTGTTCATCTGTCTGTGTGTCTTTTTTTGTCGATCGGTCAGGCAGGTTGGCGGGCGAGCAGGCCGTAAAGCAAGCAAGCTGGCAAGCAGGCAGCCTAGAGGGTTTGTTCGCGAGAGAACCCTCGCCTTGTGTTTGAACTAGCGTGCAATGATGCGTCAAGGCGCATGCGCGAGGTGGTGGAGTGTAAGGGAGCTCCCCATACATCCAGAGATCATTCGGTGGCGCAGTGAGCCCTGGCTCGTCGTCTGGTGAGGCCTAGTTCTGAGTAAAGCAGCCGGACGAAGCCGCTCGAATGGCAGTCCACCTGAAGGTTCGACGCCGCGAGGCATAGCAGCAATCTTATCAGCTGGACTAACGAAAACCCTCGCAAGCCACGAAATCATATATTTAGTTTTGCCGCGCGCTCGCTCCTCAGAGCTCAGAGTGACAGACAGTTTGTCAGTCTGTCCATCCATCCGCCTGTCCGACCGCCCGTCGATCCGTCCTTCCGTCAGCCAAGAAACCGAAAAACCGAGCCGAGAGACAGGTGGATAGGTGCGCTGGCTGTCGGAGGGTAAGGGGCCACCAATCGGCTCTGGGGGTTCTCTGAGCTTCTATGGAAAGCGTGCTGGCTGTCGGTCAGTGGTCAAGCTGGTGCTCAATCCGGATTCCGTGCTACCGTGCAAGCGTGCTTCCGTGCGTTCATCCATCCTGTCATTCATCTGTAGGGCGCTCGGGTAGTGTGTGAGTCGGTCGGTTGGTTGGTTGGTCTGCCATCCAGCCAGCCAGCCTGCCTGGCCGTCAGTCGGTCGGGCGTTTATTCGGGCGAGAAGTTGGCCCTAAGAGAGGGCTTTCGAGTCCCTCGCCGCTTCCCGGCGAACCGCTCGAATCAGAGACGGCAAAGAACCGCGCGCCAGACGCCATAGTGTCTGTTCCCATCGCATCGGTGTTTGTGCTCCAGTTCGCGACTCTACGAAATTAGGATGACAACGACGATCTCATGAGGATATACTCTTCATCATCTCCATTGGACGGCTAGAGGATGTTGACGTTGATGACTGCTGCGAAGACCACGACGACGACGACCACGACGACGACGACAACGACGACCACGACGATCATTATTATGGGGTGCTGCCTAAATGGCTCGTTCTTCGTTTGAGTTCGCTTGTTGCCAGTGATCAGAAGTGATGCCCAGCGCAAAGTCCGTGTTGGCCTCGCGCCGGGGTGGGCCCAATCTGAATCTGAATTTGAGTCAGAGTACCCTCGAGCTGCCGGCTCATAAACTGCATCGGCAGAATAGCTCTGAATCGACTCTGTCATCCGACTCGGGTTTGTGCTCTAGTCCAGGAACTGGCTTCCTATCCGTGGCACCGAGCTGTCCGTCATCCTGCTCGGGTAAGGAACTTCTTTTCGAGCTTTCTGTGTCATTCTAGTGTGATTTCGAGTCAGAATCCGCCGTTCGCCCTTTCCCAAGCAACGAGATGTCATGGCGAACTCCTTCTCGTGATGTTTCGTAAGCGATCTAGCTCGCTGCATCGAGCGTGACATTATTTTATGAGATTTTCTGGCTCCGCGCTGAATACACAGCATGCCTCGCAAGGTCGTGAAGGTGTGCCTCACGCATGGAGAGTCACAGCACCCGCCCCCATTCTCCCTCCGTTTCCAGCCCCCGCCCCCATTCACCCCCAACCCAGAGAGTGTACGAATGAACAAACAAACAAACAAACAAACGTACGTTCATAGGTTCTAATTGAAAAGCTGACCTTGATCTTGGTAAAAGCGAACCGCGGAGTTTGCCTTGCTCGCGCGGGGCGGACTCCCCATGTCGATGAGCACACTATCAGAATATTTCATTAGCATTCTCGGCGCCGCCGTCGCCGCGGCCGCTGTTCACGCGACCTGCTTTGACCAAACGTAAAAGTCATTCGTTACGCCTGCTTGTAACCTGGATACTCGAATTCGCGGATCTTCTCCAATGAACGAGGCTTCTTCACCAAGTGTGGCCATCCAATCGGCCGAGGACCAGACAAACTCGCACATGGATTCGTTCAACGCCAACAGAGAGTGTCAGAGAAAATGAATGAACGTGCATATATGTATGAGGAGCGGGGGAAAATACGCGGAAGTGCTTCGAGAAATGTTCCGACAAAAGTGGAATCTCGACGCGGGAGGAGGAATTTTTCGAAGGAAACTAGTCGAGTTGAAGGAACAACAGGGGAAGCGAATTCATGCCTCGATTTTGAGAAACGAGAGAATTCGTTCCTATCCTTCCAAAATGGAAATAGGAAATCAGCTTGCAGCATGTGTTTCGCGATAGCCTCAGGCTCAAGCATGGGACGAACACCTTAGACTGGTGTACCTGGCAATCTCTCGGGCGAATCCACGTCAGAATACTTTGGCCCGTGTCTGTGTACTCTGGCTGCCCGGCTGTCGTTCTTTCTTCCAACTGTTTTTCCCATCTATGGCGGAATTCTGTTTCTCGAAAGTTCCCAAACAAGTAATTTGACGATGACGCGTTTTCCTCTTGTCAATGGTGACGAGCACAAATATTTGCCCTAGCGAATACGTCAATTTAAATAGCAAGGATTTTTGCGTCTGGTTTGTTTTCCTCCCTCCCATACTCCTTCTTGATGTGTCCTTTCACTCGACATTCGCTCGCGATGAATTTCGGGGATACCCAAGTCTGCAGTGACATAACGTAATTCAAATGAGCCATCCATGATAAGACGCTTTCGGAAGAACCGCTACGTCGAAGTATTCGTGGAATTTTCGGTTTCGTTATTCTTCTGGCAGTCGATTTCGTTCGTGAAGTGACGTCACGTGTGAGTTTCCCACAAAGTCCAGAACGACGCAGATCGCGCATCCACCAAACCCTTTGTATGCGTCTGAGTGTGGGTGGGTGACCTCATTCGGAAACGCGTTTGAATTCGCCGCTTGGCAATTCAAGGACTCCGACATTTCGATCGATCCGTCCGTCTCTTGAACAGCTCCCAGAAGGAAATTTTCGATCCGCCGTACTTTGGAAATGGCTCCGAATTTTGAGGGATTTCATCATCCACATTCACAACTTTTAACGGACGGCTAGCTCCTGAGATGGAAGACCATTGCACCCGTCCAAATCTTCGAATTTTTGTAGTTCATTCAATTTATTTGGACATGTTGACCAGTAGAGTGAAGTTGGGGGAGAACATAGAACTTGAGCAGAACTTGTCGATGTGTCACGGAAGCTGCAAATCCGTGAGATGAAAGTCTGCTTTGAATATGGCGAGGTCTTCCGCTAAAAGTCCAAGAATTCGAAAATCGACACTTTCTACAGCTCGTCTAGGAAGATGTGCTAAAACTCAAAAGTAGATTGTGGTTCCTCGCTAGCTTAGAGCCAAAGAAGCGGTGGCGCGGTGCAATGCACTCAACCGCGGCCCAGAGAGGTTAATCAGATAATGCATTCATGCTCTTACCTTAGAAACTTCAGTTTTTGCAGATTCACTGACTTCGAAATGCCTTCAAGTTAGAAGATGATTTGTTATTGGTGTTTGAAGCCTTTTTGGAATTCTTCCGAGAATCCACTGAACTATTCGACTATTGTAGAACTAAGATCACTTAGTAAATTTGGTGGGGTAGGTGTCGTAATTATGAAACAACGGAGCCTCCGATCGCTTCGCTCATTGGAACCAAATAGGTATATGAAATGAATGGAAATATCCCCACATTGAGGTGCTGGATGAAAGCCGACGTGTTCGGAGCAACAGCCAAACTTAATCTCAGGGCTTCCAGACGAGGCGCTAAGACGTACCCCTACGAGAACAAAGTAATTTGTGTGGAAGGAAGCTTAGCTTGATCGAACTTTAGGCTTAAAGCTCTTGTTTCTCTCTATTGCAGCTCCTTCGAGTCCTATAGGGCCAAAGTTCAAGCTGACTCGGGAGTTCGACGCCGCGGTATGTCGACTAAATCAACACAAGACGCTCGTATCCAAGATATTGAGCTCTAGGTTTCTTCGCCGGTGGGAAAATCATTCCGTGAGACTGAATCAGTTCTCGATCGATTCGGTGCAGGTACGTGACGAGTTCGCTTGTGTTCCAGGAAGCCCGGCTCAAAGCGCTGTTTTCTCCAAAATCAGTTCGTTCTAAAAACGTGTTAGACCGTTTGGCGAGCTTTCAGGATAGGTATTTCAGGGCAGCTAGCTCACTCACACAGTCAGAGCTGCGCGAAACCAGAGTCGAGCAATCAGCTCGGCGAGAGAGTTTCCTCAAACTCAAACAGAATCGATGAATTCACCGGCTGGGGAGTGAAGCATATCATGCACAATTCGTTTTCTTCCGGTCTCAGCATTCGCTATCAAAGGTCAAGGCTACAGCCAACGACTGGCGGGGTCAGATGGGCAACTGCGGTCGGTTGTTTGGTACGCTGTTCGTTCACTTGTTGAAATTTACGGCGATCACAAACAAGAACTTTCGGGACTCCCATAATTCATGCGTTTGCGATCTGACCGAAACAAGAAATACACAGCAGCGCTGCTTCTCCCGAACCGGGGAGTCGGTTTCGCTGCATTCGAGTTTGGTGAAGAGCTCCCCACGGGACTCGAGAATCGAACCGATTGCGAATGATTCACCTTCAACAAACTCGTTTCATTGCGCTTCTCTTAAGGATTTCAAGAATTGTTCTCGTCTGAAGTCGTTTGCTTACTTGAAATTCCGAACGGATATCGATCAGAATGCCAAGCAACAAACGGTCATCGCCAGCCATCGGTTGTGAGTGACCGACATCGCTGAAGCAAGTGATGTGACGGGAAGTGGCCACTGCTCGAGGAAATTCCACCCTCATTCTGGCAGCTGCCAACCTCGTTCATCGGGACTACACCCGCAAAAGATCTTGCCCTCATGGGCGAAAGAAGCTGGCTGTACACACATACTCGCAAGCAACTATGGAAGTAAAAAGGAATCGTAGGCATACATGCAGGTCACCTGGAGAGCAAACAAGCACGCAGGTAGACAGACACCACTGTGTACGAACACACTACTCTCGCACGCTCGACTTCAACTCTGCGGCAGGGCAGCGCGTAGAGAGGACGTGCAACCCCTGAGTTTTACCGATCGCTTTTCTGCGACGGCCAACGATGAGGAGCAAACAAGCAATCGATTCAGCTCGTATCCCCAATCTAGATTCACTCCAAAACAAAGCCTCGCTTGACGCAAAGCCTCTCAACGAATTGGAGAGACAGAGAGAGGATTCGGATTTCAACAGATCGACCCTGAAGTCGTAGAGTATTGGAAGTGGTCTTGTTAGCCGGTAGCTGTACTCTCCCAACTTCAAACATGAAAACCAAAATCAGACCGGCGGCGTTTAGGGACGATCTCGTCGTCGGGATCGATCAAGAAATTTCCCCGACTTGGAAGTGAGTTTCCGAGTGACTTCTTGAAGCGAACTCGCTCCTGAAAACCGATCGAAAAAAACTGCAATGTTGAATGATGGGAGTAGAAAGTTCTCGTTTATGCTCGACCGAAATCATCACATCGAACATTCAAGAACGGTGAGAGCAGCAAGAGAAGCGTCACTTTTCTCGGAGAACGAATCTCGTTCGCAACTCAAATTTCCGAGTGCGTCAGCAAACTAAATTCTATGTATGCTTCAAGTGTGGGCTGCTGTTGCTCTTCAACTCAAGCTGAGCCTATTGTTGGATCTGTCGTTTGTATAGATCTCAATTTTGGAACATTTGAAGCTCTCCATGAGAGGGAACAGCGCAAATCCGCAGAGGTCAGCACGTGCCGGCCATTCTTTCGCGGTTCCACATCAGAAGTTTTAGCTTGTTCTCAATTTTGAGGAGCCAGCGCTCTCTAACTTTGGTACGCTATGTTGCTCGATTCATTTTCTCCATCGAAACAACACATTGGCTCTATCGACTGCGACATCGATCACGATTTCGATCTCGATCATACGATCCACAGACCGAACTCAATGTCTACACGGAGCTGAGCCGTCGTCAGGACGTCAAGTCTCGAGCCCTTTCACAGCTATCGATCGAAACACGAAATCATTCGGCAACAATTGAGACTCGACGAGAGGATTGCCGGGCCATATTTCTGTTTGAATGAGATTCGGCTCCCACAGTTCGCAGATTCGGTCCGAATGGAAGAATAGGAGCGGCATTCTCTCGAAAAAGTATTATCCGCTCGCGATTTGCTCAATTCGCAAACGATCTCATGCAGGGCTATCTGAAGCTTGAGGATTCCTGAACGGCATTCGGCTTTGATATAGGCACTGTGGCGGGCCACTCGTATTCCGGGGCCTGAGTGTGACTTCGGTTGAAGAGGTGTTGTTGAGCTTGAGCGATCACAATGAGGCCGATCATTTTCGCCTTCGCGGATTTCCGCTCACATATTGCATTAGGAGCAGTTTGAGACCGGTGTTCCAAGGTTCACCTTCTACTGCGTCGTTCAATTGTTCCCGAGTGAGTTTTGACCACAAAGTGGAGGAATTAACGCCCAAAGATCAAGAATCGTCGTGAGGAATTTACGATTCAATGTTCCGTGCAAGTGGCGTGACTCGAGATCATCAAGCTTAGTGTTCATTGCATCATAGTTCATCAGACATCGGCTGACGTCAATCATGATGAATGTGCCTACGTGCCTAGTGGCCAAATGAATCCGGAAGTGGAGCGATGAGGAATACACATGAAGCTCATTCGTTTGTATTTGATCGGTTGCAATCGGAACTTATGCAAGGAGAGCAAGTACGCGAGAAGTGCTCGAGTGACGCTCGCTCAGACCCTTGTAAGGGTTCGTTGCGACCGACACAGATGGAATATGAACTCGATCTTTGTCAGGAGAAGCGGAGCTGCCGGCAACTAATGTAGGTATACCCGCGCGGGCGAAGTTCACATCCGCAAAGACGTCATATCTGAGAGGCTCATTTTGACGCAGCTGGATGCAAAGGAATCGGACCATTAGTTCGAGAGTGATGTATGATGTATGGAATGGATGTTCCGAGAAACTACGCGGCTCTTGGCTGAAAATGCCAACGGAACAATTTCCTTCCCATAAACCACAAACACGCCAGAGTTAACCCGAGCTGCCGCTTCCCGCGCTAAGGTTGGAAGGCTCTTCTGTTTACCCGCCGAAAAGTTGGTTTCTTCGATTAGCTCCGGAGAGAAGTTCTCCGAAAAGAACCATGGGGGGTAGGTTATCGCTCGCGACTTGTCTCGCGACCTCCCAATATTCACGCTGTTCCAGCGCAACAACAAAGTTATTCCCAAAGCTGCAGTTGTTCATGCGGCGAGCCGCAATCCGGCTGGGATCGAGGCGGTCGCAAAAACCTTCATGCGGAGCTTACTAGAACGTTAGTTGCGAGTGTGGGTTGGGTAGCAGGCTGGCGGGCCGGCCGGCCGGCCGAAGTCAGTCCAGACGTTCTGCCTAAAAACAATTACTCATGTCCATCTATTGTGAGTCGTTGACGAGTGGTGATCAAATTCTGCGCCGTCTCTGAAACTCTCATCCTGGCCCCGAAAGCTTACTTCTCGGGGCCAGATGCCAGCTCTAATGTAAGCGCCATAGCTCCTGACTATAACGATCATAACAAAAGCAAGTCCGTGTGTGTGGTCTTGCCGGGTCTAACGGCTGCCAAGTCGGTCTGGATAATGTTCATTGGCCAGCGACGTTACCTAGTCGTATTCCGCTCTTCGGTTGCCTTCAACGATTAGCACGACGAGGTACTATCTGCCGTGAGATCTTGATGCAGACCTAACTCACCGAAGGAGAAAATCTCAATTGAAATTCTAATTGAATGTCACGTGCTTGCCTCGGTCCAGAGCTCCGAAAGCTTCCCTTAATCCTCTACGGATGGTTCTAAGGTCGGGTGGACGACTGAGTGAGTGAGTGAGTGACTAGCATTTGGCCTGCCATTCTTCATAATACTCGGGCTGACCTTTTTACGTACGCCAGACAAAAGGCCTTTTCATGCAAGGAAGACGTAGACACGTTTGCAAGTACGTTGCTATCTTTTTGCGCGGGCTTCGCACAACATTGTTTATCAGACGTGTTGCAGCCAGCAAAGCCGGTGGCAGCGAATATGGGCTGCGAAACCGGTGACGTCACTTGGTCCGCTGTGGACGCTCAGAGATGAAAGCCTACCGGCTGCTTTGTATTCTTATTTGTTTTCTCACTGTCTTCTTCATATCGCGGCATTCCTCTCTGCATCCGTTGAAGGAATCTTCGGATCTCCGACTTTCAACTCAACTGGCATAACTTTGAAGCCGAAAGCTGTCGAGAGACATTTGAGCCAAGCTCTCAAACTTTTCTCCGAAGAAATTTCAGATTTTTCCAAATTTGGCGAACTCCTCCAACAACCCTCCTGATTGCGGGGGAATTCAAAACTTCGGGACAGAGCGTTCGGGCTCGAGAGGAAATTTTTAGAGAATGCAGAGCGTCGAAGCTTCATCAGGTCGCGTCGAAGGAACAAACAGCTTCTATCCCTCTGGTAGAGGATCTCGATGGAATATCATAGCGGGAATCTCTGAGCTCGGCCACTTGCTCCACCTCGGTGCAGAAATGATTCGTCTTCGCGTTCTTCGTTCCACTGCTGCGCAAAACCTCTGTCTTCAAAGCTTTCGAGAGATATCGACTCCGAGCAACTCCGAATATCGAGCTTGATCTTGTTCGATTCAATCTTCGAAATCCCCCTTCCCCCTCATCCCCACCCTCAACTGTGAACTTTTCACTTCGAGAACGTGACTGTTATATCCGAGTGTTGTGAGTGGTGAAACGTTGCAGCAACGCCACTCGCTTCAGCTTCTTCTAAAGGTCGCACTCTGCATGTGATCACGAAGAAGCCCTTTCTGGTGCGTCCCTCGCGTGGATTTTACGAGTACAATCATATCAGCAACGCACTCGCGAGGACTTTACAGCCTCTGGCGTTACCGAAAGATATAGTATCGTAGATGCCATATTAACGCTCTGTCGTTGCAACGCTTTAAAACCACAATGGCGGCGAACTCTGGATTCGGAAAGAGCTTTCCGTTATCTGCGCGTCAAGCCGCACTTCCCGACACTCAGGCTAGCAGAGGGCTCGTGGCATTTTATTCCCGGAATTGAATGACCCAGAAGTTCACTTGAGCTTGAGAGGCTTCTGAAAAATCTGCAAGACCCGAACTTTCCCGATCGCAACGGCGGAGCGACGCTTCACATTTCTATCCTTCTGTGCGAGCGCGTGTCAATGCTGGAAATCTCTCTTCCTCCCTTTCTGGATTCTACCGATGGTTTCGTCGCATAAAAAGGAAGCGAGCGCAAGATGCTTGTTCAGCCGTCTTACGAAAGACTCGTGTCCGTGGAAGGCACGGTGGCCTGCGATTCACGATCGATTGATTTCAACATTGACGAAAAACTCGATTGTTAACAAAAGCTGGTCATGAGACTCGACATTCACAAAATGAGGCCGAGAACGTTCCGGAAAATTCTACGATTCGGTAGAACTCTAGGCGAAACCGACTCGGGGTTGGCGCATTTATCTAGAAATAGAGTGGCGCCAACGAAAGTGATAGCCATAAACGTCGCGACGTCGTCGGAGGGGCGTTTGAGTGGAAGGCAGCACGGTATACAAAGAGTACGTATATAGTACGCTAATACAGACATATCAAGGACTATGCAAACAGACATCAAAAGCTGTCGTAAATGCCGTAAATCACGGTGGACGCAGCAACAATCGTCAGAGAAACGTTCATTTGAGTGGCAGGAGTAATAGAGGGATAACGAAAGGATTAATAGGAGGTAGAGCAGTTGCAGTCAGACTGCTATTGCTTCATGGAATGGCGGCAGCGGTGGTTGACGTCGAAGTTGAAGCTTGCTCAATACCGGCGCTCGTACGAGTGCGGAGCTAAAGAACGCAAGCTAAGCTCCACAAAGTCGTCGACGGTTGTAGTCAGCCGTGGCTGCTCTGGCTTTGCTTGAAGTAAATGAGGCCCCGTAGACCGGCTTTATTTCCGTTCACAATCCTCCAGGGCCACAAAACTGCGTATGAAGCCTGTCTGGTTGTCGTTTGGTTTCTCTTTGTGCATCGGTCTGTTTTCCAAAGTGGTTCTCCAGGGTTTCTTGGAGCAATTCCCGATGTATTCCTGCTGGAATTGCGAGACAAGACGAAATGGCATCTCATCCGTATGTTTCTGCGTCGCGATCGAATATCAGGCTTGGTTTTAGTTGTTTTCTTACAATCCTCCCAGAACTCGAGTTTCCTTCCAGTTTCGATTTGAAACGCCACCGTACCGTGCTGGTGATCTCGGAAGCCTTTCGGGTTTCGAGTTAAGAGATGCAAGTTCCAGAGATCAGATGGGCTCGAAGAATTCTCAGTTTGCATTCGAAAAGGTGGATCAACTGCATCCTGAGACTCAAAGAGATCGTCGTGCCGGAATCAAGGGGACCGCCCTAAGCAGCTGAGCCGAGAGATTCCTGAGGATTGTTGAACCTACATGCTTCGCTATTGGGAGAACAGCGACACAAAGTTCGCTCTCGTTGCTCCACGAGCGAAGCTACGCACAATCTGTTGCCAAACATCAACGTCTTTCCGTCTCCATCGCTCCTTGAGTTACTGAAACACTCCACCACTATGATCAATGACCGTTTATTCTGTGCGATGTCCCTCGAGTATGGATAGTTGGCGGGCGATCTTCTGGGTGAGATCCGATTTCATCGCTCATCTTCCTGTAAAGCTTCTCCTTTCCGGATTCCTGGATTTGTGGACAGGTCGCTCCCGATGTCACCTGTTGTGACGTCGGAGTGCCCTAGAATTCATGAATGATTCCGCTCGAAGTTTTTCCGGGAGTTTGTCCGACATCCTTGGGACAATCCCTCGGCTCTCCCGTCACGTTCCAAGGGCTTACGTGATCTTTCAGCCGATTTCTGCGAATCGTTTACGGACTCGCCTCGGTGGCATGATGACGCAATGATTCGATCGTTCAAGCCCCTCAGCTGATCCTGGAATAGTTCCTGAAACTTGGAACACTCCTGAGTATTTGGAAGCGGAAGCGCGCGCTTAGGCTAAAGGTCGCTGCCGCAGGAAGTTTGTGATGTCATGAGATCGGTACCGGATTAGTGCTCGCAAGTCGGCTTTTCTGAATTTCGAAAGTTTTCAAATGTAATAATCTTTATCAATCCGAACCGGTTGTCCATCCGGGCAAGAATCCTTGTCCTGAGCAAAAATCGTCAAAAGCGGTGCCCGAGGCCGTAATATGTGAGAGTTGAATGACAAACTCGTGAGGGAAAACGAGAACTGTGATTGTCGTCTCTTCTTGCCGGACCCGTATGAACCAGCCCTGCCGAAAGAGAATCACATTCTAATTTGTGTGCTTTTCGAGGAAGAAAAAAAATGAAAGTATCCTTCCATGAATGCATCACGTCGAGGGAGATGAATGAATTCCACTGGCCAGTGATATAATTAGGCTTCTTCATATGATTTTGATGATGAAATTGCAGACACGGCGGTGTTTGCCCGGCTGGTAGTGGACGCAAACTCCGGGTTAGATTCAAGTGGGCAAAGCAAGGGCGATGACTCGCAAAACGCTCACTGGCGCCTCGTGTCTCCAGAGCCGGCTTCATCCGCTTGATCGAATTACTCAATTTGCCTGAAGACTACTTTTCTGCGTACGAGCTTGCTTCAGCCTCGTCGGCGATTCATTATCAGAGCACACATCTCCACAGTCGTATACTGTAGGATGTTTATGTGTGACTGAATGATTGTGTTTTCGTATATTACGACATACACATATTGCACTTCAGGGAATAAAAGTTGCATGGATGGACGTATGTATGTAGCTCGATCGCGTCATCTTCACCCCGCGTCGTGACAATGGGCTGTTCAATCATTCAGCAGGAGCTCGTGTGCCGTTAGAATGTGGAAATACCTCAAGTAAAACATTCGATGCATTTTCTTAAACGTTGTGACGCACTTGGGCCCCGCTTCGTCAACTAATGGACGATTCAATGATTCTACACAGAACAGATTTCTGTAATGTGTAGCAAGAAAACTAAGCAACTCGTTCGAAACTGCCGTGAACGTGTAAAGTCCGAGCTAGCGGAACTAGAGCGTCTCATGTGACTCATCTACCAACAGTTGTTTCCACTGGCGTCACAGGATGCGTGAGAGCGTGATTCCGAAGTCGCGCCACTTCCGTCATACCCTTGTATGAATAGAGTATTTGACTCTCTCACGCATGCATTCATGAGACCTGATTGACAGACACACTGACAGGACATCGATCGAATGTCCGACATACCGGCGAATAAACAGATACTCAGCCGAATCGACAAGAATTATCCAGAGTTACACACCGCCGCGGTGTCGTACCGTGGTTCCGACGGCAGACGGGCTCATTGTTCCTATCCGCCGCGACGAGACATTTCCAGTTCGTGGCCAGTTCGGACGCAGTCGTTGCTCGCCGACAGAAAATGTCAGAAACCATTTGTCTCCGCTGCATAACGACATTCACATCAGTCTATTCGCTTGGCGACGCAATACGCGACCGGAATACTTCAGCAGAATTTTTCAGTCATTCCGACTGCATAACTCATTTCCTCAAATAGAAATTAAATTTCTGAACGAATTGCTCCTTTTTGGAATATGCATATGAGCAAGCATCGAACTCCCTCGCACTGCGCAGACTTGAATTGGCGCGCGCGATTGTCGATATCGAAGAACTGATTCAAATGTCTCAAGGTGAATTCTATGGAACGCTTTGATCATTGAGGAAACATTCGGCTTACAATCCAAGCGAAAGTCTACGACATCGGAAATTTTGACAAATTTCTCGAGGGTCGTGTTGAACATATATTTTGACGACCATGACTAGTTGGGCAATTGACGGTAGTGTGACCACACCACCTCTGATGGTTTTGTTTTTTGTTTTTATCCGTCTTCTTCCGAGTTCTTCGGAATTTCCAATTGTGGAAAAAGTTGTCAAGACTCGCAGCAGACCATCACTTTCATCCGTTCGGTCGTGGTCTCTGTGTCTCCTTATGCAAATCTGACGATGCGACGCGGCGGCTCATCAGTCCGTCGAACGTTTTCGTACTACACGAACTCTCAGATGACAACGTGACGCTCACAATGCGTGCCAGAAGAAGCGATGCTGCGGCGTACAATCACTCGGAGCTGTCAGGTTTCTGAGCGGCATCCACGGTGGCTTGACATCGCTCCGAACAGAAGATCCGAAGATAGTTTATTCCGAAGCGATTGTTCATTCAGAAGCTACCACAGCTCGTAGCGATCAGAAATCGAAGGCGAATCTGTTGTTCCAAACTTACGGAGATTTTTTTCTTCCTTCCAGAGCACAGGTTTCATGGCAGAGCCTATCCCCTACGATAGCATAACCGAGGTTTACGCGACAAAGCGCTGGGATCCTCATCACAAGTTTTGTTTGCGGATCGCTCTTGCGGACGGTACTTCTGCTTTGCTTCAGGTAAGCTGACGTTGCGTCGTCTAGCCTTAGTGAGTTCCCGACGTTCGGCCACACACCTACGGCTAGACTGGCCGCGATCGCGTCCTCTCGCGCTCTTGCTCTTTTGATGAATGAACGCGCATCGGGCGAATGAATCTCACTTGTTAAACGAGAGAATAATTTCGCCTCGAACCGCTTCGTAATGAAGTTTGCAACGGACACCGAAATCTGCAGGCCTCAAATAAAACTTGAATTTGCTTGCCGACCAGGCGGAATACTCACATCAGAGCGAAGTTCGTCAACAGACAGCGACGGAAATTATTTCAAAGGCGTCGAGGCTGCATCCAGTGACGTGCAGCTGGAAAGCTCCGACGGTAAATGCCGCCCTCATCCATCACGCGGATAGGTGGAAAATTGCCTCTTCCCTCAGACTCACGTACGAGTGCGCTCGCGGAGCAAGCAAGCAAGCAAGCAAGCAGTCAGTCAGCTAGCTTACAAAGCCTCTGCAGTTGATTCTCTAAACTCAAGTTTTGCGTCAGAGCATTTCATTATGGGAATTTCTATGAACGTCAAGGCAAGGACGAATAGAGTGCCTCTGGCTGGCTTCGTAAAGGGCAACTGATTTCGTTGCGAACGTCGGCCAATGAAAACATTCTCTGTTGCCAGTGGATTCTTGAAGAGCGAAAATTGAGAGGATTCGGGAAGAGAACTGAGGGCATTCGAGTAGAGAGAGAGAGAGGGAGAGCCGTTCGGAAGAGGGGACTCGAGTGGCAAAGTGGAAGCCCCGTCTCCAAGCGTTCTAGCTTTTAGTCGCAAAGAGGCCGGAAAGATGCGTAGAAGGAAACTTCCAGTAGGAAGGAACTAAGGCGCCAAGTTTAGATCGTTTCAAGTGGCGCGTCAGGCGAGCAGGTCGGGCGCCAGCTTCATTACACGCGCTCTATATGCTGTTTTTATACAGAGTGGATGCTCAATTTTTTTTTGTCGTTTGTCCTCCAGGCACCCAGCTCCTACCTTCGGGACCAATGGCTCCATTCGATCCTGTGGCTGAAGCAGGTTTCAAAATTTTCCCTGGATGCCGTCAGAAATCGGGAAAATGATTTCGGTGTGATCCTCAGAAACATGAAGGTGAGTTTCATCATTCATAGCAGTCCGTATTCTATCCGGTCTCAGGAGCAGACAGGATTTGGGGGAAGATCGAATTTGGTTGTCGATGACGAATTCGTTCGAATCATTGGATGTTTTTCGCAGAAGACGTCCGGAAAAAAGACGCTCGACGCTCTGTGACAAAATTCCCTCCTTGATGCCCGTCTCGCGCAGAGTTCGCAATTGGAAATCGCCCCGAGTCGAAAAGAGAAAGAGTAGGAGAGCGATTGCCAACATTCTGTCTTTACAAGAAATCCACTCAACCGTGGCCCGTTGAGAAACGATGTTGCCTAGCGCTGGCAACAGAATTTTCTGCATTCCAGTAGAAAACCTTTCCATTCAAGTCGGTGATTGATGATGATGACGATGGTGTAACTCTTGAATCGAGCCCCTCACTCTGTCGTTCCACGTGGAAACCGGCATTCTCTCTTGAGAGGCATAACACCCGAATGTGCGATATCACCAAGCCCCTAATATTTATGACGTGGTGGCAGCGGGGTCTGCGATTCTCGAAGGGTTCCTCTTCCACCGTTGTGCGGGCTTCTGACAAGTTAACTCATGAGTTCAACGGCTTCGGTCTCCGACCGTAACGCTCAGGGCTTCACTTGGCTTTGTCGCTGGTGGAAGTGAGAACCCCAAACCCTTGAGAATGTTGACAGCATCAGCGATTTCGGACGCACGTGAAATAAAACGACGATCGGAACTCTCGCCGATGGAAAAAGCCGGAGGTGATTGGCGCACGTGGGTCAACAGAGAAACATGTGGATGGCGCTCCTGGGAACTTCGAGAGTTCCCTCGCTCCTATTATCATAGGGCTGAACGAAGATTTGCGATTTTGAATCTCAGACTTTGGATGGAACGCTCGATATCCGTCATGTTCTCTTCGGTGGATTCTCAACTCGAGCCGGGCGTCCAAGCTTCTGCCGTTCGGACTTCGATTTCCGAATCGTTTTGGATCAGAGCCTCGGCTTTTTGCGAGCTTAAAGCTGTTGGTCCGAGACTGCACCAGCCTCTTCGATACGCGGCGGCGGCGCCGGCGTATGAATTTTGGCTCGATTCAGGTTTCTCGGGGGGAAAAGTGGAAGGAAAAATCGACTACGGAACACAGCTTCAGACATTCACTGGTTCAGGCTCGGCTGTAGTCGTCTTCCTTTTGTGTGCATCTGCTGTTGGTTTCGTTCTCTTCACGTGGAGCGACTGAGGGAACATTGTCGAGGTTCAGCGAGGCATTCTCTTCTCCTCTGTGGCAGCAAACCAGCCAGCCAACAGCTAGCGGGAAAAGCGAGTTTGTAGGCAGGCAGGCAGGCAAGCAAGCTAGCACGCAGGCGCAGGCCTCCCTCTCGGAGCCGACAACGAGCAAGATTGACCGCCGCAGGATTTTTGCAGCCGCCGCAGCGGCGGCAGGAGCGGCAGCAGCAGGAGCTTCACGTCGTATCTCACCGCATGTAGCGGCAAATGCTTACTGCGCGGAAGTGTGAGAAATCTGAACAGCGAAGTATGGAGGCGAACGAAGACCGGAACCTTACGGAAACGATAAGCCATCCAGAGATGCAAACAACAGTTTGTTGCAGAATTCGGATTTTTTCGCAAAAAAATTCATATTGACTCTCGAATCGGTTGGTTCTGGCAACTCAGTCAGCGTACTTCATCGAACTGTTTTCTCATCAAATAACCAAGATCGACGAAGACGGAAAATTAGCGAAGTACTACTGAGGACTCAGCGATATGTTGTGTTCACAGAATGAAAACGAGAACCCGATTCCATGTTCGCGGGAGGTCATCACGGTTGATAGAACCGCAGAATTCCTTCGGGACAAAAACGACGAAAATCCAGCTCGTGTTCGCTGGTTGCGTTTCCAATAGCCTGATCCACGTGGTTCGAATGATCGTTCCCTTGCTTCCTCACGCCTGCTTTAGCCGACTGCTCGGTCGCCACTACTTCTGTTGCTAAAAATACATCGCACTGCTCATGTACTTCGTTCCTATGCACTAATCCTACGAGCAAAGAAGAATGTTGCAGCCGCCATCCCAGATGCTTCCCTCAGCGAACCTGGACACAACTGCGCATCAGATATGACCTCGCATATTCCAGATGCGACTGACATTTTATGTTCCACGTATCAATACGAACAGATTGGGACAATCCTGAAGACATCGCGTAATTGTGCCGCGAGGAGTGGAACAAGCCCGTCTGATTTGGTCGGAGGTTGTACAGGCTTATGTCGCTCTGCAGACCATTAGTCTTTTGAGGACCGTCCCTAAGACTCGTCGAGGTAAAGTCAGTCCTACGTCCGCAGCTCGCGGAAACGTCCCGAGCTCTCCCGTCGCATTCAAAGCGCTTTTCGATCGTACCACCCAGCGGTGACAAAATCTACCGAAGCGTTGAATCTATGGTTGATTTCGAAGCATTTCGAGCGAGCTTGTAAGAGACCTTCTCTTCGAGGACGGCTCGATCCTGGAACGTCTCTGAATGAACACGCGAGCTTGCTGGAGAGCACATCTTCGGCAAATGGCTCAAACTCGAGTTCCGCGAATCGAGTTAAATCCAGCGCTTGGCTCCAGCGTTCTTCTCACTTAGAGGCTAACGATGCGTTTGTTCCTATGCAGATTTTCTCATGCTGGGCCGTTATTCCTGCTGCTCTCAATGAGACCCCAAGTGGCCAAGTTTACGNGCTGGAGAGCACATCTTCGGCAAATGGCTCAAACTCGAGTTCCGCGAATCGAGTTAAATCCAGCGCTTGGCTCCAGCGTTCTTCTCACTTAGAGGCTAACGATGCGTTTGTTCCTATGCAGATTTTCTCATGCTGGGCCGTTATTCCTGCTGCTCTCAATGAGACCCCAAGTGGCCAAGTTTACGTATATATAGATTTGTCCATCGCATGCCATTATTTCTGTTCCCGGAAAGCCGAATTCGAGAGTTCGTGGTGATATTTTTCCCACGATCGGCGTGAGCCAACATCGGTTTGAAGTCTTGAACGTTCTAATGAAATGCATTCAACGGCGCAGTCAAGCGGCCAAGTCGGCCAAGCAAACAATGACGGTACGCAGTCAGAGAAGCGGTAATGAGACCTTTTTTTTTGGTTGTGAACTGCTCTCTTTCTATAAGCCAGTGTCTTGCGTGCGTATGAACGGACTTGCTGGCATCAAAATAGATCAAAATCGAAATGGGGAGCCGCACGGTCGCATTACGCTTGCGTTCGCGATAGGCTGCAGACGTCGGTGCGCCATGAGGTAATCTCTCTCGATAGAAAAAGTGACCACTTGTCAAACGACTATGCGACAGAGGCTTATATTGTTCTCTGTTTTGCGTGCGCGTCATCATCATTAAAGTGTCAAAGTTCATCATTGAAGTTGATTCATTCGTCGGGCGCTATTCGTTCTTTTGTTAACCTACTTTCTTTTGCTTGTTAGCGAACGGCATTAAATGCGGTGAATACCACACTAGGGACGCTTTGATGACTTGCTTAGATCCCTGGGGCTGGCAGATCGCGGTACCGAAAGGCTAGATTTGCGAATCGGAGGGAGGATTGCAGGGAGGAAGCAGAGCGACCAACGATCCAATGAATGGACGGACAGACAGACTAGGAACCCATTGATCGGCCTCCTGTGGCCCCTTTGCTGCTGTCCGTCCTAGGCGGGATCGTTCTTTCCAGGCGGGACGGTCAGCTGGTGAGCTGGCAAGCAAGCGAGGTATACACCAAGAGAAAGGGAAGAAGGAGACAGTGGAAACTGTGGAGTCGGAGAGAGGGGTTCCAGGAATAGTAGAATAGAATGAACAGGAGGAGGAGGAGGCGGCGGTGGCGGCCTGGCTTAGCGCGGTGACCCAGATCTTGTTGTCAGTATCCCACAGGCGGAACCCTTTAACAGATGCAAGAGGATCCTTCTACCACAACTGGGGCATGAATGATACCTTTCTTCCTGTTTCGTCCATTCATCCCACTTGTCGACGTAGCCCCCGCCAAACCCATTCGCTCGCTTCCTCATTCGGGAATACATTGTCCTACCGGAACGGTTGTTGTGTTGTTCAGCGGAGGGAAACGGTGATTAGGTAACAACGTGGAAGTGCGCTCCCCATTTGCCCCCATTCTCCTGCGACAAACTCAACAGTAGTCGGGTCGAGTAGAGCGAATGATGAGTTCCGAGGAAATAAAATGGGTCGTCTCTGTAGACGATTTCCGAAGCAAAATCACTGTTCGTAGTCGTGACAAGACCTAGAAGCGTTCGCAGGCCGCACCGTATGACGGAAGATAGAGTACTCTCAACTAAATAGGGAAAAGGTAGAGGAAATCTGGGAACGAACTCACTTGAGCGGAATGGAGAAAAATGAGAAGAGGGAAACGACCCTAGAGAGGACGTTCAACCCCATGACAGAGAGCCCCCAGTAAATATTGGACTCGTATCTGGGTCAAAGAAGAGCACTCGCTCCCGGTCGAACCATCCGTCAAGTCGTCCCTATCACGCTATCTAATTATTTATCCCCTCCCCTTCCCCTCTGCCTTCCTCGGCCCATCGCGGGTACGACATAAATACATTTCTGCCTCAGCCGAAATTTTTCTTCGGATCAATATATCTGAATAACTATCGAATGTCGCTTGCGAACTCAGGGATAACGAGCTAACTGTTCGTGACGTCGTTCTGTTGCAGACGATGGTTGACCTTTCGTTGACAACGCCGCTCCAAGACACAAGCATATATCAGACGACCCTTGACATTCTATGTGATTATCTACACAATATTGATCATGCAAACTCGGACGATTTGAGTGGATGTTATGGAAATCAGGTGATCGCTGTCATGTCGCCCCTTCTCGAGAGGTGTACTCCAACCCAGCCTATCTGCGAATATCTTTGCAAGGTGAGTTTGCCTCCATCGAATTCATTATTTCATGAGGACACACGAGGTGAGGCGATAAGCTCCGAAGGAAGGAGCACAGGATTCAAAGAATCGAGGAAAAGCTGCCGAGGGAAAAAATATTGTTGAGGGCAAGACGTCTTGAGGGCGAGAGAGAACGCTTCAGGTGGAGGGAAGTGAGTGTAGAAACACCTCCTTTGTCCGTGGCATGGTTGTCGTCGAATTTCCCGTTTGAACGCTCGAGGCAATTCAGTTTCGTCGAACGTTAAAAGTCCGCACGAGCCGTAATCAAATATTCTTGCTTCGAAAAGATTTTTTTCCTCTTTTCACTTCGAGTTTTCACCCGAGTCGCTTATTGCTGCGAGTGGGAACATTGGCCGCTCGTCGGTCGTTTGGGCGAAGCCACACTCGAAGATTTGAGATGCGAAATCGTTCTCAGGAACTTGTACGCCAGCTGGCTTAGGCTGAGAAAAGAACAAGAATCGCGATTTTCACTCACATCACGCTGAATTCATGCAATTTTTCAGCTCTGCGACAGCGACCTGCCGTTGGTGACAGGACAGTTGGCATCTGTCATCGAGCGGATCATCAAGCGAAACACAGACTTCGGAAAATATCCTGGATCTCGACGTCTTGTCGAATGCTACCTAAAGGCCTTATCACGTCTGAACAAGCACTCGCGACGGAACCTCGGTCAGAGTCCTAGGAAAAGGGCGCGCAGCCGATCTGCAGAACGCTGTCTTGATTCAATTGACTGTCATTACGAAAAAGTGCGCAGCAATAAAAGCGGCAGTTCATTGTCCGTGGTGACGTCCAACTATCGGCCGGTGACGATTCACGAACAATGCGCAGGAGGTAACTACCAAGGGACGAGTTCGCTGAGTGTGTACAACGTCAGCGGACCCTCGTCGGAAGGTCAACACCTCGAAACTCCAACGTTCAGCAACTTAAGTAGTGACGCATTCCGGACCGAGAGCCAACTGAGCCATGATCAAATGATAGCGATCAACTCTAGTGGGAGCATCATCAACGTGCAACTCTGCCCGGACTCGGACGAAGTCGAAGGTGGTCCAAACGACGGAAAGATTTCAGCCAATCGACTCGATGTTCCCACGGCTCTGGAAGACGAAGTATTCTCTCGTGAAGAGAACGTACGGAGCAATCTTCGGCACAAATCCGCCTGTGCCGTAGAGGCTTTCACGAGGCAGATGCATGGAAACTCCAGTGCATGCCCGCATCCTCGGATACTTCCAAATCTCGTGGCAGTTTGTCTCTCGGCCATTTATAGAGCATTTAGTCAGAAGTGAGTCTCAGAGAAACTTCTAGGAATAACTATCCCAGATATTGAGATATATGATGAATTGTGTTCACATGCGAATCGAGGTCGCCTTCTCCGAGTTGTGTAACTAAAGAGCTCGATTTTCTCTTCCACAGCAAGGATCTCAGGACTGACTGTGATGATCCGGACGTACTTTGTTTCGTTCAAATTCTCTCGGTTCTCTCCGAGTTTGAAGATTGGCGATTACCGCTTTCGCAAATTCTTCAACCTATTCCTTTCCCGAGCCTCTTCATTGAGGCAACGGTTCTTTTTGCTGAAAAGATGTCGTCGATCGTTTGGCAGTTTGCCAGTGATCCTCGCTGCGAGGTTCATCAATGCCTCGTTGGAGTTCGCCAGAACAAAAACGGCTGGCTGCAGGTTTTTGCCGCCGGTCACGATAGTGAGATGTATAGTAAAATGGTGAGTGCTGCTTAGAATTGCAATCGGTCCGATGGTTCGCTGGAAATCGAGTTCAAAGGACTGCATAGCCGGACAACGAGGAGCCCGATAAAATGTTTATCCACTTTCCCTAACTTTTCCGATCGATCTCCAGTGCCATTCGCTTTTGAAATGCAACTGCCTGCGGAAAGCCTTCTTGAGCGACACGTTCACCAGCTCATGGGCTCTTGAGCCGCTGATTCTCAGTTCTCTAAGGCACCAGGCCGTCGCGGTGCAATGTTTAGCCATACTTCTGGAAAACGATCTCATCAAGGGCGAAGACCTCAGAAGCTCAGCTCAGGCGGCCCTTCAATCCAGCGCATTCGGACAAAGGCTCTTCGACACAATCCAGGCCAAAAAGCAGATGTACACTCGGAATTTCGAACAAGTGAGTTTCCTCCTCGTGAACTCACTCTAGATAGAGAGGAATATCAGACTTTTATTCGAGAAACTCAGCGACCCGAAGACGGGAGGCCACGTTGCAGGCGTTCTTGAAATGAACCAAAAAGTTTTGCGAGCCGTCGTGCTGCAGCGTTCTAACGATGCGGCGGAGTCCGCGTCTCTTCAATTATGACGTCAATCCCAAGCGAGTCGTCTCTTCTTCCAGCAAAATGAAGTCTGATTAGTTTTTTTCGTCTTGTATTGCAGTCCAGCTCTAGTCGTGTCAAATCGTTGAGTGCCATCTCACTTCCTCCGAAATCCAATGATAAGGACTTCCATCTACTTTTGAGCAACCTCAGTAGGTTGCACGACTTGGTCAAAGTTCACACTTTGATTCTCGCCTTCACCGAAATCACCGATCGAAGCATCGATGCCATAACTCAGTTGAAAGGTCTCAAAAAACTCAACCTTTGGGCCACCAAGGTACTTGCCTTTTTTCGAACTTATCGGTGGATAGCAGTCAGTGCTCCCAAGTCCGCACTTCCCCCCAAACTTGTGTTCTCAAATCATCACATTGGACTTTCAGATCAGCGACATTGGGTTGGAGGCTATTTGCTATAGCCTCAAAGATCTCGAAGATATCAACCTCTGTGAGACTCCCATAGGAGAACGTGGCGTCGAAGCGCTCACTTCACTGAACAAACTCCGAGTAGTTAATCTCAATTCGACCAGGGTTACTATGGATGCGTACTGCAAGTTGAAGGTTGGTCTTAAGACAGATTGTTCTTCCGAAAAGTTTTGTTGAGATTCCGAAATCCCACATCCTGGCGCCGGATCACCCCCGTTAACGGATCTGAATGTTGCAGGAGAGATTTCCCGACATGGAAATCTGTGATGTTCGCTACACAGACGCCTGGTGATCCTGGAAGGATAAGGAGACCATCTTGTGAAGCTCCCGAACGCAAAATTCACGCGGAATCTGAGTCATTCTCCACACTTTCCGCGTCAAAACAACAAACAGAATCCTCTCAAACCACCTGAAATCATCGCATTCTCCACCGCATTCGAGGGAAGCTGTGTAGCAGAATTCGATCTTGAATCAAATCATCTTGTGCTACATTCAACACAACATCACACAAACTGTCATGCAATCCAAACCGCACTTATCGGGCGGAATTCTGACCAAAGCAATGTTAGCGATCCGCTGATGGAGCTGCTTTACAAGCTCTGCAATCCAGTAAGGAAATGTGCAGCGCTGAGTCTTTCTACTTCGTAACGTAAACGTCCTTGTAATGTACCCTATGGGCTCAGAAGAAATTTGAAGTGAGGCAGTTGGCTATTCCCTTCTCCTATCATTCATGTGATCGACATTTTCCACAGCACTTGTCTTCTCGTAAATTGTAGCTGTACTTTCCCACGCATGTAGAGCAGCCTAAACCGTCTGGGCCTCTCGGGCCGATGCATACCGCTGCCTGATCAGTTCCCGGGAAGCTCGTGTCCTTTGAAGTATTCTGTGGCCCGCGGCAACAGGAAGCGTTAGTGAAGTCGCGCCGTAGAGTTCGCAGGAATTCCGTTGAGACAATGTTTTGAAAACTCACGTGGACCTTTCTAGCATGATTAACGATGAACACCAAGAACAAATGCTTCTCTAGAACCGGCGCGCACAGTTTGCTAGCGATTTCGAACAACTCGTCTGCTATCTTCCACATCTACTAGTTATTTGGCTCTGGGTGAGATGTAAACGGATCGGTACCGTCATCTGACTCCCGATCCTGAACGAAATTGAAAGGAACTAGAACAGTGGACACGATAGCTGTATTCGATATAAAAAAAATGCGTTTGACATGCGAGAACGACAACAACCTTAAAGTACAGAAACTGATGAGAGCAGTTACGGAATCAAAACTTGCAAATCATCGCATATTGTGGTGATATACAATTACATATTCTCGGTCTTAGTGAATCCGAAAGGAATCAACGCATTGCCGAGGAGACTCGTTCAACCGGTACTGGATGAAGCACTTGTAGTCGATAATAGTAGAATCGTAAGTACGACTTTGAGTCACAAGTCACTACTAATTGTAAGTCATACAAACAGTCAGTAAGACAGTCATTCGGTCATCCGGCAAAGCACTTATTCGTAGCTGGGTGCCGAACATTACTTTTTCCATGAAATACAGTTACTCCCTTGATATCATTCGTGTTAGTAGTTCGAACTTCTTTACTCTTATAACGACAAAGAACAACTGTTTACAAGTACGGTATGACAGTGTGTCTATGAGTGAGAGGCGTCTGCTGATATGTTTGAAGTCGTCGAATCTCCTTCACGTGGGTTTTTCTTAACGATGGTGGTGTCTGAAAACCGTGACTTTTCGAGTTGACGCGATCTCGAATCGCCATTGTCGGCTGCCGTAAATGTCAGAAAAGGAACTATAATCACGAATTCGTAGGCGGCCGAGTCAAACGTTGAATCCAGCTCTAAACCTGGCGTCAATCGGTGGAAGTCCAAAACAACAATGGGACCACATTAGTAACTACTATGTAGCTTTACTCGGGACAGACGCAAATGTTTCTACCAAAGACAGCCCACGGTTCTTTTATGAAGGAGATTTATTTATATATAAATATATGAATATTATATATGAGTTTTCGAAAGATGACATGAGAGCGAAAGTTCGTACACTTCGAGTTTTTCTTCATCTTCTCATTGTGAAAGTCGATCTATCTCCACCACCAAAGTTTTAATAATAAACGTTGAATAATAATCATGACTTTGACGACAAGAATCATTACAATAATAATAACAATCCAGATAATAAAAAATCAAGCATCAACAAGCGTCATTTCTTGAATAAATTCACCAGTTTTCCATTATACATCGAACATCATTCAGTTTGATAATGAGAACCAAAAAGAAAACACGGTATAGAACTGGGAAACCTCCCTCGACCGACTCTGAATATGACTGTAGGTTTGGTATCGAGACAATGATATTCAAGATGGTGGTTTGTACAATCACTTGGAGCTCTGCAGGACCTTCGAGGCGAATTTGAACTTCACTAATTCATTTTACTTTCCGCGTCAATGGTTCCCTCTCTCACACCGGTGAAGCATTTCTCAAGTTGTCATATTCGGATTGGTGTAGCTGAATTCTTTGAAAAGTTCTTGATCCATGGTTGCCAACACTTCTTCAGCAACTGGAGTCAGCACGGCGGGCTCCCTTGTGAAGTCCTCATCGAAATTCGAAACATCGTTCGCTCCTTGCTGGAAAGATGATTTCCGATTATTTGAGCGTGGGAATTGAAGGATTACCTCTCAATTCTTTCATTCATTCAAGCGAACAGCTGCAAGAACTAATGAATAATGCTTCGGCTTTCGAGTTCTGGTGGCAAGATAACAGATCTGTAAATTGATGATTGAGCGGTTCATACATAGAATAGTAAACATGATCTCACATTGAAAGGTCTGAACTGGGGCGTAAGCTGCTTTTTCTCAACCTGGCTCCAGTTTATTCCGTAGAAGAATCCGTGGTCTTTAATGTCGCCTCGCCCAGATTCTGGCATTCCGAGCCGCAGTTCGGGGTCCCGTTGCAATAACTTCGATGGAACATTTTGAGTTAATTTCTATTCTCCACATTCTGGACATTTAGGAATAAGGTTCTATGAAGGACGCCAGAGGAAATGAACGACGCTCCTGACTTTGGAGCTGAAATTCATAGGATCTGGGATTCAGCCTCGACACTTCGCTTACACTTTGTATGAGATCCTTTGACTCTCGAGCGAAGTACTTCGGATACTCTACTTCGGTGTTCAGGACGTTCCAGAACAGTTCATCTTCATCGCAGCCGGTATACGGCGATCTCCCCCGAAGCATCTCGTACATGACGACGCCGAACGACCACCAGTCCACCGCGTAGTTGTAATGTTTGCCTTCGATTACCTTTGAAAGGAAGCTCGGTCACGTTGCTTTCCCTGTTTGAGAACAGCAAGACGTCGAGAAGTGGTGTGACTTACCTCTGGCGCCATGTATTCGGGTGTACCGCAGAAAGCTGTGGGCTCGTAGCGATACACACGAGGTACACACATGCCGAAATCGATGAGTCGAATGTGACCTTCTCCATCCAAGCACACGTTGTCCAGTTTGAGATCTCTGTATACGATTCCACGGCGGTGCAAGAACTTCAAAGCACAGACTATTTCCGCTCCATAAAACCTGATGGAGGTGAATTTCGTTCTCACATCATCCAAACTGAGTTTTTTCGGGAAGAGTTATATTTTCCGAGAAAAGAATATCATGCACAAGCAACGCTTGGATAACGAGGAGCGATGGTCACCTTGCACGATCCTCGGTGAAACTGCCCTCGTTTTGGACGTGGAACATAAGATCCCCTCCTCGTAGGAATTCCATGACAAAGAAGAGATGCGAATCGGTTTGGAAGGTGCAGAATAATTTGCAGATGAAAGGATTGTGAGACCCCAACGAGAGCACTTGACGCTCCACGAGCGTACACTCCACGTCATCGTCTTCTAGCACGACGTCTTTCTTCAGGCATTTCATAGCAAAGTAAATCGGCACATCTCTCAATTCAACGAGGAACACCTGGATGGAAAATGCGCAGATGTCATGGTATCCAAGTGACTCGACCTCGTCCAGTGTCCCGCATCGCGTGCATTTGGGATTGGCGAAGAACAAACGGAAATTCATGCACTCACTTTTCCGAAGCTGCCTTTCCCGAGGACTTTGAGCAAACGGAAGTCCAACAACGAATATTTTCTGAAGCGGATCACAGCCGGCTGGTCGGAATTCTTGTGCCTTATGATTTCATCGGTCGCCCGCCGTTCAACCACAGCCTTGTCACTTGTGTGAGCTGTAGAAAATAATCAAAACAAAACATGGTTATCAGCAGACTCGTTTGCCTCATCTCGCGTGAAAAGTCGGAGAAGAACATCCCGTCGATTCCAGAGGTGTCGGAAACTGAGTGATTTCTCCTCGAGAACGTCAGCTTGTAGAGGTTCACTCAGAGCAAAGAACCCTGGGAAACTGCGTAGGTGCCTTATTAATAACTGTCTCGTGTCTCAACTCTCAGTGAAAGCAGCGTTGCTTACACTCAGCAATGGGACTTTAGGAGACGCCGGCAACTGAATTACTCGAGAATCACGATCGCTTTCTTTGTTCGTCGGGAAAGTGCTTTGTTGCCTTGTGGGCGATGCGTCACGATATTCGTCACGTAAATCGACGTCAAGACAGAATATCGTTCTAAGGAATCGTATCATGAGAGGGCGGGAAAATTTTCCGGAAAACAGGAATTTTCCAGATCGAAAATCCTGCAGTTTTCAAAAGGCGTGAAGTGAATGTTTCAAAGCTCGAACAGTTATCGGTTCGTCGCTCTGGTTCGCGCAGTCTTTGTGGGAGAGACTCGAGAACAGCGACATTCTACCGTTGGCCTCCTAAAGAATCTCTTATGTAACCAACAGCCGGGTCGCGGGCGGGTAAAGAGTTCCCATAAAACCACCTTTTCACTGATGGTATGCGCTGCTTGACCTCCAAATATAGGCTTCGCGGGAACATTGCGCAACAAGTCCCTCTTTATGTTTATACCCAGCTCGTTAGAGACCGCTACAATAGTTTTTCTCCGGTGTGGTCGTAAACGTTCACAATACTCATAACCGATTCGCGACCCATGAAATTTTCCTCGATGGCGCCAACCGTTCTACCAACAAAGTTCTAGAATCTGTGTAGATTTCATGAATCTTCTACTCACCCCGTGGCAAACGAGACTCCAGAGCCAGCTGTTGTTCCCTAGTCAGACCTTCAGCAGGCGAAGGTCGCACTTCGGACGCCGGGACCGATTTCGGCGGTTTGACTGCGACAACCTCATCGCTGAGTGAATCCTTGAGCGATTTGGCGTCTTCATCCGTATCAACACTCTCAACTTCACTGTGCGCTTTTCCTGAATCTTTTTGAGACCTTGGAATGTCTTGCACTTCACCTGTCACAGGATACTTGCTCTGGTCCTCGATAGCGGCTCTGATTTCAGGAGTCACCAGTGGCTTTTTAGGAATTTCGGGAGGAGACTTACTCTTCGATTTCGCTCTCGCCGAATTGTCGTCCTTGACTGGGAGCAAGCAATCGATACTCGCCGAGTGAACGAGTTCCAAGCGTGGCACTCCTGAAGCTCGTCTGTTGAGTATCCCAATAGCTGCAGACTCATTGCCACTGTTGTGGTTCCGTGGTGCTGATGTGGATTCGTTCGAGGTAACGGGTCCCATTCTGTCAACTCTGTCCAAGATATCAGCCATCGTCTGCTTCACTTCGGGCTGATGTCCACGATTCACTTCGGGTTGATGTCCTCGATTCACTCCCGCGAAGTCTTTGATTTTGGAGCTGCTTTCTTGGGCCGTCGGCTGATGTACTCCATGCTCAACAGTTTCCTCACGAGCCCGGCTTGTTATCGGTTTTCCAGGAACAGGCTTCGATGATTGTTTTTCCCTGGATTGAGCTTCGGAATTATGAGCAACCTCTGCATGATTGACTCCTTCCACGGCAGCCTGTTTCCTCGTTTCTTTCATTTTTGAATCCGATTCGTCTTCTCGTTTGGTTTTTATTTCGGAACGTCCACTCTTAGCTCCAGCTTGATCCTCCTTCTTGATTACGTTGACAGGTTTCTTGTCGATTCTCTTAGTTTGGTCACCTTTCTCTTGCCCAGACCCAGTGACAATCGCTGGTTGGGTTTCCTTACTTGGACTTGGAACCACAGCTGAATCGGACGAGACCGCTCCACCTGCGACCTCAGAGGGAGGTTTGACGATTTTCTTTTGGTCTCCAAGAGC
Organism: Neoseiulus cucumeris; assembly: GCA_021527715.1. NCBI lineage: Eukaryota > Metazoa > Arthropoda > Arachnida > Mesostigmata > Phytoseiidae > Neoseiulus > Neoseiulus cucumeris. The sequence continues at coordinate 942,708 of JAJSRV010000004.1, read as the reverse complement.
CCGGAACGGCTCAGTCTGCTCTCTTACCTCTGCTCCGGCTTTGGTTTTGCTCTCCGGTTTGGGAGGCGTTGCGGCCATTGGCTTCGTCTTTGGTTTCGGTTGCTCCGTCTTCTTGACTTTTGGAGGTTCTACTACCTTGGTTCGTTCTGCTTCAGCCTCGGGGATCGATGCAGCTAGTTTTTCTGATTCGGAAACCGGTCTGACTCGACCCTCGTCATTCTCGACGGATTTCGAGGATTCTTTGGGGTGTCCAACCGTCGATGTCGACGCGCTACGACCACTTTTGTCTGGAAGCTGCTGTTTCTTGTTTGCTGTTGTGGAATCCTGAGACGATTCCCCAGTGGAGACACTCTGCACTACCGAAGACTTCTCTTCAACCGTCTTCGTCTCTGATGCGTTTGGTCTCATGCTTTTTGCTTGGCTCGTACATTCTAAGGCTTTCTCTGACACCTTGACCACTTGCTTTGAGGTTTTGGATGTGACTGCGTTTAGCTCTTGTGGGATAGTCTTCGGAATGGAACCTTTACTCTTCGAATACTCATCGGTGACGTGGTCTGTCTTGGTAGCGACCGTTTTGGTCGGAAGCGATCTCTCTTCGGGTTTCTTAGCCTTGTCAGATGGCGAAGGCGGTGCTTGGAGCTCCTTTCCGGCGAACTTCTGGCAGCCTCTGCTTTCATCCGGCTGGTTCTCGACGATTGGAGGAATTTCGCCAAGATTTTTTAGTTTCGTTCCAGATATCTCGATGTCACTTATCACCATTTCTTTGGACTGCGTCGCGTCCCCTTTTTGTGATGTCGCTTTTTTGTTCCGGTCGATAATCGGGGGTTTACTTTTCGACGCCGGCGTTGAGTTTTCTTTTTTGAGATCAGCCGTTTGTGTCGCGGTTGCATGCTCTTTTCGGCGCTTCGACAGTTCAGAATCACCTTTAGGTTCGTTTTGAGTCTGACTTTTGCTACTTTCCTCTGTCGGCACAAGATTTCCATCGACTTGCGGGACCTTTTCTCCTTTCACTTCTCCTGTCTTAGATTTCTCCTCCGTTTTCTTCGGCGCCGCTTTCTCGTTTTGAGGCATGCGTGCCCCAGGTTTGATCTTGGAAGATCCGATATTCTCGTCTGATTTCTGCTTGACAACCCCTGAAGTTAATTCCTCCTTTCGATCTTCTGATGTGACCGGGGGAAGCTTCGATTCACATGCCGTTTCGGAACTTGACTGACCGGCTTGTAATTTGAGTTGCATCTCCTTTGAGACCGCTTTTCCTCGTGAGTCCTTTGCTTTCTCGTTCGGGGCTGCTGCTGATTTCTTCTGTTCAACTTGAGTTTTAGAGCGGCCGTCAATCTGCTCTGGAATTTTATCCAATTTTCCCTCCCGAGGCTCCGTTTTTTCGTACAAATTCTCAACTTTGTTGACGGCCTTGCATTGGCTTTCCCCCTCCATCTTCGCTCCGGTACCGGTAGCACTCCCGACGTCGGATGTAGCTCCCGATTTGATCTTCTGCTTCGGTTCAGCTTTGGTTTTCGATTTGGCCTTGAGCTCGTCCTCAACTTTAGAGGCCGAATCCGTTTCGTTTGAATTCTTCTTTCCATCTGCGCACTTGTTTCCAACTGAGGCTTTCTGCTGCGATTCAAGTCCCGTTCCGGACTTCGTTACGATCGGCACAGAATGAAGAAGAGAGGCTTCAGTGTTTTTATCTTTGTGTCCCATCTCCGTTGGCATCACGACGTCTGCTTTTGGCACCACTACTGATTCCGCTTCAATGTTCGATTTTGCTTCATGCCTGTTTCCAGCTTGAGTTTTGCTTTGATCTTCTGAAGTAAGTTTCGGTCGTTTTTCGAGTTTTTTCCCTTCTTTCGGTCGGTTCGAATCTGTTGCTATTTCAACTCGCGCACCAGTTCCACCGACCGCACATGGATTGGCTACCGATTCGGTCTTTCCTGATTTTTCTTTCACATTAACACCGCGGCTCCCGCTTTCATCTCTAATTCTATCCTCCCTCTCTTGCACCAAGCATGCATCCGCTACCGCCACTTCCCCATCTTTCTCTGCTTTATCCTGGAGCGTGGATTGCGAGTCAGTTGGAGGAACTTTCTCTTTGCCAAGTGAGGTCCCCGGTGCACTCACGGGCATGTTCTGATTCTTTCCCTGCGGTGGAATTTCATTTCGTTTCGTTACCGCTGAAGCGGTATCTCCGATTGGAGGCCCTTTTTTCACCACAGGGGCTCTGGTACGCTTAGCTGTGACGGCGCTCTGTTGAGAAATTGCCCCTAAACTTTCGATTTTCCCGGGCTGCTCTGTTTCCATCAGGGGCTCGAGGTTCTTTTGGTTGCTCGGATCACTGATGACTCCCGTTTCGCGTTCGTCCACCGTTTTCACGCGACAATCATCCACGGAATTTACGGACGGAGTCGATGTCTCACTCGAAGAGTTTTCTCTCTTTCCTGGTCTTACCCTTGGTGCAGTCTTGTTTTTCGGGTCTCTCTTCTCGGGAAATTTCTCGTTCTCATCCATTTTTCCAGCTTCAGGACGGGATACCGCGAGCTCATCTCCATCTCGTTCTAGAATCGTTTCACATTGAGTTCTTTTCTCTTCCTCCGCAGCTTTCTGCACTCTCGTTCTACTGCTTGGAGACGGGAGTGACTTTCCTTGTGATTCGGGGGAATGTTGCTTCTCCTTTTTTGGGGTTTCGTCTCTTTTTCGATTCTTAGGAACGGGTTTCTGTGCGGTCTCGGGCGTTTGAGACCGTTTCGGGCTATTGGACAGGAGTTTCGCATCCGATGGTTGCGGAGGTTCGCTCGCTTCGAGCTCAAACTTGTTATCACAGTTATTCGTTACCGCCATCGGGACTTGCGGGTTGCTCTCTGTGTCGTCGTTTGTTGCGAGATCATTCTTTTTCAGTTTTTCCTCCTCCTCACAAATGACGTCTGTTATTTCTATCGACACACGCTTGCCTCTCTTGTCATGGTTGGCAGCTGCGTCTCGTGACCTTCTCCGTGGACGAGATAGCCGTTCTTCACATTTGTCTTCCGTCCCAATATCCGTCGGAGGAGCGATCTGGGCTTCTTCAAGAGTGGCGGCGGTTCTCAAACTCGACGTCGGCTCAGCATTGCTTTCGGTGGCGTTGCACGAAGGACTTTGCTCGCTTTCGGTACAGTTGGCTTCTTCATTTGACGAATCGACGATTGCGTCGCTTAGTCTACGGATTCGTGTAAGATCTAAAGGTATCGAGTCTTTCCGTTTCGGGTCCACGAACTTTATCGTTTTTCGTTGTCGATTTATGGTTCCGCGTTTCGAGATAGATTGACTGGGTGAGACGGTAGCGGCGCTTGATCGCCGCGAACTCGATGGAGTGTAGTCCGACGAGAAACTCGGTCGTTTTCGAACAGTTGGTCTATACGCTTCGTACCAATCGTTTCGAGGAGCGCTCGTGTAATACGATGACCAAGAAGTGTCGCGGTAACGGCTGATGTACGAGTACGATGAAGAGCCATACCCGCTTGACGAATAGCTTGGAATGTAGGTACTAGAAGGACTGTACAGACGAGAACGGGAAGAATATCCAGACGAAACACCGTAAGAGCTGGGCGGGAAGCCATATAGCGACAATGGAGTTCCACTTGACAGCGAACTCGTATATGTGGATCGCACGGGCGACCGGTATCTATTGTTTTTCCACGAAGCCATTGCTGCGTCAAATCAACCAGGAGGAAATGGCTCGCTCACTTGCTTAGCAGCAACACTTTCCCTCGGGTGGCTGTTCAATAGATGCACAATATACACATGATGATGATGCACAAGCGATACTGCGATTTCGAACAGTGGGAAGGTATCGTTTCGGGTCGAAAGTCAGATAGCGTCTGGTCAGTGGTTGCTGTCGGCGGAGAGAGGGCTGCCCGGGTGCTCTAGCAGATGAGTCTCGGAAAAGACCAGTTCGGGAAGCGGGTCAGACTCAAAATGTTGCCTTTGCTCATCTTTTCGCACATTGTGAGCCGCTCAAGCGTCTCGACGGGCTGTTAACACATGACAACCAGACTATAGGAAACAATCTTCTTCCGCCCCGGAATTCAGACGCACAATTGGATTCAGTGGAGGAATCAGGAGTTCGGCCGAGAAGGGCAAGCGTACTTTGAAGCAGACAGCTCGCTAGTACACTTGGTGCGCTGGTGTTTGACTCTCAAAGCACCAATGGGGAAAGACAGCGCGCAGACTGTGAAGTCGACTCGGTATGGTATTCTCGCGCGATTCGCTACGATGTGTACGCGTCGGAGGGAGTTTTCACTTAGCGAAGATTTCTTAGGTAAACACTAATCGACTCGTTGTTCTGCCTCAACGACCTTGGTTATGCTGAGATGCCGTGTTAACAGGTAACTCGTGAAGAATATATTTCAACCATCATCGATGAAACTGGTCGTCAAGAGATTTCCGCCCGGATGTCAAGCTTCGGTCTGATTGTGAGAACCGAATTCGACGTTTTCAAATTACAAAGTAGTGCGTTAGCTATAGTTTACGCGGAGTGAGCTCAGTGAAAGGCGATGAAGCGTACAACCCAACTCCTCGGTTGAGTGTCGGCGCCGCACTCCCGTGGTTTCCCTCGACCGTTCTCAGTCGATATGAACCGCTTGCCGCGCTCGTGATCTTGTGAGAAATCAAGGTTAGAGCCGTGGCCTGCTGATAAACTGACCATTCTAGGTGGCTGCACTTTTGACTCTGTCTCAACCTGTTCATGCACCGATTCGTTACAGCCACGTAGGCGTCTCGAAAGAGCTGAGTCTCCGAAACGATCGATTTGTCCTCATAAACTGCTCAAACGGCTCGGTCAAGTTTCTACGCTCCAGGGGAAACTGTTAGGAAGTCAGTAAACGAGCATTTTCCTGGAGAGCTCATCGTTTCGATGAATTCAGATTCTATTCACGGTCTCTTTCTTTGTGGAACGCGCTCACTGCTGAATTATATGATTTAATAATCGATTCAAAGTTTTTTGGACGATCCGATGTATCACAGGAATTAGCTTGGAAATGAAATTCGTCGATGTAATTGTTCTTTATTAGGCTCTTTGAAGAACGCGTATAGTGAAGTAAGTTTTGTGCTCAGTCAGTGCAACGGTGGTCGGGAATCGAGCTCCGCCTCGGACTTCATCCGGGTAGGAGGAGCAACCCGAGTTCCCGCCTTCTTTTGTACAGTTGGACCCAGCTGCGCCTTGCGAGTGCAATCAGCTTCACCGGATAGGAACTCTTTTCGCCACCTGCGACCCGGTTACTGACACCACAATACTCGTTGTTCCATGTCTCCATGTTCAGGAAGAAGGAGTAGTTGAACAAAAGTGCGAATTTTGTTTTGTTATCTTATCCGAGGACGATGAAAATTCGCAGATCTCCGACGTGAGTACCGAAGATTATTTTCAGGTTCTGCAACTCCCTTCATCGAATGTACAAGTTCACGGGAAACGCTCTAGAAAGCGCAAAAAATGCATCGATGGAGTCATGATTCGAGCAAGTGATCATCACGCAGCGTGCCGTGCGCACAAAGTGCTCTCGATTCCGTTTCCAGTCGTTCGACGAGTCTTTTGACCAGCTGGGTATGATAGGAATGATATCTACATATAAGTATAGCTTTGGCCCGAATATCGCTCATGATTGACGCGCGTTGTCGGTAGCTGTGTGAAAGCCACGGATTCGCCGATCTATCCGTAAGGTGGAAAGTCAACCGATTCTACCAGTGCGCCATGAGGGAACTAGGGCTCCTCAACTTTGATTCTCAATACTTTGATCCTTCAGTGATCGGCCGTAATTTAGAGCGGTTCCCGATGGAAACTTTCCCCTCGTTCGTTCCCTTTTCATTCCCAAGTTTCTCTAGAAAGAGTTGACGAACTGTTTTTTTGGAAACCTTGAGAGTTAACCGATTGTTACGAATTGGTGGAAGGTGACTACGACCACGGAATCTTTGGCCGGGGTAGTCGGTAATTCTGGCGTAGTTCCAACTAGTTCAGCATTTTCGGCGATCGACCCCGTCAAGAGAGGGCCGGATTGTACGAATTCCTGTCTTCTTAATGGAGGGAATAAGCACGTTCGAGGAGTTCAATGTACACGTTTATTGGTTCTTCGATCTTTAACAGCGATATTCTATCAAACATTCCCCACTCGCAAGATTCTTTCCATTCTGGATGTTGAGCACAATGATCTCGATTGTGCGCAGCAAGACTTTAGAGTTTCTAGCATTCCGGAACACTGATATCAAACACTCATGCCCAAAAACCCCCTCGGTCGTCGCTCGTAGGAGGTGGGGCTCGCGTTTGGAGCATATCTGGTTGGCCTTTCGAGTGTTGTAGTCCCTTCGCCGGCGCAGAAGGTTGTTGGGGCACGGTACGCGGTTGTCGAGGCATCGCAATTGTGCTCACATGTCGCTTTCGCGGTCGAGATGCTCTTTTCCAGAAGAAGTAAAAGAAAACGAGACAGATGACGAGGAAAATCACACTCAGCACAAAGGCGATCCAAAATCCTTCGAAAGGTTCCATGCTGACTTGTCAAAATTTGGTGTTGCACAAACAGTGCCAGGGTAGCTCGGCTATAGGTCAAGTCGAGCAACACACTTTCGTCGACTCTTCTCTCCTGTAATCCATTATACCCGTAACTCTCGTTAATCCGAATCCATCGAACCGCGTGCATCTTGCCCTGCAGGGGCACGCCAGGATCAAAACCCACTTAAATTATCTAAATGCAGAGCGGGTTCGATTTTTCCATGACTCCAGAGACTTCATCGCACAAAATCAAACGATCGAGCTGACTCATTTAGCCAAGTTTTGATATCAGGTCTGGAAGCAGCCGCAGTTCCTAGGCGTCGGAGATTACCACAGACGTCGAAACTTTCAACGTCGTGACGCATATCGCGTGACGTCGCGTCGGTTACGAATTGCGAGGGAGAAAACATTTCTCAGAATGTCTCCGGAAAACGCGTTTTCTTCCCGAGAATTTTTCCTCGCCTAGCAATAATGACAAAAGAAGAAATGCAAAAGTCGTTCTTTCTTTGAAATTGAGTGGAATTGCGCTAGGTTATACATCGTGATAATCGTGAGCACAAAAAGCTACAAATAACTCTCAGGACAATCAAGCGACATTTATTTACTATATGGCGGAGGTCGGCATCCTTGGTGCAGCGAAGCGGTGCTTGAAGTCTGGAAAGGGTACAGAAACAGTCCAGAAGTGGGTATCAGAGCGGGGTTGAAAAAACATTGTTGCGGGTGGGCACGCGGCCATTGAACGCCACACTGAGGACCGAGAGCACTGGGCTGCATAACAGGTCGGATCGTCATCACAGTTTGCACAGGACGGTTTTTCAGCCAGAAACAAAGCACACGAATGAAGATGCAGAATGCCGAAAGGACGAGACACCAAACTAACAAAACGAAAATGAATCCAAGTCCATCTTGTTGTTCGTCGAATATAAAGGTTTCGGTGGACATCGTTACGAAGACCGAAGTATTCGGTGGCGAGAAGACAACAGCTCCACAAACTGCGTGGAGTCCGGAGTGGCAGATGTCACTTTCAAGTTCAATTCTGTTCTCGCGCAAAGTTCCGTCGGTTTAGCTCCCAACGTTTTATGCGTCATCACAAACAAGCAATCACGCATCATTGCGTCATCACCCTAACATTAGTCTCGTCCCAGCGTCTCTGAGCAGCTCTATTACTAGAAAGTCTGCTTCGAATCATGAATACTTCGACATCAGTCGGTCTCACTGTGATCGAGGTGGATTGGAAGGAATCTTACGCGGTCGGAGTTATGAGTTTGTAGTGAGAGAATCTCCTGCCTCAGCATCGATCGACAACATTGGAAGCCTCGAGACTGACGCGACCCGGTCCGGCATTGAGCGCTGTGGCTGAAAAGGCTGCTCCACGTGTTCTGATACTGCACGACAAAGTCAAATTTCTCCTCAGAAATAAAAGCTCGAAGCGTTCCGCTTACTCATCTTGGATGCAAATCACAAGTAAACGGGAGTCCTTCTGTCAGGCGTTTGTTGTAACATCTTGGAAATCTTTCACAGTCTCGGAAGAAATGAGGTGGCATCGGGGTCGGAGCAGTCCTTATTTCAAGTTCTTATCTTTATGTGATCCTTGAGCGAGTGCGAGAGAAACTTCACTTTGACGTTGCCATACATTCGTCATAGGTCGGCGGAGGATCTTCTTCTTGATGTTGAGCAACGGGGGTGGAGGTGATGTTTTCGGTTTGCTGATCCAAATTTTGTCTCGATCGGCCACTCGGAATGATTATCGGAAAAGTTGGCTCCTTCGAGTACGTCATCAAACACAAACGCCTCAGTCCCAAGATTATTAGTATCAGGATCACTATGGCAATCACTCCGACAACTGCAGCAACAATCAGGTGGTTCATCACAAACGACCTGGGCAAAGGCTTCATGACTTGTCTCCTAACATAGCTCGATGGGCACGTCACAAGTTGTTTCCAGACTTCGGTGCATAGATCACCTTCACATAAGAACCTCCAGCGTTTCGAGAACGCGCGTTACGCATTGGAACCGGGAATCGAATCAAAGTAGTGAGCAGGGTGCTTTATGACACTTTGACTCAGGCAGTCAGGCTCTCCAACATTGTCCGTGTGAACGGGCAGCGACACAATTGAAAGCAATCTCAGTGCAGTTTTATCGCGGCCCGACGTCAATACTCGATGCTGTGTGTGTTAGACTTCGTTGCTAAACATTCATTTACGAAAGTTGCATTTGGTCATGAAACATGTGTCGAGTGGGTCCTGTTTCTCTGTGGCCAACCAGCCCCCTCCGAAGACACCTGATCTTCAAAAGCTTCCGTTTTCACGCATCGTTTAGCTCCCATCGTTCAAATTTGGTTTCCGATTACCCAAGAATGGAGGCCAGCAACCTGCTTTGTAGCTTCGATAAGACGCTTGTGGCTTGCTTTCTCTCGCACTTGAACCCACCTTCCGCCTGCGAAGGTGTGAGCGGAGTTAGGTTGGCACAGGGGTGCATGCTCTCAACCAAACAGGATTATCTGAGGAAAGGCTGGCAAACAGCACTTGAGCTGCTTCAGATGGACAAACGAAAGACATCATTTGAATAATTGTCAAAGAACTGATCGCACAACTTCTCCACACTTTGTTGAGTGCTCTCCGGACTTTGAAGCAATGAAAATTCGGAGGATTTGATTCAGCCCACGGAACGATCTCGTCAGATGAAGTGGAAAAAATATTTCACTCCCAAACATAGGCTGCTCGGCTGCTTCAATAGTTCCGCCGCGAGTAGACGAATCCCGGAGAGAACAGTTTGCAGGTCGATTTGCGGGCTGATTGCGGCACAGAAAGACGCTGCCAGTCCCTTTGCAGGATTCATTGAGAAACAACAGGCCGTGATTACAAACGATCGAAAGCCGGAACGGTACGTTCACGGGAAGCGCGGAAAGACATCACTTTCGAAACGTGTGAGTGAGTCTCAGCGACAGCGAAAGGAGAATACTCTGTTCTGTATTTGATTCGATTGTGTCAGCAAACTAGCTCAATTTCACGGTCTGCTTGAGAAATTCCTCTGGAGACCATTGCGTTGACCCCCGGGCACTTGTGCGAGAAGGATTCAAAGGGGTAATCGAATCAAGGTTCTCTCTCACAGACGATCTCTTATTGTATGCACGATTGGGTTCCCAACAACAATCAGTTTAAGCGGATATATGAAGCGGGCATTCACTGCGAATCAGCCACCTCCAATGACTTCAACAACAACAACATCAAGCAACTTTTCCCAAGAGAAGCATGTCCATGTTGAGGACGCGCACCCCAAGTTTGAGATGACCTATCCGTGCGATCTGAGCACTTCTTAGAACTGTACCAAACAATGCTTTATCAAGAGAAAACGCAATAGCGTATCCTTTGGGATCGTCACTTGAAACGTCATGTTACGTCATCAAATATTCTGGAGCATTCTCACTCGCAAATTTTGATTCTATTCTCACGAAGTCTCGATTGTTCCCCCAATGAAACGGTTCGAATAGATTTTGAAGCATAGAGTCCAACACCGTTTAGAGGAGCGAGATGAGCAATGCTGAATCACTTAGCCAGGTGGCTAAGCTCCGCTCCCGAGAGACCGAAGAGATAGCTATACCGGGCTTAAGATGTCATCCTCGTCACATGGGTCGTCCACACACATCTACGAAACCTCGCCTCGACCGCTGGAGTAACAATCTGCCTTTTGAAAAATGTTATGGCCCAGATTACGGGGAGAAATGTCCCGAGGAGGTAGCAGGAGATAGGTTCGAGTTGAATAGCTTCGAGCGGGCTCGGCAATTTGCCCTAAACAAAACAAGATGGAGCAGCTGAATTACATATCCTGAGGGATTAGATCATGTATGAGCCGAGAATGTAAATCGTGTTTTCGCTTCTTCCAGATGTACATGGACACCTCGACTGTCGGGTCGCTTCAGTGCGATGTAACTTCGACAACACCCAGTCGGCGTTCAGTTTCAACACGAGACGACAAACGCAGGAGAAGACGCGCCACACAGAAATACCGACTCGCACATGCTACCAGAGAACGAATTAGGGTTGAAGCGTTTAACATGGCGTTCGCGAAGCTTCGAACACTGCTGCCAACGTTGCCGCCCGACAAGAAGCTATCAAAGATAGAGATATTACGTCTTGCAATTTGCTATATAAATTATCTCAAACACGTTCTGCAAACTTGAGTAGACCGCATCAATGGACAAACAGTGGCCAAGTAGTGATTCGAATCTGTAGGAGCAATAAAGGAAGCGTCGAGTGCAATTTTCAGAAAGGAAAACCCTTCGTCCTCTGGGGAAGGTTAATACGTAGATGTGCACCTTCTTTGTTCTTAATTGGAGCTGACCGTCGCTTCCACGTTACAGCCGCTGAGTCTCTCCGATACACCAATTTGCTGCCTCTGAATGAGCGAATTTTGATCTTTCCGACTGAGGTAGATGTTGCAAGGAGAATTTACAGCTGGGCTAGTTTGACCATCGGGAATCCAGTGAGAGCTCCGACGCAAAGTCCAACGCCCAGAAACACGGCGGAGAGCGAACCAGCCACCTCTTCGTATTCCGGGCTCGTGCTCCTGGAAAATGTTTTTGGTCAGAATCGATCAGTCGTGTTTCGGAACAGCACAAAACACATTTCTTTGCATAGAACGTGGCCGTAGATTGAGAACTCACTTGCACGCGTACACCATAACCAGATTAGTAGTGTATCCGTTTGTGAAGGCGAACAGAGCATTGATCAGAATGTATTCCCAATCGTCAGGGAACAGTACAGGGAAATTCACTCGTTTATCCGGGGAGAGATTGCAAGACATCAAGAGAGGGAGGAAGATGACTCTCGCGATGCAGAGGATCAAGATGAGGCGTTTCCGGGACGATTTCTTCAAAACAAGAACACAATATATGTACATTATGTCAGTGGCTCCAAGTCATCTGTTTCAAATCCCTCAGGAACTATCGCCAGAGTTGCAGCCGCAGCCGTGAGAAAAATTCCGAGCTCACCACCGGGAAGTATGAACTAACGACCCGTCCGACGACGCTGAGGATATTGAAGTTCATGAAGCAGGCCAGATTCTTGAAGATACTGTCTGGAAATTCGCTTCGTCAGGGAAGTCTTTGCGGGTGAGGAGTCAAAATTGAAATCTGGCGCTGGACAAGGCCTGATACTCACTGGCGTAGATGTTGTCTGGTTCTATTGAGGGGGATTGGATCAGAACGCAGAGGGCGGGGAACGCAGCCAGAGTCACCCAATAGATGATCACGACTCCGACATAGAATTCCCATCCCTGACAGAAAATTGTCCAGTACGGAATCTTGACCTCCGTTCGTTGAGAAGCATTCAAATCCGACGTCGCTTGTCTCGATAAATAATGAGTGGTAAACGCCTGCGAATAACCACGATAGCGGTTAAATTTTCAAACGATGAACTCCGGCGCAAACTTCCTATTTTTCGAACACTGGATCTCACAGTTGAAGCTAACGAGAGACGTACCATGTTGAGCAAAATGATGAACATGACGAGAGTTATGATGAGCATCAAAACAGCCATGGAAAAGTAAAGAACTCCGGTTGTTTGCGGCGAGACATCGAGAAGGAGGCAGAATAATTGGCAAGCTGTTGCGAATATTCCACCCACACCCTGACCGTAAGTGTTCATGACCATGTAAAACGATGGAAGGCATCCAGCGAGACCAGTTCCTGCACCTTGCAGGAAACCGCAAAACACTGCAAGAGAGATTAAGTTTCTACGGCGTCGGCGTTCGGTATTCTGTGAAATCGAACCTACATAGATGTCTCACTGTTTATGAGGACAACGAGGCCGAGTGTGACTGCGAGGAACAGGTACTGCTCTGAAAGGAGTCATCTGGTATGTTATCTGATTCTAAGATCAGTTTATTGCAGTTTCATGATTAGACGACAAGGTTTCTCTCAGATTGTGCTTCAGGGGTCTTCGTGTGGTACTACCATGGTCAGTGTTGACTTCGACGAGTGCGGTTACGATGGTGAACAGAACGATGCACGCAATCAGAGGCCAAATTAACCGATGTCTGAGTGCCACATATTGAGTGATCCTTGTATTGACGAGAAGGAATATGATGTACGGGACCTGGGAATGATCGGCATCTTGGAAGACTTCTGGAGAGCAAATCACAAACTCCAACGGATCTGAACCTGAGCGTACCTTGGATGCGATCGATAGATAGACGTTGAAGTCATCTTGCAGTTGGCTCCTGACTGTAGAGTTGTTCACGTCTCGAAATTTGTAATCCCAATACTGCGAGGAGAAAATCAAGTTCACAAAAGCGGTTCACTCGTACAAATTCATTGGCTAGAATTCTGGGACCGGATTCACCCGTAATACATACGCTGGTAGCGCTTATGAAGAAGTTCCACGGGAGCAAAGATGCGATTCCGAAGAGAAACAATGTGGCAGCAGCGAAATTGTAGCTGTCGAATGGTTTCGGAGCATGAATTTCGATTATTAGACATTGATTTATTCAACAGGGATATGCAACAGGGATATTTCGATTATTTATGGGTAAATATTTCACAAAAGTTCATGTACAGTCCGCTTGCCCCCCAAGTCGTAGATAGGGCGATTCTAGCTCATAATCAAGTAATTCGAAAACGAATACTCACGGGTCCCGAGGGGCCTCGTCTCGGTCTGAATGCTCATTCGAAGTTTCGAGGATGCCCGCTCTGTCGTTCGTCTTAAATCCGAAGTCCGTCTCATCGGAATCGAAATCCATCGCACCGTGGTTCTAGAGCGAGAAATGTCGCTTCGCTGCCCAGAATGATTCCGGTAACCCGGGATGAGACTTACGGTTGAATCTTTCGCATCGGGAGATTCCAGGCCGCTCTCCCTAAAGCTGGCACTGAACTTTTAATCGAAAGTAATCCCCGAGCAACTTTTCTTGATAGAGGAAAATCCGATTACACTCAACTCACGTGACATCGTGAACCTGACTGGTTGAAACCTCTTTAAAGTCGCGATTTGAGTCTGAGTGAGTGAGAGATGCACGGGCGTTTCCTCCCATTTGAACGTTTCGGGTCTTATGGCAGTATGGCCGCAAACTCTCGAGTTATGAAGGTTGAATACGATTGGTTTCCCCTTTCATCGATAAAGCCTGAAACTTGAACGCGAAAACGCTGAAACTGAATCAGCAAAGACTGTAAGGAGATGAAATTGATACAACTGCTGCTATCGATGCTAACGATCGATTGATGTAACAGGTCCATCGGAAGGAGAGCCTCTCAAGCTGAAACGAATCTATCTCGAAGAGTTCAATCAAAAGGCTCTTCTCCACTCTTTGCGCGTTCGAGTGCCCTAATCTTGTGCTTGATGTTCATTACTATGGTGATCTGCATGAATCTTTCATGACTGATCGATTTTTATGAATCATTGATCTGATTCCTTCTGAGGAATCACGGGTACCAGAACGACCTTGCGCGCAAACCCTTCTGGGCTTAGTGAAGCACAAAAAGGAATCAATCAGATATCGGATTTCATTTCGTTTCAATACATGAATCGTGCGTTTCCTCGTTTCATGGACAAGTCACCGTGTTTATGAGTGCTCGAGCTGTGACTTGTGGCTCTAAATCGGAAGTCTCGAGAACAATTTGTTGCCCAAATGCTCCATGCTCGAGCAAAACTTTTCCCCAGAGGAATCAATGCAAAAGTCCCCAGTTTGATAACTTCCTCGTCCAGCAAGGCTTCGAGAAAGTCCGCACTAGGTTGAGAGTTCTGATCCTCGACGAGCTTCGATATTCTCTTTCATTTTTCCCAATTTCAGTATATTCCGTTAGAAGCCCAGTAGCGTAGCCGGGCTGGGGGTAAGGGCAAGGGAGCCTTGCCAGTCCCCTGAGATTTTAGCCCGGGCCATAGAGCTCCATGAAGAAGTTCATCATCATCCTCCGTTGCCCCCCCCCCCCTTCAGATGGTGCAAAAATCGCCCTCCACCCCCCTTCCCCCCAAGATAAAATCGTGGCTTTGCGCCTGTAGATGTCCGAGTTTTGTTCTTCCTTCTAATTTTTCAGTCGTGGGGCCACGCAAGCCCATTCTACAATCCAAGCAATCAGGATCGATTTATGACGAGGGAGAACAAAAGGTTCAGGTTTGCTTGATTAGCTGTGGAAATGGAAGAAACAGTGGAGTCTCGCAAGCCGGGTATCGACTGACGATGAGAATCTAAGATATCGAGACCTTTTAGGAAATTGCGCCGAAAGTCTCTTGTTGTGACGCCATTTTAATGAAGACACGATGATAACTTCCGCAGCTCTTGTTCGCTCAGTGTTTGTTGAGCGGCAACTCATTCTTGTACTCCGAAAGTGATATAACCATCGACCAATTATCGCGGAATTCATTGAAAAGCAAGGAATTACACCCAGGTAGAATCTTAAGCTCGACGCGACAAGTGCCTCAAGTGTTGTCGGTACTGTTATGGTGATTGAGTCGCTAGAAAACATCTCATTGTTTTCCAACCTAGTCCATCATTCCCAAGACTTCCGTTTGCGAGCAGCAATCGCCAACAACAGGTCGCGAAGTAAATGTCCAATTAGTTTTTGCTTAGCTCCTGAATTTTTTCCGCGAATTATCCTCAAGCTGTAATGAAGGGAAAAAGCTGAAGACGGGCGTGTTGGAAACATTGCACCTGAGCTGATGGATCTAGTGAGAAAGGAGTCTCAACAGTTCTCCATCATAATGGATTCTCGTTCCGGAGAAGTCCTTAGTCATTGTGTTCGAGGGGGACTGTAATCCAGAATCCTATGATTTTCTGATTTCGGAACACCAGACAATAACGATCAGAAGGCGTCTTGAATTCAGAGCCACGAGTTGGTGGAAACCCAGACATCGCATCGCACAACCTTCAGAAGACAGGAGTGAACGGCATCGAGTGTCAGTTTTTCTATGCGCATTCATGAATCGTTTGAGTTGATATTCTGCTTTGATGTTCTTCGCCTTGAAAACCAATCGACGTCGGAAGTTACCCCGAAAGGGTTCGTTCGGGTAATCCGATTGCAATGGATGAATCAGGATAGAAATTCATTCCTCAATGGACGCACTTGACGCGTTGAAAAAAGTTAGCTTCGTAAGTTCCGAAAAGGGGTGACGTAAGCTAAGTACACTTCCCTGCTCTTTCAATGAACTTTAGATGGCCGGATGGGAAGGTGCGTTTAACTATAATACTTTTCCTCGCAACCGCATGAATAGTCAGACAGAATGCGTGATATGCCTCAGCCAGAATAACCCGATGTTCCTCCGCCGGACGTAGACGATGACTTCATCGAAATGCATAACGCTCGCAATGAACTTCGTAAGCATATTGAGTCATATGATTGATTTCCGCGTTGCGAATCTGTGCTGGGAGCTCTCCAGAGCAACTAATATCAAGGCTTTTAATTTGAACCTCTCGGAATCGAGATGACGCCAGCGCATAAGACTTCGAATACGTAGTTATCGCCAGGTTTTTCCGTCCGAATTTTCTCAACATCGGAACTAGAAAGAGATAGACGGTGTCCGCAAGGACGACCTGTGCGGAATTTCTGATTTTGTGAATTCAAACCAGCGGACGATTGTCTTCCTATTTTCCGACTGACCCGCTACCGAATTCGTGGCGGAGACTTATGTTCCCTAGTCCATTGAATAATGGACCACCAGACCTCGTTTCCGACCAATTAGACTCATGTGGTCTTTGTCGCTCCCATCTCCTGGTCGTGGGCGTCTTCAACTTCATGAGTGAGAAAAATTTCGTGAGTTAGACAGGTTGCAAGACGTCACATTTTCAAGGCGAATCTCACTGTGAAATGAGGGCGAAAATTTCAGCAATGTAATTTCATCGACTGAGAAAGATTCAGGGCGTCTGTATGGGCCATGGATGTGGCGGTTGGAGTGATCATTGTGCGAGGTCAGGGTCTTCATTCTGGAATGATCGACAAACAACAGTCTCGGCCATGATCTTCACAGAGGCGATGTTGATCATTTTGAAGCATCATCGAGCAGTTAATCAAGTCTAGTTTCAGATTCTCGCGAGTGGAAGTGCGCCATTTATTGCGCTTTCGCCGTCAGAGGGTGCGATGACGCGTTGATTGTTCACTTCACAACCGGTACAAATTAGAACGACCGCTAGCGGCCCAATGAGAAAAACCGCAACCCCCATAACATTGTATGACTGACAAGATTGCCGATATCGCTTTGAGGAAGGAGTAGATCTGTCAGTGAGTGGACCGGTTGTGAATGAAGGCCGCGCGACTGTGTTCATCAAAGAAACAATGCTGCAGTAAATGAAACAGGATCCACTTTGTCAACAAATGAAAAGTACTGCATTGTGCTTTGTTCGGAAAACGACACCTAGGGATCATGAAGGGTGAGCTCCCTTACCGAAGCCGAGGCGGAGATCTCATTGGAGTTCGGTGAAAAAATTAAGATCAACGCGTTCCTCAGATAATAATAGATGAATTTCATGCCTCAGTATTCGCGGCTCAGCACTCATGACTCCGCTGACTGAACTCTTCAGCCGAAAACACGTCACTACAAATGAATGGCGGCCGAATTCCTTCCGCGGTGTCCACGCCCCAAACGCTTTGTGCCTCGATTAAATATCGAAATGTGATTAAATTTCGAAGGACTGCTTGATTTATGCCATTCGGCTTTTCAACGCTGCATAAAACAAAAAAGTCAGCTGGCCCGAAGGTTACATGTCAGGTACATTGTAGTATCATCGATTGTAGCGCTCTAATGAGTTTTTTTTTTCGTTCGTTCGGCGATGATTGCTGTGTTTTTGATAAACCATCACAGGATTCCTTCGCCGCGCCGGAAGATAGTGCAAACAATCTTCGGCCAGACCACTGACGGTGGAGGCGGTAATACAGGGGTGGGTATTGTCAAGCGTCGGAATTTCGTACGCTTCTCGAAAACAATGGCCCAATGAAGCAAGTTAATCAAAAACCGAAACTTCTCTCACGTCATGGCTGAGTCGAGCACGGTTGTCGATCGCCTAATGCGAAACTGGCGTGGGTTATTCGTCGTTTGCCCAATTTTATAACCGAATTTTTCTCCTCGTTCCGATATCGGGTCGTCAATGAAATATATCGGCAGCTGGGACCACCACAAATACATCTTGCATACGGTTTTGGAGATCACGGGTAGTCCTCCAATAAGAATTCACGTCTAATTCAGCTAACCGAAGTTCCCTACAGCCAAATGGGGCATGCAACGCGCCAACACCTGCAACGTTTTTCTTTCTTCCACTGTGAACGGCGCTTGAGAATTTTAATCTGGCAACCCAATTTTTTAGAACCCGTCAAACTGTAATCGACACGAGTTTATCCGGATTTCGCAATTTGCTAGCTTTGTGCCTGGTATCTACTTTATGGGGTCGGATGCGGAGAACGAGTTGTTCTTTTCTCACAAATGTACAACCACGCGATCGAGAAGGGAACTTTTCGGATAAAAACGAGGCGGACCTTATGGTTTTGTTCCGATAAATACGCAATTTTTTGTAGCAGTCAAGCATGGGCTTGGCGACCACAAATTCGTCAAGCGTTTCAGTCGGACAGCACACCCGATAAGATACCGCTGTAACAAACACATTGAACAGCCCGATCCAGTGAAAGATCGCTCCAAACTTCGTCACTCGAGAAACTTGAAGTTGCCGATCATCCATCGTCTGCTCACTGCTGTGGTGGCTGCAATTGTTGGAATGTTTTAGTATTTCTCAGTGTTGGCTGAATGTTTTCGCATCGATTCCCCGCTGTGTTCAGAGGTATTCCGGAGGTAGATCCTGAACTAGACCTCTTCATTCTTCACGAAATTTCATTCTTCAAGTTGGACCAAGCTCTGTATCTGAATTATGAAGCCGATTTCTTTTGGACAGATATTGTATGTCCCGATCTCCGGCACCTCTTCACATTGTGGAAGTCTAGCTTGGGAAAAGTTTGTCCCCACTCTCGTCGAATCGCGCGACATCACGATGCGAAACGATCGCCTCATTTTCGGTTATCTGACAACGGAAAATTATCCGAAATCGGTTCCGAGTTTACTCACTTCGAGTCTCCGCAGATCTCAAGTTGCGTAGAGCAACCTGAACTTCATATCCATTTGGGTGCAGTATTCAGTGAGCTGATTTCGGGCAACAGTTTTCGGCTGTTTTCTCGATGAACGAAAGAACAGTAGATGTGACGTCAAGTTCTTTGTCTTGGATCGAACTTCGTAGCGACCTAGGGCAGCAGCTATCGGACGTGTTTTCGACTCTCATTCAAAGTCCAGGCGTGGAGCGTTTTCGGTAAATGGCATTTTCTGTTAGTTTCGTATTCAAACATAAAAGTTCGGCTTCCAGAATAGTTCGTGCGCTAGCGTTTTTGCGTCGGTGCTTCCAACTTAACTCGTTCGTTTGATTATCTGTCTTGCTATAGTGAAGACTTTTATAGAATCAGCCAACCTGTGTTTACATTGGAATCCCTGAACGGTAACCAATTGTTGTTTTCCTTGTCTATTTCTCACTTATGTCATTGTTTCTATTGTTAGTTATATTGCGAGCCGCTTGTTACTTCGACCGGGAACCTTCAACGCATCTTTCGCTTATGTCTTGGATCTTTGTCCAGATGTGAACTTGATCAGCTTCGACGAAGCTCGTCTTCAAAGCCCTCGATAGTTTTTACATCATCGAAGCCGCAAGCAGCGAATAACAACACTCGCTTCAGAGCCGGTCGTCGTCAAGTTATGGAAACCGATGGCCAGCCGGGAGAATGCTCATTCCGAATTCAAACTTGACCTTAGCGCGAGACAACAAGTGTTTAGGGAAGTGCTCCTTGTCGGAAACAATCCGCTCTAGCGTGTCATCTAGAAACGACGAGAGCTAAGCGTTCAATTAAAGAGGAACTCCGCGGCAGAAGCTGCCATAAAGTCAGAAGTGTCGTTCCAGTGAGCTGATGCTGGCTGGAGATTTTTAGATGTCTCAACGATTTTCCAAAAACACTAAGAGAAAGCCAACCGATCCAGAACGTAGCATTAGAACGGACGCAACGTTACCGCATCCAGCCTCTGAATAAACGTCATGATCATCTTTACCGACGTCTTCATGACGATTGCGGCCATTGACTCAGAGAACGCGTTCATCGGCCGTTTTCTCTGAGATTTTTTTTCGAGCTTCCGACTTCGCAACTCTCCCGCGTGCAAGCTGCTGTTCCAAGTAGAACATAAAGCTTTCCTATACCATATCCAAGCAAATCTGGGACGAACCGCAGATCAGCAGTTCGCGATTTGTTTGTCCACCGGTGGACTGTTCGGCTGCCCGAGGGCAACATATAAAACTTCCACCGAATCGAGAGTCCTTATCGCTTGAAATGTCTGTGCTTTGGACAGTGATAATTCAGTTAGCCCGCGCGGTTATCCGTTTGATTGGTTGATTTGTCGGCGTCCGTCGTACCAGGTGCTCCTCTCGGTTTTTTTCTTCGAACCTTCGCTTTTCTGGCTCGGTCCTGACGAACTCGTTGTTTTGTCCATTAAACACTGATTCTCGGACGATCTGCAATATTTCACACGCTCTTGAGCTCGTTTACGAGTTCTCGGCGAACAAGGCGAATAATGATACAACAAACAAAGCCACAAAAGCAAAACAAGCGTTCTTATCCGACGAAACGTGGTCAGACGAGTATGTTTTCAATGTGGATCCACTTTCCCCCACAACATACCCAGGATGAGCCTAAGTCTCAATTCGTTGATCTCTTGGCCGGCTTCCTCTAAGATCGGATTTATCGCCGCGAACTTGAACGCGAGCCATGCAACAAATGAGGACTGAAGGAGAATGATCCCATGTTGGTCGATGGGCATTCCGAGCTGAGATTGCAGAGCATTGCACAAGAACGCTCTGTCTGATTATCGGATTCTGACCAAACAGCTCGCGGTCCTCACAGCCCAATCAGCCGAAGTCGATCGAGTTCCGGGAAATCGTGTGGACCATCACAGAAAGTTGTAATACAACATACCAGACAAATGAAAGTCGTAATACCGTGTTCTCAAGCCACTAGTTTCATTCCTAGAATCCCCGATCGGAACGGACTGACTTCTCCCTGAACCGTGTGCATATGTACTAATCATCCTTCAAGAAACGAGAACCATATACTTTCTAAAACTTCAGATTGTGCGTTACTTCTCGGAGGACTATGGTTGTCATCGTTGTGATTGTTGGAAAAGAATTTTTTCACTTCGTTGTGAAGGTCCGTCGTCGAGAATACGGATGAAGGTCACCTGACCGTGAATTGTACGTGGTGACCGGTGGCGATCAGATTCAAAAATATCCATAATGCTTGGCCCACCCTCAGAACCACAGACGCAGTATCGAAAGTGATCAACCTCCAATTTATTACCCATTGTCACTCCGTCGGCCAAGTGTAACAATCCGCGGAAATTGACCCGAGACACTTGGAAGAGAAGAATCACTTGATAGAATTCAATGGGGGAAGTTCATGTGGCATCAAAAATGTACCTGTGAGAAGAAGCCGCCGAGCGCGATCGAGTTCTTCGAGGAGATCATCGCTGGCAGTCTACGGTATCGTCGGAAATGGACCTTGAACGATTTGTGTTTTCATCAAATGGGACCCTCAGCTAGAAACCGCCACTTGAACGACACTGCGTTCATCACTGACCAACGACAGGCGGTATCATTCGACTCCCCCAACCTCGGATTTGGAAACTGACGTCCACAGATCGAAGTATCGTAGCGAGTGTCAAAAACGAAACTCGCTTTGAACAAAAACTTTCGTGCATTATTGTCCTTCTGTTATCAACTGTCCACCTACGCACGCCTCGTTACGTCGCTCGGTCAGACGGGCATGTCAATAACAGTGATTGTTGTGATTTTCTTCAGTCAATGCTCGTCAAACCGGTCGGCATCTTAAAACTTTCGCCCCCTCGATCGGACTTATGGGTTGAAAAATTTTGCGACAAACGAATCCCTTTCTGCATCGATCCCTTGGTATCCCATCGAGACGACCAGACAACAAACAAGTCTTCCATACAGATCGCCGCCAAACAGAATTCAACCCTTGCCATGCCTTTGGCGTGGTGTGCATTTCCAGTACCGAAATCGACAACGATAGGGACGCCGGCGGCCGCGGCGGGCGAAGTTGCAGCGGCGCTCTGGAGAATTGCTGCGAGTGAAAATCTGTCCCTTGCCTAACGGTAAGCGGCGAGGGACTTCGGCGTCGAACAACGGTCTTCGTGTAGAGCTTCGCAGTCGGGCAAACCGCGACGATGCGCTGAGTTACGCGAAATTTTTTTCAACTCCGTTGTCCTATCTGAATTCGTCCTGCGTTCTCTCGTCGCCGGTTTTGTCTCGCGTTCGTTGTGTCGTTCTTTGTTTGTGATCCTTGTTAGTTCTGGAAAAGACATATCCTACTCGTTGAAATCACCCTCAAATTCGAAAGCAACCCAAATTACTGCGTCTGCCGCCATCGATTCGACAACTTCATGTTTGCGAAATTTTCGGATACTCCCCAGTGAATCTTCGGCTCGTTGTTGTCGTGATCTTCCCGACGGATTCGTTCCACAATGTTCTCCTCCATCGTTCAGCGCTTCCTATTCTGCATCGCAGCGTCGTCTCTGACAGGTGAGTTTCTCCTTTATTCTCCGCGCGATGCGCTGAAACTTCTCCTACAACTCCACCGTGGTCGGCTCATCCACCGTTCGTCCGGATCCCTTGACTCGTCGCGATTGAATAGCAACTTTGGTTCTGTCGGTTATTGGATCTTTATTGCTGGTTTTATTCTTTCTGTTTGCGAGGTGTTCGATGGGTTCGGTGATGCGAACCGTTTTCTAGTACCTAGATGGCTCATGGTAGTTTAGTCGTGTTGTTCGCCACTTCGGTCAGCGTCGTTTTTCACCGGTAACAGCTCTTTCAAATGAAGATTCGCATTTGTTCACGCATCGAGCCCCCTCGTCGCTTAACCATAAGCTGAACGCCTCCTCAGCCGCGGGTTTCTTAAACCGTTAACTAAACCGCCAACCCTTTTCGCGAGACTCCAAGCACAAACAACAATCACAGAATAGCGACTACCGGCCCCGTCTTCGCGAGCAGCCTTCAGTTCTACCCTCTTCTGGATACATGATCCAATGCTGTACAGCGATTGTACGGTGACAAACCAGCAAGCGAAGTGTCAGAGCTATTCTTCCTTTCTTTTCGGACATGACAGCATCATTTACTGAACAAAGAGTCGATAACCCTTCTTCGAAAACGCGCCTGAGCCCTCTTGCGGAGCCCAGTTAAATCCATGGAAGAATGTCGCGTCATTTCTGATCGCATGATGCATCGAGCGTATCAGATCTCGTTTCGATCGCCAGTAATCGAAGGTCGTGTGCAGCTGCTGCATGTGAAATGGATCGTTACCAGATCGTAGGGGCGGGTTGACCGAGAGATTGACGGGAACGCTGTTTCGTTTGCCAAATCCAGTGGATTTCATTGTCCGTAGCGACAAAAACCTCTTGTTCAACAGTCAAGAACGGTGGCCATTTTGTCGGGCCTGATTTTCATTAGCGATTGATAAATTGACTCGTAATATCGTTCATCTGACATCGATCCGATCGAGTTCCGATGCCGGTGGTCCTATTATGTGCAACATACGCATGAGACACTCGATGTCGGACGATTTCATGCGCGAGAACCTGCTGACAGTTTTCTGCCAACTCCGACAAAGATCTCGATTCAGGGGAAGCGTCTCACCTGAAACAGAATTAAAAGAATACATCGGCAGGAACATCATTCAGCGCACCTTCTGTCGAAAAAAAGAAACAAGTGGAGGTCACTTACCTTGACTTGTAATCGTATTTGATCCAGTAAACGTACTTGATGTGAGACTTGAAATGTTTTCCATTTCATCTGTAAATGGAAGGAGAATAGAAATCGGAACCCACGACTGTTGTCAACCTCTTTGAAAAGGACAGGAATCCTTGCTTGTCTTCGGAATCCTTGTCACACCTTGGACACATTCTGGTTCCCCGTGACCGACGGGCCAAGCGTAGTAGTAGTTCAGAGCATAAGTTTGAATGGTTTGATGATATTTCCATCGGGACAGTTGCCAGTTCACGGTCAGAAATCGACCCCACTCTACAGTACTTGTATGTATGTTTTGTGTATGCGCGCAACTCGGTTTGGCCAAAGAACCAGTTCGGCTCCATTATAGGACTGCAAAGATGACCTTTTACCTTGTTTGCTATCATCACGCGGGGGATAAATCTTCTTCGTTTGGATGATTCAAGTGGAATTAGTTTGGTTAACTCGATTTTGCGAAAGATCGTGTTCTGTGTGTGACGAACACAAGAGTCTCAAAATGAGGAATCAGTGTCAGAAGAACGCGAACGAATACTTCATTCCAATCACCTCCTATGTCTGTTATCAGAGATGCATTCCATGTAGCTGGCTCTAAGCTGTTCGTTGCGCTGTATCCGGATGAGCGAGAGATTTTTGGATTAGGTAGAAAGCGATCCCGAAACTGTCCAATGAACAAACTTGACGAAAATGACGATTTTCTGTTGCTCGTATCAGTTTATCGCATTTCGTCGTCATTTCGAATACTTCCGATCGGATCGCCTGCCGTTTATTACGGAGACCTTGTGGTTGTCGACGTGTGGATCGCTGGAAAGCCAGAGAAGTTATAAAGTTTTCGATACTTGCCGAAAATTTGGGCTTCGAACACCGCCTTCCGGCCGGAGCACTGGCTTTGGGGCAGTTCTCTAAACAAAGCGAAGCCGAACAACACCGAGACTTTGCTCCGACAGATCCGATGCAAAAGAAGCGCCACGCGGCCAAGGTTCTTCTGAACAGAACTCCCACAAGCTGACGTTGAGTGCTCGAGCCCCTCCCAATTCCAGCGGACTGGGCATCGACGGAACGTCTGGGACTGAGAAAAATATTTTGGGACGGACGGCCGCGTCAATCGTAACGTAAAGTGTAAGCGCGTGTGCGCGCGCGCGACTTCTTCCGTTCTTAAGATTGTGCCGTTTGGGTGCCGCCTTTCGATGTTGCTGAAATTGTGAAATTGATCAATGAACAGAGGGACACAATTCCTCTAAATTGCGAAAGAAAAAAAACATTCGATTCTCGGGAGAATTCCGAAACACGATGAGAGCGTGCCCAGAAGACCTGAAAAGCGCTTTTGGAAGTCGATGCAGACGGAACGAGCGTTTTCCCTTGTTCCTTGACGGATGTGGTATCGGAGAATTTTCCTAAACAAGGTGTGAATGAAAACCGATAATCAACCCGTCGTCCGTAAAATTTGCAATTTTCACTTTTCAACAGGTCGGTTGACAGACTAAAAATGACGAGGAACGCCCCGCTAACAGGTTGTTGGTGCTGGCATGTGTTCCACTTCGAAACTAACTAGAATTCCGAATGAGAAAAAAAGTCTAACAGATGTACAAAAATCAATCTTAACCACAAGGCTAGGTCCCTCCGGAACGGCACCACCAAGTTGCTGACCAATGACACTTGCAGAGAAAAGTGCTCGATTTAACTACGCCCAATATTTTTCAAACTAGGGGAAAAAATGATTCGCTCAGCCAAGGCAAACGCTGAAGAGACCGGAGACCGGTCGCGATTGGTACGTCGCCAGGAGTCGCCGGTTCGACTTGCACATCGAGCTTCCGACCTTGCCAGGCTAACTAACAACAGACATTGTTCTAAAACAAGACAAGTTTTCAGAATATGAACGAACGCGTCTTTCGATGCGCCGTTGTTGAAGACCTCCTCGATAGCTATCAGATGAAAGAGGGTGACGGATCTGTGTTGTTTTTCTCAAAACTCCGGAGTGGAAATGAGTTTTACCGTCCGATCCTTGGATGCAATGATCCTCGATCGACTTCTCTTGAAAAGCGTCGCTTCGCCCATTGGAATGCTATCGCTGCCGGTGTCCTTCGATTATTCGATGCAAGCGCTTTGGCGAATTCTCAGATTCTTCTGCTCGATTTCTGTTCGATCCTTCGATCGGCCACACCGGACATCGGACGCGATCTGCCATCGACCGACCGATCGATCGATCGACGGCCGGCCGGCCGAAAGGGCTTTCAAACGTTTCGAATTTCGGCTCGATCGCTGAAGTTCGATGAGTTACAGATTCGTCAGAACGAAAAAATATTCGAGCTGAGAAAACAGAAGAAGTAGAAAGTCCGAGTAGATTCCTGAGCAAGGTCAGCCAAGGTTGCTGTCTGGCTCGTTCTGTGGCCACCCGCCCTTCGAGCGGAGGAAATCTTCGGAAATGAATTCAATTCCGCCCGACCGCCCGCCCGACGAAAATTTTCCAAAAAAAAGTAGAGAAAAAATCCTCAGCCACTGTCCATTTGACGCTTTTGACGATGACCGATGATGACGTTTGATACACCGCCACCGTTGACTTCGAAAGCAACGGCAGCTTTGACGGTACCCGTAGCGGTTCCGACGACGACGCCCTCCCATCCGATGGGTGCGATCGAACGAGCGTGTGTGTGTGTGACGTCAGGGAAAAATTGCACTTCATCAGTACACGTTGAAAGCCGGTGAGTGGCAAACGGGCAAAATTGTTGGTGAGCTAGCAGACAGGTTGGATGGCGGGATGAATGAATGAGCGAGCGCGAGAGAGAGAGAGCGCATGAGCAGACGGACGAATGAATGAATGAATGAATGAATAGATGGGTCTGGTAAGCGCTTCCTGGGCTTCCCACAATCAACCACTTCGTCTCCCGATGCCGTCTTCCTGGAGAAGAATTTTTCCCAGCGGTGAATAAGCGCATAACATAGCATAGTTGTTAGCTGGACGGTCAGCGCCTCGTTGCTAAACACTTTCTTTCGGCCAGTCACTGAGTCAGTTGGTCGGTCGAGAGGAGACATCGAAGTTTCTCGAATCGGCGCGGCCAACGACTTCATAAAGCCCACCGACATCTGTCCTGGTTTCAGACGATTTTGTGCTTTTTTCACGGCTTGATGAGCTTTGTACAATCGTGACCCTTACAATCGGGTTTTGACGGCTGAGTGATCACAATCAATTCACGATTCTAGTCGGCGAATCTTGGACTGTACACCTTTGCTCGCTTCGCATCGATTTGGAATCTAATAAACGGCTGATGGTAGCTCGATTGTCGACAAATAGCAGGTTGCTACCGTTTATTAACCAGACTGACATTGAAAGGAAACCCACCGGAGCATTATCACGTAGCAATAAGAGCTTCGATGTTTCTGGTAGCGGGGAGTGGGGTGTGGCCGTATCGTTGAATGGAAGCCGCGGACGTCGCTTCGTCGATTGCCCGCTCGCTTTCTTGGTGCGTTGTTTCTTCACTTGCAGAATGTACCGATTCAATGACAGTCTATCGGAACGATCGAATGGGAGTCCACGTCAGCGGCATAACAAATGAAATTCACCGAGAAGCGATCAAAAAATTTCGGCCAAACAAGCATGGCTTTCGCGAATTAGCCGTCGATTAATTTCAAAGCGCTTTCTTCCTTTCTCTTTCGGCCGCTCTACAAACAGTTCGACCGCGCCGCCGTGCCGTACACACGGTTATTAATCAACGGTAACGCGGCTCTGCAAACGAGAACTGATCGACGGACACTGTGCTAACGAAAGCAAGCGCTAGGTAACCGAAACAACGATGGGAAGCTTGGGAGGATCTTGATGCGAACGCACAAACAATGCAGTCGGCTAATTAAAACCACGTCTGGCGAACCACTGGAGAGGTCATAGGTTGGAGATCCGCTTGGCTTGGGAGCATTCCGAGCACCTGGAGGAAGTTGGTCAACTTCAACTACAAACTACTATTGCTACACCTGAAGCGCTAACAGCAACGGTCGGTCATCATCAACTGTAATAATGTGTCCGACAACGTTTTTTTTTCTGCATCGTCCTACACCATTAACGACAACAACGATGTGTGATCCATATTTCATCTTACTCAGAGCATCTGATGACATCTGGAATCTGGGAAACTTTCTGCGGCCAGAACGCGTGTCAAGGTTCACATTTGAAACCAAAGTGGACAAGAGCCCTGCTGTTGATCATAATCTCCCTCGTCCTGAATCTCTGAGGGGTGCTCGGGGTGGAGGAAGATCCTGCGATTTATCGGGATCGTTAGCAGACGACGACGTTTACCAAATGGACAGAATGCAAGGGATGTAAAACATGCGCAACGGGGAAAAGGGACCGGATCCGGCCCGCAGTTCTCATTCTGATGGAACGTGAAAGATTCCCCGAAAGATATCAGGGGTGCGGTACCAGCGGATGAGGAGCTATCGGAAAAGCGAGCGTTTGTTTGTCGCTAGAAAGAACTGTCTGAATGCTTCGAATCTCCTACGGATTGCCACAATTCGGCGCTCCGTGGAAGAACGATGTCGGAGCAAAATGATCATTGATTGTTGTCATGCTACGTCTGAACGGGGGGCGGGGTCTTCGACTCGGCTGTATGCTTGTGCGAGAGTGACGCAACCGAAAAGGTGTCCGAATCCTGAAAGTAGAATCGAAGCGCGCCGAATTCTTTCAAATGACAGCAGCCACATGGATGCGTCTCGCCGAGTGTAATTGCTCTGCATACTACCTATATCGTTTTTCAATTATTTTTTCTTCCATGATATCCGGATAGCTTGCGAAAGCCACATCTTCGCTTGGCCGCAAGCCGTCCCGAAGATGCACGAAAAGAGAAAACCTTCTTTTTTATCAGATCCCACAAATCCAAGTTTCACGGTGTCCCTGAGCGCTCCAGATCTGGATCGTTCGACAACGAGCTGAAAGGCGAAAGTTCGGGGAGCCGCGGAAGTGCTTAAGGCTTGGGTGATGATTCAGAAAATCAACGAGCAGTGATTTCCGTCTCAAAAGACTTAACTTTGTTCAGACCCAGGGGAGAACCCGACCGCAGTCTGTTCTGAAGACTCCCGTTCGCACCGTCGATGGTTGAGCTCTCATTCTTCGTTGGATTATTTTCCTAAAGCGAATCGTTCCATTTCGACGAAATTTCCAGAGGGGGAAAAGCTCACCGTCGCATAGAAGCTGCCGTAC
Organism: Neoseiulus cucumeris; assembly: GCA_021527715.1. NCBI lineage: Eukaryota > Metazoa > Arthropoda > Arachnida > Mesostigmata > Phytoseiidae > Neoseiulus > Neoseiulus cucumeris. The sequence continues at coordinate 914,203 of JAJSRV010000004.1, read as the reverse complement.
CTTCAAAGTATCCAAGCTGATGGATAAGGTGAAGTAGAGCCAAAACATTACGTAACGCGGGTTGTGCTTGATGAATGCTTACAAGTCTTGTTGCGAACCAATAGCTCCCCTATTGTGTGGAAATTAAGCCAACTCAGCTTTTGTTGTCACTGAGGTTTATCAATATCATCATGGAAACGTCTCCCCGAGCAAACACACCAGTCCGCTGCCGCCAACCCTCGGCCGGTTGACCAGCGAGGAAAACCGGCGGACGGACGGACGGGCGGGCGGGCGGGCGGGCGATCCAGCATCTCCCATCATTTCTGACCTGGCACACAATAGGGCAAGTCCATTTCATCGACTTGCACCAACCATATGGCTGATAATGTATTTCAGTGAGCTCAAGTCAGTGACGACATTCAACAATATCTATTGCAAAACATTCTACAACGATTCTGTGAAAGTAACGAAGGGACTTGCTGCTTTGTCATTCACTAGAGTCGCGACGCAATGACAGATCGCAGGTCAAATACAGTTTCGTTTTTACTTGAAATCGAAATGGAAATCCTTGTCTCCACTTCAACTCAAGCGATCCGACAGGAATTTCTCTGTTTTTGAATCCTTTGATGTCAGATGCCGCGAGTAGAGGAGTTGGAAACCTCTCCGACTTCGCGATCGAGTCGAAAACACTCGAAACGACCTCTAGAATTATATTCGGTAATAAACATATATTTCGATGCCTCGCTTCCATTCAGTACTTGAAACGGGCGAGGCTCCAACATTGACAGCGCTCGAGCATAGCAGAGCGAATGAGGAGTTTGGAGAAATTCGTGAATGGCTGGCAACAAAGTTGCAATTCGATTTATTATACCGCACCCGAAATCGAATGAATTCTATACAATTTCGGCAATCATCGACTCGTCGCCTCTGTGCAAGTGAATGCATCGCCTTCCACCACAATATCGTTGATCCATTATTTCGATGGTTTCGAATTTCAACCTTGATCAACCGATTCTGCCCACCTTTCTATCTTCGCGAGCGAGTTCTCTAGAAGACTTCCGCTCAATTTTCTCATTCCTTCCTCGTCCACTCATTTGGACCGCCTCGTGAGAGCATGCAAGGGCCGCGCCATGGACTAAGGTGTTTTGGTCTTCATCGTATGGACTAGGAAGTTGCATTAGTTACCGGAGTTGTTCGGTTCGATTGCAAACGACTTCGCCAAGGATAACGGAGTCAGTCGAAACTATTGGATACGCCCGCTCTGTCCGAGTGTCGTTTGGTCCGCTTCAAAATCGCCTTTTTTTTAGCTGAGCCAATACAGCGAGGCGAGTACACCTAGTTGGCACCGTGCTGGCGTTTTTTCTTTTTTCCGTGACGCCTTCCCCTCATCTCGAGAGAAGAATAGAATGGAACGAATTTCGAACAACGTTTATGGAGAGTTTCGACAGTATTCTCGTCGTACGCAACTGGAGTGTTTTGAAATATCGATTCAGTGAATGACGACCCGTTGACTGTAGCGGATCAAACGTCGCAATCACGAGCCAATCATATTGTAAAGAGCCGTTACAGCGAGCGAGAGACGTCTTCGCTAACAGAATGCCTCGCCCCCCTGATCGTTCAGACCAATTAAGACGGTACGCTACTTTTCATGTGATTTCAGTAGAATTCCGGTCAATATTAAGAACACGCCCCCACGAAGATTGCTTGACTTGTTGTATGTTTGTTGTTCGCTCGACAATTTCATAATTTTCGATCTCGTTCCCATCGGTTTTGTAAGCATCCGCGGGCGCGGCAGCCTTATCAATGTTTTGTGAACTTCCAAGCGATTCTACAAACAACTTCATTCGTCGGAGTTTCAATTTCATCATCCAGACCGCCACGCGAGAAGAGAAAAATCTCGGTCTCTCTCTCAGATAGGATTGCATTCACGGAGCACGCACTTCATGAGTTGAAAACGAAAAGCGAATGTACGAGTCGCTTTTGTGTGAAAATACCAAAACGGAGCAAGCGGTCGAGTGATCGGGAATTTTGGCAAGAAGTGCGTGGAATGTGAAGGTTTCTGTCGATCTCTTGCTGATGTTCGTGTGTGTGATGGGCAGCTCTTCTGGATGGCAAGAAAAGAACGGGACCACTCAATGTCTTTTCGATACAGTTTTGAGCGAAGAATCAATCGCTGCGGCCAATAGCGATGCATATTGCGGATTGACAGTTCGCCCTTCGCGTCAACTCAAACGCCGCGCCGCTGCTCCGTTGAGAGGCAACGTCCATTACGAAATTTCTCTCTGATCTGGATCTCAATCAAACCTGTGTCGGACTCACCCCTGCGGCGATTCTCGCTCAACAGTCACAACAGTTCTAATTATTATCACTGAGAGAGTTCGATTCGTTCGCGCGAGGCGCAACATCAACTCATTTATTCGAATTAGAAGAATCTCACCCGGTGTTCAATTCGAGGCCCGAAGATTCTGCATTCAAAGAACTCGCAGCAGAATCGGAGAACATGGCTTAACTTTTACACTTTCGATGATTACGCTGTTTTTTTTTGTTTCCCATGAGCTTGGACTTTTTTTGGCAGCGTCGTCCTCGTTGAGCAAACTTCGGAGCAGTTTCATATCAAGGATTTGCCCGTTGTTTGTTTGAAACAGTTTCCTCCCGAGTCGAACAATCGCTCGTTCTCGTACATTTCGGTGGCAAAAAAAAAGGAGAAGAGAGTGGAAAAGATGAACTCTCATTGTTCTTAACAAGCTTCAATTTCTAGCCGAACAGCAGCGGCGGCGCAAGAGGGGGAAAAGTGGAATAAGTCAAGTCAAATCGATCATCGGGTGAACAAGTATCTCTTTAACCCAACTAGAAGTTTCAACACGGCATAACCTGCAATGGACGATGGGTTCGGTTGACCCGACAAACGGACGGTCAGGTTGACCGCGCGGACTGACTACACTAATGGAGTCATTGCTGCTCGCTCGGGAGACGCATCAGCAGCAGCACATGAAGGACTTAGCCTCCTGTTCCTTTGTGAGCAAGTCAGCCGACCAGCTGAGGAATGCTAATGTTGCTGATGTCCGCCGCCATCGCTGCTTGTAGTGAGCAACGAATAGCCCATATTCACAAGCACCAAATCTAATGGTCACTCGTATTGTTGCCGCCGCGAGGACCTAAGAACACTGTGCACGAACACGGACCGCATTCTTCCGCTATACTTTCCGACCTGTCTGCTTGCATCTATCCAACCATTCGACCATCTATTCATTCATTCATTCATTCATTCATTTTCTGACCCATTCAGACGTCGATTCACCCTTCATGCGAAAGTATCCTCTTCCACTTGAATCGTATATCGATGCAGAAAGAAGTCATTCATGGAATTTGCACAATGGGTTCCGATGGATACTTTGAGGCCGCACCAGCGGAAAACCTTCTCGTCAAGGTAAACTTTCAAAGTTCGAACATCGAAACGACATTTTCGTGAAGTTTTTGGGGCTTACTGAAAAGTCCACTGCTCATTGTGTCAAGCTCAACCGAGAATAGAAATATAATTCTCTGATCGAACGAGAAGATTCTGTCCTGCGTTTTTCGGAAAACCCGAGCGGGGAATTCGAGTATTTCTCGAGGCTGTGTTCCCCAGGATTTTGTTTTCCGGCGAACTTTTTGCAGTGGGCCATTGGTGACCGAAGACAAAAGAATAAAAAGAAGCGACTCCGAAGTATTGTAAAAGGGAGACCGTTATAGGGAACCAATAAGTTTCCATTTCCGCCGATGATACCGTGGGTCAGAGGGTGTCGAGCACCAAGGATCCGAGCGAAAACAGAGACGGAGCAACTTGCGCGCCGCTCGATCCGAAGGATGTTCGGGTGCGTCGTTGGTCAGGTATGGAAATGATGATACTGGGCAGACGCCTCACGCGTTGATTTGATTCTAAAGCGACCTTTGATGCCCCAATATCCCAGAGCACCGCTGCGATTCAACAGTGGTGATGATGCGACCATGGTGGTGATCTATTGTTCATTCCCAGTCAATATCGGAAAGAAATTGATACAGACTCACTCACACAAAAGCAGCAGTAGCGGCGGCGGTGGCGGCACGGTGGCGACAGCATTGAGAAACCGAAAGTAGTGATACGGATACGACGGGATGTGATGGATGCTCTTTGGATGGCCGATGCCGAGAGTTGCCCTTGGGATTGCGTACCTGCCGTACCATCCATTTCATCGAAGCGACAGATGGAAGTGCGCGGACCAGTGGCAGGACTCGTTTTGGGCAGAGCAGCGCTTTCTGAGCAGAACTGGGGATTATTCTGATTCGTCCGGCCGTGTTTGCGTCTTTCGTCGACTTAAAGCTCGCAGAATTAGTAAACAAGGCGACAGTTCCGCCGCCTTTCATTCGAAATCCGTCCCGAGCTTCTTCCGAATTCGATTTGACCGTTGCCATCGTACCCGGAATATGTGAGAAGATACGAACCAAAATTATTCCAGGGTTGGGCAGTCGGGTGCAGATGCAAAGGAGTTAATCTGTTCGGCTGGAAGGGGTTCTTTCAGAACAAGACGCTAGAGAATGAATTACTTTCGAAAAAGACTCATCCGATATCAAATCTGCTAACAGAACTGCCGAACAAGGTATTTTCTTCTTCTCTTCCTATCCAAGCCGAAGCGAATTCGATTCGACGAGAGATATCACCGCGGAAACACCGTTTATCAACTGAAGTTGTTTAGCAATCAGTGGAGAATACGGAAAAAAAAGAGAAAATTGTTGAAACAAAAAACTGCGGAAAATCGCGGTTGACGACGAAGGAATCGAGAGGAGTGAAAGTATCGGCGTCTCAAAAAAAAGCCGTCTGCATGAAGGAGACGGCCGCATCCGACTCCCCGTTCATTTTCACTTTCCATCCATGAAGATTGGAAGGCCGCGGGTGGAAATTTCCGGCAAGAAACTATATCTTGTTATCCCTCCGGAGTCATATTCGTCACGACCACCATATACATAGATTTGGTGGGGTCTCCTGATGACCAACCTTTGAATTCATCCTCATCAGGAACAGATTTAAACTTTCTCAGATGATCAAATGAAAATTCTGTGCTCAACCTCGGCTTCTAAACAAAGTAGCTTCCCGGCAAATCCGATGGAGTTCTCACGAACTCGGTCGTGCGACCGACGTGGTCGTTGGTTTTCCTTCTTTTACGCGAAGGATTGTTTGCTTTTTGTCCGAATGTCACAGAAACGCGAATCACGCGTAAGGTTCACTCGGGACGGCGTCGTAATCCAGTTTCGTTTGTTTGACAAACAAGGTCTAGCGTCGCTTTTCGGGTTTCCCTTTCACCTTTCCGATGCAGGCGTCTACCACCCACATTGGGTAATGGCGCACGACTTTTTCTCTGTTGGCGAGGCGCGCTTGACGCGTTCTACGATGGGATCGAAGTTGGTGTCATTCTTCAGATTTCCACTTCCACTGCTTTCTGGCAAGCTTGCCAACGGTGACCTTTTTCCTCCCGAAAGTGGACAGTATCAGCCAGTGGATATCTTGAACGCCCACCCCGTTCTCGACGCCTAATTGGTGTAGGTTCTGAAGATCGAAATCCACAAAGGATCGAAGTTGATTCGGAAAAATGGAAATACTGACTCCAGACGCCATGCCGCCGTGGATGATGTGGGTCGAACCGTTATTCGCGAATGTAAACTTTGTTGGTGTCGTAGGTGAGCTCACACGGATGTCGAATAACCCTTCGCATGGGCGATTGGGCGTTCATGCATTCTATCCGCCGGTGCCGGGGGTCGCGAGTCCGGCTATTGTCGACAAAGTGTAGTCCGTACACACGTGAAGATGAGTCCTTTGACTTTTTCTGCGTGATTTGTTGGTTAACCCTTCAACTATGTTACATAGAGTCGGATTTGCTTTGAACGATCGTCTTTTGTGTCTTAAATCTTCTGAATGTTATCGTCGTGTCCTGATCCCGACGACAGCGGATCGGTTTCGCTTCATCTAATGTTTTCCTTCGTATTATGCTGCTTGAAGCGTCGATCGGGATTCTTATCGGTGTCTTTTCATTTAATCCTATATTGCATGCTCTGGGGAGCGAGTCGTCGGCTTTTTGATCAAATATTTTTCCTCTACGTTGTTTGGTGGGCCACTCGATGTCAGAAATCAGAAGGAGGAATTGAAAAGGAACGAGAATTTTAGTTTCGAGTTTTTCTGCGACGGATTATCCTCATACTTTTTTGGAGTGTCATTTTAGTCCCTGGTTCGGACGTTTGAGATAGCCACAATATGAATCATGGGCCTACGCGACGCGCTTTTCGGGTTATCAGTGGCCAGACGATGCGACACGTCGCAAGGCAGAAGTTCTCCTCTGTCCCAGCGGAGAAGAGCCGCGGCGACCGTTACTACGGATTAAGTCGATATAAAAAAAAAAGAAGAAAACAAAGACAAAGCTCAACCTTGGTCATCCTCTCGGTCAGTCGGCGAAATTCGCATTACGTTGGAAGAAAGCTCAGATGGATGAGTGGACCGAGGAACCACCGCCAGGCAAAGTAATGTACAATGGACGACCCTTCAAGTTTTGTCGAACAACAAGAAATCGGTCGACTTGTCTATCTGTCGGTCGGCTGGCTGGCTGGCTGGCTGGTCAGCGTGTGAGCGTCAAATGTGTTTCGACTTGAATTGTTGGCTCACTGCGGGTGACTCCGGATTGTCTTTTGGGACCAAGCGGACTGACTGCTGGGACAAAATCTGCACCCACGGTGTTGTAATTCCTACTGTTGTTGCCTGGTCATTGTCGACTCCAGCACTTGGTCAGATATTCTTACGTAGCGAAGGGTGCCTAGAGAGAGAGAGAGAGAAAGAACAAAGACTCAAATTAAAACTGTGCTCGACATGACACCCTCATTTTTCCCGCGATGGAAACACGTCGTCATTCGACGCTTTCGTCTATTTTCGCTCCTCGCATTTTCTTTTCGGAACTCCGCCATTCGGTGATAAAGATTCAACGCATGGCGACTTTGATACCACCTAATGGCGAGCATTTTCGTTCTATTCAAATTGCTCGTTCGTGTGGAAAACAACACTCGTTCGGCGCACTTGAAACTTCATTGCCGATGGCTTTCGTGGTGATACTGGCCAGTGCTCATCGTCAGGCGGAGCAGACGATTGCAGTTTGCGGGCTGTACTAATAAAGGATCATCATCAAACGACCGGCCATAGTGAGCGACTCGGCGTTAGGGCCCTGGGTGGAGGCAATAAGCGACGAGAGTTGCAAGCTGTGCTCATCATAAGGACGTAGAGGCACAAACAGCCAACTATCATCTTGTAAACACAAACCGACGTCGAGGTATTGTTTGAGGGGATCGGGTGCTCCTAAGAAGAAACAGAGGCGGCAGCCCCGGGCGATTGTGCCAGAGCGTTCTGTATAACAAACAAAACAGATCTGCTAAATGAATCTATGATGCCACGTTGTTTAGATGCAATCCTCTAATGCTCGCTTGTTGTTCACATGTCGGCTTACCACATTCTCCTTTAGGTAAGTCAGTCAGAGTGCGCGCCGGCCTAAATAGTTCGCGATCAGTGAAAGGAGTGGATTGTCAGATAAATTGTGGACGAACGGTCGAGCACGCGGTCATCCAGTCACAGTATATGAAAGCCGCGCCGAAGCTGAAGAAAGAGCCGCGTGGGAATTTGTTGAAGCAACGCATCTTCTTCTGATTGTTACCTGAAAGGGTTTCGAAGCTGCGGTTTAATTGAAAAGCTTGCTTCCAATTGTGGGGATGCGATCCCGCCAACTCTGAGAAGAAAAGCCTGACGTCACAGCGGGCCTGCCCACTTCCAATAGGAGGCAGGATAATTACTGTTACCATATCTAGAGCAGCAGTGGCGACAGTCGATCGCTCGGTGTCATCAACACCCGGTGACAAAGCTCGTTCGATGTGAAATTGTCGCAGTCGTCCCGATTTGATGTCCCCTTCACAGAGATTGTCTCGATTCTCGAACGATTCTCTTGTTACACAGTTCCTAAGGCGAGCCAACGACCAGAAGGAACAATCATCACCTGCTCGACGATTATGTTTCCTCTTTATTTAACAATTTCGGAAATCGCCGGTTCTCGCGTTTGGTTCTTCGACTGGACAAGGAGTCGCCGCGCCGGGGCCGGCTATCCTTGACCAACGGTGAGCTTGGATCGGTCGGCTTTTCCGTCAGGCTTTTTCGTGCCGGATCCCAGGTTACGCTGATACGTCGAAAGACGGCGAGGAAGGGGAGCCGTGATTTTAACGAGCAGTGTACGTAGAAAAAACAAAACAGCAAATGTGCAAACAGCGCAGGCCCGCTCGCTGATTTTTTGGACTACTCAGCAAATGAGCGAAGCCGCAGCGATTTTTGGGACATTGGGGGCGCCCAAAGCCGAGAATTTGTCGCAACAAGAAACAACTCTCGCGTCATTTGACAACTAGATGTTTACAACCGTTCTACTGATGACTGAAACGTTTAGTAGGGCCAACACAGAAATCTCCGTGGGCGGCCGCGACCGGTGGTCCGCATTCTGTCAAATTTGACGTTGCGTGGCTCACTCACATCACCGGATCTTGGATAATAATTCAATATATTAGAAAGCGATACTTCTTACGCAAGCGGAAAAACTTCTTGAGTTCCCTTCAAACTCTGAGAAAGATTTATAGATTGACGTTCGATACATTCGCTCAGAAATTCGAGAAGGAAACCCACTCTAGAAAACGTCAATCGACGACGTTGACATCCAACAGTGTAGGTTTCCGATGTCCGTTTTGGAAGTCTCCCTCGTTCCTGTGCAGTTCGATTCAATGAGCAGTCGGCGATCATTTGGAAATCCTGCTGCTTGAACAACCCCCCTCAATGTCAGTCGCTCTCTATGGTTACAAAGCAGCGACCTCGAGTTTCATGACCGGGAATCAATGTAACACAGGAATGTCTGGATAATCCAAATTTTCGGGTATTCTAGTTTGATTTCTCATGTTTCCACTTGTTGTTCTGATCGAGTATTCAGATCGAACAAGTTTATGGTGGCCAAAATCTGCATAGTCATTTCCGCCGATCAAGGTCGGCCGTAGATTTCCGAAATATCTAAACACATGCATGCTGTGTACCGATCGGATGTATTGTCATTTCTAATGACTGACGCGGTAAGAACAACCATAATAATAGTAGCGATAATAATGGTGGTAGCGTATGTCAGTTGGAAGTTATGAGCTTGAAGTAGGTATTGGGATCGTTTCTCACATGCTTTCATCACATGAACGTTATTTCCTTCGTCGTCGTCGTGCCTCGATATTCCTATCTCTCAAGGTAGACCGGCAGGCGTGTGGCCAACCAGGTAGGGAGGCGGTGGTTCACTTGTCGGCGACTCACTGATTTTCGGTGACCCTGTACAATACTAATGGTCACTAATCGAGACCGTGTTTGTGGTTTGATATTCACTGATTCAACAGCGATTGCGATCTGCCCAAAAGTTATCAATCGGTTCCATGAGTTCCGATCACAACGTTCCGGTCCTGGACAAGTATGGGAACCAGCCCCGTTTTTAAAGTGACGGCGGCGTTGGTCTTTTTAAGATTTGGAGTCAAAAGACAAAAACGGGGCCGCAACGAGGAGAAGAAAAAAAAAACAATATTGAGGCAGATAGAAAAGCGCAAATCTAACAAGAAATTCCAAAATAAAACAAAAACAGCAAAAGATATAAAACAAGAACCGGTCACTCCCAGCTGAATGACAGTTGACGACTCGGATATTGAAGTCCAGTGACATCACTTTAAGCTCGAGTGAAGAGCGATGGCTCCGGAAAATCCTCCGATAACTGGTTGCTTATCTCTCGCGAGAGGAGAGAAGTAATAACAGGAGTTGTTCGTTGAACTTCAGAGACCGATAAAGACTTGAGTCGATCGGCGAAGAAGGAATTTCGGCTCAATATTTGCGACAGAAACTGTTTGTATGCGTCCGTCGACAGAAACGAAGGTGAAGCCAATCACCGTCGAGCTTTCGTTCAAGTTCGTGAGCATCCACGAATAGCTTGCAACTGAAATAAAGTACGGGAATGAGTAGCTCGATACCCGAAACTGTACCTAATTCGAAATACAATAGCAAACTTCGACCTTGACTCAGGGAAGCTGAGCTGAAATTGACTGAAAACTGCCTCCTTAAGTTTCCGTAAATAATGTAAAGATGCCTTCCGAGGAACCCCTAATACGCCACGAATCGTCGCTTTCTCCATCTTGAAACTTCTGTGACTCCGAAACGGTTCCGTTTCCGTCCCCTTTTTCTCGAAGAATTCCGGGACATTTCATCATCTTCGAAGAACCTTCCGTTCGATCCGAAGATTCGTGAATTGTGCTTCTTTTGTCAGCCGCACCTTGACATGGCAACTGAATTTCATTTTACCATCGTGATCCCAAAACTCCCGTCAACTATCTCGCCAATCTACAAACATTTCAAACACATCTCTTTCCGACAAAACCGTCACACCCCAATCTCGCTCACCTGTCACCGCCTCATAAAATTTCGGAGAAAAATAGCCGAGATAAGATGTGGACGTCAAGATGTCGATAAACCGCCTCCGACCCCCTCTTTAACATACAACCAAACGTTGGAACGGATATTAAAGGTCGTTGCAAACTACTGGTTTATGTGGTGCATGTCAGATTCGACGGCATACCTTCGTAACGTGCGTTGCCAAAGTACACTGCCCGCCCGCCCGCCCGTCTGCCTTCTTCCTCACTCGGGTGCGTTATTAATTGAGATTAAAACCGATTCGGTGACCGTAGTGACCCGTGAAAACCTGCTGCGTTCATACATTCACAGCCGTATATTCGTTCTGTCGTTGTTTCGCCGCTCGCTTCCCATGCAATCAGTGGAAGATTTCTCGGTGAAGATAAATTGTTGGCCGGCCGCTATTTCAGAACAACCGAATCTCGTTTGCTTAATTTGTGACCTAGGATTCTGATGCGAAGTCCAACAATGTGTACTTGTACTTGACCATTCCACCGACGAAAGTGTTCGAAACAACCGTTAGAAGTGAGGTTTGCAGGTTTTTTCTTTTTTTTTGATTTACGACCGCGAACCATTTCACGGGGGTGATTTGCATGATTCGAGCTATGGAAATTATTTTCTCGGGAGAATCAAAGCAGGAAACCACCACCCTGAGAAAGAACGAGGAATGAGAGGAGAATGGATTTCCGAATTTCCAACTCGGCTCGTCTCAGATATAGAATTGCCTGGAATCAATATTGCGCAAGACAAGTGTAGAATTCTTGTCCAAGAGTGGATGACGCGTTTGATCTTTTCGGATCCAATCGGGAGTACGGATTTGATCGGATTGTGGGAAAAATGAAGCGACAGATGCAATTCCAGTCGACCGAAGGAAAAACTCAGCTCAGATGTGGAATGCACATCGTTCGTGAATTCAGTCGTGATTTGTGGAAGATGTATCAAGACCGAGAATAAATATTCCGCACGTGTTCACACCGCGGAGAATCCTGGGCCAAGTGCGGAAACGAAGACAAGATTGCAGTCAAGTAAATACTGATCTGCCTCGGGGAATCGATCGGAGACGAGGGGGCTCGTTAGGATGAACTTTAAGTGATTCGAAATCAATGACGGAAATTCTCGATCTACGAAAACGGGTTTCGATCCAGAAATGAGAACACGGCAGAGATGGGACGTCTTATCCAGAAACCGAAGCGAAAACGCGATGAAAAAAGTCGACGAGACCGGACAACCCTGGCCACTGGACGAGCACGGTCCTGTTTGCCTTGTGAGTGGCGGCGGCGGCGGCGATGTCGCGGTTGCCGATACCGGCAGCAGGATTCGTGTGTTCGATTGAGTGATCGGTGCTGACCGTTCGAGAAGATGCCCAAGAGATGTTGCTGTTTTTCTTGATAACGATGATGCCGTTGCTTATGATCGCTCACCATGAGGGCCAATCGTCTCTTTTGTTTGGACGGTTGTTTGTCCAGGCACCGGTTCATCAATCTTCATCCATCAAATCTCTGCGAAGCCGTCATTCCTCCCTCAGTTTCAACAAGCAGCCGCCGACGGCGGAGGATTGATGAAAGAGGAGAAAATCGCCAAACAAATAATTTGTTTGAGGAGCGTTCCCTTCCTCCAAAAACGTTCGTTCAGATTAAGATGTCTTTTTTCCCCACCAGAACCTCCGTTGGCTCAACGGCGGGACCGCAGTAATCGCAGTCATTGCGATCGTCATCATTATTGCTTTCGTTGACGTAGTCATAGTTGTCGTCGCTTAAGCTCTGCCCTTGCAGACGACTGTTCATTCCTTCAAACTTTATGTTTGCTAAATGATTCGTGTTGTCTTCTGTGTTGTTAACGCTGTTGTTAGTTTGTGTTTTGCCTTTCAAAGTTAAGAGCTTATTTCCTCCTCTCGCTGGTAAAAAAGGTGTTTCGGGAAGGTGGTATAAAGTTGAGAGTCCCGGGAAAAGGGAAAAAACTTTCATTTGACGATTCGATTGTTCTACCGCTTCAGTGTGGTCAACCATTCAGTCAGTCAGTCAGTCAGTCAGTCAGTCAGTCAGTCAGTCACTGACTCAGTCAAACAACAGCTCGACAGAAACTTAAGTGTCATTGCTCAGAAGAAATGGGGCGTCCTTCGCACACTCGACTCCTGCACAGTTAATGAGCGAAAATATATATCACGGTACTCAAGCAACTTCCTACTTGTTGAAAGTACGCTAAAAGAGAAATGAGCGAAGAACAGAACGAGTGCAGCCTCACACCTCGCGAGAATTGCTGAGCGAGCGACAGCCATAAATCCACCGCGTTTCCCTCTGAATTGTGACTACGACCAGAACAATTCATTCCAAAACGGAAACAATCATAATCTCACACCGAACGATGCAGTACTTGGCATGAATCTCGATGCACTTGCGTGGGATGCTCATCAGGAGCTGCGTAACGCCAGTCAGTTTAGCCGTTACTAAAACCCTTTCGTTTCTTTCGTATTTCAGGTAAGAGCCCAATTATTGCTGCGCGGGATCGTGGGCGGCGTGCCCGGATATCACGGTATCGTTTTGACGAACGTCCCGAAAGAATACGCAGCATCGTAGGAGAAACCGAGTTCGATCAATCGTCGTGACTTTTTCCAATCGCTGCCAGTGTTTCAATGCAATCGCCCCGAAACCGATGAAACAATCCAACAAGGATCGGTGCGCCCACTGACGTCAGCACGACTGAACAAAGCAATTGTGGCGTGCACGAATTTTTATTACGATTTTCTACCGATTTCGTCTCGTATCCGCTAATGTTCCATCGTTTGGAACTCTTTCCGGCGCCAATCTCACAGGATTTTCGTTCAATGTGTTGCTGTTGTCTGAAAACCGTGAAACCACGTCCAGGGACGTTAAGGTTAAGCGTAGCATGACGTCGGGGAGCCGCCTCGCGTACTTGCGTAGATTTCCGCAGATATCGCACGTCGTGTGATATCTTCAAAATAATCCCTTGCTTCGACTTCGAAAGATGGATTAGCGATGGTTAAACGGGACGCTGAAGAGCAAAGAGTTGTTGCTGTTGCTTGTCGGCGCTTCGATTCCTTCTCGTCGTTCAGAGAAGCAGCGATGATGTCGAAGGTCTCCGTTAGACGGTGGAAAGTTTTGCATCGACCGTAAAATGGGTTGCTTGCCTCTGCGTCGACTCACGGAAGCCGTTTCATCCCAAATCGAGTTCGATGTCGTCTTTTCGCTAGAGTTTCAGAGGTGCGCTCTTCGCTCGGGAGCTCCGAGGGATTCGATCTAATCAGGGATCTCACCGTCAAATGTATCTTTCTGTGGAGTGACGCGAGACTCCGCGCTCTGGCGTAATGCAACAAGCTGCACCCAAGCAGATCAAGGTCGCGCAGTCTTCGAAGTCTAGTCACGGATTCGTTTCCGATGCTCTTCGGGAACGAGAGTCTTCAGTTTTCAACCTTATTCCAATCTAACTACGCACAGTTCGGACCTGATTCGATCATGTGAGCGAATATCGTTCGCACTTGCGTTTATCCCACGCTCATTGAGAGGATCCGCTCAGGAGCTGGAGGGAAGTTCCGGAATGTCTGCGCCAAGCTGAAGCTATTTAGATCGGGAACGGTTCCGACTACACTCTGCGCAATGTTTGTTATGATCGTTCGATCGATCGATCGGTCGATCGTCTCGCGAACACTGTGATTCGTAGTCGACGCGACGATTTCCCCTGAAAGTTAAGACGTCATCCTATGAGCTAATTAGGGTTATCGCTGTCGTTTTGCGGATTAGAATTGGAGACAACGGAATGCTCCACGATTACTGTAAGAAGACGAATCATTGGAACTCAAAGGAAGACTTATGACGGACCTCCGGTGCGATACGATCACAGCACAGGTGTTCTCTAAGTTAAGTTCTTTATGAGTTCTCATAAGTTCTCTTTCTCTTTTTTTTTTGCTGACGGTTTTCGTTTTTTTCTTTCAATTCGTCGAGACATCTCTGCGCGAGCTGTGGATTCTATCGAAGACGATCGGGCCGACTTTCACACATGTTGCAAGAGTAATCGACAGATTCATGTCTCACTTCGCGCGGTGAACAACAGTAGCCGATTCCGTCCCGCAGAGCTGAATGAAAAGCAGGGCGACTAAAAGTCGAATCTTGGATTAATGGCTTCGCGAGTAATGGTGTTCACGAGCCAACGGATGGTTGGGTGGTCAGCGCGGCTGGAAGAATGGAATCGTGCGCATTGGCACCCCAGAGGGCGGTCGTCCACGGGTGCCAGCGTGTCGCATTAATCTGATCGAGCAAAACATTTCTCTCTATGGGAGTCTGCCATCTACAAATCGCGTGCTATGTCTGTCGTCTTCTGCTCAAGGGGGGCCAGCGTCAAGTTTTCGAGGAGCCACGAAACGTTTTCCTGGTGCAGAACTCGAACGGGGGCCAGTTTACAGCGTGACAACACATAATTTGGGTCATTAACACATTCTCAGGACAGGATGTCAGTTATTCAAAAAACAAGAGAAAAAGCTCAGAAAGTGCGACGAGTCATAAAATGTTTCCTCGAACGACGGAGCCGTTGCGTACAGTACCCGGTGTTCTGCGACAAATTTTCCTGCTTGACAACTGCTCTGGAAGCGATCTCGTTAACAACATCAACAAAATAATGTTGAGGAAGTGTCTTTCGAACAACTGTTCTGTCGATGAGATGGAGCAGCCGGTAGACATTCGATTGGGCGCAACTATTTCAGACACCTATTCATTCAGCAAGCTTCCATCAAAGCAGCTGAATACGCCCGGACCATCGGTTTGTCGATCATTCAATTGATTGCATTCCTTTTTTGATGTCTGTCGAACTCATTGAACGCATTCGGCATACAATCCTTGTCTGGAAGTGGGAATTTCTCATTTTGAAGCGTGAACATTCGATGACAGCGGTGCGATCGCTTAATCGTTCATGCGACACGTTTCATCACAAGAAACGACGGCGAGGGCGGCGGCGAATCGAGGTCGTCTGGGAGCGCGGCTCCCTCTCAGGAAAAACGCCGCCATTTTGTCGCAATCGTAGCAAGACAAATTCAGAACTATGATTTGTAGCGCTTGTTGGCAATTGTGGTCATCGTTGTTCTCCTTGAAACTGGTGACGACTTCAAACTGGCGCCGTTTCGCTGGTCGCTTGTTTGTTGTTTTCGACTCGCGGTTCCAGCTCCGTCGAGTCGTGAGTGAAGATTCTTCTGATCGTTAGAGCTTAGGCTGCGGCTACCGGCTACTTGTTGCATCAACGTCTCCGCCGCCGCCGTCACCGACGACACCTTTTGTCTTTGACGCGCTTGAGCGGCATTGAACGCCATTCAGTTAACAAACGGCGTGCGAAATGAGCGGCAAGAAAGAAAATCAGAAAAAGGAGAAGCGGTTTGTCGGCGGCAGCGACAAGAATGGCCGTCGAGAACCGTATGAACGACTATCGTTGGCCGTTTATGTCGATTGCCTCCCCAGCAGCTTGCCCCGAGGGGTACTCCGTAATGGATCCGATTCAGAATACAAAAGGAGATGATGCATCAATTTTCTGAAGTGGATGCTTCACACCAATGGCGATGCGCTCGCGCGTCCCTTCAACGCTCAGGTGACGGCCCTGACTTTGACTTGTCGACTCGAATCAATTCAAATCTGATTTATATCCACTGTCCGAGAAGTTCCGAAAACGCGATAGCATCAGCATCCATCGAAGTTTTTTTTTTCTTTTCCTCACACGGAGGACGAAGACAAATTCTTGTTCCTGCTTTCGGCAATAAATACTGACAGCTTCAGCAACAACAACTACAACGAGCTGTACAGAAGAAGCGTTCCGAACGATTCAATTCGGATCCGCCGGAATCCAGAATAACGAGATTATCTTTTGCTGTGTCGTGGAACGCTTTTGGTTTCGATCCAAAATCAGTTCGGAGACGAATCCGTTGAAGCTTCAAGGAAGCTGTAATTAGCGCACAGAAGAGTTATTGTCGACCGTGATGGCTTCATCAGTCCGACGATTCTGTCGCGATTGATAAAGTTCTGGCCGTCGGTTGTCGAGTCGTAATAAAAGTGCGCGATGGCCAGTCTTTGGAAGAGTTTCTCGCAAGTTCAGGTTCCTTGAATGAAAGTTACATAAGTCGCGTCGACCGGGCCGCCGACTTACGGGATGCATGTGGGAATAACCACTTCTTTGTCTGTGAAGAGCGAGCTTTTATGCATTTCCTTGGGTTGTTACCCGATTGCGCCCCCATGTTGCAGATCGGCGAAGAAAACGCTGTTTTGCTCGCTGCTTATGATGGTCTTTAAAAGTCATGACTTCGACTCTTTTTTCTTCTGGATGAGCTGTGGCGGCGGCGGTCGAATCCGACAACGGCGCGCCGCTCCACCGTTCGAAGCGAGATAGGTGGCGATAGATGATATTGCCACATTCACCTTGGCTGTCTCGAAGTACTTGCCTTGCTTCTTCGATGGCAAGCAACTCAAGAATGAACAAGTCGCGTATTGTGAAGAGTCCGAGGTGGCGAGCGACCACCAAAGCTGCGGCCGCGTCCAAATAGAAGCCATGACACGTTCTCGCTCCGACAATCGATGCTCGTTTTTGAACTTTGCGGCAGACATAACACAACAGTCAAGTAAGGCATTCTTCCTAGCTCGTTCTTTGCGTGAGCCTCTCGCCCTCTATCTGCCTCCGTGATAACTGTCCGGGCTACCAACCCTGGAAACAGAAGTACATATACAAACAGTGGCTACCCTTGATCAAGTTTCTTCTTTTCCTGGATCAAAGAAACGCCACGTCTGGAACAGCTGCTCTCCTTGCATTCAGTAGGAGGAGGAAGAAGAAGAATCTAACAGCCAGCACGGGAGGAAGGAAGGAAGGAAGGAAGTAAGGATGTAGTCTATAACAATTTGCGGGAATAACACAACCGATATTGTAGTTGAAAAGAACCCGTTCGTTGCCGTCTCCGCGATCGGGGCACAGTTGACAGACGCAACTGCTTTGATTTCGTCTGGCTAATTTTTCCGTCCACGAGAGCTCTGCTTTCGTTTCGATACCTCCCAACGAAATCACCCATTCCACTCTGACCCTTCAATTATGTAGATCTCGGACAAAGCATTTTATTTGTGGACGCGTTTCGGATGATCTCTCATGATCTGGACGAGCTCAAAATGCTCGGCTGACTCTCTGAAACGATGATACACTTCCCGGAGTGGGTTTCCATTTTTCACCTACACCGACGTCACGTCTAGACGCCTCCATTGTTCGCTGGAGTCTCCGTTCCACTGAACGCCTGCGAATAACTGACGTTAAAGGAGAGCGAACTTGCGAGTATCGCTGATCGGAACAGAAAAAGAGGGGGGAGGGGGGCAAATTGTTGCCGACTAATCATTCCCGAGTCCGGAGCAGCCTTGTAACAAAACGAAAAAAAAATCAGTCGCAAAAATTCGGAGCTGTAATGCGCTCACTTAGCACCCGGTTGTTCGCTCGCTCGCTCGAATGCCTCACTGAGCTAAGTGGAACGAGAGAAAAGAAACAATACTACAAATATCTGAACACACACAGAAACTGAATCCAGAAAAATCACTGGGGAAAAATTCACTTAACCGTGTACGGTTGCTTTTTGCGAGTGGAAGGAGAAATCGAGAAAATGGGGAGAAATTTGAGAACGTTTCATCTGCTGCCACTGGAACTCGGAACTCAGACGTGAAAATGATGCCATAGCTGCACCCAAAACTGGAAATGTTCAGACGGAACGTCTGTCGAGCAGGCAAAAAGTAATTCGTTTGAGTGAAAATACGACATGTCATAATTCTCGAATGGTTAGGCTTCCGGTACTGCTGGCGGACGCGGCGCGAGCGTCAGAGCCGCGACCACGGTTTCGACGCGGCACGGCTTCGAAGAAGTTTTTACGTCGCTGTTTTGAGATACCGCGATTTCTCCAAACTTCAAAATCGAATGCAAGCAGGGAGCAAAATTTTCCGGACGCGCGGTAATCGATCAGTAGAAATTAATCATGAATCAATGATGTCCAACGAGGTTGGCCTCAACGCATGCTGTGGTTCAAAGACGTTGAATTCCTGTTCTTCTTTTTTCAGTGAAAACACACGAATCAAATAAAAATTTCCAAAAGCTCCCCCAAGTTCGAAGCCGCGCGGCGACCTGTCAATGTTGAATACATGTATTTATTCCTGCTGCGGGTGGCAGAAAATACACAAGCGTGTTTCCATGTGATGAACGCTTCACATGGAGATAAAAACATAAACAGAAAAAAACCTCGTGCTTATTCTGACGCTTCCGCGAATGCAAACGCTTACCACTTAGATGACGATCACTTTAGTTTTTCCCTAACAGCTTGCCCTTCGCAGAGGGGATTTTTCTTTCTTAAAAAATTAAAAAAAAAAAAGAATCCAACCTCGAACCTTCAGTATTTCAATTTCCAGAAGATCACCGTCAATTGAATCTAACAAGTGAAGGGAAAATTTCTCATGGATTATCGGTCGCTCGTATTATGAAGTCATTCCACGAAACTCAATGGATCGATGATCTATTGAGTCATCGTTACAACCAGAATGGAGCCCTTGAGCAAAACGTCGAGAGAAAGCTATGGCCGTCCCCCGCTCATTGTCCCGGATTCACTGACTGAGAGTTCAAACTTCCCAAAATCGCCATTCCAACGACAAGGATATATTTGGGCGAGATTTTTACGCGGCGGCAATGCAATGCTTCTATCGGAGTCTTCTGAACATCATTGCTCGACAGTTGCGTCGTCTTCCCAATCTCGTTCGTATCAGAATTCTTCGAACAATTCTCTTGTCGATAGAAGTTCACATACTTGAGCGAGAACTGTCCATCAAAGCCAGAACCAGCATGAATTTGGGTGGGGACTGTACGACGGACGGCAGTGACCGCGAGATAAGATTCCCGAAGTCGGAGATGATAGTAAGTGAGTCAATGGCCGGTCGCCACTCTAGGAAATGTTCGATTTCTCAACGTACAAGATCAGGCTCCATGCTCTGCTCAGCAGCTAGTCGAGCGAGAGAGAACACAGCTGAGAAGAGGGTCGATCTCCACGAAGAGCAACAACAAAGTTCGGGCGCAAGAGTCTTTCAAGACACAATCACTAAGATCCCCATCCATCAATCATCCGTGATTGATTGATTGAGACGGAACAGGTCCTCATCGTTGACGTGAAGATCCGACAGACGGTTAGCGGGCAGGTGGAGCCAAGAGTTGCGTTGGTTGTAGTGGGCCCTGTCCGTATCGGTTGTAACACCGTGTCGGTCAATAACCAAAACAGTACTCGATCCAAGTGGTTGAGGATCTCTTCATCGTCGATCATCGTCTTGACCCCCATCAAAACGGCTGATTTACGAGGATCAATCGTACTGCTGTCGTTGTTTCCGTTTGAGTTGGCGTTGTTAACAATCAAGTACGAGATGTGCTTGAGCAACAAAATGTCGCGACGTACGCTCGCCGCGTATGATTTGCTTCGATTCCGTGTGTTATCTGACCGAACAAGCCGAACTGTTCTGATGGCATTGTCGACAATTTACTGGCACTGTGACACGTGGTGACAGTTGGAAAAAGTTTGGAGGGATAAACAAAAAATGGACACATCAACAGCAGCGACGCATTGCGCCACAGACAAACAGCTTCTCAAGGATGTCACCCACCGAAGAAAAAGTTTAGTGATTCCGTCGTCCGAGCGACCGGGTCGTCTGATTGACTAAGGAGCTGTGCTTGACGATGCCGTGTTCAGTAATGTTCATACAGGAAAGGAACCCTTTCTTTGATGTCAGATGCTCGTTCACGGCGACTCCTGCCCCGCTGTCCAAGCTGTCACGAAAGACGACACAGGATGAAGCAGTCCACGACTCTTGGATGAAATCGTTCCGCTCTCCTGAAACGATGACAACCGTTCATCTGCCAAGTTGACAAGCCGTTGGTCCGTCGCCGAAGGAATCGTGTTCGATTGTTTCTTCTGTCGAACACCTGAATCTCTTGATTCGATTAACGTGTCGAAATAGTCGATCAGAATCGGGGATTCTTCGCCAAGATGTTCCATTGATAGATTCTTCCCGAGTTTTCATTTTCGCACCTGGATCATAACGATTTTGAACGAAGGCCTTTTGACAATGATTTACTTCTGCTCAAATTTGACAAGACATCATCGAGCTTCGACATTTGATCGATTGCAAAAGATTCTGAGGGAATCCGGTACCCAACGGATTCGTTGATCGGAGGGCAAACAATAATTTCTGCGGATAGAAGCGATGTTGCTGCCGGAAGCAGAAGATCTCTTTCGTCGTCCTACAAACCGCTTCTGCTTCTGCCGCCGTCAGCCAACCGAATATGTGAACAGCAGCAACTTCAGCCGCCTTGTGGTTACAGAAAAGGAAGCTCTTCACGTCGAACATGCAGCATCTCTTGGTTACTGCTGTTGATGGTCGCATTGGGTTCAGTGTTGTTACGCGTTGACCACGTCATTCTATTCGTTGTGCCGCTACTTGAGCCTCTCGACCGCGACGAGTTTTATTCAGCGAACGTGAGCTTAAAGAAGTCATCGAGAAGAAACTTTGTTGGAAAATGTTGGATTGATGGATCGCCTCAGATTTTTTTTCTTGTAGTTCGCCGCTCCAACGAACCACACGAATAACTTCCATTCTGATTCCAGTCCGACGGTCCGTTGTTCTGTTACTGAATTGTTTCGAACTTCAGCAAACGAAACCTACGGTTTAGCGTTCTCCGCTGGAAAGCCACACTAGTGGAGCCAAGGCTCGGTCTGGCGATCGCCCCACTCCGTCCCACAATGCTTGCCGTGTGATCATTAATCTGGTAGTCCATGCTGTTATTATTATTATATTAATCTGTTGTTGAATATCGAACACAGCTACCCGCACCGTCGCGCCAGCATGGCTTTCGCGGACCGAGTTTCTGTTCTACAAAGAAGTTGTTCGAAGCTCACGCAGAACGAAAATGACCTCAGCCGCCGCGGCGCCGCAATGCAAGCTATTTTGATCTGAGCTAATTGAAGCGATCTTTTCACGGTTGATTTTAGAGCCTTTAACAGGGTCGTAAACAGTATAATCAGCAAAATCCGCGGGGGTCTCATGTGAATTATTTAAAATTCAACTTACGGATCCCTCAATCGACAGAGATCTATTCGAAATCTCCTGAGTTGTCTGAGTTACCGTAGATTCCGCGGAATCCGAGTTCCGAATCGATGTCACTGAGTTCGAGCGATCGAATGAATGTTGTTCAAATCGAGCGATGGGCACGATTGGGTTTGGAGCAGGGCAGCAGATACACACGTGTGCCGTGGAAGAGTTTTCAAGATCACAATTTATTATTGTTACGTTTGACGCGCAGGAATCCGCCCTGAGAAAAAAAAAACGATTCCACTGGACCAACAGCCGTTCTGAACGGAGAGAAAGAGAAGAGTTCACTAGGACTACATACAATGGCGGGCGTAGTCTCTTCGTAGTTTTGGTTGGTCGGTCGCTCGGTCGAATATCGGTAAAAGGAAAAGTGGCGAAACGAATCGACCAGACCGCTCGAACACTCGCTACCAAACGCGATTCCGACATCGTTTCTCTTCGAGCCGAGCTCGGAAACCCAAATCATGATTGAAGCTCACATGCAAAGTCAAGAAAGCCCCCAGTCTGAGTTCGAATCGAGCGGGAAAGGACACACCCGCAGATGTCCTGATATGAAAGCTGGACTGTGCGTGGACGTGAATAAGTTCGTTCTTGTCTCAACCAGAAGGAAGTTGTTCTCATTAGGGACGAGATGTCCAAGGCTCCTAGATTGTGATGCCGCTTGACAGAAACGAACGATCCCGCAGCCGGATGACTGAATTCGAAAGAAGCGGAATGATAAAATGCTAGATGAGGATTCCGCCAGCTACCAAACGCTGATCTCTGTCAGGTGCTCTTTCTTCGCTTTTGACGGCAGCGACTAGATACAGAATCCCTGATTCGTTCCTCACGCAGACTTCCTTTGGCATGTTGACCTCTCGGAAGTCTTGTCTTTGCCAATCGGACATCATCGGCGCTCACACCCTGCGCTCCTGTGAGAGTGCAATGTGCGATTGTCGCCCAGCTAACACCGCTCGCTTCGATCCGGACGGACCGAGAAAGAGAAACTTTTCTGCCCAGCACGTATATCGGCGCGGAAACCAAAGTCAATACGTTTTTGAAAGGTCACCCACGACAAACAACGCCAGCTCGCTTGATCGGTCAGCGAGCGACTGAGTGAGACGGCAAGTCAGTCAAGCAACCTTTGCGACGCGACGTTGTTTCGGTCGTTCATTGACTATCGGTTGACATTGGTTAAAGTCGCAGCCAATTAGAATCGCGCGACGGCAGCTGAGCCGTCAGTCCCCATGTTGACAACTCAAACAAACCAGAAATAGACGCCGGCGCCGTCGAAGAGTTTCAAGCGCCCAAATGTTTCTGAGCTTTTTTCCCGTCGAATGCCTCTGCCGCATTCGGAGACTCATCTTACCCAAACAATGGCGTTTGAACACTCACGGCAGTTAAACATAGAACAGATCGCTTTCTCAGGAACACATGTTCCTTACGGGCTGTCACGCTTCGTCACGCACTCATCGAATAGCTAGTTACAGTAGCGGCGGCAGCGGATAAGATGCCGTAGAAGATTTGGTGCAGCGCGGTGAATAGCTGAATCAGAATGAGAAAGAAAAGACATGAAAGGAAACCGGTGAGGAGATTTCAGATACACAGAAGATGCACTTCATTACCGTAGAGAAGTCTTCACGGCCTCCGATGTCTCCCTCCTGAAGGCTAACCACTGACCGCTTTGTTGTTGGGGCGGAGTGTCTTTGTCCTCAGTCTGATCCGGTGGATCTTTATGGCGGCGCGCGGAGCAACGAATGTCGTCAATTGAAAGCGGTTTCTGTGCTTAATTCCTCTTCTTCTGTCTATTTTTCTCCGGACCTGAAACCAGTCCCGATTCTGGATTCCCTGACAAATTCCGAACGGATCATCCACATCTTTGCGTTGACCTGAACGCCGCCGCATTGTGTTCTCGACGCTGTCCCCGGAATCGAGAAGTGTTTCGACGAACGTCGGGTCGTCGTGGCAAAACTAGGGGACGTGGGATACACTTTCGCGAATTTTCGCGTGGAACGCGGATCAGATAGTTTTCTGACCCCAGAACGATGTTGTCATCTTGAAGTACTTCTGCGAATCATCCACGATACAAACGAAGAGAAGGTGCGAGAACTTTCAGCGCCCTTGACTAATCTGCAAGAGACGAAACAAGAGATAGATAGAGCATTCAACGAGCATCGCGAGTTTCATGAAGATCATGGAAAAAATTGATTCGGGGCAACGGAGGGAAGCCGCCCGCCCCGTCTCGCATCCATTTCCAACTGACTGAGCCCGGGGCGGCGTTGTTTCAGTGGGTCAGCCGGTTGGTCGGACAACGCTGGCGCGATCTTACTTGAATTCTGATGAGGAATCAATCCTAACACGATTGATTAATAGCAAAGCAATCAGCAGTGGTAGCGCTTGTTCTCGAGGAATTAGTTCCTCGACTGAAGATGTGCCCGCACGCACGCAAGCGAGCAAACACGCACGCGACCATCTGCGCCGAAGATCCACGAGCGGGGCCTCATGCATCTTGAACCGATGTTGTTTCCAGTGTTAGCAAACCCTCTTGATACGACTGAGTAAACTATGGCGTTGCTGAACGACTTCATCTTACTATATGTGAGTGGTCGCAATCATTGAGTTTCACGCTTGAAATATTCACTTCAATCAATGTCGCGGCTTGATTTTTCTTGCCGAAAGTGAAATCAGTGAGTTGGCCCCTGCAACAGAGGCGCGAGTTTGATGTGCGATACACAAACCATGGCTAAACAATCTCGATATCCCGCGAGAGCAAACAACGTCATTGTTTTCCGCATTCTCTGACTGATGATTCATCGCTGCTCGAGAGTTTTGGCGATTGCGGGACTGAATGCTCGCGTTCGATCCGTTTGTCATTCGGTCAAAGCGGAAAACTTCTCAAGAGATTGAATATGTGGTCTTGACAGGTCCATGATCCTCTTATAACTTCGAATCGACAGCAACTTGAACTGCCGTACACGTCTTGAAGAAGCTTTCAACGATGCGGGCGACGACGCCTGCACGTCTGGCTGTTCGTTTGCCGGCCATCAATAGTTCCGCTTCAATTTGGTTCCTCCGCGACAGATTCCGTTTCCGCTCGGCAATTGTTACCCGCGTCACACCGTTCTACTCGTGTTTCCCCACATTGTGAACCTCGGCTTCGTTGACGAAGCTTTCAAGTGAGTCGTATTGTGGCTACGAATACAACGAAGAATTCCATCTGAACTCGCGCTCCTGGCCGTAAACCAACCCTTCCGAGCTACAAGGAACGTATCTACGAAGGCTTCTCGTCCACTTGCAAATCAGCTCGTTCCAGAAGATATGCGCACGAGGCATGTTTGTCTCGTGCTTTCATGGAAATTGTTTCCATGAACTAAACGTCCTGTCGTCAACAATGTCATCTCAGAAATCTAGAATGATTGTTCCAGGTGGCAGGCGGTCGTTGCTGGTGTTACTCGTAATTGTTTGGGCGCAAATGTCGGTGAATGACGAAGGTGGGGTGAGGTGACCGTTCAACGCCGAGAGTCAGACAGGACGTTACGTCGACTTGAAGCGAGCCACGACTAATAAATCTTATTCCACTCAAAGCCGTCGGGTGATAACAACACTGACTAAAAGCACTTTAAACGAATGCCAAGTTGAGAACAACGCCCCGGACGGCATTTATGAAAAAAAAAAAAAAAATCTGCAAACCGGCTACGGCGGACCGTGAACCTGATGGACGACGTTGTGAAGGCTGATAGAAATTTAGGTTTGGCGAGCGGTGGACAGAAAACGCCTCGTCTGGAAAAACGAAATTTCCAAGAGAAAAACGACGCCGAGACCACGGAAGCGACGGTCACTCCAATCGGATATGAGGTCTTGATGTCAAAAAAATGTTAGTGAGCGAATCTTGTGTATCTGCCCACTCATTCTGTATCTCCAACGTCCTGATTTTGGGGCTCGTGCGGTGCTCGTTTTCTCTTGGTTTTTTCTTGATTGACTTGTTACAAAAGGCGAGAATGACATTGACGCCTGGATGCAGGAGCCGATTTCCGTCGGCAGTTTGTGCTGTTATGAAACTGGATAGCGTTTAAGAGATGATAATTGCCACCTATTTTGACGTTACAAGCGTCTTCTCACGCTCCGGGTTCGCAAGTTGCTACCGTCAGTATCGCGAAGGAAACCTCTCGAATGGTATATGAAAAAACAGGAAAAAAGTACCGTTTGCCCATCATTTGTACGCCGGACCTGTCCACATGCGAAAGAGCAAACAAGCGGACGGACGCGCGGAAAACGACACGCAAGAAAAATCGAAGTTACGCACACACAGTCACAAAAAACTTTGAATAGAACCGACGCGGTGTCAGCCCACAAACGCCGCGTCGCGGATGCCAACGCTGGCGATAACAACGAACAGCGTGAATAAACGGTGGCCGAAGTGTTGTCGCTTTGTTGTCAAAGGCGTTATCATGACAAAATGATTACCTCATAGGAAGCTTAAGTATCGCGATAAGTTGCGTTTTGAAACTTCATTAGGACCAAGAAGGCTAACTCTTTTCTTTGACGTTTGCTGTTCTCGTCTTCCCTTCTGTTCGCCGTTGTTTTCCTGCATCGGATGCTCCTTTTGCTCACGGTTGTCGGTGTCGTCGTCATCGGTGGCGAGCATTCATTCTCATGCTCGGGTGTCATAGTTTCCACGCTCGACAAAAGAAGTGTCGAGCACGATTGAAAGGTGCTGTTAGAAACGTCTTCTGACGAAAGTGCATCAGGAAAGCGAATGCGCCGTTTCAACAACGAGTCCATCAACGTCTTTGGAGCTCTCATCGCAGATAAAAAGAAGCCGTCCTTAAAGGAACATTCCCGAGTCTCAGACATTAACGCGAAAAGGAAACCCTCAGAGAGAAACGTGTCACAACCGACCGAAAAGACAAGAGTATCGATAAAGGGGTTAGCGGATCTTTCCTTCAGGGAACATACACGAGACTTCTCCATGAAGATTTTTTGAAAAAGAGTCAAAGTACGCCGTGTCATGAGGCATCGAATCAAAAGATGAAAACAAACTCCTCTCGCTCGAAAAAAGGTGTTTTCCGCCTAGAAACAGTTTGATCAATCTGAGGAGCCACCGATGATGTTGCTGGTGCACTAGCACCTTCGAAAAAGGATCGCTATCGTTGTTCGAGAAGAAATTGTTCGAAGTTGGATGATTCTCGTTTTTTTCTCCTTCTTTACTTGATGATTTTCTTGGCACAAGAAATCTTTCGCAAAAAAATGGAACGGGGTCAAACGCCAGAATCGTGGACGACGCGTAGCCGGAGTGGAACGCCGATCGGTGGAGATAACTCTCATTGAAAATTACATAAGTTGGATATACCCGTTATACACAGCGCACGCGTGAAACGCCAGATATTCGAAATATATGTTTGTCGGTTGATTCGAAGTCTTTCCGCAAGCCCACGCGGGCCAAAGTCAATGGAATAGCTCACCCTCTGACGGGGTGAAGGATGTTCAAGCCACAATAGATACTCGAACAACCAAAGGCTATCCTGTACTGTTCAAGCGCCTGCCGTGCTGGCGGTAGTGTCCACTCACTCAGAAATTTATGTGCCATCAGACTGGCACTTCAACCAGAATTCCTAACAGCGACTTCCACGTTTACCGTGACGAGACCCGGAGCCCCTCGCTTTGCAAGTGAAACTGCATCAACTCATTTTTTTCTCGGTTGTGGCAAATCACGCACCCGATGGCCTTAGTTGGCTAAATTCGAACAAATTATCTCCCAGGAGTCTTCCAACAAACGGAATAAATAGAAAACCCAGAACAATAATGTAGACCATTGACGGTAATTTTGGTTTTGTTGGGTTTGCGAGTTTTGTTGAGCTTGGTGGGTTACCCTTGTCCACTTTTTTCTCCGCGCCATAATTGCTTTTGAAGCTTTTGGTACTCAAGAATGGAAATATATTGTGGGAATAGCATTCCTCTTCCTGCTGATTACATTTCGTGCGATATTCACGGTGGCGTGCCGCGAACAACGTCGAGTCAACTTCCACCTGGAAGGTTTGACTCTGACTGGAACGGACCGAGCATCACGGTGTTGATTGTGAGGTTTCGGAAAACAGGGGTGAGAAAATATCGAAAAGCACGAGGATACCAAAGCCCTAGGAGGAGGACCGATCCGATCCGACCCTGGACGGTGGCTTATTATCATTTTTAGGAAGGATTCATCCGAAGCTGACAATAGAAGTGACTAGCCATGGCTCAAACCGGACACATTTCTGCGCATGCTTCCAGTGGCGTCATTGATACACAACAGCGACGCGAAGATAGGCTTCACGGAACAATGCGAACCGCAAATCGTGTACGTGGGCCGATCACAAAGGTCTCTCACCTGTCATTATCGTTATTACAGTATTTATCACCTCATCCTCACCGTTGTTGGCGCGAGTCGATACTGGCCATAATCAAATAATGTCCCCGTGAAAACAAACAGCTTATCATTGGATAAAAACACTCCAGACCACCTGACCAGAAGGCTTGTGGACTGGGTGCTGGAAGTCGGCGGCCTTTCCGCCCGAGGCGACCATAACTCACCGTCGGCAGAGGATTCGTCGCGTCCAAGGTCGCCCGCTATCCTCGACCGTGGACCGGGTTCCACTCTTTTGATCTGTGGCTTCGGTGCATCGGTCTCTCTGCAATGCGAAGCCAACAACTTACATAACTGGACTTCAAGTCAGGCGGAACAAGGAATCCTACAAACTGCCAAAGATTTTGCCTTCGAGATTAGAACGCCTCCGACGATAGGCATGAATGAATCAAAACGTCCGAGCGACGGTTTACGCGAGCGCTGCTGAACTTAACGCAGAAATGGCGTGAAGGGAAAAACCGAGGCGTTCACGGATTACGAGTGTCCTGGAAGTCCCCGTTCCGACAATCGACGAAATTGTGACTTCCAATCACAGCTCCTCGCACTCGTCGATGAGTGAAGCAGAAAATATACGAATCTGCTTGTCCGCTACTATGAGACATGTTATACGGGTGCTCGTATCGTGCACTGTGATTGTGATCCGCGTTTTCTGATCAAGACGTGATCTGATACGCCTTCCGTCTCAGGTCAGATTATCGTTCTCTTTCTGGTCAGCGTCGTCGGTTTTCGTCATTTCGTTAGATCTGTGAGTTTCATGAAGTTTTCGAGCTTGTGCGGACAAAGCGAGATACAACATGCTTGATTTTTCCAACTTTGTCCATGCATGAAGCGAACGACGGCGACGCTTCTTTTGAGAATTCCGAGATTGCAGCACACGCGAACCTTTTGATAGATTTACAAAGATCCTCGTGGTGAGGAAATGTTGAGCTTTTGACACTTTTTCCTCTCGTCGTTGACATCGCTTCTTGATTTTGGTCGTGGATCCTCGTCATACGCTCCTTGAAGACAACAGAACTCGTGTTTCCGGAATCAAAACCAACACTTATATGTTCTCCAGTTTGCCACCCCTTCACCGACTGCTTGGCTGATCATAAAGAACGAAGAGAACAAGCAGCGCGCTTTTGATGTTGGATTGGACGAAAAAAAAATCAAATACCCACCACGTTTAATTGAACATGGGCAAAAAATCAAAACTTTGGAATGTGCTGAAAAAAAACTCGTGCCTGAGAAAGAGTCCTAAGTTTTCATTTCGGTCGGCTGAAAAAGTCATTAGACCTCTGTCCAAAAATATCAAAATTAGCCCGGCCCACCCATTAAAAGCGTTATCCAATGTTAGCCACCGCGGACGAAGTGGTGGTCATGGTTGGAGCCGAACTGGTCGCAGATAGTGTTGCTAGACGAAAGAACGAAGGAACGAGTAAACGAAAGAATCAACGCACGGAAACAGCGAGGAAAACGGTTGGACTGACGGTAGAGCTCAGCTCATAGACGTAACGGCGCTGATCGCTTTGCAGTGTTCTACCCACCGAATCAAGCGACTCGGTGCTGGAACGACCCTGACGAGCAGATACTCGTAATGTGAATATCATAATTAGTATAAGTTAACAATTTTTTGCTCCCGGTTTGCATGGTACGTGTTTGTTCCGATTCGCTGGAATGTCTCGCCTTCCTAAACGGTTCGTATCCAAATCATCCAACGGTGCGAAACGTTACGACAATGACTACAATGATCTTAAACTGATTAACATAACGCAAAGCGCGGCTAAGATCCGGTGGATCTCCGCTGGACCCTATTTTTTTTTAAACGTCCGTCGGCGGTCAAGAGGGCATGTCGGTGAACAAGTCTGCAGGGTGGACCCTAGGGTGAACATACTCTGGAATCGATCGGTGGTTCACGACGAAAACCTGAGAAACGCTCAACAATGCGCCTCGGCTGAACGGTTGGGAGGGTAGCAGACACCGCCGAATTGATTGTTCGAATGAGTTCGACGATTCCAAAAAAAACCGGCGCAGCTCCAGCTAGTCGACTGACCGTCTAAACGAAGTAGTGGCATTGATTCCTTATTTCCTGATGACGCCATTTATTTTGGCTGTGTTCTCACACACGCCACCAACGCCCAAAGGGTGTCCGTCTCCTACATAGGTGACTGGAATTTTCCGCAGCTTCGGAGCTATTTCAATGTTCAAAACAGAATCTCCAGGATCCTTCAGACACAGCAAACTGCTGATTTCCCCGAATTCCATGAGATGGCGAGTTTGAACGGTTCCCGACACACGCATACTATGTACAGAGATGCAATCGAATCCTTGGCTCGATAGAACTGCCCATTCGTCGGAAAATTTCACGCTGTCTTCGTTCTTCGAGGAACACGACGACTGCCCAAAGAACGAAGGGTGGATGGACCGTTCCCTCGCATCACTCAATCGATGGTCGGTCGATCCGCTCGGTCTTCTCCTCTTTCGGCTTGGACGATGTCACACTTGGTTGGCTTAGGGATGCCGGAAGACGAAGCCTGATGAGATGCAAACACCTTCTTCTAGAAGCTCACTGCAAGGAAATCGGGTGGACATTTTTCTCTGTTACTTCGCTTCGTGTACGTACCCCGCCTCGTGACGTCCGTCGCGCGGAAGTTCTCTTTAAATGAATGGGATGAAGTGTAGAACGAAACACTTGGAGACAAAGATCGCGTTCACTGATACTGAGAATGTACAAAGTATCAAGTTCGTCTTCAGTAATGAGTAACTTCGTTCGCACAAGGCCAAAGGTGCTTCCCGTCCAGGTTCGGACTTTGTCGACGCCTTCTCATATCAGCCGTAAAAGAAAAAAATAATCCCCTCCCTTGAAGGTAACTCCGTGATATATCCACTACGTAATAATTAAAGGAAGGAACAGAACGAAAGCTCATGGGAATCTGCAGTGTGAGACTGATCATAAAAATTCCCATGACGAAAACTGCGGTTGCCCTACAATTCACGTTAACGGCACATGTCGAGGAAGAAAGGAAGCCATAAGGTCACGCGCGGTGGCCCGGTGTCATCCAACATAGTTAGCCCATGGATGTTGTCGTAATATTCGAAACACGATTTTTTTTCTAGGGAAATGCGTAGATCCACCCGCCAGTATACGCACGCTTCGTCAAAAAAAGGATTGCATTAAAGAAAGGGTCGCGCTGCAGTACTGCACCTTTGGCTCTTGAAACGTTGTCAGAAAATGCGCCTGTTGCAGCCCATACACTACCGGAACAGTCGAGCTCGCTCCACTCACGATATCACACAAACACACACCTCTTCGGCTCGAGGCGACGCCGACAGGTATTAAGTGGCGTCGGTGTTGTACGCTTGGTGGCTTATTCAAACAATCTTTTCAATTCGAAGGCACGCTGTCCGACGGGGGAGTAGGTATTGTCGCAAGTGCTGTCGCAAGTGCCCGCATTGTCTTAACGATCTGTTTGGCTCAGAAAGCCTTCTTAAGTGCTGTCTAGTCCGGACAATTTTCTCGGTCCGCAGTACGAGAGAACAATGTTTCCTCGTAAACTCGCCGCCGTTGTTGTTACTGTTGTAGATAATAACACCGCGCCACTGGAACCGTTCGGGGCTTGAAGAATGCGCCCAGAATCTTCGGTTATTATGCGGCAGCTTCCTCGTACGAACAACTAGAGACGGTGAGGAGAAATGCACGTGAAAAAGCCCATCGTCCTTGAAAGTTCGTCGCCTACCGACAAGTATCCCGTTGATCAGAAGAAAATCCTGTTGCTTGTCGTGAGGAATCGTTTTGCGACGGCTGATATGTGGGAGAAACATTTAATGTCCTCATCGTTTGCGATGCGCATGGCAATCTCATGACGAACACACCCCAAACACTCGATGGATAATTTTGACATAAATAATTGAAAAACAACATTAACTGAACTCGTTTTCCTCCATCGAAGTCATCTCATCTGGCTCGGGCAGCTCTTTTCTCTGTCGCGACAGATTCCACGTTGGTGAGAAAAATATTGTACCGCCACATCTCAATGGTGTCGTCCCGTGAAGGTTTGGAGTAACGGCCGCGAAGCGAGCGTACGATAAATCGGACTTGATTGGGCCAATGACAACATCAGGCGTCGATTCTATTTTTGTTTCGTTGGAATGTTTCTCCTGAAAATGTTTGGCATGGTCTCGGCCGATTTATTAGGCTTATACCACCACTTGATGTGACCTTTGAGAGAAGCCATTCCGTCTTCCTTAAAACAAGAATTCAACGTTCTTTGGCTTCTTCGATACCAACGCGTTTGTACTTTTAAAGGATTTCCGACGTCCGATGATGATATCGCGTTAACGCACAGAATTCCACGATCCCATCGCGAGTGATGGGACTTGAATTCGACGGAGCCGTCTAAAACATGGAAGTAAATCAACTCGTCGCTTTGTGTTCAGCTTTACTGTGAAACGAGATCTCGCTCACGGTGTTTTGGAAACACCATCGCGAATTGAAATCAATAAACTTCCATAATTGTCCATTCCATAACTCAGCTGCCGTACAGAAAATTTAATTGATTCGAGAATATAGAAGTGTGATCGATTGTTCGAGCGCCTACTTCACCATCGAGGCGATTGAACCATTTGAATAAGAGCCGTTGTTCAGGATCGTTAGTGTTCCGAATGATAATGCAAAGTCTTCGACACGGGTCTTACGGTCACTGAGTGAGACTGTGGATTGCGTCATTTGGCCGGATATTACAGTTCGCTGAATCATGCGAACAAGTTCTGATAAACCGAAGGCAACAAGAGCTGCATTCAAAACTTTGGCCCCTGTTGATGTCGACCGACAGGCTTCGAAGACGTTGCGAGCACCGCCGTGCAAGGTGGCGCAACGTTATTCTGGGGACACTTTTCAAAGACTGCCCCTCCCTACTCTTGCTCCTCTTCTCCATCGCTCTGGTTTGGCTTCGATGGGAACAAATCGGTAGATAGTGGTCCATCAGACGGAGAGAGGAAACCGAGCGAGCTGGTGGACAGCCGGGCAGGCACACGCACACTTACACACAACCAGAACCAGATACACGACCTTGGCAGCCGAACCGCCAGTCTGCTCGCTTGCTCGTGATGGCCAAGTCCTTCGCGGCCTTCACTAACCGGTCCGGTCGAACGAACGGAGAGTGACACCACGTTCGCCAGCTTCCACAGTAATCTATTTTCTTTCCGCCGAATTCGCCGCGCGAAGTCCGCTAGAGAAAAACGAAACAAACGGAATCAATTCGGTGGCCGAGCTCGATCGGGAAAGCCTCATCAAATTCAGAGCGAATGAACTCGGCCGCACGCCCCAGACCCTGCAACTGGACGTCAAGGTCGCGCGAGGAAAACGAGAGGCGAGACTGGTTCCGCCGATAATATCGTTTTTCGAAAAATGACACAACCTCAAGGTCTCGGCTCGAGTGCCATCGTGGACGCATCTCGTTCTGAGGACAAGAGAGGAAGCTCAATTATTATCATATTTTTTTGCCGCTCCAACGCACGGCTTTAATTGCGCTTGATTGCATTCAGATTACATCGCGAGTCGTGACGCGACGTATCCATGAACTCGTTGCGGTTACTTCATGAAAACGCGGTACATTTGAAATTTTTGACATGGCGTCCAGGTCCGGGACGCGAACGATTGTCAAGACTACAAGGCCCGACTAGAATAGGACTTCAAGTACAGTTCATGTCCACCGAACTAGCTCAAGGAAGCAGCTCTTAACGAGTCAAATGTCAACCTGCAGCCACCTGAGTGTCGAGATCCATGAACCAGCAATGATTCCAACTCGCGTGAAGGGCGTGGCACTTGTTACGTTTTCTAAATGTGTAATATGGAGCGTACGCATCAACGGATGGAACTTCTGACATAACTTAGTCAAAAGCGATCGCTCAACAAAAATCTCACCCAAATACCTTTTTCTCTCTTTTCAGGATATACTCAAGCGGCTTCATCAACGAACGAGGACTTCAAATGTCCTGAACAATTCGGATATTACCCTGACAACAGCGACTGCTCAAAATACTACGTCTGCGTGTTCGGAGATCCCTTGCACGAAAGTTGCACGGGTGGATTATATTTCAGCGTCGAACTGCAGACTTGTGATTGGCCAAGAAACGTGCAATGTTCTTCAGCTCCCGACTCACCATCGACTAACTCCAAATCATCTCCATCCGACCAGAAGAACAATTCCGCTGAGAGCCCTGCTCGTTCCTTGTCAAGCACTTCGAAAAAATCTTCATCTCGAACCACCTGTAAGTGTTCGTCTCGGTGAAGCTTTCATACGGCGACAGGTCAAATTTTATGATATTTCCCCTCGAATTCCAGCGACGACCACGACTCCGGCGCCGTCCAGTACGTCGCGACCGTCGATTGTTCGAGATTTCCAATCACTTTACGAAGACATCATTTCTGGAAACAATTCTTCGAAGAAAAATGTCAGTCCGCCTTTGTCGAACGCTTACGACCTTCAGCAGCCAGAGTACGACGAAGCCGTGCCTCCAGTTGTCGATTCTGAGGGCGGCATTCACGTCTCCGATGCAGGTAAATTCTTCGCGCCCGCTCGCTCAGACAAGACCAAGCAAGCCCGACCCCCAAGACTCGACTTCGAAACAGACCAAAGGATTGACATCCACAAGAGATTTGGCTCAACCTATCTAGGTAAAGCAGGTTGCACGTGCAGTTGTTCGTTGGCTGGACTCTGGTCAGTTACGATGTGGCCACTAAAAAATCGCCTTCAAAGCTTAAATTGTTCGTCGTGTCAACTTCATAACGTTGTGGAACTTTGTCCCGTAAATCGTGAAAGGAATCGCTGTTCGGTACACGCGAATGTCTTTGCAAGTGAAAAACCGACGTTGGCATGCCACGTACTCTCGTTTTTTGTGTTTGTTCTGTTGTCCTGTGCCAAGGCAGCGTCTGCACCTGCTCTACACATGATGCACCTCTCACGTTCTCTGTTTCCGGCAGTTCTCGAGAATTATATCGACAACAGCGCCGATGTTTTTTGTGACAAACAGAAACGTGAACGATAACCGGTTTTGTTCCAGCGATTACACAGATGAAATAGCTCAGAACGAACAGAAGCGTAACAGAATCTCAGATCACCCACTTTTCAGTAAACACGGATTCTAAAGAAAGCTTAGCTTGAAATCTAAACAGAAGACACCTAAATGTCTCGATCGATGTTGTCACACACGAGCGTTGCCTTCCGCCATTTCGACGTTACTAACACAGTTTCGAAACAGGACGACCCGACAAACTGGTGTCACCGCCAATCGTCACCGGACCCGGTCGGACTGGACGCAACCGAAACCTTCACGATGACGTAAGCGTTTTTGTGAGACCGTTGCAGTACGAGAAAAAGATCTCGAATGATGGAGGACCCCCAATTTACTACGCTGACAAGGCCGACAACCCATCGAAGGAAATCGTTCTCGTAAGCTACCCTCGCGACGGTCGCTACAGAGATCTTGCTGTGTACGAACCGCCCCAGGTGAGAAAATTTTGGTTAATATCCAAAATCCAAATAGAAAAGAAAATGTTCCATGTCTGGCAGGCACAGAATTCTCCACTAATATACTCATTGTCAGATATTCGTCGTCGTATTGACCAACACGACGATCAAACTCGATTCGTCGATTCAATCGTCTTCGGCAAACTGGTTCTTCAACATGATCGCTCATATGACCGTTTATTCGCTCGTTGCAGAGCCGTCAAATTTACACATACACCAATCGTAATCAGAGATATTACGCGCCTCAACCGAAAACTCCTGCGTTCAGTTACCCCAACGACCTTCTGCGAGCTCCCCCCATATCCAGTGGACCTCCGCAGCATCCCCAAACACCAAAACCTCAGATCAGCAGAGTACAGGACAACCGGTACTTCAGCTTCAATACGTTCACACCCGCGACTCCTGTGAGATATTCGCCGGTAAGTGGCCTGCAATCGAAATCACATGTCGCGACCATTTAGGAAGGAACTCCGGATCGAAAACGAGGGGAAACTGAAAAAAGAAAAGACTTTGTTGAAGAAACTCTCGATTCACTATTCACTCGAAAGGAATGTTCGCGTCTTACAGTCGATTCCTGAAGTGGAGAATCCCCAATCAGCACCCGCGACAACCAGAGCTCCCGCATATTCGACT
This sequence comes from Neoseiulus cucumeris, assembly GCA_021527715.1. Taxonomy (NCBI): domain Eukaryota; kingdom Metazoa; phylum Arthropoda; class Arachnida; order Mesostigmata; family Phytoseiidae; genus Neoseiulus; species Neoseiulus cucumeris. The sequence continues at coordinate 878,077 of JAJSRV010000004.1, read as the reverse complement.
CTGGATGTCCACAACAGAGATGCACAACATCCACCTCCTCCTCCGCCACATTCTACATCTTCCCATGGGGATGACGATGTGGATCACGATGAGTACGATGATTACGGCTCTTATGAGGATTATCAAAGTAACCCGCCAACGACGACAGCTCGCGCCCTGCCGCCACCAACGACCACAACGACAACGACTCCACGCCCCACGACACGCAAAGCTCGTCCAAGAACATCGTCGGCGCCCGCTGTTGCAACTTCCCCAGCAGTAAGTTCGCCCAGCTCAACGCGCAAATCATTGCTAGCTTCCTGTGAAGAGATCGACGTTGAACAACGCTCCAACCTCGATCCAGCTCAGCTTCTCGGACTGAAACTCACTGATGATCGAGCAGTATCTCGCGAATTCTCTTTTCGGAGAGAGAAGCTCAAACTTAATTCCGTGCTGCCGTCAAAACAAGAGAAACGAGAAGTAGAAGATTGAGATAGAGAAAACACAGGTACATTAGCCCTGGCGAAGAGTAGCCTTGTACACTTCGTCCGTTGTAAAGTTTCGGTTTTCACTGTTTCAACGATAAGCTGCGATTTCCGTCAATACAACCCCAATCATACAACCATCCTGATAGGCCAAACACGGGTAGCACGGTGTCCGTGTGTCTCAAAAAAGGAAAACACAACACAAAAACGGATAATCTGAACAAAAGCCTATTGTGCGAACCGGAGAATTTCTGAACCAGGAAAGACAGTAGAAAAATCGATAGCAGAAGCTTGTCGGCCGCGGTCGCTTTTGAACATTGTGCTTGAGGACATCAGTCATTTGAAAAGCGAAGCTGTGTTTCTTGATCCGGCAGGCAACGCTTTGACGAAAGGCAACAAACTTATCCTTTTGAAAGTTCATGGTTATCCGGATGAAAGTATTTGGTTTTCAGTTTTGTTTCCAAGCTTGGTTCGTCGAGAGTCTGAGCCTCAGAAGTTTGCATCAAGAAGTCCAGGCAGAAGATACAATCGTCAATAGAGCGGAACGATCCTATTCTCCCAGAATGAAAATCCAGCCGGACAATCAAGCTCCGCAAAGGCTCCAGCTCTTCACGCTTCCATTCTAGTCGACTTCTCATTTTCCTCAAAAGCATCTTCAGATGTGTGTGCGAGTGAATGTTTGCGGTTGTGTGCGTCACTGAAGCTTTAGTGTCCTCATCCAGGCGGGCAGACACTGTGAATGTCCAGTTCAGTAAGTCTGAAAGGTCGTTCAAACACTTTTTTTGAACGAATGAACGACCGAACGAAAGATGCGAACGGCGTCGCGGCCAATCTGTTTCACCTTCAGGATCAGAAATCCATTGTTGGCATCTTGCGGTTCCCGAAACAATACGCCGCCAAATGTATAGCACCCGACGCTCGAGAAGCCGCCGGTTTTCCTCGCGTTCGACGAGCTCGCGAGATCCCTGATGTTTGAGGGGCGTCCAAGACCGAAGGCGAGCACATGGACTTCGGACTAAGGCCAAGGTGGAATTCGCCGTTGATTACGTGAGCGTGCGGTCGTCAACACTTCCGTCTGGCAAGAACTAAAAACGCTCAAAAATGTATCAAACCCACACAGCGGAGTAACCGCTGTCGGAGCGGCTGTTTGTCCAGCTTAGCAGTTCCTTTAACGACAATAATTTGCGTCGACTTTCTCGCTGAAGAACCTGATGAGCCCGTGTTGTGCGTGGCAGCGAGACAGCCCGCAGAGGAAAAACAATTGGCAATTAGTTATTTAGCTTTGAATGTCAAGCATTGTGGGCCTGTAATTTCGCGACGATGGTCTTTTCAACGAAAACGAGACGATGCATTGAAAGTCCGGGCTGTTGTTGTGTAGATGCAGCACCACCAGCAACAACATCTCTCGATCGGACTGACAGGCGTCTCGTGGTAGCACAACAAACGGCGGAAACGTTCACGAAAAGAAATGATCCGTTTTATCAAGATGATGACGCGTAACAAGGCTTACATAAACGACGTTGGAGGATCCGACAAGCTTCTGCTCTAGAGTGGCAGACTTGCTTTTTAAATTCGGAAGAACAAATCTTGATGTGCCAATATCTCAATGCGTTTCCGCATCCTCCTTTCAGCGTCAGACGCAGTCGGGTGGCCGCACCGGGGTCAAGAGACCCGGGACTCGTCCTCCAGGACCTCCGACGACAGCCCGTCCTGCTTTCAGGCCCTCAAACGTTTACCCAACTCCAGTGCCCTATGAGCCCGCAAGCAAATGTTCCCGCGATGTCTGCCGACTCCCCGATTGCCACTGCGCTGGCTCAGAGATTCCCGATAACCTTCCCCAGCACGAGGTCCCCCAAGTTGTGCTCTTGACCTTCGACGACGCCGTCAACGATCTTAACAAAGATCACTACCGCGACATCTTCGACACCGGTCGCAAGAATCCCAACGGATGTCCGATCAGAGGAACGTTTTACGTTTCTCATGAATGGACAGATTACGGCCAAGTGCAGAACCTCTACTCGAAGGGCCACGAGATGGCTTCCCATACAGTAACGTGAGTGTGAGATTTCTAGCGCTTCCCTCGGTCTCTTTTTGTCGAGGTCTCTTTTTGTTTTTCTCAGCTGAGATTTCCCTTTTTTTACAGTCACAGCTTTGGGGAGAAATTCTCCGAGCAGCAATGGTTCAAGGAAGTCGCCGGTCAGCGAGAGATCCTGCATTTGTACGGAGGAGTCAAGTTGGAAGACGTTCGAGGAATGCGCGCTCCGTTCCTTCAGATCGGAGGCAACAAGATGTTCAAGATGCTCCACGAAGCGAATTTCACCTATGATTCGTCGATGCCCGTTTTCGAGAACAACCCACCATACTGGCCGTACACTCTCGACTATCAAATGTCTCACGAGTGCATGATCACGCCTTGTCCGAGCAGAAGCTTCCCCGGAGTTTGGGAGGTCGGTATGATCATGTGGGTCGACCTTCGTGGAGGACGTTGTTCGATGGGCGACGCGTGTTCGAATCCGCCCGATGCGGACGGCGTACACAAAGTCCTCATGAAAAACTTCAATCGACACTACAAAGGCAATCGGGCACCATTCAATTTGTTCTATCATTCGGCTTGGTTCAACACCGAACACCACAAGAAAGGCTTCCTGAGATTCCTCGACGAAATCCTCGGAAAGGTACGGCAAGAGTTCCACATATCAAACTCCAGAATTCCAGAAAGTTCTACCCGGACTCTCCTGAATTAGATCCGGCACAAAGCGAAAAATATTTTCTCCTTATCTTCCAGGGCGATGTCTGGCTCATCACCAACTCTCAATTGATCGAATGGATGCGGGAGCCCACACCAAACTCCCGAATCAACTCGTTCGAGCCGTGGCAATGCGACTACAGTGAGAGACCCGGATCGTGCAATCGACCAACCACCTGCTCCCTACTCTACAAAGGAGGTGTACGATACATGAAAACGTGCCAACCCTGTCCTGATGTGTATCCTTGGGTCGGTAACACAGGATACGGTAGCAAAGGAGCCAAGTAAAATTGTTCAACATCTAGTAGTCAAGTGACCATCAATCAAAAAATAAGCCACCGAGCAAGCGGGCCGCGTACGCAGACTTTAGAAATCAACAACACTTTAACATTGAAATAGATAGTGGCACCAAAGAGCCAAAAACGAACGAAAGTTTATCGGACATGCCATTGGGTTGTTATCTTACGGCGATACGCGTCCACGAACTTTCCCATTAAGCAAATGAGTGACATTTTCTGCAGCGATCTTCAATGTTTAGCTTCCTTGCCATGAAGTGTCGGGAGGGTAGAAGTCTGACACTGGTACGCAGTTGCGCCGCGATGAACCGACTAGGACGTCGTTAAATGACCGCAACGCGAAACAGCTTGCTCCGCCGCCATCCGAGTAGGATATTACTGCCATAGGGAGAGAGGAATTCGTCAAGCAGGCCGAGCAGAGCTCATCGCAATTTGTATCGCTGTTGTCGCGGCGAGCAGGGAACAACAACCTCGATCATTCCCTGCGATCTAGTACCGCTGATAATATATTTATGTTCTGACGATTGCTTATACTGTGTTCCCAATGTTGAGAATCCTGTTCAATGCTCCTTGCATCCCTGAATACAATAGCTGTGTTAATCAGAGTGAAGTTTCCAATTAGAATCGTTTCGGCCGAGTTTTGTGGTGCTTTTAGGGGCTTGCCCCGTTTCATCTCATGTAATTTATCCAACTAGTTTGGTTGTGTTGAGACGGTTGGAATCATTGAGCGCAGATTCACGGGACGTTTCTACGTCTTCATCGGAATCCAGCTCTCGGTGGTTTCCGATTCAGTGCCATTTGCTCCAAAACGGTCAGAAACTTTTAGGATTTAGCTCTGGTTGTTTGACCACTACCTCGATTGCTTGGGTTGGGATCCATGAAACAAGAACGCCCGTCGAATCTGCAAGAAAACTCATCGAGCTACTAACAATTCGCCAGCGGAAACCGACGTCCGGGGTTGATCGAGGCGCGAGTGAACTCCGGCATCCGCGAAACTCAGCCAAACGATTCAGTGTCGTTGAACTCCTCGAGTTTACTCGAGTTTCTGGCGGTTGAAGATAAACTCAGGAAGCGTTTCCGCGAGGATTAACTTCGGAGTGTACTTCCATCCCCAAATACTCGATTTCGACTCGTGGAGACGTTCTCCTGTGCCCGTAGTCCAGCAGGCTGGCTAAATTTATTTGAATACCACGAGAAAGCGCTGTACACTTGTTACTCGTCGATATTGCCACAGCAGCTTAGCGACGTCGAACCAAGCTGTATGGACTAGGTTTCCGTGATCGTGAAGTATATGACGAAATTGCTCTTTCAGTGAGCGAGGCATTACCAATCGAGCCAGAAGAGGATCCATTTTCGTATTCGCTTTTACAGTCTAAAATTTCGCATGAATTACTAATCGCTCGACGATGCGGAATTGACGATTTGCTGCCCTATCGCATCGGTTTCCTCAACCTACACTGTCCTGATCTTGAGTGTTGAGAGGTTGAAAGCTCACGAGCGATTTCTTCTATACTCCAGCTGCTTTCTTGCCGTTCGAAACAATCGTGTGTAAATATTCATGTTGTTGCTGTATATAGATAGGAACATGGAAGGAAGGAGGAAGAACAGGAGCCATAGTTAAGTTTGGAGAACGGTGACGAGACGGGATGGACCCCATGGATTAATGGGATGTGATTTATCCGAGAAATATGGCGCAGAAACCGATCTACTTGAGACCACCATCGTAGAAATAAACTTCTCTGTTTATGCATTGGAATTTGGAGCTCTCTTCAATATCTACTTCCCTGACATTATTCAGGTTTACATCGAAAACTAGCATATTAGAAACAAGTCCGTCTCTATGAATTATTACTAATGATAAATCCAAGTACATTCCAAATTGAAATTTTTTCTTCCATTTGAACAAAATACAAACCGTGTTTACACTTTTTCTGTCTTCAATCCCAGTCTTCAGCTTGAAGACGATCAATTACCCGAATAGCCGGACCTACTTATTGTTCTTTGAAGCCGGGCCAATGTGGACTTCATTAACTTTCTGCGCGAATTTCAAGGAGTTGATTGTTTCGTTCACGTGCACCGCCGCAGGCGAGACATTCACGATCATGAGGGTTTTCGAATTGCCGCCTAGCGACGTTGAAAGCAGATGAGTCAGCTTGGAGTTGCGGTACGGGATATGTGCGGCCTGAAAGGTGGGTAAAGGTTGCTCTCCGTGGAACTCAAGGTACGTGCGAGCGGAATCATTACAACACTATGTAGATCAGGAGTCAATATTGAGGCTTACCTTATTGCCGAGGCTCATCATGACCGTAGATAGTTGTGTCAGCGATGAATTGATATTTTTAGTTTCCGTGAATCGTGCGCCTTCCGCACCGGAGTCCTTGACGCGTTCAGAACCTGCGAGATCTACGAGGTTGAGAACGCTCTCGCGATTCACCTCGTTGATAGAGTTGCGCGCTGTTATGTGAAGTTGGAACACGCAATGTGAACGCGATGATCGCTCGTTACATTTTGTAGCAGCTACACTGCGGTGCTTTCGCGCTTTTTCCATGAGATGAGCGATCTGACGGACCGATGTAACAGGTACTGAAAGCATATTCTCCACAAATACACCTTCGCCTTTTTTCGGGTCCGTCGTGACCCTGATATTGCACTCTTTCTTGTTCTTGTCGAGTAAATCTTGAATGGTTTCGTTGTAAATTTCGATGAAAGACGCCCCGAGGGTGTACTCCCAGCCGTTTTCTTTGCGCTCTTCTGTCAGCTGGAAAACTCTCCGAATCGCCCGAGGAATGATACCGAAATGCACCTCTTGGCTCTCGTCTTCGAATTCGAGACCAGGCGGCCCTTCCATCGTGTATGTTTTACCAGAACCAGTTTGTCCATACGCGAATATGCAAATATTGTATCCATCCAAAGCCGAAATTACCAATTGTTCGACTTCTTCGAATACATCGCATTGGGGAACATCTTCCGCCAGAACTCGATCGAATTGAAACGGTACTACAATTGGTTTTCCACCGACTTTCGGGTTGGGTTTTGCAACTGTAAGCGTCTCTTCGGGGGCGGTGCCCACTGCGCTTTCCCCTTCTTCTTCGGTGACGGGTCGGACCCGGGCGAATACGCGGATGTTCCCTTTCAACTCGAGCATCTGGTTGTGGATATATCTGAGACGAGTTTCGTTCTCACGCATCCTAGCTTTGGCCGCCTCCTTTTCCCGGATGGCTTCCACGAGTTCAGCATTCAATCTTCTCGTCTCATCTTTCTCCTGATCCAACAGAGTTGACAAACGCTTATTATCGGCTTCTTTCAGGTCCATGTCGCGTTTGTAAGAACGATGTTCGTTGTTGAGAGCTTGATAACTCTTCTCGAGGTTCTCCAGTTCGATAGTTTTCGACTCCAGGCGCGTTTTCACTCGGCTGAGCTCATCTTGACAATCTTCCAGTTTCGCTATGAGGTCCATTTTTTCACGTTTCAAGGCTCTGTCGGAAAGCAAACTTGTATTCAATTCACATACCGAGGACAGGGAAACAAGGGACCGACGGACTGCTTGCCTTTTTTAGAATCTACTCAAACAAATATCTCACCCGACTTCTTCGATCCTTCCTTGGATTTCCTCCTTGTATCTCGCGGATTCTACCGTCAGAGCTTCCTTCTCCTGAATGAGTTGATCGTTTTGTTCTTTGGCGGCCTGTAATGGAGAAGTGGATATTGATCGGCAACCGTGGGACGTCGATTTCTGTTAATACAGTGGATTATTGTTACAAAATCAAAGCATTCGAGAGCAGATTCCGAGGAATGAGCAAGCAGGCAAGCAGAATGGAGAGGAACGAAAGGAAATTCGATGAATTTTCGACATCAAAGCTACAACTTCGACAGTGAATGACTAACCGGAAATTTTAGTGCGCAACGCTGAGTTTTCAGGGGAGTACTGATAGTCTGCCGGACGAGATTTTTGAGTTTTAGCCACTGATGCATACAATTTTCTGTTGCATTCCTCGGAATCATCACAACAAAGACTCGGAAACTGAATCTCGTCGACTAACCTGAGCGTTCTCGTCCATCTTCTTCTCGAGAGTCAGGAGCTTCTCACAAATCTCTTTTTGGCTCATGGTGGGCGCTGCGGAAAAGTGCTCACTTTGAGATCTCGAATGTTCACATCCGAAATTTCTTGATGGAGGACGGATTTCACATCATTGAAGATTCCTACCTTTATTCGTAGCGACGCGACCAGCCAATCCGGGGCGGTTAGAGACACTGTTGGAACGGTTAAGATTGCTTGTGCTGCCCTTTTTGCTGAGGTTGCTTGTACTTCTTGTCATGTTGCTTCCATTGCTACTATTCGCTGTTGTGGCCGCGGCTCTTGTTGCCCGCTGAGCCAGGCCGGAACGTGCCGGTGGGGCCGTGTTGGCCCGCGTCGGGCCTTTCGTTTTTTCGGCGCCAACTTCCACCTCAGGCCGAACTTTCTTTGAATCTGGGGAGAGGGAATTGATTGGCATCAGAATTCGCGACATTTTCTTCATCTAGGGCTGGCAGTTTTTCGAGGTAGTCATCCTCTGCGGCCCGCGATTACGCGCGAGTAATCGCCTTTCGCGGTCGTTCCATCTGTTGTTGGAGAATTGCCGCGCTTATTCGCAATAAATCGCTGGCTGCGAAAGGACAGCAGTCCTACTACTTATACTTTGACGAAGGAGCATACAGTCGACATTTATGGAATCTTGAGAGAGTCAGTAAACAGTCCGTCAACCCGGAATGTAATCATCGAGTTTTCAAAAGAATATCGCTCGTCGGGTGCGATTTCTCAGATCATGTCAAGTTGAAAATAGGGCCGATATCAGCTCTCCCCTAAGTGGGTTCTCGAGCTGTCATAACTTCGAATCAGTTTATCTCTCCCGTGCGGTTTTCTCTGCCGCAACTCAAATTAGAGCCCGAGATGCTCTCAGAGTCAATTACCTTACTCTGAATACTAGCGCATCGGATAGCTCAACGAAGGGACGAAAGACTTACCAATATTCAAGTTCGGTTGACTGAGGGGTCGTTTCAAGCCAGTCGTTGTTGTGGTAGCCACGCCGCCCTGGAATGTTGAAGGAAATCAGAGACTAGACCAGGCGACCAGAGAATCTTAGTTGGAGTCACTTTTCTGCGGTCGATTAAAGTTGAGAATCTTCGGTATCTCAGGAGCACACGTTTAACTCCTGACTGCATTTCAAACTCAGCATAGTGTACCGCCACAGAAAGAGACGCAAACTTATGTCTTTGAACATCGATAGAGGACTCAAGCTGACTAGCGGTGAGAGCCGTTGGTACAACTGTCGATAAACGAATCCACTCTTCGGCGGGAGGGCGGCATTCTCCGTTTGGAGGACTCTAGATTCTGGGAAGAATTCTAACTCAACTCGACGAACGTAAATTCCTCCCGAGTTCAGTTTCCACAGATTCCACTGGAGGAATGATTCTTATCTCGATCAATGACCCTTCATAAGATACAACCGTCATTTATTCAGGTGATAGCAGGAGGTCTTTCGAAGTTCTCTACACCCAAAGTCCGACGAACTCATAAGCCGATGCTGGTATGCTTGTTTCTACGTTTTTCGATGCGAGCATCATGGATTCATGCGTTTTTATCAGCGATGCTTCAAATGGATTCACCTTGGCAACTGTCGGCAGTTTGCTGCTGCTGAGTTTTGATGGTCGTAACGATGACATGATTCCAAACTTAGAACGCGCGATTCACCCGGAGCAATCGACAGAGGTCCGTTTGTGTCAGTAAGGTGGGGAAACACTAGATTCGTTTTTTGAGACGATTTCCCGCCTCTACGCTTTCTTTGTGTTCGTTGTCAATGTTGTTGCGAGCGAGTGAAAATTCAAACTTACCCTCTCCTACATCTACAGCGGCGCGAAATTCGAACTCGCCCGCCAGGACCCACACAGGAGCTGGACATTCTCCACAATGATCAAGTTGGAATTTTCCGATGTGGCAAGATGCTCGAGAAGAGTTTCACACTGAAGGATCTCCTTCCTCGATGTTGTATCCATTATTCCGAAAAACCTCGAGGTATGGATTGGAAGGTTTATGGATGTCATCGTTCTTGTGTGGGACCTTTGAACGAAGCATCTCAGAGATTCTCGAGCACAGTGTGGACGTTCCTTACCAAAAAGCAGGTGAATGACAAAATGATAGCCGCTTGAGAGGATTCGATAGATATACCTACATATCATGATGTATAAAAGCTTGGTAAATTGTCGACGAGGAACTGCGAAGGGGTCCGCCTTGGGCGCGACTCTTCTTGGAGCGAGATCGTGTGCTGTGACGTGATGTGCTTTCTCTCTGTGTTTCTACGCTCGTCAATTGCAGGTTTCATAGAGTTTTCATTCGACCGATAGAGTGGGTCTTCATATACAGGGTGATTCTTTTGTTGAACTTTGTTATGGCTACCATATACTCTGGAGAGACTTTACCGGGATCGCGAAGGTGGCATTTTGTGGCCCTCCCACGGCACGGGAGATTCTCTCATCAAATCGCTCGCAGGCGCTCGCACGCTCGAAATGCGTGTACCGTCGAATTCAAATCGCCCTGTATGTAGATGAGAGGTGATACATTCGCGTACTACCATAATACACCAGAGCGGGCGACAGCGGCACGGCCACAAATAAACGACCGCCTATTTGTAACTCCGCGACTTTGGAGCAGATGTGTTGTTGATGGTGTTGTTTCAGGCGAATCACAGGACGCGAAAAAAAGTGGACGCTCAGACCGAGTCGTAGGAAATGCCTGAGAACTCTCGAATCAGTGTCTGAGAGCAGGGTTTCAATCTTAGGGAGGGTCGGTAGGGGACTCCGGGAGGGCATCGCCGGTCGAGCTTCTAGATTCTAGAAGAAGCGTCAATGGACAGATTCGTTTGCTGCCCAATTTTTCGCCGGCAGAAGCCAGATTGGAGCGTAATTTTGGAAGTTAATCAATCTGAATGATTTGTACAGAGGTACGTAGAACTCTGGAGACTTGACCACGAGACACCTGAAGATGCACTTGAGTACCGTTCTGGCGAAGAGTACTGGGTTTGATAAATGGTCGCTGAAATCTCAGTCGGCGGATATGTCAACGCCGAGCTCCCCGGAATGAAAGTACAACGGGAAAAGTACAAAATGTGTGTACATACTGATGTTCCGCGCTCAGATGACATTATCGTTCCGTGCTGAAGAAAGCAATCAGCGTGGTTCTATTCTGGATCGCGAAGCCGGAGTTTTTAGATTAAAGCTGTGGGAATCGTGACCTGCCCACGGGTATCGATCATTTTTTCGTATACATAAATACCGGAGCATTTCGACTCCGGCAGGGATGCAAGAAGAGATTCGTGATGTATTGGTCGCTATCTAAAGCTCCGCACGTTCGTGCACTGTTTCCCTTCAGTCGTCTTGACCTTACGTCTAACGATCGTTTCTACTTCTCGACCCCTCACGTTGAATTTTGAGACTTCGCGCCCGCGAACGTCGCTATTCAAGCAAGCCTCGCAATCGGATCGGCTGCTGTTCCAGGGGTTGGAAGAATGGGTGCGGATCCTGGGACGAGAACGCCATTCAAGTAAGTGTCCATTCTCAACTAACAGTGTGCGCGAATATTCCGAACCTGTTCAGATTCAGGGAGACCGGAAAACCCCCATCTTGGATCGGTTAGGTTGAGTTCCCGATCGATCACTGAAACACCTTAATTCAGCCTCATCGGACCAGCGGGCTGTCCACTCAATTCGAGAAAATCGAGTGAGTGGACTTCTTCCATACCCTGCTCGCACTCCGCAATTGTTAAATCGCCGCTCTAGGACTATGAGAGGGGGCGAATTGGAACTCTTGAAATGGGCGAGGAGGGAGCGCGCCAGTTTTTGAATTCGCCGAGTTTGCGACCGCTTCAACTGCTTGAAATCTTTCTTGCCTTCCCAATTATCCAGCATCGGACAATCGAATCCGAGGAGGACGAAAGGAATTTCAGGATAATCATGTGGAATCTTTCCGTCGAGCCATGGCAGGGATACTGCTTCCAATTCGGCCCAGGTCCTGTGTGGACGTACCAAGTTCTGATGCCGCTGTGCTTCACGTTGTGAGCTCGTGGTGTTCTCTCAGAGACGATCCGACGGCGGGATCGTGACGGTATCGGATTTCCTCATAATCAGAATTCGTTGACGTTGACGTTGAAGACAAAAAAGCTTCGTTTCGATCAACTCCCAGGCTGAAGAGAACGAGTTTTCAAGATCACCCGCCAAACGTCGACCCTCTCCCGTAGTTCATTCTGCTGTCGGTCGTCAGCTGGAAGCGAAAAAAGACGACGGAGTTTGAAGAGAGTTGAACTAGCTCCGTTCGCTGGTTAGGCACGGAGGTGCCGTTTCATTGTGCGATCTCAAACATTTCCAATTGAGGCATCATTGATCGGCGGAGACCTGGTGTCTCCGAGCCCTCGAACGTTTAACGTAAGTTGAATAGCAGCACAGCGATAGAGCCTCAAACTCTGGCCTTGTCCTTGATTGCATCGAGTTCCTCTCTTTCCGAGCTTGTCAAGTTCTTCTGATGGTCGATGTGATTTTATTGAGCTACATCTGCATTTCGTCGTTTTGTCAACGCGGTTGTCACGAACGCTGTGGCGTTCGACCACTCAGTAGAGCTAGATGCGGTCATGATGCTGCAGACCGTGTTGCTGCTACCGCCGCTGTTGTTGATGTTGCGGTGGTGTTTGCGTTGCTTCATACTATTCATTGGCCTTGTGCGCTGTGTTTCTTTCGTTGGACTACGCGGGCTAGCCCGTCTCGCGTTCGGTTACAACGGCTGCCACTAGAAATATGGACCGGAGGTAACGATCCGCGCCAACCTGAACTCTTCGGTGTATCATGAGCTTTTACCTCGGAGACGTTTGTTGAGGTTTCTTCGCTCCATCTGTACGCTACGCCGGGTGAGTTCAGGGCCCTTTCAAGGTAACCGCGAGAGAGAAGGCAACCGCAAAAAACAGAGCAAATTCGAAATTGTCTGGGAATGTACCAGAGACGGAATTAATGGAACAACGCCATTTGTTATTTGGAAAATCGCACCACGATTAGTGTGGTAAGAGGAGACTTGCTCAGTCGTTCCGGGACGAGAACGAGAGACATCGATGGTTGACGTTTCTAGAATTCAATTCTAGTTTACTCAGGGCCATGCCGTTCTTTTGAAATGACTAATGGCTGGACAAAGGATCTAGAGTTCCGATCCAAGCTATCACGAAATTCCTCTCTATGTCTGCTCCCAAAATTTGCCAAACATTCAAAATATTCGTTTCTGTCACTATAATGACCGTTGTTAGAAACTAAGCTGAGTTTTATCTCCACGCATTATGATGGCACAATATGAGTCGTAGTGGGAGCATCCTGATTATATCGATGGACCGGTTCAGTGCACTGGCCGGAGCTGCTTCATCGACCACGCAGAATCAGTCATGTGAACTTCAGATCGGACACGGTGCCGGCTGATGTGATCGAAGACCGAATGGGGAAAAAATCGGCTCCGCGCTTCCCGGACTGACAGCGGGGTCTGGAGTTTACGTTTAGATACTTCCGCTACGATCCAACCTCGAGCCCTTTAGCTACGTCGCTGAGCTTGTAGCATGGTGAGAGAGAATTTTGGCCTCGTTAGAAGCGTAGTCCCGTTCGTTCGAACTGTGCTTCCGTGAGTTCAACGTTCGAATCACCTGCACTGATAACTGTGCCACCATCGTGTCTAGCTGAGACTATTTGTAAACAATGGGATCACTGGTCCTTATAGGTCTCTTAACAATGAAACTTTGATTATTATCGACGGCGTAATCTCCCTCTTCGCTGGAACATAAGTCAATCCATTGAGATTAGGGAGGAAACTAGGAGTTCAAAAGCTTTCAATAAAGTCGTTCACTTCATCGAAACGCTTTCCGCGAGCTCGAATCTTACTCCTGTCTACAGTTCGAGGCAGTGCAGTCGCTTGTTTTCCTTCTTGAATGACGCCCCTTTTAGGAATATATTCAAACATCCATGTCCATGCACGGACAGCGGTCTAAGAGCCGAATCAGCGGTACATTGAACAAGCAAAACAAGTGCTCATTAGGATACTCGGAAACTGGTCCCAAACTCTAACTCGACTCAATCGGAACCACATGAGCCGCCACGCCTTTTATTGACAGCAAGGGCTGAGCTCCTAAGCGACAATGGAAAACTACGAGGAGTCTGCCAATCTCTAACAAACCGATATTATTTTCTCCAGGTTGCCGTCGGCCGGAGTGAAATGCGTCTTTCTGGAGAGCGGTGCTGACATCGTTGACATCGGTCTGAACGAACGAGAGAGCCAAGAACGGAGTAGAAACATCTACGTTTGATAATTTAGTCATTACTCACACTATCAGTCGGAGGAAGTCAGTGGTATTCTACACGGCGCCGAAATGGGTAATTGCTTCAAGGCAATGAGCGGGGACAGCTTATCCTTACTACGAGAGCAAAGGGATTCCGTCGGCTCCCCCGGTGACATGCTCGGTCCGCCGCCGCCTTACCAACTCACGCATGTAGGTTCTTGCCCCACCTCGAGTCGAGTGAAGGCGTTCATTCATTAAATACGATGTAAAGGTTGTTGATGGAGGATCGGAATCGTGTTGAACTTCTATTCTTTCAGCAGGAAACCGTTCACATGCCGCAGTTCCTGACTAGTACGGCCTCTTCCCACACATCTGCTGTCGTCGGCACGCCCTCAATGGCGGGAACTCCCCGCAGCACGCAAGAACTCGAGGAGGAAATCAAACATGCGCAACGACAAGGTTTCATCCGACATCTGCCAAAGGTACAGCGGTCCGAGAAATATTCGTTTTGTTCAGCCTGGAGTTTGAAGCAGGAATACGATATTACCGTTGGCATCAAACTTGGAATTGATTATCTGTTTGTGGACTGATCTCGAACCTCTTCCCTCGATCCGTTTCAATAAGCGTTTCATCATCTGCTTCCAGGGTCCTTTCGACGGAAAAGGTGGCAAAGAATGTCCAATATGTATGGGCGAGCTGAACGTAGGTGATCCTGTCCGCTTTCTTCCCTGTCTGCATTGTTACCACGTGGAGTGTATCGATGATTGGCTACAGCGATCACTGACTTGTCCATCTTGTTTGGAACCGGTGGACGCGGCTCTGCTTTCTTCGTATCAGGCACCCTGATGGATTTCTGAGTGATATACGCGTTCTTAAAGAGGGCAGGCATCTCGCTTCTATGCAGGGAAGGGAGGAGTGAGGAAGAAGCTTTGATTCATCCCCAAGAAGAATCAGAACAGTCGCGACGGATGCAATCATTGCGCGCCCCAAACTACACACACGTTCTTGACAATTCGCGAATTATTCCGATTGCTTGGTATTAAGGATGAATGGTGTGGAAACAGCGGACGAAGAGTCCGAGGAGAACTAGCGTGCGCTTCAGTTGGTAACTTCAAACGTCTGCCAGTGGTGATATTTCAGTTAAAGTTGCATGATTTTATTATTATTGAGGGCAACGTTGTTTTGACTTTTGTTTCAGTTTTTGTCTACATTCTACACAAACACCTTCCTATTATTATCCCTCTCCTCCGATGTGAGACGTTAGAAGTGGGTCTGAATTCGAAAGATTTAGGATGCTATACGTAGTGGGCCAATGTTAGAGGAGAGACGATACCACGTCGCTGAAGACTCTAGCACGATGTTGATGGTGGACGAGCGCAAAGTGTGTTTGAAGTCTGTGATTTGAAGGGTTCGTTCGATGAGCAAATGTGCGTAAATGGTGTCAAATGGGGCCGGCTTCCCTCTCGGGATAAATGATTTCTGGGCTTTCCGAGTGCTGATGAACTACAGACTACTCCCGGATCCGCTTCGTAACATTATCCTCTGTTCTGAACATGACATTGTAAAGCTTTTTTGAGTGACGTCCAGTACAGCTGGCAGTCGTGAGTCGATGTGAGCCGCGGAAGGAAACTCGTAGATCATGCAGACCCTTTAGCGGTTCATCTGTTTCTTTCTCATTTTTTAAAGGCCTAAAATTCCCCCTTAAGGATTCCGAGGGTGAAAGTTGCGATAAGAACATCTTCCGGGGCTCACAGAAGGCTATAGGATGACACTCAGTGTCTGAACTCTGTTAGCGCCGAGCTTGGAAGTACAGTGAACGTCGCACCTAGTGACAGAGTGAGTTCCCCTAATCGACGCTCGATTCTACTGAATTTTTCAATCGTCATGTTATGTATAACCAAAGTACTGGGTCGCTCTTTGCTGTGATATTGACGAGGCACTGCGGATGCCATGGATCCTTTCTGAAGAGCGAGAGATACTGAAAAAAAAAACAGATCAAAACTCTTAGACTATGTACATGAATGGCAGGATTCAACACTTGCTTTTTTTCGGTCCCGAGAATTCGAATTTGGAATGAGTGATGCTACGCGCGCGCGACTGAAATGCACTTCGGTAGCTACTGGGTTGGCGTCTGAGCTGAACCCGTCACCTGTGTAAACTCTGTACATGAAAATATGTGAGCACTCCCATCGTAGGCTAAATAAAACCGAACTTTATGCAAACATGTAGCAAGTCTTTCTGTGTTCGTTTCGTCCTGGCGATTAGGGAGACATTTCCTCGCTCGTTGCCACTTGCAATTATGATAGACATTGCTGGTGTGAAGTTATGTACGGTAATTTTGTCAGTTAAGGTCTCAAAGAAGGAATCGTGCGGCTGATCACGATTCTGATGTCTCAAATTTCAAATACGATTTCCCTTCTGACTTTGAGCAGTGTTTCAAGAGCTGCCACAAACTCATAAAACACTTTTCAATTAGTTTTGTATGCCGAGTGTAGATCCTATGTGTCGAAGAGAACCCTTGGAAGCGACAATTTTTCGCTGGAATCTATGTCAGAGAGATAATCGATATCATCAAGGTGGGTTTCCAGCTATCAACTCGTGATTTTAGGCTCTGTTAAGGTCATATTCAAATAAACTCGACCAACGAATTATGTGAGTTTGTATAAGGGTTGTTTCGTATGCTGGCTTCCTCACGTATATGGGAAAAAAACGAACGAGATTGTGAAAGCGACTTGAATTCCTTAAGTTTGCAAATCAGCAGGAATCATATGCCGTATGGTAAACTTGAAGCACGAGAATCTGATCAAGAGAATTCATTGTTGCGGTAGATATTTGTGAAACATCACGAAGAAGAGAAAGGTATCCGAAGTGCGCCAAACTTTAGTCGTGCGACTGCTGATTTTGGTAATAGGGGTGGTGTTCGTAGTGCCGCCGCCGCGCCGGTGTTGGTGGTGATGGTGGTGGTTGGTGGTGTCGCTGGTTTCTTCCTCCCTTCGCTCCGCGCGGACGAGAAGGCAACTGGAGAGAGGCATTTGTTTAGAACGAACCGTCGTCGACAAACCCAGCAGACAGCAAACGCAGCAAAGGAGAATCCTGCACGAACATCTGATCGACAGCTTGACGATCGAGTGACGATTTGTTGAGTGTGACTGAGTCTGTGAAAGTTGCGAATCGTCGTACGGTTGTTCAGTGATCGAAGCTGCCGTCGTCGAAGGAGAGGCTGCCCCTTGGAGAGCACCCACATCGGGAATTCCGTTCACAAATGTGATCTGTGTGACAGCACAAGTCGGCGGCATTGTGATCCCAGCTGAGATGTCGGGAAGGATGGGCGAATGGAGTCTGAAACTCCCATACGAGGAAAAGCCTATTCGATTACAGCCTTCGATGATCTTCGTTGGTCGGACTGAATGCGATATCGTTGTGAACTCGACCACTGTGGATAAACGCCATGCCGTCATCTACTTCAACCAACAAGATCAGCAGTTCCACATCAAAGACCTCAACACTCTGAGCGGTAAGTTAACTTCATTCCCGCCCCCTTCTTTCTGGTAACCTCATCTGGCCCATGGTCTGCCTCCTAGACAAGACGAGCCGGTGACCCACTGAACTTGTTGGGAAGCTCCGATGAGCGTAACTTGTTCTTGGATGGTTCCAAAATCGATTTCAGCGCTCGTTGGGTAGCTTCAGTGAGTCGAGGATTATTTACTTTACTGCGGCTGGACTCCTCCGAGGATTGTCACCGTGAAATATTGAACTTTCTCCCGCTCAATGACTTGCGTTGGAGAACGTTCGCGTGATTTTTGCGGCTCCGTTTGGGGTTTTAGTGGAAGAGAACTGAAGCGAGCTGCGGGTGGCGGGCGATGACTCAGCGCTGCCCGACTGCCGTCGGTGCTCGTGCTGCCGGCTGCGGCCGCGATGGCTGTTGTTGAAGTATCTCCGACGGCCGCTCAACTTACGGCTTGAAGTTACCTCTCGGCCGCAGTCGGCCAGGCAAGCCATAGAACGGTGAGCGCTCTTTCAGTGAGGAACCTTGCTTTCCTCACTGGCTGGATGGCTTTCTGTCAGACGGCTAGCCTACTCGCTCGCTTACCGTCCCGTCTATTCGTTCTTTCGTTCGCTGGCAACAGTTGACAACATCTCGTTGCAGCTTTTCACTGGTTGCTTTCTTGCCATGGACAAACTCAGTTCCGTACGAGTACTCTCAGTGTCGATCTGAATAGAAGTGTTGAGCCTGGAATAGCAAACTAGTGAGATTGCCGTCTTGAATTTCGTCGTGACTCGCAGACGCGACAAAGGTCAGTTAAAAGTTCGGCGACCATTTCATAATGAGCAACCGAACTCTGCAAAGCCCAACTGCGTCTGACTTGATTCTCGAATCCAACAGTTGACCGAGTTCGGTTAGAGTACGAACCGGTGGAAAGGGAGTGAGGGACGACCACTTTGATTTCTCGTTTTTTTATGAGCTACGACGCCCCGGAGAAAATAGAAAACAGTATACGACAAGGAGGTGCAAAGACTTGTCTCGAGACGAATTCCTGTCCTCGAGTACTAGTCAGTGTTTCTCAAGTCTTCTTCCCAGCAAGCTAATATCATTTCGGTCTCGCGTGGTTCCAGACTGGTTGTGGTCATTGACGTCGGACTTCTGTTTTCCTTAACATCATGTTGTACAATCAGTGTCTTCTGCCGAATGGATCGCTCTCAAGCGTTTGAAGCCGCCAAAGCGATCGACCTCTCGCTTTTTGTCGGATTTGTCAATGAGTAGAAAGAAACTTTTTTCCGACAGATTCTTAACGGTGGTAGAATGTCATTACGACACTACGCAGAGAAAAATGGGACTTGAGGTCTTTGCTCTGTTTTGCCCCGACGTCAAAGATGTTTTGTGGCCCTCGACGTCGCCGCAGAATAGTGGGACACCTGGTCGCCTTCGTTTATCAACGAGGTCGAAACGCCTTTCGTTTCCAGAGCGTAATATGATGTTCCACAGTGAGTGTACCTCTGCGAGTGCTTCAGCGCGCCTCCCGTATTCCATGCAAAGCGAGTTTATTTTGGCAAGCCGCTACGTTGACGAGCGCACGTCCAGCTAATCAAATGCGTGCGACTCTGAAACCGATGGGACATCGAACTCGTCGTACAATCCGGTTGACCTCGCTGCTGATTCGTCAGTAATCGCATTCAGGTAGTTTATTGGATCCGCTAATGCCTAGTCCACATACACCATGTAATCGGAATCTAAAACGTAGACGGCGAACTTTCTTTCGTTGATTATTATCAACTATACGTTCAAAGAAGCGGTGTCGGACAGAGGGGTCTCAGCCGGCCAACAAAGAGGCACAATCACGGATTTCTCGATCCAAAAACTTTTTTTTCTTCTGTTTGGCGCGGGAAGCAAGGTCGGTCTGTATTTGGTTTCGATGTACCTTGAGTTCCGATCGATCCCGTGGTCGATTCAAGATCCTTTAAACAGTCACTGTAGAAAAAAAGGTTCAAACAGAAAGAAATTCTTACAGCGAATCGGACAACCAAGCTCGCCGACATTTGTTTACCTGCGCTCGACATCCACAAGAACATGAGAACGTGATCCCGAGGCATTTCGACGATTCTTTTTTCGCGACTCAAAGGTTGACCGAGCGAGATTAGCGTTGTGTAAACGTCGGCTCGTATCGGATCAAGGTTGAGTGCTGCGGATGAATCTGCCGGATGATTTTAGTGGATCATCGGCTATCGCTCGAAGCTAAAACACGTTGTCGGAAAAGCCGGAGCTGAAACTACATGAGAGACACCTTTCCGCTTCGGTTCACTCTTCCTAGAGCTGCACTACTTGCGAAGACCTGAGAATTTTCCTGGTCTGCTTGTCTCACAAACATATGCTTTTGTTTCTTAACGGTTTTCGAGAAAAAAAAGCTTGCTGCGTGTCAGTCCATCTGACCAACTGGCTGTTTGAGTGCCAAGGCTGACCGACCGAGTCTGAAGCGGCATCAACGGAGCCGCTCTTATGGCGTTTGGGGTTCATGCGGAGTATTCCGTCTTTGCTTCACTCACGTGAAAACATGAAATGCCCAGCATAGGTTCCAGATACTGATTGTGAGCCGGACCGACGCTTCAGCTTCGCCAACGAAGGCTATCGTACCTCACTGCGCCCAGAGATCCGCCCTTCCTCCCTTCTAGCGCTTGGATGAGGAAAAAAAAATTGAGAATCGTGTTTGAGAAGTGAAAAATTACGGAATCCGCCGATTTCAATCGATGTTGCGATCGAGTGATCCGATTTGCAAATCATCGGTTGTGGTTGATCGGAAGCATTCGAAAAATTCGGAATACAGCCGGTTAAGGACGCTTATTGACGAAGACTTTTCGGAGCGAGTTTCGTCCGTCAGAGCGACGCGTCGCTTCCCGAATTTCGTCGTGCCTGTGTCTCGTTTCCAACTTCTTTGAAGTATCCGGCCTATATTTCGTGTGTTCAAAGCTCGTGTTGAATGAAGCGATGCGAGGAATCTGCTCCTCTTCTTTTGCTAGGATCCAAGCACGGAAAGTTAATCCCTACTACGGTGTTCTGGGGTCGTGAAACAGTTTTCTCAGCGAATCCGACATTTCTGTCGATGAGAAACTGAAGTTTCCTGTGTGAAAGAGCTGATTTTACTTGGTTTTCGAAGGACACATAGCTGTGATGGCCGCTAGTTTCGATGATGGATTCGTTAGAGGCCTGCCCCTGCTCCGCTCTGCATAGGAACGCATTGTCCTGGTATTCAGAATGATGACCGGATTGTTGTCCAGATCACTGGCCCACGGTTCTTCCGGGTAGCGTTTGACCGCGACTTCGATACCGCACTTCTGGTTGAAGCGAATGCAGATACGTCTGACTGAGAGGATGAAAGAAGAACGGCCCGTCGGACACAACAACTGTGGGTGAGCAGCCGTGGGTTTATCCGCGTGTAAAATCGAAAGTAAAAAGGGAAAACGAAGTCCGACAGCGGGCTATCGATCTGCGCGGACATTGTCAGAAGTCAAGTCGAAGAATCGGCAACAAGTTTGTTTCGTTACGATTTTGTTGTGATTCGGATAGTTCGAAAGCTCTTTCTGTTTTCGGGCCTCTGGAGCGACGACTGGCGCGGCGCTGCTGGAGGCGGATAGCAAAACTGGGTGATTCGATGCCAGATGCAAGATGACCGAATCGGAGAGGCACTGGTCTTCTGACCGTCATTAACATCGGAACGACGGCTTCGACATAGATTTTTCGGTCAATGCTAAAGTGTTGCCACGCGACCATTAATCCGCAGAGGTTGATGTTGGCAGCGGTGAACACACCTAATCACAACATGGGATTCACTTGGAATATTATATCCGGCTGGGACATTTCGTGAGCGAAGCATTTCCACGCATTGTATCAGAGCTTATGGTTATGGGCCGGGTTCCGCTTGGCAACGCCGCACCGCTCAACCGAACGTCTCATCAGAGCTTGCGTTGTTTGACCAGCGTTTAGTTGATTTCCGTTGGAATTGGGAGCACTTGGAACTTGGTTTCTGTTTGAACGTGATTCCGGTTTGATGCTTGCTTGATTAATCGAGAAATCATGAGTGATTTAGAGCAAACAGGGGTCCATGATGTAAATTCTATTGCGGTAGTCATGTGCTGATGTGCTGCTCCGCAAATCAACCACGGTCAATTCGAAACGGTAGATCTTTTGTGCCAGCTGGCTCATGGCTGAACCTCTTCCGACGATGTGATGCATACACTAAAGAGGCCCTGGATGAACGATCTGGAAGTATACTGAAGCGTCAGCATCTCCAGACAGGGTTCATGAAAAACAAAATCACCGACGACACGGTCGCTCCGGACCAGAGAAAGATCCGTGAAATCGACAACTCCATCGTAGCTGAATTCTGGCACGGATCACTGCAGAGCCGATGCGTTTCACATGCACTACTCACGGCCCACGCGATCCCTCGTAGTAATAAACCACTTAGATTTTAAGAAACGGCCTCCCGTAGGACCCCATATTTAGAAAGCAGGGAACCCGAAGCTCCCGTTGATCAGAATACAGAAAATGCGGTTGTTACAACATAGAACATTTTACAAATAACCGGATCCAACTCTCGGTGTCGTCACTTACGCGTACCAGCTGCTCACTACACTACAAATTGCGCCGTCAAGGATTCTAGCGGACGGGAGGATGGCGATGTCTCTTGTGTTTGAAAATTTCGAGAATGAAAAGAAAATCGCGTCTTTTCCGGACTCTCTGCCGCGCGTTTTGATTCACCGCACCCCGATGGGAACTGTCGCCAAGCTCGGTGGCGCTGACTCATATGTTGTCCATAATAACGGGTGCAGACGGAAACTTCTGTGACCGCTGCTTTTTCTGGTCGGTGGCCAGTCGGTCAAGTCGCTGAATCTGATCAACTCTCCGTC
This sequence comes from Neoseiulus cucumeris, assembly GCA_021527715.1. Classification (NCBI taxonomy): domain Eukaryota; kingdom Metazoa; phylum Arthropoda; class Arachnida; order Mesostigmata; family Phytoseiidae; genus Neoseiulus; species Neoseiulus cucumeris. The sequence continues at coordinate 855,844 of JAJSRV010000004.1, read as the reverse complement.
GAATGAACCGCGTGGCTTAATATTCGGTCATGGAATACGAGGAGAATTCCTGCCGTCCCTTGACGGAACGAATAGAAAATACCGAAGAAGAAAAAACATGTTGCTGACCCCCGAAGCTTGTGTGGCGTCATTTGTAAATTATGCGTGGGTTTCTGCTGCATCAAATGGACAGAAACCGGATCTAAAGAGCATCGCACCTTCACCCTCAATGTACCAGTCTCGCGCCAAAATATTCATCCTCAGTACTTACACTGTTCCTGATGGTTTGCCTCGCGTCGAGTTTTTATTGTAGAAAAAAGTTTTTCGTCGGGTTCTGGGTGGGGGATATGGACTCGGGGGACGCCCATCTCATCATTGAAACACTGATTCCACAACAAAGTGCTAGACCTACACGGCTCAAGATTCGAAGATATCTTCAACGTTTTCATCTTACTTTCAGGAACCTACGTCAATGGAACTCGAATACCGGAGCAATCTTATGTGAAACTCGAACATGGAGATCAGATCCGTTTCGGTTACCATAAACAAAACTACGAAATTCAGTTAGCCAATGATGATATGCCAACACCGACAACTCCCTTGGAAGACGATGATTCCCTCAACGAATCAAAGATGAATGTGAGTACGATAACGCTGTCTTTGCTCGGAACCATAGCGATCATGGTAGAACTGCATCCCCTCGAACGAAATCAAAGGACCATGTCGTCTGACTCTCCGCCGTTTCTTTCTCGCAGAATGTGAGTCCGATCAAAGGCATGGACTCATTGGAGGACGTTTCTGCCACTCACGGCCGTGCAGCAAAAGAGCTCCACAAGAACAATTCCGTGCCTCAGTTGATTTCTCCGACGTCTCCCCGATCGGAAGGCACCTGCGTTCCCCCAAACGACCTCCCACTCAAGAACATGGTGTCCTCGTATTGCGCTCCGGTCAGATCTCCGAGCGAACCTCAGATCGATAACCGGATGGTCGCCAGTTTGTGGGACAGTCAGGACAGGAGTCCAACGAAGCATAAAACCCCTACAAGGCGACCTCCAGCGGTGGCGATGGTGATCCCCGCTGACATTACTGACAACGGTCAGCGATCGAATAATCAGTGAGTACGAATATCGGAGTAATCATCATCATCCCCGCAGGTTGGAAGTCGCGTTCGCGCTCGTTCGAATGTCCGCTGTGTAAACTTTTGTCAACGGATTCTGATTCATCACCAGACTGTGGTGGGCATGCCACAGGTTTTTTAACACAAGCAACGTCCGCAGCTCTCGGCATGACGCACGGTTCCATGTGGGCTGTGGCTTCCACGACTTCGATCGACTTGTCCCGTTACCCTAGCAGATCATGACAGACACATTCTCACTTGAGATCCGCCAATTATTTCTTAATAATCGCGCCATCTGCGACCGGAAGCAGCTTCACGACCACACAATTAGCGATCCCGATTTTCGCTCCTTGAGCGTGTTTGTCGTGAATGGCATTCGTTGTATTCGTGCTATTTTATGAATAATTGTCTGTCAAGTAGGATTTGAAACTCGGACGAAAACATTCTGCGTGTAGACAATACGTTTCTGCCGCCGAACGAACGCTTTCGGGAACCCAGTGACAACATTCGGCTTGTACAGTCCGTAAAGGTGTGGGGTCTTTGCGTCACAATGCGTTTTCAACAGTCGGTCCGTTGGTTAGTCATCGAAGGACTTTCGAGCAGTGTTGGCGTAAAAGGAAAGGCAAACGCGGGGAGACGGATGGGACACTACTTCACTCCGCGGACAGAACAAACTATCCCAGTTCAGCTCTGTTAGCTGTTGAGAAAGCAGCGTTCCCAAGAATGGGTTTCTTTATAAACTTGAATTTTCCACCTAGGAAAGTGAAAACTACTAATTCGGTTGAAGAAACCAACGTACACGAAAAGGCCAAAGCGTTTGTGATCAACTTCGATGAACCAAAGAGAAGAGCTTCGATCCCTCAGAGTGTACTTCAACGAAGGGATCAAGCTGCTAGGAACAAGGAAGAGGACTGCAGGGTCAGTGAGGATTCTGCGGGAACGAATGGAAATCTCTCCGATAGTGCCAATTTTCTCATCCAGAAAATGCTCCAAAGCAACGAAGGCATCAACGCAGAGTAAGTGAATACCCATGTCCGAATATTCGATTATATCGTTCGGAGAATGTTCCAAGCTAATGAGTGTCATATGAATGTGTAGCACAGACAACGATGCTCGAGAAGGACCAGCCGACGACGATGACCACAGAAGCGAAACTGGAACATACACCGTCGACGATCCCCAAGCGAAAGAAGCCAGAAGGAAGATTGATATGGTGTTTGGTGTAGAAGAGGAAGCTTTTAACGAGTACAACGCTCGAAACAAAGCTCTGAACAAGAACAAACATGTTGTGTCTGTCACAAGGGTGAGGATGCGAACGAATTGTTTCTCTTGTTGACTCTATCATTGCCGAACCCGCCGACAATCATTCGCTGTCTCTGACACTAAACGAGCTCGATCTTTTTCGCAGACGCAACCTATCGTGGCTCCGCCTCGACGGAACCGAACAACCTCATCCTCGACCTTCCTGGCTTCTTCGGTGCCGACTTCAACAAACTTGATGTCGGATTCCATGATATCGTCGACCATCAGTTCCGGTTCTTCGACAGGTGGCCTCCCCTCAAAACCTTCCAGTATTCGCAGTAAGCCAATCGCCCTCTCGGCGAGACAAAATCGGAGGCCCTCAAGCTCAGGGGTCACACGGCCCCCGACAGGGAAAACTCCCACCGCCTCGACCCCTACGAAAGAAGCTCCACGGCCAAACACTGCCAAAACACCAACGACGACGACGACAACGTCAACGCTCAGAAGAGGACCTTATGGTGGGTCGGACTTTAGCCTCGAGTCGTCGAATTCGTCCGGACCTCATCTCCCAGGAGGAGAGTCGATGAAAGTGAATCGGGCTTTTGCCTTGAGGAGAGCTCGTTTAGGACTTCAGGACAACGTTGCCTCCCAGAAGTCGCACCTTCTGACAGGAAGCAACCCGAACCTCTTCTCAAGGCAGGATGGGGGTCGCTTCTCAATGAGGCTTCTCTCATCCAAGCAACGCACTCGGCCCGGAATGGATAACCCGCCACACGGCTCAAGCGTTGCTGGAGTCCCGAACAGGAACTCGGCTTCTCCGAAGACATGCAGGTTTGAATCAAAAATAAAAATCATGGTTCTTGTCATTCGGGAAGGGATTTCCCCTGTCGGAGTTGTGAAGGGTCAATAGTCTAATGATTCGATGTTTCCAGGCGAAACGAAAGCGATCCGTGCAATATCAATCTCCTGGGTCAGGAGCTGGACGATGCAGACGATTCATCCAGGCCTGAGCTCCGGTCTCATCCACATGGATTAGATCCTCTGAGCCAGTCGACGTTCGAACCTTCGACTCAAGGACACGATGTTCTCTTGAAAGACAGCGAAATGTGCCGCAGCGCCTCTTTCAATGCTCATCCGAGGGCGGCGAGTCCACTTCTGCTGAGAAAGGAGACCTTCCTCAAACAGAAAACCAGTCCGCAACATCAAGCTCTGGTGAGTGACTTCTCGCAGTGAGATACAGATACCAGACGATATCATTGGAGCGACCTCGTTGTTTGGAAGACTCAGCTCTCGATTCATTCTTTCTGAACAGGAGACCGAAAGACAACATGCAGCTACCGTGGCGTCGTCTCGAACGAACTTTGGAGGGAATAGACCCTCGAGTCGAACTGCGAGTCCATCGCGAGCTGCATTCTCTCCCCAGTTGCAAAGAAGGACACTCGGGTCACCACAAGTGGCCAGGAAGGTGCTCCCCTCTCCGCAGGCTTCTCCGTTTCGACAACAACAACAGCAGCTATCGCATCAACCATTCCAGCAAGCGAAGGCATCTCTAGGCGAGAAGGATGAACCTCAAGGCTTGTCAGCTTTAGACCAACTTGTCATTCAAGCCATCTCGCAACTCTCTGGAAAGCTCAGGCTTCGAGTCGGTTCGCTTATGGAACGCGAGAGCAAGAGGTAGATTGATCATTCAATCAATCAATCAATCAATCAATCAATCGATGAATCACTCATCATCATCATCGAGTTGAGAGAATGGAAAGTTCGTTTTCTTCAACCACGTTATCGATTTCAGGTATCCTGAGGGAAGCGATCAGTCTCTTCTCATCACTGAGCTGCTCTCGGGTGCGGTTGCTCCTCCTCCAGCCGTGACCGAAAGCGTGGATATCTCAAAAGAGTTATCGGGAATCTTGCGCAATCTGAGGAACATCGAGACATCTGTAAACACTCTATTGGCTCTGGAGCCTGCGCCTCCAGTGGTCGAACTCGTCAAACAGCCTCCGTCACCGCCGATAGATGAAGCCAAAGAGTTGCCAGACGCTGAAACTCTAGGAGATACCGTTCCGCGAGGTTTTTTCACAGTGGCCTTATAAAGTTTGTCCAGTGACTGAGAAAAAGAGAACCGCGCGCGCGCAAAGCTCAAGCTGCGATCCGACCACCGAATCTCAATGGAATGTCAGTAACGTAGAAGCCGATGAAGTTAGCAGCCTGGCGAGGTACCGCAGGAAGTCGCAATCGCTCATTTTCTCTCGGCTTCTACTTTCACTTGGTTCTGAGGCGGTTGTTGTAAATAGTATCTGATGCGCGACAACAGCGACAGACAAACGACTCGTTTGCTCGCTTGATGTATTAACGAATGACGAGTGATTGTGTTGTCTGTTCAGCTGCTCGAGATCATTCTCGAAGCTTTGACGAAGGATGCGCAAAGGTGTCCAAGGATGCTCTCGAGCATGAATTAGTTTGCTTGGATGAGAAACAATAAGCAACAGATTATTGTTGCTAGTGAGTTTTGGACGGCAACAGAGAGATTGAGTTCGATGCGACAGAGATATGAAGACTAAAAGAGAATGAAACTTCATATGGCGAAGTAAGTTCTCCTGATATAAAAATAGGGAAAAATATATTACCATACGTCAGTGGGGGACAGATCAAGCTAACCTTGAACTCGAGTAGCACGAAATGTCGTATGGTTTGTGAGAAACGGATGTAGAGACGTTTTCTCTGCTACATTCGTCGTGATAATGGTTGGAACAGTGGAAGAGACAGTATGATTCCATCACCGAAGCCACCACTAGCAGATAAGGAGATTCTGAAAGGAATAAAATGTCTGATCTTCGAGAGGATCTCCGTCGATTTCTTTCTTGTTTTCTTTCAATTGAACGATTTTGCTCCAGAAGTTCATGTCGATGAAATGACGCCCGAATGGAGCTGCTTCTCGAGGCGAGGTTTTTATTTTCCTGCGTCGACCGCTTCGGAATCGTACGTTGGTGACCCTGTCAGTCGGAAGAACGAAGAGATGTCAACTTCCAATCGATCCGATACTAAAGACAGTTGACGCGTTAGATCAACTTTGGATCAAAGCGAACTGGTTCCTATAGGAGAGGCACGATGCACGCGCAAATCATCGAGTCTCGGAAATTATTTCCAGACCTTGAACGCTATACGACAATTTTCGTTGATATCCTGCACCACTCGTCGACAAAGCCAATTCTTTTTGATTGTGAATATTTAATGAGCTGCCCATCTTTCGGAAGTTTTTTCCGCGGAAAACGCTTCCTGTACATCGTCAGCGGGAAGCCAAGATTTAGCGGCATGATTCATCTATCCGAGCTGGCGAACTGCCTGCGTCGTTTTACTGTTTAGGTGAAAATCGACTTCGGTACGAATGACAGTGAAGGCGGACGAAAGCCAGAAACTGGGAAGACGATCACCACCGAATGTTTTGGTTCTCACGGGAACGTTTTTTTCTCGTTCTACCGACTCGGATAGGAAAACTGGAATCTGTGTAGCCGATTTTCTTTGCGATTTCTGCCATCGATACTTCGATAGCTTTTTCGTGATGCTCGAAGTCTTTAAAAACTTCCACTTTCGCGATGCATCATCTAGCTGAGGGCGATATGACTTCCCTAAAGGGTAGTGGATGTGGAAGAACAGTTTTTCCTCAAGACATTTGACTCATTCCCAAACAAGGTCCTCGAGGAGGGATTTTTTTGACTAACGAGGGTACCTATACCTCGAAATCACGAGTCCATCATGGACTCTTTCAAAAGGATTGTTCATTCTCGCCCGGAGAGCTTTTTGAGCGCTTTTTTGTTGAACCTCATCCAAGTTAGCGGCATTGTTCACAGATCTAAGCATTGCGCTATGTTAATCAGTAACAAAATCGAACTCGTTTCCAGTTCGGCACCAGAAAGAAGGAGAGATGTTCTAATGTGGCTATGCCTGGTACGACGGTGGCACCTCTTTATTTGTCATTTTTCAAGTTTCTTTACCGATAATTTGTTTCTATTTACATTCGACAATATTGCCTTTTGTCTGTTGTTGTCTACCTAACGACGGCTCCGCGATCCTGCTGCTCCTCCGCCTCCTTTTTTCCTCCTCCTACACTTATATACATGAACAATGGAATCATCATATAACTTAAATGAGCTTGCTCGCAGTCTAGCTGCTGCTTTCGCATGGCGGAGGTGCGACCATCTTCATCTCCTTCATCATTGATGGACTATGGCACTTCCGAAAGATATAAATATCTCTGTGTGACCTCCTGTTCTCCTATCTTGGTTCATTTTTGTTTAACTAAGTGAGTTCTTAACAATCAATGCTATTTCGTCATCGTATTGTCGCTCGGCGCAGGTGCCGCGGCACCACCGCTCCTTCAAAACGTTGGCTTCGATTCGCAGTTTCGAAATCCGCAAACGAACGAACGACGTGCGCTTTTAAACTATTCTCAAGCACCAATCGCCCCGATGGCTTGAGCAACATCACGAAGTCAGCGAGTCTGGAATTTTCAACGCGCTTGTGATTGAACGTAGAGGTTGCAGTCGTTGTGTTCGTTTGGAAATCGAGGCTTCGTAGGAATTCGTTCTCCGGAATGGACGTTGGTAACGCGCCAACATTCCGTCGTAGGAGCACGAATGGATGACGATACCGCTCGCACAACTACTCAGGAGCTTCGGGATGTTCAACACGACTCGGACGAGAGGAAAAAAAACTTCTGTCGAGCTTGCCTGGTTGGGCGTCTGAAGAGAAAAACTGCGAGAGTTTTCTGGCAACCATGAATGAGGTTATTCGAAAGTGATGACGGTCACACAAGAGATGATGGGCTTCACAAAGAGTCCTCAAAACTCTTTTCCCTTGTGGCAGTTTGTGTGCCCCGATGAGTGAGACGCGCTGAAGCTCGTTTTTGATCAGCCGTGACTATTACTACGACTGCTTCATGATTCCGCCGACGACGATGATGGCTTTGTTTCCCTCCGATGGTGAACGATCATAGGGATCCCGATGTCAAAGCGGAGAGAGAGAGAGAGAGAGAGTTGACACTCGAAGACATTTTATAACAATGAGTTGGAATTTGATTGAAGTCTAATCCGAGAGATTTCAGTATTCAACTACTTCCGATTCCCCGATCAGGACTGAACTTTCTGATCGCCGTGGGGTACTGTGCGGTACTCGATAATGACATGACGCTAGCAGTATTCGAAACACGGTTCGATGAGGAGATGGGCGGGGGCGGACAGGCCGGCTAGCTTTTGCTTTTGGCACGGAACCACATCCGTTGCAAGTGGCGCAATTATTTACAACATGTACATCGATGAAATCGTTGTTGTTTCAACGACGACGACGACGACTACTACTAATGATTCTGCTGCTGCTGAGCGATGATAAAGATTTTCACACTCTCTGTACATTTGTTGCTCAAGGCTCGAAACAGTGGAACACGGAGGGCTCTTAGATCTGAAGCTTGAGATTGAGTTGCATTCCGGTATTGTGAGGAATAGAAGATTCTGTTGAAGCTTCTGCGCAACTGCTAGTTCTCTCCTTCAATCTATCGCCCACTCCGTTCAAGTGTCCATCTTTCTGTTGGAATAATACACTTGGCTCTAACATCCGGTTCTACTGCACGCTCACACGATGATCTCCCGAACAACCCGTCGTTGACCGTTGGTCTGAACGGAATCCACGGATTCGTTGCAGTTGATGTCCCCCATTTGCTGCGATGGCGTATGTCCGAGGTAGTGGGCGTGCATCAAATCATCTGTGGTACCGTAAGGGTTCGGAAGTCCCGAAACGTCGTAATGCATATCGGACATTCCGTGTTCGTCGGGGTAGCCGAAGTATCCGGGTGTTGGGTCGTAGGCTGTAAAAAGGAAAACATAATTTTTCTTAGTCCTTCTCCACGATGTCGACTTCCGGAATATTTTGCGATGAGAAACAGAAGAATTCCAGCGAGAGGAAGATACTCACCAGAGTAGGGATCTTGTTTACCGATGTAGTAGTCGTTCGTGTTCATCATTGTACCGTACATGGGATCGTGGTCGAGGTACTGGGGCTGAGCGTGGACGAAACCTCCGTTGACAGGCTGCTCGGCTCCCGGTACGGCGCCATTGCTTTTGATCGGTTCATCCATAGCGGTTTCGACGATTCCAGATTTTGTCATCGAATCGTAGTAGCAGGGCGGTTGAGAGTTTGTGATGGTCGAGTTCAGCTGAGCGTTGTAGTCCTTCTTCTCTGTTTGCTGAGTGCTTGAATGCTTTTTCCAACAGCAGCACAGGAAGACCAACACCATGCAGAAGAGACCGATTCCAACACAAACAATCAAAATCATCGTTATCGTGGACAAGGATGAGCTCGCGGCCGAGCTCGAGATCCAATTTTCGTGATTGAAAGGTTCTGCCATTCGGGCGTCTCCGCACCAAGTCAGATTGCTCTGCAGACAGACCATCGCTCGCACATCTGTTAGCGTTTCTGGATCGATCTGGTCTTGAGCGGTGTCGACTTCGACTTGTGAGTGACTTCCGTGCACGGGGAACGCTTCGTGAAGCAATCGGAACTTCTCTTCGCCGCGAACACGAGCCTCGAGTCGGATAACGAAGTGATCCAACGACGCCTTCGGTGGAACATGATTGAGGCTCACGTGAACCATTCCGTTCGTGAAGTCGTACTGCGCGATCGGGAGTGGCATGTCCTGGAGCGCCAGCTTCGTCAAGACTTCGGTCGCTTCAGAAAAGCCGGAATGTCCGCGAGGATTGCTCGCCATGACCTTGAAGGCGTATCTCGACAAGGACTCGAGTCCGGGAATCGAGCACGGGTTCGATTGTCGGCAGGATTCGTTCTTCTCGCGACCGTTCTCGTCGACGTAGTTCACGATGTAGATCGTGTCTGCGTATCCACCGTTGAAGCCGGGCCTCCAGGCCATAGTGATCCGATCCGATTGGGTTTCCACAGCGACCACGTCGGTGGGTTTGTCCGGTTGGCTCTTCTTCACCAGTTTGATGATGGTTCTCTGGTCCTGACCGATTTTGTTGAATGCCCGGCAGGTGTAATCACCGTAGTCGTCTTCCTTGATGTTGGAAATTTTCAGCAGCCCGGTGTAGATGTCATCGCCGTTGTCGGTTTTGTTCGTCGAGTATTGGCTGTAAGTGCCGACAGTTCGACTGCGGTACGTCCATTCGAAAGTCGGCTCGGGATAGGCTTGCATTCTGCATTCGAGGTAGGCGGTCTCGCCGACATCGAAAGCCACTCGGTTGTAGGTGTGCCGCACTTCGGGCGAGTGTTCCACGCGAAGCGTCATTTCGGAATTCGAAGTTTCTCCGAAGCCGTTGCTGAAGTGGCAAGCGTACTTTCCGCGTTCGTTGGCAGTCAGTGCTTTGACGAAACTCAACGACGAACTGACAGTGACCGTCTTTTGGGCTTCGGTGTTTTCTGTGGTGGAGATGCTGAATCTCTGATCGACGGTCGAGATGTTCTGTCCGTTGTGAGTCCACCAAACAAACGGTTTCGGCTTTCCAGACGCGCGACAGCTGATCTGCTGAGGTGTCTCGCCCGTTCGGCGGATGATTTGAGGTCGGAGCGGCACCGAAATCAGAGGCGCCTCGTTCACTTGGAGGAAGACACGAGCGACGGTCCCTTTGCCCAGATCGTTCTTCGGCTGGCAGTAATAGGTCCCTTCGTGGTCTTGATGTACGGAAATGATGGTGTAGTTGGCTCGTCGAGAAAGTTCGGTGTGTTCGCTTCCTTCTTTCCACCAGCGGTATTCGGGCCTGGGATATCCTTTGGGGTCAGAGGTGCACTCGAGGGTGTACGACTTCTTCACTACGGCGATCGGGTTCTTGGGCAAAATGCGAGTCGTTCCAGGTTCGTCTGCAAGATAAAGATAGCGTTACCAGCTGCGTTGAGAGACGTTTCTTTTTCTTTTTTCCTTCATTCATCGCTGTGTCTGCGACGAACGAGCCGCACAGGGCCCACCTAAATGAGATCCATTAGCCACGCGATACGGGGATCTCGTTCGGGCGTCTTTGTCTGATTGTATCGTATCGGATTCTGTATCTCTTTCACTTCTTCTCGGGGCCCAAACGACAGATTTTCTCAGAAAAAAAAACGAAAGAAAACTATTGTCAACTCACGTTTCACGTTCAGCTGCAGGGTAGCGTTGCCAACAACTTTCGATTCAAGAGCTGCTCGGCCCAGAGCTGAACGAATCATGGTAACTTCGGCCACGCAGTAGTACAGGCCATCGTCTTTGGATGAAGCTCGTTCGATGTTGAGCATTGGTCCTTCCTGGCGGAAATCGTCCCCTTCGCGGATCCAGTAGACCTTCGATGGTTCAGGGTTCGATTCGACCTGACAGTCGACTGTGACACGGTCGCCCTGATTCGCTTCACGCTCGGGCGGGGACACTTTGACATTCGGCCCGAAAAGGACGTCAAGTTTCACCGTGGCCTTCCCGTCGGGTTGAACTCCGTTCGTGGCGACGCAGGTGTATTCGTTCGAGTCTTCGGGTTTCACGGACTTGAGGACGTGGGTCGACGAATGACTCACCAATTGATTGTCGCGCAACCATTTCAAGCTGCGGATTTCGGGATTTCCCTCGGCCTTGCATGTGAGCACAGCGTCGTCGCCCTGCATTACCCGAAGAACCTCTTCCTCAACGGTGACTTTCGGTGAGTACGAGACCCTCAGGGTGACTTTGGCGTCGAGATGAGTTCCGGCCGGCAGGGCTCGACTTCTCACCATGCAAGTGTACTGGGTTCGGTCATCGTTCTTCGATGGCGTTATGGTCAGTACGGCTTTCGTCGGATTCTTTCGGAATCCACCCGGAATGAGAATCGATGGAATTTCTTGTCCGTTCCTCATCCAAGAAATGTCCGGATCCGGACTTCCATTCGTCGACGAGCACGTCAGGTTGAAGGGTTTGCCCTCTTCAGCGAGCGGCTGGCTAGGCGTTATTTTCGGATCGCCGGGCGCCATCAGAATTGTGACCTGATGTTCCTTGGTGAAGTATTGCTTGCCGGTCTTCTCCTGCTTCGCCTGACAGTGGAAAATTCCATTGTCGCGTTCATATCGCGCAGAATCGATTTCTAGCGTGTAATTGTCGCCTTGAAGGTTGACCGTGTACTGTGGTCTCAGAGACGACGGACCGACGGCCACGACGTCGTTCTTCGCATCGCCAGAAGGGCTGAAGTTCCAATACAAGACACTGTTGCTGGGAGTATTCAGCAATGGACAGATTAACATCAGGTTGTCGCCTTCCCGGATGTCGTGTTCTTCTGCCGGTATCACTGGAAAAGACAAAAAGAAAATCGTTAGTTTCGTGGCTCTGAGAACGGAACCCTCGCTCCCTGTGGACATCTGGTGCCCTGACAAACTCTCGCTTTTCCACTCACAGGAATCTCAGTCACGAATATTTCCCGGAACAAAACTTTCCCTCACACATTTATCTGATAACACCGTTCTGCACCATCTGATTGTCGTTGTTCGTTCTCTGTCGATCGATCGATCGGTCATTCCTGCGGACACTTGTACAGAGTCGCAGACGAGAACGAACTAAGTGAAAGTGATTTCGTACAAGGTTCACACGTCACTGCGCGCTTCGCCGCCTCCAGAAGCGGCCACGAATCGAACTCCGATGGAAGTTGCGGCGTGGCGTCAAAAACTGGAATGCCTGCATGGCTGTCCATCAATGAGTATTCTCACGAAAAACAAATATTCTAAGCATGAAGCGTCGGCGAAATCTACGATCGCAGAAACCGACGAATCGAGGCGTGGACATTAACCTAGAACCGTGCCGTCTTCGGAAAGAAGCTATCGGCGGCGACGACGGCTGCGTAAACCAGCTGTGGCCGCGTCCGGAAAGACGATCGTACGCTAATCGGCACGGCGGCGGGCAAGTCAGCAACTAGCGCAAGACAACCGACCGTTCGGCCAGCCGGCCGGCCGGCCGGCCGGTCGCTCGCTCAAATACGGTAGCAATTACCCGGACCGCGAGCCCCGCAGGGCACAGGGAATCAGGAAGAAAGAGGAAAAGAGGACGAGCAGTCACCTAATCATCAAAGTGTCAATGTGTCTTGATGGTCGAGCAGAAGACGAGCACCGCGCTCGCTCGAGGGGATCACTCGACGCCGCCCGGAACAACGACAAATCGACTACGAGTAGATGGACCCATTAGAAACTATTATTATGCATTCGTTGTCAACCGGGACAATCGACATGCGGGACGGACCTCGCCAGCACGGAAAGTCGAGGTGTGCCCGAGGAGGGGGGGGGGGATGTCATCGCCTGCAATTCCTATATTCGATCAAGTCCGAGGGAAAAGCAAACTTCCAAAGATACCGTCCCGCGAATTGTTTCCCAGAAAAAAAAGGGAAGAAATGCATTTCCGTGGGAGAATCGGCTTTCGGAGAGATAAATTTTTGAGAAAACTTCCAGAAAGACACTTCCGGCTCGCTCAACAGTCTTTTGGGCCCGCGCGGAGAGAGAGCCTTGGTCACCGGTGCGCAGTTCCATTTCGGTTTCTCAGCTGAGAAAAAATAGACAGTTACAGAGCAGCCTGACGGTCCCGCAAGATGGAACGAGAAGTGGTAGGTGAGTGAAAAAAAAAGAACGGGCGGCATGAGACAAGGGAAGCGAAGGCGTTCGGAGGGTTCCAATTTTCCAGAAGTCCGAACTGACGTCGAAGGTGGTTCTTCGAGAGGAGGCTGTGCGAAAATTGAAAGAAAAAAGAACGAGACGTTTGGGCAATTCAATTGACGCGAACGTTTCTGGTCTTTTATGCCTCACTGTTGGCTACCGGAGCGGTCGGTCAATCAGTCCATCCATCCATCTATTTATCAGCCAACCCGTCCAACTGTTACTCCGTCTTTGGTTTGAAAGTGAAACCGAATGAATTGTTTCTATTCGGTGCTGAAAATGAGGGCTGGGATACGTTTTTCAGATTTTTCCATGGTTGTCCTGTAGCTCGTCTCAATGATCAGAGTCTAGAGAAGGAATTCTGATGTTTTGGAAGCGAGAGGAGATTCCACTCTCGACGATTATTAAGTCATAAACAGCTTTGCCGCAGATGCCTCAAGAGCATCAGATGTTTTTAGACCTTTGACCACTGGATATGTAAACACGTTCTGCCTCATAATGCGCGGTTGGTCTTTGTGTTCGCTGCTCGGTTGAGTTGTTGGTTGATGTCACAACAGCGCATCCGCACGATGACTTGGCTGTTAGTTTTCTCTCGAAGCTGAATTATGCTTCTGACAGGGCGCGTCCCGAGGTGGAGCTCGCGAGGAAGGGGAAATTTCTCAAAAACGAATAAAACTCCTTCAACAGCGACACGAAATCAAGGCGTCAGGCAACGCAATGAGGATCAAGCGGACCAGGGCGTCGACCGTTTGCGTCGTCGTCATCGACAACGACAACAAAATCTAACGTTGCTTCCCTGACAAACGCAAGCGAGCGAGCAAAGCAAGGAGTAGCCATCCGTTCGTCTTTCGAGCGATCCGCCAACCAACCAACAAAAAAAAAACACAACTACATATAAGACCGTCGCAAATTGGTTCTTCTGCTATCGCTGATGTCGGTGTTTCGAGGTGGTGGTGAAGGTAAAGCTGCTGATAGCAGACGACGACGACTATGAGGAAAAGGCACTGATTTCGGAAGGGATTCGAGACGCGGCGCGAACGAAGTCATTGATGTCATGATTCGTTTCCTGCTAAGGGGCAGGGAGCGCTTTGTTTGGGTGTTGGAAGTCGTGGCGCTCCAATCGGCGGAAACGCTTCTGACCGTGGTCCGATCCGTAGATGGTGTTCGTTGTTGGATTGCGTCGAAAGTTCCTTCGTTCGGCTTAATCCCTACTCGTGTTCATCGTTCGTATAACTCTGGTCAATCCAATTCGATACCTTCGATTTGAGCATTCATTCAGCTTAGCTCGACGTCAACCGAGGCGTGTCGAGACGAGGATTTTCATATCTTCATTTGCTGCATTTCTTCCCTACGCGATACCTCATCCAGCGGAAACACCGATTCCCTCGTGGCAAACTTTCATTTGGCACCGTCGAGAGTTTCTTTCATTCATTAACGCCAATATTGGTTCACTTCTGACCCCTATTAACGGTCATGGCGGCGGCGGCGTCGGTGGAGACGACTACGGCCATGCTTATTCTGCCGTTATGTTTACGCTAGCCATAGAACGGCTATTGTGGACTTCAGGAAGCGACGATGGAGACGAAGACAAGTCAGCTTACCAGCGGAGCGTTCCATTGTTTAAAGCCGAACTGTTAAAATGCCCCTTCAGCGTCATTGAGGCAATCAGGAAAGCGAAGCCGTTCAGTTCATCAGACCCTCAGTGTATGGTCAGGTGCTCTTTAATGTTCAATGCAATTATTGAAGTCAGGCCTCTTCGCCATCTTCCGGTGTTCAAATGTCTTGATTTCGGAAATCGCTGCGCATTGTCGCGATTCTAGATGTTCGTGCACTCCGGACTCCAGCGACGGTGACAGCACGGATTTTTTCTTGGAGTTTTTTTTTGTTTTAATTTTCCTCCACTTCCCAAACTGGTTCATTGTTTCTGCGGTGTCTTTCGCTTGACAGTCGCTCGCTCGCTCGCTCGTTGCTTGGTAGCTTGCCAGAAATTCAGCATCGCTAGGAACGCTAGCTCCGGCCCGAGCGAGCGAGCGAGCGAGCGACCTTTTCTCCGGGTGACAAAGCGACGACATTATTTTTCTGCTTGTTTTGACTTCTTTCGGTTTTTCTGTTTCTTGTTATTTCTTTCTTTCTTCTGGCATGTTTTTTCCTCCGCCGACTTCGGAGACTTCTGCTGTACGCGTCATCTTCAGACGAAAAGACTCAGCAGCAGCAACAGCCCTTCTGCCGCAGCAACAGAAGATGAAGAAGCGGCGGCAAGAGGAAGGCATCGTCTTGCCGAACTTCGATTTTGGCCACGTTGTCGACTTCTCGTCGAAGAGGTCGTCGTGCGAGTGAGAGCAGGGATTGACTGAAGGAACCGGCTGCCCGCCCGCCCGCCCGTCCGCCGTCGTCGACGTTTTCCTCTCTCTCTTCTTCGCAATCTTGAGACGGGCTGCTCTTGCTGCAGAAGACGTCGAAGTCAACAGGGACGGAAAAAAATCCGTTCGTTGTCGCTATCGATCCGAGCAAGCAAGCAAGCAAGCAAGCGGCTCTTCTTCGCCGCCCGTCCGTCCAACCGAGCGAGTGGCTTGCCATCCGTTCGATTGGTCGAACTGGCTGCCGGCACGTTGGATGCTGGGTCGGCTGTCTGGCAAGGTGGCCAACCAACTCGAAAACGGTGTCGTGGCTTCAGCTTCGACTTTTCATCTGTTCGTCATGGACCCGCGCCCGGTCCGCAGTCGGTGATCAGAAGTTGAAGTTGCAGACTGGCCAGAAAAAAATTGCGATCATCGAAATCCGCTTCGATTTTTTGGTAACATCGGAAACCGACGTTCAAACAAACCAGTGGATGACGGTTGGACACATTGACAGCCAATCGAACGATTTCCTCCCCTTCCACTCTCCAGTCACCCTTCATTTCATAATTTCGGATCTTTTTTTTACTCTTTTCTTTCGTCCAAGGAGAGAAAATTGAGGAGCTTTCCGTCCATTCAATCGTTCGCTCATGAGAAATAAAAGCCTCGAACGCGACAGCACAATGGACGAACGAGAAATCCCCCCAAATTAGGGAAACTTTCGGAACGGAAAATGTCCTTTGCTTTGAAACTAGACGCGAACGCGAATCGGCCCTCAAAAGTCGGCGCTTGCGGCTGATTTAACATAATAACTTGATTCAACCAGACTTCGCGATGTCATTGAGCAGAGCGCACGAAGGAAACGAAGAATAATCAATTCCATTATTCCAAATGCAGATCTTCTTGTTCTTCATGTTTCACTCTTCTCCTCTTTGGGCGAAGTTCCTCAAAGACCCGAACCGACGGACGGATGGATGGATGGACGACACCTAATCTCTTCTGGTGGGACGTTGCCGCCGATCGTTCTTTGCGACCGGTTGGTTGCGTTCTTGGCTTCATGAATTGCATCACGAACCGCTGTCCGCGTCTGTCTCCTCCCAGATCATCGTCGCAGTCGCCCAAATTCATCATACATATCTCACACAGGCTCGAAGCGTCAGTTGGCCAAACACGAACGAAGTCACGACACGAAAATCGCCGCCGGGTTTCGACGTGCGAAGTGTCGCTCCTCCTTCCAAGCGATCATAGTATGGGATCGACTTGAACTGAACGAACGGGGTACGCGGACGTGACGCGTGAATACAAGGGTATGGCGCGTTATTAGATCAGCGTGCTCGATAGATCGATCGATCGGTCGTTCAATCAATCGGAAGGAAGAAACAAAACCGAGTGAAATAAGAGCTCCGAGAACGATTCAGATGAAAAAGCGGTTTTGTTTTTTGTGAGAACCTGCTACTTCTGTTCCTGCCAGCTTGTCGCCGAAGTCGAAATTGCGTACGCGGTAGTTCAAGCCAGGTGTTCTCGTGCGCAGAGATATCGAAACGCAAATGGCGTATGTCTGCCGACGACATACGCGTCTGGATTTTGGATGCTGAATCTTTTTCTCTCGTTCGGAGCCGCCGGGTGCAACAGCTGCTACTGTTGCTGTTGAAACCAACTTATGTGGCGCCTGTTGCGCTCGCTCTTCTTTTCATTGAAAGTTTGAACGAGGAGAACGATCTCGATCGAGGAATTCGTTTTCCTTCCGTCTTCAAAAAGTGTCCGCGAATGGGATTTGAATAACCCACTGTGTGAAAGAAGTGGATGGAGACGATCACGACAACGAACATTGGAGAAACCGAGTTCGCTAAATCAGCGCGAAACAACGGGCTACGAAGTTGGCAAGCGGACGGAAAACCCGAACAAAAAAAAAAAAAAAAAGATGACGACGACACCGCCCCAGGGAATCCGAAAAAAGTCCTTACGGACGAATCACACGGACTCATCCGTGTGACTCGTCCGTAAGGACCGCTCTTGCGAATAGAGGAGCGAGCCGGTGCTCATCACGGAATTGTCATTCTCGTCTCCAATTCGCTGCAATCTGGAACAATTGTTGGTGTCCAATGCCCCGTTGTCGTCGACGACGCTTCGTTGCTTTCTTGCCTCGTGCTCTCATTCGGTCGCTCGTCACTCCGTCCGTGGTGCTGTCGATCTGTTCGTGATTGGCGAATATCATGACGACACTGCTCTGACTCCGATCGTATTTTTTGCGGAAGACTCGCCGCCGAAATCGTCACCATCAGCTATGAGATCTAGACCAAGCATATCAAGTTTGGATGTTGGTAGGAAAAGGCGCGTAACGCACACGTCAACTCCATCCATCCATCCATCCATCCATCCACCGGCGTACACTTCGTTATGCTAAGTATTCCGTGACAGTGGTGGTGTCTTTTGTTCGACGAGGTCGTTGATCATTCTTTGCTCGTGAGTAGATTTCCCTCCGGTGTCGTTCGAGACTTTTCCTCTTTTCTTTTCTGTCCCGCTGTGGCATTCTGATGACGCGAGTCCAATGTCTCCTCGATCGCGTCCGAAGCTCAAAGTTCCTTCGTGCGCTTTGTTGCCGTTCATCAATTTTTGTTTGGTGTGAGAAACTCGAGGTGCGAACAACTATTCTTGGTGGCTCAGAACAAACGTCGGGAAAACCGTTAATAATGAACATAACCGCTAGAGCCAAAAACGTCCGACGAGTGAGAGATTCGAATTGGATTCGCGGCCGCTCGAAACTTTTACAACACTTTCGTCTTGGCTGATCGGTTCAGCTTGGTTTGTTCCAGCGCTGCGATCTCGTGTTTCTGGACGAGGGAACGGCTGTCGGTTCAAGTCAACCACTAAAACGAGTCGTTGGGAGAAGTTGACGACGACGACTCCCAACCACGGGATGCGACGCGACCGTTTCCCTCGTCCGAAAGCGAGCGAACGAACGAACGAACGGTTGGACAGCCCGTTAGATTGCTCGTTGCTTGACTGTATCGGTCATTGCAGGGTGTGCTTTCCCCTCTTCTGATTTCTCTTCGCCGTTCTGGTGCTAAGACCGGCGACGGCTCTTCGCTCGATTCGCCGCGAACTGCTGCGACTTCAACCGCGCGCTGCCGGCCAAGCCCTGGATCCAAATCCAGTTTTGTCGAAGGAGCAACCGCGACCTCCTTTCTCTCTGATTTCAGACTTCTTCTTTATCGGCTACCTCGGGGCTCGTCGACGTCGTCTTCTGCTTGGCCCGCCGCTGCTGCTGCTGCGTCCTAACCGAACTCCTGGCTGTTGGCTTCACCGTACGAAGGCAACGACCGTCTTCAGAAATAAATTTATATGTTCGCTTCGATATGTGAGACGTTTCCCCGTTTTTCACTCTCCGACGACAGAGCATAATTTTCCTCAAGTGAGAGACGAACAAAGCTAAGAGATCTCGCAAAGCTTCCATCGCGTCCGAAGTCGACGAAAATTCATGATTGAATCACAAAGAGAGAGTCTACCGTGATTTTTCGATTTGAGATTCGGAACTGTAGCCGTAGAACTCGAATCGAAACTTGCTTGTTTGGATAACATCTACAAAGCAAGCAGTTCCCAGAGTCGAGTAATGTCAAAAATGGATTTCCGAAACTTCTGTCTGAGGAGAATTTTCAGCCCGAAGTGTGTGACATACATAGAGAAGCGCAAGCGAAGTATTCTGCTCCGGCCTGGGCTTGGGCGTGGGTATCGCGAAGTCCACAATGTTGGCTGAGACGCATCATCGACATAGATACATACAGACGCCAGAGAATGAAAGAGCAGCCAGAGTGGGCTGAGTGAGTGAGAATCAAAGCACAAACTGAAGCGAAGATCCACTAGGCTTGGATTCGATGCGCGCGACAATCAAAAGCTTCGTGTTGATCTTTCTCATGCTGTAAAGGATTCTCCCCCTGCCGGTGATGATGATGTATTTTATGAATTGAGTGCGAACAGACGGGAAGTTATCCCGAACGGAAAGAGGAGGAACTCAAAACTCGACTGACTACAACATATGTACACCGATGCTGGCACCACCTCCCACGACGTCTAATGAAGCACACGGCAGCAGCACTCGATAACAGCAGCAATAACAATGGAGCTGATATTTCAGGAACCTGCACGAAATCCGTAAAACACGAACCGTGCCTTCCTAGTTGAGAGCTGCAGTCGCGCGAAATTTCGCGCAGAACGACGCGAATTCGCTCACCGGAACAGATGGACGGCAGGAAGAATGAAAGGAAATTCAAAAAAAAGAAAAAATCAATCAATCGCGAACGTCCACTTTCGATTGTGGCGATCCTGTTGGCCGAAGCAACATCAAATCATTTACAACCAACAACCTTCCTCTGTCCTTTCCGGGGAAGCGTTTCATTTGTTACACATTTTATCTCAAATCCCTAAATTCTAAAACGTTTCATGTTGTCAATCAGCTTATGGCTGTTTCTTTTTTTTTGATGAGCGGTCGAGCGAATCGAAACAAACGTCTTAAAACGAACTGATGCCAAGACGCCTTCACGGCAGATGTGCCTTCGCTCGCTAGCCTCACGGACTTGATGAGTTATTTCAAATAAATCTCGCAGAAACGTGATGAGTTTTGACCTTAAAACCGCTAGGTCCGAAGAAGGAGCCGCGAGACGAGTTTACGATGGCGTGAGGTGTCGCCCGAGAGTGCACGTTGTTGTTGTTGTTGATGACGACGGTGTCCAAGAATATGGTTATTGTTGTTTAGTTAGCCAAGCAAACAACAAGCGAGCGGCTAGCCAGAGGGCAACCTACCCCCTCCCCCTCGAGGGTGATTTTATGCGTCGCCCGTGGATGTGGCCTCTCCACCTCGTCAGAGGCTCACAGTCTCAGGTGATGCTGCTGCCGCTGCTGTTGTATGCGTGTGGGGCACCTCTAGCCGAAGACGAAAAAGAAAATAGAAGCAAGAGAAGAGGAGGCCACGAACGATAGGAGGCAGAGAAGATTGACTCGTCAAAGATCGAACCAGAAGAAAAATACAGGTCTCGAGAGAAAGGAAAAGAACCAAATCTACCCCGCGCCGTCATCAACATGATCATCATCACGGGCAGAAGAAGAGCAGCAACAAAAGCCACGACTTGAATAACTGAAAATCAGAGTCAATCAGTCCGTCCGTCCGACGAGGGCAAGAATTCAGATTAGGGGGCTCCCATCCTCGTCAGGCTCCGTGCACGACACCTCAGAGGGGCTGCACGAGAGAAAGAAAGTCAGAGACCAGGTTTCTTCTCCTCATATAAATAATCACAGAAGAGAGAAGATGAAGAAATGTGACCGAGCGATGTCTAAAGAGAAGATCCGACAAGAACAAGCGGCATTAACCAACCACAGCATGCAGAAATGACAGTGATCACGCCATTAATGCTGATGAGCTTACGTCACCGCCGACATTCCTGGACTCGCATTCTCTGATATGATCAACGCAAAGCGACGGCAAAGCTTTCATGAAGTTTCGGTGTAAATCCCACAGCGGAATAAAAAGCGACTCGATCGAATTCTCGAAACTCTGCAGCAGCTACTTATGCAGATCGTCGATGGTAACGAGCTCCACACCATCGGCGACCGCGACGCGACGTAGGCACGCCGCGTTGGAATCCTGTGAGGTTTTTGCTTCTTCATCTCCCACGGTTGAAGAAGACATCGCCCAGAACAGTGTCTGATGAGTGAGCGATTAAACATTGCTTATGGATGACATTCTTTCGTCTCTGTCGCGGGATGACTCCGGGACCATATGGTCCCAACGTCCACTGGGCCTAAAACGTGTTGTGCCTCCACTCTCTTTCCTCGCGCGAAACAGGAGTCGCCGGCCTGTGCGACACATTCCGATCCGTACTTCTGGGCGCGGTGTACTCTAAATTCTTGTGAGGGGCCCTTCTAACTGGAGGCGACCTTGTTGCTAGTCAGGTGGTTTCCCACCAAATTCCCCATACTAGCTGGACCAGATCGTCGTATTGCTCTGAGGATTGCAAAAAAGTGAGACTGGCTTTCAGTCACCTGCCTTGTTGCTGAGCAATCAGGCAGAAAACTACGCCTGAAACGCCCGAGCGGCTTTATTTTAACAACCGAACGAACGTGCTTCCACTCAACTCCATCGGAACGTGCTCGCGTTACCCAGACCAAAGGTTGCTCTGTCTAGGAAGAGGAAATGTAAACAACGCTCTTCGGTCGTACGGTTTCTGTCTGCCCAACGCAGAAGTGTTCCGTGCTCGGCACGTCTAGAATCGAATCTTCACAGCTGTGCTTTTGAGAGGAGGTCATTTTCGGGAATTTCGGTCTTTAAAATTTCAAAATACCCTGCTTCAAGAGAATCCTGGGAAGCCATCAAGATTTACCGCAAATTGTACGGCTCAACGATTACTTATATTTCCATGTTTAGTTACAGAGTGAGCGAAATGGTTTCTGAGATGCTGCCCGCAGCCGCTCACGAGAAATACGCGGGTGGTGGTTTCGGCTGAACATTTTGGCGGACACTTTTTGGCGGGCGAATCTTGATCATCTCACAATTTGAACCCGGGCCGAGTTGAACCCCGCTCGTTCACTCAGTTAGTCTCTCTTCGTTCTAAAGGCTCCACAACAACCGGTCGTCGAAGAGGCTGAAGGTACCCGTAGCATCAGCAGCCGAACGAGGAATCGAACGAAACGACCGGCCGAACGGGGAGGAGCGGCTCAATAATGCCCCCTCTTTATCCCCTTCATCCTCTTCGTCGTTCTTCTGCCGAGGCTTTTATCTCGAGCAACGGGCCTCCTCAACAACGGAGTTGAACTTGGAATACAGCAACTTCTTCTCGTTCGCCCCGTTGCTTTTGTGGCAAAGTGCTGAATCCGTTAACGCATCGGAGAAAAATTAGAAGAGAAAAAAACCAGATCGAGAAGAATAACAGAATAACACTCGGTCATCGTCGTTCTGCCCGCTCGCTACGCTCGTTGTGCTTTCGATGCTCGCTTGATTGTCGCTGTAGCTGTTGTGGTGGGGCAAAAGAAGATGGGGACAGCGAGCGACGGGTGAAAGGTGACGCCACGGGTCGCCGACCATCGCAGCGAGCAGAGTCAGCTGAAGTCGCGTCACCGAGCGACCGACCGACTGACTGACTGACTGTCTGTCGGTCGGTCGGTCGAGCGGCCGGACTGCAGTCGACTACCAACTACTATATATACGCGAACGAGCAAACGGGCTGGCTGGCTGGTCAGCGAGCAAGCACACTGGACGGCTATCCAATCCAGGCAGCCAGCGAGCTGACTGAAGAAACGGCGCTGTTTTAATTGGCTAAAACTGACCCTGCTGCCGCTGCCGCCACCACCACCACCGGCGTCATCCAACGAAAACATACGTCGTTGTGCGTCGACGTTTTTCGCTACGGCTATCAACATCATCACCGTCATGACATGCTTACGGTATGCTGTTGCTCGCTACTTTTAGCGGTGTCAGTGGTGGCGGTGGCGGCGGCGGTGGCGGCAAAGACGATCTTGGGACTTGCGAGTAATTTGTTAGCTTAAGAAGTCAACATCTAACCTAAGTCGACCTAGCGGTGCGATTTTCGTAATGCGTGAGATCCTCGGCCCATAGAGCCACAAAGGTGCAATAATTAAGTTTTCTCTCATTCTTTTGGCACCGTCCGTCATTTGAAGCCGCTCGTCGTATTCGGTCGCGGCGATTCTGATTTTGGCGGCGGCGGCGGCGGTGGTGGTGGCGGTGGCGGTGAAGTATGTCCTGGACTTCACCGTGAAAATGAGTCGGAGTCTAAGCGAGGAGTGGGTGGGTGGGAGTCAGTTAGTCAGTCAGTCGGCCGCTTCGTTTGTTGGCTTGCGGAACGAACGGCACTTGATTCAAATCCGATGTTTCGACCGGACTGTACGGAGCCGGTCCGTAGGTAGTCTCGGATGTTCGGTCGGCCAGTCATAAATCGAGAGCTGCTCAACATGCATCAGATGTGGTGATCGCGATGATTCATCTTATCAGAATAAGTCACAATTCACCGAAGAAAAGGACAGAAGCAGAAAACGCGTACGGGTCGAGTGGGTGACACAGTTTATCCGAACGAACTGTGCTATACGGACAGGGAGCGAGCGAGCGAGAGAGCAAGCAGACCTGGCAGTCAGTCATCCGCCTTCGCAGAATCGCAGCGACTGTTAACTGTCTTTGCGGGCGACCGTACGACTGGAAATGTTATACATAAATTCTATGATGATGGAAGACCATGGGACAGAACAAAAAGTCCAACATTAGCCATCGGGCAAGGCAATGTTTTTGCGAGCGAGCCATGATTTCACCTCGGACGTTTAGGGAACGTTTTTTCCTTTCTTTTCATCAAAAAATTGGCAAACTATGTCTGCTCGGGCGGTTTAGAAACCTGAGGGGAAAAGAGTCGCAACGAAACAGTGGGACCTGTTGGAGAAAAAAAGGAGACGAGTTGCTCAATATGGGCAAACACTCGAACTACTCAACAATGAATGAACTGCAGACCCTGCACCCTCCTGGGCATCGAATGCGGCATCAGCAGCTGTCCGTGCGGCATTGCATTGCGCATGTTGGGCCATCTGGTCGGAGGAAGACAGCCTGATTGTCAGTCACCGGCAAGTGGGTTCACTGTCAGAGCAATCCACGCTCGTCGTCGTCGACCGAACTGAGCTTCGTCATAGCCCGCTCACCACAAGCGCGTTGACGACGACGACGACGACAACGATGCATTGAACTGAGTGAGCGAGCGAAGTGTTCCAAGTGTCATCGGCAGCATCGACCGATGTGCGAAAAAAGAACCGCCGTTGTCGATGGTTGCGGCGGTTTTCGGATGCGCGGACGAACTCGGTCCGTTGGTGGCGTCGTTGGTCGAAACCAAAGGAAATCGTCGCCGTTTGCTTTGCTCAAATGCGACTGACTGACTGACTGTAGGTCGCTCGATCTAGCGGACGGACGGACGGACGAACCGAGTTGAGCAGAGCTTCATCGCCTTCGAACCGAGGCACCGGAGTCGGCTAAAAGGCGGCCGCGGCTCATCAGTAGTCGCAGTCCACCAGCTAAAAATGAACGGCAGCGCAAGAAGCGTTGAACAAACGCGTCGCCATCGCCGTTTTCGTCAACTGGCCCTCCGTCCGTCCGTCTGTCTGTCTGTCCCTTGATTTTTCGCTCGTTTCTTCGCATTGTCTTTCCTCTAAGCGTCCGTGCAAGCAAGTTGACGAACGGACCCACCGATAGACCGGCACGATGTCCCCCGTTTGCCTCACTGTGGGATCTTTTTGTTGGTTTGTCTCTGCTACCACGGCGATCCCTATTTCGAATGGGGATCTGTGAGGTATCACGGACTTTTCCTCAAGTTCCTGCCCCCCCTGCTCCTCCTGTTGCGGCTGCTAGTCGCAATCAGACAGTGCGTTTACGCGCTCGCTATTGCAGACACACGTTGAAAAGTGAGCAGAGTGACTTTTTGCCCGGGGCGAATGACATTTGTGGATCCGCTGGACTTGCCTCATTCGGATCCGGCTTGCTTCGGACGTTTCTTCTTTGCATTATCACTCCACGCGTAAAAACTCCACGCTCACAGACGCAGAATGTACGCTAGTTTTCACGTCACGGTGCAAAAACAATCTTCTTAATCTTCGTTTCACTCACGCTTGCTCTATTGTATTCTATTACGGCTCGTGTTTGCAGTGCCCGCTGGCTGGCTAACTGTGTCTCTGTGTGTGCGTCGGTCGGTGCTGCTGAATAGCTCCTATTGTTGTCGTTGACGATGCTGTAAACGACAGCTCGGTGCAAGGTGACTCGAGTTTGCGACACGATGATGCTAAGGTCGCTCCCTTCACGGATCTTCTTTTTGCTTTAATTCCTCGTTGAATAAGTCACTTGATTGACTTTGTGAGGGTCGCTTGCTCGCTCGCTCGCACGGACGACACGCTGGACAAACGCAGGACGTAAGCTGTGTTCTGTCGATGCAGAGGAAGGACGCAACAGCAGCGTTTTTCAGTGGAGACATCCATTCGGGAAGAAGATGCTCGGTTTAGACTGCGCTAGCACTATGGGACAGTGTGTGATTTCGAGACACTCGAAGCAGGTGTTCAAGGAAGCTAGCGACGGGCAGAGCGGCCAGAAAACAGATCTAACAGCCGTAAAGCTGAGCAAGGCCATATGGCCTTCGAGGGGTTCACACGGTCGGTCCTGAGACCATCTAAGATGGAGAGATCTTGCTGAGAGGCCGCCAAGTGGTGCCGTCTCTCGCCAATGCGACGACTTGTCTCGTATTCCTTCCTCTCGCGGGGTTTGTGGGTGGCTCACTCACTCAGTGGCGCAACCGCTGCTGTTTCCTTACTTTTATACCTGCCTGCCTACCTGTCCGTTCGTCCGTTCGTCTGTCCGTCCATTCGACTGCCTACTCAGTGAACCCGAAAGAGCAAAAAGCACCGAAATCCACGGACAGAGCTGACACCTGTACGGCGAAACACGAGTAGAACGAGTTCACACGATGGCAATTACTGAGATCTAAAGTTCCTTTTTAATGCCACACAAACTGTGGGTGCTCACCTTGAGTACCTCGCTCTAAGCGACCTGATGATGATCGTGATAATTGGAGCAGCTTCCACTGAGCCGGCTACAACAGTCCTGGAAGCCGTGCAGAAGTTGCCCAATTTTTAGCAAAGATGCGACCAAACTCTGGATAGGGTTCCGATTTCCTAGAACAAATTTTCTGCAGAATCCATTCTGAGCGCCGATGATGTGAAGTGACCAAATATGGTATGACATCATCCCCGTCCGCGGCGTCATCCTTGCATTAGTGGGTCGCTCGTCTGAACCAGCCGCGCAACAGCTCGTATGGACTGTTTAGCCGTAGCCGTCGATGTACTCGATGGTGGAAAATTCTGATCGGACGAACGAGTTCTCTCACCGTTCCGCGGATCCAGGTTCTTCTCTGTTTAGTTTATTGAGATCGAATTCAGTTTACCTGTCGATTCGTTCAACGGACTGGCGATGCCGCGATAGGGTTGCTGTCAGGAGAGCTAATTTCACACGCCGGAACAATGGGATAGATTCGCCTTTCTGATAGATAGATGTACAGGCCACCGTCTTCGGTTCGATTCTTTTATTTTTCCATTTCATTCCGACCTCTTATCTGCCACTGCTGATGATGTCTTTCTACGACTCTGTACCTCCCCTTTGTCATTCGCTCGCTTTCCCGTTTGTCTCTTTTGTGTACAACAGGTTTTTTTTTCAACAGTCCATCAGCCAACTAGAAAACAGAAGATAACATCTCTCAGTCAGTCAGAAGAAAATGGAAAATAAATCGAAGCCGAAGATACAAATAACTTCGCTCACTGAACCGGACTCGAAACAGCTTAGTGAGAGTGAATTCGTCTCTTCCAGGATTGAATCCTCTTCCAACTTCAACATTCTTCTCCAAGAAGAACGAGATCGTCTCATCGCGGATGAGTTTAATTGAATTTCGAACATGTAAGCAATGAAGACAGCCGGCTTTGATTCGTTTCCGTAATTAGAAAAACGAGAGGCTGGATCAACAGAGGGAAAGATGGGCGAGTGAATGAGTAATCGTGCTTTATGCGTCACGGCTGGCCGGAACCCTCACGCATGGAATGCGCGTCAGCCGGCCTTGTTTCGAATACGACACACATTCCTCGCACGCGATTGATTCCACACAATTTGTCTTTACCCTTTTTCCCGCGGAAGGGTTGCTGTCACGCCGCGAACAAACATTCAAGTGTAAATCGAGTGAAGTCATCGAATGAACGGACATTCCGACGCATTCCCATCCGGTTCGTTCTGGCTTAGCCCTGGTGGAAGTTGACGCCATGTGTACTTCAATCTCGGGAAGCTTCAAAATTTTGTACTCGATTCTTTCAGTTAGGGCTTTTAGAAACTTTTCCGGCACAAACCATTCGGGATAACTTCGAGCAAAAGAAGATCTGACAGAGATTCAGACGTATCGGAGCATTGTGCATCGGAACACGATTCTGCGGGAACAATGACAATATCAGCGATTACCACCGGTGCCACGGAAATCGGATGTAGGAAGGAACAAAGCTACATGAAGCAGCTATCAGTGTTCGTTCGCTTCTCGTTATTATTGTTCTAACTAGCATCATTGATATTGCTAGAAAGTCGTTTGACAAGTCGTCGAACGAAAAGTCAAGCGTCAAAAAACAGAAGCTGCCCTAGTCTAGCTGCCGGCAAAAGCGAAAAAGAAGCCAGAGAAACAGGACCGGCAGAAAACGGCGACAGCGACAACGAATCGGTGTCAGCAGTCGGCCCACCAAACTTTTCTCCTGCTTCTTCTGAGTCAACGGCAGAAGCCACACGTTGTCGTCTCTCTCTCTTTCTGCGACCGCTCTGTAGCTGAAGCAGCAGCAGCGACGGCAGAATCATCATCATCATCATCCGTTCGGTCGGTCGGTCGGTCGGTCTTCTGCTTCTGCCGATCTTGCTGAATTCGCGTCGAACAGACAGACGAACGAAGATGGCGATGGACGAAGAAGACGATGGCAGCGACGAGGAGGCTGATGATGCTGCTGCCGTCGCCGCCGCCGCCGCGCAAAACGAAGTATCTGAAGTCAACGACAACAGCAACAACCACTTCGTCCAATGATCTGAGCTGTAGAGCGGAGTGCGAGGAGGACCAGGTCTCTTCGGCCAACCCGGACGGCGGCGGCGGCCGATCTTCGTTGACCGAAACCACCGGCGGCCACCAAACGACCGATCCGAAATATCGACGACGAAGTAACCGAGAAGCCGAAGGAAGAAGGGAAGAGCCCGATGCAATCACTCCGAGCCGCTACCAAGATTACATTCTATGTAGTACAGATTTTCTGTAGAGCCGTCACCCTCGGAAAAATAAAAACTCGCTGCGAGGTCTGCGACAGGATTAACCTCGCGACCGGGAAACCGTTGCATTGATCAAAGGGGACTAGGACCGGTTCGAAGGGCCAAGGACAATCGTCTCGAGAGACTCGGATCTCATCATAGTTCCACCTTGGAATCTCCTTCCCCCAGGAAGTTGGGTTTCCAGACTGGAAGTCAGGAATTTTTTTGGTCTAGCATTTGAACATCGACTCGGGTCTCGTATCGTTTGCAGATGACGAGAATCGAAGCCAGAACGAAAAGAAACAATCAAAGCAGAAACTGAAAGATCCTTTCGCATCGATTGTTCTTCTGGCGCAAGATTTTTGACTTCATGTATTGTTTCCTTCCATCGTCTACGTCGATTCTCTCTCAGCGTGCAAAGACCTTGAAGTCTTCGTCGGACGATCAAAACGATGAGAAAGAGATCTCTATTCCGATCGACTCCTCGCTTCATCGCGCTCTTTCGACTCGACCCACCTCGCGCCGTGAAGACAACGTTTCGAATTTGATTTTGAAGATTTTGATTCTCAACGGTGGAATTTCATTTGTCTTCCCATTTTGTTTCGATATTCTCTGCTTCGAAGGTTGCCTGAGTGCCATCACGCAAAAAGTCGGAGCCGAATGTACAACTGCGACACGCATGTCAGGTCGCTTGACACTTCGTAGCTCACATGCAGTCGACACCGCGACCGCTACACCTTCCAACGATAATAATCGAATCCATCCACGACGGACAGAAAACTCACAAACTTATAAATAGCCGCGCCGCGATAGTTTCTGCTCTGTAAAAGAAACTATCTGCGAAGGCCGTTTGAACTTCTATATCCGAGCGGCCTTTGAATTCGGCACGACTCGACATCAAGATCACAGAACGATTCGTCATCAATCGATCATGTGCAACAACCTGAGGGCATCCAACTCGAGAAGATTGAACGTTCTCGGAGATTTTCAGGAAGAATTTTGAGTGGAACAGCGGGACAGAAGAACCTCTTTTGGTTTTTCGTCAAGCTCTTTGACATTTTGACGAATCCGCCGCGGCGATGAGATGATTCGGATATCCGAAGTAAAACTATACACCGGAAAAGAAGGCGATCCTCGGGAACAAGCGTCTTCTTCATTCCATCCAGATTTCGCACTGGACCAAGTTGTGAAATCCTTCCGCAGCCCGCTTCGGAATGGATCCGCTTTGCAATTCGAAGGATGTTTACGAGCGTACACAGCTGTTTATCCCGACTTCCTATTCCTAAAAGTTGACGCGCGTTCGTCTATTGTCCGACCGGTTGTTCGTCTCGATTCCAAAGCTCTTAAGCTGAGTTCATTCAGGTTCCAAGTTCATTAGTGCGCCAGTGTCCGACTTTGAATTGAGGTTCGTTTGTCAACAGCTTGACGTTTGCAACGGTTCCCGAACAGGAAACTCGGTCTCTTCAACTGTAGCGAGACGATTTCTCGAGTTTTTCGGTGTTGCTCGTTAAACCGTAAATCTTTTCAACACGCGGCTTGTTGTGGCGGCTGAGCATTGCGTCTTTTTCGCGCTTGAAAGACGCTTGCATTTTGTCGCTCGGATTTCTTTATCTAGATCTCAGATCTTCTACTTTCCAGCCGCAGCGGAGGAAGGGGAAAAAAACCGACGATGAGAATGGATTGTATGCTAATAGGGTGGCCGACTTTGTCAGTCAACATCTGAAACTTCTCGCCATGCGTGTATATTATATATCTGCATGAAGCCGTCGAAGAAGTTTCACTTAGAGCATCGAAGTCACGCTTGTCTTCAGATTGAGCTCCATCTCTTCGTTTCTACTCGCTGCATGTCTTCGAAAACTCGAGTGCAATCGATGTCTGTCCATATATCTAAGGATGCCAGTCTAATCACCGAGAATCGCGAAGCAAACAGCTTCGACTGAACAAGATATGCGTGCTTTTATCTCTTCTTCAAGCAGAAGCAGCGTCTGTCGGATGAACGGTCTTGATGAAGGACGTCAAACGTTGTTCCCCCACTTTCTTCCGCACTGATGCGTGAAATTCGTCCGAGTCACCTTCTTAAATACTTATGCGCGCTCAAACAGGTTTTGATTCACTTTGATCGCTGTGGTCTAGTCACAAGTGCTACAGTGCACCTTTGTCGACATCGATTGGAAGCAAACGAGACAGCGATCATTGATCGCTCCGAAGTCTCTTGTTCCCCGCATGGCGACGCAAGATTCCCAAAAACCCGAGAGAGTCGAGGTCGAACCCTCGGTGACATCATTTCCAAAGCGTCCACCTCCCACTCCGACGTGCGCATTGTGGACCTTGTTTACAGAATAATGCTTCTCAGTTCAGGCACCAGAGGAACCTCTCGTGAATAGAATTCGGTTTCTCTCTCTCTCTCTCTCTGTCGTGATCTGAAGCGAGTTCAGCGCGAAGGGGATCCTGTCCGTTCGCCAGCAGCTAACCTGACTACCTACAGGACAAGGCACTCAAGCAGCTTGCTGGGGCTTCTTGTTGGGCTCTTGGGGTGCCGCCCAGGCTGCTTCTTATTTTTCTTCTTTCGTTGTTGGTTATTCTTCGAGATACGGATCAGCCCACGACGGCAGCACGGAGCGCTCGGTCGTCTGCCTGCTTTCTTGCTCGCTCGCCCGCTCGCTGGCGGGCTTCGATGACGCTTCGACCGCGGCCCGACGCGGTTGCGATGAGTTCGTTTGTTTCGTTGTTCCTCAAACATTATCAACCGGAATCTGTTGCCGGCTAAGTTGGAAATTACGTCTCAATCAATCGATTGCTGTCCGGAACTTTGCGGCTGTCCGCTTTTTATCGGACATGTTGTTGTTCGAATTTCTCTTGAAAGGCAATCTGGGAATTTCAAGTTTGTCGAAGCCGAGAATCGCGAGTTCAATCCGAATCAAACACCGCTTTCCGCGATCCCGATCGAGAGTGGAACCGATCCGCACGAAGGTCTCTTGTCAAAATGACTGACAAACGGACCGATTCATTGAAACTATGAAGACCTGAACGACTTTCGCGTTTACGCCGTTCTTGGTTCTCAAGGAACTCCGACGATCGATGCTGCTCCGATTATTGATTATATCGCATCTAGCGGTCAGAGCTGTTGTTGCTGCCGCTCTTGTTGTTGTTGATATTCACGATGTTGATATTGATGACGAAGTATAGAACGAAAGAAAAAACAAATCCGACGCGGACGCCCTACGCGGGAACGGGTGGAGCACGTTTTGCGCATTTCGGAATAAATTCCCCCCGAGCCAACACAGATACGCGCTTGCCAAGCGAGCAAGCAAGCAAGCGGGCAGCGCTACAGACAAACGCATGGACGACACACAGAATTTACGGCTGACTAAACGTCTCGACTTTTTCTTCCACAGCGTACCATTGAACGCTGACGAGTGAACAAACTGGTTGCTGTGCGTTATGTGCTGCTGGTACACTGGGTTGGGCCGCCGCAGGTCCGGCAAACGAGTCAGTCATCGTCTATCTGGGTTGTTTTCAAATCAATTCAATGTTCCCAAGACTCTATCCTGAAGTGGTGGTGTTGCCAGAGCGGCCCGCGCCCAACTTTCCATCGGTGCTGTCATACGACGCGCGCACACCTGTTCGATAACTCTCGGTCGAGGAAAAACTTTCCAAATTAGCTACCTAGTATACCCATTACGTGCACGTAGCAGGTGTGCGGCAGATACATACCTGGAGAAGCTGATATGGTCGCTAGCACGGCGCACAGCACGAACTTGATCATGATGGTAACAGTCGGATGTAAGCTCCTCTTTGCGAGGAACTTTCCTTTAGGAACAACTATCGCTGAACGAGATCCTTGATGAATCCTTTGTGAAGTGAAAGACGAACTTTCAATGGTTACACATACTCCTTCGGAACACTTTGTTTGAGCTTCTAGAGCAACCTGTTGCCGTTGTTGTCCTAGGCAACTGTCATCAACTCTTTACTCCGAATGATCAACCGGTCGTCTGTCGAGTCTTCGACCGATCGGCAGCGTGTGTGTCTTTCTGTCTGTCTGTCTGTCGATCAGGCGGAATTTGTCACCAACTCAGAGCGTTTGACAACTGAGTGCGCACAGCGGTGAGCGCGGCAAACACACACATCCAGCACACTTGAATAGCGATTTCCAGGAGCGTACGTCTCGTTCGCCCAACAGCCAAACGTGATCTGGCATCGAAGCACTTCTGAGAGAGAAGGCCCACTGGGGCGAGGAGGATCTGTCGCGGCTGCTCCTACTTTGGCCGGCTAGTGTGCTTCCTTGCCTGCCTGTTTACAACTTTCTGCAGCTTGGAGCCAGCCCTGTTGTCGATGCTGCTGCCGCGGCCTCCAGCGCCGCGATCCAAGACCTAGGTGCATCCCGTGCGCGCCATCAGCGCTGAGCAGCCTACCGAAGCAGGTTGTACGGAGTTGTAGCGTCCAGCGTGCTAGAGCGACCCTAGTCAGCCAAGCAGCCCCAGAATCGAGCGATCGCCTTCAGAGAAAGCGCTGGTTTCGCCCACCCTCGACTCCGTGAACCGAGAGCACGAGGAATGAGGTTCTTCGAAGACGCTCTCAGTGGCGACTACGGAAGCGGGAGTTTCCATCGAGCTTTGGGATTCAAGAGAGGGGACGCAGGTGTCTCGGGCGGACGGTGCTTTCGGCGGCGCCGCGGCTCCTTCGAGGAATACAAGATGCGCGAGAGAAGTCGAAAAAGGGTGGCCCCCTCTGTACTCTGTGTGGATTTATGGAATATGGCCGCTTGGATCGCGGGTTGATAATGGTCTCAGGTGGCTTGCACCAGAGTGCATGTCTGCGTTACAGGTTTTCTCTTGCTTCACTCATCCCGGAGCGGCGATGGGTGGCCACCATCAGACAGCGGTGGAATTAGAGAAATGATCAAAGGAAGCACTGACGATAGGTGGGGAAGCCATCCATGCGAGAAGGAGTAGGAGAACGGAAGCATCGGTTGTACCTCCTTGCCATCGGAGAAATGAAGCTGTTGATAAGAGTGTAATCCAAACTGGGAAACTAGGTTTCTACTTTCGGGCACGTGTTTGAGTCGACGAATGGACTTCCCAGTGATCACTGTCGGTCAGCGGTCTTGATGGCTTGAAAACACGCGGCAGGTCGCGCTCTCGATTCCGATCACCATTCAATGGTGAAGCGATGTTGGGCACAGCAGACCGTACTCAACATCTTTCGTGTGCCATCTCTGCCGTGATCGATGAAAAATCGTCTCCTGATCCTGATGTTTTTCTCCGATGGAGATGACTTGACTCATGGAAACAGTTCCAGTAATCCTCGACGGAAACTCTTTCCTGGCTTCAGGTAGTCTTAAACTCAGAGCCGATTCTGATTGAGGATGCGTAGAAGCAATCGCACTCGATAAACAACGACCAAAGTGACGCGAATGATCGGAATGACAAGTATAGATCGTGGATCGTAGACCAGAATCGTTTGATTACTCTATTTCCTTAATCTGTGCCCTTCTTCGGTCTTCTGAGGTTCGATCTCGCACCTGATGTCGGTAGGCCTCTGACGCCAGCCGACTTGAGACATTCGAAGAAAATAAGACCTTTGGGAACCCCTGCCGGATCGAGAGCGTGGACGCTAGTGTGCCGAGTTCGGACCCAGCTCCACAGTCTCTCTCTCTCTCTTGTGATAGCGCTGCTTCGGTGATACAACTTCTGATCTCGTTCGCTTATGAAAACTGAACTGAGATATGTTGAAATCGAAAGTTCCTCAACATCAGACAATTTGTCTTTAATCACCATTTTCGGGGTCGGTCTTCTCTTTGCTCAGCAGAATTGTCAGAGGAGGAGGAGGAGGATGATGAGGGATCAGGGGGTACACAGAGCGAAAAATAAAACGAGAAAAAAATCGAGGGCGAACGTCGAGAGGAAGCCCCATTTGGCAGCATGACCGCCTTTCAATGGCAGGCAGAACACTTGCGAGGGGCCACCGAATCGTGCTCGGCTACCGAACAGAAGGCTGAGAGGTTAGCCAGCATGATGGCATCACTATGATGATGCCTCACACAGATGGGGTAAGTGAACACCATCGCCACCGTCGGAGCCGCCAACAGCGTGAACGGCACCGCAGCAGCAACCACCAACACCGATGTCGCTAGTTGCAGAAGCAGAAAAAAAGAAATCGTCGAACAGAATCAACGTCCGTCGATGTAGATGATGACGACTTTGCTGCGGGTAGTTTCGATCCCGGCTCACTAACAGCGTCCACGTCGACAACAGCAACAACGATGGCAGCAGCAGCAGCCGCAATATCGTCGAAAACGAAAGATCTAGGGAACAAGGGAAGATTCAGAATCGATTTCTGACCTTCACGGGGGTCTCTCGAGCGTCTGTTCATTGGAGCAGCAAACCGGGTCTGTTCTGGAGGTAACCGACTCGTTCAGGAAGAAGAGCAAGCAAGCAAGCGAGAAGCACTTTTCGTCGCCGATCCAAGCGAGCACGCACGCACGCGCCTCCACTCTCTGGCTCGCACGTTGCGTTGCCCGAACTGGAGGCAAATCCGAAGGCCGAGCGGAGGATCAACGAGCCACGATGAAAAATTACTAATTATTTCTAATCTGTTATCGTTACCAAGTGACGCCGAGAGAGGAATACAGTGCTGGACGCGGATGAGAAGAGATTTTGTTTAGTAATTTAGCGAGAAGAAAACAACAAATCATTGCCTCGGACGGACGCTGCTGCTAGAAGACATATCGGGCCTCTCGCGATCGTTTTCGTCGAGTCGGACGTCGGAGCCGGCGATTAATATCGTCACAGAGACACATAGATTAAGATTCGAACCTTCGGAACTGTGGGTATTAATTGTTTCAGGTGTTTACGAAGTTCGTCTTCCGACGACGCGCCCGTCTTGTGTATCGTTGGACAGAGTTTTCTGTGGACAGAGCAACGGATGGACAGACGGACATGGAAACGTTTGCACGCAGCTCACAACAGCCACTCCGACAACCTTGCGCTTCGCGACACGCTCACAATCAAGGTGTGACTCGATAAGTTGCCCGTCCGCGTAATTATGCCAGCGGATGTTTTTTTTTCTTTCTGCGAAGCAAGGAGCAGCAGTGGTTGCGTCCCAATATTTGATTTCGTGTATGAGTCTGTTTGCGTGTGTTTGCTTAGGAGAATTCTTCACTCAGCTCCACCCGAAAGCCCTTGACTCGCGAAGGACGGTCAACTAAGCTGTCTACGCTACTCCTCATAGGATAACAGCCGGCTCCGATGTTGAATTTCATTTCGCCTTAGACGAAGAATAAACTCATTTGTCCATCGTCGACCTCGTTGCTGTGGACACTTCGGATGACAGCAACAAGATCATCGAACCATGTTGACAAGCGATGCCTCTCCAAATCAACGACAACGCAGGTTGGTTCAGGTTTGGGGATCTTCCTGACGACGAACAGACCGACCTGTTTCTCGTCGGTCTGGAAGCCTACAGGCGAGCCGGAGTCGAATGACAACAAGAGACGCTTCGAAACTGAAGAAGACTCTCGGGTGACGAGGGCGGAACGGACGTAGGCCGGCCAACAGGGAGGGCCGGGAAGCGCGATTGATGCAGACAATCGTATTCGACAATTCCTCGCTGTCAGTTGTTAGAAGAGAAGAATTGTTTCGAATTGCAGAAATTTCAAATTATCGTTCCTGCTTTCGGCGCGGCCGGTCATCGATGGAACTCCCGTGCTACTGGGTCATCTCGAGCGAGCCAGAAAGAAATAAGGGTCTATCTTTCAATTTATCTGCTCGTCTGTCCGACGGTCGGTCTATCGGGTGTCTGTGAGCAAGCGAGCGAGCGAGCGGCAGCGTCTTCCGTCGTAGACTGTCTTTCGATGTTGTCAATGGTCGGCGGCAAAAAATAAAGTTGCCGACTCCGTTTTAAATCAATGAAGCCCGACAAGAGGAGCGCTAGTAGAAGAAGCGAACGAAAAAAAATTCTCAACCAGTTGAGTAGCACCCATTCGGAAAACATTGAGAATATAAAGTAATTGGATTCGATGGAACGACACCGAGATGCTTTTTAGGTTGGTTCGTTTTTTCGCTCGTTCTTACGATCGCTGTCGAGTCGACAACTTGCTCTGCTTTGTTCGGAATGGCTAGTATCGAAAAAAAAAACTGGGCGGCGTGCTTTACCGTTTCGGAAGAAAACGACACAGTTCCGAACGCGATGTACGACCGTCGACGGCTGATGATGGTTGTGATGATGCTGATAACGATGACGATTGCCATGAGAATCTTGTTTGATCGTTTCTGGACATTTAGGCGTCGGCTAGCTGGGCAGAAGGTGCGCGCGCGCGTCCAAGTTACCCGATGTCAAACAGCTCCTTCTGATTGGAAGCGAGACCGGAACTCGAAAAGGAGTTTTAGAATCTAAAGAGCACGGGAAGAAAACATGTGATTCATTCTGCATTAATGCGTCATTCCTCAAAACAGTCTTTCCCCGGACTGACGGACGACAGCGACGTCGCGTCGCTCCGAGACGTCACGTTACGTCGGAACGTGGAAAGTCGCTGAATGGGGAAAACCGTTATTCATGGAAATCCAAGCTGCGTTTCCGTAGTGGCGGAAACGACATCGAAATCTCCTCTTAGTAATGGAATAAGGACATAACAAGGAACCAATACCATCATCCATCTGGTCTGGTCGCTTGGATTGACCGACGATCCGTACACGCGAAACCAAACACCGTTCGTGAAAAAAAGAATCGAACGGAGCAGCCTGCAAGCCAGAGACGACTGAAATTCGGATCCGCCGTCGTTGTCGAAGGAAAACTGGGCCGCCGCCGCTGCTGCCGGATCTGTGAGACTTCGCCATCAATTTTGTTCCATCCGACTTTTCTGTCGCATCTCTCCGAACACAGTGTCACAGGTTGTTCTCGGTGGTCATAAATTGTGAAAGTATGCGATTTTACAATTTGTTTGAACAATCTGTCAAACACGCGCGCGCTTGAGCAGCTTCCCGACCTTATGATAAACAATCCATAACTCGCGCTGCTAAGTGCTGCGACTGTCGCCTCGGGGTCGACGTTCCGAGGATCTCTTGCAGTCGAGTGCACTTGTCGCGCTCGACTTTTCGGAGGGCAAAGTTCGTCGGAGAGAGAATGAAACGGAATAGAAAAATAAAGAGAAGATGTTTATTGTTGGCCAACGCCGGCGAGCACTCGAAGTCTCCTCTTTGGTGCCGCTTCCCCTCCTCTGTTCGGAGGTTGAGCCTCTAACAAACACGTCCGTTTATCAAATTCCACGCAGTCACCTGTCAGCAGGTATTTTTTTCTTTTATTTTTCTTCCTCGCTCGTTTGATCGTTACGTACCCCTGGACCACACCTTCTCGGACTATTCATGAAGGTGTTGCGCAGTAGGGCAAGAGGCTCCTCGGCGTGAAAGTTCGGCGCGGCTTGGTGCCGAACGCAGTTTTCTGCTCCTCATCATGCAGTGATGTGCATTATCATTAGCGACGAGCCGCGTCTTCTTCCCCAGCAGCGAATGTGCGCAAACTTGATATCGCCTAACTCTATCTATTGATATTGTTCGTTCGATGAATAGACCGCGGAAACAGGAGCTCGAACGCCGTTCCCCGAACGAAATATTTCGTCGTTTGCTCGGCTTGTTATCGAGCTCCCATAGTGCCAAAGGCGATTTGCGCGTGCCTCCAACTGTCGATGCTTAAATGGTGAGTCGATCCGAGCCGCTCGAAGCCGAACTGAGCCTTTTGGAGCTGATCCGGTGAAGGTATCTGACGGCTCGGTGAATCCTCCTCGATAGTGGGGGTGGTGAAGGTGAATTCTTTGCTAATAGCGACTGCGGTCGTGGCGGCTGCGGGACGATGATACAGAGCACAATGCGTGACGATTTGATACACTGCGCCAACTAAGGGTGGCGTCAACTCCGCCACTATCTGTCTTGGATGAAGTGACGAGAAGGAGCCCTAAAAACTCCTGGGTGTGGAGGCTGAAGGCACTCACTGTGTCGCTATAATGCATCTCCTCCGAGCTGTCAAGCCTGAACTAGGTTGTTATCAGTTTCTTCTTCACTCCACTCAACGGATCGAGAAGTAGGTAGCTCGAAGCCTAACCCGGGATCGAGGATTTTTCTCTTCTCGGCCTACCAGACTATCGAGACGTCGGCCTTTTGTGACTCATCTCGGATTCCTCCGCCGCGTGAGTAATTTCTCCGACCCGATGTTTTGGACTGCAAATGATCGGAAATCAGAGAACCGCGCCAAGAAATGCGAATGTATGAATTTTGGGGAGAAAACAAAAAATCGCGGAAAGAATGAAAAAAAATTGCCGGCCTGTTCATCGGTGAGCCAATCCCAACAGGTGTCCGAAAGAGGGTTTTAATACTTTCGTCCTATCAGAAGAAAAGCCAGAAAAATACTTTTATCTTGTTTATATTCGTTCGCTTCTGTTGTTTGGTGGCTGTGGATAAACAGAAATGCTCGGCTTTCGACAACGGTAGAGAAAAAAAAAGAGTGTAACAACCTCATAACAAACGCTGCGGGTATCCACGGTGGAAAATCGATCGATCGATCGATCGATGGAACACCTCACTCAGTTTGACTCGGCCTGGCGTGGCGCTTCGGACTAGAACACGACGATGAAAGGGAACACGATTTCGGTTACATCATCTATCGAAGAAGCCTTCCAGACTTTCGACTCTGAAATCTGAACTCCATATTGGGCAACGATGGCATTTCAAACGGATTTCGTTTCTGAAGCTCGGAATCCACACTCAATCGAACCCTGCGGGAAACAGAGATTTTCGGTCCAAACTGGAAGGGACGGACGGACGGACGAACGAGTCGACTGTTTCCTAAACGAACAACAGAGGATTCTCACGGCAAATGGAGGCGAGCGTTTCTCGTCCGACTCGCTTTGAAAAGAAGTTCGATTTCGAGCGAAGTCATCGTCTGCAGGCGCAGCCGCAACAAACACCCATTAGCCGTGGGCATCAGATGCCTAAGAATATTCCGAAACAGTTTCTGACTTCATTACGGGATAGCGAACGAGAAGAGGTGACGCCATTCCGATTCCAGCGTTTTGGTCGCTGCTTCCAAGCTGAGCCCAACCCATCGTAGATTTTCTGAGCTCTGAAAATACAAAGTACCGAGTGGAGCCACGCCAAGGAAAGCTGTGGCTGGGACCTTGCCAGCTTATGCAAAGTACATAATCCCTGTCAACTGAGTGAGGCTCGTTTTTTCTTCCCCTCATATTTTAGCGATGGGTTCTGCCTGTGTCGAGCAATACGAGAAAGAGCGGAGAACAGAAGAGCAGGATTTGATTGAAGACAACATTCGGGAGCGGGACCGACTTCGGGCTTAACGTCACGCGAGGATCCTCAACGAGAGAAAAAAGGAAAGAAAAAAAAAACGAGCGGCTGAAAGCGCAGCCCTGCTCCATCAATGCCGGGTCATGTTTAATGCATGGAGCGAATGCCCCTTCAACCTCTGTGTTGTCCAACTATTGGTGGAGCTGGCCTGTCGTACATCAAAACTAACAATTGAACGATTTACATGCGGGTAACATGGGGTGAAGTAATGGGAAAATCGTCAGAAAATGAAAAACCGAGTGAAGAAATTCACAGAACAAAAAATTCTGTCCACGTCTCAGCGAATGAACATTCATACGAACATGGGTTCAGGTGCCACTGCCACCAGAGGAAAACGTTACCATTCAGTATTCCGAAGGGGTTTCCTCGAGATGTCACAGCGAGACAGTGTCCCGCCGATCCCTACGTGGATTCCATACCACACAAAACTATAGTTTCGAGCGTCGTGGATCGTGGACCACTCCCATGATCCGACAGAGCAGGAATTCGGTGGATGAATTTCATTTCCAGGGCGTGTCTGGAGAATCAAAGCTCGAATTCGAGCGGAACAAAACTGTTGTCTGCCTCAACAGAAATCCGATTGTCGTCGCCTGCCGTATAACTGTTCCATTATGACCACAATCATTATTATTCTTGTGATTACTATCATTATTGTTATTTTTTTTTTCGCTTTCGGACCACCGTGCACAGCAACATTTTCTGTTGCCACCGGTGGCGGACGAACCGGATTCGTTGTGACCAGCTTGTTCGGATTTATGGAACGTGCAGCAATACGTCTTATTAGAGATCAATTCAGTCCTGCCTCAATTTCGGAGGTGTTGATAAGATAAAAGTAAAAAAATAAAAAAAACATAACGCTATCGAACGATGCTCCGTCCGAGTTCGTCGACCCTCCGCTGGAAGAGCTTGACAGTCGAAAGCTACGGGTAGACGAGACAGTTTTTCTTTTTTCCTTGAGTGGCTGGAAGGAGTTCTGAGGAGCATGATCGTAAAAGTCCGAGAGTTTAGAAATTCATTCTTTCGTTCGTTCTTTCGTTTATAGTCTAGGTTTCGATGCTATGTCACGTTGAACGCTCTTTTTTTTCCCTCTCTCTCTCTCTCGGCACTTGTTGTCAACAAGGTACAAAAACCGAGGAATCTTTTAGTTCTCGGGAGGATGTCATCACCTGCTCAACGAATCGGCCGTGAACGATTCTGAAATATCTGTTTGAGTGAGAGGGACAGATGAATGCTCGTGAGATGGTAGAAACAATCGGAACCTTAGCAGACAGTTTACGATCTCGCCAGTGATACTCAGAACACGAAGAAAGCGCGAATTATGTTCTTTAGTCTTCTATTAAATAACATGAGTCTGAATATAAACCAAAGTCGAACGTTTCGACGCCGACCATGTTCCCCGCTGTTGTTTCTCCTTCATCTGCTTCGACAGAAAGTTTCTAAAAAGAACAATGAAGGCATTCAGGGATTAGGTATGGGATTAAAATTCCAACCGGGGGCGACTTGCCCTCTTGCTTCGTTTATCCTCGGACTGCTCCCCTGCTAGCTTGAAGCATCGGAAAAGTCACCCACAGAAGAGGAGAAGCAGTCTTCAAAATCAGTGACAATGCTGAGGAGTCCAGTACTGTGGACGTGGTCGGATGATACTTTTCAACGCCCACTGTCCGCTATTCTTCTCCTTTCAGGTCGTGATGCGCTTCAATCAGGGCGAGTTCGTCTCTTCTCAGCTCGCGAATAGACCTTAGGAGTGAGAAAGTGAACTCTACTGGTCGTCAGGGTCTAGATGCTGAGGTAGAAGCACAAAGTCCTGAGTGTGTTTGTCACCGTCTTCTTGTGTTTGTATACATTTGGGCTCGGAGCGTCTTGGCTTTCAAAAACTTGATGACACAAATACGTACATACAAACATCAAACACACGCGAGGCACAGAGAAGCGAACGACGACGACGACAGACAACATCAGAAGCCACCTGAAGACACTTTTTGAAGACGCACCTGCGCCAGACCAAAATTCTGTGGGAAGAAAAAGGCGGATAAAAAGTGTGAATGCTGCATTCTGCCAACTTGACTTCTGCTGTGGCAAATCAACACTGGATCCATTTCGGCTCAAAGTTGTCACGTTTCAGAGAGGTTCGGTTCAAAACCGAGAAGATAATGTTGAGTCGCTCGTTCGAAACGAACAGCACGCGGTCCGGTTTCTGAAAGGGTGTTTGAGCCCCATGAAGAAGGATCGAACGAAACTCTGACTTCTTTAGAGGTTTCTCTTCTCTCCGGCAATCGGAAACAACACACTGGAGAGATGACAATTCTCATAAATTGAAAATACGATCATCAAAGTAATGAACGACAGTCCTCTCCTATCACCAGAGGGCAATTTGCCTCAACGAAAGCCTCTTATCTGTGCTGAGGTTAAATCCAAGCATATTGGCAGTGATTTCGGGCAATCAGTTTAGTTTTGGTCGCTCGAGCGACCGTTGGGTTCCTTCGAACGTCAACTTTTCGATTCTGCCCTCAACTTTTGCGGACGGGGGCAATCATCGCTTCATCGGCGGCGGTCGAAACAGCGGTTGTGTGAACATGATTCGAAGAGATGAGAAAAGTGACACCTCATGTGTTTAAGGAATAACAACTGACCGAGGCTGGAGCTTCGAAGCTCAGCGCAAACGCCAACGAAACTGCATCATCGTGTACCCCACAGTCACGAAATTTCGCTTCTCTACTCCTTCCAATTAGCGCCTCGGAGGCCCCTCGATGATGCAGCTCTTGCCTGAAGCCTCCGATCGAAGCTCTCGAGCGTTCAAATACGCCCCTGATCCAATCCAGGTGCCCTGATGTCTCCCGATCCGGTGTTCAATTACGGCACGGTGTTTCTTCAAGCATCCTCGTTTTCTTCTTTTCGGCTTCCTCATCCTGCCGGGCGATGTCTCACCAACTTCCCCAACTTGAGGTAGTTGGTAGCTTGGATGTACATACTTCCAAGATGAGTGTCATACTGCCGCCAGCATTGGGATGTTATGCGTGCGTTGTCGGAAATTATGGGAACCAACATAGCTCCACCAGCGAAAGGGGACTGCTCTTTCATTGTTCATCGGATGCAGAACGGCAGTCACTCGAGCAAGCCGGATCCACATTCAGCAGGAAGACGTTGCCGTGGACATTTCCAAACTGAGCAACTACTATCTCAAGAACGTTCGACGAAAGTTAAGTTACGCGTTCCGGGTGATTTCAGAGCGTGGAGTAGTTTTTCCGCCAGTTGCAGCTGATGCAAAATCCAGACCCGAAGCTGCGACACTCCCCCGATTTTTTCCAAAAGCCGTTCCCGCTTCTGACACTGGTCCGGGCAAGCAACTTGCGAGAATAGATTCGGTGGTGAGAGTTTGAAATTGACGATAAACATTCGAGCATCAGATTTCTGTTCATTCTCATCGGGTCGGAAGTTTGTCTTTCCGAGTAAGTTGTTGGCCCGATGATAGAATCGTTAAGAGTTATAGACAAAAGTCGAGATCTCGCCCGCATTCTGATCGTGGCGTCGTATTGACATGCGTACTATATTGCCTCGCTAGGTATCAGAGTGATTTACAGCGCGTTACGATATGTTCCATCCCCACGTCAGAGGCGCGTTCTGAGAGCGATTCAGTCAGCTCCTTTATTTGTTCCTCTTTCGGGTTCTGCGGCAGAGAAAAACCTTTTGGCAATCGCTTCGAATTCCCACATGGTGCTAGTTGATTGTATCGGCTGTTGTGCGTTTAGAGCTGCTCACGATTCTGCAATCCTGAAATATCAGAATTGGCAATTTAGCGACGAGCTTC
Organism: Neoseiulus cucumeris; assembly: GCA_021527715.1. Taxonomy (NCBI): domain Eukaryota; kingdom Metazoa; phylum Arthropoda; class Arachnida; order Mesostigmata; family Phytoseiidae; genus Neoseiulus; species Neoseiulus cucumeris. The sequence continues at coordinate 812,559 of JAJSRV010000004.1, read as the reverse complement.
TCAAGATCTTGACTTGAGTTTGTACAGTTTTCTTTTCGAAATCATTTTCTGGGTCTCGCCGGGCTCCGCTATCAGAAATGTCACTCCGACGGTCGGGGTCCCGCTGCCGCTGCTGTCGAGCCGGGTTTAATCCGCGAAGCCAGAACGAGCCGACGACCCGCTCGCCAGCCACTCGCTTCGGCAGATCCGAAGATGAACAACACGACGCTTTGCTTGAAGATACTTGTAGGAAAAAGCGAACGAGAAGAGGTCGCAGGACTTCTTATCGCGGAAACGGCTCGTGCTACCTGATCCAGACAAAGTACACCGCTGAAATACGGACTGTACAAATAACCAAAAGTCAGGGAATGATCGCATGGAGACCGTCGCCGTTGTACATAGCTGTGTAATGAAGCCTTACTTCAGAGAAAGAGCGACAGTTTTCGGTGATGACAGCTGTGTGTATAATTTTCCAACATGCCACTTGGGCTGAGACTTGTTGTAATACAGTATGTAGTTCCAGCGAAGAGTTGTTTCAGCAATGGTGGTTGTTTCCGAGAAAGTTGTGGTGTTTCACCACAGTTTCACTTTTAATAACAACCGTCAACGATCGCACAATTGTCAACGTTGGATTCCCAGCAGTGAGAGAATCGCGAAACGATGTTTGAAGCAACGGGTCCATCTTTCCGGACTGCAACATTGACACTCGCTGCACGGATTCTCGATTCCCATGCACTACGCGGTGGATTATTCGCATTCGATTCCAGCCCTCTAATGTCCGATGCCTTCCAGTCGAAAGCTAGGTAACCTGATCGGGTGAAGCAGCGAGTCGCGACGAGCATGAGTTGTTTGTGTTTTCGTTTCTGTCGTGGAGTCGGGGTCTTGGACGTCACCGTCTGGTCGCGGCGTCCACGGCAGCAGCAGCAGCAGCAGCAGTAGTAGTAGTAGCCGCCACGGCAGTAGGGTCAAGGGACGAGAAGCATGTTAGCAGATGTTGTATTTCGTCTGATAATTCCGTCAGATAACTGCGATGATGAAAACCTGTAATTACATCAAATGACTGGATGGCGGGTTAGCTGGTTGCCTAAGTCCAGGTGTTGGAAGTCAATGGAATATCACATCAATGGATCGATCGATCGGTCGATCGGTCGGACCGACGAACGATCAGTCGTTCTGTGTGTTCTCACTCCGAGCTTGCCTCTCCTTTCGTGTTTGCGTTGACATTCACTTCACGTTGGTTTTTATCTCTTCCAGTGAAATGTAGGAGACCGTGTATCAGCTAACACGAAGAGCAAAAGACGAACGAGAGCACCCATACTTAGAACTGATAGCGATCATCCCTAAAAAGCCACACGAACATTTTAATCCGGCTTTCGTTAGCGATTGTGTTCGAGGGGATTTGAAAGCATCGTTAGGTTAGAAGAGCTTCGTCTGTCTCCTTCTTTGTCCACCGATGATTTCTGATGCAGCCCACCAAAACGCTGAAGTCGAAACATTTGATTTTTAATTTTGCTTCCGAGTTTCGCGCCCGGCGTCGACCTGGAACTGACAAAAACTTGAAGCGAAGGATCCGGGGACTCGTTTTTCCAGTTTTCCTCGACCCCGGTTCTCGCCAACACCCAGACTTGCATCAGTGTTCGCTAAAGTGAAACATTCGCTTTCTCGTCTCTGAGTTTCAAATGTTTTCACTTATCCGTGAAGAATAAAAATCAGGTTAGCGTCGCACGATCCAAGGCTAACCAGAGTCCTCGAGATGACGGGGGCAGAAAGAGGAAAAAATTGTTTGGCTATTGATTGTGAACGCCGATCGGGCACAATAAAATAATACCTGCGGGCAATCGACCACTGTTTCAGCAGGGCTCCCCGACTCCCGGTGGGATTCAGCCCATAAACAAAAGGTTCTAGCTCTTGCTTGCATCGACGAAGGCTCTTTGCTGACGTTGTGGTGTCGGAATGAAACGGGGACTTTTCATGTTCGTCCCGGCGGCCTTTGTCATTGACAAACTCGGTCTGTCTCCTGTCGGTTGATTCTTTCATTCGTTCGTCCTTCCATCCACCCGAATGTGGCTGCGTGTTTGTCGTCGTGGGAGTGATCGGACTCAGGCATTTAGGTTTTTCCGGCGCTGGTTGATGCTTTCCACTTTAGCGATGCACCAACCTCTCGGACCCGGAGCTCAGCTATCTTCAGCAGCAGCAACAACAAAACGAGAGATCGAGGACGTCGAATCGGTGTATCCATCAATCCATCACCTAATCCAGCGATTATTATCGAGCCTCGTACCGAAGATCGAGACTTGAGGCTTAGGAGCGTTGAGCTGCCGGTTGCCACTCGCAGTGCTCAGCCGTTGGGAGATTTGAGCTTGGGGCTCATGTTGTCATACCGATTGGAACCCGGGGCTAATCAATCCAACGATTTGGGCGCGAATGTCGCCCGTGAAAACTCTGTGGAGCGACTTCGGCACTCAATTATGAGTGGCCGTGAAGCGGAAAAACGGAAAGTCCGTTTCTCGTTTACGCGGAACATCTGCATGTAACCTTTATTGATCACAACAACTGTGGCACGTAGGTTATCACGCGGTGTAATATAGAATTCTTTTCTGGTTTTTCTCTTTCTTCTGGCTAATCGAAGCGAACAATTCAGCCGTCGAGTGAGGTCGACACAATGGGGTGCTGACGCACATACAGAAACATCGTACGGCAAAGTTGGGCGTACGCAGAAGCTGTTTGCGGCTGTTTCCACCAACGCCTGCTTCGCGCCAAGCCGCCACGGCTACCTGATTGCGACTTGTTTGACTTGTGAACGGACAGCCCCACCCATGAGTGAGATTTCGTGATTGCAGACAGAAGAATTTCCAAGTTGACTTCGGTGATTCCGACTCCGGTGGTCGCCATTGTGCTTGCAAGGTGAAATGAACACATCGAGTCGACTTGAAATTCACTTAGGTTCCGGTCTTCGGAAACAGCGCTGGAATCAGACCACGGAAACTCACTCAGAGCCGATCTCGGATTTCTCGAATCGCTCGTCGACTCGCCGTGAACGAGAAGAGTCGAACGAGTGGAACACATGGGACAAGTCGGGGAAAAAGTGGAAATACGAAAAAAAAAAACAAAGAGAAACGAAATCCTGTTGGTGTAAATAAAGGACGAGACAAACAATGAGAGACGATCGGAAAAGCCGTTGGAAAACCGAGAACCGTTGGAGACGATGTTGAAGCTCAGTGAAGTTCCAGATGCCCGACGTTTTCCGTTGGTGGTCCAACGGTCTTTCTGTGCGTTTTTCGATGCCACTCCCGATTTCAGTCCCCGAAGACAGCGGTGTTGATTCTCGATACACGATGACGATTAGGCAGACGAACGGGTATCGCGATTTGATTTTCTCACTCATCAGTCAGTTGATAGAAGGAGCACACGGTTCGGCGACATCGACGACATGTCGAAGTCACTGAGTACTACGACCTACGACTCATTGTGAGACAAAGCAGGGAAACGAATTCCTTGGGAAGTTCGAGAAGTTCATCGGATTGTTCTACCTTCCCGATCAAGCGCTGCGGCGGCGGTCAGGAAAAACGGAAACGACTCAATCATACTTAGGGACGCGGCAGCAGGAGGATTCTAAAAGATTGCACCGGATGGATTTCAAACCGATTTACCGCCTGCTGTCAGCCACACTTGCCGAACATTTGTGGTTTGATTATTCGAAACTGAATCGTAGTCACGAAAGATTTATCTGAGATTCGTTCTCGCCGCAACGAACTAACGATCTTCACTCGTGACCGATTCTTGAACACAACTGCGTCGAGCCGAACAAGGCCAGAATGGGCCTAGGCGGACGAGATCGGAGAGTTCGACGAGCGATCCGTGGAGCGTTGAATGCGAGCTAAAATGAAAATGAAACTCCTTTGCATCAATCAGGCGTCCGGTCGTGTGCATCCGATGTTTTCCCAGAGAACCGATTGAGTTCTCACTTTGTTGTGAGAAGCCTCGCATCACCCAGTCAGGAAGTTCGCATATGGTCTGTGGATCCATGGGCCGCTCGGCAATACATTCCTGCCTACTTATAGATTCACCACTTGACGCCGTCATCGTCGCAGCCGGTGAACCTGGATCTAATCCGTTAAATTGGCTCACAGTCGTGATGACAATAAGTTATACAATTTACGTGCCGTGAGTGGTTCAAATTGGTTTTCTGTCGACTCAGCTTTTTGTCTGTGGGATGGAGGCCGTTTCCATAATCGTAACCGCGAACAGAACGAAAGCTCAGAGGATCGATCCTCGAATCTCGTCTTTGCCTCTCGATGTGTCGGAATGGATTCCACGAAGGTGGAACCGCAGGTGGTTTGAGGGAATGTCTACAATCGCAATGTCAGAAACAAAGACGCGCCGCCGCCGCAAGAATACGCGCGCTGTTGAGAACGTTTCAGAGAAGAGAAATCGGAATTGCCAGACCAGCAACCGGTAGATGCACCTCCTGCCGCTAGAATATAAATTCTTTCGATAAAGTGTCCATGAATATTGCGAAAAACAAACGCGTGAAAATATTGTTATTTTGCACTCACCTCGCAACCCTGCTCCAGTTACGATAATCTACAAGGAACTTATTCAACGTTGTGCTCGCCGGACGGAAGAGAAACGAAGTTTAAACAAGAGCACCAGGCGTTCTCGGGATCCTCGAAAACGTGCGTAAGGGTCATCCGAGTGAATAATGCTGGAATGCAAAGTAACTGTCAGAAAGACGCGGAACGTCCACGCGAACTGATCAAATAAGGAGCGGAAGAGAGAAGTGATTCGTTGTCCGGACGGGGTATCCTTATTGCATACAGCTTGTTTCCTGGTGAGCGATTCCGTTCGGAACAAGAAGGAACGAGAGGGGGGAAACGGTTTGAGCCGGAATCGGCTCGGATGTCGTTGATGTAGCGAGAAATGCTTTCTTTATTTTCCTCAAGTCGTCTTCCCCGCTTCGGCGTGTTCACGGTTATGTGCGACAACGGCTTCAGCCGATCACATCCGAGTCTTGGTCGGAAAATGTCCGCTCACCGGAGGAAACTGTCTAATCCACTTGTGGCTGTTCCGTTGGATTCCAGCTGAAAAAAAACCTTCGCGGCCATCGTTCGCTTTCGGTGGACCTTCCATTGTGGACGATACTGACGTCCTGTGCTACCGTCGGGTTTCTTTAACGAAGTCTGGAACTGCTGTCGCCGTATCGGTCGACTCTGGTTTTCTGCTCGAGTTTCTTTTCTTTCTAAATTATACCATTTTGAATACGGACAATCACAAGCCGCTGACGACGAATGCTCTACGGCCAGGCAGTAAGACCGAACAGACAATTCAAGGCTGTTTTGTTTCCGCGCGGATCTTTAACGCGGACAGACGTGTTTCTTCCCGTTTCTCCTGAAAGTGAGAGCCAGGTCGGCGGCCGCAAGGCGATTAAGTTAGCTGTATGGCGTGGAAAACAGATTTAGGTGAAAAAAAAGAGAAACAAACCTTAACGGAAATGGTACACGGCCGCGCGTTCCAGCGTTGATGTCGATGAACAATACAGCAAATAGCCACCAGATACCATGATGACGATACCAGACGCAGACCGGTGTTCTTCCAACAGAAGATTCCGTGCTCTTGACTTCATTCAATTTAGAGCGCGGATTCGCATCTGGCACCGCCAACAACAAACTATCAGATGAGGAGGAACTGTGCGACGGTTCGGGTTTCACATCTTCAACGGAATTCTGTCATACATTCGTATGACGTGTTTACGAATGTTTTATTGTGTTCACGCGAAAGTTTGATTGCGAGGCTAGACGAAGCGCGTCCTTCTCGGACGCACAAAATCAAATATTGAATGAGAAAGAATGACACAAACACGAATCATGGCTGAATGCAGTGCTTGATATGACCACGCGAATATTTTGTGATTCCTTCAGTTCCTGGCTACATGTGTTGGCGGACATCATTCCAAGAAGCTGGCCCTTGAACAAAGCTTGACGTTGATTCACGCTGATCCTGACGTCATCCTATTCTGGGAAAGCCGCATTCTGAACGAAGTCGAATAATCATGAAAATAACGCTGTCAGATCGGAGCATCTTGGATTGAACTCAAACCTCCTTCGGCTCCTTGGCGCTGAGGAAGGGTCGCAGAGACCCATGACGCATTGTCTTACGCTTTGTTCGTACGGACCTGTGAGTAACAGCAGAGAAAAATGAACGAGTCACCGAAAAACAAATGAATCGAAGGGACGATTGGAAGTCGCGATTCAAGCGTCACGATCAGCTCAAGATGTATGCATGGACTACCAGTTGCAAACCCATGCGATTATGCAAAGCATGCTCCAGCCACTGTTCACGGCGGGACATGCGTCGTTTCTCCGACCAATCTTCTCTCTCAGGTTGGAATTTCGGACCTCTGAGTCATTCCTTCCTTGATCATGATGATCAGTTCGGAACTTGGGGCAAATTGAAACGTCTTCGCCCTTGGCTGCGCGATGCATCGAAGCGTGACTCGCAGTGAGAACGGAGGTGCTTCCTTCCCTTCAGTACGATTCGGCGACAATCAGTAAGATACTTTTGGAAATCACTTTGATTCCAGAGTTTCAAAGTCCGTCGATTGTTTGTGTCCGTAGATTTTTACATCCGCCTGAGTTGAGAGAACTTTCCAACAGGACACATTGCAGTGTTCTGTCGCAAACCTTGCGTGATTTGAGAAACTACGTACTATGACCAGATCGGGCCATCGACGATCGAAGAGGGCTCTTCTTCGATTCTTCAAGAAACTCCGAAACAGAAAAAGACATACGTTGATTTCAAGTGGGCGAATGGCTGCTCCAAAGCGGTTCTCGAAGACGAGCCGAAAACGATAAATAAGAAATTATTGAGTGGTCGGAGCAGGCCGTCACCACGAACGCAAGAAATTGCACAAAAGTTGGAAGCATGAGCTCGGATGAGCTGACAATCGTTGTCAATTATCGCAGCAGTTGTGAGTGGTCGTAGTGTTCGAGCCATTGATGGCACTGGAAATCGTAGTGCTTTTTAATCGGATGGCCCGATCAACCGTTTCCGTCATTCCGGCTCACAAAGGGGACACCGGGCTCTGGACGGAGCCGCAACGGTTCATCCGTCCGTAGATATTGGGTAAGAGTGCATTTGCCTCTATAATCGCACGCGGGCCGAACGCTTGACGGCAGTCAAGTCAGTCGGAGCAATTGAGTTGTCGTTCGACGTTATTCCGTTAAGAGATTGACGACTCTGGCGGCAGTTCGTTTCTTGCTGCTTGCCGTCTGCTGTGGCGGCGCCATTGTACACGCACATAAACGAGCAGAATCGCAATTTTTCCCTGTTCGAAACTCATTGTCGATGATTTCAACGGATAAATTGGCGCTCTTCGTTCACTCGGTTTTCCAGGCTAAAAATTGATTGTTGGTCTCGCGCCGCACGCTGGATTCCTCGTCTGTATTTTCGTCCGTGATAGCCGATAGTACTGATCGAATCGTACAACGGAACATCCATCACTCCTTTCAATAACATCTCTCGCTTGCCTCTAGGAAGTGACATTAATGGAACGTCCACACTGTGCTTGCGAATCACGAGATGGATCAAAGGAGAATTATGCTGTCGATTGGGAGCTTCAGCTGTTCCCGAGAGTTCATTCCTCGGACTCGAAGAGCAGCTGAAAACCTCGACGCCGCCGGAGACCTGAAACTCGATGCCCTACTCCAGTTCTTTGGGCAACAAGTTGTTAGATTCGAGCTTGCTTCCGCGGAGCACCGGACAAGCTTCTCACGAATCGTAATTGAATGACGATACGAAGAACAGACACGAAACATTGAGAACGAGAGAAACTGGAATAGCCAATCTAGCGTAGCGGCGCTTCTGATTGCGTTGTTAGAATTTTGGAACCAAAAAAAATCGACCAAATCCAACACCCGAACATCGCCCAGCTTCCTAAGGAAGGTGTGATATTTCGCTGTCTTCCTTGTGTCTCTCATGTGGTTTTCAAGTGGCATATCCACTCCGTTGGACGCATTGAGTATTTGTGCTTCGGCCGGGCAAGAATGACAGGCTGCATTTCTGCATGGAATTCGGGAATTTGCATTTTTCTTTGTTGCCCGTCCTGCTTCTGAAAGGGTGGTCGGAACGTCAACGTCTAGCAAAAACCAATGTGTCACAATAATTTGAATCTTCCGGTAGCGGAAATCCAGTCGCGATTTTTGGCTAAGCCCTCCGGCGGACAAGAGAATTCTTCGCAAAAATTTTAGCATTGTGAACCGAACTGCTCGCTCCGCTTGATCTGAATCACAATTTCAACCCTCATCGGCTTTTAAACCCGCCCGCGGACCGACCGACCGACCAACCAACCAGCCAAACCAAGACGGAACGGACCGAATCCCGATTTGAATCGCAAAGAACCCGACAGAGAAGGCTTGTTCAACTTCCGAAGGGACTCAGAAGATGAGCTAAATAAAATCGTCGAAAGCATTTCGTGCCGACTCATTGCGAAAAATTGGGAAAGGAACACGATTCAGCCATCCCGTGCATACTTCGATGTCGTGGAAGGCTGCAATTCAGACTAGCGGTCAGTTGCGATTGTTATCGTTGTCGTGAGTAGCCCGTTCTTTGCAATTATAATTTGTCGATTGTGATCTTCATAACAAATCTTGTTGTCAAGCCATTTGATGAATCGATCTTAAGTGAGTTGACACAGTCAGGCGTTTCGGGAAGATTCAGCTGTTCATTCACGTTCTTTTCTTCTGGCTCTCTCAGAAATTCTTGGACTTTTTCCTTCGAGATCTCAAATTGATTATCAATTCCCCGCTTGGAGCTCTGCTCCACTAAATGTGACAGAAAACGAATCTTAGCATATCGGCTAGAACGTGCACAAGGTGACGCTTTCCATCTAGAGGCAGCTCTTAGAGTATCTCATGCCACTCAAAATGGTCTCACCTCAGTGGTGCCCGTCTCCCTCAAAACGATTGTTCGCGTCCGCAGCGCTCTCCCTGGGTGTGGAACGACTGAAGGCAGATGGAGACCACTTCGAGAACTCGACCATCCTCATGATTTCCCAAATGAAACAGTTGAATACTGTGATGTCACATCATCTCTATGGCGTCGGAGAAGTCGCGATTGTCTTCATTCACCGAAACCGCACCTCAACGAATATTTTTCGGATACCATATCAGAAAACCTTTTTCCATGTCGTTAGAAACGAATTAAGAGAGGGTCGACGGAACACCTCGAGAAGCTCCAGTCAGGGCAGGCTGTTGTTTCCTCGATTCCATGACTTGTATATCGGATGCTTCATAAGCCCCCTCTGCTTGCTCAGATGTTATACAGACATTTTTCGTTCAGATGGTATCTCATTCCTGTGGTTGTAAGTCAATAACATCTTTCCTTCAGTTCCCATTATTCTCTTACGCGATCTCTGAGCCCGTGTCCAATATTGTACACCACTTATCCGTTGATATACAAAGTTTTACGCACAAATTCTTACCTCACCGAGCACGCGCGGGTGCGAACCCCCATGGCTGCGAAATTGTGAACATTTGGAATCGCGGTTTAATGATTTCGGGCGTGCTTGTCTCGATGAGGCGCCGGCAGCTCTATTGGTTTGATGATTCTCTTACTTTTACTCACGATTCTCATTCGGGAGCTTCACAGTTTTAGTTTAGAAATGGCGCAGTTTTCCAGCAGGAGTGACCACTTGGAGAGAACTTTGTTGGAGTCGATCGTGCTCCTCTTGAATGAGGCACGAGAGAATTCTCGTATGTGTCCCGCGGCGGAACGTTTTGACACCACTGATCGCGGGACATAATTCAGAGTAGTCTCCCCCGACAAAAGTCGTACTTCAACTCGAAACTCGGCAGTAGGTTCCACACTTTGCGAATCAGTACCAAAATAACTGATACTAGCAGGCTAGCCTCTCAAGGTAAGCAGAGTTGATCTCCGCACTGCCACCTTGCAGAAGCAACATAGCTATGAATCAGATATCGACGTAGCGCCGCATCACTACCCATTTGTTGAGACGGGGCTCTGAATCCGAGTGCCGAAGTTTCAGATATATGGCGGTGGTTGGCGAGACTCTAAAACATCCCCGTGTATTCGCTCTTTTTGGAATGCGACATTTCAAACGCAAATGGTAAGTTCTGCAGCAATTCGCGAACGATCCCATAATTCAATATGGGATCCAATCGCAAAAAAATCGACCGAATGCTCCTCCATTCCGCAGATAGACCCCATGTTTGATAGATGAGACGAAGTAATCCTTCGCAAGATACCGGATAATTTGCTATTCGCGCCCTAGATGACGCATCCTTTTTTTTAAGTATTGAAAGGCTTCAATAAACGTGACTCATCAATAGTAGAGATCGAACTCAGCCTGAGTGCGAGGCGCACTTCGTGCCTCAGTGAGGATCGGGATACTGAAAGTTTATGGTACGAAAGAAGAATAGCCACGTGATGTTTCATACGCACTCGAACACTGTATTGATTGTTCACATGCTCGAGAATCTAGAGGTCTCGTACAAGATTCCGGTTTTCGGAACGAGACGCGGTAGAATATCTTGACTGTTGGAATATTTCGAGTCAGCATCTTCTCCAAAGAACGGCCATCGATCGCGGAACTCTTTCCCTGAGATCACCTCCGTGCGAGAGTTGAATTGACGACGCATTGAATCCGCATATATGGCATCGAAAAGCCAAAAAAGGTAGGCGAAATGCATTTACCGTGCTCGAGCTGGTCAGCGCCTGGTCTCCAAGGCAACGGGACTGTCGGAGTTCGGTCCCTCTCGACAACAATTCGCCCGCTGCTCAGACTCGGAACTGACTAAAAAACACAATGGGAGACACCGAAGTACTTCAGAAGGTGAGAGAATTCCTTGCAATGTGTTCCTTTATTTGGCTACTGAGCTCAATCTATACGAATAAACCGCCGGGATGAATTTGAGCGTTCGAGGCAAGAATTCGCATTTTCTAGTCATCTCGATGGAACCCTGGATTTCAGGCCAAAATTGACTACTACATTCGGGAGAAATTATGGAATACGGCTCAAAACTTTGCCTCCCAAGCTATGCGGCGATTCACCGGGAAACCGATATTCCGCTTCTACTACAGCATTTGCTTACAACTGCAAAACAATCCTCAGGTAGCCCCCGCAGATGCCGACGTGGAGACACCTCCTTCGTCTACGGAGTTCTCGACTCAAATATATTGATCATTGCAGGAAGCCCTTCGTCAGCTTGAGGAAATGAAAAACGAGGCGGACTTCGCCTTAGGAGTGAGTTATGCCCTCCTCAAGGCTCACCAGAGCTTCAACAATGTTGGTCAGTAACGATGATTATTCGAATTCACCCGGGGCCGAAGAATCAAAAGAGGAATCATTCTCTTAGAGACCCAATTACAAGGTAACATTCACAGATTTCGAAGCCACCGCGAACCTGGAGCTGACCATTCGAAATCTCCGAGAAGAACGTAATGACAAGCTCTTCTACTATGCGGGCCTTTACCATTTCCTCGTCGGCGAGCTGGAAACTTCGAAGGAGCTGGTTGATCGCATGCTGAAACTTGCTCCGCCTTCTAAAGAGGGTAATTCCTATGAGTTTCCCGCAAGTAACGATTATGCCCTGAAAGTTCAGTGTGGCCGCCAACCTCTTATGACGTCTAACTGTTTCAGGCCTGGTGCTGAAAGGATGGTTAGAACTCCTTAGGCAAGCGAAAACCAACGTGTCGCAATATTTCGAGTCTTCCGGTACTGGGAATCCTGAGGCGATATTCGGAAAAGCTGAGGCCCTGAAACGAGCTGGGGATCTACACAAAGCACTGGATGTAGTCAATCAAGGCGTAGTTTCTTTCCCAGGTACTTATCACTTTCGAATCATCATTCACCTATTGAGAGAAGACTCCAAGTAGCGCCTTTCAATGCCCTAGAATGTATCTGTTGTCCACCGAACCACTCAGATGTCGACCCTAGAGACGTAATAACTCCCATTTTCAGGTAATCTACCGTCGATTCTCGAAAAGATGAAGGTGCACATGGCAATGGGAGATTGGGAACAGGTAGTCGACACGTCTAACAGGTGAGCGTCAACGTTCCCACTTCCCGACGCCAGTGGAGTGTGAAGGGAGTTTCAAGAATCATGGAATTCCTCTTAATCAGAGCTCTGTCGATGGACACGAACTGCGTCCAAGCGCAACGGTTCCAAGTGGTGCACTTGCTCTGCAAACTGAATAACGTTAAAGAAGCACAACGCAAGATCCGAGAAGTCCTGGCGTCCCTTGACATCGTGGAACCTCGCAACTCGTGGCTGTACTACGAGACCGCTTCGATATTTATCGTTGTCGTGAGTGGTCCTGCTTCATAACTTCACCACAGAAAGCTCATTCTATAAGTTGCTCGGTTCAACAAAATGCCGAACTCGTCGCGAATTTTTTTTGATTGCAGTCCGGTCGACAACAACAGATACTGGAGCAGTGTCTGGTACTCATGGAGAAGGCCACCTCCTTCAGTCAAAGAAACTCAATTTTTGAAACCGGAGTTGCCAAAGTGCTTGTTATGTTGAACCGCTTCAAGGTACTTGATCCGAGGTTTCATCCGATCCAAATTTTCAAAAGACCAATGAATAGGTATGGCCCGAATTCTCGACTGCAGCTGTGGCATTGAATGCAGGATGCAGACAAACATCTGGCAACGGCTCTTCGCTCCGACGGGGAGAATATGGACGCAACTCTGACTAGCATCCTGGTTCAAACACTTTCACAAGGAGCTGAAGGTCTCGAGGCCGCAGAACAACAAATCGATCTGATTCAAGAGGTGCACAGGACTCAGATGACTCCAGTAAGTTTCAGACCGATATCGTGGATACAATCCGCGCAATGACAGCTTCATAAGTTCAGGACCTTCATCTGCTCTGGAAATCTCCACCCCCTTGGTTTCCGCATGTGTATCGCGCAGCCTCGAAGTTCGCGAGGCATGTTCCGCGGTCCTACCACCCATCGCCCTCCTGAGCGTACATATGTCCTCTTGGGGAATCGAAATTCTGTCCAGGGTTCCCCAGTAGGGATTGCGCGAGAAGAGTTGGGAAACACTGCTTTTGCAGCGATCGGTAACAAACCTTCACCTCGCCAGGAAATGCTCTACATCAGTGCTCTCCTACTCAACAAGCAAAACAGGTCTCCTGAGCGGGCTACTCAGCTGCTCGAGCAAGCAGTCACGAAGCATTATCAGGCCACCGAGGGTCAACCAAAAGGCATGGAATACCTTCTGTCGCTCAACCCAGACTTTGTCGTCCAGATGGTCAGGCTTTACCTAGAATATGCTCCAGACCGTCCCATCAAAATCTCTGGGCAAGCTGTTCCTGAAATCCTGAAAAAATGCCAAGCAGCTCTCAAGCCTGTTCTCCACATGTGCCCCGCGATCGTTGACGCGAATTACCTGATGGCAAGGATAAAATATCTGTCTGGAGATTCTGCCTCAGCTCAAGGTAACGTTCTCAGCGGCGACTTCCTTGATTTTCATCAGTGTTGAAATTTCATCAGACTCAATCGGCCGGCGGAATTATCGCACGTGTGTCTTCCAGCTCTCTTGGACAAAGTGACGAGCTCCAATCAACAAACTTCTACGGAGACCTATCTCCTCCTTGCTCAAGTACAATTGGAGCAAGATGCTGTCCAGTCTGCTCAGCAAACATTAGAAATGGCTCTTTCAAATAATTTCCAGGTGAGCGCAGATCTCAGAGTTTCGATCATTCTCATCCCACCTTCGTGAAATGAGAGGCACTAACACGATTCTCGTTTTTCAGGTCAGGGATAAACCCTTGTTCCATCTGATAAAAGCGAAAGTTCATCGGAAGAAAGAGGAAAATCAAGAAGCGTTGTCTTGTCTCAAAACCGCCATGGAGCTGGCCGGGCTGGCTGGCGGGTCTGCGAAATCAACCCTGAACACGAATGACAGAATGAATCTATTCCTCGAACTCTCTGACAGCTATCGACTACTTGGCGACCAGAAAAAAGCGGAAGATATCATGAAGGAGGCTCTGGCACACTTCAAAGGAACTCCGGAAGAAATAAAGGTGGGTGAACGATCGTGGCGCGGGTCGAGGCTCAAACCGATTCGAGTGTGTTGCTCAAAGATCACTAAAAAGAGGATACTCTAGGTCAGTATTGCTGGAACGGAGCTTGCCCTCAGCCGCGGCAACGTTGATCAGGCCTTAGCCCTACTGCAAGCCATAGGTCCAGATCAAAGCTACTATCTGGATGCTCGTGAGAGGATGGCGAACATTTATCTTCAATATAGAAAGGATACGAAATTGTACATCACTTGCTATCGGTAAGGCCATCCTATTTGAAACCATTTCCACAATATGAGCGGAAACTGCAGGGCTTATTTTGAGATTGATCGGAGTCGAGGACTGAACATTCGAGTGTCCTCAATATGTTCCACAGAGACATCGTGAAGATAAACCAGACAGCTGACTGCTATCTCATGCTGGGGGATGCCTTGATGAGGATCCACGATCATGAACAAGCGATTGAAGCCTACGAGAGCGCGTTGAAGAAGAATCCGAGAGATTATAACGTGGGGAGGAAAATGGGCCTTCTTCTGGTCAGAACTCACTTCTACGACAAAGCGATCACCTTCTATAAAGCTGCCATCAAGACCGGAGGCGAATCTTTGCTCAGATACGATCTCGCACATCTTCTCATGCGACTTCAGAGGTAACTTCATGCTTGATCTCTTGGACGATTCGATTCCTACAACTTCTTTCGATTGGCATGACACGGGAAGAAAACAGGAAGACGTCCTGCCGATTCGCTCGCATTGAGACTTATTGACGCGCGCGTCGTTGCAGGTTTAAAGAGAGCGAGGATGTGATAAATGCCGCCTTCGAGCCCCTAAAACAACAATCGGACCTGCAGTCGCTGCAGTGGGAGTCTAAATTCACAGTGCTCCTCGCCAGAAATTTCCAAGCCAATCCAGCGAAGGGAAATGAAGCGTCAATACGCGCCTATCAGAAAGCCTACGACATTCAAAGTCGGGTACGTGATGGAACAGGAATATTTTTAGAGAATCTCATTATTAGGGGGGTTCGCGACTGACAATGAACAAATTTTGATCATTCAAGGTCATGATGCGAGTCCATTTGGAAGCCCCGGACTCCGCCCAGGAACAACTGGGCCTGGCCCTGCTTATCTGCTCGAAACTCGCGGCCCACGCTGAGAGTAAAAAAGACTATCCACAGGCGTTGAAGTTCTTGCGCCAAGCTCTCCATTACGACCAGACGAATCTCCACGTGAGTGTAAAAGGCGATCCCAAGAGGAAATCAGGCGCAGTTGCTTTTTTGGATCAGCCATCGCAACGTTTTCTGAAAATTTTCTTCCTCCCATGGATTTTCAGTCGCTGTCCGCGGTCGCCAAAGCGGAGATGGCTTCGAACAATTTGGAGCAGGCCCGACAGTACTGCAATCAGATTCTGAAAATCGACAAAGACAATGATAACGCCACTCTCGTAAGTTATGATGATCGATTGGGGAGATGGAAGAGGAAGCGATGGATTGCCCAAAAAGGTCAGAGAAGCAGCTGCATCTGAACAGGGTGATAACTCATTGAGGGTATTTCAGATGATGGCCGATATCATGTTTCGTAAAACCGATCTGGAGAATTCGCTGATCCATTTTGAGAAGCTTCTCTTGAGGAAACCCGAGTATTATCCTGCACTGGCGAGGCTCATTGAGGCTTGCAGGTACGTCGCATCCAAGAGATTCGTAGATATTCCTCATTGAATAGTGATTCACGCAAGTTGCAACTTCATTACATACAGAAAACATACCATTTCGTATTTCAGACGTTTGGGATGTTTGGACAAGTGCAAACCGTTTCTTGACAGCCCACCGTCAACCCCTGCTGCAGGATTTTACTATTGCAGGGGCCTGTACGATTGGTACACTGGTGAGCTTGAAAGATGATGATGACGGAAGCATGTTCTATCGTACTTTTCAAAATTCGAAACTCCGAATCCCATCATCGACTTTGCAGAGAACACTCAGGCCGCCATGAAAAATTTCAACCAAGCCCGAGGAGATCCCGAATGGGGAGTCATCGCAACGTATCATATGATAGAAATCTGTTGCAATCCCGATAACAACACTTTGGGCTCTGAAACCTTCGACAGCACTTCCTCGCCCGAGTACGTCAAGTTCACAGCCGCAGCTGAGAGATTTCGAATTCCAGCACGTTTCAGAATTCGAAGTTTTTCTGTTGAAAAAATTGAAATTCCGAATTTTCAGAGAAATCCAGGGCATCATTGAGACGGCGGAAACTCTCCTCGCAGAACTCCGGACTAAAGTTCCGCCCTCGGACCTCGACCTACAAATAATGTCGAATTTCGTTCTTCTGGCAAAGAAGAATAAGCAAGACGCCGAGATCGCCCTAAATGATTTCTTACAGATAACGTCCGACGAGAAATATGTAAGTAAAACATTCTCAAAAAGAAATCCTCCGGAGGTGGTCAACACGGTTCGGCGCCAGAGGCGTCACCCTTTCACGAGGATTCGTTCGTTCGCAGCGCGAACACGTCGGTGCCATCCTGGGCATATCTACAGCACACATGATACTCAAACAAGTTCCTAAAGCTCGGAATCAACTGAAGCGTGTCATGAAGTCCGTGTGGAACTTTGGAGACGCAGAGTATCTCGAGAAAGCTTGGCTCCTCTTAGCTGATGTGTACATACATTCTGGGAAATACGACTACGCCAGCGACCTGATCAAGAGAGTGCTTCAGTATAACCGGGTACGATTCGAGGGGGAATCGAATCTCTAGATCGAATGATCGATCAATCGATTTCCAGACGCTTATCGATAGTTCTTCGTTCCTCAAAACTTCGCTTACCAAAAGTTTTCCCCAGAGTTGCACTCGAGCGTACGAATACATGGGCTACATCATGGAGAAAGAGCAGAGTTATCGCGACGCGGCGAACTGCTACGAATCTGCATGGAAGCTCACTCATAAACCAGCAGTCGGTGAGGGTTTGAGGTCGTTAACAAGAATTGAAATTGTAAATTCTGTGATTGTGGAGCGAGGTCTAACTAGCTCAACCCCAAATCCTTACAGGCTACAAACTGGCATTTAACTACTTGAAAGGTAAACGATTCGTGGACGCAATCTCTGTTTGCCATCAGGTTTTGACACTGTACCCCGATTATCCGAAAATAAAAAAAGAGGTCATGGATCGCGCTCGCTCAAATTTGCGCATGTGAATCCCCTCAGATGCCTCAACTATGTTTCCATTGAATTGACATTTCCTACGATGACATCTTCTCGCACGAGCTTCCAATAAAATTAAAGTATTGCTCTCTTCCAAGAGCACCCCCTCGAATCCTTCCATTCAATCAGGAACGCACCGCAGTCTCTCTCCTAAAAGACACCCTCAGTCAGACCGAGGAGAGCTGAAGTGATTCGATCCCGTTTCCCTAAAGATACTTATACTCAAGATATCGGCAAGGCCGAAAATGTGAGCGCTCATCCAAGGATATATGGGATAGAAGATCGCATTCAGAGTTATAGACGAAATTCGAGTCATCTTGAATAGCTGGGTGTAATACTGTAGACATGACTATCCACTACGGGAGATGCTGAAAACCCAAACTACTTCATTGAATGCATACACTCCGGGAGAAAACCTCCGAATCGGTTCATTCATTTGGATAACAACTACAATAATCGAGCCCCGCTAATGGAAAAGTTTCCTCAAATCTG
Source organism: Neoseiulus cucumeris (assembly GCA_021527715.1). Lineage (NCBI taxonomy): Eukaryota > Metazoa > Arthropoda > Arachnida > Mesostigmata > Phytoseiidae > Neoseiulus > Neoseiulus cucumeris. Next base: position 794,846 of record JAJSRV010000004.1, on the reverse strand, counting down.
GAGAATCCATCAACTCTTCCTCCGTGAAATCGTTCAGTTTCGGCAACGGTGCGCCAGTCGGCAAACTACAACCAGGCTCTCTGATTTGTCGGAAGAAGTCTTTCGATAACGCCTCCCATGCGTCGATACGATTCGAAGGCTTGTACCGAACAAGCTGAAAAGGATACAAGGTGGTCCAGGGTTTGGCGACTTCCGGATGGAAAATGCTGTGTTTTCGAGTCGGAAAATCATTTCCGATTCCGAGAGAGGATAAGAAAGATATCTTCAAATAGAGAAGCTCAGAATTACCATCGATACGAGTTCAACAGCGTCATGGTCAGCTCTTCCTTCGAGGATCTCAGACCACGGTATGGCTTCCTTTTTCGGGAGCGTCGATGGGAATCTCGGATGCAGAGCTCTGCGAGGAGGAAGAATTTAGTGCGTGTCTAATCTTTCGCTTGTAGCGAGATCTTACTGAGAGCATGCAAACAGAAATCTACGCCTTAAGTCGGTCTCAACTTTTGATCACCGTACTTGATTTCTTTCTTCGTCGGGGTGCCCAATAAACGAATCATTTCAGTGAACTGGTCCAAATTGTTCTCGCTCGTGAAAACTGTGTGAAGTATGAACATTTCGGCGAGAATTAATCCAGCTGCCCAAAGGTCTACTTTACAAGTGTAATGCGTGTTCCCCATGACGAGTTCAGGAGCTCTGCAGAATAGAATTCTTTCAAGATCCGCATCCAGCTCTTTTTGTCCATGGTTCGGCAGCTCTTAATTGAGAAGAGACATACTCATGTGAATTTCAGCACCTGTAATGTCTTGAGCAGATGTAGGCAATATTCGTTTCGTGATTGCTCAACTTTTTCGCTGATCCAAGGTCGCATATTTTCGTATGGCCGTACGCAAGGTCCACAAGCAAGTTTCCTGGCTTCAGATCTCGGTGAGCAATGTTGCGACGATGGAGATACTTGACGCCTCGAAGGGTTTGGTAGAAAATCACCTATGAACAACTTCTCCCCGTATGTCACTGCGTGGACGGAGGCTCCAGGACTCGAACATGCACTCTATGAATGTTACCTTGATCAGAACTATCGGTATCAGTTTCCCTCTCCGTCGAAAAACCGAAATAGCTCGGTGTAATGTGTCCTGGATGTAATCCATGAAAATGTCTAGTCTCTTATATTCCTCGAAGTAGAACCGTAGTTTCACCAAATTCACGTGGTCGATTTGCTGTGGGCAAGATTTTCACATCGAAACTCTTCAACAGAATCGATAAAGTCCTCATAAATGATATCGTTAAACTACCTTCAAAATGTCAAGCTCTCGTGAAATGAAGCAGTTATCGAGCATTTGCGTTTTCAATGCCAACTCCTCGCCGCTTCTGGTCCGAACCCGGTAAACTGCTCCAAACGTACCTTCGCCCATCCTCTGAAATCCTGAATCCATCAACTTCGGTGGACCATCATCTCCACAGCAGAGGATTCCGCTCAAGGAATTACTCACCGCCTCCTTCTGGTACTCCAACAAAATCGATTTGTTCTCTGGATGGGTTCGCACAGTCTGTTTGACCCAAGATGTATTGCACTCATCTCCATCGTTCTCGGGGCCAGCTACGTTGAAAATCACGAATCATCTCAAATGGCACACGATAAAAACAGCATATAGAGAAGAATCCCCTACCCATTGCTGCCTCGTTGTCATCGAACCAAGATGAGCATTTTCCCCGTCGTCGTTTGAAGAGAAAAAATGCAGACTCATTCAGTGACGGCGTCATCGTGAACTCTGGCCGCGCTCTGGTCAGTAGTACGCAACGACGTAATTTTTTCGATAATACAGACGAGTACAACCCCACGAGCACTTCGAGAACGGGAATTCGAAAGCTGGAACCGCGGAGCTGAATAGACTCCGTGATTTGGATTCCTTGATCGGTAGGTCTCGATTGAACCATCAGACGGTGGGGCGAGCTTTCTGAGTCATCCGTGAAGGTCCCTAACCATAACTGCTGCCTTGTCCTCCCTTCCCTCCATCTCATTGATCAACTCGACTGATAAGTCCAACGATATTTTATTCGTATACTTTCAATTCATATTCGCTCTTGCCCTAAATTCGAAACGAGCGGATGCTCATAATTTGTTGTAGAACTCAAGCATCGACGGCGGCCTCCACAAACTGCTGAGTTTGAGCACGAATCTTTTCTGAGCCACTCCGCTCCCCTCTTCGGGGTCTGACATGGAAATATATTGGAATTCTGTTGATCGGAACAGTTCCAAAGCTGGAACGGCGAAAGTTGCGAGCACTTTCGAAAATCTAGCTATGAGCCCAAGTTCATGGATAATTATCTCCACTTCCCCGTTCGGAATCACGTCGAGGGAACCACCTCCAGCCATCATTCGAACAGTTCCCTCGTGAGCGCGAAAATCCTGATACCATGATGATTGATCTTTCTTCAAAGTTATCCGATATGGTCTCGAGCGAATTTCCCTACCGTATAGGCTCCTCACCCGGAACGCCATCGTGCCGCAAAGTCCGTTAAATAGTCGATGTTCTACGTATTGGACGAGCATAGTCTCTTTGGCTTTGCGATACTCCCGATAGCGGATCAATTCGCTTTTCAAAATGCTCAGATGACCTTTCACCTGTAATCAATCAGTCAATTTGTTCTTCTTCACCTGCCTACTCCAATCGATCTCCACGTTTACAGAATCGAAATCGACCTGAATTGATGCTGCGGCTTTTCAGGAATGAGGAAATGAGGAAAACCGATAGAATCGGTGTTTCAGACGGGTCCATCATAGGGGTGAAGTCACATGGTTTACCTCCCATGTAGGGCTCTGTCGTCCGAAGAAGTCACTCTGAGTTTCAGATCGGTTGTTCTGGACAGCGTCTCTACAGCGCGGTGAGCCGGCGAATCGCAGAGTCGGGATACCGTCCATGCGCAGAATTTCGCTTTCGATTCGCTGTATGAATGTCGTTAGGAAAATTTCCACGGGAGTCTCTTCTGCTCCATTGTTGCACGAAGCTGTCTTAGCGGGATCGTCAGAGATGATTTCCCGCTTTTTATGAGGTTCACCCTTCGGCTGCGACGGTTTCGAGGAATCTTTTTTCAGCGGGTCTTCCTTGGGAGGGATGTCGCTCGCTTTCCGAGATTTCTTTCGTCGAGATTTTTTTTTCACCCGGGGTTTTCTTGTCGAGTTTGTCACATCCAGAGCCCTCAGCTCAAGTGGACTGTCTGGTAACGAACTCGGTTCCGATTCCCTCACTGACACGGGTGGAGAACTCCCTTGAAGTGTGGGTTGCCTTCTGAAAAACGTAGCCGGTCTTGAGAAGATGGACTTCGTCCGGAAAATGATCTTCGTTCCGGATTTTTTGCCCAAACCGAAGGCCGCCCGCTGTTCTGATAATGCACTTTCTATCTTGGCGGTCGTATTTTGAACGGGCGTTTCGTTCAAAGCTATGCGACCTTCGAATGGTTTCAGGCGTTCCGATAAAATGGGGATGACCTTGGGAGTTTTTTTCCGTTTAGTGGCCGTGTGAGATTTGAATCGAGTCGTTGACTCCGATATTTCAGGTTCGACTCCAGCGATCTCATCTTGCTTAGGTGTATTGCGGAAGGTAATCTCGAATTTCCCGAAATTCTTGTTTCTTTTCAAGTTTGTTAGTCGCCGTCTTCGGTTCGTGTTCTTCTGAATGTGCTGGATACGGTGACGCCTGCGACTGCTCATGTGTGATCTCGCGAAACAAAATTTTCCGGAGGAGAGTTTGTGCTTTTCGGGCGAATTTTCTTCTGCACCCTGAATCGGACCGAGTGGGAAGCTCTCCATCTTTCTGACGACTCGCAGATCCAAGGGTTCAGACTGAGCAGGCTGTTCGAACTTCCGGTTCGGATTCCTTTTCGAAAGATTCAGCGGTTCTGCCTGTTCAGGCGTCCTCAGTCCGATTGTGTCCTGATTCCCCGCAGTAACATCCAGCTCTTCTGGCAGAGGTGCTTCCCCGTCGCTTTTCAGTGTTCCGCTATGGAAACCACCAATCTGGACATCATCTGCTGCCTCTTGTTTAGTTTTTGATTTTGTTCCTGAAGTTGATGCAGAAAATTGAGCTTCCGGCGATGAGAAATTCCTCTCTGAATTTCCATCCTTCGATACCTGCTCTTTTTCGGCGGATTTTTGGCCAGACATTGTCTTTTCACGACTCGAAGTTCATTCGCGGCGCTTCGTTGTAGCTCGACAATGAAGCACCATCTCTAACTCTGAGAGCAGAGCCGACAAAGAGGCAGCCTCTCCAAAGACAACTGATTCGACATCGCACTCTCTGCCCATGCCCTGGATGTTCGGGAGAGTAAACTGTTCACCTCCGGAATTATCTGCGGATTGGATGGGTGGTTTTTCAGATGTTGTCCTCCTTGTACAGCAAATCTAGGCTGGAAAGAAAACATAGAGCGCATCATTCATCGAGAATGTCAGCGACCTCCCATGTGGGGAAACCCCCATTGCACTTCACTCGTCGCTTTGCTGGAGGATTTGAATTCTCCCGCTCAAACAACCGCGGTACAGGTTGTGTTTTGGTTGCCAGTAGCCGCTGCTGCGTAGCTGTCTGTCTCCCGTAACCTCCATACGACTGAAGACAGAAAGTGCAAAACATCAAGAAACCGTGAATATGTTGATGCAGCGCTGCAACGGGGCTCTCAGGGGCTCCCTGAGAGCGCTGTCGACTCCGGCGGCTGCTACTCCGCCAGGAACTCCACCGCCTCAGACTAAAACTAAGTTTGGTGAGTATCTATAGTCTCATCAGAGGGTCGCAACACTCGGAGAGAACCATTTGGAACAGACATCAAGCCTAAGGTTCTCGTATATGTGCTCAGTTACTGAAAACCGTCACGGGGGAGAAGACCTTCTTGACGATGGAGAAGATCTTGTCAACACTTGAAAACACATCTGTGAGTTCTCACAGACGAAGGGGTTCCTATTCTCATATTCAACACAACCTCACAAGTGTAGAGATTTCATCGAACTTGCCTGAATCTGAAAACAGCGCCGTTGAATGGAGTGACCTTACTCGAAACAAAACTGTTCAGATATTGAGAGGGGTCGCAGTGTCCTACCATGAGTCTCTTTCCCCTTCCAGGACCCCTTAAGGATGAGGATAGAATCTTTCAGAATCTCTACGGTCGTCATGATTGGCGTCTGAAGGGTGCCATGTCGCGTGGAGATTGGTGAGCTTCAGTGAAACGTGGAGTCGAGTCTGTTAGAGTTCCATTTTGATGATTATACTAATCGAGCTCAAACCAAAAGGTACAAAACAAAAGAAATCGTTCAGAAGGGCGCAGACTGGATCATTAATGAAGTCAAGACTTCAGGATTGCGAGGTCGTGGAGGTGCAGGTTTCCCTTCGGGTTTGAAGTGGAGTTTCATGAACAAGCCCTCCGATGGACGCCCAAAGTATGTTTTCCAAGTCTCTGTGAATACCTCAGCATACGGAAATCCTATGTACTAATAGCAGCTCTGATTCGACACTTTTGTATTTCCAGATATCTGGTGGTCAACGCCGACGAGGGAGAACCGGGAACCTGCAAGGATCGAGAGATCATGCGTCACGATCCTCATACACTCGTCGAGGGCTGCTTGATCGCTGGAAAGGCAATGGGTGCTCGCGCTGCCTACATCTACATCCGCGGCGAGTTCTATAATGAAGCCTCGAATCTCCAGATCGCTATCAAAGAAGCCTACGCAGCGGGATTCTTGGGAAAAAACGCTTGCAATAGCGGCTACGACTTCGATGTATACGTACACCGTGGCGCAGGTGCTTACATTTGCGGAGAAGAGACTGCCCTCATCGAGTCTATTGAGGGCAAGCAGGGGAAACCGCGTCTCAAGCCCCCGTTCCCCGCCGATGTCGGTGTGTTCGGATGCCCGACCACCGTGACCAACGTCGAGACCGTCGCGGTGGCTCCTACGATCTGTCGCAGAGGTTTGTCAAATTTTTATTCCTCCCCAATTTATCATGTCTTTCAATTCAAGGACGTTCAGCTCATATCCAAGCTTGAATATCTTTGAACTCTGATACGAGGGTTTCTCAAATTTCATGAATCCTCAGGGGGCGCCTGGTTTGCATCGTTCGGACGAACTCGTAACAGCGGCACGAAGCTCTTCAATATTTCTGGTCATGTCAACAACCCGTGCACGGTGGAGGAGGAGATGAGCATTCCGCTCCGAGAACTTATCGAACGTCATTCAGGAGGGGTCATCGGAGGGTGGGACAATCTCTTGTGCGTTATTCCTGGTAGGTGGCCGGCGGGCTCTCTCTCTTTCTCTGGATATGATTTGCTTCCTATAGCTCCGAGTCGAAGTATGTGAGAACAATCCATACATTTCATCTCGGAGTCCACTATATTCGGTACTATTTCCATTCTTCTTGTAGGTGGGTCCTCAACCCCTGTGATCCCGAAGTCGGTTTGCGACGATGTCCTCATGGACTTCGACGCTTTAGTCGCCGCTCAAACCGGTCTTGGAACCGCTGCGATAATCGTGATGAACAAGCAGACCGATCTTATCAGAGCCATCCATCGGCTGATTGAGTTCTACAAACACGAATCTTGTGGACAGTGCACACCCTGCCGAGAGGGCGTGGGCTGGATGAACAAGATGATGGAGCGTTTCGTCAGAGGTTCGTTCTATTGTTTGTCATGGAGTTCATGAATATTCCGAAACACTTTGTCGGATGATGTTTCACATGTTTGTATTCCAGGAGATGCCAAGGTGGAGGAGATCGACATGATTTACGAAATTTCGAAGCAAATAGAGGGCCACACGATTTGCGCTCTCGGTGACGGAGCCGCTTGGCCGGTTCAGGGCCTCATCCGCCATTTCAGACCGATTGTTGAGAGCCGAATCGCTGATTTCCAGGCTCGAGCGCAAGCTAAGAATTGATAGATTTCTTTCGCTGTTTAGGGTCAGGCGTCAGTAAGAATTGTAAAAATGTGATGCCCAAGTCAAAATAAACTCCCAAGTTCTAGTGTTGATTCACGGTTAACGCCTTGTACTCTATGGAACACCTCGCAGAGTGCAGGTTCACTACACTGCGGTTTCTTAAGGTTTGAAAGTAAGCTAGATGATAATGGTGAACTTGACCTCATGATTCAGAATGATGAGGACAACCAGAGTGTCGTATCGATGAACCGGGAAAATTGCAATAGAGAAAACCGGGGAACCGGACTCCTGATCCGAAAATCCCTGACTTGTGATATGCTTCTAGTAGATGCGTCATCGCGACTGTGGATGTAACATCGGGTCAGCGCAACTTTCATGGCGTTCTGGAATCTCTAGAGTCAGACGCGAGCACTTATCAAAACAACGGTCGCCTGGTTAACTTCCACAGCTGTTCCCGATAGTTCAAATCTAGGGCCGTGGGATGATATCATTGCGCTCAACACTTCATTCTATAAGAGACAAAAATAGGGGCTGTTGACGCATGCTTTTTCGAATAAATTTCCCACGATGTTCTACTACGCGAGTGCTGAAAGGACCGTAGCGCTATCCGGCTCTGAAATGGTAGGCCCGCCCTCTCGGAGAAAGTATTGAACCTACAATCTCGACGCGATCGTGTGGGGGCGTTGGAGGATTTAAGTTGCTGGGAGACCCAATGATTTTCGATGTTATCGGGATGCTTGTGCAAAGGTGCTTCCTGGCTGTGTTATTATTTTGCCTCGTAGCCGGTAGGTTGAGAAACTTAGATTCGGCTGAAGACTTCAATCAATCCAACCTTTCCTAGATGGAATCCTGTAGACCTCATACGAGTGCCATCTTGAGACGGATTGAGTTTCAGGGACTGTTGGACGGATTTGGTACGGAGGACTACCCTATAAACTATTCAGACTGCGCGGTCGCGGTCAGCAGCCGCAAAAAGACCGTCAAAGAGCGGGAATTAACGCAACTGTAAACTCAGAAGGAAACATCGATATCGTCAGATAGAAGTATTTCACACTCATTTTGTCCCCATTTTTCCGGATGGGCATGAAAGTATTCTCCAACTGCAGAAGTTTGTTGTCTGATATTTTTTACATTTATTACCGCCCGAATCGTATATACAAAGAATACGGTTGATTCATAGGAAATACTGTTTGGCCAATGTTCTTAGAAATGCACATTTCCTGCGTGAAGCCGCATCTTCGAGAACCCTTTTAGGATTGTTCGAATTCAATTCCAGCATTGACATGTGAGATAAAACTGCTTTTTTGGCCTCAATCTCTCCTCGTTTTGTGTGCAGATTCGCGAGGAATTCAAGGATGTTTGTGTCCCAGATATACCTGCAAACGAATGATTGAATTATCTAGAAATAGAGATTTGAGAGTTCTCGGAAATCCACTGAATCGTTGAGGAATTGCTCTGAAAGGAGGACAATATTTTGCAACCAGCGGCCGAGAAATCAAATCCACCTACTTATAGAGCGAATCGCAACTGTCGTTGCAGTTTTTCTCGTTCAATGATTTGAATGTCGCCGCGTAGTCCGGACTCGCCATGAATTGGAAGAGGATAGCTGCCTGTGTGTGACACGAAAGTTTTGCACAGCACTGCGCCATGCGTCTGTAGAGAGTATCATCGACCAGACCCGGTACGGAACACGGCGCCGTGAAGAAATTCGTCACTGTAACGTATGAAGCGCTCCATCAATATGAATCCATGCAGGGTAGCAGCAAGGCAAAGCCGCGACACGAAAAAATGCTCTTGTCGAATCTTTGAGCTTTTTTCGTGTGCTTCGTGCTCGAGATCAGGGAGATCATGTTTGCAGCGGTGAACAAAATTGCTTCCAGATCACATTAGGAATTAGTCTCAAGGACCCATTGATCAGTTGAGAATTGGAGAGAAGGGACAAACCTGATACTAAGGTCTCGATGTAATGCTTGAGTGCCACCGAGAAATAGTTTTGGTCGAAGCACAGGTCGGCGTGAGTTTTGAGCCAATGTGGCGATCGAGCCCCATGGAGACAGGTTTGAAGAAGATGAGCGCAGGTTTCCAGACAGTAATGTGAAGCATCTTGCAGCGACGGAGGCCAGAGATGAGGGTATTCGTGGAAGATACTCGTATTCGAATCATCTCTGTGAATATCAATGGTTAGTTGGGGAGCGATTCGTTTCAAAATCATAATAGACATTTGAGCTGAAGACTGATAGTTGAATCTCAATCTGAGCTTGCCTCAAGATATTATATAGATGAGCCAGAAGCGAAATAAGGATGCCTTTGGCGAACTTGTTTCTCAGACGTCGAATGATGAAGATCAGTGCTTGACACCCGTCAGCATCGGCGTGGTTTCGCTTGACATGCAGAACGGAGATCACGTTCTTCCACAATTCTTGCTCATAATTTGAGTCCTTGATTCTGAGACAGCAGAAAGCAAGAGGACGTACCACGGCCATCACCCCGGCCCTTGTGTCTTGATTGGTAGCTGCTTCATACTTTTCCTCGTTGAGGAGTTCTATGATGGCAGTATTCACCATCCCGCTAGGCATGTCTGGAGCTCGCTGCCCCGCGAGAATGATTTCAACCGACGGGAGAATGTTGACTCCCTCCATAATGTGAGTGTACGCCAACTCCCACTGCAATCTGTCGGCTTTCGGCAAGGCGGAAATCAGATGTTTCAGAAGCAGCGAGCATTCGGAGAATTTCTTCAGTCGACGAAGTTCGATTGCCTTGGCCAGTATGATGTGAGTCCGCGAGTTTTTCGCAAGCCCCTGTAGCTGAGTCGGGAGGACCGCCCATTCCGAATTCAGTGTGTGACCTGATTGGATCAAGAAGAAATTAACTCACGCTGATAGAGGAACCGAGCAATCGAGATCAGAAGTCTCGAATACACACCGTTCGGTACTTGATCGGCCAAACTGAGGATTTCGTTGGCGTTCTGTGAGATCAGGAGTCTAGTTTCGACGGAGCTCTGCGCCGCAATTTCATCCGAGATTTGCTCCGCTTTTGGTTTCTCGTTGAGGACTTGATCGATTCGCCGTATGAGATCATGATCTTCGTGATCCATTTCCTCGTCCGTTGACTCTTCCTGTTCGACGAAATTAACTACGAAACCTTCGACTCGTGGATAATCAGAATGAGTCCGGGGCATGAGCTCTTTTGCAGTCATCAGGAGTTCCCGAGCATCACTGTACCGCTCCTGAAAGGAACGATTGTCATCGGCATGTTTTGACAGTCCTTGATCCCGGTCACTCGATTTCAACTCACCTTGAAAAAAAGGAAGCTTCCCAAATCGAGACAGGTCTCAGCTTTTAGAATGTCCTCGGGCGCCTGGCGGCCTCTGTCTTCGAGTAAATGCGGCGGTCTCAAACTGAATGAATCGTGCGTCGCCATTATCGTTGAGGGCTTCCTCAGAAATTCACGCAACCACTCCACGCAGTGATCCGACTCATCCGTAAGATTCTTCTCCAGCTTCTCCAAAACATCAGGAGCACAGTAGGTCGGATCGGTTTGACCCGGTAGCGAAACTACCAAACCTCGGTGACCCCTGACCTATGAGAGAGCTTGAACTTGATCACCTTAGCAAGATACGGAAACTCTAGGAAAGCGGTAGCTCGATCACACTATTGAAGTTCTCCGAATGGGAGAGGAAACTCACCGGAAGCTGGGACTTGAACACGTAACGAAGAACCCAACGGCAGTACAGGGAATACGCGAAGGCCTCGTGTGGAGTGCCCCAGTGATTGTTGTGAGGCGTTTTAGTCAGTGCACAGAATTCTACTAGGAGGAGCTGCTGCATGTGTACTGGCAGTTCCAACATTAACTTCCCAAGATCCCAACTGGAAACAATGAAGACATGATTTATACTGAAAAGAAACACTCAGATAAGAATCCCTGGGAAATCATGGAGCGCGGTATTCTAGATGGACTCACTTGTTGAGCGCGACGATCCGGAGTGCAAGCATTTTCTTCTTGAGTGCCTTATCAGGAGTGTCGTTGCTGTTTGACAGCAACACCAGACACAGTTCCCAGGACCCTGGATCTGTGGATGATATGGTTTCAAGAAAAAACTGTTCAATCTGGGATTCGTGATATCAATTCGATGTGGGCTCACTGGATGTTGAAAACGAACCGGCATCAGGTTGTTTCAGGTGCTCGACGAGAAGGTTTTCGTCGAGGAGAAACTCGAACCACTGTCTTTTGTCGGCCGCAGAACTCGACATCTTCCAACTTCATTCGATCAATGACGATGTAATTCCGGAGCAATCGTTCCTGCAAGCTAATCCGTTCGACACGACTCTTTGAGGAGATGATGAGTATTCCGACCGTCCACGATGTTTACAAACACAAAATCCCAGCTGATCATGGCTGGCGTCTGCTTTTTTGGAACAGCTTCGAATCCGACATCAACTCGAGCATTTCTTTGCGCACACCACCGAGATGAACGGGGTTCGATATCAATCGAATGAAATACCCAAAGATGGAATCTTGATTCCAGGCGTTCCAGACCCCAATAGTTGCTCAAGCCCAGACGGAGCCATCTGACTGACGATCCGAGCTCGAGGAGGGGGGGCTGAAATCTGGGTTCGAAATTGCATCATTGCGCAATTGTTATGAGAATAAAATACATCAACTAGACAGGCTAGGCATCATTATGCATCCCGCAGCAAACAACTGCGCGAGTCAAATGTCATCTCCCAGATTCAAATGCTGGATCTAGCTTGTCAATATTTCTTGACCGGGAATTTCCAAGGATGCTTAGGCTGTTTTCCTTTCGACATTTTCCAAGAAGAACCGAGTAGCATTATCGCGGCTCATGATGTGGCGAAATACCGAGTATTGCTTGCCAGAATGACAGATTATATTTTTCGTTTGTTTGTGAGAGGGGGTTGCGCGAACGCAGACCCCCCACTACCAAAAATTACATGCCCCATCTTTCCCAGTTTGGGAGAGTGGCAGGTCTCAACCCCGCCGAAGTGCAATGGCGAGGCCTCCTCCTGGGGTCTCCACCTTCATGATCATGGAGGTCCCGGCACCAGGTAAGTATGCTTTAACTGTTTTGAGGAATCGACTTGTATTGCTTGTGCTGCTCCTCCATCCTCGGTCGAAGTGCTTTTCCGGAGCAAGTTTTGGTAAATTGGAGAACTGGGAGGATTCGAAGAAACGCAGAAACGGCGCAACTTACGACCTTGAGAGCTTCTATAAGGATTCTCAGCGGATTGAGATACTTTTAACCCAGACGGACCGGCAAAAGCCACTGAATCAGCCATCTTCTCGAGCGGCTCCAAGACCGGCTGGTGTGCCGTTCGCGATATACTTGAGCCTGTAATCAGCTGTTCACGACCTTGCTCAAGTCCGCCTTACGACCTTGGAACGATTGGATAAGAGACGGGGGTCTCGGAAACATTTTGAGATCGATTTAAGGAACCCATGCGGAAAACCCAAGTGGGATGCAGGCCGACGAAACACGCGAGGGCCTCGCCGATACGTTGCCTTCGGAGCTTCGGAGTGCGCTGTCTTTTCTTTCTCCACTAGACGCTGAAATGAATCGATAATCATTGTCGATCCGTGTGGCTATCTCGTGATGAAAGTTCATAAAACAAGGCCCACGGATTTTCCGAGAATCGCTGTCAGCTTATCTCTAACTCGATCGGGAGCCTGTATATCATAATTCCATAATGGGCGTTGCGGATAACCACAAGTTGAAGAAAGCGAAACGTGGTGAAAATCGCTGCGAGCCCTAGCTGCGGTTAGATTCACCTTCAGGCTCGCTCAGAAGCATCACGAGTTACGAGCCATCCGAAAATCGCACAGATTCCGAAATTTTGATCACAGAGTTCGCAGTTTCTCGGTTCCGCGTAGAAACCAATCAAAAGTGAAGTTCCATCGGTCACCATCTCATGCATGACTATGACGATTTCGAAGTCGAATTCATTGGACTCTTTCGAGCTCTGGGGGAGCTTTTGGCAAAGGGAGCGGATTTTTGGATCAAAGCAGAGTGAGAGGGCTGACGGAGAAACGAAGGGATATTTCATCTCGGTTTTCCATCTCTTTCTCGACTCGCGGCCAATGGGTCCGCTGCTTGCAATAAGTGAGAGTAGTGAGCCTCCCGCTTCCCTCGTAGGGATTTGATTCAGGGCATGGATTTCGTTAGTCTCAATTTCGAATCAGAGATTACAACGGGTTCCAAGGAATTACAGGATTCAAAAATGTTGATCTATGAGAAACGTCCGACCATAATAGCAGCCGAAAGGGAATCTCATTCGAACAGATATCAAAGTTTCAGATGAATGATGAGCTGATATGAAGCGATTTGCGAATTCATTATCTCTCACAAACCATCGCAATCGAGGTCAACCGTCGTTTTCGCGGGCGAAATCGGACGTCTGCCTTGTAACGTAAGGACGCGCTTCCGGGTGCAGCGAAAATCGTTGGCGCCACCATCATGCGTTCTCGCCGATAGCAGCAGACCGCAAGGCTCGAGGACTCGAACAACAGTGCCAGCAGCACTCCTTGCTATTCTGTGTGGTCCATCAGAGCTTGCGAAGACCAGATGAAGTATAAGTACGACTCAAACATCTGCTCCGCATGTTGAGACTGCGGAGTTGTGGTTCAAACGCGCCGACCTGCAACATCAGCGTTAGTGCAAGCTGCTTGGGTTTCCTCGGGGGCCTGATTTACCCTGAAAACAACAACATACGAAGTGAAAAACCTACGAAGCCAGAGCAACCATAAGTTCGAAGGCGGCGACGAAACACATCTTGAGGAAATATGGAAATGGCCGACAGCGAAAATCCGTCCACAGTGACTGGAGTAGGGGACGAGGTATGTTGGCTGAGTGATGGTTTTCGAGCTTTTCGAATTAGGAAAACTATACAGGCCGTGTATGACGCGCGATCAGCTGAGATCGAAGAGCCGATAATAAGAGGAGCGGCTCGGGAAGACGGGAATCGAGAGTTTCCGTGATATGTTTTTCATTGAGCACCTGTCCAAAACAGGTGGCCACTGTTGTCCTTTCGAATTCAAGCAAATGGGTGGACGTTTTCTTAGACGATTGAGGGAAAGAGTCATTTGTTGTGTCTGACTGAAACGTAGAATAAGCCCTACAGTGGTGACTGTGCGCTCCGCGGTAGGATGGGGAACTCGATGGACGTCATAGTGTGCCGAATTTGATGTTCGATGTTCCTGCGCGTTTTGAAGGCAAATATTTTCTCTGAACGGGGAGTGACGTGCGAAAACGTTCTAGAATCGCTTGTTCTGTCCGGCTTGGAAATTGAAATTTTCGTGCTGTGAATGCTGCGAAGATCTTCGGACTGATTCACGGAAAAGAGAAATCCTCGCAGCAGTTTTCTGGAAGATTTTGATGCATTTAATCGTCGTCCAGGTGTCATATTTGAGGAATTCTCGTATTACAGGTGTTAACGACGACTTTGGTTACTTTTGTGTTCCTCGTTGGAGTTCTGCACCATTTATGGTAAGTCGATTGAGGTTTCAACCATCCGTACTTCGTCCTTAAATTTTCCATCTCCAAGTGTTCTCTCTTTATATTCTCAGGAACACTATGGACTTCCGATGGATTAGAGAGTGGTGGCAGGCTCGAAATGTGCCTCCAGCTCCACAGGAACAAGCCACAGTTACACCGAGAAATGTGTGTATGAGGGAGCTCTGGAAGATTCCCAGAAGTTCGCTGCTTGTTTTTCATAAATTGACATTGGTTTGATCCGCTTGTTTTGGCCGTTGAAACTTCTCGAACCTGAGAAACGGAGTATTGCAACACGACCCGAATGGGCAGAGTAAGCCTCGAGTTTTCGTCAAAGTTTGAGTCAATTCGTATTTCAATTTGAATGCATCCTGTTTCAGTGGTCGTATTCTGATGACAAATGTCTCATTTGTCTTGAAGACATGCGACTCCCCCTCACAACGAATTGTGGGCATAGATTTTGCTCGGAGTGCTTGATAAAGTGGCTCGAGGGCCCCGCAAGAGCTCCCACAACTTCGTGCCCGACATGTAGGCAGCACATATCTGCCTTGCTTCGGAACTTCGAACCTGTGGAAGATGACGAAGCATGCCAGCAACTGCTACGACAAATCAATTACTACAACCGACGGTATTCCGGGGAGCCAAGACCCGTAAGTTATGTCACTTATGCGTGGAGGTCAGCTAATGAATACATGGATCGGATTCTGGGACTCAGAACATGACATTTCCTATCCCGATCATTCTGCCAGATGAAATCATTCCGTGATCGCCATCTTCTCATTTGGCCACTTTTCACTTACAGCGAGATGGATGGAATTTTTGGCGGCGATCGTATTTCCATCCCATGGCCTATTCAATATTCACAGGAAGAAAGCATCGAGAAACAATTTTCATCGATTCCTTCATTTCGTTTCTTTCACTCTTGATCCTCAGAAACTGTTCAACAAAACCTAGGTAGATAAAGCTCTGGGGTTCAATCATGCAAATGATCTGTTTTATTTCAGTTTTGGGAGCACGTGCGGGATCTCCCGCTGTTGTTAAGCCACTTGGCAAGCGAGTTCTTCTCTCTCGGAGGATTGATGTACATGTTCCGCATAAGGATTACCGTGTGTTTTTTCCTCGCTGTTATATACCTGCTTTCGCCCGTCGATATGGTACCGGAAGCGATGTTCGGACTCTTAGGATTGCTTGATGACCTGTTTGTCCTGATCGTGCTGGGTGTCTACATGTCGCTCATATACCGGAGACTTCTGGCGGAACGTTACGTCGAATAGTTGAACACGCACTGTGTATATATTAGAGTCCAACATCCAAACAAATGAAGAGTGAGAGAACGGGAAACGAAAATGACGTCGCGGTCAGAGACAGACAGACAGACCGAGGCAAGCCACGTCAAGTCTCAAAGCCCTTGCTCAGCATCATGAAGTCAGTCATATCTCGCACTGATCCAAGAATGCCGTCGGTTGTTGATGATGATCTTTGAGTTTCGTTTTGTGTGGATAAGATATTTTCGATAGACTTCGAAGGCGGAACGAAACCTCTAGAGGCGAGGAAACTGCTCCATGAACAAAGTTGCCCCACTTGATTCCCCTGAATGAACAGAGCGTATAATAAACTATTTTGCCAAGCCCTCAGTCAGTTTGTTCTTTCAATCGCTTTCGTTGATCGTTGAGCGAACCTAGATGTACGCTGGTTTGCGTCGAGACCTGCACGAAGGACGCTTCCATTCCTCGCTGAAGCTGTTTCATTTTAATTTTCACGAATCGGTCGCTCATCCTACGAAATCATTGATTTCATTGTTGTAGAATGATTTCAAAGACGGGAATGGGGATTCGACGAACGATCAGATTCGAAGATGGCGGAAGTCTGTCGAGACAGCGCTCGGAAATCGTTTGTTGAACAAATCGGGATGTCTACGGGCTCCATCAAGGAAAGGAAGAACAAGTTTTTTCCGCGTCACGTGATATCGGCATGTTTCTTCTTTATTCGCCAACATTTTTCGATCAACGCCTCCATCTTTCTGATGTATTCCAACTAATTCAACAAGTCAACAATAATTAAAACAAGTTTCTCTCGGCTCACCGCGTCGTGTATCAACTCTCCCCTTCGGTCGTTCCCCATTTTCTCCAATCATTCCATCAATTTCTCATAAGGTCACGCGATCAATCATTCGAATTTGGAGGCAATCATCCTCAGAGTCAAACAACTAATCGGCTAGTCAACTTCTCAGTGAACCATCCAATCAATCAATCAATCAATCAA
Organism: Neoseiulus cucumeris; assembly: GCA_021527715.1. Taxonomy (NCBI): domain Eukaryota; kingdom Metazoa; phylum Arthropoda; class Arachnida; order Mesostigmata; family Phytoseiidae; genus Neoseiulus; species Neoseiulus cucumeris. Next base: position 778,173 of record JAJSRV010000004.1, on the reverse strand, counting down.
TCAATCAATCGATCGGCCAATAAATCAATCAATCGAGTAGAAAAGGAAGTCGAAATTCATTTGCCCCCTTACAATCCGCGACTCATGCCCGCTTCCAGTCAGCCATCTCATTCAATAAGCAGCACCATTGATTTCAGAGAACGACAATTCTTCCGAAACACTTGTCGAATATTCGGCAACTGCGACGCGACCCTTCAGAATGGAGTCTTCGTCTTTATGTGGATTCACGCAATTTCGTTCTCTGACCCAACGAGTTCTGAAGCTTGCACAGTATAATAACGCATGACACGACGCGTTCCATTCTTGATATTCTCACACATGTGTTTTTTTGTCTTGAATTCGTGTTTCAGCTGCTCTCGCTCCAGTCCCCCCTGAACTTCTATCGCGGCTCCTCCGCTCTAGACTTTCAAGACTTTTCATTCCAATCAGCCGGGTCAAGGGTCAACAACAAGTCCACAGTCTTGAAACTCCTTCATCCCTCTCTACTCTTGAACCATCGATCTGAAGCACACTTCATTTTTCCCATGTTGCACTCGTCTTCCTTTGTTTCCGAACATTAGTTAGGAGGAAAAGAATAATGAGAGGAAAATCTTTGTATATGACATTTTCGTGGGAATGGCACCATTTTGTTAGGAAATTGAAGATTTTTCGCCTTGCTTCAGCCTCCGTTATCAAATCGATCAGCTTATTATCAATCGGTCGGTCAATATCAAGACTATGGAAGTGCACGCATAACATTTGTTAACTGTCAACTAATTGCTAGTACATCATACATAGACGAGGACGACAACAACAATCAATAATCTATGAACTACAACGAACGTAATATCTGTTCACGTCTTCCGTTCCGTCCGATGGTGTGTGATCTGAGACCCTGAATCAAATCTCGTCATGAAAACAATAGAGTTGAACGCTCCTTAGAACAACCTTAGGACTTTTGAGCCATCCATCGTCACTTCGTCGCAGAAGAGTAGATTTCAATAACCTTTAACATGCCGCAATACATTTCCCTTGGATAATTTTACGAATTCTCGCTCGAAACTTGGTTGTGGGAGCCTCGAATAGAGAACGAAGGCGATTTCTCCCGAAACTGCGAAGTTTGATGATGAGATCAGCTGATTTCTTCAATTCGCTCCCTTTCAAATACATTGTCTCTTCATTCAATCAAAAGACTCGCGAGAGAAGACAGATCCTGAGTCGGTCGATAGTTCTATACATCGGCGGCGACGGCTTCCGCAACAGGAAGAGCTCCTATTCAACCATCATCAACCATCAATAACCTCAAATATAAGTTTGGATGCATGTTCTCAAATGTATGCTTGTGTGTTCGTATTCATGTCTGTGGCTATGTTTCTAACTGGGCAATCGAACTTCTCTCATTTAAACATCAACAAAGTAGACATCGATACCGTTCCACTCGTTCCCCCATTCTTCCATTTTAGACGCGTCTGTCAGAAGTTTTCAAAATCCACAACATTTTTCTCCCCCTAGCATGTGTTTCACCGGCCATCTCGACGAGGTTTGTTTCCACTGAACTTCACTTTTTCGACCGGATTTCGTCCATATCTACCGAACTTCTCCCTTCCTATAACGATCGCTCCTCATCATCATCATTACAATCAACATCATTTCATATCCGTCACTCTCTGGTCATCAGTCATCACGTATACCTTTCAACAAAGGACACCAGACTCACTAGGTTGCTAACTAAAGAACAAACGTTCAAAGTGATCGGTCAATAATTCCCTCAGATTGGGCCGTGCTATCCCAGACGTCATTATGCTCACAGTCATCATCTTCGTCACTGTCGACAACATCAGTTTAGGAAATCCGATCTCCTTGTCATGTATGTTTTCTTCTGTATAGCACAAATAGATTGGGCAGTTCGGGAAAAGCCGCGCTGACTTTTCATTGTTGTGGGGAACAGTTTCTCCAACGGAGAGAAGCATACAGTACAGCATCTGTCGGCACTGCTGTCAGCTTACTCGCATCCACCGCGTGACCTCTTCTCAGCTTTGAGGAGCTCTTCGCGAAATTTCGATAAAACACTGACTTCTGAACCGTTATGGCAGCTCGAACGGACTCTATCGGATCCGACGAACTTCGCCCACAAAAGTAAGGAACACAGCGTTCATGGTATGGCAACGTCGGTAGAATCGCTTCATACCGTTTTTTGCGTGATGATGACATCGATTTCTCACTTGAATACTCCTCAGCAAGGATAATCTTAGATTTCGTTTTCATTGCCGCAACCGGCATCATCCAATCCAGTTTTCGAGCGATCGATCAATATCATTACCATCTGTACACGACAACGAACATGGAAAGTATCGACTGAGACAACACCACAATTAGTGAGAGACGCTCACAAACGCGCACACAGTCAGCAGGCCCCGGGAAGGAATGCTTTGCGTTTCTTTGCGAAGAATAAACCGAGTTTTCCGAATAATTAGGCCCAATTTTCGATGCCTCTGCGGAATTTCTTGAAATCGCATGCAGCTATCGAGGCGGACAGCGGAAATTTTTGAGAAACAAAAGTCAAACGCTCGATCGAAGAATTCGACCTTTCGATCCGATCGGATGATCGAAGCATCACATGACGCCACGCCTAGATGAAAAGAATCAATCAACCAATCAATCAATCAATCAATCGGAACCGGTATGCGATACCTTTGATCAGGTAATACACATCGTTCTGTGTGATTAACACAACGGAGACGAATCGGTTCGCGAAGAGAACTCCATGAAACCGTTTGGAACCGATTTTGGAGATGGTTCTGCTCCGCACTATTCCCCTTATCGCTAAAAAGCGCATAGTCGTTTGTCTGATACCAAGAAGCATGAGTCCAATCGACAACGTATGCATTCGATGACTCGAGCCCGACTGGTTTGAGGGGGATCGGCATCCGAATTCCATTTTCTGGATATGATTGAATTCCGAATTTGAACAGTCAGCTCGTGAGACTCTTGGCACATGCATCGTGGATCATGACTCTGTACCCGTTGTGAACCTTCGTAGTTTATGGCACACCTGTGGTTAGCGTGTGAGTGGATCTGAAGTTGTCGCTCGTTGATCTGTGCTCAGTTCTCAATTTTGATGTCAGCTGGAGTTCCGTTTTCGAAACGAGATCCCACGACAGCTGTCTCAGTCATCGGAGATCTACATACTACGGTAGGGTCCCTTCATCTTGAGGTATTGAATAACAAGTGAAGGCCCTCCGTTTACGATTTCGGCCGGCATCTGACTAAGAGGACAATTCTCGATCGACATGATCTGAAGGTTGCTGCAAAGAGCTAACTCGAAAGGTAGAGCATGCAGCGGATTATCGTTCAGATAAAGCGACTCGAGCGCCTCCATGGTGCCGATTTCTTCGGGAATGTGCTGAACGTTGTTTTCGCCAACATTGAGGTACGTCAATGAGGTGAGATGACCGATTGCACGTGGCAGTGTTTGAAGAAGGTTATTTTGAACCATAAGCTTCTGCAAATCATGAAGGAAGCCGATTTCATTGGGCAGCTGTTCGAGCTTGTTCTCCTCTAGATCGAGTACGCGGAGTTTGCTCAAACCGCCAATGGAACCGGGAAGACGTCTGAGGGTGTTATTGGAGAGCACGAGTACCTCAAGCGAATGCAAGTACTGTATATCATCGGGAATTTTCACCAGTTGATTTGTGGCTAAATTCAACTCAACCATGTTGGTCCAAGTTCCTATGTCGAGAGGTAAAGCGGAGAGCTGGTTATCTTTCATGTTGAGTTTGCTGAGATTTTTCGCTCGAGAAAACATACCGAAGGGAATTTTCGAAATGTGGTTATGCTCTAGATTGATCGAATGTACCGACGTAAACTGTCCGGGACCCCCTGTGGGATAACTCGCGAACTGGTTACGGGAAAGGGTCAGCGACGTCATTTGAGTGAAAGAAGAGAGAAGGCCTTCGGGAAGAGCCGAGATGTTGTTCGACTCCACGTTGAACTCCTGCATGAGTACGCAAGCCGCGAGGCTTTTCGGCACCGAGGTCAATTGGTTATACCTGAAGAAGAATAACTTTCTCACTTCAACTGCGCCGGAAGGAAATCCACGTCGCGCTCGCTCGCTTGCTTTTTGTGAATTCAATCAGAACGAATCAGTGTCAATGCACTTCCTTCGGCTCCCATGAGTCCTATTCCGTCAGAGACACGGGACAAGGCACTCACCTGAGTCCTAGCCGGACAAGGGATTTGAGGTTTCCAATGGTTTCGGGGATTTCAACGAGCTCGTTGTGCTGCACGTCGAGTGTAGAGAGGTTCTTGCATTTGCCAATTTCTACTGGCAAATGCGTCAAGTGGTTATTAGAAGCATCCAAGGTGACGAGTTGTTCAAGTAGACCGATACCCGAAGGCAACATTCGTATCTTGTTTTCTCTCAAGGACAACATAGTTAGGTTGGAGAGTTGAGATATATTTTCCGCAACCTGAAAATGTAGAGGAACTCGGAGTCTTAGCACGGGGTTCGAGAAGTCTGATCGAGCTTCGCCTGGCTGCTGTGTTTGCTGAGCAATCACTCTGAGAGACTACATATCATCACCATCATTGCAATTGAATCAAGACTCACTTCTTTAATGCGGTTGAACCTCAGAAACAAAGTTGTTAGAGAGCGTAGCGTGTAGATCACAGGAGGGATTTCGACAAATTTATTATGACGGAGATCCAAAACTCTGAGCTGTTTTAGATTAGTCAGTGAGTCGGGCAGATGCGTGAGAGAATTTTCGCTCAATGCCAGCGTAGCTAAGTTCACCAAGCCTGAAACACATTTGAACCATTAGGTAACACCTCTAGGAAACATGATCTATTGCATTCATTCTTGATCTTCTTGTTTCGTGAATAGATTGTGATCATTCTTCCCCGGAACTCTCACGAATCACCGACCTCCAATCTCATTGGGAAGGGTAGCAAGCTTGTTGCCGTACAAGTAAAGCTCAACGAGATGAGTCAAATCTTTGACGTTTGCGGGAAGAGCGGTAATCTGCAAATGAGTTCGAATCGGCATAAGTTGTCGGGCTCTACGGCATCCTTTGGGATTGCCGCGTTCTATTGTGGAGCGCTTCCCATAGTGGGACAGACTCTCATTGTCAGTTCTACTGGATTAACTCACGTTGGATCTACTGAGGTCGAGTCTGGCGTTTCCCTCGTCTCGGCAGCGGGTGAGCTCTTTGGCGACATCGAGATCTGCTTGGATCGAAGTTTTTTTCCTTGATGCGGGCTTCGGTTTCGAAGCCCCGGGGGTAGTCACCATCACCTGCAAGTCACATTCGTGGAGAACACTCTATCGATGCTAAAACTGTCGGGAGTAAAATTCGATCTCCAATGAACGCAGCGGTTTATCTTCACAAACCTGTTTCACACCAGGAGGGGTTCCAGACGAAGACTTTTGCTTCGAAGTTGATGGCTGATCCATTCTGGCTGCGCTCTATTTTCAAATTATTGTTTTTTTGATGAAAGTTTCCTTTGCTGACCAAAAAGCTAGCTGATTCGAACTTCACTGAAAGCTAAACGGCTCAGTGTTACGACCAGAGCATATTTGCCCACGGATTCGCGATTCTCCTCCTGAAACGTAATAACAATCAGTTGTTATGAAAGAAGCGAACGTCCATCAAAGTTTACTTGATACTGCACTCAAGAAGATAGCGGGAAGCTGTTTATCGAGGAAGTCTTTCGGCTAGCGAGCAGACTTTGCATGGAGGATTTTAGGCGTTCCATTTTTTTTAGTTAACAATCGGACGGAGAGAAATAAATAATAAGAAAAAATCGGTCGCGTCGATCCTGAACACTATGGGCCAGCGTTCAAGATAACGACTAGATCTGTACACGTCTACGAGAAGATCAAGATGAATCGAGTTTCTTTCTTGTTCCTTTCCACCAGCAGTCAAAGCAGCAACATTTTCTTCCAATGTCTCCCACGACACGAGAGAAGCATTCGGCAATAACTCAGGATCGTGAACGTTTCCGAGATAAACAACGCAGTCAAAGAAGCCACACCATAGCCGGAATACTGACCGCTCAGTGTGGCCTAGGGGAGAAAAAACGATAATCGCTTTACGAATTTCCGAGCAGGTGTCTTGTCTAGAGCAAGCACCTCGTTGTATGTAGTTGCAAGCTTCTCGAACTCGCAGTGTTCTTTCCGCTTGATGCCGTTCGCTGACAATCGGCATCGCTACCAATTGTTGTCTAAACGAAGCTCGGGCAACGGGACAGAGCAAACGGCTACTAACCACACGGAACTTCACTTTGCATGGTTTTAGGAACCACTCCGTCGCGCGGAGTCCCTCCAACTGCCAGTGGATGTATGATTGAGCCCCTCAGAGATGAGTTCTGGATTTTGCATGCGGTCGCCGAGGAGAAACGCGCGAACGTGGAGCGAATTCGGTTCTCCGTGGAATGCAGAGCTCGATTCAAACTGGCCGTGGCATGGATCACAAACACCGGAATGACACCGAAAACCGCTTTTTCAATAGCACAGCTAAACAAAACGCCTCCTATAGATGCGTTTCGAACACCGCAATCTGTGGCACATCGGCTTGATGAACATCACAAATGCGACTCATGCTCAAAGAGCCGAGTCAGTTCACGCCAGCGCCCCTGCGCTACGCGCTTCTCTGCCAGCGATAGAGGCGGCAACGTCAACTGGCAGCACTGGATTCAACGACAGAAAGCGCGTTGATGAGAGCAGTGCTAACATCGATCGCGAGTACGCACAGGTCGTTGCGGCAAGAGCCAGAAGCAGAAAGCGGACTTCGGCTTCAATGAGCATGGTCACGTTGTACGATTAGGTCTCACTACAGACTCCGAAGCCAATTGACAACGAGCCGAAAGACTGTCTCTGTCTTAAAATATGGAAATTCACCGCATGCGCGACATAGCTCCAAAGCAAATCACGCACTCGGGCTCAAATGCCGACGATACTTTAGTCCTTGATCGAGTGAAGCACTAGCTGAAGATCTCGTTTGACTTCGTAATCGGTCGCTGTACGTCTTCATCGCAACTGCCACCGGTTACTCGCAAAAATTCACAAGAGAATCGATGGATCACACACTATCAGACGTATTGCGGCGGCAGTTGGAGCTCACCACAGTCACTCACTCACACACACACATACACACACATAGTATACAGCAGCAGCTGTGTACGGTGTCTAGGATGGCTGATAGAGCTCAGTGTCTGTGTTCGGCTGATGCGGCTGCCTTGGCAAAGAGTCCTGACCACCCGTCTTCAATATGGGGCCCTATGCAGTGGAGAAAATCGAATTTTTCATGAAAAACAGCGCCGAATTTCCCTCGACACCTTGATTAGCATGCAAGAACTGCATACGAAAAACGCTGTCCGGTGGCCGAGAGACGTCGCAAAGCTCCGTAGAATATTCCAGCTGACAGGGCTTCGTTTAAGAGATGGATCTTTTGAAACAGTTTTGTCAGGCTCGCAATCTGGTGCAGAATGTTCCTTACCTGTTACTGGACGCGATGCATCACCGGAGCCGCGGCATTGTTGGCCTTTAAGCGCGAAAAACCTCAGCTTCCCGCAGCTCGTTCGTACTCTACACATAGGCCTTGCGAACTGGAGAGTTCGTCTGCTCTCAAGGCCCGGCCGAGCTCTGCTCGCTACCGCTGCTGCTGCCGCTGCTGCTCGCCCGGATCTCAAGGCCACGCAACTCGGCTTGAAACCTGACTCGTGTGTATAGACAGGCACACCTTCGCTTAACCGGCGAATGTTCTTTATCATTCTAATTGAATCATTCGAACGTGACCGCCCCGAAAACCTTCTTTCCCAGAGCTGACCAGAGCCTCGTTGGCAGACCACGAGACTCTAGGCAAGGGGCTGTCCGTGAGCTCGACAGTCCCAGGTTTCAAGGTCGAGCTCATAACGGGACGCCGACTGGGTCTGGGTGTTTGGGGACTGCCACCCATACGATGAGCCACTGAAACTAACCCGAGAGTCAACGACCCCACTCATTTATGTGAATTCTGTAAAGCTCTGAGTATGAGATAAGCTCTCGCGCCGTTGTGATCGGAACTGTCAGAGACACGAGGACTCGAAGAGAATTTATCATCGGTCGGAGAGCAGATCGTTACGTGGCGCGTGACTCGTGAACTTGAACCGTACAGCCGAGTCCAAACACGCGTTGATCTGCTTGGGCTTCCGTCCCTCTGGGAGAATCACTGAGTTTGAATTAACTCATCAAGTCCCATAGTCAGTTGTGTCGCGAATTCGTGTGTTGTTCGCTGGAAAATTCAAATATTCCCTCGAATGTTGTTAGTGAAGATTTCTTGCATGAGACAGGACAGTTCATCCACGTAGTAGGAGGGATACAATTTTCCCCTTTCATGGACCCTCAAATGCCAATCATCGCTTTTAATTTTGAAATGGAGTTTTGGAGACCTCGTATTTTTCGCGTCAAGGTCGAGTATTTGGATGAAGCGCTTTCATGAGTCTGACTTGCTTCTTGTGATTCGCAGTGATTCGTGAAAGCAAATGGGAAGTGGAAGTTGTGGAGTGTTGCGGTAGATCATCCTGAGAATGGAAAATAGCAAGGTGCTCGTTGCAAAGGTGTTCGTCGTAGTTTACTGTACCACTTTTCTGACCTCTTAACTGTTGCTCATACAGGCTCGGATGAAGCCGGCGCGATGGGAGCATTCAATGTATGGTGGAGTCTGCGATGAACTAAAACCAAACCGGCTGAGAGATTTCTAAGTGTATTTATTAAAATGTAAGCACTAGGCCAATCACCGATTACAGAGTCACGACTGGTTCTATGCGCCCCTTAAGGTGTCTTATCTCGAGGTTCATAAAGAGTGGATCTTTACTGCGAGTGGTTCAACTCAGTTGGCACTTGACCCTCTACGACGATCAGCTCGATGGGAAAGATGATGAAATTCTCCGGCACCAATTCACTTGACGACTCCCGACGACACCGCTCAGACGGCATTACTAAACGCAGGAGCTAAAGAAAGAGTCGCGAGTTTGAGTCAATCAGATAGCCACCGGTGGAAGCATTCAATCACAACCTGGAAACTTCCATCTCGCGTCTGTTCTATTCGTAAATCGAGGAATGGTTGGATTCAGGCAGTGGATGGCACTCACTTGGAGAGAACCTCGACCGATCTGGGACACGGCTCTCTTTGGCACCGGTTGGTATCCCGTGGTACAACGTCGTATGTTTACCCGCCGAGGTGATTCGTTCGTCCGCTCTCAGGATACACTTTAACACGGGAAACGAGGCATCTGTTAGAATTCGATCACTTATATATGTATAAGAGAGGAGATCTTCTGCCTGCATGAAGTAATCAAATGTCACCTTAATGCATCCAACCACGGCGATCAAATAGAGTATTGCAATGAAGAACAGTATGTAGAATATAGGTGACGAAGTTGGAGTCAGCAATGTTGGAAACTCCCACGTATCAGTTTCGATTGATGTCGGTTTCGAGCAGTCCGGTTGTGGCGTCGGGAGCTGAAAAAGTGAAGATTCAGTCATGCTGAGGAAAAGTGACGATGCGCAAAGCTTGATCAATTGTTCTCCGAGACCGATGTGGCTGCTCGGACTCTTCCTCGCGTACCTGAGCAGAGTCTTTTCTGCTTGCCTCTGTTATCGGAATAATTTCGGATACCACGGTTCCGTAATAAAACTCCTCTTCGGGTTCAACAGGAGCCTGGCACCTGGATTATAGAAGTCTGAGCTTTGAGTGAATTCACAACGAATGGACTCATTAGGCAACTTTGACTTCGTTCGCCCGCGAGTCGTCACGGGGCGAAACTGCTTCAGGGTCAGATTCTGTTTCCCCGTAAGCTCAAAGTAGACGCCGCCGTGGACAGTCTGCTACTGCCGTTCGGTGTCTGTCTTTCTTTCTCTCTCTCTTTCTCTATGACCAGCGTTGTCACAGAAAAACACCATTGTAGCAAGAATGGCAGTGTCCGTTCTTCACAGTCATGCTTCGAGGCGTGACTGCGCGACCAACTGAAAACTCGCTAGCAATCCAAAATATCCTTTCGGTCAGTCACAGCTCTCGGAAACACACTGGCTCGCTCACCTGACTTGCCTGCTAGCCACGAGCAAGACGGCAATGGCAAATCGCCACATCAAACAAGGGACTGACAAGCTCAGCGGAGCTGTTCCTCTCAGGAATCGTCTACTGCTCCCTGCATATCATCCGGATATCTGAAATCGTTGTGATTTCTAGAATTCTATTCATACTAGTATAACAATATCACAACCAATGTTTGGAGATTTGGAAATTTCGTGATGAAGACAGCGGTGGAAGTCTCCATCGAAAACATGTTTATTAGAGAAGTATTGTGAAGATTATGTCGTGCTCAGTCGATTTCGCATCTTCTGGCAATTGCCTATGGGTTAGCTAAAGATTTACCTACATTCATGTGCTACTGATCGTCACCTATACAGAGCATCAAGTTTGTGCACCGGAGACTCAATTGACAGAGAGAAACTATTGAAATCTTTGCAGTCACACTTTTCCATCTTAGCGACTCATCGAAGGTCGCTCTGTTCAGCTATTCAAGATCATGAAGTATATCTGTTAAAACTTTACAACATCACAAGTATCTGATGAGCTTGGTTAGAGACCATTGTACGTGTATATATGGGAGTCGCGCACAGTGTTCCGAGGAGAGCTCCACAAGTCAACATACTATTCACTAAATGAGCCTTGTGAGCTGTCCTAACCGATAGAAGCACTGCTCTTAAGGGAGGTTATTCGATGCAACGATTGTTAAAACATTCCGTTATCAAACGTATCGATATAGTTAAGAATGTTGTAGCCAAATAACTCGAAATCGAAACGATATATTCTGTACAGGGCCATAATCTGGTTTCGTTCTAGCTGTATGAAGAACTGTTCAACGAAGCGGGACTCGTTGCGTGCGTTGAGGTGTCTGAGCCGTGGTTTGAGTTCGTCGAGGCCGTGGACGCTGAGCATGGCTTCGAAGTCGCGGTCCGCGGTTTCCAGCTTTCCCACGAAATCGTATTCTACATGGCAGGGTTCACATCTTTCGAAGTATGGCATCCAGTGCTCATCATACTCGAAACGCGGTGTTTCGATCAAGTAGTCGACGAAATCCACAAAGTTCATCGATCCACTGATATTTCGGCGCTGGTTGAATTTCTTGAAGTATTTCTCGTAGAAAAACGGGACCTCCGAAGGTTCTCGGCCTACTTTATCCTCGTAAACGGACACCAGTCTCTCAAACGGATGACGGACAAACATGGCTTTGTGGAACGGCTTCAATTGTTCTGGATCATAGTATGCTGGGCCGACTCGAAGCAGTTTATCGTTGGCAACTTTGTGCAAAGCGGTGACGTTGTCGCGACCAAGACTTTTTTTAGGCGCGGAGAACTCACGGAGGAAGAGTACTTTTGCTGAAGTGGACGCAACTTTTTGGACGAAACAGAAGAGAAAGTTATGCTTGAGATCCACCAACAGCGGACATTCTGCTGTGCTACAGTAACGAGGTTTGTAACTTTTCGGGAAGAAGTTGCTCTTTCGATCCCGGCGCCGGGTTCGATTGAATCGATCCTGGTATCTGAGGCAAACTTTCTTCAATCGAGCCTGCCGGTGCTCCTGAGAATCGGGCAGCGTCAGGCTGGCTTCGATGCCGTCGAGGTTGACGTGCGGCGAGCCGTCATCAGGATAACGATGATTGAAACGAAAAAACCATTTACGTTCCAACAACGCTGTGGCGTTGAAGTCGTACCGATAACCGAGAATTGCCAGAAATCCAACCCCACACAGAAGAAGCGTCAGGTCTCTCCGCATGCTCTACATTTGCGAGGAAGCCTAAATTGTTTCGATGAATTCGCTTCGCAGGACTTGTTTGAGTTGTTCTCTGCGATGACGGTCGGCTCGTCCGCACTCCATCGCGGAGATGCGACCATGTTCCGAAAAATCCTCTCAGGGCGGTGATTTCCCAAGAATGAAGCACACAATCAGCTGAGCGAAACGGTTCAGGGTAGCCTCCATGTTGTCGAGAGTCTTGGTATACTCGATTGCCTTTGAATAACAAGGCAACACAGTTGAAATGCAAACTAAGCTGTCGCCGTCGGGTGGACAACGGACCCACCGACCGACCGACCGACCGACCAACCGGCCTGGGTAACTGAGCGAGCTTTTGAGGGAACTTGTCAGAGGATCTGTCACTTGCGGGCCAGATGACGGCTGGCGTCTGCTGTAATGCGAAAAAAGCTCCGTCGCCGGCGATGTGGAAAGCAGAACCAAGACGAGCCGAGCCGATGACCCATCGGCTCCGCATAAGGGACCAGAAGAGGGTCGGAGAGGGAGTCTGATATTCTCGCTGTAGACGCAGAAGATTCAAAGGAAGAATAGTTTTTCCATCCAGTGCTTCACCGCGATCGCAGGAGCACCGGCGAGAACAGCAACAACGGCAATCGCACTGGGGACGAAACAACAACGGAGCCCTTTGTTTGCGAAGTGCGATTACCTCGGATAGCAGAACACTCCCTTGCTCCATCCTTGTGTCCGATAGCATCATTCTCCTTCTCGTAGCGTAACTCTCTCGCCGTGTTCCCGGTGCAGATGATGTCACATTACAGTGCACTCCCATCTATGAAGGTCAATATCAAAACGTTCCGGCTCAGCGTCAGCTTCAGACGACCACCGTCTTCTGTCCGGGGTCGATGGCCTCGTATAGCAAGAAGGACGGGTTTTCCAAGTCTTCTATGATCGTGAACGATGTTTCTCTCACCGTTCCCTAGGAGTTTCGACACCAGAACTGTGTTGGAAACGATGCGAGGAAGCTGGGCGTGCGGTCAACAGAATTTCCACTTTCTCACTCCGATATCGGACGCTTGTCTTGACCACTCAATTCGATCTGACTAGTCCAAGACTTCTACCGGACGGATTATTCGGTGTCCCAGAACCATAATGATTACGTCTGGCTGAGTCCCAGCGAACTCACTGAAAACTGCAGCGAATAGAAAACCTGTCGCGCAATATTTGCGGATCGCTTCGGTTCCGAAAGTGGACTCATGGCCTGGATGCGACGGTAAGACTGGAAGGCTAAAGCCGAGGCATGGAGTTCGGATGATATTAACGCGCGATGAACATTGCAAGTTATTGTTGAGATCGAAAACAATTTGGATTGGGTCAAGCCGGGCATCAGGGAAGTTTCAGGACCTCCGACGCTCAGGCCCTTCGGAGAGACTTCAAAAATCTCGCCGACGACTCGGAAATATTTGACTGAGGATGCTACCTCGAGCAATCAATAGAACATCGGGCCAGCCTATCGATTCGAAAAGCACTCTCGGAAGAATACCGCGTACTTTCCATGGCGGGAGGCTGCCATGAAAATTGTCGACCTCAAAAACGAGAGATGCGGCGGAAATTTCTTCTACTCGCACTCTATTGGGTACCAAGCTCCTTGTGGAACACGGAATCGCATGAAAGTGAATCGCTGTCGCAGTCTTCGATAAAATCTCGACGGAGGTACTCACATTGCACGCTGCTTACAGTCCTTGCACTTCAGGCAAAACATATTCTCTCGTAAATTCCACCATTATCACACAGAGAGGAAAAGGCCGGGGCGAATCGTGCTCGAATCATCCACAGATAGTCGTGTTCCAAGTCGCTCAACGATGGATTCGAGAGAGACCATCTGTGAAATACCACCAAAAAACAGCAAGGGCAACTGCCTTGAGAGACTTCTACGAGGATTTGTATCTGTTAGCTCTCCGTAACATGGTCTTTGTCACTTCGACGACGTCGTTCTCTTCCGAGAGCTGATCGCAGACGTCCGTGGCTAATGGAAACAACGATATTTTCGCGTATTAATCGCGTGCCTTGATTCAGAGATTTTTATTCTTTGTTCCGAAAAGAACGGCCAGCAAAGAAGCTGGCGGCACCATCCTATCCTGCCAGACGTGTTTCGAAATTCGCCGCCACAGAGTCCAGCCAATCGGCTCGTGTCAAGGACTCAATTATCATTTTCCCCTAGATATGAATTTTCTTGGAACAGTAGGAGCGGTATCCCCACAATGGGAAAAAGGAGGAGAAAAGGCTGAAACCCTTGGCTGACGCCGAACAGCAGTCGAATCTGGGCGCTGACATTTTTGATCGCGGTCTGCTGACCTCGGAAGCGGGGTGGAGAGTCTCTCGGTTTTGACGTCTACGCAGACTCGTCCTCGCATCTTCGCTTGTATGGATTTGTGAAGGAAGATCAGCCGCCACACCAGATATGCAAACAGGAACGGAGGAGCTCAGGAATGGCGCTCGATTAATGTAGGGATGGCGTTCCTGTGGAACGGAGGAACGCTATACTAAAACAATCGGTTGTGTTCCGCTAAGCCATGGGAATACCGTTCCAATAGAACAGAGGTACTTGGACTGTACCAACGATGCATCGATGGATCCCGGGGTCGGCGATGATGATGATGATGATGATGATCTCTGCTGAATGCAAAAAAGGCTCTCCTTTTAATACCAGCCACCGACTCTCGAAATGGATTCCACATTCCGATTGGTCCCTCAAGGGGCGACGCAACGGACATGTACAGCGATATTCTTGCTGGACTTCTGGATCAACAATGCCATGTACGTCGATATCCAATGGATCAGAAGATTCGATGAGTCCGCGACGAAGATAGTTTCGTATCCAACGTGATTTCGATGTTAGGTCCATTCGAGCGATTTGATGGAGAGTGGCTTCATTGCTTTTGTCACTCCGTTCATGACTTTTGTTCGGAGGTGAATGAATGAATGAATGAATGAACGTCGTGGTTTATTGACGGGTTCGCAAACATGTCTGTCGCTTAGATCCTCGTTTGAACGCACTTGCATTCACCTAGTTTATTTATCGAAATGTTTTCCCCCCGGCCGTCAACAAAGACATTAGCTTCAGAGGAGCCCTCGATCTTCCGCCTCATGCCCTTTCCGCGCTTCGATTCAGCGTACTGCCTTCGTAAATTCCTCTCGCGCGTTCGATTGCCTCCTTGGTTCCCATGACTATTCCCGCGAGTTCCTCAATCACCTTCCAGTTGTTCTCATCCTCTAGCTTGGCTTCGATGAGCTCTTTCGGGTTGCGCACCCTTCCTATTGCTTCCTACATCCTCCGCCCTTTATACGCGAAGAAGTCGCAGTCGAAGAAAGTATGCTCGGCGTTGTCGGCTGCATCCGACGGATCAGGACCACAAATGGCACAGTCCGGGCTGCTGGCCTTCTCTGTCCTGCATAGGTACTCTAAAACAGCCATGTACGGTCAGCAGCTGAGTGAGCTGATACGTCAGCATGCAGGACCGTCGGGTTTGCCATTCCCTGAGGTCCGGCATGAGGCACCAAGTCCACCTCCCTGGTGGTGGTTGATTCCGCCAACTCTTCCTGCCACCTCAGCAAAGTTTCCGTCTTTCTCTCGTTCTTCTGATTTTCTCCTTGAGGGGTCCGCTTCCTTGCGATCAAAATACCCTCTATTTGTCCTCGGCCACGAGTTGCCATGGGATCTTTCGAGCAAGCGCGTGCAGCGCTCCCGTTTCTGCTAGATCTGAACTTTCGTTGAATGCATCAACTACTTTTCCTCCCCCTTCCCCTACTTGCCAGCCCTGATTCCGGAGCTTTTTCCACATTAATGATGAACCCAATTTTTCGCGGCCGGCGAACGATTAGGATTCTGCCGCGAAAATTTCCGAAATCTCGGGCTTTGTCATTTCCACGATTCCGGATTCCGAACTTTTGGAGGTGAAGTTTCGGCGGAAGTATCCAAGATTTTATCGTCAATCCGAAGTAGACAAGATTCAATATCTTATCTCGCAAATCTAATTATTCGATCAAAATTCATGCGAATGATCTTCTGCTTGGCCTCGGCAATTCTCGGAGGGACATCCCGCTAGCACCAGGAGTCAGATTCAAAATGCAGGAGAAGATGGGTGGGAAGACGTTCAGGGGTCTCATCAGCTGGAAAGTAGGTCCTTGTGTGGTCCTTCTGTCATGTGTTTCGCCATCTCGAGAGATCTTGATGTCCGCTTTACGGCTCTTCGAGATGATCTCCGATTTTGGAAGTTTTCGGCAATTCGATAGTGATGTCCGGAAGCTTTTCTTATAGCAGTCCTGTGTCGAAGCCATTGGAGCTACAGTGCAAGCTCAATTGTATCAACAAATTCTTGCAGAAAACGGTTTATATAATCGGGGATTGATTCATTCGAGGGTTGATATCGAACAGGTAGATATGATCAAGAGAGCCATTGTGGCGCACTGTGATCCCCGTGGACGCCCCTGGGATAACCTACTACCTAGCAGCAACACGCCTAGTCCGAAGCTCAGGCGGAGACCATCTACTTTTCCTAGCGATTGTTTTCCTCCTTTTTCCGTCTCCGACTGAGCAGCCGACGGCAGCGCTGCTGTAGTGGTTTGGAACGGCTGCGGGTTCTTTATTTTCCATGTTCAATTATAGTTTCCAACACTTGGTACATCTTATCCGCACTGCTCATCGAACGCGCAAATCCACTCGTCCGCAATACGCACGAAGACGCAAGCGATATTAGCGAGTGCATGCGGGAAATCGAGTGCTCCAGTCTCGCACCGTCGACGACATTCAGCCTATCGCTCGTCATTCATTCGCTTCTTGAGGATATTCTGCCAACGGTTCTACTTCTGTCAGCTTCCGAATCACACAGATCTAACAGAGGAGGCTGAGATAATCGAGAGGGAGAAATCGCCAAGGTTCATATAATCGAGGTTGTACTGTAGTTTCGAATACAGAGGGCGTTCACTGAGCGTACAGGCTCTTTTCCTAAACCTTTTTTGGCGGAAAAATTAGTTGTGATCATGGAGAAGCAAAAAATATCCCTCTCGGCTCTGAGAAATTTTCTGACTGAAAATCAGTGAACTTCGTGGGGTACTTTCCGGAACTACCTCAACACCGGGCTTCAACATCGAAACCAATGTGGCCACTGGCCACGAAGTTTAGCCCAGACATACTTCGCAATCACAGGCGGACACACATTCGGATTAATTGGTTCAGATATGGATATACAATATGGATGGATAGATTGAACCGACGAGATGGCAGAGTGGCCTAAGCGGTGTGCATCTCAGGTGCACAGTCGCAGAGCCACAATGACGTTGTCTTGAGCGGGAGGTCGCCGGTTCGAATCTCTTCTGGTACCAGACCTCTGGTACCAGAAGACCGACTTCTTCAGAGATGGTTTCCATGGTTTCCTTTCTGATGAAGCGAATCTCGAAGAAGCTTCACCTGGTGGTGACCGACCTCCGGTACCCAACAAAAATGCAGATTTGTTTGCGGATCGCGACCTGGAAGAAATTCTTAGAGTCTGCCCCTCATCATCGCTTCAAGCAAGCGGTGATGAGTCGAGTCCGCGTCCTGAGCTCCGCGCCCGCGTAGAAGAGGCCATTGCGCGGAAGAGCCACGCAACTCGCAAGAATACGATGTAAGGAAAAAATGATTACATTCGTATCTTCGAAACCTTTTCCCTCAGTCCAGTCTGAGTGTTTTTCAAGTCTGTCCTTATGAGTATTTCCCTCAGTGTAACGTTTGAATGTGTATCATTAGGATGCCAAGCTGTCCGTAAACCGCGTCAGTCTTTCTAATTTTTCAGTTCAAATACGCTCACCAGCTCACGTTCCTCGGTGTGCAGCTTGCAAATTATGCATGATACGTTTGTGAATTCGTTCTGAGTCCGACTCTACAATTAATTCGTAGAATTACAAAGCCGATCAGAATTAGCTAGCATCTCATACAAAAGAAACAATCTTTAGTTTCTGAGGAGAATACAGTCACTTCTCGATTTAGCAAACCTCGCGATTCAGTTTCTTCGACGTTTGAGATAAGAGACCGGTCGAGATGATGTGGAGCTGTCCCTGATTCGAGAGTTCTCACCGACAAAAAATATCCTTGTCCAACATTTTATCGCGCGAATATCAGTTTGAGACATGAGGCTGTTTCGCGCCATCAATCGGATGGATGAATTGTGCCGCCGATATTGTTATTTTCGAAGTTGTCTGTCGTCGTCGTGATGCAGCCTCATCTAAAACCCTGAACAGATGTTCCGCGGACTTCTGACATAAGTTCTGACTTGGAGGCACCACGGGCCGTGTTTCATCCGATTCGACTCTCGCCCGAGCTACTGGACCCTGCACACATTTGTAGGGGATAGAGGACATGACGTGAAAGCGACAATGGACGCGGATCTGTGCCAAAGGATTCTGAGCGATCTCGAGACGATCCTCAGAAAAAATCCTCTTCTAGAAAGCTTTGACGTGATCTCATCCTCTGACGACCAAGAACGCGCCAACCGCAGTCCTGTGTTTGTAATCGAAAATCACTTGGGTTTGGACTCATGGTGCCTAGTGTCTGTTTATGTTGCTGCTCATGACGAGCTGCTCGAGTGCCAGGATCAGCAGAAAGTAAGTGTACGCCAACACATCATTCATAGAAAACATAACGGCTTCATTTTTCGCTCTGCCATCCTTTGACAGCTCTTACCGGACGAGCGGGTTCCGTTGGAAGCTACTGGGAAGAAGCTTCGCGCATGTAATCCAAGGTGCCAACGAAGCCCTAAACGCAAGAAGTCCCTTCTGTGGGAGCCCCATACTTTTACTCGCTCTCTATCCCTACAAATCCATGTTGAATGGGATCGCTGTTTCGTTTCCCAAGCGTAAGCTTACTGTCGGCATTTGCAGTTAATCCAGCTTTCAAACTTCGTGCTCCTCATCAATCCGGAACTAGAGGCGGCATGGAGCTGCCGCAAGAAGCTCTACCTGCAGAAAAAGTGCAGCTTCCAACAGGAACTTCAACTTTCCCATTTGGCTTTGTCGCGCAAACCGAAGACGGCGGAGGCTTTTTATCACCGCAAATGGGTGTTATCCCAAGAGATGGAAAACTACGCGCTGGAACGGCGTCAAGCCATTCTTCACAGCGAGCTACAGCTATGCGATAGCATGGCCGGGAAGTGAGTTGCGCGCGGATCGATCTCTCATAATTGATTGCTTCGACTGCTCATATTTCTCGACCTGAACCTAAATTTTGTGAGGTTTCAGATACTTCTCGAACTATCACGCGTGGGACTACCGCCGCCACCTGTTAAGAGAATATGTCGAGGGAGCTCCGTTGATTGTGGAGAGTGAACTTCAGCGGAGTAAAGACTTCCTTCAATCGCACGTTTCTGATTATTCCGGCATGAGTTACAGACAGTATGTCCTGCTCAGGGTTAATTCACGGCCACTCTTCGAGTCCGAGCTCACGTTCGTGTCAGAGCTCATTCACACTTTCCCCGGTATGTGTAAACATCATTTTTCGAGACAAAGAGCATTCGAATGCCGAAGCCCCGTCAATGAACTTCGAATATTGTGTGCGGCTCATCAAGTCTCAGTAAAAGTAACTCAGAAGTTCTAAATTCGTCATCTAGGTCATGAAGCACTGTGGAATCACCGACGCTTCTGCGTTCTCGCCAACATCGGTCTCTTGAAGTGGGCCGAAAAACGACAACGTCTGATACTGAAGGAGAACAGAGATCCTAAGAAACTAAACACGGTCAAAGAAATCGAACAGACGTTCCTGAAGAAGGTGCTCCGTGACAGTGGCAGTTGGCAAACAACATTATGTGAGAGACACATACGATGGGCAAACGCAACTCTGCACATCGATATCGCTCCGGTGATGGTGAACGGTTCCACTGGCGGGGAAGGCGAACCCGGCGGAAACGCGAACGATTCGGATTGAGATCATGACCCAGGTTAAAAAGTTCCTTTAAGCTTCCGGCCACAGCATCGAACCTCAATCGTCCTCCTTGTTCCTCGGCGAAAAACTCTGAGAAATCTCGGGAACCTGTTGCAGGAAAGACAGAATCTTGAATAAATTGTCGCTTCACGAGGCTCTGTCAAGAACGGCTCCCTTTAAAGCAACGATGTGACTCTGTTTATTAGTTTTCCTTTATGTTCCATCCCAAACGGAGGCACGTTCCCAAGTGGAACGTACCGATTGGTAGGCGAGCATTCGCAGGCACACATAAACATACACTTCTCAAAACTCTTGACCTTGCTCTATATTCTCACGCTCGCGGCATCGAATTCGCCACAGAATCCCTTCCTCCCAAAATGTCGACTCTTTTCGCGTTCTGATTCGGCACTTCGTCTAACCACTCGAAACTACCTCCCATGACTAATGATAAATTGCACTTTCGAACGTCCTGACTCCCTTGGTGAAACAACGTCGTCATATTAGATCGGCTAAGTGAAACACAAATAGCGGAATAATCTCTTCTGGTCTCGCTTGGCGTTGTCAGTTCGATCGGCAGCGGTTTCGGCTCCGTGGAATTCCGAGTTATTGGCGCGTTAGGCCTAACGGCGCAGAGCAACGATTGTTAGGGGAACTCAGTCCTCAAACAAGCTTCCTGATGTGATCAGTCGATTGATTTCTGCCAACGCCTGCGTCAGCAGCTGCTCAGAAACGCTCTTTCCGTCTATGACGAGATAGTTTTTCTGATCTTTGCGTTTTACAAGTAAACAGACGAGTTCTCCCGAAATTGCCGTCGCCAACAAAGAGGCCGATTGACCCACCTGTCCAAGAAGAGAGTTTCTTTCAGTCATAGAACGGAACGGGATCATGAATTGCAAACGTCAATACTATACTGAAGCGAAGAACGAGAAGGAGATAGAGATCTGCTCACCTGCTCAACAAGAGCGAAACGCGCGTGGAATGCAAGCTTCGAAAGTAAATGGGTGAAATCAACCTCAACGTCTGGGATCGTAAGAGAGCCTTCGGCGTTCAGCGTTCCTGAAGTCAGCATTTGAGCGAACACGTCTCTGGAAGAGCATGATGAGGAATAAGTCTCAGTTGATCAAAATCCAAAGTCGTTAGATTCGGAATTGAGCTCTTACCCTGCAACTGGCCGAGGTACGAGAAAAGCAACTAGCGGGACCTTTATCTTGCAGTCGAGCTTTTCGCTGACGGCACCGTCTTCGTCCACACGCATGTAGGTCAAAGTTGCCTTGACTGTGTCTGCAGCCATCTTCTTGACGTCAAATGAGAACTCATTGATGTGTGAAGCTCCAGATGCTAGGACAGCAAACGGTAATGCCGCTACCGTGGTTGCTTCTGACTCAGGTCTTACAAATCGCAGACACTGTCCGTCGCGGAACGATAATTCAAGCTGTTTTAGCGGACGGGCTGATTTGTTGGTGAATTTCAAGGCACATACGAGCTGATCGCTGACATTATACAACGTTCGAATCTCATAACTCTGTCAGGAAGAAAAGATGGGTGTTAGAATTGTAGTCCCTCCAACAGCGTCCCATGACTGATCGGATGACTTCTTTTCTTTCAACAAACTCACCAATTTTATGTTCGAATCCTCTTTGAGAGGCTCAAACTTCGACTCGCACTGAAGGAGGGCCAGAGACGGACTCATGGGAGTTTGTGGTACGGATGTCCCTCTTTCGTGTGACGGCGTCGCTATTCCAGGTGCTTCCTCATAACCTGATTTCTTATTCTGACTTCTCTTGCGCTCGCTGGATTCACCCTTCACCTCCTGAAACGAACGATCCTCGTTCGTGAGACACACAACCTGAAGATCTCAAACATCAAGAAACAGGATTTGATTCTATCGAGGGACTGACCTTATCGTGTTTCGACTTCTTGGACTTGGGCTTCACCGAAGCAGAATCACCGACTTCGAGAAAATCGGCTAGCCTGTCTTTTTTCTTCTCTCTGGCTTCTTTTTTATCTTTCTTTTCCTTCTTCTCGGATTTTTCTCTCTTATTTTTGTGGGATTTCTTTTTCTCTTTCGCGCCCTCCTTGGCTTCTTCCAAACCGGCTTCCCTGCGATGTCGTAAAGGGAAGTTGTCGTCAATAGAGCAAGATCGAGCTCAGGCTCCGACGGCCTCACAATACATTCCATCTTATTCTAGAACTTGAACCGCACTTACGTAGCCTTCTCGATATGATTCTTCGTCCGGTCATTAGAATGTTTGCTGACGCTCGCGTTGCCCAAGGAAAACGTCGACGGTAGGAGGTCCATCGTCCCAGCGAGGTCGATATCTAATGCTCTATGAGGATCGTTGACGTCTTTTTCGTCGTCACTGTCACTCAACTTTGCTCCGTCCGGAAGTTCCATTTGGGTTTTTACCGTAGGCACTTGCAACTCTTCCTCTTCCTCGCGCTCCTCTGTATCTTCCTGCGCCAACAAGGCAGTTTTGTTCTTCTTTCGACCTTCTTTCTTCTTCAGTTTGTTTCGTTTCTTGGAGTCTTTGTCGCGATGACCCTTCTCGTCTTTCTCTATGATGAGCATCATATCTCTTTCCAAGAATCCTTTGGAGTCCCTTTTGGATTTCGTGGAGCCTTTAAGGTAGTTCGGGTTATCGGCTTGCTGCGACTTCCTCGCTTTACGTCGCCTCTCCAGCTCGTCTTCGTCCGGCTCATATCGAACTTCTTCTGCGATTGTTGCTCTGCGGAAATATCAAGAGTTGTGATTCATTAGTTGGCAACCTGGAGAAGAACAATGTCAGCCAGGGCTGCAACGAACGCGGGAAAAACAGTCAGTAGGTTGAAGCTTACTTTTCTGGTTTGAAGAATACATCCAAACCTCCAACAGATTCCTGATCGCTCTCACTATCGCTGGGAGGTTCGTTGATCCAAGAATCCAAGTCGAGACCGTCGGGCAGCGGGACCTTCTTCTGGGCTTTCGGAGCTACAGGGTTAAGTTCGCCCTGGAAAATGAGTTTCAGGTCCGCCCGGACATCTTCGCCCTTGTCGAATAGTTTCAGAGCCTGCTTCACCAGAGCCAAAGCGCAACAAGCTCGCTCCTGAACCTCGAGATCTCCCGAATGCACGAATATCGGAAGTCTTTCGATGAGGTGATTAGCCAGTCTACGGAAGGTCGCATCGTCGCTCGTTTCTGCTATGGACGCGAAAATCTTCAGCACATTTTGGACAAAAGTTGCTTGAATGTGTGCCGGTAGCTGTGCTGCCCTCGGTTTGAGCATTTGTTCCATACAAACTTCGGGTTCCTCGAGGAGGCTGTGGAGTGAGAAATCTCATGAATGGAGATGCACCGCTCTGTTCCAGCTTATCCACCATCGGGAGAGATTTGTTGGACCAGATAGAGCGTAAGTTGGATACTCACTAGCAAAACTCGCCACATATGTACGCGGCAGCGAGCAACACTTGCGTGATCGAATCTTTCTGTCCAATCAGCAGAGGAATGTTTTCCAACAGATGGCCCATTTGACGGCACGCTTCCTTGCGGACAGCTTCCACGCGGATGGCAACGTCGAGCATCTGACCAGCGATGAGTTCTCCATGTTTCGTGCCTTCGATTCTAGTAAGCTCGACGAGAACACCGATGTACCTGCGATCACGATTTCGAAACTCGTAACACCATCGATTGAATGTCGTACATGAGAACGTATTGAATCTTGCTGTTCTGTAACGGTTTCCTTACCATTCAAAATTAATAATGAATTGATAGTTGTTTTGTGAGCAGATATCGATGATCTTGGCAAGAAGCTGGTCGCGGTAGTGTTGGCCCTCGGCCTTATCGACGTGGCTCATCAATTTGCGAACGATCTCTTGCAGATTCTTTTTCGAAACCATGCCATAGAGCAAATCCAGCGCGCGCAGTCGGATTGACTCATCTTTATCGTCCAGACATTGAAGTACCAGGTCTTTGTGCGACTGAACAGTTTTCGGGTGCGTTTTCAAAATCTTCGCCATCGCCAACAGACCAAGATATTTCACTGCGAAATTTCACTCCGGTTATTTGGATATTTCCGGTGAGCCGGGATCATTCTTTGTCGATGGATGGAGCTCCGAACGGCAGCTCATTCAATTCTTTCCGATCATGTGAAACTCGGTACATACAGTTCTGATCCGAATCTTCAATGAGCACTCTGAGCTTCTGCACGCAGAGCTGAATGGATGCCGAATGGCTTGGGAGTCCGGATGATATCGATATCAACACTGAAATGCATAGAGTATCTGTTGTCAACAATCATCGAGGCCTTCATCGTCGGTGACGGCCTTCTTCTCTTGACTTGCGACAGCTCCCGTAGCTACAGCAGTTCAACTCACCAGCGATCACTGTGTTGATGCACTCATACAAGAGTGACATGGCCGAAGTGCTGTAAAATCATGATTTAACTGAATTTCTATGCTCAAAAGAGTTGGCGTTTTGCCGACACGAACGAGGGATGGTAGGAAATCGAAGTGAGAAACTCGGAACGTGCAAGCATGCTCATGCCGGCGGCGGGCGGCTCGTGGACTCATGCGAGATGCGAACATTTACGACACTCATGACAGCATTGACACATGAATCCAATGGAAAAATGAGCTTCCCGAAATGAGCTTCAGTCAGACAAGTGTGCCTAAAGGAGAACAGCAGCACTTGTTCGGAGTTGCCTAATACAAAGCGTACCTGAGGATCAAATTAGTCAAGGGCTCTATGAGCTTTTTGCCGAGACGAGGCTCGAGCGGTGTCAGCGCCCCAAACTGAAATCAGAAATCAGAAAAAATCAAAACCAGATTCTCAACAATTTTTCATTCACTCAGCCAGCCAACCAATCTGCCTCACATTCACACTCGTTCCCAACGCAACTCTGGGTCAAAGCTGTTTAGAACGGGATTAGGAACTCAAGAGGATCTACTGGAAACCCTGGACAGACCAGCGCTGGCGATGTCCGTTTCGATGACTCCGGTTTTCTAACTTGACAGCGTCAAGTGAAACTCGTGAGGTGTTCAATGGGGAGACCCGTTCAAGATCCCGGTCCCTGACAACCATTGCTCGAAATTGGCAAATCCAAGGGTCTCATACCTATTACACTGTAACTACATCTGATTTATCACAGCCTTATCGTCAGCCGCCAAAAGCTAGACAAGAGTCTCATGCGTCGTTTCTCTTCTGGTGAAAACCAATCAAACCGACTATTTTTGAAGAACCAAAATCACAGTGTGGTTGCAACGATCTGAGCGAATCGCCATCTGTGATGCCGGCCCAGATTTGCGTACACAGGCTCGCTTCTAAGGAAAACTGCTACTTCGAGAGAATTTTGAAAAAAAAAGGCTTCATCCGATTGTGATCCGCCCGTCTACAGTGCCGTTGAATGTGCCAAGCGGCCGCTGGGTGCTCTTTACGAACCGCTGGCCCAGCCAGAACCAGTGCGTTTCAGCAGCTCATAGTGTCGGGCAAGGATTTCAAGCCGAACCGTTTCTCGCTAGCGATCGACTGCGTTTTCTGACGGTCGGTTGGATTACCTTCGAATAAGGCAAATCAGAGGTTGACTGAGTTTTCGTCCCAACCGCGGCTCGTAGTGAGTCAAAACTCCAAACTGAAACAGATAACGTGAAAACATCTTCCTCGATGACGCGGCGTCCGACTATGATGGGAAGTTATCGCCTCCTAAACACACTATGAGACCTTTGCATCATTCAATTTGAGCCCATTGAACATCACTACTAAATTGCACGGAGTTCGCCTCGCTCACAATCTCGGGCTATCCACAATAAGGTCGATGTCTTCGTCGATCACCATTAAAAAGTTAGGAATCTCAGAAGAGATTGAATCTCTCGATAGTGATACTCTTCTGTTTCACCAATTAATTCTCGGACTTTGGTCAGGAAGCTTCTCCAAGAAAACTCACCAACTTGATGATCTTGATTAGCATCCAGTTGTTCGTGGAAGATGTCATGAGTTTGAAGAAAACTGGAGCCAGCGGTAGGTAGTTCTTTGGATTCTTTCGCGCTAACTCGCATATGACGTTCACAGCTGCCGACTGAACTCCTGAGAAGAAGAAGATAAACTACGCTGCTTAATCTATTCAGCAGATCCGAACATTTATAAGTGGCCCGTCCTTTGACCTCTGTGTATGTGATCAGCGTAACAAAGCAAAGAGCGGATTGATTCTCGATTGATAAAATCTTCCAATTACCTGGGTCGGGATCTTCGAGCTTCTCCTTGAGCTTCGGGAAGGCAGGCCTCAAGGCATCAGGAAACCGTAGGAATATCTTGTACATCAATAGAACAGCTTTTTTCCGTAAATACGGCTTCGTTGAGGTCAACAATGTCATGACGTCATTGCTGAGATCGCGAGCCAAATCCGGAGTGACGAAACAGGCTAAACCTGACATCGCCACACCCGATTCGTACATATTGACACTATTCAAGTCCTGCAAGAATTCAGAAAGGCGATTGATGGGCTGTTTTTCGTTACCGTAGACCCCCCAAAAACGACGAGCTGGCGAATCCGCCCTTTGGTCTCGACGTTCGGCGATGGTTCTGATACGAAATTCGTGCTCTCGAACGCTTATGTGAATCACTTGAACGAACTTTCTCTTCTGCGTGATCACGTACCTTTCTAATCATGTTGGTCGTCAACATGAGAACCTCTGTTTCGTCATGGAATGATTGTGACGCCGCCAGGTAGCCTATCCGTTTGAATGTGAACTTTGATGACGACATCACCTCTATCACATTGAAAGCAGCCCAACTAATATCGTAGCCGAGCATCTGGAGCTGTGGACGCGGGATAACCCGAGATTATTCGTTTCCTCGATTTTCTGATTTTCTCAATTTTTCCGATTGTTCGCATCAAGCGTAAGATGGATGCTTAACAAATATTTTGGAATTACTTCATTTAAGTCTAAGAACCGGGTGAGCCTCGCTTCTCGAATATTCTACGAGAATATCAGCGCTCGAAGAGCTCCGTTAATACTGGCTTGCTTATCTAAAGTCAAACAAAACGCATGGGTGCCTCCGAGGTAAACAGATGAACTTTTGATCTCGTGTATCGCGACGTCGCTCGAAAGACTGCCCACGGCACGTTGCTCTTCCGGTGAGATCAGATTTCTCTCTTGAAGTACGTCAGGCTCATCTACGTTTTCCCTCTTTCGGCTCACGAGAAATTTTGTCGAAATGATAACAAGAGAGCAACTTTGACAAAGCCCGTAGTCTCGCTTCGCTCCCAACGGGGGCTCATTGTTGTCGAAGGATATCAAATCGCGGATCGAGCACTTACATAGGCCAGTTTGGCGACTGCATTCGCTTTGACACTGGGATTGTCCTGGCGGAGTTCTTCCTTGATCTCCTCCATGCATTGTGTTATATATTTCGCCTGGAATACACAGGAGACATCAAGAAAGGGATCTTATTCGGGACTATGAATTGACTCATGGGACACAGAGAATATACTTCTTTGATCTCAATTAGGCCGTTCGGAGGGAGTTCTGTTTAGACGAATACGTTCATGAACCTTCCGTCGAACCTCAGTCAACCTGAAGGAACCTTATCCAGCTAAATTGACTCAGCACAATCTCTTCCAGAATATTTTGCATGACATCGTCACGTCTGTCTCAATTTCAAGGGTCTAGCCTCATATCGGATGCCGCAGAACAATCGACTCGGAAGCTAACGTATCGAAACAACTTCAGCTATAGTTTCAATTCAATAAAAGAACCAGATCGGGAAGCTCAAAGTTGACAGCCCACTCGACATATGTCACTTCACCCAGTACAATCGCGTGCAGGTTCGAGAGCTGCGTTCTAGGACCGATCTCCGCCCCAGAATGGAGGATTCGACGATCAGTCTAGAATCTAGAAGAATATCAAAAAGGTTCAATTCCGTCCAGAGCTTCTCGGTGGCTGAGAAATTCAATCGAACTTACCTCATTATCTCTGTTGTTCCGTATCCCTCTGACGAGATCTGTGAGGTTTTTGTCAAACATACGCTCCAAGTTTCCCTTAACCTTCTTGAGGGCCATCCTTCCGCCGTTTTCGTGATGAGATCACGATGCTGCGCTCACGGAGAAACTCGATTGCACACCGACCAGAGTTTCAGGTGCAAGTCAAGTCAGCCAGACAGTCCAATAGTCCGTCACATTATCTAGACTCGGAAATTTTCTGAACGTAAAACTAGAGGAACGGCGTTCCTCCAGAGCAGGAGAACATATGATTCGGGCACCGTTCAGAAAGCACGGAGGCACGTTCGCTCTGGACACCGTTCGAAAAGAACAGTAGAACGTATGCTCCTCTACAGGAAAACCCGTTCAAGGGGTCTATGTCATATCATATGTGCCGGAGTTTTCAAGGATGAATGCATTCTAGCGGTAGCGGGCGGTTCGCCGATGCGGATATCAGTAGGGCGCTATTTGTCAGATGAGGTGCTGATTACTCACACGAGGTAGAAATAGAACTCGAGTATGAGAACACATGATGGCTCCAGAGCAAAGCCAGTAACGAATACAGCAGGGAGAACATCAGCTTCCTCCAGAGTCTGAGGTAAAAATGTATGTTCTGACATACCAGGTGAGCGTCTGTTCTCAACGCTAACGGATCATATAGGAGGAGAGCATGACTTTTACCAGAAATGGTGAGATGAAGTCACGATGGAGGTTGCTTCTAGGGAGTTTTTTATTTTCGGAATTTAAGAATTCGAGCAGGTTTCTACGATAGCGTTTCTCCGTCGGCAAAAATCATCATCGTCTCATCTCTGCAATCTGTTATCGCGGGAAGTAGCCATCCAAATCCTAGGATCAGCATCTCAACTGCAGGTTCTAAGGGAACGCAGAGAACCGAGAATGCCTGGAAATGGGCCCGAATGCTAGACTTCGAGATCGCTGGATCTGTGATTTTTTAGCGGCGAAAATGAGCCATAATCGAAGAATTCCGCGGCTCCCTTCGGGGATCGATAAGATTTACGGACAGAGTGATCCTTGATAGTCAACAACTTTGCAGACCACGGTAATCTTGGTAGCCGTCGCTAAACGGAAGGAGAACAGATGGAAAGAAACCATTGGTTTTCTAATGAAGACATCAAGAGCACATATTAGATTAGAAAATTTCGGGAAGATGTTAGCCGCTTAGGGAATGGAGTTCCCTGAGATTCCCCGCGATTATCCTTGCATTTCTGCGCTGGACCTCAATTGGGATCCGCGCTGAAGATCTGTCCCGAGTAGACCCCATTTTGCGTTAAACGGAAATCCCATAGTCATCTATTGATCCCCTATTTATCTGTTTAATACAGGAATACCCCGACTAGTGCGGGTGGTCGGGACCGCAGGAAAAAAAATTTCGTAGTCGACGAGTCGAAGTGACTCTTTAGTCGAATCACGGTAAGACTAATGGCGGATGAACGAGAAACAAGGTGTCCTAGGTCCAACTTGGGGACGAGAGTGTTTCTTCTGAGGCCATTCCGAGCTAGAGGAATGGAGATGGAGATAGAACGATTTTCGGGAAAACCGCACCATTGTGGATCCGCACTGAGGCCGCGAACAAAGAGCTGAAAGGACAAACTCGATTTTCGCCTACTCAGCCTGCCGGTCCCGGTCATCGACGTTGGGTTCCATAACCGGTAGTGAATTCGGTCAGAGCGTCCTCCAAGAGTTGCACAATTACAGACGGCTGCCGCAAGATGTCTCGGACTTCTGCCTCGGAGGCGTAACAGGATGAGGTGAACGCCGACAACAGGGCCACGGAAGGCGTGGGGATCCCTCTTCCACCCGAAAACGAAGAGAGGCTGAACTGTTGGAGGGCATTCCCTGACTGGGTTTTTTGGATGCCCTCGAAGACTGCCACGAATTGGTCGTCCACGCTCCGACGGTCGTCTCTGGCCTTGAAGGCAGGGCTGGCGCGCAACAGGTAGGTTGGCCGCGGGACGCCGGTGGATCGTTTGAGGTTGTACATGGCAATCTGGCTTCCGACGTACTCGCCGCTGGGCTTCGCAACAGCTAGCAACCAGGAACCAAACACCGAGTCTCGAAGGTCTTCGCAGACCTCTCCACAAGCAACGATGCCGCATTCTCGGGTAGGGTTCTCGAGGAGCAGAAGGATGCGCTCGCCAACGACTGAAAGACGGTCCAGGACGTGCTGCGGTTTGAGGCCATCGTGACCGAGGGACCTGTCCAGAGGGAAACTTTTGAGGGCTTCCACAACTTCGTCCACGGAGCAGCGGAGGAGGCTCATCGTCATCCTGGGGGCCGAACGTTTGAATCTCATTCCGCTCGGGGTTTCAGCATCGTGCGGAAGCACAAGGCTCTCGAACGAGGCTAAGACCCTCATCGTGCTGCGCGAGTCGCCTCGCAACGCCAGCGTCTGAAAGATCACGTCGTCGCGACCCGGGTCTGCTGATGAGCAGAACCAGAGGCCTTGTTCAACTTCGAAGGTTCTGGTTGCACGTGAACTGTCATTGGAAGTTCTTTGCTTTGTCCCGAAGATCTACATAAACGTTTATTCGTTTCAAAACCCGAACTTATATACCCTACCAGTTCGGAGGGGAAGGGGTCCACCAGAAAACTACATGCTAATTGCGTCCTTCAAATCAAGGCCGATAACTGACCACGAGAACATTCTATTCTCAATGGGTTTGTCTTGGGAGCAGGTGTTCTCCGTGATACACTAGGCAGAGGGCCAAACGCCGGCAGCAGAAGAGACATGTGGAGCCTATAGGAGAATTTCATGGCCCTAAGCAAAGAGGGACCATCGTAGGTGGAGGCGGCGTATCCGAGCAGCCCCCCCCTCCAGTCACGCCACTGCTTTGCGGTATCCGAGGAGTTGTGCACGAGCGGAAAGCTCACGTTTCCCGCCAAATACTATCATGACTAAAAAGCACACGACGCTCGAGCAGAGTCGTGGCTGAATTCACCTCATAAACCGCGCAGCAGGAGAGCAGTTGGTCTCCGTCTATCAGCGGCTGCCGTCACATTCTATGTATCACAACATCATGCACTATGTAACGCACTGCCCTCTTTCAAGTTAAAAGACAGGCGACCTTCGGCAAGCTCACTCATATTCGGAGCGACCAGGCATTTTCAAAGATTCAAACCACGCTAAACGACGGAATGAGCTGTCTCCGAATATCTTCATGCGATCCTTCGAATTAAGTTCGGTAAGGAAGGGGAACTTGCATGTGAGCATTAAATTTCTCGCTTGGCCCTCACAGTGCCTGAAGTGCGCTCGGCGTTAGAGAGCGTTTTCGAGCAGTGATTCATTGATAGTGGTTTGGATCAGAGGGGAACTGAGGCCCACGTCCCGTTACCTGACCAGTTGAGATGCTGCGATTTACCATCGAATGAAGGCAATAACAACAACAAGACGACCCTAGGTAGAGGAGGGCCTTGCAGTATGCCTTTGTTTTCCACAGGGAAACAAGACCGTCGGTTTCGCGTCGTTCGAGCAGTAACTTCAGTGTTCCAAATCGTCTTGATTTTCCTTATTGCGGGTACACAGTCGTTGTACGCGAGAGTCCTAGAATTAGGGGCTCCGGCAAGGTCGACTGACTTCTCGAGGAAAGACTCGAGTGGGATTCGCCGCCAACGAAAAACAGAGTAATGTCACGACGAGATGTTCTTCGAAGCCTCTACCTCAATTTTCGCAACTCCCTCCGAAAACCGCCACCCCCAAACCCTGTTGGAGAGGACCACCTCGGCAATAAATACTTCGAGTTCATACCAGGTGAGTGCATGGTTCTTGATTGTGGTCAATCTCGTGAAGTTTCATGGAATTAGCGTTCGACGTATGAGTACAGGTGTTGAAGACATACGTAGTTACCGGCAACAAGACTGATTGTCATTTGACGCTTTTTTTTTGCCACAGATGAGTACTACAGCCACAGGAGAAGAAAGCGCACAGTTCAACCGGTTGATGAGAGTATCGACTATGAGCTACCGTTCGAATGGGAAGCTTGGTTGAGAGGCAGGAGACGCGACCCTCCGACTGCGGAAGAAATCCAAGAGAGAATGGCGCGGCAGGCTCAAGCAGTTGCAAACGCAAAACGAGTTGATGCGGTAAGTAATCTTCCGGCAAATTTATCGCGACTGTTCCTGATTCAGATGTCAACAGAGCAACTTTGGGCTGTTTTTCGGGAATTTAACTTAATTCTTGCCGCATGGATTAATGTGAACACATTCTGAGATAAAGCAGAAACGTCTGTTTGTAAATTTCCAGGGTCTCGCGAAGGTTCCTGAGAAACAAGCACCAGGCGACTTCCCGAAACTCGAAGGCTATAGCTCGCAGCCTAGCGGAAAAGTTATTCGGAAGAAGGACTGTATAGAGGAGTGACCATGTTTGTAACAAATTGTTCAATAAAAGATTCTCTGTAGTCTCTCGAGTAACCCCGATGGTCACTTGATGCTAGCCTGTCAACTTGGGAGAATGGCACGAGTCCCCGTCTGTTCTTGATGGTCACGCTTCCATGTTCAGAAAGATACCATAGTGCTTTCATAAAGAGAACCATACGTGCATTCGGAGCAACAGAGAATGCATCCGAGACGCTCGGGTAACTGCTCGCGGAGAACAAAGCGTAACCTACAACATTGTGTGCGAGGATCTGGGATGTTCCTTCGGCGGTTTCGTGACCGAAAACCCCTGCTAGAGTAGCTCCGAATATTGCCGGTATTTTGAGTGAATTGCCGCCCATGGACTGAACCAAGGAGTCCCTACTGGATTCGGTGAACGCTAAAATTGTTTCTCGGTTGTGATTATCCTATTTTATGATTAATGATGATCGAGATTCATGGTATGATTATGATAGCTTGTGTTTGGGAGCTGCTGACGCGACGGCTGGGATATCGTCGTGGGCTTGGGAGGGACACAGCAGGCTCATTAACAGGTTTGGCATCAGATGTATTTGCAGCAATTTCTCATTCGAATCGAGAAATCGCCGTTCCAGGATGTACCCTCATATGTACCTTCTTCACGTGGAAGCCCGACACTGCTCGCTTTCGGGGACTGCTTTCGCATGAGGATGCCTCACGGCCAGCATGGGGGAACACTTTGGATCGATGCATTCCATCATGACATTCTATGCGAAACATGGGTTGACCGCGCTCTAAGCGGCTCTTTTTCGACCCAAACCGCTCCCGTGAATAATGGCGCCAGTATTTCGGGTATTCGAAACTGATCTGGTAGATATTAGGCGTATTCGTGGGATTGCTGGACAGAGGCAATGTCTGAAAGGTTCACGCCCAAGAATATTCACATGCAGGATTTCTCTCTTCGACTCGAAACTTGAAGCAGAACATGTAATGGCGAGGGATTTCCGATTCTTAGTCGGGGAAGTGATATTTGAATGATCACAGTGACCTTCGGCGACTGAAGTTTCCAGCGTCCTAATGCTCGACATTTACACGATTGTCGTCAGTCATTTTATTTGTGGCAAAGAAATTGGAATATTTACAATAATGCTGACTCCCGTCTCGTTGTGAAGTCATACCGAAGTGTGGAAGTTTCCTGACAGCCCGCTAATTGGGAATACTTGTGCCGTGATCACATCTGCCCTCAATTTTTTCCCATGACTACTGGAAATATATATGAGTGTCCGCTAGGCCAAGAATTCCAGAAATTCCCCCCGTCATGTCCTGGGTCATAAGTCTCAACGAACTTCCAATGGCACCCTCCATTGCTTTGACAGGCGTAATCGAATGATGTGGAAGTTATCTGAAGCTGATGGAGGCGAACTTACACGAACGCTACTATTTGATTTTTCTCTGCTTGATCGCGTTCGTCCGTTTTGCATGAGCTTTGCGCAACTTCTCTTCTTTCTCCAGCTGTTTCGCCAGCTTCCAAGACAGGATCCCAGAGAGGCACAAAAATGGACTCAGACAAAGAATTGTGTATTGAAGAAACTCCCATGGATGAACGGCCGCGTATTCCACCAACGGCAGAAGCCAAGCCACGTACCAAGGTGCGTCCAAGGGAATCTTAAATACGGAAAAATGTTCGAGATGAGTCAGATCACAGATTCGTCAGGTATCCTATCTCAACTAGCCACCGAATTAAGGCGTAGTTTTTTCTCTCCGAAAACCTCGCTGAATCGGGTTCTTGGAGTTCTCAGATTGAAAAAGGAAGCACAAACCTTGAAAACTTTCTCTTCAGTAGACATAGCCACTGCTCTTCAATCGAATACGCTTTTTTCTCGATGAATGTATATCTCTGAGTCAGATGTGAAAGCCGCCGAATACACTGTTGTGCTTCCGCTCGTGCCCGGCGGATTGTCAATCTTAAAAGTCGGAAGTGGCGCTCCGCTGTGACCAGCTGCTGTGTCCGATTCAACCGCGGCACAATCCGATGAATGTGAGACTCGTCCTCCTTATTAACTCGAGCCCGAGATGAAAAAGATCAGGGGAGAGACTCGCCCAGGTCCCCATTGCTTCAAACGTGTAGCCCGAAACTCGCTTCCGCGAAACTACGCGAAAAGAGTGACAGCTCAACTCTCGCTGCGCGGTTACCTGTGGTACAAATTTGTGATTCGTTCCAGCCGCAATGTGGTTGCTCCTCTCTCAATCTCGACTGGTGATGATATTTAGTGTTTGTATTATTGGTGGATGTTTCTGACTGGGGCTGATTGTGCGACTACCGAACTGTGTGAAAAGTCGTCTTAGTGAGTTGATCTTTGGCTCAAGTTACTACTAGTCGCCAGCGAGATAGGCTCAACAATTATGGCCAGTCTGAACTACGAAGGCCCGCTGTCCAAGTGGACCAATGTAATGAAAGGTTGGCAGTACCGCTGGTTTGTTCTCGACGACAATGCCGGCCTTCTGTCGTATTACACGGTGAGTTTTCTACAGACTCTTTTCTGATCTGAGCACACAACTGCTTCTTGGTTGACGATTTCAAACGCCGACGTCTTCGACCGCAAGGAGAGCGATGCTTCTAGTGAACTCCCCCACCGTCATTTTTCGAACACTCATGAACACAAGCAATCTAGACCCGAAATAATTTGAATAGATTCTCGTTATCAAGGCACTTTGAACGTATCGCGATACGAATCACGTGGGGAATGCCCACCCAAGGAAATTTGGAGCTGAATACTCAGAAGTACCATCTGTCGTTCCTGTATACGTGTGAGCCCAAAGTTCACGGATCATCCAGGAGTCGGATCCGAACCTGAAGAAATATCGTATCACTTGTTGAACTGAGTATGAACCCGCGGATCTGAGACGGAGTTATAGTTTAAGCTGTGTCTCTTCCAACATTCTCACTTCTCACTGGAAACATAGCTGAGCAGGTCGGAAGCAGATCTGCGCATTCTGAAATGGCTGGTCTGGTCGATCAGTAACTGCGTCGAGCGGGCTCAAGGACGGACCTTTTTCCTATCAGACTGTATCTGTTGAAGTATCACTTG
This sequence comes from Neoseiulus cucumeris, assembly GCA_021527715.1. Lineage (NCBI taxonomy): Eukaryota > Metazoa > Arthropoda > Arachnida > Mesostigmata > Phytoseiidae > Neoseiulus > Neoseiulus cucumeris. The sequence continues at coordinate 743,066 of JAJSRV010000004.1, read as the reverse complement.
AATAAGGGCCCATGTTGCGGTATCGCAACCTACCTAATCAGCGGCGTTTTTCAAGCAATGGATCGTGTGACTTGGAATCATGCTGAGGTTACCGAAACTTTATCCTGTTCATCAGCTCACGCTTTTAACACGGAAGATTCCTGCCGATAGGAATAGTATTCACCCTATCGCGATACTCGAGTGCAAGATCCCGTTCCTAATGGAGAATTTAACCACCACTTCTCACCGATCCGGCTCTTCGATCTTTACCCAAACCGGAAACATCGTAGATATTCGAATCCGACAGAAACTGTCAAAAAGCTGCGGTTACGGAGTCGAAGAATGTTCACTCTGATCTCCCACGCTTCCGCTAGTCAGCGCGGCATTCAGCATCCGGGATACGGAAAAGAAATAGAGCACGCTACTCGAAATATGACACGTTTGAGGCGCCGACGAGATCACTGAAAATTCGGCGCGTTCTTGCCCAGAAGATGATCGGAAGCCGGCGACTCCGAACCGAAAAAAATTCATTCCGAATTTTCGTTTTTGAGCAGCAGAGTGGAATCGGAGCCTATTGTTCAGTTTTGCAAGAACGCTAGGAAGAGACCGGTTGGAAGCCATCGGGAGAATTGTCCAATTATTTATGAGAATTCGAACTAACAATTCAATCTCTATCTGGTTGTGGTTTCCAATGCAACTTTTTCGTTCCAGTCGAAGGAAAACATGGCACGTGGGGCTCGTCGTGGTTGTGTTAGACTCCAAGGAGCTGTGATCGGGATCGACGATGAAGATGATTCTACATTCACGATCCGTGTTGATCGGAAAGGATTCCATTTTCAAGGTGAGGTGAAAAAATATCGTGTAACGCATGATAGATATGCCCCGAATGAGATGAACAAGTGGATCTGCAGGTTCCTTCGTACTGCATCGGTGTATGGAGCTCTCAGGCGCGGCTTCAGTTTCCTATCGATATGGTTAGGTTAGGTTCGGTTGTTCGTAAGAAGTCTGTTTATGTAACGTTAGTGTTCACAGTTTGAATCCGTATTGATTCAAACGCGTGCCGCCAGCGTTCGCCTGATCGATAATTTGTCAAGAGATCCCCGAGTCACAATTCGTTTGGAGATTCGGGTCACTGCGTTTTCCGAGAGCGATCTATATTGCAGAGACGGGTTCAGAGCGTCCCGAAGAAATGCGAAGGACTCGAGATCAATCATAACGGCATTAACTCTGTCATTCTTGCAGCACGCGATGCGGAAGAGCGGCAGCGTTGGGTCCGCGCACTTGAAGATACCATCTTGCGCCACACTCATAGACACGCTCATCACAATCTAGTAAGTAGTCAGGTTTCTTCATTGGTCATTAACATCTGACATTTCCGTTTGTGTTGCCGCTCGGTGAATTTGAAATTTCCCCGAGAAGATCTTCATCCACATCTCCCTTCCAGCATCTCTGGGAACGACCAACTTCTGTGAGAAACTTCGACGACAAACTGGCGGAAGCTGATAGCTATCTTCAGCTTTTGATACAACAAATAGACGTGAGTTGAGAGAATTCATCATTTCGTCAAGTCGGCGATGATGACGAGAGTGCGTAGAGTCGCAAGAAGGGATCGTTTGTGGAAATCATTGCTGACAGCAAGCTTTGAAACACGCACTGCTCAACATGCTAGTAGGGATCTTACCAACACTAAAGTCAACCTAAGAGGAGCGAGATCAGGGAAGAAGGATGGGGGCGAGAGCGGGTAGACTTTGCTCGTTGCTCCCGAAACATATATCAGCACGCGACAGCCACCGCTCATGTCCATGACTCTCTCCTTCTATAGAGTGGTTCCTTCAACTCGTGACTTGTTTCACGGGGTTTCATGAGCGGCTGCCGCTCTAAATATTTTCATTCTTGGCAGAAATCCGTTTGCTCTGATCGTTTCTTTCGTCTCAAGGTCCGACAGTCGCACTCCGCCTCGTAAAGTTATCTCTTTGTGGAATCAAAGCCGTGGGAATCATGGAGAACGAGATTGAAGGGTTATATGGATCTTATTTGTCGAGCCACCCTGATTTCCCGTTGTTCGGGATCTGAGAGCTGCTGCAGCGAATCCAGTTGGCTGACTATCCTTGGATCTATAACATGGCAGAAGGACGCGAAAAAGCTTGCCGGAAAGCTTAGGAGGTGGGAAGAAATGAGAGGTTTCAAAAGAGTTTACCTTCCTAATCTTCGCGGCATCTTAGGGAAAACACAATGGGTCAACGAAATCTCTAACAGCGTTGAAAAGAAGTACGAATGCCATTGCTATACGATCTTTAGCTTGAAACGCATCCTTGGAACTGAATGCCTGCCGCAATCATTCCGCCGCTCGTGAGCTCGTCGAGACCACTGGTCTAGGAGTAGAGTTACACAGTCCATTCCTTCGGATTATTCTTCCATAGGCGTCGATGACGACTATCTTCGCGATTTTGAAATAGATCGTTGTCATTGATTTCATGGAATACTCGGCGAGAAAAACTCGCTGAAGAGAAAAACAACACATTCCATTCTCACAAGAATATGTTGTTCTTTATTTGGGTTTTTTCTTGTTTTCGCGGAAAATCGACGGCTCAGATCAGATTGAAAATATGACGACGACTCCAGGCAATGTGTCAACAAGAACTACGCACACATATCAGTAATTAAAATATTTCGTGCCCGCTTTGACTCTTTTTTACATTGGGAATATATCAAAGCAGCAGCGAAGTCACTTCGTGCGAAGATTCCTGAAGGTTTGAGTTTTCATCGAGGAGAAAGACAGATTCCAAACTTCATATCGTTGTTTATATGTCTACCTCAAGAGCGCGCATGGGTTCCACGACGGTTTCATTTTCGAGATGACTTTGGAGTTGGCCTGACGCAGCTAAGATGAGGCCGTGATATGGAGGCGACGGTCTGAGCGGCCTGGAGACGTATTCCGGGTGATATTGGACGGCCACATAGTATGGATGATCGGCCAGTTCCAGGACCTCCATTCTTTGGAGATCGGTGTCCTTGGCCACGAACCTGAGACCTGTTTTCTCAAGTTCGTCGACGACGGCCGGGTTGACTTCGTAGCGGTGGCGATGACGTTCCTGAATCACGGCTTGGTTGCCGTAAAGTTTACGGAGTATCGAATCGTGAGTTTGGAAAATAGATTCTCGCTTCCCTAATCGCATGGTTCCGCCCATCTGTCCGGGATGATGTTCGGGCATGTCGATCACAACGAAATCGGTCGACCTCTCTCCAATTTCCTGGGAAGTGCATTCCTTGACGAACTCGGAAGACGTAGCGCTTTTACGACCGAGAACGTTGCGGGCGTATTCGATCACAGCGCACTGGAATCCTAAGCAGACTCCGAGGAAAGGTTTTTTGGCGGTCCTAGCATAGTTGATGGCGGCGATTTTGCCCTCGACTCCTCTGATACCGAAGCCGCCCGGCACGAGGATGCCGTTCGACTCGCACATGGACTTCCAGGCGTCATAATGCTCCACTGGATTTGTTTCCTTATAGCTATTTTCGAGAGACTCGGCGTCAATGAACTTGATCACCAGCTTACGGTCCGCTTGCAACGCCGAATGCTGCATGGCCTTGATGATGGACGAGTAGGAGTCTTCGAACTTTGTATATTTGCCCACTAGAGCGATGGTCACAACCTCGGCAACTCTTTCGCTGCGAACTGCCAACGACTTCCAAGCATCGAGAGATTGGCGATCGATTTCCACATGGAGACTCAAGTGCTTGGCGAAAAGACCAACGAGGCCTTGCTTGTGCAGGAACACGGGAACGTGATAGATATTCGGCACGTCATGCAAGCATATCACCTGGTTCGGTTCAACATGACAGAAGTTCGAGATTTTGTCTTTGACTTCATCGTTTATCGGATGCTCACTTCTACAAACGATGATGTCCGGGGAGATGCCGAGTCCGCGCAGCTCTCTGACACTGTTTTGAGTGGGTTTTGTTTTGCTATCGCCTGTGCTTTTCGGCTGGGGCACTAGCGAGACATGCACGGAGCAGAAATTCCTCCTCTTCACTCGAAACTGAAATTGTCTGAAGGCTTCGATGAAGGGCATGCCCTCGATGTCTCCGATGGTACCACCTAACTCGATGATACACACATCGGGCACGTGCACTCCGTCGAGTGGAGTTTGAGCGACTCGTTCCACCCAGTCTTGAATTGCGTCGGTTATGTGAGGAACCACCTGCACTGTTTTCCCGAGATAATCTCCGGCACGCTCTTTGTTGATAACGCTCTGATAAATCTTACCGGTGGTGATGTTGCTATCGCTCCGCAAGGTAACATCGAGGAAACGTTCGTAGTTGCCAAGGTCGAGATCTACCTCACCCCCATCGTCGAGCACGAAAACTTCTCCATGCTCGTATGGGGAGAATGTGCCCGCGTCAATGTTGATGTAGGGGTCGATTTTGATGGCGGTCACATGAAGACCGGCAGCTTTGAGGATCGCGCCAATAGACGATGAGATCACACCTTTGCCAATTCCTGAGATTACACCACCGGTGACGAGGATGTACTTCATCTTTGATTGGCTTTCAACGATTCGAGGGAACGTCGATACAGGCGTCAATGGACAGGACGACAAGCACTCCCTCACGCTACTGCTGCTGAGCACACGGACACCAGACGCCACAGTACGGTTCGATTGAACGACGCGGCGTGGACTCCGCCACAGAACTGATAATGCGCTCGCTACTTTTGTTCGTCCGAACATGTAGAACGACGCCGCGCCACCGGATACGAGAGAGGGCTGTGGTTGTCGATGCTGTCGGTGGCAGTGGCTGGTGTTCCTCCTCCTCGATCAGCGCGCGCTCACCCCTTGAAGTATTGAGGGGTATGGGCGCTCTTCGTCTGTCTTCAAATTCGTTGCACTCCAAGTGAGAGTCACGGACCGCGCGATTTCTCCACGCATGTGATCAGATTCCTTTCCACGAGGATACGACGGTCATGATTTCGAGGTCGGATTAGATGACAGGAGAAAGATCGAACATCAGACGGAAAGGGGGAGAGTGAGAAACTGTAACGTCTACGAGAAAAGACGAACACGAGCAATTGAAATCTCGAACACTCTAAAAGCGCGGATCAATGTCACCATAGAGAAGAGTGAGCAACGGTGGCTCACGTGGTGCCGCTAAAACAGCGGATGGACGACGGCGATTTGCGCTGTTCTGACGCAGCACGATGATGATGACAGTCAAGAGATCATTACCACCCGGGCGCTCCCTTCTCACTCTGTCTCTCTTTCTCACTCTGGCGCTGGTCTGTTCAGACTTTTCAGCTTTCTGGTAGGATTGCTGGAGAAGTGTTCGGCTGACCGACTGGCTGTCAAGCAGGCCCTTTTGGTCCGTCGTTTAAGCTATCCGACGGAATGCCGGGCCCTGCTGCCGCAGCCGCTAGTGAGTAAAATTGCTGGCTGGCAAGCAGGCTGGTGGTCGCTCGCTTGCTGCTGCTGCTGCTGCTGTGGACAGCTAATGCTGCTAGGCTTTAGAGAGTGCGGCGACAGCGGCAACAACTTCACTGTGCATAGAGATCGAAGCGGGTCGGTGCTGTTCTGTCAGTGGAGATTTGTCCGAAGGAACGACTAACATGGAAGCGGTGGTAAAACATGCCTTGGGTGGTGGAGTGTGCTGCACGTCATCGTAGGTACCTACAACATCTGAACTGCATCGAAACCGTCCAAATGCATGTTGGAATCATATAGTTTCTTCTGTATCGAGCTATCGGGGACCCCTGTGATGTCAGCTGTGTAGTCTACGACGACGACACGCGTTTGGAACAACGACTGTCATCTGATTCAGGGAGCCGTAGAACGAACCGTGCAGTGATTTTCACGGGTGTTTCAAGTCTGTGCAAAGCTCGATGGAGCTGATTGAATCGAGGGAAAGTCCGAGGTTTTTAGCAAATGGGAGAATCGTGACCAATTTCCGTCGTCGATCTCTCGAATTGCGTACGACTCATTGCCAGTGGAATAGTGTCGGCGCGATCGGTAGATGTTGGGAATCTCTGAAGTTGTTCGATGTTGTTGAGGGAGTCGGGTCGAAGTTTTGTTGGGTGGCAGAAACTGAAATGACGGAGCGTCCCGTCTGTGTCAGAAGACCCCACCTGACCGGATGTCTCTTCTGGCGGCGCTTACTCACGAAATCTCTCCGCTCCGCTCCAATCGCAATCATATTGATGCCAATCGATTCGATCTCGTACGAGGTTTTCGGGGATTTCCAATAAGGAACGGGTAGACCTGATGGGGTCTAAGCGCTGCGGGTCCTTTTCGAAACCGTTTGTGGAGAGCCGCTGAGATAGAATAGCGACCGAGAGAAGTGACTCAAAATCGGAATTAGTCCAGTTCGAGAGGCACACACAATCATATCGTGAGCCTTGGAGCGGCATCTGCTTTGAAAACAGAAGCCCCTGTCCAGCTCTATTTTCCTGGAAGTGTCTCGAGCTGAACTCCGTCGCGGTAAAGTTTCGTTTCCTCTCTGTTTAGTTTTCTCTGCTGTGGCGATTCATCCGATGCTCCCAAACACAAAGGTCATTGACGCCACTCAGAAACTTCGCTTCTCGAGTACTGGATGACTAGTGCTAGAGGAGGAAAGGTTAGCCACGAGAAATGAACTCCAGTATTGCATCGCCAAAGGAACGTTTTAGCAACATTGATTGAGTTCATTATCGTTTTGCTGAAGTTGCTTTCGCCTCGCGATCGATATGAAGTACGCCTAGCTCTGCAGATGACAGAGAGAGTCGGCCTGTCGCGGATTTATTGTTCTACCTCAAACATCATTACGAACCGATCGTTGATTCGATCCTGTCTTTCGGGAGTCCGGGGTCGAATATCTAATCATTCCACCGTAGAAGGCGATTTTTTGGATTTCTAGAAATGCCTTTCCGTATTCTCGATTCCCCACTCGAAATCCACTGTTTTCTCGGGAGAGCTCCGCAAAACGCCTGTGAACCGGAGATACTCTACAGGAATTAAAAAAGTCCGTTGATTATGCTCTCAGCATTTGTAGCAGGGTTGCGGCCTTGATGGAGGCGGCTGGCTGTTCGTCCGTCCGTCCGTCCGTCCGTCCGTCCATCGGCCGAGTAAGTTACCGCGGACTGCATCGCCGTCATTACGAGCAACATGACTATATCCGTTGCTCGACTCCCTTTCGCTGTGAACGGACGTGAGGAACTTTCCCTGCGCAGCGCGAACGACGACCTTAGATACTGCAAAACGTGTTCAAAAACCTCTAATCGCTTCACGACATCTAACGGAACCGCAGCCTCCTCAATTTCCCCCCACAATGCGTAACTGTGAGCGGCGCGGTTGCTCTGCCGAGTGACGAGAGCGTTTGCATCCGTGATGTACCTGTAGGTCGTCCTCCAAAAGGCCCTTGCATGACATACGTGTTTCGAAGAACTCCCATTGCGATCAGCGCTCGCTGCGGAAACCCAGAATGAGTGACCTTTCCCCCGTTGCCCGGAGTCCGCAGTGGGACGTCGAAATTGATTGAATTTTCGGTGTGGTCACGGTAGTTCGCTGTCGCAATTGTTGGTGTTGTCGGACTCGCACTGCATGATGGCGTCTAGACAGAGACGATCTGTGCCGAGTCCTCAGTGTACTGACCTCAAATTATGTCTCATTCAACGAACTCACGATCCCTCAGTGAGAAACGATCCCCCTGATGAGGAAAGAGTGATGTTGACCTATTGGTATTTCGATTGCAGAAACTCCGGAAGAAAACTCAGACGCTCGATGAGAGAGAACGCTCCCAGCTTGACGGCGTATGCAATAACGCTAACGTGAGTCGTTGATCCATGGTTTTCTTCTTTCCAATCATGAACTCAGTTGTCTGAGCGGAGTGTCAATCTAATCAGAGACCTTCCGATTTTCGCAGGCTTTCCTCGAGACTGTGAAGCACTCTATAGTTTCTCTTCAAATTGCTAAGGTGAGCGCTCCATTCTATCGAATAGCAATGACTCAGTCTCCCGTGGCTTTTGATATTACGTCGAGGAATGAGAACTGTGCTGATGAGGAATGCTTTCGCCGCAGAATACAACTGACGTCGCTGGCCAGAGGGACAAGGCGGCCGCGACCAACGGGTCTCTTCAAAGTATTCGATCACCGACGGAATCGTTACAAATCTCGAACTTCAATTCTTCCGTACCCGCTACCTCATATTCATCGTCAGAAGAGAGTGATAACGAAGAATCCGACGACGACTTCTTTGACGCCTGTGAAGACGCTGTCAGTTTCGAGGAAGGGACCGAAACTCCCCTCTCTGACAGCCCTCTAGGAGACCTTGCTCCGATGTTCAAGAAAGGTCGCAAGAGTTCCAGAGATGGGCGCCCGACACCAGGCAACATAGTACAGAGTCCGTCGGAGAGCTCAACGATTTGTGAACTTTCCGATGCTGACATGACACCGTTCGTTCCCCCGCCCGAAGCACCTCCGGACATGAACCCTGAAGAATTCGACGAGCTTTACGAATATCAGTCAGATTCGGCGGAGCAGAATGCAAACTTCAGGTACGAGTTCTTCATGTGCGCCCAAAGTTTCGCGGGTAATCAGAGTTGAAGAGATCCTGGAGCGGAGGTTCGGCATCTGTTTTCATTATCGTCGCATGCACTTTGTTTTTTCTCTGTTCGCTGTCTGGAAGCTGGACATAGGCGGAGGTTCACTGATTTCTCGATCGACAACTTGCAGCGTCTTGGGCCATCTTGTATCCCAGATCCGGATCGGAATGGATCTTACCAAAGTAACCTTACCGACTTTCATCTTGGAAAGAAGATCTCTCTTGGAAATGTATGCAGACTTCTTCGCCCATGCCGATCTGTTCGTCAGGTGAGTGTGATGTCAGTTCGCCCAGTCCGTGACTGACGAAGAGGCTCTGGATTGAATCATTCGAAACTTCTTTTCGAAATGATTTTGTTCAAACTCACGAAATGATTTTGATTTCTTTTTATGGCTTGCAGCATTGTGGATCAAAATACCCCAGAGGAGCGGATGATCGAAGTGGTGCGATGGTATCTATCGGCTTTCCACGCGGGAAGAAATGCGGATGTGGCCAAGAAACCCTACAATCCGATCCTTGGCGAAATATTCAAATGTCACTACACTCTACCTGCAACGGGCTCAGAGGTAGGCTCAGTGTTTGACGCGATACGTATCGTCTCGATCTTTTCATATCGACTGGGAGACGCTCGCAGCTTTGTGCAGTGGTAACTCGTGACTCATCCATCAATTTTTTCTTTTTTCCGTTCTCATAGAAAAAGCCAGCCACCGACGGACCGTGCCCTTGGGCTACAGAAGACGATGTGACCTTCGTAGCTGAACAGGTTTCCCATCATCCACCGGTTTCGGCATTTTACGCCGAGTGTGTATCTCGAGGAATCACATGTTCTGCGCACATTTGGACCAAGAGCAAATTCTTGGGGCTTTCTGTCTCTGTACAAAATTTAGGCCAGGGATGCATAAGTTTTCAAAAGTACGACGAAGAATACACGTGCACCTTCCCCACGGCGTATGCGCGCTCAATTTTGGGCGTACCTTGGGTCGAGCTGGGAGGCGACGTCATGATCAACTGTGCGAAGACTGGCTATCAGGCAAAAATCGATTTCTTGACAAAGCCCTACCTCGGTGGCAAGAAGCACTTAGTCAAAGGAGTCATCTGCAGACCTCACAAGGACAACTCTCGAGCCCCGACACCTTTTGTCCAGATCTCGGGGGCGTGGAACGATTTGATGACGGCCAAGTACTTGGATACGAACGAGACGCTCGAGTTCTTCAACCCGCACACAACGCCTACGATTAAGAAACAGGTTCGGCCTGCCGTCGAGATGCTGCCGTATGAATCTAGGAGACTTTGGATGAACGTCACCTACAGCCTCCGTCAAGGGGACGTAGATAAAGCAACCGAACACAAAACTTTCCTAGAACAACGACAACGAGATGAGACTCGAGAACGCAACCAAACCGGGAAACGGTGGAAGCAGAGGGTGAGTATCCATGGCTCTCTGTGATCGTGACACTGATTACGCCACTCTCATGAGAACTTCTCATCTAATGAGTTCTTCAAACGATTTCAGTTGTTCAGCGATAGAGGCGAGAATTGGGTTTACCGAAATTCGCTCGAGGCTCGATTGCGCCAAGGACGGAGAAGAAGTCAAGCAACGATCACAGCAAACGTTGAAAACTAGTCTCTGGTCCCAGAACGCGCTTGAGGAGAAAAGTGCTCTGCACATGGACTTCTGCACAGATCCCATCGCCTCCCCTTTCTTCTCTCCAGCCTTGGGAATTATTTTGTTCGTTTTCGACGCGGTGCATCGGTAGGAAAATATGCTTTGGTATTCCAAACTCACGCCACAAAATCCCTCGAGGCTGAATTTGACTCCTAGATATCGCGTGTCGTCCTACAGAATTGAGGAACAGGAGGTCGGGAGTGATGCGATTTCCGCTCTGATGGAGCTGAAGATCGGTCCTCTACCCAGAGAAGAGAGCAGAAATGGCGGCCCTTGCCTCGAGTAGCAGCGACCGCCTCCTGCAGTTGCCGTGGCAAGAGCGTCTCCAGGTGTGTGTTTCTGTTCGTGGATCCCGATTAGTCAAATTCATGTGGGTAGATGACAGAATGTTTGAGCATCTATTTTTGATTGCATAAGGTTTCTTCTGATTGGAACAGTGAGAGAAGCGAAACTGACGTTTCCGAGACTGAATGATTGCGAGGCGTTTGAACGAACGAACCTTCGAGGGGAACTAAGAATACATTTGGTGTGTCTGTTGGATGGATTTTATGTGTGTTAACATCGAACCAACCGGTCGAGGTGTAACCCAGTGCTGATCGACGGGAGAGCGATATGGATAAAGGCTCAGTGAATCGACTTTCGAGGCCTCTCTTCCATTCGCGAATGCTCATGGTTTCCATCCACTGGTCAGCCGGAACCTCTTGATACCTGCTTGGATCTTTGAGGATGTTTTCGTCAAAACCTAATGCCTTACGAACCTTAAGCTATGTTATAAGCTCCAGAACGTTTGATGAACCTATTCAAATTATTGTTTTGTAAAAAAATACAAGAAGAATAAAAATATAACAACTGTTTCGCTTGCTCCGAAGTGTGTTCCTTTGTCTTACTCCGCTGAATGAACCGATGAAAATCTTCAAGGTCCGTTACGGAGACGTCAAACGTCCGTTCATGCAAAAAACTCCGAAACTTTAACAAAGATTCAATTTTCAGAAATTTCTCTCGCAGTACAAGAGAGGGCGGTCGCTTACAGAAATTTCTTTCAAGGGAGGTCGTTGTACCGCGGTTTCCGAGCCAATCTCAACAAGACCTCTGTTTAAAGGAGCGCTTTGCGAGAGCCCGAAAACATCACGACCAAGGAAGCCAGACAAGCATTGACGGAACTCATCTCAAGATGAGACCCTTTGAACCGAGATAGCTGGAGCAGATTTAGTCGTTTGAGGCTCTTGCAGCGAATGGAGTCCGAACTCTGTCCTCAAAGACCAGCTGTAGATGCACCCGGTCTGCGGTCAGGAGATCCATCCGTGAAACGTGATCGGAAGATCGATTGATCGATTCGACCGATGCAATTCAAACACTCGATGTAGTTCGCTAGAGGTGCGCCCCATCATCATACAGATTTCGAAGTTCCCTTTAATTGTTTGATAATTGAAAGGAAGAAGGAAGAATCCCATCCGCATGATGCTTTCCGAAACGACGACCTCTTTGAATTTCCGGATCGTGAATTTTGTGACGTGCGAGTGCAAAATGTCAGTGACAGCGCATGACGGAGACGATCAAGCGGCGCGTTGACGACAGCGGCTTCTCCGGGTCAAGCGGGGAAGATCAGTGATTGAGGCGCACATCATGGAGCCAATGACGTCTGAATTCGCGTTTGAAGATTTCGCTGTCTGGAAACGAGGAATGGTAGCCACTTCGTGGCTTCCAGCCATAATAAAATGGCGCCCTTCTCACCCATGCTGTCGCATCCTTTCCTACTTGCTTGTTTTTTTTTCAGCAGAGGTTTTCTGAACATCGCTAAACGACGAGAGTGTTATGACGGAAGATATCGGAATCGACTGATTGCCAGAACGCCGGTTTGACAAGGAGGTTTTCTTCCCTTCATCTTCGATTTCCGGAGTTCTTCGATTTTCTTACACTCTGCAGGGGTAGCATCTCCGGGAAGCGGGAAGCCAGGGTCGGCGACTGCCACAGCGCCATTAGTGATGAATCTGTGACAATCGTGCTCTGCGTGTCCTCCTCGAATCCCTGAAGCGGTTGTGTATCTCAAGCAGTGTCTACACGCCTTTTCCCTTCCGTGCGGAGTACCTACTCGGAGAATCGCGTTTCCATCGGACTCCAACTTCCGGAATTAATGACCTGCGCTGGAAGCAGGGCAGAGACCAAACCCGAGACTCGATTGAGTTGAAAAGCCACGCAATAATGAGTAAGTTGCAGAGTCAAGCAACACGCTTTCCTGAACGTAATCCCTCTTTCTCAGGATTATTCTCCATTGGTTCTTGCTTTATTCGTTGACGCTCTATTGAAAAGAACATTCTTTTTGAGACGAGGGATGAATTGTTTGCGAACGAACAGTGGTGACCAGTGACAGTCCATTACAGTCGGAATTTCCCGCAACAAGTATTTTGGAGGCACGGCACCGAGGCAGATGCGTCCTTCTGACCAATGTACTCTACAAGTTGTCAGCAATAGAAGAACGCGTCTCTGCGGAAGAAAACTCAGTTTTCTTTTTCGAATTTCGCAGGGATGAAAATCATTTGCATTGCAACCATTCTTCCTTTCGTCCACATGGCCGAGCTTCAAATCACGAATAGTGTTTCTGATTCTACTCGGCCAGCTCCTTCCCAAACGAAAGGTCAGTATGAGTTTAACGTTGATCATAGTCGAGACGAATCGACCATTTTCAGTTCTTTTTGATTTTCTTGTCTTCTTGTGCAAAGTTATGTGGAAATCGTTTCGGAAAGCCACCGACCGTCGAAGACGTTCGGACATCACCGCTTGTGGGCTGTTTCCTTCCTCTTCGACCAGAGAACACAGATCTTGAGAATCTTCTTCCCAGGATTCTCGCGGCTGCTGTTCGCGAAAATCGCTCCAAAAAGCTCCTCAATTTGTGAAGTCTCATATTCCTGCGTCCGCGGTTTGTTGGCGGACTTGGATCTGACTGAATGCATATGAGGAGTTCGTTTTCAGAGCGGTTCAAGTCCCTTTTTTCGATTTCGAGGGAATCTCAGTTTTATTGTGGGAGATGTTGAAGCCGCATGATCGCGATGATATTTTTGGGGCATGGTAGGAAGAAGTTATCTATGCTTGAACCAGAAAATCAACGAAAGTGGACTTGACACGTTTCGGAAATGAACTCCTCATATCACCGACACCTCCACTGTTTGTGTCATTTTAGAATCCGTCGACCATGTGTTGCGAAGAGTACGGAGGTGGCGTTCTTTCCGCTCCGGGATCCCTCCTGACTATTCGGAACTTGCAGATGTTCAAGACCACCGAAGATTCAGACGACATTTTGAAGTTGCTTTCGGTCACGCTTTCGGACTGCGCGGATTCGGATCTCATCACCGAAATCGGCGACACCCGCCCTTCGGCGGTGGGCCCGGTCCGGGTTTCGGTCCCGACGGGGGACCGGGTTTCGGACCTGGTTTCGGACCGGGGGGCAGAAGGAGGCCTCATCATCGCCGTGGTCCCCACGGACCACACGGTCCCCGTGGGCCGCACGGGCCCCCGGGTCCACCGAGACATCACGGTCCTCATGGACCCCACGGGCCTCCTAGACCACCGGGACCTCACGGTCCTTACGGACCCCATGGACCTCCTGGACCTCCCGCAAACTTCGAAAGAGATCCGGATCGGAGCTCCGCAGATTGTGAGTTAGAATCAGAATCGAATGAGTAATTTATGATTCAGGAAAAATGGGGTTTCTAATCACCGGTCTCCCTCAGCTCTCACTTTCGAAGATACGGCCGTGACCCAGAAGCCTGTACTGAAGTTTCAAACTTGTGAGTAGTCGTCTTGCATAGTTCATTGATCCGATCGAGGAGGACGCCCGCCTCAAGTGCGATGGGATCTTTTGGGAGGAATTGCCAGTCTATATTTGGAAGGAATTGGATGTTAATTGTCTTACTCAGAGGGATTTCATTTTCTCGAATTCGAAACCGAAATCAAGTTTTGCCGACGCCGAATAGAACATGGTCGTTTTTGATTGGAGTGGCTTCCTCCGTGCAGCAGTCGGGTTCAAGGATTCTCGCGCGAAAATCGTGAGAGCTGGCGGTAGTCCAACGAACAAAGCAACGAACTTTTCCTATCGACACCATCCCTGAAACGCTATTCAAGATTTGAGTGATTTCTCATGTTATCTTGGAGTAGCGCGATCCACATTTCATCATCAGAGCCGTTAGCTCCAGTTTACTTTAACTTTCAACTTCTCAATCGAAACTCTCCCAGCTCAAGCCGATTTTCCAGCCGACCACACTAGAAGCTATACAACATAAAACCAAGATCCCCAAACGGAGAATAGATCGACAGAGGATTTTTCGACGGCAAATTTGAGATCATTTTCCCCCTTTTTTCCGTTTCAGCGTGCGGTTTGAGCACTACGTCTCGAATAGTGGGCGGTGAGGAAGTTCACAGAGACGACTGGAGTTGGACTGTAAGTGGAAACGACAAAACCGAAAGCAACACCAAACAATCGCCCTGCAAGAAGTAGATTTTTCACGTAATTTGCTCACCCTCTGTCTAGATCCAAGGTAAATTGCTTGGACGGTCGTGGATATTCTCCCAAAAGCAGTTCCCCTGCCTTAGCTCTTCATTCGCCTCCGCTCGATTTGCACTGGTGGCTCGGTCACTTTGGATCTAACTAAAGCTTCGAGCGAGATCATCTCCGCTCGATATATGAAGGCTATCGAAATTAACGTATTGCAGGTGGCCCTCATGAGACCCTCACGCACGGGTCTCGAGCACTTCTGTGGTGGAACTATCATCTCCAATCAACATTTAATTACCGCGTCTCATTGCGTGAACAAGTGAGAAACCAATTCGAATATATTTTTCTGGGATCTTTATCGGAATGCATTTCAAAATCTCATGGATTTCAATTTTACGAACCTAATTCGAAATTCCAGCATGAAGGTCAGCGATCTGTCCGTGCGAATGGGTCATATCAACTTGAGCGACGCCGATCCATCGCAGGATATCAGAGTTCAGAGAATGATCAAGCATCCCCATTACAATGCAAGCAATTATTTTGCCGACATTGCCATCATCAAGCTCCAAAATCCCATCGAATTCTCGACAAAGATCCAACCTTGCTGCCTTCCTGACAGCACCGACGCTGCCGGACGAGACGGTAGGAATATTTCGAGGAAAATCCCGCAATCCTCGCCTCTGGAGAAAGACAGATCACGAAACCCTGAAATGCATCCTTTCAGGAATCGTCGTTGGTTGGGGTTCGACTTCCTTTGGCGGACCTCAAGCGCAAGTTCTGCAACAAGTATCTCTGCCGATTTGGAGCAATGAAGAATGCCAGAAGAAGATATCTATCCCCGTTAAAGACGTCATGATTTGTGCGGGGCGAAAGGACGTTGGTGGTCACGACGCTTGCCAGGTAGGATCTCAGGGAACTTTGACTTGATCGCGTCATTGAGTGGCATTTCTTCTCGAATTATTGGAAACGAGAACAAACATTTATGACTTGGCTTTCACATACTCGCATTTCAGGGCGACTCGGGTGGACCTTTGTTGGTTCGAAACGAGGCAGAAAGATGGGCTCTCGAAGGCGTTGTTTCTTTCGGCTTCAAGTGCGCGCAAAAAGGTGTTCCCGGAGTCTACACACGCGTCAGCAAGTTCAGAGATTGGATTGTTGAGAATGCCGACTGAAGTGGTGCCAGTAACATAAGCATGCAATCAAGGTTGAATTCAACGGTGTTTCAAGAGACTCTTTATTCAGTCAAAATCACGTGATCTTCTTATCTTGGAAGCCTTCAGAGAATGTTCCGTTGGGTAAATTCTGGAAAGAGGGCTGGATGCTGAAAGGAATGGGATTTTCGTTCTCATGAAATTCAAAGTGTTTCATATCTGACGGATTCGCTAAGTTCAGTGCGAGCTGCGAACAGGAATGGTCAGGTCGGGGACTTCCAGCTTGAAGACCTAACCTAACCGCTCTTGTCCGCCGGTGGATGTCGGACAAGTGATGACAATATAGGTCAAGAGAAGATCCTGACCTACGTTTTCATGGATACTTTGATTGGGCAAGATCAGGACTTCGTTCAGTGACATTGTTTTACGGGCGCTGGAATTTTTTACTCTCATCTCAAGAACAAACTTTTGTCTCATAATAATTGTTTTCACACCCAAAGTCTCCCTCGAGTTGGAAAGCAAACCGATCGATGATTAGTAAGACCTACAAGAATCAATTGATGCACCCGTTCGTCCTATGAGATTGGTGGGTGAATCAATGAGTGAAGGGTAATAGCCGGCTCCCCGCCGACTACGCTGCCCTGCCTCCGATCGATCATGTTGCCCGCCTTTCGGTTTCTTCAGGGCCGTGGCAATCCGAATCGCCGAGGTCAAGCGTCGGAGCGAATGTTTGTGAGCGAATCAGGTTGGGGAATCTTCGCGTTCACCTGAGGAACCCTTACTTCCCCTCTCGAAAAGTCGTGAGCGAGAGCTCTAGCTTGATTGCAAGTTTCGACAGTCATCGCGCTTTGGAATTTCGTGCAATAGAACAATCGAGACTCTCAAGGAATTACATGCATACGATTCCCGAGTCGTGAGTAGAGCGCGCAAGGAACCGGTTTCGTGAAACCTCTCTTTCTCTGAGTTTCCTCATTTGTTCGCGAGTTTGTGAATACCAGAGGAGCGCCTCTGTCCCGCTGAGGCGCGCAGCAAAAATCATTCCAGTCGCCGTCTCCACACATTTGTTTACTCCTTCTACCGCTTTCTATGATTGCAGTCTTTTCAAGCGGGTTTTGCGTAAGAGGAAAAACGAGCGAAACGAACAAAAGAACCAAACATTGCTCCGTTCGAAGTATCTTGTCATTTTTCAAGGGAGAGAGTGTTTCGCTGTGACAGTCTAGATCGAGTCAGCTGTGGTTCGGACTTGCAGGAGACACGTTATGATGTTACAGGGCACTTGCGCGGGTTTCTGTCCAAAGCGTGAGGTTGAAGAGCGCACCAGAAACAGACAAGTTGACCCATTGTTCGAACGAAATGTTATTATCAAAAGATATGCTCGACCAGCTGCCGGAAGATCGGCGGAGAAGCCCGACGATGTTCGCCCGCCTGAAGTTCTTTTGAAAACCGTGGAATACCTGCTCAGTGAAACATTGAAGATCGCTGATTTCCCAAGATGTTACCCTTTCATATGGGACAGATTGTGGGCTGTCCGACAAGATCTCACCTTCCAGCAGAGTCATTGTGCCACTACTAGAAAGGTGCTGGTTGGATGTGTGAAGTTTTACACGGTGTCAAAAGTTTTGTGCACTGGAAGTGTTCCATTGAATGTTTTTGATCCTAAGATCAACGATACGCACCTTGTCGACACCCTCGGCAAATTCATTCGAATTTACGACGAGTTGGAGATCGAAGATGAGGAGCGCCCTACCATGGAATCTCTGTGGCTCCTTTTGCATCTTAACACTCCTAGGATTCTCTGCAGAGCCTTCAATTTGGCAGCCGGCATCAAATCGAAAATGAAACGAGCACTCACACTCGCCATGGCTTACAACTGTTCAAACAGCTTTCGATTTCTTCAGTTGAGTAACGAATTGGATATTCTAGAATGGTGTGTGATTAGCGGTATGCTCAACGCTGTTCGACTCGATCTCCTACAGATTCTGAATACTGGTTTCAGTAGCAAGATCTGCGCATTTCCCTTATCAATGTTGTCCGAGTGGCTAAACTGTGATGAATACGATTGTGAAAAATTGTTGAAATTCTCTGGCTTGCCTATCGACGAGAACTTGAATATAAATTTTCTCAAAACGCGTCCGAACTGTAAGTTTGTCGATACGGGAACCATTGTGTTCCAGAACGAAAACAAGAAGGACGAAATCTCTGACAATCTTTCAGCGATTCTGTTACTTTGAATAAATGGTACGGACTTTGCCTTTTCTGACATGGTTGAACATGATGTCGTTTCATCTGCCTCTGCCTCGAACACTTCCTTCTACTTCCCCGCGCAGGTATTCCGCCAACAGTGTCAACGTTATCCTCGATATGCCTCTTTTTCAATGTCCGTGTAGATGAGCTAGCTGACTTGCGTTCTAAAAGACCTGCATCTCAAGCTGCGATGCATCCGCAACTATAGACATGTGTAGTGGAAGCCTACCGTGAACATCGTTCATGAGCATTCATCTTGGAATACTTCGAGTGAAAGATGCTGACACCGAGGGTTGCGAGATGTCTCCGTGCCGCTGGGGGCTTGAGACGGCACATGGGTTCCAAAGCCGGTATAGAGAAGTTGAAAGTGAGCGCTCTCCAGCGTTTGGTCAAGTCTTTGCTTTTCTTCTCTTTTTGTACGATTTGAACACAGCCACGCTTCAGGTCACGATCCCGACGGCTACTCAAGGAGAGGTCGAGTATGAAATGCCGTACATCCGAACCAGCCAGACCGGCACCACCAGAATCGTAGCCATTCATGGAACACCAGGGTCTTTGGAAGATTTTCGGTGTCTTATAGGTCCGCTGGAAAAGCGAATACCGAATTTGGAGTTTATCGCGATCACGCTCCCAGGTGAGCTCGTGGACGAGAGTTCCGTCCTCATGAACAGGTGAAAGCTCGCCAACTGCTTCAAAAGACCATTCTCTGTCCGGCAGAAGTTTAATATAATCATCGGGAAATAGATGGTTCCTTTTGACATGAAAATTCTGTTTAATATCTGCCTGGCTTGTGAGGATCTGTAACGCAAAGGTGCAAATCAATGAAGCTCTTTAGATGCGACATTGGAATCTTTCCAGATCTGAACTACACGTTCCGAACAGAAGCCTTCTGGCATTCAGCTGATGAGAAGCATCAACTAATGATGAAGTTTTTCCGCTCCTTGAACATAAATGATGTCGACATCCTTGTGGGGCACTCCGCTGGGATGTATCCAACCCTGCTGACGGCACTTTATTCCCCAATAAAGGTTAAATCCCTGGTGACGATCTGTGGAACTGGATTGAAAATTCTGCCGTGAGTTTCCCCTTGAGCCCACAAAATAGAGTGGATCGGACAGAGTTCCTGAAAACAAATCATGGACAGAGAACTGCTAAGCTACCCGGAGTTTCTGTGTCTAATGCGAGTTTTTCTTGAAAGTGCTCTACAGCCGGAATGGTTCCACACGAGAGTCTTTCTTCCCCTCCTTCGGCGGCCCTCAACCAGGTCAACAGGTCTTTATGCTTTCAAAGCCCTGATGACTCTATCGGGCTTCAAGAGAATGAGCACCTTTGACGCTTGTTCTTCATTGCAATCACAATATGCAACGAGATTCTGGGACAAACACAATGCTCCTCGGTGGCTAGACGATCTCAACAAGAAAGGTACGATAGAGGATGTTCTAGTCGCATTATCTTCTTATCATAGAGACGTTATAATGAGCCTTCCATTGAATTACGTTCATAGATATCCCTCGATTGCTGATTTACGGAGTCAAGGACAAACTAATTGCGGCAAAGGAGAGCGCCCAGCTGTCGAAACACTGGGGAAATCCGAAGGTCGAGAGCCATTTCATATACGGCGGATCAGACGATAAATCAGCGAATGTAGTGCAACAGGTACGCAGCCTTTTCCGACAGCTCTATCAGATCCACAAAACATCCCCAAGATGATTCGTCGCGGTTGGGGGAATGAAAATCATAACATTGGAAATATTGTTTTTACGAAGGGTGATGCCGACAGCCGATGTCCTGTTGTCGTATTCAATGAAGGAGGACACTTCACCTTCATGCAGTTCCCTGAGAAAGTGGCCGAGCATATTGCACAGCTCAAGAAATTCATAACGTGAATTCGTCGACCTGATTGAGAATCAGCACTCATTCTCAGCTAAGATACTGACGGCTGCGTGCTCGGTTGGACAGCTCGATTCCGCCATTGTTTCCGCGTGCCAGGTACTTTTAGCGACGAAAAATAGGACACACGCAATAAATCGAATATACTCGAAACTTCACTGAGTTGAGCATATATTTTTTTTTCGTTATGAATCTCATCGCATCCGATGATAGCTCGGAGGTTATTGACTTCGAGGTTCTATTCGGCACTGCCAGAATTACGTTTGGGTACACTCTTTCCGCAGGTGAGCGGGAGAAGAGAGTTTTTAACCGAACAAGCTTTCCACAATTGTCGCTTCCAAGTACGGGAAGCTCACATTCCTCAATTCCACCGAAATGACCGGCATGCGAAAAACGACCGGAATCAATCGCTGATAGCATTTCAGCGAGTACTTTCGGCAACTGAGTATTCGTTTGAGTTCCATGCGATTGTCGGAGCTGGTTGTGGCGTAGATCGTTCTGCTTACGCCTTGAATGCCAGCTAGTCACAGTGCGTGGAGATTGCTTCAATTTTCTCCGCTTTTCGAATCAAGTCAGAGTGGTTATCACAGCAGGAACTCAGACTCCGATTCGGGCACACGAACAAATGACTGCTCGCAAGGAGCTCAGAGATCCTAGAGACTCACGGGAGTTGACGATTCAAAATTTGGTGCTTGCATGGAGAACGTGAATAGGAATTTTGCAGCAGAGCGAAGACAATCGAAATAATGAATTCGAAATCTATCACCAAGATCGAACGTATCCCTTGAAGCGAAGGCACTTTCCAAGTCTTGAACGCTGATTTTGCGCTCAGTACGATGACCTTCACGGAGCACTTGGAGGGTATCGAACGGAGGATCTACGGAGGATCTAATGCACCGGACATTGTTCTGCTCAAAACAACTCGAGTGGCTCGTGATCAGCTGTGGCACCCTGATCGCGTGGCACAATGGCTCCGGAAGGGGAAGGAACTCCGCCTAGTGCTTGATTGCATAGGCTGTAACCAGTTTGCCACAGAAGCAGCAACAGACCCAACCAGAGGCATTCGAGTAGACAGGAGCTCGAAGGCGAGTTTCCGAAAGGAGGTGCTGGGACCCTAGGGGGTCCCGAGAGCGTTTTTCAGGGCTCCCACAACAGCCTGGCCATCTTTATTTCTGAGCGTGGACTTCTGAGGCCTCATGGAGAACTTCAGAGGATTATCTGATCGAATTCCAACCATTAGATTCCACGGCTCATGGATCAGGGGAGTGCAGGAACACACAATTGCTATCCTGAGCGCAAACGACCAAGATCAGACATTCATATCGGCTCGAATCAACCCCTCTCGTATAATCCAGCATGGAACTCCGGACGAGTTTCGTCAAAAGAATATTTTCAGAATAGACTCTTCGCGAAGGAATTCCAGTCCCGAGGCCTAAACTTAAAGAATTTCTTAGAGAATCGGCGTCCCCGAAGTGCCGTCGTGGGAGCCCTTTCGCGACAAGCTCGTCTGAGAAATATCCACATCCCCTAATATGGGCTCACTAAACATGTACAATACTTCGTCACGATGCTTTCTCTAATGCGAACCACCTCTAGAGAATTTTTCAGGATACTCTCCGAAAGAAAAAAATTGGGGGTCTAGAGACAAGAGGCTAGCTCCACTGGAGGTCCTGGAAACTGACGAAATCGGGAATAACTTCTGTTTAACGAATCTTTGCATGGACTCCCGCAAGCTAAGCGTGGAATCGTGGATCCTTGCTCCGACTGATCATAACGCACTGCGAACGCCTGATACGTTCATTACTCATTACTCCAACATACTCGATAACTATCGCCGGAAGGTAAGTACGAAACCGAGCGTTGTTGATGATTGGTACCGGGGCGAATTCAACTCATCGGAATTCCCCGCGACATGCTTCACTACTTCCACACGAATCGAGTTCACAATCATTTCTCACCGCGCGATGTTCTTCAAAATGACAAACCATCGGCACGGAGGTTAGTCTCGAGGGTCCTGCCTGTTGTGTACTTGTTCGGTTACGGCCGTTGGGTATGCTTTATTATGATAACAAACGTCGAATAGTGAAAGCCAAAGTCCCCGATATGCTTGTTGATGAATGCGGCCGCGTTTAATGTAAACGAATCCGTCTTATGAGCATTGAGGACGTCGCAGCGCAAAGTCCATTCAACTGATTGAAACAAGAACGACCGCTCTGTTGACAAACTAGGATAAGTTGCTGAGACTGTTCTATAACATCGATCTAACATCGAGAAGAGAGTCTTAGGTTGAGATGATTCCTCTCGGACTCATGATTAGAGGGCCCGAACTCTAGGTAGAAGCCATCTTGAGCAACCAATGGATCACGTTCTCACAATCGGAACTCTTCGGAGAACGGAGGTATTGAGATGCATTCATCGGCCGTATCGACAGCGTCCATCGATCCGCGTGGATCCCGGAACAATTTTTTAAAGAACCGATGAAGCCTCATGAATTATTAATTCATTCAACCAAACATCGAATTCAAGCTCAAACGAGGACCCTGCGGAACACGGTATCTCTGATAGAACTTTTGACCCGAAAGAGAGAGCTGTAAAGAGCGGAGAATCGAAGTATTTCTCGAGAGATAGCTCTTCCGAACCCACATCCATGGGAGAACAATGATTTTCAATATGCGGAAACATGTTCACATTCATTCTCAATGTGAAGCAACATCCATTTATTCTTCCACACTTTCCTTCTCGCATCTACGAATTGGACGCTAGCGCCTGTGGAAAATAAGATGAATACCGAAGTTTCGGTTGCGCAGCCTCGAATACAAGCTACAATGCGCGTCTTCTGGATTAGAAAAGGTATATGTTTTGATCGAAAATTACAGGCCAGCTTCAATTTCGAATCGTTTTGAAGGTATTTGATTGCGTAAAGCTAACAACGCGGCCATAAGGCCTAGTATTGCAGATGTGGTCTTGGTAACGCCAAAATGCCAGTCATGGTCGAGAGCACTGATCGTTTGTGTCATCTCCTAGATTCTTCCAGACTGTATCAAGTCAGGAATCACATTTTGAGCACAAGTCTGATGCTTCTCCCGAACTGAAGGAAAATATTTCGTGGATCTAGGCACTTTGGTCTCATTCAGGAAAAGCCTGAGAATATTGCACTGATGACCTCTATTCGTTTCTTATGTACATGGCAAGTATCTACACATACCGATGCCGGATTTCTAGCCTTAGATGTAGCGACCTCAGCGATGTAGCCTTAGATGCAGCGCAGTCACTCTTCGAGGAACAGGGTTTGAGGTTTCTGATGATGGCTGTTTTGGGAACTAAGTCGATGCAGAAGAGATTCTACCAGACTTCTCATTGCGTTGTCACATTTTACACGTCCTCCCCGAGATCACAGCGGAGTTTTTATGTCCAACACAACTTCGTAAGGGCTGCCCTGAAAATCAATATCGTCGTTTTCGGGTAGCGCGATGCCTTCGCTGACTGAGGTCGCATTCTTTTCCGAGAGATTCA
Source organism: Neoseiulus cucumeris (assembly GCA_021527715.1). Lineage (NCBI taxonomy): Eukaryota > Metazoa > Arthropoda > Arachnida > Mesostigmata > Phytoseiidae > Neoseiulus > Neoseiulus cucumeris. The sequence continues at coordinate 719,569 of JAJSRV010000004.1, read as the reverse complement.
CTTTCGATTTGGCTGAAGCGATCGCATAGCTCAGTTCTCGATTCATCCTATTCCTGTTCCGTCGTGTGTAAGTCAGCTGAAATAGTGGGGCGTTGGCAAATGGAACCATATCGAATCTCACAAAACCAAATACGAGCAAAGAGTCTATGTTTGAGTAATTCTTGTTCCATAAACGCGGTCGACCCGACTCCTAACATCGACAATGCTGCGATTTATGTCTCAGAGATGAGAAAAACATCCGGCGCTCCGCATTCCTACCATCTCGTAACCAAGAAGTCGTTAAGCCGAAAGAGGGACATTCCCTCTGACTCACCAATACGGGCAACTCTTGGAATCCTGTGAGACCGGCACTCAGATTCGAACACGACAGAGTGTCATCGTATAGATTGCAGTGACTCGAAGTCGTCGGCAGAGAAGGCATCGATCTTCCGTAGCTCAAGAGCATCGAGTTTGGACGCTTAGCTTCTTGCGGTTGATTTGACTCTTTTTCAAATATTCGCGACCACGGCTTGCCACCTCGAGATCCATTGTAGGTGGCAGAATCTTTCATGTACCTGCAATCAGCATCTTCTGAGACTGTGTTGAGATCCGCGACTATCTTTAAGCATTGAGGGGGCAGAGAACCGTGTTTTGTCGCACTGGAATGGAACGAGCATGCTTCCTTTTCGAAAGACCAGAACTGGTTGAGGTTCAGCTTCGAATTAAGAAACAGACTTTGAATTAAGCCACCATTTAGGTACGTACTGAGGTCTGGTCGAACTCATTTCTCACAGCTTGTTTAGCATCCTTCCGTCAGTCATTCAATCGAACGGTAATGCGGGAAGAGTGAGCACAGAGAAAGGGAAAATGGACTGCGCCGGCGTTCATGAGCGACAAACCGAAAGGAGTGATCCACAAACACTCTCTTCGAGGAAAACATTGAGCAAAGTTTGGGCCGACGACTCTCGTTTGTTTCCGTCCGTCCCAAGATACCGCTCAATGGCCTCCAGGGTTGCCGGCTCGCGGAATCACCGAGCTATTCACGAAAAGGTTCCCGTTCTGATTGGCAAGATTACGCGGAGTGAAAATCTGACGATCTCCCGCGCTGGGAAGGCCAGGAAGTGGCGCGGGACCCCTCCAACCAATTTCGCGCCCGAGGGATTCATGCCAGGAACGCTTCGACATGAATTTTCTTATTAAAAACCAGGAAGAACGTCGAAAAACTCTCCCGGTGTTCAATTTGTAGTTATCGGGAACCCCCTCGCGGAAAATGTCCTCAAGGTGAATCGAGGCGGAGAAATTATTGTTCATGATGGATGATTCCGTTTTCTACACAAGCGAAACGAGGCGAAAAATGAGAGATCCTTTCAGTGCAGAACTTTCGCTCCGAGAGTCTCAACCTGCCCCAGTTTGTGTAGTGTCGGCAGCGTATGGAACCGATCAGATATTTTCCAAACGGGAAAAACAGTGACCGTCCTGATCGCAATCGGTCTCTGAATGGTTTAGCCAAACTCATGTCTTGAAATAGTAAACACCGAATACAGAAAAAAAAATTAATCCAGTAAACTTTTCCATGTGCCAATACAGTTCTTTCTGGGTGAACAACTCCCTCGACACCGCGAAAAATGAACAAATTCTGATGGCAGAATTCTGGTCAGCTTATTGAGGGACTATTGTAATTGTGCTTGGGCATTCAGTATTAGAAGCTCGAGTATGATTTGGTCCTCATGAAAAGCAGATATGTCATCATGCTCATGTTAATCCTTGGCAACACTCATTGGCAATCATTGCAAAACCTCGCTTTGACTCACTTTGTTTTCAACATGAAGCACAGAAGTCCGAGAACGAAAAGGCATACGAAGATCGTTATTCCTGGAAGCGCAACAGGGAGTCGAACGACAATGAATACTTCCACTCGTTTGTATGTATGTATATCATTCCAACACTGACTCTAAGTCTGTTCTGACCGAGAGGCTCTATACGTGCAAGATCACTGAATTCCAAAATCTTCAACCGACGACTTTTGACTCTCCGAATTCTCACCGAGTGCCGCGTAGGCGATGTTTTCGTTGACACGAGCGCGGGTCACACCGTTGTTGGGGAAATCGTTCGGATCGTAATCCTCGTCGTCATAATAATCCTTGTCGCTCTTAGAGAGGAAATCTTCGGGTTTCCGGATCGAGAAATAAGCTATCTTATAAGCCATGTCGCGTCCCGTGCACTTCGATTCCAAAACAGGTTCGCACTGTCACTTTTCTTGCTAGCCGGCCATGGCTCTCGAAGCTCACCCAGGGCTGGTGGCGGTAATGCTCCTGCTGCTGCGGCTGCCGCTGCTGCCACCTCCAGTGCCCACCCTATGAGTCACGCGTGGCCCTCTCCCTTGCCGACCCCAGAACGGGGCGCAGATGAAGGGTGGGTGACCTGCTTTCCTCAGCGCCTCTTGATCGCTAACAAGATTATTGGATTTCCACCCGAGGAAACGATCAGCTCATCAGCACATGAACGGAACTGAGCATGGGTAGATCATGTCATCTGTACCTGAGCAATGAAACGTTTGGAAGCTTCCGAAAGTGCACCATGCAGAGTCGATCAGATGAACTAGCGCTTGATCACCACAGCGACAATTTTGTCGAAGAGAGTGATCGTCGACCGAACTCAAAACATTGAGAGAACGCGGTGATGTTACGTCAAGGGAAATGGCTTTGTGGTATCCGAGTAAACCGAGATCGGAGAGGGCGGAAGTTGGCATATGCTCTCCGATTGATTTACAAGTCTTCATTACAACTCTGAACTCAGAACATTCGAATCCGATTATAGCATCTGACTTTCTAAATATACTCGTTACTCCTCGCTTTACTGAACGGAGTTCGCGACGGTTACTAAATTGTTGCTTATTCTTTACGGACATGAATTCGGCTATTCCCGAGACGCGGGAACACAAGCAAAACCAACAGTTACCAATGACCCATTGTATTCTGGCAGCTGTTTCCTCAATCGGATGGCTTTGACATCGCATACCATTAGGGATGCTCGCAATTATAAAATGTTCTCAATCGAGCGATCATAACATTGCGCACCCATATAGTGAAGTATAGGCGCCTGGAAGCGTTCACAAAACAGTGTTCTCCGCCAAATCTTGAGCTCACCGAATTGGGAAGTGATAGAGGATTTCAAGTTCGGTTGAAGAATGTTGCGGTCTCCTTTCGGCTAAAAGCTGCGTCGAGTAGACTCAGCAAACATTTCCGCGTGGCACCATGCATCAACGCGCATCAAATAGAATATAGGATGACTTTGGATGCTCTCATATTCTTCGTGAGCTCATCTGAAAGTCAACACGATGAGGAGCAGGGGCCTGACCAGCACCCGCGAGCCTTTCATTCATTCGTTTGTTCATCCAGCCGTGAAAATGATGGTAAGTCTGCGATCGTCGTATGAGTTCCATAAGTCAGAGACTCCTCATTGGCCGACCCCTGTGCCCAGACAATATTTTTGCCAAAACGCGTTTCAGCTTAGCGAGCCGATCCAATCGATTCCGGCAGCCGGAACAAAGTTGGAAGAGTACGAGAAATCTCTATAATATGCACATTTGCGTCTTCCTCCCAAATGGAAACAGTGCAGTCGTCAGAATCCTGCCAGGGATCTGTTGAGCAAACTTGAGGCCGCACCCTGGGTGGAGCGAGTAAGCGACTAAGATCGAGTAAGTTATTCAGGGATGACCAAGTTCAGCCTCAGGCGATAGTCGATGTGAGATACAGCGGTCTCGTTGCTCCTTTGATGATGAGATAGTAGCCTCCCAGCTGGAGATTCGCCTACGTCGGCAAGATCGAGTGGTGTCCTGACCAAAAACCGAGAGAACTTTGGAGCTGCACATTGCTTGATTAATCATTGACTTAGAGCTTAGAGTGATGAAATTCGGGCGAAGATTCTCGGAGAGCTTACCCCTCCTTTCGCACTTAAAAAAGTGTATTCGAATCAAATCTTTTGTATCCATAGGTTCGATACAGGTGTGTAGGGGTATCGCTGTGTAGCTTCTCCGCCATTCTCCATGACAAACTGTTATGTACAGTGTTCAGCAAGGTGAACACCTAGGTCCTAAAGTGTGCGCCATGCTGAACCGTACAGTTAGCGGTTTGCAAAAGTTTGTTGGACAAAAACCACCATTCAATCATCCTCGAACTGAATATCACTTGATATCTCCTAAACTTTAGAAGCTTAAAACATCACCCGCTTATTGTACGGGCGATGACTCAAGAATACGAATATACCATAGTATGGACTTTTCGTAAGAAAACACAAGGATGGATCTCTACGGATGAACACTACAAGTTGAACCCGAACTTTGTTTCTTTCTTCTAGCTTCAAAATTTGCATGTTATCGATCGTCTACGCACCATCCTTTTCCGTTCTTGTTGTCTGTTTCCAAAGGTTTGAACCCATCGTAATCTAGTTCGTGAATGCTTGTCAACCACACAACGAGTGAGCAAACCTTGTCGCCTCCGCGGCATAGGATACACGTAATTCAAAGAGCACGAGCTCTCCTCATAGCAGACTTTGATCTCACCCTGGAAACATCAGACATCGTGACTCATGAATGCGTTTTTATGAGCTTCAATCGAGGAATTCCTTTCACTGCTGGCGACCCTCACTGGTGGAGGATAGAGGATTTGGAACGCCAACCGAAGATGTGGAAATGAGGGAAGATTCTTCGAGCCTGATGGGTTGGGCTATAATATCGCTGGGTTGTTATCTGATGTCATAGAAGAGCTTCCAGAGACTTCTATGAATGTCATGTAACGAGAAGCGTTCGTTCCATGATGCTATATCGTGGTCTGAGTGAATCACGAGGGAAAACACGCGGATTCGATCAGGAAATGCGGGAGTCCCGGATGAAGTGCTATACTACTATCAATGCCCTCACATTGGAATTCGAAGGCTGCTCCAGAGCAGCATTTATTTATTTATTCATTCATTCTACTGCCGCAGATCGGAGCAATGAACAAAAGAGATAAAGTCGATTACGGTCGTGCCTCGAATTACGTCTTTTACGAACTTTTCTTTTTGTTTTTTGACTTACGTCGCTTACATGGGCACCAATTACCCACGTAAGTCAAGGTACGACTATACGACGCACAGTGGTTCAGGTGGGGGAAAAAGTAATTTCTTTGAGTTGGAAGAACCGGGTTTTCTGAGTAGTCCGAGTGATTCCTAGATGACTCAAGATGTCTGAAGTTCATCTGAATCTTTTTTTTTCTCAATTCGTCTCCGTACGCGGTAAGCCAGACGCTTGAACTCCGTGAAGTCTCCGAAACCGTCCATCGAACAACCTTGATAGAAAATCGATTTATTCTCTTTGCAAAGGTTGGAACAAGGACAGAACCTCATTCTGAGAACCAGTATCGAAGATATTAGTTACGTTTTTCGACCTATTTTCGAAACAGATCAAATCTGCCACGGTAGCTATCAAATAACTTTGCAGCTCCACGGGGCTACAAAGTCAGGTTTGTGGCATCTGACTCGAATGATATGCGGGAACATATCAGAAAAAAATTGGCTGCCCATTTTTGCCCCTTTGCGTTTCATCACAGTTCCCGCCTTCCATCGATCGCCATCGCTCAACTAGCGGAAAACGCATTTCGACAACCAGTTTTCACAGAGCGTCGTTTCTACGACTTCATCAAATGCATTCGAATTCTTTGTTAGGTAATTGCATGACATAAAATGGGAATTCATGGGAATTTTGAGTTTTTTCCATTTTTCGCACTTTCTGAACCACTGTGCGACGTTACGCCAAATGCGCTGACTTTGAGCTATTCCTAGAATGAGTATGAGTTATCTGTTTCTCATAGTAATCGAAACGGCGAGCGGGCTGTCATCGGAGCCATCATCAAGAAACAAAATTGCTCGATGAACTTTTGAGTGAGGATTCTCGGAAAATTCAGGAAATGCAGATTCGTGTCTGACATGTCCAGAGTAGGTGCTGAATCGTTGAAAGAACACTTGGATTAGATTCGAGCGGTTGCACAACATGGGCGAATTTTCGGGCAAAAAGTGTGACGTGACGCAGAGCATGTGAGAAACAGTGATGTAATCAGAGCGATGGAGCCAATGTCTTCTTCAGCCACGGCCAACATCCACAAGAAGCCGACCGCTGGGGGAGAACTATGCAGATATTGTGCATTATAAGTTCATGTTGGGTAGCGCCCAAGCGGGTCCTGGTTCAACGAAAATCGCGCTAAAATACCGGCATTTATGAACGTGGGCCCGTGGTCAACCAACGCTCTCAGCAAAGATCAACCTCATCAGTGATAACATGCTTTTCGTCTGCCGCTTGCTCCGGTACTGTCTTCCCGTTTTTTTTTGAACGGGTTCCCAATAGTTGTCTAACAGACGCTCAAGAAGAACGGAGAGTCATATGTTCTTCCGTTCACAGAGAGCGATTCGCCGACCAGATATCATCTCTCTTCAACAACGGAAAGGCCGCTTTCCTCTCCTTTCGTAGAAGAAAAATAGAAGCCGAGATCTAAACAAGTTGTTGTTGTTGTGGTCGGGAGAAATTCTAGCTACGCGAGAACGACGAACGACGAGCAACTGTTGACACCGGAAAACAAACAGACCGGAGAGCCAAGCTTTACTTGCGTTGTTCCGAAAAGCCGGTTTGTTAGAACTTCTGTGCGTTGGACTACCGGCGGCATACCTTCCGTTTCTTATTCCGGAAACATACGAAAGACCTCAGTTTCGTCAACCTCCGCGATGCCGATTATTTCAATTCACAATCAAGCTGAGTTTGATGCTCAGTTAAGCTCGGCCGGTCAACGTCTCATCGTCGCCGACTTCACGGCATCATGGTGAGTTTCAACTTGAGGGTATCGGACGTCGAGCTCTATTTCCGTGGTCAGCGGAAGCGGAAAGGCTATAGACCATGATGGAGCAGAAAACGTTCTGAGCACAAAGTGTCGACTCATCTTCAGTGACAGTCTTTCAACGTGGTCCTGAGCAACGCGATAACGTTCGGCATTTGTGGCCTGGAGCTTTCCTACAGCCCCCGTGATCTTTGGAATGATAAATGCCTAACAATACGAGGTAACGGATTTCAATTCCAGGTGCGGCCCTTGTCAACAGATTGCCCCCCATTTCATGGCGCTATCCAACACCCACGCGGCTAACGCCATTTTCCTCAAGGTGAGTCTTTCATTCTCCTTTCGATAACTCTGTTTTTATGCATGATTTGATCGGTCCGTTCTCCCCATAGAGCTGCGACCCTTCAGTACGGTGGGTGCTAGAGATGACGGTACCGGTTTCCTATAACCTATGAGCTCAATCCTTTTATTCTGTCCATGTCAGAGTCTGTGTATTTCTCGCTAAAATTCTGTAATTCGATTCTCAGGTTGATATCGATGAAGCCCGAGACGTCGCGCAAGCGTTCAATGTCACGGCTGTTCCCACATTCATTTTCTTCAAGAATGGTCAGAGAGTTCAGAACTTGAGAGGTTGTGATTCAACTATACTCGAAGCTAAAATCAACGAGTACATCTCGAAAGGAGGATCTGACGAACAGGTAACCAAGAAGTTTCTGGTGATCGAGCTGCATCCTGATGAAATCTGAGCTCGAAATGATTCCAACCGCGCTTCATGATCACTGCCATTCTTTTTTCCAGCCACAGAAGCACGGGGACCTCGCTCCCTTCATCTCGAAGCAAGACTCAGAGTGCCTCAATGAGAATGACGAACACAGTTTCGCCAAACTATTGTCAGGAGAGAGCTACATTGAGTCGGACTGCGATGAACAACTGCTCATCAGCATCGGTGAGCTCGAAATCCTCGGTCTCTATGCTCTATATGATTCAAATTGAATCCACGCTCGCAGCATCTGGTCGGCAAACTTCGGAGTGGGCATGGTGTTTTATCGGCGAAATCGACCGCATGAATGTCGAGTGCCCGAAAAGCTCTCTCCAGAACTCGAAGAATTAATTTCGATTACGATCTTCATTTGTAGGTTTCACACAACCCGTCAAACTTCACTCATTGCGTTTAACTGGGCCTAAAAACGCGCCGAATACCGTTTGCATCTACATAAACCAGCCGCATACTCTTGATTTTGACTCCGCCGCATCGATGAAGCCGGTGCAAATGCTCGAGTTAGAGAGCAAAGACACCGCGAAAGATGCTCAGATCGAGTTGAAATATGTCAAGTTCCAAAACGTTTCCAATATCCAGCTGTTCGTCAAGGACAATCAGGATGGTTCGGACGTTACAAGAATCGACGAGCTCCAGTTCTTCGGAACCGCTCTCTGCTCCACGAACATGAATGATTTCAAACGAGTCTCCGGTCACAAGGGCGAAGTTCATTAACGACTAAGACTATAACAAGCAGTCTGGAAAATCCACATCAACATGGAACGGATTAATAGTATTAATAATTATTGAGATGATTAATATGATATTATTGAAAATCACGATGACGTTTGATGTAATAAAAGCGCTCTGCTGTACCCAAAAATAACTTCTCGAAGATTGAGAGACGACGATTGAGCCTTGTTCCTACCCGGAACGATTTGAGATAGTTCGCGTTCATTGTTTCATGGTTTTTTCGCCTAGATCTCTATCAGGCAAATCGAATCACTGGATCACATTGTTGGCCGAAATTGGACATGGATGCGATCATTAATGAAAGATGGTGGGAAGATTGACAATCAAACACTTCGAGCTATCATGCAGAAGGATTTCTCACTTTGTTTTTCGTTAACAACTACTCATTGTTTTAAATTCTCAGTCGAGCTTGCTCTATCCTGATTCAAGTATGAAATATTCACATGGCCATGATAATGCTAACGTACACGGGAGATTTTTTCTGTAACCGACCCTGGTCACTGAACTGTTTTACAATACAATAAAGTAACTCCGATCATTTGGAGCGAAAGGTTTCTCGCCTAAGGGTCTTCGAAAATTACTATCCGTAACGATTCTCTCATCAAGCTTTCGTGGAGCGTCGAATATTAGGAAAAAACTTGGTCGTTATTCATAAAGAAAGTCGCTGCTATCAGACGAACGCTTCTGGCGGCAGTTGTTTGCTTTGTGACAACTGCCAGAATACAGCGTAGGCGGTTTCGGGACTCCAATTGTTCTGTTCCAAGCAATCGACGGCGTACGCTTGGTTCATTTTTGTGGCCTTCATGAAATCTGCGAGTATTTCCTCCCTCGATTTCGAGTCCGTCATTACAGAAGTTCCGGCAGCTGGTGATGGAGGTCTCGAGGGTGAAGGTTCTTGGTATGCCCGAGCCTGGGGAAAATGTCAAGCATGGAGTTCGATGAGTTTCGACAGAGTGGCGATACGATATGTTAGCGTGGCAGATAAAGAATTTGGAAAGAGATCGATTCCCCGGAAAATTACCTGTTTGTCTGTGGCTATCGTGATGAACCATTCCTCGTTCACAATCGCTAAGCCACTGCCCTGGGGCACGACGACAAAAGTTCTCTGGAAACTCCGCAAGTTGGGCAGGAAAGTTCCGTCGGGACGCTTCTCACGGAAAACGCCAGATACGTGGAAGACCATCAAGGTTGGAGTCATGAGTGAAATATCGACAATGAAAGAGTGCGGGTCATGTTGAGTTTTCTCGAACTTCTTGAAGAAGTCCAACACATTTAAACGTCCTTGGATTAGCAGTCTTCGCTTGAGGTCTGAAATCGAACACTCTTTTGGTCCATCGGCTCAGACTACAAACGTTTGGCGAGTAGATGTTCCCGTCGAGTGGGAGGGAAATAGGGAAGACGAAACTCAGTGACATTTGATGATCAAGCATCGCGCACTTACCTTCGTCATGTTGCATGCGGAGAAAGTTTCTGGACTGTCCGTTGTAATCCAGTTTTTCTCTATCTTTACTGTGCTTCGAGTTGACTATGTTCGCCGAAGACAGCGAAAACAAAGCGGCCTCATGATAGGCATCCAACAGTGGCCCCCGATCGTCGCGGTCGAAGCAGAAGAAAAACTGTTCAACAAAACCGACAACCAAAGGCTTCACGGTCTCGTCTGGTAGAAAACTCGGCTGAAAAAGTTTGAGGCGGTCTCGAGTGAGCTTGATTCTGAGCCACGGCATCTCCTAGCTTGAGACTTTCTGGATCTCTGTGAGCAGTTTCTCGACCTCAGCTAAAGTCGAGAACACTACACATTGGCCAACACATGCGACGCCCCGATGCTTCGACTCTGCGAAGATGCTCCGACGAAGTCGATGCTCCGTTCGCTAACGTTTCCTGTACCACTTACCATGGAACGGGGGACGAGAATTTTTTCTTCTTCTATGTCAAATACGATGGGTGGCGGCAATTCCTTCTGATCCTGTTATTCGTAAAGTTTGGTGAGACTAGTGTTCTAAAATGGCAACCATACTCTGGTCGAAATACTTCCAAGCATTCTTCACTCACCAGTGTGGTGACTCGAGGGAAACGTTCGCGTACGGCACTGTAATGAATTGCTTAGAATTTTCATGTCTGATCTGAGTTGGACTTTTGACGACCCGTGTGTAAGGTTTCAACCGAGAACAACTTCGAAATAAAGCACGAATCCTCAACACAGCAAAATTGTTTCTATGTGTAGACGAACGTTGTAAAATTGTGCGTTCACTGTTATGATTGCTACATGGTAGTTCTTCGATCAAAACTTTCTGAAAGTCCTCATGAAAATCCCACGAAAATCCGAAGGGTTTGAGACTGTTATGTTCGTAAATTGTGCGTACAAGATTGTAGCAAACATCGGAACACTCGCAGGGATCAATTCTCGCGCTCCGGAACCGATCGTCAGAAACGACGCCTGATCAACGTTCATATGATTCTGGCAAGCCTCACTCAGCACTGAGCTCCTCTGCATTTCAAATTACTATTCTATTTTCCAATTGGTTGTTACTTTGCAGCCCACACTCGGATCATCCAGTTTTCTCAAGAATTAGTTTCACTCGTTTGAGGCAATGTTTCTTCTTTGACCATGTCATCGAATCAAGTTGGAGTTTGAAATCGTCCACGATAGCCCTAGATTCTGGACCCGAAGATTCTCTGACATGTCACAGGTAGTGAAAGTCTCCGGCACCACGTTTCAGTCAGCGTCCAATTGACATTTCTGTCGAGCTCTGGAATTGAGCCCAGAAAAAAACGACCGTGGCAGAATCGCATTGCAGTTCCGCCACTCAACTGCCCTCCTGGTATTACTCCAAGAGTAACGTCTTCAGAGGCGCAGGGATCCAAAGTCATGAGCTTTTTTTCGACGTCATCCCAGCCTCGTTGGCGATGCGTTGTCTCTGGAGAGACTGAGGTTCGTGTCAGAATCTCACGACACCCCAACGGTTGGGCAACTTGATTTCCTCTTCTGACAGCATGACCTTAACAGATACCACAGAGCATTTCATCTTCCCGATCGATGATCAGAGACACCAGAGGTCCAGTAAATTTGGAATAATGAACGGGTTCGAGCAATGTCCTCGAAGGGACTGATTTCAAAAATCAACATTCGATACGATGAGCATGATGGCTGCAGAATAGATTTTCCTCTGACCCAAAAACGGGTAGATACAAATACAATGCAGGAGAACTCGGGTGTCAGCAGGATTTCCGAACCAATGTTCGATGGTCATGCTCCGCTTCAGGATCAGCTCTGGAGCTCTTGAACTGAAACCGCCCGATGCTCACTCCATCTTGCTTCTCGTATGACTAGACTTCATGTAGCACGAGATGATTTTTGTCGGTATTATCTATCATGTCATGTATCGAGTCTTGTGCGGGATTGTGTGGTGTCTGGGAGGCATGGAGAAGCAATCAAAATTTCGAATATCGCAATTTTTCTCCGCGTTGAGAGCTTTTGACTTGCGCAGGTGCCTCAGGCAGCCTCGTGCCCGAGGTAACGTCCGTTCTGGAAGTAACTTTAACACGGGTATCTCGCGTCAATGACTCAACGAATCGTCGTGCTCTAGGAGACCATTCCATCCAAAGATAAGATGCTCAGGGGAAATCCACCTCACCTGACATAGTCATCTACTTCTTTGTACTGCTGAGTGAAAGGGCATCCGGCAAAAGCTGCCACAGTCAGCGGTAGCCCTTTCAAAGGATCGAGATCTCTGACATGTTTGATCTGGAACCAACAAGAGTGTTGGTTTCCTGGCTCCAACATTGAAAGAAAAGTTCTGCAAGCGTATACTCCCATGAGTTTCCATCAACTCCAAGCTTACCCTGTTTCCGGCCATTTTAAGGACTTTCAACTCTTTGCATTTGACTGCTAATGGTGCCAAGCAGGTGACGTTGTACATTTCGTTCCGTGAAATGTCAATACCAACAACCTCTGGGATATGATCAGTGATCACACTAACGACGCAGTTCGCGACATTCACTCGGCACAACGGGAGATACAATCCTTGGCCTAACAGAAATTCGTCCGATTCGAACTGGGACAAATTCAAATGTTTCGTGTTCGTATCGTAACGATTCGACATGGCCTCTGAAAAAAACGGGAGAGATTTCTTTTGAATCGCGGACGAACGATGAGGCTTCTTATAGCAGCATTAACACTTTTGTGATACTATCGAGTCAAAAACCTTCTGCAACACGCCGGATAGCTATGAGGACTCACGTTTGATTGCGTTCTCAATGACATCTGTGATGGACTGTACTTGTGGGAGGTCGCACGGCCTTACGACGATCGGCATTTTGGTTCCCTGAGCTGTCACAATAGTTTTGCTCAACTTTCTCAGCTCGTTGGCAGCTCTGCTCTCTCGCACGAAAAATGTGGCGATTTGAGCATCCAGATGAAAGTTGAAAATCTTGATTGGGCATGAGGCTCGGCTCGTGAGCTCACGTACAATGAACTCTTGGCCTATACGACGTCCTCCAGGAATGTGGACCCGATACCACAGAGATTGAGCTGGAATATGAGGAGATATGAAGAACATAGTCTAAAAGGATTTCCTCTAATCGATTCATTGTTACAGTGAGCTTCTCATAACGAGGGATGACCGATTAGAAACTCACAAGCTATGCGTCCGATATCGATTTTACGAGGATAGCTCACTCCCCTCCGGTTCGAAATCGTCCGATTCACGAACGGTCGATTCGGCATCCCCATTTCTTTCCAAAACGCTTTAGAGGAATCTTTTCGAATATGATGAGATAGCCGAACGGATCCGCCTGCACCGAGACCTTTCGCCGAAGATGGACCGTCCATCTCAGTGTCTCCGTCATCGTCAAGGTCTGCGTGGAAATGATTTGATGTCAGTTAACAGATTCGGACTTCGACGCATAGGTATATATTACAAGTGTTTATCCCCTTAGGAGTTTCTTAGAGTTCGGGGAATCAGTTTCTCTCCCGTCGTTTCCGGGGATACTCACCTCTTTGCGAAGGCGGTCGTTGGAATTTTTTCTTCTGATTGAATTTCTTCATTTTCCTGGAACAAAATTCCGTTTTTTTCAGAAACATGCCATGGATAACGGCTGCCAGTGCACACATAACATATGTCCAACCAAGACCATGCCAATGGAAACCTTTCCATCACTTTCTCTGAAAGAGTAATGTGCTGCGGAAATTTGACATCATCATATTACACATGGTTCCCGCAACCGCCGCAAAACTTCAGGAGTATTATGTAGTTTCGGATACACCATCGGCGCCGCCAGTTTTCGATGGATCCTGCTTAACAGCATCATGGTAGTCTGATTCGAATCCTTCATTTCGTAAACGGCACATTTTCGAATACTGCGTTCGCAGAGTTCTGTTCTCGTGACAAGAGCATGCTCGAAGATGCTGGGCAAGTAATGAGGGTAGGTCGATTTCGGACGGCTGACGTCAGCGCGAACGCTCCCGGGAGAGCAGCATAAAGAATGCATTATGAACAAAACTCACCACGACGTGATGGCAGATGTTTGGGTGAACTTTTCGATGAACCTTTTCGGCGCACTGGGGATCACTCTCTCAACGACGAGATGGGACTAGTTCCCCCGCGGAAGATCCGGACTCTATAGTGTCACTCAAACTCCGCAAAGCTTATGGAAAAGAGGACCGAACCAAGTCGGGGATCCTTACAGGCTGCTCACAACAAGCTGAAACGTTCGCTTGCGAGCTGCATAGTCGTGGAGCAGACTTCAACAACGAGCGTGCTACTTGTGATCTTTGCCTGATTAACCTCCTCGCTCTATTCCCTCCCGTTTTAACACTAGATATCTATCCAGCATACACCACAAATTCGCGGGTTCTCGCCCGAGATGCATTTCTCCGCTGCGGAGCCTAGAGAATGTAAGCTCTGAGCCACCCTGCGAGACAGTCGACATCGCCCCTTATCTCAGGTAAACCACAAAAAGAGATCAAAGGGGGGACGCTCCCCTCATAGACAAAATATGCTCGTTCTGGTTGAATGAAAGAAAATGTTCGATATCATGATATCTAACTCAACTCTTCAAGGCATTATTTGATTGAAATACGAAATAATTAAAGTTCCGACAGCTCGGCGAACATTCCGCTGCCTGGGCTGCTGCCGCGCCGCCCGATCTCTATGAAACGAATCCGTCCAGCCATGTTGTCTTCGGCATTGCGGCCCAACGGCTGATGTTACCGTTCCCATACCCTGTTTGTTTTGGTTCTACCGCCAGGTGAAGATGCGAGCGCGCTTGAACCTATCCAACGTTGTCATAGAAGAGAGAAATCTTTGACAGTTTTCCCCTCCACCTAATGTATAGCGCGAGTTGCTACCCGAATACGTGAAAGAACGATTCCTCCAGAAAAACATCCCTCATGATGGAAACGACAGATGCTGAAGGTGAGATATGTGCTCTTGTAAGAATCCGGAACTTCATATCGCTAAATTGACTTTGCAAAGCGGATACAACATTCTAACTTCTCATCTAGAAACTGACGCGGTTTTCGATTGGAGGGTGTCGCGCGCCGGTAATAATTGTGAATCTTTCACAGATATTCTGAAAGGACTGACACAACTGCAGAAAGACCAAGTGTACGAATGGATAATTGAGTTCAGACTCAGTCTGCAAGAACTAGCCGCATGGAGGAGAGATCGCGAAGTTTTCGTGAAGTCTGTGAAATACAAGGTTGGGTTTCGATTCAGAATCGGTTGGGACGACCCAATTCAAGGGCAACTATTTTGATTGATGATAGGCAACTGTATCACGAGCTAAGGTTTTCTCTTGAACGCTTGCAGACACCTATCGAAACTCCCGCCGATTTCATCTGTCGCGACATCTACGAGTTGAAGTTATTTGGTGTCAGAGTTGCCGATTTCTTCTACAAGAACGGAGAACCGGCTTTTCTGAAGATTTGTGGGCGAGTTTTCTCTCGGGAGGAAGCCATGACATGGGTTGTGAAAAAGTCTTCTCTCAAGAAACCTTTCCTGTGAGCGCATGGAATTTGTGGTTCTATGATAATTAATCAATGAATCAAATCTCCCAGAATTCTCCCTATCGAAGCTCATTCAGTCGGAAGTTGCTACGCGAACTTTCTCTTCAGGTTCAGCAAGGGAGAGCCGCAGAGAATTCTGAACAATCTCGCTTCGGATACTCGGACTGGTCAAAAAAGAACCCATGTAGAATCTGAGGAGGAGAGCCGGGACAAGCGTTCGAACTCATTAGCAATTGTATCAGTTGTCGGTGGTGTAAGATCGGGACCCCTGGAGAATGAGGACGAACGGCCGCAACCGATTGAAGCCGAAGATGAGAAGCCTTCGCAGAAAGAACTTGACCGTGCGGCCGCAAAATTTGCACGGAAGAATCCTTCGAATTCTCAAGGCTTTTCTGGGTCCCATGCTGACGTCCAAACTCCGCGAACTGCTGGAGTCGCTCAGCCTTCAGCCCATATAACTCCGGAATCTGCTACTCCAGAAGCAACTGTCTCAAATACGTCTGAAACTCCTGGATCTGTCGCTCCATCTCTGAGATCAGGTCGCAAAGCTGCTCTCCCGAGAAAACAAGTTCGCGCGAATGCCCACGGCGAATTCGCAGCCGAGACAACCGCAGTCAGATCATTGGCGAGATCCTGCAAGGTGCCTAATAAAACCTCAACACTGCGTTCCTCGAGCAGAGTGACGGTACCAATCAAAGGTCCTAGCG
Organism: Neoseiulus cucumeris; assembly: GCA_021527715.1. Taxonomy (NCBI): domain Eukaryota; kingdom Metazoa; phylum Arthropoda; class Arachnida; order Mesostigmata; family Phytoseiidae; genus Neoseiulus; species Neoseiulus cucumeris. The sequence continues at coordinate 703,510 of JAJSRV010000004.1, read as the reverse complement.
ATCTGCCGCCTCCCGCGACACAATCTTTACCACCCTCGTCTCCTGCTGACGCGGTCTTGGCCAGCAGGCTTCTGAATGATCCAACGTTGAGAGATCCGACACCGCATTCTGAGTCCCCAATGACGGCGGTCCAGCACCCTGTGAAGTATCTTGTACCTGTGTCTTGTGAAAACGTATCTTTCCCGGGACAGCCAGTCTACTCGATATCCGCAAATGCCAGCGTACAAACCGTCTATCCGGTCTCAACACCGTCTGTGACGCAAGACGATTCTAGCAAAGCGGTGAGGTTCCCAGAAAAAAATCCCAAAAGGACGATAGGTCGGGAGTTCCGTTTGAACGATCAAACACCGAACATAATATATCGTTTCTTTGACGGAACTTCGTTTGTTGCAGTACCAAGCTATGGTGGAGATCTATCTCAGGCAATTCAGAGTCGGAGTTGAGGATTTTTCGGACTGGCTGATGAATTCGTTTGGAAGTAATTTGGTTACTCAAGGAGAACTCTTCGGAAAAGCGGATATCCTCCTGAGTAAGTGTCATCATGGAGGTTTTTTTCCTCTAAACGAAAAAGAGACACAAGCGAACGATAATTCTCAAGGATTCTCTCTGCTGTGGGAATTTTACCCGAAGATTGATCAGAAACCGCTCTCGACGAACTAGATCGAACTCGAATTTTCTTTCGGATTGGCGAGAATCTTAAACTATGGCGCTTTCCAGCTGCCATCGCTAACACCCTCCGGGAACTAGAGAAGCACCCCAAGCCCGATGGCTCGGTTTTGGCTTCATCTGCCAAGTTGATCGGAGTGTCAAGGGAATCACTTGAGAAATGGAATTCTCCGGAAATCAGGTGGGGCACCATTCATTATATTTTAATAATTTGAAGTGACGTGGAAGCTGTCCTGGGAATGCCGAAATCTTACGAACTTATCCATTGCGTTTCAAGGCCGCTGTTCCATACAGATAAGACCGCCCTGAAATACGACTTGTTCCAAAGGGTGCTTCCAGTGGTTGGAGACAAAAAAAGATCGTTCTTGCCGCGGGCCGAAGAGATCATTCGCTACAAAACGTGAGTACCCGGACTCATTCAATTTCGGATCGAGAATCAACGAGTGTATTCACATTCCTCTATCTTGCAGGAAAACCGACTTGGCGACTTTTGATCTTCGTCTTGGAAAATCTGGCAAGTACTGTGTGCAATTGGTGAAGAACGTGTTGGATTTCTTTTCGCTGGAATCAGGTGTTCTGGATGAACTACCTATGGAAGGCAACCGAAAGTTCCGGGAAAGCCTGCAGAAAAGTCGGTCGATACATGCTATACAAATGCTCCTCAATGAACTTGGCGTTCTAATATCTTATAAGAACGAGGTATGACGTTATAGTGGTGTAAGACTTGATGTTGATGAATTTCTAATTACTACAGTGATCGAATGATACACATGCACAGTATTGCATGTGCTTCATAAGTTTTTCCATCTCTGATCTCAGTTTGGCACCTTGACGTTCCCAGATTTGTATGTTCAGCAATTTATTCTCTGAACAAGACGCAGCGTTCTGCTTCGAGAAACCCCTTGGATGGCTGCCTCCTCCAGAAAATATGTTTCACGTATCCATCGAGGACGCGGTGAGAGCCGTGACTCGGGACCGTCGGTTGCGAACCGAGCTGCAAGGTACGTTCCAATGATTCTTTTTGCGGGGATGTCGTAGTGGTCATCTCAATTTCAATGGAGTTGCGAATCAGTTATCGCAAAGGCTTCATATCAAATCCAGTTCTCTTCTTCACAGGGAAGGAAAGTGACGTCGACTCTCAGAAGATAAGGAAGCTTCTCGAGAAGTACGTAACGAATGTCTGAAGTTCCGTCAGTATCTTGAAACGCACTCGAAAACGTACATCCTGATGTTCACGACGCTAAGGGAATTGAATTCGTAGCTACGAGCTCGGGGTTCTATCGCAGTATCTCTTCTCGTTCAGGCGATGGATACCGATGTTTTGTTTGAGAATTCACTGTCGGAGAGCTTTTTGACGTTGGTCTGTTCAAATTTTCCGACAAGAATAGCATTGCATCATTCGTTCTTACTTGACGGCGGAAATCGAAAGTCGATCTCAACGAAATCTTTGAAGCTCTTTGGGTCGCGGCTCAAATATGCTCGTCTCCTTGTGAAAACAGTCCCTCGTAGAGATTTCATGGAACGATATATTTATAACAATGAAAGTGATTCCCTGGTTTTTGAAAAATTATTCGCTTTTTATTTCCACCTCCTCCGGCCGAGGAAAGCCGTTTATAGCTTCCATGCAACATTAGTTTCAGGTTTCTCCAGCTTCTCATCATCTCCCATACTCCTCCTTTATTTTTGTTTCTACGCATTGGACCCCTTGCCACTTGACTTCAGAGCGAACCAACACCGTGTACAAATGCGATTGTATCAACTGGCTTTCGTGGCCATTATCTTCTCCGTCGGCGTCTACCGATTGGTTTCCTTTTGGTCTGCTTGTCGAAAAAGCAGACGGATGAACAGATAGTCAGTCATCTCGTTTGTTGCTCCACCTAGCCGACTGGTCGATTGGTTCGCAATCGAAACTGAGTCGTGTACATCAGTTGAGTATAGATGATTAATAATATAGTACAGCAGAAAAATACTTCAACAACTTGTGCCTTGGGAACTGATCCACTTTAAAGCTGTGCTCCCTGGCCCGAACCGGTAGACGACGACGCCGTCGACGACATAAGAGAGTCCAGCAGCTGATAGCAATCCAAGATTCAGGCACGGTCACGCCAAGTAACACGTTTTCGATCCGAGTTGACAAATTCTTCCGGTCTTGACAAAAGATACAGCCCATGGGCTCTTTGAAATGGTGGCAACGAGCTCCGTTTTCACGCTATATCAATCCCCACCTCTGTCTTGATGCTCATGATTTAGATCCTAATGCAACAGCATATCAGTCGTCGCACATGCAGCGTGCGAGATTATTGAACGGACAGTTTTCAGGTTCTTCCAAGACCAAAAGCCAAGCTCCACAGCGTTCGCCGACCGGTTGTCGTTAGCTGACCGGCACCTCGGATTTCGATTTGGGAGGGCGTATTTCTCATAAGCCCGCATCTCTTTCACTGATGGAACCAATATTCGATGGAATACCCATGCAGGTGCTCAGCTTTCGCCTTGTGAAAGTTGTATCAATTTGTTGGATTCTGTTAGTATAATTATTTTTGTACACTCAAAGACAGTACTGGAATCACAGCGGCATGCTTTGCTCAATGGCAGCAATTCGCTCCAAGCGCAGGTCTCTCTCGGGGCCCGACGTTGATACTGCCCGCAGTTGTCGCGTCTACCGCCTGCGAAGTAGAAACACAGATGAGAATCATCACATTCCGCAGTGCTTTGATCTGCTGACCAGAATCAACTTTCTTGTCTGGATCCACTAGAACTCTGTTCTATCAGAATCGAGCTCAGTGTGAGCTCCAAAGATTATGACGTAATTCTCAACTACTGTCAAAACTCACTCTTCCCGACGTCTGTTTCTGCAATATAGCCTCTGCAAGCTGCGTGAATGCTTCTTCGATGTTGATGTTGGCCTTGGCAGAGGTCTCTAGGAAAATTATATTGTGATCTCGAGCGATAGCTTCTCCCTTGTCCTTGGATATGACTCGCTTCAACTCCATGTCACACTTGTTCCCTAGGATCATTTTCTCTACATCTTCATTGGCGTGTTCGTCAATATACCTGGGGAGGAACGATTCAATCAGATTAGAGCTCACGGCCCGACTTTCGGTTTCGATTCTTGATTCGAACATCTTCAAATCCAACTTTTCCCCGTCCCGGGAAGAAGAGGAAAGGAAATTCTCGGCAGCGACTCCAGAGAGCTGAAGACTCCATAACCTTGAGCGGAGGGTTATACCTAGAGCCGGAGTTGGAGCAGAACTCAGCGATTCATCAACCTATTCCCATAGGCCGGACGAATGAGCATTGCTTTGTCATTCGGGTTCTGGTTTATAACTTGCGCCTCGTTGAATTTGGTATCGGTGAGCTCGTCCCGGGACTGGTATCTGTTGTTCCGCGATTGACGTGGGTCCTTGTTAGCCAAGGACCACGGCAAACTCAGCGTGAAATCGAATCGAATCAAAGCTCGATCTTGCATTCAATGTGAATTCTATCATGCACGGACTGTCTTTATGAGTAATGGATTCGTGGTTTTTTCTCTGAGTCACTCAGATTTGTCGATCACTTCGGAACCACAAACGTCGGGCCATGATTCGTAACCACAAATATTCTTGAAAAGTGAACCGTTTCTCAATCCCAGGGAAAACGTGTCAGCTCTGTGGCATTTGCACGGCTTCGCGACATTCCCCTTGGCTTATCGTCTCTCGATGATTCATTCCGGGCGCGAAACTGAATCAGTGGGAACTCTCGCGAAGAGTCGAACGCTTGTGTAAAGGGTCGAGTCCCGATTCGGTAAGGGGATCTGCTGAGCCAATCGACTTCATACTGTCGCCAACCATACCGCGCTGTGAGACTGAGGTGTATAGCGAACGGATCGACGACCGAGAGTGTAAAGGTCTACCAAGCTTGATGAAACATCCTGACATGCCCGGAGAGGATGCAGTCACCGAAAAGTTGATCTCTGGCTGTGTCTCGTGTATTGATTCGAAAAATTATTGTGATATGAAATTGTGAGAAAAATCAAGAACTCACCTCAACCATTTTGCGATGTTCTCGAAGCTCTTCTGGTTCGTTATATCATAAACAAGCATGATTCCCATGGCTCCGCGGTAGTACGAGGTCGTGATCGTGTGAAAACGTTCTTGGCCTGCGGTGTCCCATATTTGCAATTTGATTTTCTTACCGTGGAGCTCGATCGTTTTGATCTTGAAGTCGATGCCTGGAATAAATCGAGTTATGAAATTCCCAATTACGTTCTTCCGCTCCAGGACAATATGAACTTGTCTTACCAATCAGAAAGGAATGGAACTGCTGAATAGTTTATTATGAAAGTCACAAGTATTCGAATCATATTACGGATTACTATCGGAGAAATCATCAACTTTCTTCATCGGCTTGCCTATTCTTTCGGAAGTAATTGGTTGCTAGGGTACCGAAGAATCACTGCCGATCAGTTCGTTGAGTCATGCTCTATCATTTTGAACACGAGTCATTTTTTGAATGCGGAAATCCCGAAGCTCGATTGAACCAAAAAGAGAGACGTATCATGTTTCCGCCAAGCGCATCGATATTGATGCGATGCCCGTCGAGCCCGAGATCGCGCAGGCAGCGACCGCTCCTCTTTAAATACACTGATCGGAAATACAACTACGCCAAGTGCACTTAACACAGTTCGTCATCCGAGACGTCGTACAGCTACGATCATAAGGAAATACGATGGAGATTGAACCGAAATTCAGAATTTAGACGAGGGGATCGCGTTACCTGCAGAACTTGAAGAGAAGAAATAATTCTAAAAAAACATGGTAAGTAAACGTGTCGACAAGCCGCGGGTGGCACTCGCTGCCAGACTGAGTCAGACGGAAACTTCTGGCTGATGTCAGAGACCCGCCGTCAGAGGCCCATTAAATAAACGAGCAAGCAGACAGCTTCGCTGGGACGAGACGATTTCTAATATCGTCTTCTCAGTGGCCTCGTAGTCGGCGTTGATCACAAAGCTATGTTTAGCATCGATACGTGGCCAGAGGACACTTCCGAAAGAAAAGAAGGCATTCACCAATTTAGAGAAAACGTTTCGGAAGAGAGCACGAGTGTCACGTCATCCGGTTCCATTTTTCCTCGTCTCAGCATCATAACAAGTTATCGTCTCAGAGGTCTCCGAGGGCATCACGACGGGTACAACATTTTCCGCGAATAATAACACCAGGGGTCCCGCAAATGCTCGCAAGTTCCCAAAGCGCACCTTTAGCTCTAGATCTCAACTATGTGTAGAACAGTGGGACGAGCAGGGTCATACCACCCTTCCCGACAAAAATCACGACACGACGACGGATGGAAGACGATTCTTTGCCGGTCAGGACTCACCGATCGTTGAGATGAATGTCGTATGGAAAGCATCATCGGAGAATCGGAAGAGAATACAAGTCTTGCCGACTCCGGAATCTCCGATGAGCAAGAGTTTGAACAGCAGGTCGTAGGTCTTCTTTGCCATTGTGATCCCTGATGATGTTGTTCTTCACTTCCTAACTAACACGGTGAATATTTTGGAGTTCGACCGGTAGCAATTGTGGCTACTGTGGAGTTTCGAAGGCAATCAGGGCGGCGAATGGATGCAGTTTTTTTCCGTCGTCCTAATACACAACCAAAGCCGCAGCAGTGGCAACAACAAAGAGGGCTGTTAGTTGCTAGTCGATTTCGGTCATTCGAGGCAAGTTGGGCACTCGGAGTTCGGCACACTCCCACAGCCAAATCTCGGCTCCCTAACACGAGCGTGAGAGCAAGCACTGTTCTCGTCAGATTTTCAACGCGTGTTGATACACGACGAGGAGACGTTCGTCGGACGTCGTCTTCTTGGGGCCGCTGCTGGTACTGCCGTTTGTGCCGCCGCTGACGCCGCCGCCACCACTGCCAGTGGTGGTGCACAGTACCACAATTAACACCACAAACTGGGCTCTTAGTTGACCTATACTGTTCGTATTTCATCGAACGACCATTTTCGCTTCGATCTTCAACTTGAAGAGTTTCAACCAAATCTTAATCTGGCGGGCGACGAGTGCTGAAAATCAAGTTGTTGTATTTTTCGCCACCCCTGAGGAAGCTAAGCCTAATATGGCAGCGCCCAGAGTATAGGATGGACGCATCAAAACATTGACCGACAATAACAAAAGCCGGGCCATGGAGACGATGACACGCTGCCAGTGCATAGAAATTGCTCAAATGGTGGCGGCGGTCCCGCGGACAACCCATTCCATGCAGCGGCGGAGAGCAGGGATAAAATGAATATGATCGATTGCGATATGAATGCTCAAAACATGCACGACATCGAGCTCGGCTTTGGTTGTTTGGATTCTGAGGCTGATCAATATTGCAGATTTTCCTCCTTCTCCGATACTGCCTGTGTCAATGGAGACTTCAATTTGCCTGATATTCATTGAATGCGCATTCCGTTCCCAACACAGTTCTAGGAAGCGATGGCGAAAGATCGTTCGGTTTGCTACCCGACTCAATCATCATTTTGGTATCATTTTGCTGACTTCACGAAATATCGAAATTTTCAGTTTCCATAATTAATTTGCTGGATTTTTTGAGGCAACTGTTTTCAGCCGCGTGAGGCCCACATGATAAAATGCATCCTGATACTCGATTGTCGAAAACAAAGCCGTTGTCACAGGATCTCTGGATCTGAAATTTGAATCCGCGACCATACTTGATAGCTCGAGCTCGTACACTCATGCGAAATGCCTGAGAATCAGTAAAATACATATTGCTATTCGAATGGATCGGAGGTTGATCAGAAGATGCACCACAGTATGCCTCTCAAATCCTGGAAAGTTCACTGGTCACCGAATCCTGTACAGTTTGATCCGCATCCATAGAGACTCTTTGGAAAACGACGGTTTCTCTCGTGTGCGAGGTCGTTAGCATGGGACTCTTCGGAAGGGGGGAAGGGGATCGGAATCTGTCTTTCATAATACGGTTCCTCTTATAAGCGAATTCAACTGTTCTAAGCTGTTCGAATCGATGTCAAAAAATCGGCTCCTTCAACGTCTTGCCTTTTCAGCATTTACGTTCATTTCTACGCGGTTCCCGCATTTCGAAAGAAACTCAAAAGATTCGAAGGAATCAAAACGAGGGTTGCGAGAAGTGTTCCCGAGTATAGTTCAGATTGGTGGTGTAGCTCCGCATTCTATCGAGATACCGACGCCTATCATGGGAAAACTCGAGGTTTGAAGAAACAGTTCATTGAAAGTTTAGGAGAGAGATTGAGAAGATATCTGAAGACCTACAATCCATATTCAGGAAATTTAAGGATGTTACGGGTGGTGCAGCAGGCTCCGTCCGATTTTTGGTGATCTTGATTGGTGATATAAAATTCGTAGATATCCGATAATTTTACAGCTGCTCAAACAGAACATTCTTCTCTATCGATAAAGGTGCGAACGCAAATCGGAACGACGAGTGGCGCGTATATTTGTTGCGGGAAAACGTCGGGCTGCTCAGCGGTTGAGCGTCCGGAAACCCGACTGGTTCTTACAATAGTTCTCAGAAATGATGTTTGATGGACAGCTGGACTACTTCAAAGTCTCAGCGTCGAAGAGCGTCGCGATTTGGTCAGCACTCACCAGTCTGTTTGTTCAGAATTTTGCTTATGTTGCCACGATGCTCGCTGAGAAAAGATTCTCATGAAAAGGTGAGAATTTAGTATGCCTATTGTTGCGTAGGAGCCCAGATGATTCTTCCGTAGCGTCGAAGAGACGCACGCTGCAACCTCATCGGACATGGGAGGATTAGCTCCGCTGCTCGTGTTAGTTGTCGCAGTGTACGGAACGCAGCCGGTGATATCTCGACGGGTCGGTGAGAAAATGTCAATGAACGAATCATTTTTCAAAGGACCGTTCAGTCCTTGCAAAGGATCCCGAGTTCAGAATCCGGTCGAGTTGGTTCATGCTCACGTTTTCGCTACCAAGCTCTTCGCTGCTGTCGGTACCAAGAAAATTGTGAACTACGCGACCAAGTACAACCTACCTTCTTACGCCTTGTACCCGATGGGCGAGCGATCGTGTCTCCTTATCCTGTTCTTGTACAGTGCTATTTCGAGGAAGGGGGGAGACTTGATTCTCCCGAGAAATGTGTCAACTCAAGTGTGTGTAGATTCTATTCTGCGCTTCATGCAAGCTATGGAAAAAGCGTCGCCTTGTCTCTCCTTAAAACACAATGGCAAGAAATTCACTCTCCCTTGGGAGGCTGCGATAGATTTGTTGAGAATGTTTTTACCGCCCGTATTGAAGATAGAGAATGGGAGATTCCCGACTGATGGGAATCATTTGTTGCATGCAGTGCAACATTTCCTGAACATCTTATTGTGAACTCTGATCACCGACTCGTTCCCCATTCAAACGCCCGGATTGAAAATTTGGACTAAAAATAAGTTGGCTTGATCAAGTTAGAGCGAAAAGACATATTTTCGAAGCAGAATTCAAGACCACAACTTCCGCAGATGTCGAGAGAAGACCCGGAATACCATAATCAAACTCCACGAAATTATGTTACCCAATTACAAGTCGTTCATCCTTCGTTCAATAAACATCCCTTCTGAGAATTATAGGGTCACCCCTTTGTGAGTTGCTTTCCAAAAAAAAGGAAATCGTCCCATGAGAAGAATTTGCTCGAAGTTTTCGTGATGCTGGCTGTGTAATTACGTTTTCAATCATCAAATCAAAGAAACGAGTCTCTTATTCAGATATGCGTGTCCTGACAACCATTTTTACAGAGCAGCTAGAGGCGGGAATCATTTCTTTACTCTCTCTGCTTGTATTGGGTTCAGCTGAGAGTTTCCTGCAAGCCCCAGGAATCAACGAGTCTATCAAAAAACAGATTTCTTCTGAAGTTCTCATTAATTCATTTCGCAAGGCCCAGGTCAAGTTCCGCCCACTCCTGTGGGTCGATCTTTTTTTCGCGTGTGCCAATATTGAACCGAGTTCGGACTAGACAGTGAATTGACTTCATTTGCGACAATCGAGCGCTCTACGAATTCACGGTCTTCTATCATAGTTCGGGAGACTTCTCCTGTACTGGGCGAGCATCAGAACATATCTTGAATTCCTTCTCAAAATTGGAAACGAAGAATTTCCATTGCTATATAGAGAACGTGGGTATGGGTGGATCTGTGCGTGACACCTTACACTACTACTACCTACTACTACTTACACTTACTATCTACTAGTGTTCGAGGGAGGCGGGAGGAGTCTTGAAAATGTCCACGGAGGTTGTTTCTTGAATCAAACTTACGTCTTATCTTTTCGTGAATACATCTTCCCCGATTCACAAATTTTGCGAATAATTGACACGAGAGAAATACTAGAACATGTTTGGCAATCGAAGTAACGCGAATAATTTATTCAATCTAAACGAAACCTAGATCCATTACAGATCAATTTTCGTTTAATCAACTCTGTTTCAACTCTTTAAAAACTTCGCAACCAGTGTCACAGTAGATACACACGACGACCACATATTGTCGAAGCTTTCTCGAAGGCTTTTCGCAGCCGGGATGTCCTCGTTTTTGAATATCTGACTCAGATTGAACGGTAACTTCTCCATTTTCGCGAGTTCGGCGGTAACAGACTTTTTGGCTTCTTGACTTTGAACCGTGATCGCTATGCAGGAAAGTGCGAGGATGTACTGAGACATCATGTTGATGAATCGCTGCAAGGCGGCAAGTGACTTGAGTTCGAAATTCAACAGTGTGGCAGTTCTTTCACCAAGATGATCGGCGATCCTCTGCTCATCGATGACCAGAGGATAGATGAAGTACTCAAATGCGTTACTGAGGTCTTCTTTGAGGGAAGGATCCTTCGCTAGATTTGCTTCGAGAGCGGTTCGGGCTGCTTGTCGGTTTTCGTTCTTCGCCGCCAAAAAATCCAGAACGAACCAGCGGAGTCTGAGCTCCTTTTTCTTGACCTCGAGACTGGGGAAAATGGAGTGGTACCGCCTGGGCAAAACACTCATATCACAGTTCTCCCTCAGTTGATCCCAAGGGATGGAAGGCACACTGACAGCGGTTTCTTTGATTTCTTTCTGAGCTTTTGAGTTTTGTAGCTTTTCGGTGATGCACATATCAAGGTTGAACATGGTTTTCGCATTGGCCAACTCGTACGAGTTGTCCAGTCGTTCCCACAGTTCTTCCATTTCCTCAACCTTGAAGAAGGAGCCGAATTTATAACAGTTCACGATGCCGTCTGCGATATCGCGTTGCGAATGCATGTGGAGTCCGATGAAGTTCCGGTAGTGTGGACGTGCAACCGCAAACGAGGACCTCTCTAAGAATGGTGTGAAAAAATATCCAAGGCTCTCCAGCTGCAAGTACTTGATGTTCAAGGAAGAGATCATGTATCTGGTCTCTTCCCCAGCGTTTATGGCACAGTAGCACCAGAGGAGGCGTAATTTCAACTTGAAACCGTTGGGCGACTTCCTTTGTGCTGCGTCCAGGGATGTGATCATTTTCAGTAGAATTTCGTCATTACCTTTGGTAAGAAAGAGGTCCACAGCCATGTCAGCCGCCAGCTCGAGATAGCCGTCTTGAGGATTGGTGTCAGAGGGTCGCTCGAGTTCTGGTCCTTCATCGTACTTATTGCACAGTTCGCTGATCAGTTTGAGCTGTTCCTCCTCGGACTTTGATGGCCCGAACTCAAACTCGAGGATCATCCATGACAGCGATTCTTTGCGAGCAACCTTTGACAGCGCCTCAAACACAGACTTTTGCATTTCCGTGGACAACTCTCTCATTTGATACACGATATCTATTGTGCACCAGATTTTACCATCGAAACGCTCGTAGAAGTCTACCAATAGACTCTCAACGATGTCAAATTGTTCCAGCCTTTTCCGTATCGAAATTTTATTAAGGATTGTCTCTCTCCGCTTTTCGTGATCTTTAACCTTCTCCACGAGATCAAGAAGCTTGTTGGCAACGTCTCTGATGGACTCGCCGTTGAGTTTTGCCACTTCGAATCGCTTCTCCATCCATGTATGATCGAGACATTCACTTTTTTCGAACATGGCTTCGGTTTCTCGTGCTGCCTCCTCCCAAGCCTGCATTTTCGACAGTAGGAAATATTTCTCGTAAGGAGGGAAATGTTGCTTCTTGATGAGACCGTCAATCCTTTCGAGTGCCTCTTTGTACTTGGCTGCATCTCGATAAATCATGTACTCGAGGAAGATTTCTGCATCAGCACTCGGTTTAAGTCGGTTCAACATTTTTTCCGCCAAGATATAACACATTACTCTCTGGCGCTCTTCTGATGCGTCTTTAGCACTGAGGTACTGATGCATCACAGCTGTGTAGTAATAGGTCCGCTTATCGGTTAACTTGTACAGCTGTAGAGCAACGTTCTTGGCTTTCGTGCGTTCTTTCTCGCGCACGTAGAGCTTGAAGAGGGAGTTGTGAACCTCCTCGGACGGACACTTCTTGCATGCGGCCTCGTATAGGGGGGCAACCTCTTCCTGGCGTCCTATCTCGTGAAGAGCCATGACCATGGGCGACAGGGTTGCTTCCTCTGTGGGTTGACTTGAGATCAATGTGTCCAGCACCGTCGCGGCATCTGACCGGCGTCCCAGTTTGGAGAGCGCCAGCGCTTTCAGCGCATGCACAGTATCCCCCATTTTGTTGCCGTACTTCTTTATGATACGCTCGCATTCTTGAAGTGCGCGTTTGTGATCTCCACTGTCGAAGAAATCGTAGGCTCCTTTCAGTCTACGCTCCTCCAGAGCTGCGCGCTGCTCATCTTTCTTAGCGGCCATGCTTCTGCCCGTTGTTCGATTTCTCCTACGGTAGAGCTTGTTCTCACTCGAAATTCGTTCGCACGCTGGCGGAACCACTTTTTGAATAGCTGTCAAGCGTTCTACGCCAGGGTCACGTCCCACAAAACAGCGGACCACAATTGCATTGAAACACAGGATCCTCGCGAATTGCTGACTTGCTACCACGGTGGGCAAGCACACTGCTGGTGCTACAACCAAAATAAAACTTACAAACTTGGCGCGCTGATTGTGATCTTTGCTGACTCTCTTCTTGTAGCAAGCAACCGGCACTCCACGTGACGATTGGCGCAGCGTTCCACGCTATTGGAAAAGTGCTCTCTGTAGCCTTCGGTACGATAGCAAGGAGAGAGCTGTTTTCCAGCGAAGATCCTGATTCTCGGAATCTGGTGACAACCCCAGGCTCACCAGCATCATTGAGTCTTGACGGGTCTCGATCCTCTGAATAAAGAGAGCTTCACACCACAAGCAAAATTTGGGAGTCGTGTTCGGGAAAAGAATCCAAGTTATGAGTTGACTGTTCATCGGGCGAATCCATTCTTAACGATATTCGAAGCCCAGCTGAGAACATCAGAAAAAGCCCCGATTACGGCCACAACATCTCCCTACCGCGACAACCAGCTCGAATTGCCGATGACGAGATGGAGAGTTTTGTCGCCATGGTCGCGTAATACATTCCGATTCGTTCAAAGAGCTTCAACTGTCAACTGCTGCTAATGGTGGACCTTGATTCGAGGACTGACGCGGGAAATGGAACTTTGCATCTCATAGCTTCGTTACGAAGGAAATGGCGTCAAGAAGTCTTCCATAACTTTGGCGCACTACAAGGTGGGGGCGTAACATGGTTACAAGTTACAATTTATGGAGGGCTTTCTAAGTTGCAAGATGAAATTAACATTGCGCTCATGGTGCTGGTCACCAACGAGGCAGCCCTATCCCTTCCAAGTTCTAAGTTAGTGGAGGTTTGTAAGTTGGGAAGACATCACTGAATATTCCGCTCGTCATCGGCGCAGTGGGGAAAGGAGAATTCCTAAGATTGTTTTCTCCACGTAAAGCTCACCGGAGTTGAAGAGAGAGCGACATTGTAGAGGAGTCCCCAATCAGAGTTCCACTACGCCTACTTACAGACGCACCTAATGAGATAGAATCGAGGAAATCGAAAGTAGTGCTGATGTGATTTGAGATGGCTTTATTTTTCTATCGACACCCCTCGGGTTCAGACTCGTCAAACTCATCTGCCGAACTCACACCTCTCCAACCACTTGCTCCGTTGTTGGCAATATATATTCAATGAAATAATTTCCTGACGAGAAAACTCGTGGAATCTCGACTCTTCATGTGACGACAGCACTCGGAATGGAAGTTTGCTATTTGGCTTTCGAATGCCTTGACCGAGGTTTCCGCATGAAGTAGTTTCAACTTTTGCTTCAAGACGTCCTGAAGTCGTCTTTCTCACACCGTAGAGCATTCATTGTTGCCACAGCATCAGTTTGAGATGCATGTTTTTGAACAGCTGGAATTTTCGTGCGCATGAAGGGATTGAAGCTTTTTTCCTCCGCGATAGTCGATGGGATCGTCGGTTGATGCGCCGAACGACGAGACAGAGCCCACTCTAGTTTCTGCTTTGTCTGTAAGAAATGTTCACGCTTACAATGAGATTTTCCCCTAAGGTGCCCGGTGCAGGCACCATCAATCCAGCCACACAAGGACTCGGATCCAAATACTAACGTTCTGGTTGTCGGGCTCAACATGGAGGGCAAATTTCAAATTGTTGACAGTGTACTCGTGACCATTATACACGAGAGTTTCGTCGGGCAGGCTGCCGAGCTTCTCCATGGCTTCCTGCATTTGTGCAGCCGTTCCTTCGAAAAATCGTCCACATCCCGCGGTGAATAAAGTGTCTCCTGTGAAAACCACTGGCGGCTTCTCTCCATCACCGGGAATGTAATAGCATACGTGGCCAGTCGTATGGCAGGGCGTGAACCTCGTGCTCGCAGTCATCGATCCTATAAGAAATACGGAGTGAAATCGGCGACTTCGGACAGGGAACAAATCTACCGACAGGGTTGTCACTGTCTCAAATCTGCTTTGAATGTACGCGAGTGAGATCGCCGGCTCCCGCTATCAGACTGACATAGACTCGATATCAGTTGAACGAGCGCAAACGTGTGCTTCATTGTCCGTATATTTACGGTGCGACCGTTCGATAAATTTGGGAACTTGCCTATCTGAATCTTTGCCTCATCGCGGTTCACAAGATTAGTGAGCTGTTTGATGCGAGGATCACCGCCGTAAACTTTGAGCCCTGGTTTCATTTGGAGCAATTTCTCATTTCCGCCGGCGTGATCCCAATGATGGTGGGTGGTGAGCACTGTTGTGAGTGAAACGCCCATCTCTTTGACGATGTCGAGCACCTTGGGAAGAGATTGGGAGCATGAGGATGGTTTGATCTTCTCCAGCGAGATCCGATTCCAGAAAGGAGTTGTTCACAATACGATGAACGCATGATCAGTGATGGATTGCTTGCGTACCTTGGACGGATTGACAGGATCCACGATGGCAGCTTCTTTAGTTTTGGGACAGGTCACCAGATACATATAATTGTCATCCAATGCTTCAATGATCGTGACATCAGCCATCGTTCTCGTGGGAGGGCTCTGTAAACCGAGCTGGGGAAGGAACGTGCGCAGAGCCCTTAAATTTGGTAGCTTGCCGGTGATGCTCGAAAACATGGCTCTTCCGACGAAAATGATGTGTTTTTACAGGATGAAACCAAACCTTAGTATCCGTAAACAGAGTCAAAGTTCAAATGTGATGGTATCCAGTCAATCAATGGTTTCGTCAACTTACAGAAAGTGTTTGCGTGGATGAATCGCTTGCGGCTTTCGGCACCCAACTGTCAGTCAGCGCCGCGAAAAAACTTGCAAGGAGAAATTATTCTCAACACTGATTCTGGCCGGTACTAGTGGATAGTATCTGTTAATTGTTTATGTGAGTGCGGCGGTGCTCCGGGAGCGCTGGTCGATCTGAGCAGACGACGCTCGCTTCTCTCTTGCTCTTATATTTCGTGCTTATAGCCGTGCTTGTTATTGTTTACATGCTCCCCCTCCCCGTTGCTTTGCAAGCAGTAGTTAGTTGTTGTTGTTCGTTTGTCTTCCCACACGAGCTCCAATGCTCTTGAGCGTGCTGTTGAAACCCACTAGACCTATTGAGATCCTCTACTCGAACGACCTGTCATTCGGTGAACGCTGTGGAACGTGCGCAACGCTGTGAACTTATTCCAAACTGTCAAAGAGTGACAAAGGAAATGGGGACATCCAGACGACTCAGCTGTTGAGGAGACTTCGGGTCGAAGTTTTGCTCAGGATTGAGAAGTACTTCTCGGATTTCAATCGTGACGCCATCAAAGACCAATCTGTATGTGAACGACGTCAGGTGAAAACCTCAGCCGAGCTGCGAGGCGACCTCCCATTCCTCTGATTCGAACATCAACGAATTTGAGTTCCACGGCAAACGCTCTCCCAGATATCATGGAAGACCTCATCAAAGATTTCACCGTGGTCGTCGGCTGTCGGAAACTTCGGACAAACAGAGGTTGTTTGGAGAAGCACTCAGATTACTTCAAAGCCATGTTCAGTTCCGGAATGAGGGAAAGCCTCACAAGCAGCGTGAAACTCCAAAACGTAGATGAGGATCTCATGTGCCAGATCATCGAATTCTGCGAACGAGGCGTGCGCATTCGAGTGTCCGAAAGTAACGCTCTCCGCATACTCGCCGCAGGAATGATGCTGCAGATGGAGGCGCTCAAAAGCAGCGCCGAGCAATTTCTCATCCAGGGTTTGGCTCCAGATAACGTGACGGACATGTTCAAAGCTGCGGATTTTTACGGTTCCTCTCTCCTTCGGAATGCTTGTGGGAGGTTCGTCTGTTGGTCACTCGAACAACTGGTCGACAGGTTGACACCTGAAAACTTCGAGCTCGTGCATTACATTCTCCACAGAGAATACTCACATTGGAACGAAGATCTCATGTTAAAGGCAGTCTTGGCTGTGATTCGGGGTCATAGCGTTGAGAAAGCGCAGGAACTTTTCGATCGTCTTTACGCTCACAATATCACGCTGAATAATGATGTTTTCAACTTGTATAGAAATGCTGGACTCGGTCTCGAGGGATATCGCAAGGACAGTACCACGCTCGCTGTCGTCTTGGACAACCGAGAGGCTTTCTTCCTCGATAAACGCTCATCAAAGTTTGTGAGATTCACGGGTTTGCCAGTTCATTGCGTCGGCTATGGTCTGGTGGCTCATCGACAGTACTGGTACTTCATCGGCGGTGAAGATCGTATCGGTCACGGGAAATGGAACAACCGCGTTTTTCGATACGATTTCCTCAAAAACTCATGGGAGCACTTCATCGATATGCCAGACTGTCGCAGATCGTTCACCTGTTTTGTGACTGACAGCAGGATTTACGTGATCGGAGGCTACGGGAAATTTCGCAAGAGCTTAGAGGGCGAGCTCGCCGTCCTCGACCTGGAGACACGCTCCTGGATCTACGGAGAGCTCAGAGCATCTCAAAGGCTTCCCGACACCCACGGCAGGCCCAACTTGTTATACAGTGAAAAGCATTTTTATTTGTTTGAGAATAGGGTCCAGAAGCTCAGAGAAGAGTATCTCGGAAAGGTGACCGGCGAGATTTTGGTGATCGAGAACTTCCCCAGAGAGCCCATAAAGTGCTCCTTGCAGTTCGGACACGACCTCATAGTGATAACGAATCAGAATAACGTGTATTTCTGCAACTTGAGCACGAAATCAGCCAGGAAACTGGAGCCAGAGAACACCGCGACTTCGAAACCTGACTTTCTCCACTGTCATTTAGTCGATCGCACGCTTTTTAACGTGAAAGTGCACAAAATCACCGAGTACCTGATAGACATCGAAGCTTCCACCCTGACGAAGAAGAAAACGTACCGTATGATCGACGAAACGAACTACGAAAACGTTGGCGCGTCATGTAAAATACCGTACTTCTGAGCGATATCCTGGTTGAAGCCCTGAAGGATTGTGTTTCCATAGCTTTACCGGTTGTTGGATGTTTCCTGAATAAAATCTCCCTGTCAAACAGTTCACTCGATTTCTCCAAACCATCAGTAATCATTATAGCCGAGAAGTTCAGGCATTATTCATTAATCACTCCCCATCAATTCATGGAATAGTTGATCGGAGGTTGACCACATTGACGAGTTTCGCCCAATCACAGCCTGGGCTGGAACAATCGAGTATCAAATACTCATCTATCCATCAATTCACATGGACGGATGGACGGTCAAAAATTATTGATGCCCAAACTTCCAGACTCTAGTAACCATCGAACAGGGTCATTCCATGGCGAATAGTACAGACGGAGTCTTACGAACGAACCTAATGAAATCTTTCCGGAATCCCCCTTCGAATCCAGGTGGAGGCTGCTGATACACCGCCATCTGTGGATGTGTGTCATGTGAATAGCTCCATGGAATTAGGTAATTTGATTGTCGATCTAATACGGATAGCCGTGAAATTCACAACAGCGTTTTTTTTATTCATGTTATACGGTGCTCTCCTCGAATGTCTGGTTGCCAATCTCCAGTAAATGAAGTACAAAGTAAATACGGTTAGATGCGAATCAGCAGCTGGAATCGGCTTCGATAAGTGCTGATCATTAGGACATGTTGTTTTCGGACGTTTCGTATGCTTCGGTACGAGTCACGACTTCACTTAGTGTACGAGCTTCTCCATAGACCAGTTGCTGCTATGGACACAGGCCTTTGGCGGGAACTTGACGAAGTGGTGCTCCTGGTGGCAGAATGAGAAATGTCGTCATATTCTTCCACTTTCGACCGGGGAACTCGTCTATGCAGTATTCGACCACAGCCGCATGATGAGATCCTCGAATGACTACGTACCTGCGAATAACATGGCGCGAGGACAGATCGTCGTCCTTGGTAAAAGTTCCGTTTCTTCTCAGCGTAGAGCTCGACTTTGTCGACGAGCTGGCCTCAAGTTTCTTGCGGCCTTCGTTTGCGATTTGTGTGAGCCTTGAAGGAAGAACGAGAATTCAAAAGTTGAAGGAACTCCTTCCGAGTAATTAATTCTACTCTGGCTTCGTTCGTGATTTCGAGCCGGATATCCATTTTGAGCCATCATGCATTGAAAATACTCCGGGAGACTGTCAACGTTCCTACCGGGTATCCGCACTGGCCTACGGCTTCCCGTTACGGTAAAATGAGTCAATCTTTATCCAACGAGAGGCTTTTCACGGGTTGTAAATCTTTCCATGGTTCCCGAGCGTGAAGCTCAGCACCATACTCGAACATTAGTGGCTGCTTAAGTCTTACAATGAGAGTCTACGGCACGCTTTTCGGTGAGATTCTCACGCATTTGCAAAGTAGAGTACTTCCTGAGGAATCGCTCTTTCGGAATTCTGTTCAGTGATTGACTGTCGATCTTTCAGTTTCACTCATGGTGATCGACATGTCACATGCAGCGAAATGCTTCGAATGTACGTGGGCTGATCAGCAAGTACGTTTAGCTTCCGAGGACTCTCCTCGATTTCTTCTACAGGCTTATACTTCCAGACTCGAGTTGAATATTCTCAATGCTCTGTTAACCTAGTCGTACAATTAGATGACGTTGGAGAAGCTCGACGTTAAGCGTACCGAGAAGAGAATCTTAGAGCGAACGACTGCCACTATTCATTGGATGCTGTTCAATGACCCATATTTTGGCACTGAGGTAAAACTTGTGAGCAAAACAGCAGGAATTCTCCTCGATTCATTCCCAGTTGTTAGTTCATTCTGTATCGCAATTCTCATCTGTTTCTGATGTGTGATGCCGCCTCGAATGAAATTCCGCAGAAAATCCCATCGTACCCATCTGATGAAGCGCTGCATAATGAATGCTACAAATGTGACACCACCAACTTGTCAAGAGTCTGCGTCCGATGGCACTACTTCACGGATACTTCGAACCCTCGAGGTTTGTTTAAGCTCATTATAAATTCCACACTATGAGTTCTAGAATACAATCTCTCCACCGATTTCGATCGATGGACTTCCGACAGAATCTGAGTAACAGAAGTCTGTTGCTTATAAACTTTCGTTCTCAGAAAACACGGTCAACGTTACTTGGGGATGCGTTCGCTCGAATCAGGTGGGTTGCTGGCGAGAGTCCGTCAATGCGCTCATCACTAAAGAAGTATGTCTTTGCAATGAGGACTTGTGTAACTCGGCGCTCATCTCCGTATCTTCTGCCCCCTTCGCACTGATATGCGTCCTTCTGTCTACGATCATGCAGAAGTATTTGATATTGTGAGCAGGTATCATTAAGGAGTCCTGCTGTCCTCGAATCGAATAAACAGCTTGTGAGAGTGACGTAACTGATTGTGTCATCTTTTGCGCTTCAGCGCGAGTTCAATGCGTTGGCACTCACTACAACAATGCTCCCGGATACAAGCTCGCATTCCTCTCGGTGTAAGTTCAACCGACCTGTTCAAAGCTGTGAGACTCCTCCTGGCCAGGCGGGGGCTCAACGTGACGGGCTGCAAATTCTGACGGACAATACTCGACGTGAACGACTTGGAGGTGTAATCATTGTAGTCGGGGTAGGTGGCTGAAGTTTCCTTGTAGTACGCGCTGTACGACGGAGAAGAACTTCGACGGGAAAGCTCTGTGTCAGAGGTTGCTGGCTTCAAGACGTTACGAGATTGCAGAACTGATTTGCTCTTCTTCGTAGTCTGTGAAAGGAATTTCATTCTAGTTCAGAAGTGAATCCGATTTTTATCTCTCATTCAATGATATCCACTAGTCCACGGACTCGTTGCTCTTTTTCTCAAAGTATCATCTCAGAACTGCTACATTCACTACAGGTGTAGCTCGAGAGCTACGGATTGGACATCGTAGATGTCACGCCTCGGCCTCGAGCGATTTGCACCCGTACAAATGACGGAATCAGAATCGTCGCGCTGACAAACACATTTTCCATTTCCGTGCGCCCACGCGGTCTTTTTAAGTGCTCCAAGTAATCGGGTTAATAGGATCATGGTGTCGCAGTTACGGAGAACTCGGCGACTACAGCTTGGCCTTGCTCATCTCAGCCAGAGGAGAATAAGTAATAATCGATTCCAGAAATGACACCTACCGATCTTTGAATGTTCGAAGTGGATTGCGAGTAAAGATGTCCCGGGCGAAGTTTCACGGGCGGTTTCTGTTTAGCGGCGCTACTCGCAGTTGCACAGGTGACTAAAGCACGTCTTGCGTCCGTGGTGTAAAGGTCTTCGATCGGCGACCGCGACTTGGGACGGCTGAAATCATACCAGAAGCTCGAAGTATTGGACATGATACAGGCAGGGCAGTTGCGGCTCGAATGGCAATAGAAACTACTCGAGCGCGACTGGTTAACGCACTTGCAAGAAGTAAATGAGAAGAGGAGAAAACTGCGGCAGTTCTCACAGAATCGCACTCGTCAGTATGCGTACGGGCAAGGGTGTACGCTTCCTCGCTTGATCGACATGTACTCGAGTCTCTCAATCTTGAAATTGTTCAACAGAACGTTTGCATTGAATAAATTATTCGTAATTTCTTGAGTGAATAGAGAAATCATCATGAAACAATGCGCTTATTTATCCTCCCGTATTCTCACTGGCAAACGGTACTGGCCCTAGATACGGCCTACAATCACTGAGTGAGACGAATCATGGCATGCAAAATCGATTCGAAGACGCTTCGCCAAAGAATCCCGATGATTCGCCGGACAATCTGCCGTCGCGAATGGAAGAGGGATCTTTTTCGGGAAAACTCACCCGTTGCTGAGGGAAGGAGCTGAGGTGCTGGTTGTATTCGTCTTGTTGGTGAACACTGTGGGTTGAGCCCGTACCAAAGGTGGGGCTTCGAGCATTTTTTTTCTAGCAGAGTACGTGCTTTGCAGGTAACGGGGAACAGAATTCGTATCGGGCATTGCTCTCCTCAGCGGTGGTATATAGTCCGGAGTTGGCAGCGCTCGACGGTGGAGCTCATCTGTGAACGAATCGCCTTGGGAGACGTTAATCGGCTTGAATTCACAAAATAATTTCAAAAACATTCAGCGTTTATAGTTCATTTTCAAGCTTTGAGTTTCTTTTTTCGCGCCGCGGATCAGCCTGAAGGCGCGAGCAGCTGTTCAGCCCCAGGGACTCACGAACTAAAACGAAAAAAGTCGGAAACCATCGATTCACAAACGACTCATACGCTTCTTTGTAATTAGCCTGAGAGCTTCGGACTTTATGACGACCTTGGATTTGAGTACTGCGTCGAACAACCAGGCAGCTTCCGAGGAAACCGGGAATCGATGTTCGATGTTTCTGAACGACACATCCGCCGAGAGAAGCTCTATTGGATTCCAAGAGCAAACGGGCGCGAAAAAGTTTCATTCATCGCAATGAGCCAGTGTTCCAGCGTGTACGAATTTCATTGAAGTCGTATACGGAGATTTCGCGGGGAGGGAACGTGTTGGCTCTATTCGGCATCCTTGCTAGGACTCCAGAGGCGCAGCAATGAGATTCAGTTCTGTGTTGTTTCGCTTTCGAAACTTTCAGATCCATTAATTTTCTGCTGGAGACAAAAGAGCCCTTATTTCATAGAATGCTCAAATGGATGAATGTTCGTCGGCAGTGATCATGGTTGCTGACGTCGCTGGTGCCCAAGCCACCGTCAAACCAAGTGAACGTCTTTCGAGCTCGCTTGCTCGTCGACTTCACGACGGACTCCTTCCGATGGTACTTCGGGCAGTGCAACCGCGAACGCTACGGGGCAAAACGCGCCGTCGCCGTCGTTTTGCAAGAAGAACAACATGTTGCGCATTAAGTATGTAGATACATGCCAATTATATTCTTGTCGCTCTTGCTTGCCGAGGTGGGCGGAGACGGTCGCTGAAGACGACGCTCGTGCACCCATCGGACCGAAAGCAACCGTCAACTGCGGATACCGTAAACGAGGAATTTCATCTTGAAGGAGATTCCATCGATCTCGTCATCAACTTCCAAGTGACAGTGTGTTCTTCGAGCCTGATCAATAGTAAGCGTCCAAGGGAAGCTGTTGACAATCGGTGATTGCCGCTCCGAAGGATGGAACGAAGGATACAACTCATCGAGGAAATGGAAGAAATATCGTGGAGCTCCATGACCAGCATTGTCGAAACTCTTGACTTTTTCCCAGGCCGTGACGACAACAAGATACGCGTTCGGAAAGCTAGGGAGCTTCGAATCGAATTCTAGCAGCTTGTTTCTGGTCGAAGACTTGGGAAAAAAAGTGGATGGCTTTCTGTTTGCAATGCAGACTGGCTTCGCACGAATGTGGTCCAGATGAGTTTCAGCGTAACCCAAATCGCCCGTTCGCAATTCAAGAGGCAATGACAATTTCGCTGTCACGCTTTGAACCAAGGCCAGTCGTGGCTTTGAATCGGAGGACTCAAGGCCTGAGACGGTCACGAGCAAGCCAGTCGGAATTCAAGCAAGCCGGGCAGACAGGCTGGCTGGCTGGCTGGCAGGCGGGCGGAGACCACTTAAGTTTGGTGCAAATTGAAATTTTCCGATGGACTGGCGACCGACGAGAAGAGGCGGAAAAACAAAGAGTCTCTTCTGGGATGCGCGCGAGCACCGGTTCATGTGGGCGACCCAGAAAGCATTGAACGCCGGAATACACCTTTTGGAACGACAACACGAGTTACGTTTGGCCATCTGAAAACCTACACGATCGACCCTTCGTTTGTTATGCAACGTTCCTCGATTTCTGGGATCAGCTAATTCAACGATGTGATCGTCGCAGAAATCCGGAGCTTCGTACAACAGCTGACGCCATCATGACGATAACTCGAACGATATTGATTCTGACTCTTTCCGTGGGGATCACTTGGAACAAAGTCGCAGAAGGCGTGAAAATACCCGGCGGCAAAATCGTTTGACCTCACGGTACCGTCTTGACAATGATCGAATGATCCAAAACTCTGACCACTCCCAGTTAACTCTGATGAGCATAATTGGGACCATCGAAGCTCGCTGTGTGGTTCACCCAGCCCACCGTGAGCTTCGTGACCGTATAGACACCTGCTGATGCACCAAAACACTGGACTTCGGAATGGCTGAAAACAGTCGGAAGCGTTGAGATTCGTCACCGAATGGCAGCACAAGGAAGTCTCGTTCAGAGAATCGTGGACTCATTTCGGACTTCGCTCACAGATCGGCGAGTCAGTCGCGCTGATTGAAATTTCGTTTGAGGAGAACACGCAACCGTGCGCGATATGAAAGCGACGCTTTTCTGGTTTTCTGCCGCTATGACAACATTATGCTCTAATGCTTTCACGCTTCCAAATTTGGGCTCCGCGTGTTATCGTCCCTGGAATCAGATGATTGGGTTTGCCGGAGCGATGCCGCAAGATGAAAGATTCCAAAAGTTCGAACGCGCTCTTGATCGCGCTTAATTCGCACTCTGCGGATCGTTCGATTCGAGGGTAGCAAGGCTGTTTCGATCCGCTCTCATCGGATTTTGGAAATTTCGTATGTTCCCGAACAAGCTTCTGTCAGCAAACATAAGTTTGATCCGACAAAACAAATATACCCATTCAAATGTATTTCTTCGCGAGGCCTTATGCAAATCAGGACGGATATCCAAGCTACGAATCACGAGTTCATCGGCACGACCCAAACATCCTCACAAAGAAGACTCGTTCCTGAATAAGGGCTACCGCTCAGATCATCTGTCGTCGTTCTCAGCAACAGTCTGATACGAACGCACTAAGTGATGAAGCTGCTCGGGACCGCTCGATTCTGACGGAAACGGATTCTTGGAATCCGAAGCGATGAAAATATACCAAAAATCTGTTCAATCTGATTAGTTCGGCAACAAGCTCCTTTCACACTCATTGAATAAAGCCGGAAGCTGTTTGTGGGCAGGCAGTACGCAGAGGAAATTCAGGGGAAATGTTCTCCTTTCGAGCAGAACCACAGTTTCACAACGAAGACTTCCATGAATTAAGTAATTGATGAAGCTAGAGTTTCATTAGCCTCTTATTGGGAACACATAACCAAGGGAAGTTCGAGGCTATCGAGATTAGGAGTCTACTCGCATCAAAATCGGTCTTTCGTTGGGTGATCCTAAACTTCGCTGAAGCTTCGAGGTTCTCAATGGTATCGAAACACCTCTCGAATCGAAAGAGGAGACTGAAGGGAGGGACCACAGTACGGCCGATAGGGGAGGCTCAGCTCATTCTTCTGTCACATTCGAATCGAAGGAAGGTTAGAATCTCAGACTCACGTTGCCTTTGCTCTTCCAGCCGTTTCTTCTCGACGAACTTACTCCAGAGTCTCTCGAAGTTGGTCTGCATGTTGTTGAAATCGCGGTCCGGTTCCCGCTCCCGAATCGTGTTGATGGCACGTCGTTGAATCCGAACTGCAATGAAGATGGCCGGTTGACTTTCGGAAAGCGCGCATACACAAACTGCAGGCCCGTGGACCAGGTGAAGTAGTTGTCTCTGTCAGTGCGACCGTTACGAAATTAGACACGGTCGGTGGTTTGCGGTTCTCGAAAGGCAAAGTTCCACGAATTCTACCTAGATTGTACAGTACGTAAGAAATGTACCCGACATGGTCGCTGCAGCTCGAGTGAGCGACAGTGAGCTCCCTCAACGAAGGCAAGGGTCTTCATCGTGCCGAAGAATTTCATGCCCTTTCCACTTGTCACGAGCTCTCCAAACGAGCCCAGGCTCAGACTTGAAGACCTACCCGAAGTATTGGAGTTGTTTATCTAGGTGTTGAAAAGTAATAGGACAAGAAAAAAAATTGAAGAACCGTGACATTGACTGGGAATTCGTCCAGAGGGTATACCACCTCGCACACGCGCGGACCCCGCAGTGCTCGGCCGCCTTTGCATCGGAACAGAATTTTCGTCGCTCGCCCGAATGACATCACGGGACTTAGTCGGATGGAACGCAGAATCTGGGAATCATTTTTGAGACGTTCGGAAATAGGGAGATCCGGCTGTTTGCCTATTCCCCGCGACGTGCTTCGAATCTTGAGAGAATTTCATTCACGAGCATGAATTTCCAATGTGTTGACTATTACTCTTCGAAGAGTTCGCTCTTCACTCGGAGCGAACGAGCCATGACGGTTGCATCTTCTGGCTTACGCAGAGCTTGTGGCGGAGCAGCGAGAGCCACAGGCACACATACACGCCGTGCGGGGGTGGATTTTGTTGCTGTTGTTGTCAAGGGCGCCCTTCTGTAACAGCACCAACAGAAGATCCTCAGCCGCATCAGCCGCGACGATTTCGATGATGCTATCATGTGGGGCGACTTATCGATAATCGGGCGCATTCACCGAACGGCTCTGTAGAACCGAAAATAGGCGGAAGCATGCTCGAAAGAAAAGTTTTCAGCTGTCTTCGGTTTCAAGGAAAAGAAATCATTTTATTCGGACATTCAAACATGAATATGGAGACACTTGAGACTGAACTGTTCCTCTACCACTTCTGCACTAACTTCTGGGATCAGAGTGGTCTCAGTGGGACCCTCGCTGCGTACGCGTGCGGTGGATTTCGGAAAGGAGAAGTGGAAGGTACAGGTGGGCCGTAGGGTACAGGTGCGGGAGCCAAGCGAGGTAACGGTGCAGGTGCATATACAGCGGGAGCGACGTGAACTGCAGGCACTGCGTGATTTATGTGAGAGGTGTATGAGTACGACGTCAAGTACGGGGAAGCTGACGCGACAGGTGCCGGTGCAACTATGGGAGCTGGGCCAACAACGGGACCGGGGGCTGGGGGGTAGTAAGACACAGCAGCTGGCGGCAAGCCTGGTTGGGCCAGAAACGGTGCGGGCGCACCGTACGGCGCCGGAACAGGTACCGTGTAGGGCCCGGCTCCCAAGAAAGTGGCTCCGAATGCAGAAGAACCCAAGAGGGCAACGAGTATGAAGTGGGTCATCATTTCACTGATCCAATCGTTTTCCTTGACTCAGTGCTTCCAACATGTGGGATGCGAGGTTTTTATAGCACGGGTTGTCAACGGTAGCCGGGAAACGGTAGTTCACTTGCTGCGTGTGAGAAATATGCCGGTGAGACTTTTGCATGATTTGGATGCGCCATGAATGTTTCATGCGTTCACCGAAATGTCCGCGTCCATATTTCAGGTGAACAGGACAGCGCAATCGCGATCCGACAATTTCAAATCTGGTTAAACCAGCAATAGTTCTAAGCCACCGGAAACTGTGACGGATCTTTAGCTGGGGAGATCACTCGATTTCGACGGATATCACTGAAAGATAACTGCCGAATAGGTAGCTTGAATAGAAAGAATTCAAGCCTGAAAACTGATCAGCTTTTAGCAGATGCAATTGGTCCTCGTGTTAGATACAATCCCAGTAAACGACATCCGTTAAGGGTTTCGGCTCTCAAGACTCCGTTGGCAGATTTTGATTTTCTGTAAGAGGTCACTTTGGTCGTTGTGATGGTAGCGAACACCTCAACGTTTCCGACAGAATCTGTGGGCGTACTACCGAAGGCGGCCAAGTTTTGCTGGGAAACGTGAGCAGGAATTCGGGTTGAACAACTACGGTTGCCTGAAATGAGGTGGGAGTCGAGAGAAGTGTAAACTGCCGCCGCGCCGTCGTCTGCAATTCTGATCTTATTGTTGGTTTGGTCGGAATTCATCTATAGCTCCCAAGAAGCATATACCTACGTCATGGATTCAGAGCTTGGAACCCTAGACAAGTGCACAATGTTAGAGTTTGAAAGAATAATGCCCGTGGACAATGTATGGATGTTGACCCCATAAAATAAACTCCGTTTCAAGCTCGGTCAACGAATGCTTTCACGTCACACAATGCCTCTGAATTTCTGTAGGCAAGGCTGCGAGACAAGAAACTGGATGAAGGATCGCTCCCTGGCATCAGAAAGGCACCAAGAACTGTTTTTCAGCTGACATAGAAGCCACAAATCGTCAGAAAGTAGCAACCGGATTTCATAACCAGACTTTCTCTGGGCGATTTTTCAACGAAACGCCAACCTTGATCCGCATCTCTGCGGAGAAAAAAAAAATTATGAAGAAAATCGAAATTACCGCGAACCTCCTAGCAGTTCGTGGTTATAAGTATGATGTTAGGAGGAAAGAAAGACTTTCAGATGGATGCAGACATGGAGCAAATCTTTCGAGCGTTCACTCAGTGACCCGCTCGGCGCGCAGAAAAGGAAAATGGCTCACTTATCAAATTCCAGTTGTTTAGTGTAAACTGTAACGTGAAATCAGAACAGAAAATCGCATGCGAGTGGGGCAAAACATAGGCTCCGCCGTGAAACTACTGACGGATCAACACGTTTTTGCGGGTTGACAACGAATCGCATTCACGGTTTTGCTCGCTTGACTGATCTGAAACAAGGAGCTTTTTCAATGGCGCACAAAATCTCCACTGAACGATAGAGACAACCACCTAGCACATCAACATTTGCGTACAGTTATCTTCATATGGTACACTGTTTTTCCTATAAATAGCTAGACATTGCTCGATATCGAGAATTACGCATCGTCGTATCTGCAAGTGCCTTGAGTCCGAATAAACAGTGATCTTGATCGAAAGTTTGGGACGATATCTTAAAATACGGATACGCTCCGCTTTGTGATTCAACGACACGTGCATTGTTTTTTCACGCGATTCCGAGGAAAATTCCCACAGAATCCCTCATGAAGAGCAACTTCGCAGTGGCGTGTTGTGCAGCACGACCAGAATGTTTGGCGGAAGTCAAATCAGCAGCTTCAAAAACACTTCCAGTGTGAAATGAACCCGTTATATATGAATCAGCAGCTTTACCGTACTTCAAGTTTTCCAAGCTGGACGATGCTGTTTGTTTTTTTTTCTCTTCCATTATGTAACAAAATCACTGACATTGGGCGACCTTTTTCTGAATATGGGCGCGACAAGTCCCTGCTTCGGAACTCGTTACTAATACTGCAGTATGTCAACCGGGAATAGCGATCATTTTTGCTGGGTGAGAAGTTGACAACGAGTTTCGCATGCAAGCATGGGAGAAGCCCGAGAAAGTTGACACAGGGAACTAGAAGGTTCCTGAGCAAAACATAAAAACCGGGGGCGGTCGACGGTGCTTTGCTGTCGTAACACCAGAAAAACTTGGCTATATAAGCCGTGGTCACCGCTCGGGTTCCAACCACAATCGTCTGACTTCCATAGTGCGCCTGCAGGCATATCCTAACGAAAAACTTGCGTGCGTCCAAACAAATTCTGCGATTCTCAGAGTTTATTTAAAACAGCCGATTCAAAATGAAAGTTTCCAGCATCCTCCTTGTGGCAGCCCTGAGCTTGATTTGCTTGCAAGGAATCGAGGCGAAGAAAGGGAAGGGTCTCGGCCTACTGCTGGGCCTGGGAGGATTGGCAGCAGCAGGAGGAGCTGGAGCTTTGCTGATAGGGTCTCATCATCATCATCCCCCGCCTCCAAAGAAACACATCACTCACATTCACTTGTAAGTACCGCTCGCTGCCCTATACCTGAGCTGATAATTCTTTTCCGAAGGACCTCTAGAGATTAATCCCTCTTTCAGGGACCACTATCATCACGTACATCAGCATCCAGTGCACGTAGTTCACACTGAAAAACACTACGGAGGACACGGCCACGGTGGTGGCTACGAGTTGCTCGGTGGACATGGCGGTTGGTGGTAGCGTGTGCCGGTTCGAAATCTAACTCGGGACATCAGATGTCATGTCTAATTTGTAAAGTATGCACTTGTAAATACAGTTGTTGTGTAGAAATCGGAGAAGTATTTGCATCTTGTTTTCCTCGTTCCAGGCCCACTTCAGCATGATTTCCTTTTTTTCGCAGGACTTTTCTTTCACAAACGTTTTGCGGGGGCGATTCGGCTAGTTGGGTGGGCGCTAGGAAGCGAAGATTCCAGGAGAGATTATTGTTCTGTATTGAAAACTCTTAACGGAGCTTCTGTCGAACCTTGGGCACGTTCTCTCGAAAGAAAATCCACAAGATCCGCTCCGATATTAAGGTTCAGCATTATTTGATCATAGACAAGTGAATATTTTCCGAGTTAAGGATTCAAACAAAGTCGCTCTGTTCTCGCGGGAACTACTTGGGCACACATGTGAGTTCTTCTCAGAATTCACATGTTGCCGCAATTATCCACATGAATCGGTGTTATCTTCCCGCCACCTGTCCGGTGGAATTCTCAAGAAGATATGGCTGCCGCGTGAAACCATGAAAGTAGCATCGGATGCCGCCGCCCGGTGCAGTAGCTTCAGCCGCGGTTTTCGTAACGAGCTCTTCTGATTCCGAAGATGACATAACTTGCGCTCTAAACAATCATCCACAGTGTTTGTTTTCACCAGAGCAGAGAACATTCTTGCATTCGATTGGATGCTTCCGTGCGCGAGCTGTGTTTCTGAGTGAGCCGATTTTCCGGGTTGGAACACCAGCATCACAGTCCAGCTCCGGATCATGCGTTCCTGCGGTACTGTAACAAAATAAACAACACATGCTCTAGTTTTCGTGTGGTATGTGATCGGAACCGGGAGATCCCGGCGGAGAGGTCCTGATGTCGGATTGCAACTCCTCATCGAGCGAAATAGGTCGCAAGCGAAGGGTGAGCTGGATTGGATACAGTTAGAATTCGGAAAAATACTTCGACACCAAACCCGGAGTAGAGTTCAGAAGTGTTTGCACGAATGATAATCGAAGACTTCGGCTTCACTCAGTTGGCGGCAAGAGGACGGCGCTCGGACTCTGAATCATCGGACGATAGTTTAATCGTGTCTCGGAAGAAAAAAGCCAAAAGAGTGGAGCGGAGCGTGTCTTCGGACTCGGGGAGTGATATAGAAACCCGGAGGCGGCGTCGTAAAGGGCCCGATGTGAAACCTGTGATCGCCAGCGAATCCGAAAGTGACTCCGGATCTGTTGGAGATGGATTGGCATGTCCCATCTGTCTCGGGAAATTATACGAGGCAACCCTTCAAGGTTCGAGCTCTGAAAAAGTTCTCACGTCGAATTCACAGCGTGATGGCTTACCCCTTGACAGGGGGAAGCTGTCAACGAACACCAGAAATATATCTGTCTCACTAAGGCTGGGCGACGAGGTTGTACGAGCCCAGTTTCATTCCAAGCTCCGTACGTTGACTCGATCGACAACAAACCCTCCCGTGATAACTGAACAACTCTTGCAGGTCATCCCGAATCTTGCGAGCACACGTTTTGCATCGAATGCATCACTGCATGGAGCAAAAACAATTCAACTTGCCCCCTCTGCCGGAACGCTTTCTCCACGATAAAAGTCAGCCTGCGAGGTGAGTCGTCAAACGCTATTCCCAAAGTTTTCCCAAATATTTCTACTGCCGGTCCGGCTTCCGAAGAACATCGATTAACAAGCGAGGCTCTGTTGTCAGGCAAGGTTTTGGAAGAATTGCCGGTGGAGAAAGTTGTACCTGAATCGGCCGAAGCGGATCCAGATCTTAACGACATTCTCTGCCTGATTTGTCACCGTAGCGATCAAGAAGACACTTTGCTACTTTGCGACGAGTGTGACGACGCTTACCATTGTGCTTGTTTGAGCCCTCCACTGACAAGTGTTCCCATAGGGCAATGGTTCTGCCCTCGGTAAGCTCTTTCAGGATCCGTATATGCAAGAGTCCGAGTGTATTCCTTCACTGATGACATGCAATGAAGCCTGTCTATTATTTGCAGATGCCACGACCAAGACATTGATGTAGATGACGACGAAGAGGACTTTGTCGTACCCGACGAGAACTATCCTCTCTACGCTCCCCGTACAAGAGCAACTGAAAGGGTTCGTCGGTCCGTCCAGTCGACGCGGCGGACAGCGACCACTCGAACAACTACACGGACTAGCACAGGAAGACGACGCCGAGGTACGCAAAGAGCATCAACGAATGGGCGCGTGTCAACAGGTAGAAAACGACGAGCTACAGGCACAAAACGGAAGAAGACACGTCGGAAAACTACTCGCCGAAGAAAAGGCGGTCGTCGATTGGCCATTCTCAGAAAAGCCTATGCGGCATCCACGGATCTTCAATTGCGGATCGGGCGATCTCTAGGGCTAACAGATAGAGTCCTACGCAAACTGAACAGAAACAACGTGAGCTTCCCGGTTCTCTCGACCGATGAGCCTTCCACGAGCAGGGGGACGTCATCTCGAGCGGAGTCGTCTTCTCAACTTCGAGCGCGGTCAGGTGTGGGTCCCAACTTGACAATTTTTGGGGATAAGAACGATTATGAACCTCAGGGTTCGAGTGACGACGGAAGAATCACGCCAGAACCAGAACAAGGAACACAGATTGCTTCCAGCAAGCCCTCCGGCATCGACTTTCTCGGTGGACTTCTCGCGAAACAAGCTGTTCTTTTAGACAAAAAATCCGAACTTAAGATGGACAGCAAAGGCACACTTCATCTCGTGGGCGGCAAGGCAAGTGGTATCCCAAGCTTATCGAGTGGGGGACACTCGATGGAGAATGCGACATCCAATGAAAGGGTTCAGAAACCCGCTCAGCCTCCACCGAGAGCTGCTTCCAACTCCCTGGAATACGATACGCGGTATAAACCACATCGCATTTCGCGCGTCGACGAGACATGCGTAGCGGCAATCGTCGACACCATAGAAGACGTAGTGAAGAGCAGCCACGCACAGCAAGCAGAGCTCGAAAGGATACGAGAGACGGAACGAAACGAGTCGAAACAAAGCAAAGCGTCAAGAGTTTCACAACAACGAGAAGCGAACAACTTCGCGAGAGATAGGGGATTGACGGAAACACAGGGCTGGATAAATTCACTCAGACTGACCGTGCCAACGGTCATGAACTCTTTGAGTATATTTCAAGATCTCGATGACGCGCAACCTTCTTGTTCTTCCTCTAATTCGACCAGTAACCACCGGCCCATTGCGATAAAATCCGAGCATGTCAGAGTGAAGGAGGAATCTAGAACACAAGACGAACACTCTGAAAGATACAATCGTCGGGACCAGAAGAAACATTCTCATCTTAGTGATTCACGGCGTAAGTTTCACCGCATGACCACCGATTCTCCCATACATTATTATTGGATGATTTTGAGTCCTACGAGAGCTAACCCGATGTCGGCGGGGTGCAGAGGCACGACCATGTTTATTGCACATTCCGCTTTGCAGCCAAAGTGTACAATATATTACAGCGGTTCTCCCCCGGCCATCAGTTAAGACATTGCTCCAGGGGGTGCAGAGGCGGAAGCGGCCAGCCGCCCAAGGAATTCGAAATAATTTCTCATGGTTTCGATTCCAGGCGATAAGAGAACGGACCGATCAAATGAATTCAGAAGCTCGGTGAAGTATAGGAGGAGTCCGAGCTACGAGCGAAGCCGCAACCACAGGAAATCGCGTAGCCGAAGTCCGCGAGGCATCAAGAAAGAAAGAATCTCTCGAGAAAGAAGCATCAGTCCGATGAAAAATTCATCGGATCTTAAATCAAAGCACCACCGAAGCCGCAGTCGAAGTCATGAAGCGCCTCGCCGGAAAGAGAACTCGGATCGGTCTGTTAAGAAAGAGAAACGTTCTCCGAACCAATCTGTCTCAACGGAAAGAGCAGATGTTCCATTAGCGACTCCAGTCAAACTGCCGGCTGATAAGAGGTTGCAGGGAGATCTGACCATGAGATCTCCTGAGAATGTGGCTGCCGCAGATCTTTCAGTAGCAGTAGATCTGTCGAGAGTGAAGGTTGAACCAATTGAATTATCACCAATAATATCCGAGCCTCCCCAATGGTCATCTGCTTCTGCCGAAATCAGGATAAAAAGGGAGCCCGGCGTAGAGCCCGTGAGCATCTCTAACGCGCCTTCGGGACCTTCTTCCGCAGTTGATGAACGCTCTGACGGAGTGAATGATTCGAAATCAGTAAAGAGTGAGCTCACAGAGAGTTTTGTGGATGAATCATCTGAAGCGAACCCGGTCAAAGTCGAAATCCCACCGTCTATCGGATCGAGCGACGTCCCGGTGGCAATATCGACAACCAATTCCTCTCATATTGAAGGATACAGCAGCGGTATGGATTCGGAAGAGAGTGTATCGGATGTAGAAAGAGCAGCTCCCGGCGTCGTTGCTGAACAGAAACCTGTTGTCAAAAGTGAACCGAGAAAGTATGTCAAATACTTCGTCCCGAGAGAGAAGTTCAAGGATGCCGTAATAAAGGAAGTTGGGCCTTACTTGAAAAAATTCTACAAGAAGCACCAGATTTCGAAGGAAGATTACAAGGAGATTTTCAAAAAAGTGATAAAGAAAGTCTGTACGAGCTCTTCTGAGAAGAAACGTTTGGTTTGTACGAAGGCCATTCATAGACTGTGTCACACCTATGTCAAACGTGCGCGGATTCAGATAAAGTTGGATTGTAAATTTGGCGATAGTGTCTGACTTGACTGTACATATGTAGTTGACGGTCTATGCTTTGTAAAGTTCTTATAGTTATTCTTGTGTGAAAAAAAAGAGGCGAGGACCCGTTGGGTGCCATTACAAGCAAAATGAATAATAAAATGCAAATTTTGAAAAATCTGTCGAATCCTTCCGTTCTCAATATCGAAAGAATTTCAGGAGACCAAGGACGTTCATTTGGGATTTCAGTAATATTCTCGAACCCCCACAGCCTCCCGGCAACATGGAATTTCGCATCGATTTTTCTTTGCGTGGGCTCCCGCATTCATCTGCCGTGAGTCCCTGCGCGTTCAACACACTTCATGTTGATATTCCTCACGAATGCACTCGACGGTGGAAACCTCTCTCGCGAAACAGGTCGACGATTCTGAGAAGCAAAACTGAACCGCCCATAGAAGGCATTCTGTGGCTAAGTCCGCTCTGGAGCATACCGACGGCACACCTTGACACAGCTCGCTCCAACCATGAAAGTAGTCCCAGACGTCCGCTACCGGCTCACTAGCCAGGGCGCGCTTTCGAGTTTTTCGGCTCGTCATAAATGGAACTTTCTTTTTCCCGCATTCTCGACAATCGCGATTCTCGACTACCCACGACCCACCACGCCAGAACCACGAGGAACCTTCCAACTGCTTCCAGTTCAAATCACTTCGGAGTCGTGTAGTCCACCCGAACTTCCGAAAACTGTAGGTTCAAGTCCAAGATCTTGTTGAATTAGATCGAGTACACATAAGCGTTCTGTCATCAGTGATGCATGCAGTGTATGGAAACTCTGCGTGCAGACTTGTGAGGTCTTCCACGGTATCTCTGACAAGGAGATACCGCCACTTGGGGTGCTCCTGTTTTGCGAAGATTTCGATAGCGATTCGGATTTGCCTCGAAGCAGATCACCGTGTAATGGGACCCAATCAGTTTGTTCTTGGCAATCCATCTACAAAGTATCCTCCATCTTCCCGCCGTCGACCCTTACAACAACCGAATTATTACTTGCTTCAGGACAATACAGGACGAGGGTTGATTATCATCGACGTACCCCGGTTCATGAATTCTTCGTCCTCTTATCATCTATACCTTGCATCGCACCCAGGATATCGAGATATCTTGCAAGACCAGGATATCCATCTGTTTCGCGCCTTCACCATCTGCTCTCTCCGGGTTATGAAGGACTCATAAGGAACGCTTTCGATGAAAAAAAGGTCGACGCGGTTTCTGAAGAAAGCACCGAGGAATCGAAAAAAGAAATGAGCGAGGATTCTTTAGATCTGACTCTCGACCCGGTCAGCGACTCGGGCGAATCCTAGCTTCTTCAATCATCAGATACATATCTGGCTCGTTTCGAACCATTCGAGCGCACATGCACCTCGAAAACCTCTTCCAGCGGAGTCGTGAATAGAAGTTCTTGTGAGATTTAGTGAAGTTCTGTGCTCCGGAAGCGCCCGAAATAACAGGTGAGTCGTAGTGCGGAAAACATGGATTTATCGATCAGAAACACGACGCGTCTTATACGCAAATGCGTCTTCTACGTGAAAGAAAACGATACCTAGCTCGTAGTGACTCGAGGGGATGCAGCCGACGAAGTCCTCTGCGTGAGATCACGGCACCAGTTGGCTTGCATCGATGGTTAACGTGCTCGTTTTGAAGTAGTCGGCTTGCTATTTCGATTGTGGGAGTTTGATTCACGGCCAACTGAAGTAATAGATTCCGTGCTTCAGGACTCAAATCACAAGAGGCTCAGGGCGGGAGGCTAGAGTATCCTAAAGTGCTCAAAGTAGACTCATGTCGCCTCTTAAGAACCGCGGTCTAGAACCGCAGAAGTTGTGCGGTCTCTCGCGGGTGAGAGCCGCACAAATCTTGCGGTTCCGGAATGGAGGTTCGAAAACACTGGAAGCCCTAGTCACTATCCGAGGAATTTCAGAAATCGTTCGTACGTGGACTTGCGTGGCATTCGGTGGGAACGAAGTGACGACTAGTAACCAGATCTCCAGTCTCGGATTGTTTGTTGGAATCAGGGAATAATGAAGTAAGCGACAACAGTTTATAGAAGCCGCCTCCGTCCGGACTCGGAAACTCAGTTAGGAAAATACGTGCGGGGATTCTGTGCCGCCTGGAGCACTTGTGGTTCGGATCGCTCAGTTCATCTCATTTGTCCTGATGTCGGATTCCAGTATCTCAGCGCCGGCTGGTCGAGGCGGTCGCAAACGCAGGGTGAGTTTACCTTCTCTCAGCCGCGTCAACTTGAGCTACGGTTTTCTAATTTTCAGAAAGACACTCGCCGATCGTTGATACTGTCTAAATGGAATGCTTTCTATGAACAGTTACGAGGAAGAAACCTGTCATCGATATCGGAGTCTTCAGGGGACAACATCATCCCAAGAAGACAGAATGCGAGAAAACGAGCTCTCAATGAATCCTGTGATTCGGGCAGCGACGCGGAAACGCAACGGCGACGGCGGCGGCGGAGAGGTTCCGACGCAAAATTCATCTCGGAGAGTGAGAGCGAAAGTAACTCGGAATCTTTCGAAGATGACAGTTCGTGCCCTATCTGTCTTGGGAAGCTCCGCGAGACGACTTTGAAAGGTACAGCTTCCTGAAATTCTTTGGTAATCAAATGTTGATGTAGCGAACTCAGAGCGGGGACTGTTTTCATTTGTTCTTCATTCCAGGACGTTCTGAGACGTGTGAGCATCTGTTTTGCGCCGAATGCATAGTGACCTGGAGCAAGAGCAACACCTCTTGCGCGCTGTGTAGGAAACGTTTCTCCAAAATCCTCGTGATTCTTGGTGGTGAGTTGCACTTCCAACGACATGTTGCATTTTGGTTCTCTCTTTCGGCGTTCCCACAATATGTATCCCGGGATAAGATCATCTTGCACTAACATCCTGCTCTACTTGAATCGATCATCAGATGAGATATTGGAGGAAATGCCCGTCAAGAAAATCAACCTTGAAATGATTGAAGCAGAACGACTCTTCAACAATATTGTGTGCCTGCGTTGCTTGCGTTCCGACGAAGAAGAAACCCTTTTACTCTGCGACGGGTGTGATGACGCCTATCATTGCGCCTGTTTGGACCCCCCGCTGATGGATGTGCCACCAGGACCATGGTTCTGTCCTCGGTAAGCGTACGGTGAGAGGTCGAGTCTCGATGCTGGCAGTTTTGAATTTCAATTGTAGACTGGACGATGGCTCGACAGAAATAAATTAACCTAGAATTTTTTGCATATTTCAGGTGCTTTTAAGAAATGCTCGACGAGAATCAATGATTTCCTACCACGAAGACAAAAATCGAATTTCATTATTAAAAATTACTCAAGTCGCAATAAAAAACTTCCCAGTTTCCAATGAGGGGATTGTAGCCGTACCAAACGTATGAATGAGAAGCGGCCGTTCATGTCATGTTAAATGAATAATTACCCGTTCGAACAAGAATCCAAGGGACCTCATAGAAGAGCATCGAAAGTACCCTTGGGGAATCACCCTCCGAGAACTACCCGACGAGATAGCCGAGTGGTCTACGCCGCGCCGGGGGCCGATGGGTCGCGAGTCGATCTTTCCTGGCCTGGCAGGCTTTGCTTTGCCAGAGCTTGTGGGAGGAATGGAGAACTTCCCCCCGCAGACGGCAGTTCAGAGTTACTCAGTGATGGAAGTGATTTGAGATCGAATGGACGAAGGAAGTGAATCCGTATAAATCTATAGTTCAATGGACAGAGGGAGACTCCGGTGTGGATTTCTCTCTCTTTGCGTCGATCTCCTGGTTTGGGCCGCGGGAGGTTCCAGGGCTTGGAATCGGGCCGCCGACCGAGGAAGTTTGCCTACCCCTGTTCCAAGCAATCTGCATGCCACGTGTACAGACCTGCAGACAGGGCCTCTAGTAGATGGCCGATGAGAGGGAGCGGAGCAGCAGAAGAAGAAAAAACACGGCTCTCCTCGATTAGATTTGGTGGGAAAAAAACTTTATTCTGGCTCCTCAGATTCCGCATATCGTCACCCTCTCAAGGACCCAGGCGAAAGTTTCCAGTTGCATGGAATCCTAGTACTCAGGGCAATAATACACATTATATGTAGATCGTTAAACAACGAGTACAGAACAACAGTATTGCGGTTCCGAATTCACGATACTATTCAACGGTCATGTCTCGTCACAGATTGGCGGTCGAATTCTGGTGTTTAGTGGGACTAGCAGACGAACTCTCGGCGGTCTGCGCTTCAAATAGGTTAAGGCGGGTGCATCGCAACGGAACACGGCCGGTACAGTCTTGAACGTTGCATGCACCACTCTTGCTGGGGGCCTCTCACAGCATACGACGTGGGTTAACAGCGCGTATAACTGTATCGCTCGGAGAAATAAAGAAGAATCTTCGGAGAAATGAAGAATTGATACACTCGCGTGGATATGACCGGCCAGTGCTGTAGCTTTGAACACGCGTCTGTGTATTACTTCGTTTCGCTTTAAGCGCGTTTCTCCAGAGTCAGCTGGTCCAGGTCGACTTATGGAGAGCGCGATGCACAACCGTTTGTGAGTTTGCCTCGGGAATCCGACGATGTCGAGCGAGACCTCTTCGCCGAGTGCGATCGGCCGTAAACGGCGGGTGAGTAGGTTCTCGAGCTTAAGGTCTAAGCTCGTCGTTTTAAGAACATGAGACTGCTGAAGCTTTAGGATGGCCAGGACGTCGGTTGTGAGATAAATCTTTGTTCGCACCTTGGGAATCCCTCAGGATGCGTGAGGAGTGTAGTCTTATCCGTCTTAAATTTTCGTGATTTCTCAACGTCAATGAACAATCGACATCATGACCGTCATGCTGTCCCTAAGCAGGATATATATCGATAGACATGAGCTTCGAACCTGGAAAGTTCTGTGAAAGTTCCGCGTTCTTTCATCCAGCCCAGATCACAGAGGCTTTTGTCAGATTCTGAATCTCCTGAAGGAAGTCCCGTTGTCCGACGAAGGAGAAGGACACGAAAACGAATCATCGCTCCGTCGTCTGACTCAGAGAGTGAAGTTGAGCCTCGGAGGCGACGACAGAAAACATCTGCAGCGGAACCAGTGATTGTCAGTGAATCCGAAAATGACTCTGCATCCCCTGAAGATGGAAATGTGTGCCCGATTTGCTTAGGCAGACTGTACTACTCGTATTTGCAAGGTATGCCACAGCTAAGTTGAATTCGCAAGTGGAAATACCGGCCTCGAAAACACGATCTTGAGTTGAATTCCCAGTTGAGAGATCAAACAGGACCATGCCAGGCGATATCGATTTTTTTTCTAAGATCGACCTATCCGTTTTTCAGGTCGCCCTGATTCGTGTGCGCACACGTTCTGCTTCGAATGCATAAAAACCTGGACCGAGAAAAATTCCACGTGTGTACTGTGCCGTGCTCCAATCACCAAACTGAAAGTTGTGCTCCGAGGTGAGACCTAAAAGCCCGTCTCGGGGACAACGAATATTGTCCTGAGGACGAAATTGTCCGGAAAGGTCTTCAACAAGCCCTGTATTTATCACGAGTGACTATCTTGAATGCTTTCGCGCAGATAACGTGTTGGAAGAGATACCAGTGGATCAGGTCTCGCTGAAACTTGACGAGACGAGTGTCCCGATCCCGTCCAACTACCGCCTTTGCTACACTTGCCGGAATTACGACGAGAATAGTCTCCTCGCGCGCTGCGGATATTGTGCCGCGACGTATCATCTCCAGTGCTTGAATCCGCCTCTGCTGAACACTCCAAGAGGTCTATGGAGCTGCCCACAGTAAGTTTTCCACTCTGATCTCAATCTGCATGCCGCGAAGCTCCGGTTATGAGAATTCACCGCAACGATGTCGGTATCGTCCGGGTCAGCCGATGTCTTTAAGTGCTTTGGAGCTAGCTACCCCTTCGAATCGTGGATCACAAATTGAAATTGCAAGCCTTCTTCTAAACACAACGGTTGCCGTGTCCCAATACGTGGACATGGCTGTCTCTGGCAGTGACCGCTGTCATGATCGTGGCAGTCATTATTGACCGCTGTCAGCTTCTGATCCGTTATCAAATAAGCTTCGAAACTTGGAATCGTCTTCCCTCCGTCTTTGAGTTCCTTTCGTAGTATGATCTTCAGTTAGATCACGTCGAGCTAGATCACGAATGCGGATTTTAATTCGTTTGATTGTTCCCAGATGCGATGTTGAAAGCTCAGAGGGAGAAAACGAGGAGGATTTGTATGTCCCAGACGAGGGCCCATCCTGGTATGCCTATGGCGTAAATTACGCTGAGAGGGGTCGAAGGTTTCCCCGATCGGCGCGACAAAGCGGTCGGCGAGCTGACCTAGCCTCGACAAGGACCCGAAGAAGAGCGCGACCAGCTCTCATGCTCCGTATCTAGGATAACGAATCACCAGCAGGCTCCTGAGAGCGGCACCACAGCGATTTTCGTTCCTCTCAAAGTCGCCTATTGATAGCCGGGAATTGTTGGCATTACTTTCAACTTCTATTCAAAAAGTGGCGACAACTATGGAACGACTCCAACGCGCCGAAATACTGCTTGATGACAACTTCTGAAAATGAAAGATGTTGGAGACATACTATTTTAACTCACTAATACCGACTGCACCAATCGTACATTTTGAGGAGATTTTGAGGAGATTTTTACCAAGATCATGTTTAGAGGCATATTGGAGCATCCACTTTAGAAGAATAAAACTGCAAGGCTACAGTTCTAGAGTCCGCGTCGCTTCTCATTGCGAGAGATTCTCTTGACGCGGGAGATCGGGATATTTCAGGAAAGTTATGCATGTATGTACTATCTCGTGAATGTTGTTAGACTTCTTCAATTGTGCTGTTGTCGTCGATTACGGTCATCATATCGAGAATCTCTCAGAAGGAGGCATCCGTTCATGTACGCAACTTCAAAGCTCAGCCAACTAGCTGTATGTAACGTCACGCAGCACTACTACTACTGACTTGCTTTCACATGCTGTTCAACTCACTCGGCCAACCGAGGTTGCAACTTCGACTTGGATTGGACCTGGGGTGGAATTTCCGAGTTGGTTTTGAACTGGTTTTCACACTCCGAGTTGATTTTCCATTTTTGATTCCCAGATCGATCATGGACTTCGGGGACTTATAGTTGGTTTCTATGCCCCGATCTGGAGATACGGCACATGATCTTGAATAGGAAACGATTATCGTCGGTTTTTGGTATCGAAGTGATCTAGATTCAAGTTCAGACTCGTTCCAAGAATCTCGAGAATGATTGCTCCCTCAGGACCAATTGATTTTCTCGATTTCAATCAACGGTCGGATGATGGCAACTTTATCTGTTCCATGATCGGAATCCTCCGTTCATGCATTCACTGCCGTAAAACTCACAGAATCCATTGGAGTCCCCGAAAGTGTCCACAAACTCCAGCGTCTCCTAAGAAACCAACTGGTCATTCGCTCGCAATCCGGTGGAAATTGATTCCAGAAAATGTCAAGACATTTATCGATTGACCGACTCGCAGCCAGATCCGTGTGCTCTCGGCGATACGATTTCCGAGAGGCTGAGAAATCGTTTCCGGGTAGTTGAGCTCGGCTGTCAGTTTGTCTGTTCACCAGTGGACAACTCGACAATATCGATGAGATGGAAATCCTTCCGAGGGTCTAATCGATTGGTTTCGGGAACAACCAAGTACCAGCCTCCTGTACAGGTAGTTTTGAAAGGCTGCTGCAAAGGAGCCCATGGCAGTAGAGACCTTCCCGAAGAGTCACGGGCTGAACATAATTCGACTTTGAGGCTTAAGTAATGGGATATTTCATGGTCAGAACAACTCCGCCCGCAAAGTCGGTGAATTATTTGTGATCAGTCTTGTTAATGCGGATAAACTTGCGACGCACACCCGTCGGACAAGTTTGCCTCATGACATAAGGAACGATGTGAGTTACGGAGCTCTTGTGTCAGCCTTCTCACTTTCATCCGAATGCTGTTCGCTGTTCTGTAACCGAATAGCAGAGTTTTTCACGAAAGCTCCCATTGTCGAGGGATACGGTGTGGGTTCCCGCGTAGTTCTAGAATGGTTTCCGTGGGCTCCAAGTTCACCGCACGAGTAAATTCCTTTACGTCAGGACGAGAATTCACTCGAATTTTCGATTTAGTTCGTTTCCGCTGAAGTATAGCAGAGTTCGTATAATGAAATTCGTCGCTGAGCCAAGTTGGATGCATAGAAAGCAACGCGAACGAAGTGTACGGAATCCACTAGACTTGTTGTTAGGATGCAAACAAACATCCAGACTATTAGTTTCCCTTCTCGAGGAAGTCGACGGCGAAACCCGAGACCGACCGCATCGAAGTTTCGGGTCCTGCTCGGCCTTGTTCTTGAGACTGGGTCCTGCAAAAGCTGAGAACTCACACCTGGACCTTGACCTGATTTTGTTGAGAATCTCGAATATATTGGCTTCTTGTGATTTGCTCCGCTTTGCCACCCCGCTGAGAAGGAAGCACTGGGTCAAGGTCTTTCTAACTACGACTGTGGGGTTGGGTGTGGTGTTGTCAATTATTATTTATCGGACTGAACATTGAGGATTACACTCGTCGACCTTGACCATAAGCGCTTTGACGCCTAGATAAGCTCGCTTGTTATTCACAAACCATTGGCCTTGAACGAGATGTTTTTTCTTACAAGTCGTTTACTGCTCCAATCTCCGCGTTCTAATACAGCCGTTTTCCAACACATTGCTGAACTTTCCGATCTGATCCATAGCGAGAACTCATACAGGCTATTGGACTCGGGTCCATCGAGTCGCTCGCGCTTTATTATGGGCGTGTTAAGAAGCGATGATGCACGCGGCCTCCCACAAACTTCCTCTCAATTCCCAAGTCCATGTGTGTGACGTGAACTGGTGCGAGGACACATGGCTGAACTGACGACACAGATTTGTGACGGGTTTTCCGGTCGAAAATGTCAAGAACTCCCGACGACCTGAAACGCGACACCTCCCTGAGAGTTATTTTAAAATCTAGGTCAGCTGCGTAGCAAGCACGCAGATTTGAAGTCATGGTCACTCCACGGCGATCGCGCCAAAATCTGAATTATGTGCGAAGACACATCAGACAATGTACCCTTTCCGAGACTTCTCCAATTCGGATGCGCTGTTTGTAATGCTCTCATAGGAGCTTGGTCTATGGTGCACGACAGCTTCTGCTCGAAGCAGCCGCCCTTGAGCACCTCAGTCGCGATCGATCGCGGAACCGAGTTCAGTCCTCGATACCTGATATCCGACATCACGCACTTCCGGATCTCCGCCTTGGATCTCCATCTATCTCAAAGCGCTGACCTAGAGTCCATCGTAGACGATTGGCCCGTCTGAGCATCAGAGCCCGATCCGTTAACAGGGAGAAAATCTCCCTGACCGCATTGACCGGAAAGACCGAGGCTTTCTAAAACAGGTCAGCTGACTCCACCTAAGGGTGCGCCTTTCGAGAGAGCCGCTACGAAAATTGTTTCTTTCTAGGCCAACCGGTAGACGAATCCACTGAGCTGGCGTAGAACTTACTCACCTGCAGAGCAAGCAGAGATTGGGGATGTAGTTTCTACGAGTTGCCTCCGGCTCAATACCATTCTAGTCTTACGTGTACAGTTTGATGTCACAATCGGTTTCTCGGGTTTCCCCCCGCAAGGACGCATGATGAGCATGACAGGCTTCAGCGAGAATCCCTGATGACGAGAGGCTGTAACTAGGGCTGTGAGCATGTCTCGAAGCTCGCCTTTTCGCGATTATAGCGAAATTTTCTCGGCGATTCAAGCCGCGAGCTCTTGAAAGTTCTATCATGAGAATCCCGACTGAGAGGTAGGTCATCCCGTCGTGTGATTTCCTGTCGTAGGTGGATGAAGTTTTATTTACAACCAATCGGCATCAGCAAGAGCTACCGCGTGATCATAGGCCTGGCTCAATCCCGGTCTTCTCGTTGGAATTGGTTGAGGGTTCAGGATACGTTGATCAAGAACTTCCAAGTTCTCAAGGATTGC
This sequence comes from Neoseiulus cucumeris, assembly GCA_021527715.1. Classification (NCBI taxonomy): domain Eukaryota; kingdom Metazoa; phylum Arthropoda; class Arachnida; order Mesostigmata; family Phytoseiidae; genus Neoseiulus; species Neoseiulus cucumeris. The sequence continues at coordinate 659,588 of JAJSRV010000004.1, read as the reverse complement.
AAACTCATTGGTAGGTAATTTGAGGTTGCGCGGCAATTTTTCCTCCTCACACGAGCGTCAAACACTGTATAGCGGCTGCACGACAGGAGTATAGGTGAGAGTGGAATATTCAAAGCGATAACCGGGAGGGTATTCCCGATTAGGAAAACTCGGCGCGTGCCTACGCGGCGGCGAAGTGCGGATGCGCGGCAAACTGGAGATCCATCGACATCTTTTCTGTTCAAGTTGATTGATTGAAATGACACCTTTATTGCAAGGGATGGGAGCGCAGAAATCCTGACATTCTCCACGCGAAGAGTTCAGGAACACTTTTCATTTTCAATTCGGTAATCACGTTGCCATAATTCGAAGGAGTGGAAGGTTTCGGAAAAGTGCACGGGAGTTGCGCCTGAGGCGGCGAATTTTGGTTTTTCCCGGCGGCGGCAAGTTCTGGAAAACGCCCCTGAGGGTACCTTCATGGATCGAATATTTCGATGATCTGTAGCTGTACAATGGTTTCGATAGTTCGCAGCCATGAAACTTCGAAGCGGATGCTCTTAGAGTCAGACCAAACTCCCGGAGGAACGAAGAGAAGAGCTTCGTCCCTTCTGTCGTCAGAGAACATTAATCTCTCTGGCAGATCTTCAGAGAAAGGAACAGGTGGAAGAATTTCCCGGGGAACTGAGTCGTGTGCTGAGATCTCGACTGTTTCGTCGATCCATTTCCACCCATCATCATCATTTCACTCAACCTGACGGGAACTCGAAATCACGGCGTCCTGTTCCTGGACTATAATTATTGTGCTTTGGTACATTGACAAGTGTGAAACCATTAACTCTTACATGGCCCGGGGGGAAAAAGCCAAAAGTCCATGTCTCGATTATGGATTCCAGGAACTCTAAATTTTCCGCGAAACCAACCATTTCCGCGATCTTCGGTCGCGCGCCAGCCGCCCGATGACTTACGCGTTGCCATTTGTGATATCATGTTTCGCGTTTCACGCCCTTATGCGGGTATGGAGAAAGGAAAAATCCGGAGTTGCAAATCGGTTATCGTTGAACGTGAGCTCCATAAAATCCGTGAAAGAGAAGGAGAAGTCAATTATTGAAGTGACCTGGAATATCGAATCATTCATTCCTTCCAGACTCCCTCCACAAGCTCCCGTCTTTCTGGAGACTGGCCTCCTTCTTGCATGGCGTTGCTAAAATACATTATTTGTGAGATCAGAGTGTGGGCGGGTTGCCATAAGGTTTCTTTCCCGGTGGAGTTTTTCACTACAGTGGGTTGCTTCACTTGCAGCATCCTCCCTCAGATAGGTTTCTTTGCTAACAGATTCTTTCGCCGCCGGGTAGCTTTCTTTCGGCGTAAGTTCCACTGGTCTGTGGTCTCCGATTGGTATATTTTTCTCGCCCACATTTCGTAGAGACCCTGATACAACCTGAAGTTTGCTTGGTTTGCTTCATTCGATAGGAACGAATGAGCATGTTGAGCTCTTGATCGGCCATCCTACTGCCGCACACGGGAGTTCGCCAAAAATGAGAGGCGCGGCAAATTCTCAAAATGAATCTAGTTTTGTCGAATAGGCTCATTTTGGTTCCTTATTCCGATTGTCAGGAAGAAACGAGCACAATGAGCGTTCTATTACCCGTAGGGCTTTCGATTCCGTCGATTTTTTCCCGAATTTCCCACTGAGGAATCGATCACGGGCAAAGCGGACACCGGAGTCATTATCAGCGAGCCGAGAAACCCTCCGACATGCTGCGAGGTAACCCGGGTGGAAAACGTCGAACTCACAGACAGACAGACATTGCTATTCTATGTATAGGAGATGAGGCAGCGAGACGTAGATCTCCTTCGTTAACTTTCTATCTGTTTTCTAATCTCGGCTGGAACGTCAACAGTTCCTGCCTTCTTCGCCAGAGCCGGGCGTGCTCGCAAATGAGGGAAGGGTCGCTCTTTCCACAGCGGGCTATAAAGGCTGCTGCACGTGCGTGTCACATCGTGCTAAGCTGGGAGCGTTGCCGTGCAGGTCGGGCCATGACGCCGAAACAGAAAAGTTCCAAGATTCGAATTATAGTGTTAGGTGCCAAGGGTGTTGGAAAAACAGGTGTGAATTCTGTGTCAATTCTGTTGAGATAAACAGATGCATTATTAGCGAGTGTAGACCCATTCTATTGTTGTTTGTCAAGTGAACCAAATACGAGTCTATGCTTCTAGCCTGCATAACACGGTTAGTCCATGGGAAGTTCTTCCATCCCGAAGCGCATCACTCGAGAGATGTTCATCATCGAACATTGACTTTTGGAGACGACACATTCGAACTTGAACTTTTTGAAGTGAATAAATCAAACGTAAGTGACATGATCCTTCGTTCGTTAGTTCGATTCTGAAATTTCCCGAACTGAGTTTGGGATTCCTAGCTCATTAAAAATAGGAACTGCCTTCCCTCCGGGAAATTCCCGGCGAAGGAAGCGTTCTCCCTCGCGATGCGAACTCCCCATTCTGATTCCCTCTGAGGTTTTCAAAGCATAATCAATCGAGATGTCGCTTCTAGAAGCAAATTTTCATGGAACTACATGTATTAATGAAAGAGAAAAGGAAACGTCCTCCTCGATGAACCTCGTTATTCCTCTCCGCCTTGCCATCGACATCTGGAACGGTCGGAGTCTTTCCTAGTGCTCTTCCTCAAAGACACTTCATGGGAACACGGACAGTTAGAACCTGTTCAGGGAAAGCCGAACTTTGGGATGAATAATAGCAAAAAAAAAGCTTTAGTTCTATCCTTGTTTCTGCATTCATCTAATTCGTGGATGCCTACGCGAATTTCACGTCGATAGTTTCCTTGCTCTTCCATGCCATTCCAGATGGAACACTGCCCAAAAATGGATTCCGCGGATGCCTTCATTGCAATATACTCCATAGTCTCTCAGAGAAGCTTTGACATCGCTGCCGAGCTTTGTATGAAACTCGAGTCGAAATTTCCCGAAATTCCGGTGCTGCTGCTGGCGAACTGCTGTGATCTCAACTACGCCCGGGAAGTTGACGCCGAAGAAGGTAATCTTTCGTTGATGACCTTGGTTTTGAATTCCCACACAGAGACGAGTGTTGGCAAGCAGACCGATGAACTCAATTTACGCTCACGATCCACCAGGTCGTGAAGCGAGTCCTTGTTTTGCAGAAGTTTCCGCGGCAGAAGAAAATCCTGAGCGACTCATGTCTGCGGTTGAAGGTCTTTTGAGACGGGTAATGACTCACCGGGAACTAGGTCAACACAAAAGACGGCGGAGCATCTCTAACGTGCTCGAGAGTATCTTCGCGTGGAACACCCGCGGCAGTTTCAGCATATCAGTCTAGTTTAAGGAGTAGAACGTTTTCGACCGATGGAGAGAGTCTCGACATAGCTGAGCGGATAATAAAAATTTTGTACCCAATCATAAAGCAAATTGAATTCCATCATCTCGACACCGCCGCATGCGCATGTGTAGATCTCACCATAGAATCGGAGTCTTCCCGTTCGTACCCCTTCCTGGTTTGTTTTCCCGATTCTTTTCGACGAGAGACGACTGGGATGAGACTTGACTTTGGTGGGCTTATAAATGCCAGCGTTTTATTAGTTCCTCCCGCCATCGAATATCCAAGATCATTCCAGCCCTGCTGCACAGAAACGCGGAAGCAACCAATTTTATTCCTCAATCATGGGACAAGGACCGGAAATCTAGTTGTATTTACTTCCAGCCAAACTTCCGTCTCCGAAGAATCGATAAAGAGATTCCTGCCCTCACGAGAAACTTGGATTCAAATGAAAACTGTTCGTCTCCGAGAGTAGCCTTAGACAACAATATCTCACTGACTTGATTTCGTCGTTTCTGTCACCACAAATCGACCCAATATCTTTCTGTCCCTTTTTTCTCCGAGCCGAACGCGTGAGTGAACGTAACCGTATGTGCTGCTCAGAGAGGCCATGGGTTTAAGCGCGCAATCCAGGAAGCAAAACATCCACGGCCAATGCTCCTTACCTTTCTGACCAACGATTTACCGGAAGCCTGTTCGTCTTCAAGGCTTACAGTTGTCCTTCGGGACGAGTTTCGTCGATCGAAGGAACGCGATACCGCCCAGGGATCCATCGGGACCCCGGAACAAGTTGCTGAGCTTACAAACCTCAATCAGCTACAGAAGCAACGCAACTGCAAGACAGCTGGCTGCGAATCTGTTCTAAAAACGACTGCATCTTGCTGAACTCAAATTAATCGTCCGACATCAGATTGGTAAGGAAGCTTCCAAGGCAGCAAGTTACGAAGCGGAATGTAATCTCTTCCCTCAAAGGAATAAGGAGTTCGACATCACACCGACCGGAGCCGGATAAGAGCATTAAAAAATTGCCTTCCCGAGTTTCGTGAGGCGCTGCAGTTCTCGCACTCCAATTCGCAGGGTGCAACGGCCTCCGATCGCCCTCGGGGAGCAATCACTGGAGAGCAAGATGCAATTATTTGAATTGCACGGATTTGTCCTCAAGTCGGGGGTGACTTCCGCGTTAATTTTTTTCCCTTCTCGTTCGCTCAATCAGCTTCGATCAATGACTTCAGACCGCAGTCTTTTCCAGCGACAGTCCTTCTCTGACGTATTCCGCGAAACGAGGCGGCGATGTCTTCATACCTTGAGACGTGATCGGGTTGTTTCGTGGTAGAAGACGGGGTTCCGCTAAAAATAGTCGGTTGTGCGAGTAAATCTACGTCTTGTGAACGCCCTTACGATGTCGTGACTTATTCAGTCACCTTGCGACGATGCTCTAAACGTAGACATCACGATCTGTGCAGACGTGATCGCAACACACCTATTATGATGGAGCTCTGTCAAGGCTCCATTCAACGTTCTAGCCTTGTACCGAGAACATAACGATGCCCCTGCTGTCGACGAGAGGAAACGTGTCCTGGATCTCGGCTCGCGATTCATTCCCCGTATGAGTTGCTCGCCCCGTTGCGAAGGGTTCGGGGAATGTTTTCTTCCATGATTGAATAATATGAGCGTGGGTGTCTTTCAGAGGCGAACGACCAAGTCACGTTCTCGTTATTCATAGGGAGTGAACATTGTTTCCCTGTATTGACATCATCATCGTCGGAAACAACAGGCATGTTGTGCCTTCATTGCGGTCGACTCCGTCGTGGATCAAAAAGTTTTTTCGTCATTTTCGGTGATCGGACGATGGACTTTCGTCATGGAAGGATTGATTCCTAAGTTCCGTGGGAATCTCCTTCGAACGCGAACATCAATGGACCGGAAAGGAGTTCCAGTCCATCGATGCTCTGATGCAGAATGAATATGTCGCCTCACATGAGCTGAATTGGAATGAGGGAATGAGTTCGACCCTTTACTCCGTAGAAATGAAGATACGCGAGAACTCGGCTGTTTTCCTCCTCCGACCCTGAGCTAGCAGCACTGCTGTGGTAACCGAGCACTCTCTAGATTATATGCAAAGGACATTCGAGCGAACGACCCTCGGTACGGCTCTGCGAACCTCACTGTGAATCTCGACGACTGAACTATCTCTTCATGAAATTCGATTGATCACTCCAGAAACTCAACGTCGGAGACGCCATCGAGGACAACAAATAGAGCAGAGGAGAGATCTAGAGCACGGAAGCGGCGCAAAACAAATATTTCTTCAAGTCTTGCTCTGGAAGCTGTTTCTCCCGTGGAGGGAGGGCGAGGAAAAGATATTGATGTTTACGACGCGTCAGAGAGCCATCGACGATGTTGGTGGCTCTTTGTGGTCCAGATGTGACCGGAGTCCTGGATTTTTTCCCCATGAAAGAAGCTGAGTACACTCCGGTTCGTGCGTCTGGAGTGGTTTGCGTTCATTTTCAGCAAGTGTTTCAAGCTCAGCGAAATGGAGGGCAGGCTCCTTAGTTACTTATTCGCCACGTAATGGTGTCGACTGCCGGCCTCGCCTCGCTGCTTCTAATTTCTCAACCCGCTAACAGGCTGCCGCCCGGCTGCGAGGAGCAAGCCGAGCTAAATACGCTCTATTCATGATCTCCTACACGGTGACGCATCCCCGACAGCTCGTGGGTCAGGGTCACTGACGACATTCTCGTGGCGACTTTCGTTTGACCCCAAATTCCATGAATGCGTCATACAATCTCGGCTCAGGTTCCACCTCAGCTGTTTGACTTGTTGTCCATACTCGAAGCCGTATCCGCAAGTTTCGAGAAAGCCCAGGAAAAATTCGAAGCAGTGCATGAGACGAAAGCTGGCTTTAGACTCGAGTCATGATGAAAAATAGGAGTTCGTGTTTCAAATGCTGTGAGGATCTCTTCCGAGTAACGGGTGTGGCGTCTCCAATTGGCAGCGTTCCGGAGGTTTTGGAGGTCGGGTTGGAAACAAGGACAGGAACTCTCCCGGGATCAGTGAATCCGTTCCGCGAGGTTCATACAAAATGGACGGATCCGTATGAGGCCGAGGCCGTATGAATAGCATGCCAACAAGTGGGCACGCATTCGGCTGAACGTTTCCGAAGGCACAGGTGGTACGGGACATTCTCGAAGAAACCGAAGGACTGTTTCGGATTTCCCTTGTTCACAATTTCCAAATGCCTCGAAAAAAACACTTATTACCGGAGTCCACGTTAGACGTTAATTTCATCTTTCTATTTATTTTGAAAGCGGTCTCTGAGTGAGGACCGGTTGGGAACGGCTCTTCCATGAATTCGTGCTTTCCTACTGTGGAGGAGATTGCATTTTTCCGACCATGTATGTGAATTGTTCATTGAAGCCGTGTCCCTCTGCCACAACAGCTGGATACCAGACAGGCAACGGTTGTTCCCAGAGTTTTCAGTGCGGGTCCGTGACGATTTTCCACAAGAATCAAAGCGGCACCGATGGATTCTTCAAAACATGGGAAGCGGTGCAGTCCCTTCTATGACCGGGATCCGGAGGTTTGGCCTCTATTTGTCAATCTTTTGAGATTCTATTGATGGATGAGGTCCGAGAAACTCTCGCGGATCGTCACGAGATTCTCTCCGAGAACGAGTTGAGACGCTAAGATGACGCAGCGTGGAGTGCGATTCGCTTTTGTAATATCAAGTATCCTTAACAACTGAAATAACCTGAGTTGAGCTTTAACGATAAGACATTACGCAAACGATTGTCGAGCGAAATCGGCGGATTCTTCTTAGGCTCGTACTAAGATTAGCAGGCGTCGAAAGGTCACAGAACGTCTCGCTAGACTGAAACTCTCGCTATTAAGAGACCTAATAGCTCCGCGGGCTTTAGCATTAGGGGTGCCATGAAGTTGCCGTCGTAAGAGAATGATTATTATCAATTGAAACCGACTCCGGCTCCATCCTCTGACGTAAAGGGGATCACCTGCTCGCAAGGACGTCTGAGAGTAATACAATCGTACTCCAATAAACCGTGGGGTAAATTACGTCGGGTGGAAGGAGCTCTTAGCGACGAGGTACTTCGCGTTATTGAGCTCGAATTCTCATCGCACGTATTCACCTGTGCCGAGAGAGAAGACTTACCAATCAGACTTGACAGAAAGAACAAAACTGTCATTATCAACTTCACGGGGCCGAGCTTCGCTTTACAAGGAGAAGAAAGAAAACATCTATTTCAGGACAACGATCGGAGGTGAAATAACTCTCGGCGAAGATACGTGATAGACAAAAAATAAAACTTCTTCGGCTGGTATTTCAACTGACTTTGCTGGTCGGGCGACGGAGTTATCGTTGAAATTTCTGATACCGTCCGTCGTCTCAGATCAGCGAACCAGAAGCGCCGCCTGGTGACTGACTCCGGAGACTGAGCATCAACATACGAAGCAGTTTTGTGTTACCAAAATCTGCGGAAGTTCTGAAGGAGACCAACGATGTCACAATCGTGTGGAAATGTTTCGCTTCCCAGAAGACTACCTCTACTCATTCTGGACAATGTTTTGTTCCCTGGAACATCGGTCAGAGTGCCTGTTAGTTCACCAAAAAGGTAAACCTCGTCCCTTGTCTCTGCCCGCATAGTATTCTACCACTTGAAGTTGGCTCCCTCAAAGCTGAAATTGTGTTCCTGTGTAATTGTACCGCCTTATCATCAATCTGAAACAACGGACTGAATCTTTATAGAGCTAACACCTGACAGTTCTCTCGAAGAGATGCGTAAAATTATCTTGGAAACTTTTGGTTACGTTCCTTGGCTCGTCCGTTCCTTCAAGCTGTCAGCTGCCTTTTCCGCAAGGGGTCGGTGAACTTCAGACTTGCCGATGCCGTGAAGAAAAAAGGAGTTTTTCGTACGCCTCTGAAAACATTCTCTCAGTGCGATAGAGTTCTCAGTGTTGATGGACTCCTTGCAATGAGGTTGCTACCGAAGAATTGGTCAAGTCTGTCACCTCAGACTGCAAAAGCCTCCAAGGGGTTTCGGCCTCTGGGCTTAATGATGTTCAAGGCAGCGGAGTCCGTTGGAATATGATGAGGTTGAAATGTTTTTTGAGAAGTCCGAACGATGGAAAAAATGAGACCTGATCCCATGACAAGGTTATACCGATAAGCGGGTGAGAAGAATGAACAACTTTTGTGCAGCAGTAATTTTCGACCGGTGCATCCGGCATCTTCTTTTCCTCAAGGACTAGGCCAGAATTTCTTCCTGCTCTCACGTTTACTTTCTTTTGCAAAAACGTCCATGAGTTTTTCACGGTGGTCACCCAGTTGCCGCTTTTGATGGGTGCTTATAGGGAGCGCTCGCTTCGCTTTTATGCGAGAATAAACTATATTTTTCAGTGTTTTGATGATAAAGAACCATCTACTGAATCATCATACGATTGGAGGAGCGTTCGTTGGGGTAGTTCCGAGAGAGTATCCCAAGAAAGAGGTGCGTCTGATCTGATGATCTGATTCATTTCGATTGAGTCTCCGCTAAAACGTTTCCCGAAATGCCATCAAATAATCAATTTCGTCCCGTCGCAGTCTGGACAAGCGGAAATTCTACACCCCGTTGGAACGGCGGGCTTGGTTGTACAGGTGTTGGGAAGCAGTTGGCCTCGGACAACGTACACTTTGCAGATCAACGGAGTGTGCAGATTCAGGTAACGAGAGATCGAAACCGAGCTGTGATCCATAACCTACGAGATAGCATAGTGGTGTGAGCTGTCAGCACGGAACGTGCAGATTCTTGTTCCGAATATTGTTCTCCGGTACCAGAAGGCCGACTTCTTTAAAGATGGTTCACACCGCTCTCGCTGTCGAATGTCGAAGAAGCTTGCCCAGGCCTTCTGGTACCAAAGGCATTCCGAACCCCGGTACCAAACCCTCGCAGGACGGAGGAAAAAATTATTTGGAGGCCTAAGGCCACCAACCAGTTCGTTGATTTGACTGATAGTTTCAAATTCAACCTCTTTCAGTCTCGACGAGATCGTTCATGAGTCACCCTATCTGATTGGCTCGGTCACTCAGTTGGACCGTCTACCCGGAGAGGTCTATTCCGTGACGTCTCTCAACCTAGAAGATCCATTGGAGCTTGAATTGAGCGAACTCTTGACAGAGACGCGCTCTCTTGCGGCCGATCTCATAGAACGACTGGAACTCAGTTCCGGCTCAGCCCAGCGCTACAAGGTGGGCATCGATTCATAATTCTTGCGGGAGTGTGAGGGTGAATGACTTACAATACAATTAGCTGCATTCTCTAATTTGGATCTGTTTCACTTCAGCGACTGATGAACAGCCTTCCGTCTTACGCGTTGCCCGACATCTGCACGTCGATAGTTTCTGCCAGCCACGAGGAACGATTGGCGGTCTTGGATGCTGTTTTGCTCACGGATCGCATTAGGAAAGCTCTTCCATTGTTGCGGCGTCAAATCAACTCTCTAGAAGGCAAAGTTAAAGTCACCAAACACAAAGACAAGATAATCAGCGGTCTCTCGAAAGATATGCGCAGGGGCCTACAGATCGACGATGACGATATGGAAGATGGGGATGAGATCATGGCTCTGGAGAAAAAGCTCAAGTCGAACGAGTTTCCAGAACACGCGAAGAAAGCCGCTCTGAAGGAGCTGTCGAGGCTCAAGAAGATGCCTCCCCACATGCCAGAGCATGCAATGACCCGCAACTATCTCGAACTCCTCGTGGAACTGCCCTGGAACAAAAGGAGTGCGGAGCATATCGATCTGCAGAAGAGTAAACGGGCGTTGGATCACGACCATTTCGGCCTCGAAAAACTCAAAAAACGAGTTCTGGAATACTTGGCCGTGCGAAAACTCAAGTCGCAGATCAAAGGCCCCATTTTGTGCTTCGTTGGCCCACCGGGAGTTGGGAAAACCAGCGTCGGTCGCTCGATAGCTAAAAGTTTGGGTCGGGAGTTCTACCGTATTTCGTTGGGAGGGGTCTCCGATCAAGCCGATATTCGAGGGCATCGCAGAACCTATATTGGTTCGATGCCGGGCAGAATCATTCAAGGATTGAAATCTGTTGGTGTGAAGAATCCTGTGATTTTACTCGACGAAATCGACAAAATGGTGAGTTTCGGCTCTGCCACGCAATACGAACCATGCATTATTCATTACCTGATCTTGTCAACCTATGATGATGACTGTTTATTAACAAACGATCAGTTCAGGAATACCTACTTGAATACCCTACCTAATCTTGACAACCCATGTCCTCAGGCGGCTGGTATCCACGGAGATCCTGCTGCAGCTCTTCTTGAGGTTCTGGATCCGGAGCAAAACTCTACATTTACGGATCATTACTTGAATATCTCATTCGATTTGAGTGAGGTCCTATTCATAGCAACTGCGAACACAATATCTACCGTACCAGCTGCTTTGTTGGACCGGATGGAGCTCATAACGATTCCCGGTTATACTCATGAAGAGAAAGAGCACATCGCGAGAGACCACCTCCTACCGAAACAACTTGAACAGCACGGGATTTTGTCTTCCATGTTCGAGCTGACTGACGATGCGATCAGAAAAATAAGTGAGTCGAACGACATACACCCAATACCCCTAAACTGTGACACGGAACGCAGGCTCATGCGCTTTATCTCGTTTCAGTTTCGAGTTACACACGAGAGGCCGGAGTGCGAGCTCTTGAACGTCGTTTGAGCGCGGTTTGTCGCGCTGCGGCGGTCAAAATCGTGGAAGCGAACCCCGATGATTTGAAGGCTGGGCACATCGGTATCGACCAAGAGGTTTTGGAGGAGATTCTCGGTCCCCCGCTTTTTGAGTTCGATATCGATTCGCGGTAAGTCAGCATTGATGCCTAACCTACAAAGTCCTGATGGAGACCTCTTCGATAGTGAGGTCTAATATGGTGTGCTCCTCTAGACTGGTTCAACCCGGGGTTGCCATAGGATTGGCTTGGACAGCGGTTGGAGGAGAAATCATGTTCGTCGAAGCGTCCAAAATGGGTGGCAGCGGTCAATTGACCCTGACAGGTCAACTGGGAGACGTGATGAAAGAATCGGCAACCTTGGCATTGAACTGGCTGCGCATAAACGCCTCGCGCTTCGACCTGAACCTTGACATCATGGAGGGAACGGACATTCACATTCATTTTCCGGCGGGAGCCGTGGAAAAAGACGGACCATCTGCCGGGGTCACTATCGGTGAGTGAGATTACAGACTTGTGCTGTCCGAAGGAGACTTGTTATACAGGAAACGAACTTAGTTTTCTTTTGCGTTTTTTTACAGTATGCGTTCTGGTGTCATTGTTCACCCAAAGAATCGTTGCTTCCGACGTCGCAATGACGGGCGAAATCACATTACAAGGTCTAGTACTGCCGGTTGGCGGAGTCAAGGAAAAAGTACTGGCCGCGCACAGATGTGGATTGAGCCGTGTGATTCTTCCGCATCGGAATCGTAGAGAACTCCATGAAATTCCAAGAAATGTTCGAGAAAACTTGACATTTCATCTTGTGGGAACGGTCGAAGAGGTTCTCCAGGAAGCATTCTTCGGGGGATTCCCCCAACTAAGGCCCACACTCTACAACACTCAGACCGCGATGAGCAAACTCTAAAACAGTAATTCCGAGTTGATCAGAGATATACTGTGCGTCGTTGGCTCTGGGAGTCTTTCGTTGAGGTGCCCGTACATGTCGAACTTACGATTTCTCCCCATGTGACACTCTCTCTTGTAAATATTAAGCTTCCCATGTAATTGCCAGTACCATCTCGAAGGTTGTGATAGGTGATATATGGTTCTTGTTCTACGGTTGGAGAGGGTTTTCCAAGCAAGATAAACCATTTTTCGTGCGTCTCTCTTGGTTTTATTAAGAAAAAACATCCCCAAGTATGTATCTATCGTTAGCTGAGCATTTTATATAGAACTAGTTGGTCCTGTCAAGATCTAGAATCCCCAAAATCCAATCCATGTAAGCACTGACGTTGACGTGAACTCCAGGAGAGTTCCTGACGGCACATCCCCTTCCCCAGGACACGATTCCTATCTGAACGAGTCTTCCACGTTCCTCTTGGAAAACAGGTCCGCCCGAATCTCCCTGAAATATTCAAGAAGCAGAGGTGAGTTTCTGATTGACTAAGGGGGTTCTTGAGGCAAATCTAGAAAAAGGCAACGTACAATACAAGCATCCTTGTTCTCAGACAGAGTACAGAGTTTCGTTTCGGGGTTGATATTGAAGTTTGGAAGCAATTCCAAGCATCGCGCGATTGGCAGAATGTCCAAGCGGACGATCTTCAGGAAGTCCGATGCTGGGCCATCTGCGAGCGGGAAGTTCATCGATTAGCTTCAAAAATCTGAAAGCTTCATTGAATTTCGAAACTGTGAGACTGTCGACTTACTCGGCTCTGTGTAGCCGTAGCCTGACACGAAAACTTGGGACGCATGTCGCGTACTTCGCACTGGAAGACAAATGATGTTGACGAATCCGTCCAGAACGACGCGCTGTCTCAATCGAATGATCCCTGAGAGAAAGGTCGGAGAGAATCGTACTCAATTCCTGGGGAATCGCTGCGATTACACGGCAAATATCATCTGGGTTACTTCGGACCTATATCGTTCGCCAAAGATTGTCTATCGAAGGCTGGGTGGATGAAAAACATGGCCCTAGTCTGCATTCGACCCCTCGTGATCAACGCAGGCAGGCTCTTGCGATGCACCCCGATCCAGATGGTCACGCTTGTGCTGTTAATCCTGGAATAAGCAGCCGGATAGCTTCAGTCATGAACACGGTACAATCCAGACTTCCACCGCTTCGGAGTTGCAGGAAGATTCGTTTTCGCTAAAAACTCACCCATCGAGGCAGTGCCCACAAGTGAGCACATGTCGATCAGAAATCAGTGTTCCAGTAGCATAATACACTTTGTCCTTATAAAGAGCAACTTGGAAAGGCAGTTCTCCGGGAAGAGCGTTCCTGCCGCCGATGATTCTTGATGGAACGCTTTGGTGGACGAGTCGCGTGCCGCACATCGGAAACTATCGGAAAGAAAAGCCATCGAGTTCTCGTTCTTCATCCTCTGTAAACTCTTCAGGAGTCGGATCCTCTGGGCAATGAAAAACCGGGAAATCAAACTTGCTTCGATGTGTGTGAAGAATCCTCGAACGGTTGGAGACGTGCTCAGATGCAAAATGAATGTCGATGTCCAGAGATCCAACGGGAATCGCATGCTCGCTTTCACAGAATCCCTTGATTCAGATAAAGTGATTCGAAGCTCTGCACGACGAAGCACCAACACTGAAATAGCATTTATGACAACTTCTGTCCATCGTGGTGAACTGTTTGCCAGGATTGACTACTGATCTGCGGGCGCGATATTTGATCGGCAAATTCCCCTCCCCGAGTTCCAACGATGGTGATTCTGACATCTTTCTACTGTGGTGAACATTCGTTGACCCATTTATCCGCACGCGGATGACTCCTTCCCTATATTTTTTTCGACTGGCTCGGAACGTTCATAATGATGATCGTTTGACTTTTTTACCACTCGCTCGATACTAACGGCTCCACTTTGAACAGTGCTTAGCCTCTCAACTATGCCACCTAGAACCACAACCCAAGAATGTTCTCAACCGATAATTTGCATGATTCATGACGATTCTGAGGACGGCTTCTTCCGAAATCATGTTTAGATGATCTGTTATTTTTGGTTGACGACTCGAGATTTCTGAAATATTGTGGCTCGACCATTCGGCTCTCTTCCGGATTGTCTCCACAATGAGAAGAGGTCAGCCGCGGTAAGAAACACCGGGGAATCCTGACAGAATCTCGGAGGCGTCTGGAGTCGACGCTTACGAAGAGACAGTATCAGGCGGTATAGGGTCAGAAAACGCTCCCACTTTCAAGAGCATCAACTCCTTCGGACCTAATGTACCTCAACCAGCAAGGGCAGAACTCAAGATCACTTTCAGTCGGGCTCAAGGAAGTAGTCTACAGCTGGATGTAATCTGAGGTTCTCGATCAACGAAGGAAGATATCGAATGGGAACGAATAGCGGATCAAATTATACCGGCTCGATGGCACCATCGAGGTACTCATCTTTTCTTCATCATTGGCTGGTAGGGAACCATGTTCCTTTCAGGAAAGATCCTCTTCAGAATCGACGCTTCCTGGCGAGGCCTGCATATATATATTGAACCGATGGAGATAACGTCAATTCAAAAATCATTTGGTGAAGGCCTCGCTACTTCCTGTCATAACTATGTGAAACAATCTTCGATGGGGACGCCCCTACTACGGCATTAGAAAACTCTCTTCAGCAGTCGAGCTGGCGATGAGGATCTTTGTTGATCTAAATCTCGCAAAAGACTCGAGGACGTCCTTTCTTCCAATCGCAAACTTTTTATCTGAGATCTGTACAGTTCATTTGACAATTTGATGGCTATTTACATCATATAATTTACAAGCTAGTAGGAAGATCAGGCTCTTGAGTTAGGAGTTTGAGCGTTTTGGTTTGATTGCCCGGCAGCCTGATTATTGGGTCCCGAGGCCGACGCCTGGGTTCCTTGAACTGGATTCGACTTCCTGAGGGCCGTGAAATGCTCCATGTATTGCTGGATCGTATCAACAGGGGTGTAAATTTCCCTCATCCGAAGAGCGAGGTATTGAACAGGCTGATTGAGAGGCACACCTGCGAGGTAATCGAATTGATATTCATGGGCCCTTGCTAGTTTGCACTCACGTTACCGGAAGAAAAAGCATGAAACATTGTGAGCACCGTTCCTCACCTAAAAGCGGCTCCATGAGTTCCCGGATAAGTTCCCAACAAGACGCGGTAACGGCACACGGTTGGTATTCGCATTCTACGAGGAGTCCACGCGCAGAAGTTCCTATGGTAACGGTTCCGATTTTCAAGAGAAAATCTCCAATCTGAAGTGAGTTAGACAAATTATTGACGTTCGGCGGAAAGTTTCCTATTCTGACAGGAAACACTTAATGACGATCACAGAGCATTCTTTTGAGCTTCACCTGATATCGGGGACCTTTGCACTCGACCTTAGTGCCCATCTTCGTAGTGAACAATTGAGGGTTCAGCTTATTCATCAAGCTGTCGAAGTTCGCGTCGGCAACCAAACAGAGACCTGATTCAAGCAACGAGAACACCGATGCTGGATGTTCGCTGTCGTGGAGAACGTGTTGACACCTCCCCATGGAAATGTTCAGATAAGTTTCACAGTCGACGCAGAATACACCGTCTCGTCGTCCGCCGAGCTTCTCAATCATACGGCACAGGCTTTCCGCTGTCGATTGCAGAGCTTCGGGTCCCGAACAGGGAACCATGTGTACGGTGACAACACCCATCTTCTGTCAGAGACCGGCCTCTGCGGAAGACGACATTTTGAAGTAAGAAATCAAACCTATGCGATTCGGTGAGGCTTTCAAACGGATTTCGGAGTTGTCTTTTTTCCTTGTGATAAGTTTCTGTGGACGCGGGGAGTTGGGTAACTAACCGTGCATTTGTGGTCAAATGGTCTTCACGAGGCCAGTTCTTCTTGGAACTAAGTAGAGATTTTATTTTCGCGTTGGTAACGGCACTAATGCACGCCGGGTGTCATCAACATTCGAAAAGCCGGCTCCTTGCGAGCTCACACCGTGTCGACGACAAGTAAACAAGGGCTCAGTCTTCGGTGGATTCGAGGGAGAGGGTCCTTGAAAAGATTTCGAACAACAACGGACGCGAATACGATCATTCATACCTTTACGTGGTACTGCTGAATCTGATTTGAGATCCAGTTGGTGTTTTCAGTCGTCTCGATAGGTGCCATTGCTCCTTCTCAATGATTGTTACTAAATTGAATGGATTTTGCGTGATGACGACCGTTGTCAGCAAAAATCACCATAAACGACGGAAGTTTGGCCACAAGCCCTACGGTCAAAATGGTGACAGCAGACGGAATCGAGAGAGAGGAGGACTAACGTGCCGCTGGTAGACGATCCATGAGTGGCTCGAGCCATCCAATAAATATGAAATACAGAAAGAAATAAATAGAATACAGATATGTGATGAATTACGGCTCCGGAAATGCCGTATCCAACTCAAAATCATTCGTCCCTCTCTCTGCAGCTTGTCCGCGCGCCGCCATTTTGAATCCTACCAAATAACAGCCTCCCGTTGTGTCTACATGAGCCTCGAGCTGTCTGTTTGGCCGGTTATTTCTCGTGGAAGACTTTTCGACAAGTAATACGGCGATTCGAGTTTTGAGATCGTGCGCGTCGCGCGTGATTGGTTCCGTAGAACGTGATTTTGAGACCGAACGCTTATTTGTACGACAAGCAATGACAGAAACAAAGAAGGAGAAACCCATCGAGGTCGACGGGAGCGTTTTAGAAGGAGTAAGTAGCGTCGTCCTCTCCGAATTTGGGATTTCAATGAACCTTCGAAATATGAGCCTCGCTCATTTGATCAAATGTAAATGTTTCAGGGTGGGCAAGTTCTTCGTGTTGCCGTTGCGCTGGCAGCGATCCTAGGGAAGTCTGTTAACATCTATAACATTCGGAAGAAACGAAGTCGAGAAGGACTAAAGTGAGTTCGTTCGGAAGATAAGGAAGCATTCTGATTGCTTGAGAATTTTACTTCTTGAACTGAAACAGGACCCATGAATGATTCCTGTGACAGATCATCAAGAGATTTCTCTTCTGTGGGTTCAAGGATGGTTGTTGGAGCCGATCTAATCGAACTTCACCTTCAGGAATCAGCATGTGAAAGGTTTGGAACTTGTGACGAAGATTTCGAACGGCACAGTCGAAGGTTGCCAAGTCGGCTCACGGGAAATCACGTTTCACCCTGGACGTACCATGGGTGGCCGAACACTCGAAGCCGACTCCGAAACCGCTGGGTAGGAATCGTCTTCTCTGTTACGGAGATATCTCGTGACAGGATTGTTGAAAGCAATTTCATCGAAACAGCAAAGGAATAAGGCGACCTTGTCGAATTCTGTGGATGAGCAGACTTTCTGAAATCGGATTCCGCGGCTCATGTGGAAGAACTTTTTCCAGGAGCATCGCGCTAATTCTTCAGGTGGCCACCCCAGTCCTGTTGTACGCACCCGAACAACACCCGACGAAACTGATCCTAAAGGGTGGAACCAATTGTGACCTTGCACCACAGATCGACTACTTAGAACTTGTGAGTAAAACTTAGCTATAGGGTCAGAGTCTGTCGAGCTGTAACGTTCCAAGGGTCTGAGATCCTAGTGCACCCCGGACGGCTTGGGTGGTCGTCTAGCCGTCGTCGAGGACGGCGGTGAACTTTGCGCTTGTATAGGTTCTGGTTGCTGAAGTCTGTTGTTGTGTGGAATGCAGGTAATTTTAAGCCAAGCGAATGCACACGAGGCCAAGATGGTCTCGAACGGCCGTGGCCTTCTGAGTGAGCAGCTCAGGCAAGGCCAGGATTCCGCACTGTTTCGTCCGTGAGTATCTAGAGCTACATCGTTCGCTCCCTGCAGCCCTTCTCACGACTGAACCGGTTCCGAGGGCATCGACTTGCGACCACCGCCACCACCGCGCCCTCCGACAAACTTCACTGCGTTGAGCTACCAGAGTCTCTACGCCATAGCATCACTGACGCTAATTCTGCTGTTCACAGGTCCTGAAGCCCTGGCTACAGCATTTTGGAGCGACCTTTGACATCACCATCAAACGGCGGTGAGTTTCGCCCATCGGAGCTCGAGGTCAAATCCGATGAAGCCCTAGCTTCACTCCTTTGCCATCAGAAATCATTGGAGTTCCTTTCTCGTATTGCAGAGGCTATTTCCCGAAAGGAGGCGGTGAGGTCGAAGCTGTAATCCACCCCATCACTTCACCCTTGCGGGCTGTCGACAAAACCCGACCAGGAGACATCGTCCATATGAGCGGTTATTCGTTTGCGGCAGGAGGCTTACCTTTAAACGTGAGTCTTCAGCCTCTTCGGAGAAATTTTGAAACCCGAATTGAGTAGAATCCGAGGCACACGAGACGTTACATGACGATTCTCTTCTCAGGTGGCTCAAGTGATGGCATCGGGAGCTTCTGCAACCTTGAAACAAGACTACCCTTGCGAAGTGGTCATCCGAAGGGTAAAAGAACCTGCAGAAATCTGTCTCGGCTCAGCTGCGGGGATCATACTCGCGGTGGAGTTCTCGGAAGGTTGCGTCCTTGGAGCGGATGCGCTTCTACAGAAAAGTAAGTATCGGAGGTCTAACTCAATCCCTGTTCCAGCCTCTCCATGAAATGAGTCGACAAAGTTGATCCACTGCTTGATGTAGCTCAATTTTTCGAACCAGCTTTTTCTTCCCGAAAGATTCCAGAGCTGAGCGACTGGGCGTAAACTGTGTTCGGGATCTCATCAAGGTTATTGACCGAGGAGTTACGGTCGACCAATACATGCAGGATCAGCTTATCATCTTCATGGCGCTCGCCGAAGGAAAATCTAGAATTAGGTGAGCGTCAGAACTAATCGAAGACACGAAATATCGAGAATCAATAAATCGGCTAACCAAAGCTTTTCTGCAGATGTCATAAATTATCGGAGCATGCCGAGACGGCGATCTATATTTGCGAGAAATTGACTTCGGCCAAGTTTAGAGTGAGCGAAAGAGACTCCGGAACCACCATCATCGAATGTGAGGGAATCGGTTGGGCTCCTCCCACTCTCGACGGAACGCCTGGACGCTCGACTCTCGAAGAACAGCTTGCCGGAGACACTGTTGAAGCTCATCACGGATGAGTTCAGAGAGGAACTCGCTCGAGAGGAGGCGCTTGTACATTTGGATGGCCCGCAATGGCATGCTTATCCGAAAGGAAGAGAGATTGAATCAGGTTTCCAGCATGAAGTGAGATGGTTTCTTCGTCGATGTACGGTTCGAGTAATGGTGATGTTCTCCTCGCTGATTGCGGCCGAGTTCTATACCATTATTATGATCTTAAAAGAATAAAAGAGTTTCATGAACTTCTGGTGATCCTCATCCACTCGGCGACTAAATCGATGTATTAGGCCACATTCGTCTCGGAAGTCTTCCATTCTCCGCCGCAGACGCATCAGATAAAATTCCGTGGAAATTCCTGTCGTGAGGAATTCGCGCGTTACTCCACCGGCAACAAGTGCATGGTTAACTTGTCTCTTTCCGCTTAAATTCAGAACATCATGTGCGCGCTCCGCGTCGGGAAAAAGACGGAGTGAACTTGTCCAGCAATGGAGTGGAAGTCATGAAAAACCATGCTCTCTATAATGACGGAACATTCGAGAGTCGAACGAGATTCCGATGAAGATCAGATTATCTGAACTGCGATTCCAGTACCAGATCTGCAGGTGACGCAAAACCATCGTATTCCTCTCATGTGTTCACTTGAGCTAGGAAATTGATCCCTTGAAGCAGGTGGAAGGCCTCTTTTGTTCCATGGGAACAACACGACTCTGAACACAGACGCTTCTGTCATCGCAAAGAAAAATGAGCTCTGTGCACTCTAATACATGTGAAAAGTTTTTACGAAAATCCCGGTACGCGAAAAGAAGCGGCACTGGGAAGCTCTTTGAGCACTACGAGGAGCTCGCGCTGATGCGACTGTCATGGGAGTCCATAAATGTGGACCCAGCGTGGATTAACACAGGTAGTCTACGTCGTCTATTTTTCTCAAAGCCGACGACTGATCCACCTCGATAATGAGTTCTCGAGAAGACAAATCAGAGACATCACCTCTTTCCTTAAACTACCAAAAAGCTTAATGACGAGCTATGGTGATGGAATTTCATGAAATTCATAATTCGTTACTCAATTCGTCGTTTTAAAGAGATTGTGTTGCTGCTGTGTGCCGACCCAACGATAATAATCCACACTAGATCAGCGGCGTAGCACGGTTTGGACATTTGCAGGTTCACATCCGATCTGAAGAGTGTTAGAAAATGTTCCTCGACGGCTTTTCGCGAAAAAGGCGCCACACTGATAAAGACCGCTTCGAGCTCGAGCGGCGTGATCTCTGATGAACGATGGCTATCGTGGAACCCGAGGTTCTACTGAAGCTCACTTCCAGAAAAGCGGGGACAGATGATCACTCGATCAATAAGATTCTATTCTTTGGTTCAACCAACGGGAAGTTCACGGTGTCTTCAATATTCTTCATCAATTCAATCTGCGCAGGCTTTTGCGTCATCCTCTGAGGTGGGGACTCATTGTCAGCTTACTCAGATCACACATTCAGACGAGGCTCGCGTCAACGGATCGTGTGCTAAAAAAATTGGAATTTCTCCGATCCTGGTGAACTCAGAGTCATGACAATGTCGGCAACAAACACAGGATCGTCCTGTTCGTCCCGAAGAGGAATGGATCGTCTCTGGACTCGATATTTGCGCCATCATTCATATACCGAGACAAAGGATAAAATGATTTCCGTTTTCTATTCTATGCTCTGACGTTGTGATACCAAAATGTTTCCAATCGGGAGTCCCCTGGAATCAAATCGATCAGTGTGAAAACTATATCATGGCTAACCAGGCCCGGGGAGCCTGAAATAAGTTCTGTATTCCTGCAGTTTAGAGTCTCGACTCATCGGAGCTTGCCGGAGATTTCTGCACGCTACGTCTACTGCGCGCATGGAGCATTCTCGGAACGAACTCACAGACGTTCGCAGGTTTTTCCACTTCGTAACCACATTCTCTTGCGGCCCAAGTTCGCTATTCCAAGCAGTGAAACTTTCACTGTTCCCTGATAACTACAACAATGAGTCGCCCATAAAGCTCCGATAATGACACAAGTTCGAGTACTCTTCGAGATTGTGTCGGAGAAGGATCTGCGAAGTATCTCCATTGTAATACCCTATGTTGTCCTCTGCCCGCCACGAGAGACACGTGAGACCTTCCCATGGTGAATTTATCGTGGACCGAATCTTTATCCAGGTGCTGCTAAGGGAAGAGCCTCTGTCGCTGCTCTGCCAGATCCCTTAATGTCTGCCTCTCTTTCCGGTGATTCCATATTTCGCTCTCGTCTTGCTTGTAGTGGAGCTCGAGCCTTTCAGTTCGCGTCATCGTCTCTTCTAAGCTAGATGCAGCGAACGGGATGCTTACTTCTAGCTGTTCGACTAGCTAGTCGACTAACTTGCTCGAACACTCGCTCATTTTGTTTCGCGCTCGCTGGCTTTTTCTATCTAATGCAGCGAATGCGGCCGCTGGTGCTGTCCAAGATGTGCGGGAAGAACCCACGAAAAGTGTGGCCTCCAGATGTTGAGGATGCCGACCGAACGGCCGAGCGAGCGAGCGAGTGAGTTGCCGACCAACAACGACGGCGTTCCCCAGAGTCGAGCCGGGACGAGAGACTGCTCGGAGGGAGGTAGACCGGGAGGATGGACGGACTCGAGGTGGAACCACATGGGTCGTTGTTGTAGACCGTCCGACTGACTAGATGGCTCGTCGCTTGCTAAGGTTTCGGTTGATTTCCGAAGCGAGAGCCTTTTTCTTGAGACAGTTGAACGACAGAGCCTCCAACAATTTTGGCCTCTGAGAAGCGAAAGTCACCAAATTTCAAGAAGAGAATGTTAGTCGGCATATTCTCTGATTCAGAAGATCTCAGACGCTCCTCTCTGCCTCGTGGTAGTCTCTTCCAGTGGTTTGATGAGGATCCATACTAAAGGACGCGGTTTTCGAGGACACTCGCTTGATGATGATTGATACAACGCGCGTTCGAATACATTTAGATGGACGGACTGGGATTCCTGATTCCGAGTCCGTCAATGTTTTCCATATACAGAGGCGGAGCCGTCGGATCGAGTGAAGCCGGAAAAGACTCATTTTTGTCATAGCCCGCGCATCTATGGAGTCATCCGCATATGAGTTGAGACTTTGCTTTCAACATCATAGAAGCAACTGTCGAGTTACCGCGATATTCCACCGGTTTGGTGAGAAGCGAAATTCTTAGAGATTGATGCGTCAAGAACTATGATTCACAAGGCTCGGCTCGCTCACTCGTGTGGGCGGCTCGAGTACTTTGTTCTCGAGGGAAGAAGCCTACAAAACCATTCAGTTCATGAAAACTGTCTTGCTCCTGGTATTCCAGATCTTCGGACTCGGTTGACTACATTCGACATCCACGCGTTAACTCCAATCGCGAAGAATACTTAAACCCTCAGCCACTCACTTGAGCTCGAGCCCGCCGCTAAGACCTCTTCCGGACGATTCTGTCCGACTTTCACGTCAGCTGATGAAATAGAAAACAAGAAGAAGCTGTTTCAAACCGGAAAACCACATCGATCCCTCCGTTCGTTGATCACCCAGGTCCGCAAGTGACCTCGGAAGTCGGACTCAGGTTTTTCCAGGATGTCAATCAGGAGGCTGTTCGCTCCGCTAACCAACCGGGATAAGCAACGATTCTCATTTGAAGGCAGTCTCGTTTATTTCAAGTTGCTTCGTCGTTGACGTAGATTCTGCGAGCACCGAGGTCTTATCGATGATTTCGCCTCCTTGCCGAAGGTCAACAATAGATGAGTTTCTGCGGGACGCTGGTGCAGGTATTGAGTAAAGAAACATCTCGGCCGTGAAGAGTTGTTGTCGGCTGTCTGTGAACTTGCCGCAATTGATGGCAGCTCCGTTCTCCGTTTCTTCTACAACTCTTCCGTTGACAGACCGCGGGTTTAGACGTGTCAAGTTGCCAGCGGATGTGAGTCTTTTCGGGCTGCTCACATGAGTTGTAACTTATGTTCAGCATTCCACGACGTTCTTTCAGCCCAACTCTTTTCTCTTTCGACAGACTTTAAGCATCAGCCTGCCGATAGCGGCGTTCGAACCTTCCGGTTTTCGAACTTGCAATTCACTCAAAGTCGTAAGACGCGGTACGAGATCTCGATTGGTAAGCCATGGAGTTTGAAAAGGCCATTGAGATGTTTCTCGAAGTTTATCGCTGTTCTCAGAAGATTCGTGTATAGAATCTCTCGTTGATATAGGTTGGCATAGCTACACCCTTAGTGCCCGGCGTTGAATGATGTTGCAGGAGTATGGGTTTGGCGTGCCTCAGAGATACATATACTGAAATTCACCAGAACATACGCCGATTTCCATCGGAAATACCGAATTTCTTGTAAACTGTGAATCCATCCCGAGAAACTTTGGCTCAATTGGTTCAGAGTGGAAAAAGTTCTTCAATCCCAAAACCGGAGAGCTTTTCAGGACCCGAGCTTCTGATGAGAGAAACGAGCTGCTCTAGAGCGCTGGTCTTGGTCTGCAGAGGATGAATTCCTCTGTTTGGAATCCTTGGTTTCCTTGGAGGATAAACGGCTTGAGGGTGCTCTCGGCAGTGGAAAATACCGGGCGGGACCACCCTTGGCTGCCCGAAGACTTGGATGGTTCGTTGAGCGATCTGAAGCCAGAGACAGGAGAAGTAATCGAAGTCGATCGACCGTATCGTTTCATCGGAAGACTGATTAGGATGATTAGAAGTTTCGGAATGATGTGCATCGGCTGCCCTGGGGAAGGTATCCATCCAAAAAGGAATATCTATATTTAGACATCACTCTCGAATATTTGATTGGTCATGCCATTCATGGAACCTGTGCTACCGTTCAAAAGATGCGAGCCGTGTTTAATCGAGGGCGCAGGAAAAAAAATCTCTGTTGTAGAGACGAGCGCGCGGTTACTCCGAACAAAGAGAAAGGATTTCTCAGATCGTGGCGGTATTACTGTTTCTTGCTTGAAGGCTTGATATGACATCGAATTCAGGGGTCATCGAGAGAAGAAGGCTAACGCCGCTGCTTGACAGCGGCGACTGCCTTTCTCTCTGTCCCTGCCGCGTCGTTGACAGAGAGGGCGAGTGTGAGGAAAAGTTGGAGAGAAAGAACATAATGAGCACTCACACCGGTGCTGAAAGATGCTCCAGAACTTGTTTGTGTCGCTCTACCTTCCTCCAATGACATCGTTCTCTCGTTGTTTCTCCCTCTTCTCTCCATACTTTGGCTATTTTAGGGTCTCCGCCATCGAGAAGAGTTGTCAGAGTGCACGGCGTACTCGGAACTCTCAGAAACGCTCGGTTCCGTTCCAGAGCAAGGCGGTGCCGCGAGAGTGCGCAACCAAGACCCAGGTCGCCTCAAAGCCAGCCAGCTAGTCAGCCAGCCAGCCAGCGGTTCGAGATACCGAAGCTTGGCGTTTGTTTGTTCTTTACTTCTACTCCGTCGTCTTGTTCCTCCTCGTCGTCTCCTTCTTGTTCAACTTCTCCTCGCGTTTTTCCTTCTCACAAGAACAGAGAGACAGTGCAGCCTTTGAGGCAGTCCGCCAAAGACCGGCTGACTAGCTCGAGCGGCAGACCAACGCAAGCGCCCGACCGCTCGGTCGGTCGGTCGGTCGGTCGGGCGGTCGATCACCAGGTTCGGGAAGGAAGGGGAGGCAGAAAGAGGGCGGAGACTGTCTCCTCCAAAAAGGGGAATCTTCTAGCCAGAAGCCTCTTAAAGCTCTCGATTGGCTACGGCAGTCTTCTCCCTCGCTTTCAGTCTTTCCCGAACCAATGGCACCGCACCCGGTTTCGCTAGAACACATGCAAGTCTCCGGCTTCTGAAATGTTTACTCTCCGCCTCGGTCCAAGTTCCTCAAAGTTTGGATAGTCTCCGCAGACCACGGTTCGGAGCACGTCGAACTCGGTCGAGCGAATCTTCGCCGAAAAGTTTTCCGAGAATGGCAGCCTGCGCCTGAGCACGAAGTTCGTCGTTTCGTGAATGCGCATTAGAACTCTACGGTTCTGTGGCGGAGTCATGAAGGTTGAGGGGCGTCTCAAGTTTGGCGAGGTTAGAAAGAAATTTTCTCCCGATGTTGTGCTATTTCGAAGCTTTTGTTGGTAAGTCAATGTTTCTCATTTTCGACTGTTGTAGCAGATTCGCGGAGAAAACTCGATCGCGCCGACCATGCTCTTTTGGATTTCAACAATCTTCAGCCCAGTATCGATTCGTGTCGCTAATCATATTGGGTGGTAGCTTGCCAAAAGGATGGGGATTTCCGAACGCTCGTCACTTTCTAGCTTCGAGAAATCTTATTGCTTCACCGAGACGTTCGAAATCTTGATTCGAAGCATGATCCGTGGAACCACGCTGGAGGGGCAGTTGACGTCAAGAGAATGTTTTGAGTAAACTTCCACCAGAAGGAAATCAGCTCACGTCCTGACCGATCTCTGGTTTCCTTCCGTTTGTTGAGTGTTGAATGTAGAACAAGAGAAAAGAATGCCGCCACCGCCGTGCGACGCTTCTACTACGGCTCGACAACGGTAATACCTTGTGTTTCATTTTGCTCGAATCCTGGAAAAGTCCGAGATTTCTCCGAAAGTCGAGTAGATCGATGTGTTCGATATCTCCCCTACCGCAGTTGATATTCACCCAAAAAACATCGATTAGCGCCCAGGTCACCTCAGGTTTGGCCATCACGGATTTCCAGTCATTCAGTCGTCTGTTCTGATAATAATTCTTATTGAATCTTCCGTGAAATGCCGAACATCAGCCAGTCCATTAACTAGAAGTGTGGCATCTGCAGTACTTCTTTGCGATCCCATATAACGATTGATTTATGGAATGTAAAGAAATGCCGCTGACGCCATGCGCTGCCTCCACTGCAGCTCGAGGACGGCGAGATACCATGTGTTTCGATTTAGTGTGAAATCAAAGCGGTCCGAGAAGCATCCTCAGCTCTCGAAGTTGATAGCTTTCATGTGTACATCAGCCGCATTCCTTTCTCATTTTCGAAAACCTTTTTCAAAATAAATATTCCTGCGGTCTTGGGTCCGCTTAAGCAAGTATGGCCCACGGCCGATTCACGGTCAGAGTTCGAGACCAAAACGCTTTGTTCGCTTGCTTTCCACATCATAAAATCATAAACCGACAAAGTTCTAACGAAGACCGGTCTCGAAACGTGGCGTTTGCAGTACTTTTTTGCTATCCCATATGAAGATTGTTTTATGGAATGTAAAAAAGTACGTGAAACTCCCAATCTCGTTTTGGAAAACAGATTTTCATTCGTCAAAACCTACTTCGGCTCAGTCCAACCCGAAACACCGTGGCTGTGACTGACTGGGTCCACGGTTAGCTGGTAGGGCTTTTTGGCGTTCATCAGTTCGTTACCGGGCTGACCAACTCGAGTAAGAGTGTGGCGTTTGCAGTACTTCTTTGCCATCCCATATAAAGATTGAATTATGGAATGTAAAGAAGTATGGAGGACCCACGCTCCAAACGCTGTTCATGTCATCGGTTACTTCCACGATCCTGACTCTCAACTGCACACTCGGGAAGCAAATCGTGCAGCTTGGTACACTCGTACTGGCCGCGACAACTCGCTTCCCCGGAACCACATCGGATCTCTTCGAATCGACGAGGTGAGTGGTCGAATGCCGTTGCTTTCCAGAGGAAGTTTGTGAACCTATTCCGCCGACATCTGGTAGTGCTCTAGCGTTGTCTTGCTTTCGACTGAATCGGCGAAAATTCTTATCTTCCCGCCAGTCAGTCTCCGTTGAGAAAAACGTCTCTGCCTTTATTCGCGTCATGCATTCTACGAATAATCTCATCTGCGGGTGGGTAACCAACGCTCAACGATGCCAAAATATAGAATACTCTTCTATTGCGTTCGATCGAACAAAAACTGAGCTGAAAGTTGCGGCAAATATTCGTTCGTGTTTGTTTATTCGTTCGTAGCTGTTCTGCCAGACTTTGTACAAGTATGATCGATGGACCTGACACTTCGTAGATTCTTTGACTGAATGCTCTCTTTTTGAGTGGAAATCGACCTTCCCGGACACGCAAAGTCTCCTGGGTTTTCAAGCCTGAAGCTGCTAGAGATGAAGTTGAGAAACCTGGGTCCCGTTCAGAACGAACGTCTTGGCCGCATGCCAAGCTGTCATCAATGAACGAAAGGTTCGTCGGTAGTCTAAACTTGTCTCTCGACGCCGGCCCTGAGGGCCAAGCGGCTGCAGCAGTGAGGTTGAGCAATCGTGAAAGCAAGCTCTTGCTGGCATCTTCTTCCATTTTTATTCCATCCGCTATCTGAGAGAGTTCGTCTTCGCAGAACCAAAATAATTGCAGCACCGGCCGACATTACGAGCCCGAGACAGGCGACACCGATCGCTGTAAAATCAGAGTAGTTAGCTTTTAGCAGACGCCAAACGAAGACATCCTCAAGGAATGAGGTTGACTTCCCAAAGATTCGTTTTTGGCTAACACCAATCTCGTGAGAACACCGCCCGTGAGATTTGAAAGAATGTTGATCTCACCCCAGCCCGTCTCCATGGTTCCCCAAGGGTTCGTGCTCTCTTCGAAGGGCGATGACAGGATTTCGGCGGTGGAGACGTGGAACAGACTCCCACCCACATTGAGCAGATGTAACGTTCCGGGTGAGAGCGAACGAATGCGAACACGAGAACCATCCACATGGCGTCCATAAACCACTCGGCCGGAGTGAACTTCTTTGGCCATAACGAAGCCGACATTTCCAGAGCACTCGATTTCGATTTCAAAATGCGTCGAGTCCCTAACCTGGCATTTCCGAGGGACTCTACTGTTGTTGGGCTGCTCAGCTGCAATCGAAAAGTAACCCGTGTTGAGGAAACCACGTGGTTTGGATCTCAGCTCCACCTGATGGTCGTGATTCAATATTTTTCGGGGATCTCATGTTCAGCGATTCGCTCACCTTTGGGTAGGAGATAGAAAACGCACGGCGAGTGTTGGAACCCGACCCAGTTAGAGGCCCAGCACTGGACCGAGTGATGGAGAAGATCGCGGACATCTTGAATCAGCAGACTCGAGTTTCGTTCGAAAAAAACTCGCGAACCGATCTTCCATCGGAAAAGATCCGGAGTGGGAGACGCGATAGGATCCGAGGAATTTTCTATTTCGCACCGCAGAACGACCTGGCGCTTGTCAACCATGTCCACGAAAATACTGTTCACCGCATGTCCGGCTCGGCAGCGTGGAGGATCTGATGAATTTACGGTGAATGTTGAGATCTCGAAACAGACTTTCTCAGAAAGCTTTCTCGTTCCCTTCAAAACCCTGGTGCACAAATGAACCTCTAGAAGAGCTCCAGCTCTCGCAGAGTTCATCGATTGTTCCAAAACAAGCCTTTGATCTGGAACCAATCATTCAACAGCCGTCCGGAACTAAAGCCTCAAGAAGGCACTCACACTGAACCCTGATGGCAAGCTGGTTGCTTGCGGCCACGAGAGTCCGTTTGTGGAGTTGGCTCTCGATATTGCAGCTATAGAGGCCTTCGTCTTTGAAAGAGACATTTCGTAGCACGAGGTAGCCCACCGATGTCGACGAATGGCCTCGAATTGGCGTTTTGTCTTTGAACCACGTCACGTCAACATCTCGCTTTCTGTAATTCGAGTAGGAAGAACGTTATCTGGACACTCACGGTGTGTTCGACCCGAGAATGGCCACGGCCGCTGGAAACGTCGGAAAATCTTGTCAAATCCTTGAATACCAAACGTCCGATCAATCACTTTCGGTGGTCACGGGTTCTTTCTAGCAGCCGGTTGACTCCACTTGATTGGCAACCAACGGAAGCCTTGGCAACTTGCTCGACCGAGCCAAGATAAATCTACCAGACAAGAGCTCCGACCGAGTGAGGTACTCATAACAGAGGCAGCTGATCGATTTAGACCGATGACAATCAGGAGACTTACGGAATCCAATCTGGTAGATTCGCCAGAAGCCGACATTCGAAGAAGATGTCGGAGCCCCTTTTGATGCGAGACGCGTTGAGACCACGACCGAGCGAGAGATGGACCTCGGGGCCCTCTAAAGAAAAAGCGACTTAGGACTACAAACCCATCTTTGATAGGAATCTCGCAGTATAAACATGCTAAGAATAACATCGGCTGAGCTATGAGGCAAGCGAGAAGCATCAGAACGCCGAGAAGATTTAGTGTTCAAATCTCCAGGCGCTTTTGCCTCAATAGCTCCGGCTACTCTTCGCTCGAAGCTCCTCCGACCATGAGTTCAACAGCATTGCTCACTTTACTCATCGTCGGATCTTCGCGTTCTCCTCAGCCCTTCCAGATAGGAGAAACAATATAGGTGCCTGCTGGAAATCGTGAGCGTCCAGACACAGAGCCCTCTCTGAGCAGACAAGAGTTGTGATGCTTCAAGCGCTCACAAAGGGATAGAATCGGGGGAGCCTCCTCAAGCCGTATCCTTCGCCGGCTCATAACATAACGATTTCAAGCTCTTTCAGACGGGAAGAAAGCCAACTATCTTTCTATTAGGGTCATGCGTCTCGGAAGAGGAGAAAGACTCACTGATCAGTTGCAGGAATATATGTTTTTCAATCTGCCTGTGAGGCATTTGCGGATTTGCGGCCCTGCATTCCAGGCGGAGTCCTTTCTGAGAAGCTTCGGGGGTAAATACGAGCACACTCAACGATGTCGGTTCTCCCGGACGGAAAATTGATTCTGCCATATTCTGTTGGTGTAGGGTCCACCAGATAGCGGGAGGTGGTCGCGATCCATGAACTAAACAGTGAACCTCTGACGGCACACCTTCTAACAAAGGAGACGGTACGTCGATTTGAATCGACTGCGGTGGAGCTGGAATCAGAGAAGCGATTCTAACCGAAGAAGCAGGTCGTGATGGTTTCAATATTCTGCGATGCCGGAAAAATGAGGATTCTCTCGCTTAGACTAGAAGCTATCGTGTTTATTCACCTATGATTTCAATGGTCGCACAGTCGTTCTCGACATTGTAGAGATCTCTCAGCAGAGCGATGCAGCAGAGTTTTTGCAGATGATGGTTGCGTTTTGGGAGAATACTGAGAGAGCTGATTATTTTCTTCCTCGAGAAAACAGCGTGTGAAGCGATCTGAACCGACGCCAGTGTCCAGGCCGCGTTTATCTCGTTGAGTGTATCGTGGGCTGTAATATTTTCGCAGTTACTGAACCCGGAAAGCTCAGTCGCTTGCTCTCAGGTCAGTCTTCCATGAAATAGTTACTCACACTTGATGACGCAAGCTAGATTGACTCGCTCATCGAGATAGAAGGGACCGATTCTCGAAGAGTTTTTTCCCAAGATCGTGACGATAGGTTTCACAGTGAGATTCGCCGCTTCGGAAAAATTAATTTGGCCGCCTCAGGGATGAATCAATGAACGGTAGCCTATGATTACTCGAATCAGTCGGACATCTCCTAATTCCAAATCATTTACTTCAAGAGAAGCCTCCTGCCTGCCAGTTAACTTAGTGACTTACTTTCGAGGTCGATCCAAAAGGTCTGTGAGATTGACGGTCGAAGCAAATCCGAGCAGATCAAAATCAAGGAGTACAAAATCCCTTTCCGGCACATCGGGAGCGGCGCACCACGGAAACCATGAGTGAGTACCAGAACTTATTGCGAAAAATCCGCGACACAGTAATCCTTACTTCAACTGATGGAAGATGACTCTCCGAAAATCTGCGGAACTCGTTACGCAAGTCGAGTTCTTCTCGTAACCAGAAGAAGATGATCATAATTTAGAGAACGTCAGTCAAAAGCAGACCGTACATCGAGATAGAATGTCACTTGTCCCCTGTGAAGAGACGGCAGCAGCGGCTGAGAAAGAAGACTTTTCGGGTCTAAGGTGTCATGTGTCGTGCTCAGGGCGTGGACACGGGAGGTTATGGTGTCCTGTAGGGGACAATACCGATTCTAAGGAGAGGGCGGAATAGCGTGACCAGAGATTGGGCATACCCTAAATGGCCACGGCTCTGTGAAAGCCGTCTGCCTATAGTGTCGTCGGTGGAACGAATATATGAGAACGGCCGCACAGATACGAGGAGCGACCACGGGGAACTCATCCTCCGATAAATGTCGGTCTCGTGGTCCTCGTCTTCACAGGTCGCATCGCGGAGCAGAGCAATGCGGCGAATCTAGGATTTACTTGCTCAGGGGAAACAGTGAGATTCAGAGCAGAGGTTCATTGTACATCGAGTAGCGTGAAATTTCATTGATCCGTTTACAGATCTGCGAGAACTCCAAATTTTACGATGAGGGCGCTCTCAACAGAATTCAGGAGGGCTACTCAAAGTGTAGTTGCGGCATTGTTCAGATTTGGACGAACATCTCTTGGCCTCGATACAGAATGACCTGTAGAAAGTCGGGAAACAGCGGAAGAGGGAAAAGCTCAGCAGCGGACTCAAATGACGCAACGAGCTCGCTTCAAAGCTCAAACCCATTTAGCAGATCGTCAATCTGTTTCCAGAGATTCCAGTCCTATGGCCATAAAAAAAAATTGTGTTTCCAGCGAGGAGAACAAGCTCGAGGCGCACCAATAATTAGGGAAATTCAAATTTAGTTCTTGCGTCGATTCTCTACGATCCATGGGCCGTGTCCATGGCAACAGATCGACGCTTCGAATATCCCTCACTGATACGGCCGCCGTAGAACCGAGTAGTGGGACCAGGAGATGAAGTTCCACACATCGGTCCATGGTGAAAACGTCATTATCGATGAAGGCGGAAAACTCGCATCCAGGAAAACATCGTTCTGTGACGGGGTGGTGTTTTTCGCGAAAGCGGTTTCAATCGGTACCCGATACTCAATACTGCTACCCAACACCGACGAGTCTTGGAATGGAGGCCTGCGCATTGGACTGTCCACAAAAGAGCCATCGACAGTGCAGCCTGTTCCGAAATTCACTTTTCCCGAGTTGACAGGTAAGCGTTGTGGTTTCGAGTACTTGAATAGGAGGATATATGAGTACAGCAGCCCCCATGACGGAGTTGCCTTAGGGGTCTTGTGATGGAATTTCGAGCTCCCAAGGCTCGGTCATGGGACGAAATCATTCCTATCAGAACTAGGGAACTGCTCCTGGCTGTTGTGTCATTCCTCGAATGTGCATCGTTTGAATTTGCATTTGACATTCGGATCTCTTGTGCGGCTCGTACTCCACAGTGAGCTGCGCTGGAGTTATCGAACTGTTTTGCCCGAATAAGCGGAGCTTCATCCGCCGATGCGGGCTCGAGTTCGATAACCTCAGCCAGCTTTCGCGTTGAGAGCCTTGAGCATAGGTCGAAGAAGGGAACACCCACATGGAAGCATAACGTAATGGGATCAAATTTTGTTTGGGAGTCCACCCTCGCTCAGGTTCTTTTTCCCCGAGAGCTCGAAACCAAATCCGTTGAGTCAGGCTTCGCGTAAGACCGATTTTTTTTGACAACCGCGGTTACGGGTAACCGATAACCGCGAAAAACAAGATGACCAGTAAGAGAGATCACGGTTGCAAACGGAATTGGGCGAATTCGATCAGGTTCTCTGAGAATACTCTCGGAGTCATCGCGAATGAATATATGTATACGCGGGAGTTCCTCTGATATGCACTTGATTTCGACAGAACAAGAAGGATTCTGGCTTTCCGCGCTGCCGGAAGAGTATTGCAAAGTTCAGTCACGGCTCACTTTCTATCTGTCCGGAAGTGGTGATTTAGCCCTCTTCGTCAATAGTGACTACAAAGGGGTGCTCCTCTCCGGTGTTCCAACGTCCGAGAATGTATATTGTTTCATCGACCTGTTCGGTATCAACACTTCGGCCCGACTCATATCTCACGGTGAGTATGTAAACAACGAGATCGTTATTTTCGCCCGTAGGAACTGCTCTTTCGCTTATATTCAATGCTGTGGTAAGGGTCTGTTGCACGCACCTTGAGCGCAAGCCGTCCTGAATTGTATATTTCTACTCCTTCTTCATTGACGACTTCCATTCGAGTACAACTTAGGAATTCCTTCGGAAGCCATCTCAATGATTCGCTCAGAACATCATCTCCACGCATGGCTCTGTTTAGCCTGCTTCATGAAAGTTTGCCCCGGACTCCTGATCCATGGCTGTTGATATCTTGTAGAACAAGTTATAGAGCAGGGTTATCTGCTTGCAGCGGGCAACACATTGGTGGAAGTGCTTTCCCGGGGCCCGGAAGCGCTGCGAGCCTACAAGCAGAGCTGCTCCCAAGGATGCATACCGTTGCGGCGGACTCGACTTTTCCTCATTGGACCGAAGGGCGCGGGAAAATCGGCTCTCAAGAGGGCGTTATTGGGAGAAGCTGAGAAAACGGTATATGGACAACTCTTATTTGTTACGTGGGGCTTCCTGTCCGCATGATATCATGCACTGTACGATAGATCACCTTCAGAGTCTCGGTAATCAAGCTTTTAAACTTGTTGCAGACCGAAGAGCCATTCGACACTGTCGAATGTGTCACGTCCGAAGAGGGAGATGGCGCAGCCTGGACCCGTACCGAGGAAGAGAGAAAATTGTTTGAGGATAACTTAGATCAGCGCCTGGACAACTTCATCAGCGAAGAACAGCTGGAAGAGGCAATAGCTCGCAATCTAGTTAAGGAGCTGACTTTGTCACGAAGGAAAAAACAAGCAGCGCAAGCAAAGTCGACAGGTATGGGATGGTCAGGAGTTTCTCTGCCTTCAGTGGACCTTCATAAGGATTCAGGGTATGCCCATGACTAAATGAGAGAGAAAACAACGTTCTTTACACCGAAGGAGCTGTCTCTCGGAGTTCTCTGCGAGGAATTCGATTGAAACGAAATGAGAATGCAACTCCGTCCTCTATGTCCTTCGCGGCGAGTTCTAGCTGTGACAAAGAGAAGGAATTTCGTCGCGAGGACGCGCGCATCACGCAGGATCTCCCGGAAAGTATCATGAAGCTAGTTGACGGTGAGTGTACAACCTCGGAACCTGACAACGAGTTCTTCTCTGATGGTATCGAATAGTGAACGGTTTCTATCTTATTTTCTGACAGCACTGATGAAAAGTGAAGCCAAACAAGATTTGGACAGCAAAGAGAATGAGAAATCCTCAGCGAAGACTCCGTCGCTGAAGAAACCGGCTGCGCCATCCAAGCTCGCTGTCAATATCGTGGATATAACCGGCGACCGTCATTTGTCGCTCAGTACTGAGACGTTTTTCACGCCGAACGGTGTTTACGTTTTGGTATTCGATCTCACGAAAGAGCTCGATGGTAGTGTGGACGACGACATCGCTTGTCCTCAAGAGAAAACATACCTAGAGTACATCCACGAGATCCTCATGTCGATTCATTTACGGGTGGCACATTCGGGAACTGAGATACCGGATGATTCCAAGATTCTGGGTGAGCATACGCAACTCAACAAGATCGAGACTTAGAAGATAATATGTAGAGACGTAGGGAATGTCCCGCAGTTTAACGGGAGAATTCGGTTCGAACAGGTGAGGATTCCGACATCAGCGGACTCCAGCCTCCTGTGGTTCTAGTTGGGACACACGCGGCCTCACTCAATCAGGAGAGGGACAAGCGACTTAACATGGTTTCGGAAAAATTCCAAAGGATCCGGGACTCTTTCAAAGGAAAAGCGTTCGCCGCTCACGTAGTGCAGATGTATTTCTCTTTGGAGCTAGTCGATCAAAGGTGCTTCGCGATTCTTACACAGTTTTGAGATAGAATACAAATCTATAACCTGGCCGTAGAGTGCATCCCATGTTCTGCAATAGAGAGTTGGTGGAAAAGCCATAAAATTATTTCAAGCGATAATAACGTTTTGCAGTGCTGAAGAAGACTCATCGGTGGACGAGCTGCGCTCGAAACTTGAACGGATCGCCTTGAGGTCGGGCGCTCTTGACTCCGACGTGCCCTTGAAATGGTTGCAGTTCGAATGCCTCATCGGAAAGCTCGTTCAAGAACAGAACGCCTTCTTCGCTGGCTTCTATCAGTTGGAAGAAATGGCGCGGCAGGAAGGTTTGGAGCACGGACAAGAGTTCCGCTCTCTGATTCACTTCTTGCATCAACAAGGCAAACTGTTCTGTTTCGGATGTCTGCACTCGTTTCAATTGGATTCGCAATGGGACGGAGTGATCATTCTGCGACCAAATTGGTTCCTACTGCGCTGCATAGAGCTCTTCAATGTTAGTCGAACATTATTTTGGAGAGACACGATCGCCGTATATTCGATATCTTGTTCATTCTGAAATGCACGGATTCCCGAGCAACCTATTCCACACTTTTCGCAGAAATCTGACAAAAACGCCCTCATGAAGCTGAGCAAATCTTATTTGACGGATCAAGTTTGGCCACGGCTCGATGACCAATCAGGAACTTTAGTCTCCATTTTGGACGCTCTAGATATTCTCGTTGAAAGTTACTACGAACCGCAATCGAGGAGAACTCAAGAGCACAATGAGAGATGTTTAGCTGTTTTCCCTTGGGTCGCGTTGAGGCCGATAGCTCCTCTGCGGTGAGTTTCTTTTCCATCCGCTCCACGCCTTCAACTGCTCGATCATCATTCATTCCTTGGATGCCTCGGAGCCCTTCTCGGTTCCGGTACATCCCGGCTCTTTTCTAAAAGTTAGATCGATGACTTCACCGGGTCTTAATTGTTCCTTTTCTACTCCTTGCAGATTCCAGACACAATGTTCCTTGGACACAATGGTCTTCTTTGTAGATATGGGAAATTCACTGACAGAAAGTGTTTTCCACCGATTTTCATGCAGACTACTTCGATGGACTGATTGGAGAGAATGTGATATTTATAAAAACTCATTGATTATCCCTCTCGATGTCGACCACACCTTGTTGGTTCGGATCACACAGAACCGCTTCATCCACATAATGGTGATTTGATCAGAGATAGTTCTTCGTTCTGCCTCAAAACGTCGTAGTTTTCTCAGTCCCATCCGTGGATTTCCTTTGAATCGTTCTCAAATGTCGCATTCGAAATCGTTTCCAGGTTCAAAGAGTGCAACATGGTCGCGAGGATTGGTTGGCATCTTCGCCACCGCAGCCTTCCATTTGTGAAAAGGTTCGGCACCTGGTTCAAGCCGAACTGGAATCGCTGAGGCAATCTTGGTACGCCCGGCTGACGTTCTCCCTCGTCGTAGCTTGTCCCTGCGACGGTGTGGCCTGCGCACTGCATGGCTTGAGACCTTGCAAAACCTGTTTGCATTTCCTCTCTCTAGAAGAGTGCATCGCCAAGAAAGTCGTTCACTGTGATTTCCGGTGAGTGCCGCCCGTGAGGTAGACTTTTCCAGTAAGTCCATGCCCAAGTTCACGAAAAAGAATCTGAGGATTTCTCATGATGTCGTTCATTGCTTTTCAGACGCGTAGAAACGGATTTCATCCGAGACCATTTCCCTCATTCTGTTATACATGGTATGGCTTCGGGAGGGAACCGTAGAAGTTCGCTGGGCTTTGCCTGGCCTTCCTCTCAGCTGACACTCAGCTCCGACAACTTGTGGGACGATCCGGAGTGGACGAAGGAAGCTGCTCGTCTCGTCGGCTCAGACTGGGTTGCTCTGGCAAAGAGATTAGGTATGAGATTAAGCAGAACTATTGTACAGACTTCTATCAAAACGTCCGCTAGTCGGAATTCTTATTTCCTAATTCCCTTGTTTCGATCCGGCAGGCTATACTGATCGTGAGCTGAGTCGTTTTTCGGAAGAAGCAGCCGCAGGTTTAGCGCTCTTGCGCGACTGGAGGGAGTCCAACGGAGCAACAATGTATTCCACTGACGTACTAGTCTCTTGTCTCCAACAAATGGAACGCGATGATATCGCGAGGCTCATTCAATCCGACGAAGCCCCTCAGCCTCTCGTATTCATAAGTTATCAGTGGCATTCTCAGGTAGGGTTGACGGCTTCCATAGAGACTCAATGAGAGGAAGGTCTGGTTATCGAACTGAAGTCGATCATGACGACGATAATTCTCGTTGATGCAGGAAGCAGTTCTGAGCATCCGTCAACGACTCGAGTCCTCGGGATTACCCTGTTGGATGGATGTGGGCCAACTTGGCGGAGGAGACTCTCTGTATGGGAAAATTTATGAAGGGATTTCTCGATGTAAGGTCGTCCTGTGTTGCCTGAGTGCGCGGTAAGCTGTGATACATCAAGGAGAACTTGGAGCTCCTGAGATGAATCCTGCGGCCGGGTTCAGCTGATAATTGAAGTTTTTCCACAAGTTACGCGGCGTCCGCGAGCTGTGCCCGAGAGCTCTCATTGGCTGATGTTCTGCGGAAGCCAATTGTGCCGGTTATGGTCGAGCCAACACCATGGCCGCCTCCAGGCCCTATGGCGGTTATTCTGTCCTCACTCGTTTACGTAGATCTCTGTGGAGTTGGTAAGTCCGACATATTTGGATTCATTCATTGCATGACTTGGAAACGACGTTGAACTCTGACTTGAAATAAACAAACATCGCGCTGTCTTCTCATCAGGCGGTCACGGAGGGTACGGCAGAGACGCCGACTGGAACTCACGGTGTCAAGATATCATCGAAAGAACAAATTCGTTGATTCATTCACCACCGCTGGCCCCCGGGCCACACTTACCGGGAGCGCCTCACCGAAAACTTCCGCAAGGCATGCCGTCCCCCAAAAGCCGCGAATGTTCTTCCGACCTCCATGTGCAGATGAGAAATCATCAGAGACGGTACCGATTTCTTTCCTTTCGTTTCGGACTCATCATCCAGCCAAAGAGGGGGAAAAAGCCTCGCCATTCCCAGAGTTTCGACCAAATAGTCAATTTCGCATGATTTCCAGAGATTCGGCGTCGTCAGTCGGTGGAAACCTCACACCTCCGCCTATGGGAGGTTCGAGTGACGCAGGAGATCACCTCAGTACGGCGTCGTCGTCACTGGTGGATCCGATTTCACCGACACACGAGCCTGCTGGTCCCAGTACTACGCTAGATCCGACTGACGATAGTTCGATGCAAGTGGTGTCCGGCAGAGTTCTACGGTGTTCTGTTTGTTCAGTTTTCTAGGGAGGTAGTTTCCCTGTTCTGAACTTTGATTCATGTCAGAGTTTGCGATGAGAGTTCGGGTGTCGGGGTTCTTCGAGGAGACGCTCCAAGCCGAAAAAGTCTCAGGAACAAGATGCCGCAACGAACCGGACAAAGATTTCCCGGATTCTCTTCCGTCTCCTGTGCAGGATATCCGGCCACTTCTCGTAAGAAGCTGCAATCAAGGGAACTCATCAGACAATTTTGAAACATCAACGGAAATGTTTATTGGTGGAGTGGTTGATATCGTCTCCGGTGGTGTCGCGCATCACTTTTAGTCTCTTCAACAAAGTACGATCGAGTTCGAATCACTATCAAGGCGATGTCAAGCCTCCGTACTCAAATGGATCTCGAACATTGTCAGCAGTCCACGAGACTAGCATACCAAGAGCACGAATAAACACAAAATTCATTCAAGTTCGGGAAAATTGAGCCGTGAAAGAAATAATGAAATTCTTGTGACTGTCTCGCAACAGTTGCGCCGTTTCCGATGATTTTATTTATCGATTGTTGGCGATTGATTTCATCCGATCTTGAGTCGTTTCGCAAACTCTGAGCTGTCTCTGACGTGAAACAGTCTTCCGGGAATAAAGTCCCAACCGGCCGGAACTCGCTGCTTTCTCCGAATCGTTCTCATATCATTCTGGATCGTCGACTGTTGCTTGCAAATTTTGTTATCGGATCGGCTCCTCGCTTTCGGCGGAACTCTGCCTTCGGAAATCTCTTAATTTTGAGAATTCCTCTGTAATTTTCCCGCGAAATTTCGTGCTCGACATAAAACGTTTCCATCTCTCCTGTGGGCCTGGGTCTCATCCGGCCGGAGCCATCGTCCAGATCTGCGCTTGGCCGGTCGACAATGCGCCAACAAGGTCTCGGTCAAGAAGTCGGGAAACCCTGTGGTCTGACGTGGAACACCTTTGAAGTCCCAGTTTGCTTCTTGGTCGTGAGCGTCCCCTTGTGATTGGTGCTAGGTCCGGAAGTCGCACCAATCGACCCTGTTGTTCGATGCACCGATCGACGGAAGCAGGGAGTCTCCGGAACACCGGCCCAGGCCCACCGCCTGTTACTTGAGAATTAGGATCGAGATTGTCTCCGTTCCTTCATCGTCCATTCGTTCGCCGATCTCGGTAGAACTGTTGTGGATCCGGTTGACCGTCCTGGAAGCGATTGTTTGAAGCGTCGAGAATCGTGTTCCGGATGTTTCCGTTCGGAAGAGCGGACGCGGTCTGATTCCCCATGATACGGGCCCTGGCTCGTGCATATTCATCTGCGCGCTGTGCGAAAGTTTTCGTCGTCGGAGGATTCTTCTGCGTGGGTGCTTCGTTTGCGTTGTTGAGACCGAGCTCGTTTCTCGTTGCAATCTTTGCCGTTCCCGTCTCTCGTTTCAGAATCCGAACCATCGGTGTAAAAGGGGTTCGTGTAGGGGGCTCTTCCAGACGAACCTGCGAATCATGTGAGGACAACTAGAGTCAGAAATCTTCGATAAGCGATAAGGTAGATTTTATGGTAGAACTCATCTGAGAATTTTCTTGAACATAGCTCAAGCGACTAGTCGGCTCTCACCTGTACCTGAGTTTTTGGCGCTTCGTTCGAACCCTTCTCGACATCGGCCCCTCCCGTCTTTCCAATGCTCTTCATGCTCAACCTTTCCACGGCGCGATCCAATGACTGTGAAGAGAAAGACAGAAAACAAGCTTGACTCATTGTGATCTTAACAGGGTCGAGAATGAAGGTCAAGATCCAGTGGGACCGATTTGAAGAGAGTCGATCGCGGAATCGGATCGAGGTAGATGACCGGGCGGAAAAATCCTAAGCTACACTTTTCTCACACGATTAATCGGATTTCCTCCTCGATTCGTCATGACTGAGATCGGAATGAGCTTAAAACCACACCTCGTGCTCCTCAAATATTTTTTCCAGATTTCTGATACTCACGCCGTTGTCGATCATTCGCTCCCAGTCGTCGTCGGCAGAAGATTCCTTGTTTCCGTTATTTTTTCCCATTTTTAGTCAGCTTCAAA
The DNA here is from genome assembly GCA_021527715.1 of Neoseiulus cucumeris. Lineage (NCBI taxonomy): Eukaryota > Metazoa > Arthropoda > Arachnida > Mesostigmata > Phytoseiidae > Neoseiulus > Neoseiulus cucumeris. The sequence continues at coordinate 619,443 of JAJSRV010000004.1, read as the reverse complement.
CGTTGACGAGCGGACGTCGTTGAGTCGATGACTGTGCGCCTTGTCTGCTGTAATCTTCACTCTCGACAGTCGTCGTCTTTGCCGTCACCGTCGACTCCGAAGTGGTGCAGCTGCGGCCGATTTTGACCGTTCTGTTCGCTAACTTGCGGATCACTCCAAGGACCCGTCCGAGTCTGAGTTGAACGGAAGTCACTGCTGCTGTCGGTGTCAATGGAGTTACGCAAGGTTGTATTGTCGTCTCCTTGCTCACCTCCAACTCAGCAGCAGCAGCACTTGACTTGGAGAATGAGTAGAAGTGCGAGAGTTTCAAACAACAATATTATCAGCAGCCTGCAACGCCACCTATCAGAGATTCAGAGTTGTCGGAGCCCTAGAACTAGGAAAAGCCGTTCCTTTGGAACGACAGGAACAGTATCTGAACCAAATGTTCCAAAGGAACGTGAGGAACGGTCCCGAAGAATGACTAAAAACGGTTTCAAAAAAAAATGCTCGATTCTCTTCAATAGCAGACGAGTTTATGGCAACTCGCCAGAGACATCCGATTTTTAGAACGACGGCGTAACGATGGAAACGGCCGTTCTTGGGAACGGAAAAGAAAGGAATCTTAACCAAACGTTCCAAAGGACTGGAATTAACGGAAGCCCGAAAATGCCTGAAAACGGGTCGAAAAAATTAAGGCTGGTTATTCGCTTCGAGCAGACAATTTGACCTGCAAAGCTAATGATGATGATGATTTCTATCGAAAATGATGGAAAGGACCATTCGTCCCCTGAAATATCTAAAAAAAGCTCTAAATGCATGTCTCAGTGATCTCTGATCGCAGATGAGTTGACACATGGCGCTTGTGACGATGCTTCCTGTTTTAAATGACCGAGAAGCGAGAGTGTACGGACTCTTCCACTTTCTCCGACGAAAGACTGCGAGATCGAGACAGAGTATGATGACTGGTCTCCTGTCTTTTGGAACTACGTCTTCCCAACGATCCTGACCATCGGATCCTCGATCGAGTTGTGAACGGTCTGGTGGAAAACTTGGCGGATCAAATCGCTAATAAACTCAAACCGATGACAGTCTTCACGATGGAGTTTGATGCAACGAAGTTCCCCCACAACGAACATATTTCTTCTATTCTGTTTGACCGCCCGTATAATCAATTTGAGAAAAATTTGTTACAACAAAATCACATCAGAGCAACGAAATCTCCCTACGATGAAGAGTGGGGAGGGTCCCTGTGGACGATCACCCGTCTTTGCGTTTTCCGTTTCGAGACATTTCCTGCTTCCCGTACCAGCCGTTACTTTGGTGCGTATGCTGGAGAACATCGTAATTTTGTATCCGGGGTTCGGATGTCTGGACAATGCTGATGATGATGATAACTACTGACAAATATTGAACCGTTCCAATTTCGAGGAGCGGAAGGGAACGAGAGAAACCGGAACGTCTCAAAGAAGAGGGTGGAAGAGGTCTCGGGGAAATGTTGATGAACGGTTCACAACTAAGGCCGGTAAAAAAGTAGACTAGTCAGCAAACAGGGTTGATGATTATAATACCTGCTCAAAATGATAGAACACGAATTCCGAACATTTTTCGAGGGTCCTCACGGTGACATCGATTGCCAAACTTCAATTAAAAAAGTCCAGTCTCTAATCTGACTCGCGTGAACTCTAGTTTTCTACGCCAAGCGAGAATCCTGCTTCCAAGGAACACTTTTTCGGATTGCCCGATCGAATTAGCAGAGGCGGCTAAAGAACTGGAAGATGAGATAATTCGCGCGCCCCACATTCGAGATAATAAGAAACAGCCTCTCGGGATCTGAAGTCGGATGCCTGAGCTCTAGACTACATTCGATGCTCTGGATAAGAAGCGTCTGGGCTCGAATCGAAGTAGTTCATCAAGCCGTGTTCAGGCAGATATCCGATTTGAAAAAAAGCTTTCTTTCCACAACCAATACGATTCAATATCCCGGCTCTCTCAAGTTGCTACCAAGATGCTTGCTGTTTGAGACTTGTCAGATGCTCGGAGAGTCTTCTCTCTACAGAAAACTCTACTTGAAGAAGAATAATCTTGATTCTGAGATCCGATGTTGATGAGGCCTTTGTCTCATTTCTATCGACTGAGATTCCGGATTCGGGCGGTTTGTTTCAATGTGGGGCTTACGGATCCCACGAGAGAGTTGCTGAGGAACACTGCTTTGAGTTTTTTCAACCGACTACACCTACGTTCCCCCTCCCCTGTGGAGCCTTTTCATAAACTTCAGTGAGGCGCAGGATACCTACATCCGCGCTTCCCACCAGGTTGAGAAACGCTGGACTAGATGTCCGATCGGCGGTCAGCAAGGAGCGCAGGACTTCGAATTGCCACTCTGAGCTGTCTCAGCAGAATTCCTCGGGGAGGTCTGTCGAGAGACCAAATGCCATTCTAGACCTCCGGTCGGCTAGAGCCGCCCCCGCGCAGCCGCAAAACCGCTCGGCGACCCAGAGGAGATCAAGACGAATCTATCCGCATCACATCGGGCCGGTGGGCCTTTTCGTGTGGATTTGTATACCGGTCATAGAAACAAACAAACAGATTCTGATCTTCTTATATATAAAGATAGGCAATGGAAGAGTCCGACTATCATATCAAAGTCTAACTTTAGTTTCCAAATCGGGATCATTCCAGAGTATAAAAGCTATTACAATCCAAAATAGAAATGAACATGGAGGATCGGCGAGAATCAAACAATATAAACTATGGTCGATCCGTCAAACACTAATGGAATGCTCCTCTCTCTGTCGTCATGAGCTGTACTGTAAATAAGGTGATAGTTCCAGAATTCGTATGCCTACGATAAATGTTTGGTTAATAAGGTATGTGCGTGTCGTGCGGCGACACGCGGCGCAGCGGAATGAGGGCCAGCACGGCTGGGTTTCACGGGTACGGTTTCGGCAGATCTGACGATGAGTAGCAGGGACTAACATCACGAAATGTTCGGTCGAGTTCGGTTCAACTTTTCTGCGGATGTAACGGGATGCCAGCCATTAAGGCTTTATCGAGGTATCGAGGGTCCGCTGGAAGCCGGAAACCATATCGAACATCAATCAATTGCCAATTGACAGCCAGTCCAATGAAGGTTTCTTACAGGTCATGACCATCTCGGGTTTGAATGTCTCACCGCTTCCAACGTGATTCCCTGTTATTTCATTGGGGATCGGAACCGAGATGGCAGTTACGGTCCTTATATTTGATCCACTCAGTGACTGGTTCTCCGAATTACTTGAATCGATCGCTGGAAAGATGATAATCGCTTAAAATAATCGGAGAAAGTTCTTCACCGACACCGTCAGCCTATGTGTCCGGGTTGTTCAGGCGTGGAGGAGGCCTCTCTTCGATAACGAGTCACTCAGGCCCATACAATTAGTGGAATTATACTGTAAATGGGCTCTCCCTACGTGGAAGAGTCTTCATACCTGAGGCGCTGGGGCACAATCTCACTCTGAAGGTCTACTAGTCGTGTCCTGAAAATCAGTTGTGTTGTCTGGAGCAGAAGAGTCCCGCTCCGCAAGCTCGGAGACTGCGCCATCTTCCGAAACCTTATCCCGACACCGTTTCTCTCCGAGTAGCTCGAGGAGAAGGTCTTTCGTCTCTCCTCCCCTCACATGAAACACTGACCACCCCATGCTTTCTGATGGCGTTCTACATTCTGGACATGTTTTCTTTCCCTAGAACACGAAAGTTTTTCCAGATGCGTTCCTCCGACTCCTCGCTCAAACAGTATTCCGATCGGAGCTTCAGAGATCTCAGCGTACTCACTCTATTACGCCACAGGCAGATACATCTAAAACAAAATACGTGAGGACACTGTGAGAGGATTCCGAATCTTTTGTTATTCTTGCCCAGTTTTTCATAAACCGTCTCGAGACAAACACCGCACATCAAGTCTTTTGACTGGCTCAGCAGCTCTGTACGCAGGGTGGGCTGCAAAATACCTCAAGTTAGTTCTTTAGGGAAGTCGACCAATAATTCTACGAACGCTCGAGTCAAAAACCTACCACAGTCGCTCCCCGGGACTTGCACCGACTCTCGTGGACTAGATTAATGTATCGGTTATAAGGATGGATGATGTATTTCTCGCAAGTTTTACAGAATCCACCGTGAACTGCGGAGCAATTTTGCGAGCGACAAACCCCGGAATCTTCGAATTCTTTGCACAAAGGAAGAAGCGCGGGTGGAGTGGACTTCGTATCTTGGGTGGGACGGGGAATGGGAATTTCGTTAAACAGGAGGCAAATCCAAGGCGTCCAGATGCGAGTTCAGATTCACTTTCCAGACTGAAAGTACTCACCAGAATTAAGTGATTGATCCGAATGGTTGCTCAACTGAGAGTTCTCTCGTTCAAGAGACTTTCTGCCTTTGGAACGCAATTTGAAAGATCCATCCATCTTGTGATCCACATGGTCGTAGTAGCATCGACGACCGTAACGACATTTGCCCTCAAGTTTATAATACCTGGGAACAAGATATCAGTTACCTGATTTCCGTTTTGTCGAACGAATCCAGGGTCAAGAATAGCTCTAACCAACACTCCTCGTCTAGAATTCCGACTTTGACGTCGTGCATGAATTTGCACTCCTCGCCTGCTCTGCATGTGTTCTCGAGGAAGTATCTGGAACAACCAATCATGATCCAAATCAATCGAAGATTTCCCATCGACTCCGGGTGGAAATCGAATGGAGAGCTGCCGAATTCCAGGATACCCGTAGGAAACAATGATTAGGTGCAGAGATGGTTCGGAATTTCTGATACGACAATCTATCCGGAGTTTCGAAGACTTCTATCAAACTCATGGTATTCACCCATCAGCACTATGTGTCCTGAGAGAGAACAGGGAAAAATAATTCACCGGCAAATCACGTTGGAAAAGAATAAGTCGTCCATGACGTCGGGCACTCTTTCAAACTCACGACCGAATGCCGCTGTCGATACAACCTCGCGTCAAAGCGCAAGCGACACGTCGCAGAGGGTGCGCGTATGCTGCCCGCAGGAAAGAGCAGCTATGGTGCACGTTTTCAAGAGACTACAGTCAAAGCTTCCCTAGATTCTAGACGAAACTTCCGATATGGCAGTAGACAACAGCGGAAATAGTCCGTCAGGAATAAAGCTGACTGGAGAAGAAGAAGCATTCCTACTTCAATCAACTCGCCACCGTGCACTCATTCCAGCCTTGCTTAGATTTCTGATGGATTCTTACACTTCCCTGTTTGACCGCTCAGGGAAATGGCCGCGACGTTTTCGGATGAAGATACGCTCTATCTGGTCGTCTTGTGTCAGGAAGCTGTGTCAGCTTGTCACAGGAAGCGGGCGGAGTTGTTTGTAGATTTGACCGCCCGAGTTTCGGGATATCCACGAATCCACAACGACTGAGAGCGGTTCGCCAGTAACTGAGACTCAAGACTTCAGCTGGAACGAACATGGAGTACTATTCTGCTGATTCTCGATGGATTCGAAGTTTGATTTGACGGAACCACATCGGTGGAACGAACGAAGGACAAAATAGTCTCTAATTGTTCCGCGAGAATCACCGGGTTTTGTTGATATAGGAACTAGATTGGTGAACCGTATGAAACAGAAAGCGCCCGGGTCCAACAGAAGAGGGTTCTTCCCGCACTACCAAGTTTCTCATTCAATTTGAAAAACATTCTGTCGGAAACTGTTTGCGTCAACGGGATTTCATATCATGCGCTCGGTGGTTTACCGGCCGAAAAAGGTCGGTCACCGCTGCTCTGGAGGACCTGTGTGTATGTGGCGAACTCGGAATTCATTCGATACGATGAGACATTATTTCCAGATTTATTCAGGTTTTATTGCTATCAAAAAAAGAGAAACAAGAACCATTGGACACCTATTCGATTGGACTTCTGTTCCTACCATTGAAGAGGAACAGAAAAGTTTGGCAAAGTCTCTCCGGAGGCTTTCAGAGAACTGAATTCTTCCCTAATTTGTGTGCTTTTGTGATGCGTGCCAGTTTCGAGTACAATGCGAAAGTCACGAGCTTGGCGCTCATTTTCTCGAATGAGCAATCCACGAATCAACGACGAGTAATACCAATCAGAATATAGATACAATAATGCGGTACACATGCCAGCACCACGGCTCGCAGCAGCTCACATACACCGCCACTAGAGGATTTACCCGGTTTATTCGTTTCTCTCTTCCAAACTGCATCATACTTTTCTGCGCTTGGATTTTTGTGAAGATCATCAACGATATGCCACATTTAAACGATGAATGCGGAAGTAGTTTTGGTACGAAGTTGTTTCTGAAGGAGGATTTGAAAGCCGAAGGCAGGGGGTGCATACTCCCTTACACCACTCATGTCATACTCAGTGGAATTTCCTTCTTACACTCACATTCAATTCAAAATTATTCAAACAAGGAGCGGATTCAAAACACACGAAACGAACAGGGTCTCTTGTGAGTTCTCTTAGTATTTTGAGGAAATGGAAAGATGATGTTCATACGACTACTTGGGATCACACGCTCTCGTCGGATGCAGGACATCGTTAAAGCAAACTTCAGACTTTTCTAGTCTGACTCGATCTCTGGCTCTTATTGCTCACATTCGTTGTCCGACGAGTTCGCGATTACCTCAATTTAATTCGCGTGTGTGGACTTCCACACGCTACATGGCTCGAGTAGGTGAGCTCCATGTTACTGAACAGGGCAACGATTTTAGAAGCAGTTTGCGTAGCGAAAGTCTCCTGTTCAAAAGTTCACGAGTGGAAAACTCTTTCGTTCACAGTGTTTACACATTGAAAACCAGCCTCTTTTTGTACGGCGACGACAGCACCAAGAGGCCAGTCGATCACAGATGGTTTCGGTGTCGCTACACGACCAACGTGCGGTGCAGACTTCGTCTTGAACTTCCGCGCGAACCGCTTCATATCTCTCGAGACGGAGACCTACTCGATTCCATCAAGAGCTGAAACGGTTGCCGCAGATTCGAACGCAGAGATCTTCCATCGATGGTCGCGCGGCTTCCCTGTATCATTTTATACACAGTCACATACTCTCATGAGAACTTTGGCTGTTGAGACAGTTGTCGTTGACGGAGTTCAACCCCTATTACAGCTTTTCGTATTCAAATCGATCTGGATAACACTGAATTTGTGCCAGTTCTATCGGATCTCCTCCAACAGTCACGGATTCATGACGCTAATACGCGCTCGCACGAATTTTCTCTCGAAGTAATGATCACCAACCTGTTCAACGGGAGAATGGGGTCCGGTGGTGATCGCTGCATTAATACTAGGAAGGTTACAATTTCGGATGATACCAAATTTTTTCCCCGGCAACAACCTCCTCCGATAGTCGGAACCCACTCGAACGCTTCGCAACAATGTCCTCGAGTTTTCAGAGTATTTACCAACCTTCCAAAATGCTCAGCTCTGTGAAATGTGTCATCGGAGTGAGTGATCCACGGGGGTACTATCACGGTCTCTTTCGTCGATACTGGTTCCACTCCTCTTTGCTACAAGATCAACAATGTCCCAGAATGGTGATCAACCCCTCTCAGTGGCTAAGGAATAACTTCATCGGATCGCCATGAAGATATCAGAGAGAAGTTTCCTGAATTTTACTCATAGCCAGAGTCGCGACGAGATCACAAATCCCTGCACCTGCTGGACCTAGAAGTCCCTGAATCCATTTCATTCGAAAAAACGCATTGTCCTATGCGTCTCGTTGATTTGGTTGGAACTTCACTCCACACTGGTTTGTACACGATCGATCTTACGCAAATTTGATGAGCCTCCAATGACGGAGTTCGGAACTCTGTTGATCTGAGATGATTGTAAACACTCATGACTGACCGTGGGCTCAAGATGAATCGAACCATACTTGGGTCGATTCCAGGGAAACTGTGACATTGTCGTCAAGCGGCTAACTCCTAAATACCAACTTGTCCCTCTCATTTGGCTACAAAGAGATTTGAATCTGGTTGGGTTCTGAACACAAGTTTGAGGACATCTGTTGAGAGGTCTATGCGTGCGTTTCGCTCCATCGGAATTTTCGGTTGCGGTTCATCGGCTACGTTTTGCTCCCTCCGCCGAAGATGGCTACTAGTTTAATAGGTTCAAAATCGGTTGTTGTTTCTGTTGATTTGGCAGGCTCTGTCATCCATTCGTTTGTTTATCCGTCTTATTCTTCCGTTGCTTCAGCAAATTGCTTTGTCCTTTGATGTTGGATTCAATGATGCACTCATTCATTCATTCTATATCTGCTCGCTTGGCTCCATGTTTTGCTTGTTTGGTCGTCGGAGATTGACTGCTTGGTTGGTTGGATGGCTGGTTGATTCTTTGATTGATTGAATGAATGATCCGCTGACTGACTTGATGTTGGGTGAGTTAAGGTTCTAATCATGAGACATGTCGTCGTCGTCATCGTCATCCAGATCGTCGTAATCGTAGTCATAATCGAAATCGTTGTCGAACGAATAGTCGTACGAGTACTCAAACGAGAAATCACTGTCCATTTCGTCCCTCAGGGGCCTCAACATGTCGAGCATATCCATGACCACCGCGTCCGGCTGTAATACATGGGAATTTGTCGGAATATAGATTTTCAGTCGTTTCATCGTCGTTCCGCGGTTTTCTAGTTCACCAGCGAAGAATACTCACATCGAAGGCGTGGAGGTGGCCGCTTGAGTCGAACCGGCGTCTGGTTGTTGGGGGTCCTGCATCCGGCGCCAGCGTACCGTCGGGAAGTGCGTGCTTGTAGAAACATTTGTTTGCGAATGGACATGTTCCTTTTCCACGATTGAAGTACTTGCAGTCCTTTGTCGCTAGAGCCGCTTTGTAACCTTCGATGAGAACGCGCTTTTCGTCCCCACTTTCGACAAAGTAGGCCGAAGGCGTCACGAAGTCCGATGGAGTTCGACACTCAGGACATCCTCGGGCCGACTGAAATATTCAAAAATGATTTTACAAGACCCGGTGTTTGCCAATTTATTTAAGACCGTTTCGCTGATCACCATGAGCCTCAGCGACTCATGATACTCAGAATTCGATGACAGCGAATGATTCGGCGGGTATCTATGAAAATCAATTCCATTACCTTGACGTCTACATTCTTCACTTGTCTCCATCTTCTGATACAAGCTAAGCAGAATACGTGAGAGCAGTTCTCGAGAATACCGAACCTCCTCAAAAGATCTGGCTCCTTATCCAGGACGATGTCCATGCAGACACCACACTGCAATCTTGCTGACCGAGCTATGGCTGCTGCAAGTTCAGCGTGCTGAAACCAGGGGAACCACCGTGAGCTTGCTGGGGATTGCGCTTCGAAATGATGATGATGATGATGATGATGATAGAGCATCGGATTGATCAAACTACATTCTCATCGACCTACCTTCTCATGAGTTTCCCGACATTCCTTCACGTGCTGCTCGTTGAACTCAGGGTTGTGTGGATGAACGATATACTTGCTACAAATTTCACAGAGATCGCCGTGAACAGCCCGACATTTCTTATCTGGACAAGCTCCCGAGATCATATGATACTCGCACAATGGAAGTGCAGCAAGTCGAGCTTTCTCGGCAGCTTCCTTGGTTTGAGCGCCACGTACCGACTCCGCAAACGACTTGCCCTCAGCGCGAGCTGAGGATGAAGAGCCTAAATTTTTGGAAAGACTCTCGTTAGTCCGAAGACAGCCGCTTTTCTTTAGGTTGAGGGCTAGCGGGAACGAGTCCGATATAACATCGCCCATCGTAACTTCGCAAGTACTTCTCCTCACCAGATGGACCCGGAGATTGAGGGTTTTGATTCACGTCATTTTGTTTGTAAAGCTTCCCTTTGGATATCAGCTCTTTGTTGCCGTTCGAATGCTTGCGGATGTGATCGTAGCGGCATCGTGCCCCGTATCGGCAGCTGCCTTTTTGAAAGTATCTGGAAACAGAAAGTTCCTCACTTGACATGGGCCTCGAGGGGATTCCGCACGAAACTGCCCGACCCATAACGGTTAATCGCTGGACTCTGAGATTACAGATCACTGTCGAAAGGATCCAACGCTCGACAGGTTCCGCGGGATTCGGGAGAGTACAATTCTGTGAACAGATTCCATGGTCGCGATGCAGCATGGGATCCGAAGTACATTTGCCTATTTCTCGACGACCATGGTCTCTGCGGATTTCCGTCCCCCTGGTGTGCTCCTCGGAGGGTCAGATCTACATGGTGGTTTCCAAGTGGATCGCGAAAACGTGCAATCGAAGCACATGTAGGCACGAAAACGGTGAGCGCTGACGCAGTCTTAGGGAGTCTGAGTATAACGTTCTTTCTCAAACTTTCGGACCGTCGTGCCATTCAACTTCATCGGTTTCCCTCAACTTGTTCCTCTAACTGGCTCCACGTGTCCTCAACCAAAGAATCAACAAGAATCAAACAAAAATGGAACGAACAAATCGTAAACGAAAACATTTTGAACTAAAATTCTCAGGCGTAAGCAGAGGATACGAGACTTTCGATCGAACATGGATGTACATGTCCGAATGAGTTACTCACCGACAAACATTGTCCACAATTCCCGTCGTTCGGTCATGGGAAAACCTGCACTGGTCGCCGTCGCGGCACGTATTTGAAAGGAAGTATCTAAAAACGGGGAGCTTTCTATTTAGGGGAGCATATGTTTCAGTTAGTGAAAATACAGTGGAATCAGATAAAGCTACAACCAGCACAAGATGCCAGCTCCAAGGAATCAATCTCGGCGCAGTTCTCATCGAAGGACGGTAGGCGGAGAGTAAGCTGCATACGGACGGCGTAAGCAGCATCTCTAGTTTCAGCCGGCGAAGTTACCGATGCAGGCATGTTGCGACAACACAAGGCTCGAAAACGATTTCAAGAGCCAGAGCCCAAAAGTAGAGCAGAAACAGTGAGCGTGTAAGCTCTCGACAGATTCCAAAATGAAATTCCAGATCAAATAAGGAATGAAACGAAAGAAATAAAAGGTCGACATGACAATCAATTCAAAGTGATGAGCTCTCGTTTTTACAATAGACCAGTTCTCAATATGGTTCCGCTACGAGCCACTCATGCTGAACTGAACGCGGGGGTATGGTAAGGAAATATTCAAACTCAATTCACCTGCACAAGATACTCCGTGTGGTGGCTTCGGCCATCCTGAACCTGCGTCGTTTTCGAAGTACCACCACACCACCAACACTTGAGCAGAGAATAGAGGCTACGTCATTTGATCGAAAGTAAACAATGGCGAGCCAAGCAGATCCGAGGGTGAGGACCTCGTGTGCAGGCGACGCCGAGAAGGCGCCAAATTCAAAATGAGAGTGTGATTCTTCGGTAGTGTGTTAAGAAGAATGTCTACTGAGAACGCGCCAGCCCCATATTTTGTATTTATGATGTCATTGTGTCACCAGGGGGGAGAGCCCATCACAGGTCTCATCGAAATGTTGACTCTATATCTGGTTCTTGACTTCATTATGGTTATAGCCGGGCGCAATCATATGGTTTTAGACCAGACGATGGCAAAGCTCCTCATAGAAACATCTGTCAATACTTGACGAATAAATCTTTGAATGTGTGTATATGTAAATAATATTATTCGAAAGACAACGGACAGAGACTGAAGTATCTCTTGTCAGAGGTACCTCGTCCCGTCATATCAGATACGAGAAAAGGCTTCCGAAAGCTTCGAGCATCTTCCGATCAAGTCTAAGCTAATCTTCTTTCCTTCTTCGCAGATTCAACTCGCCGGAATCGTCGGGCCATCAAACGAAGTCGGCATAACCTAAACAGAAACGCAGGTTCTTTTCTGTTAGGCGGCTGCCGAGTTACGACAAATTGCAATTCCCAAACCACCGAGTTACGCTTGCGTCAAGAAGGCCTCGCATCACCTGATTGCGAGATTGCAAGGAGAGAGAACGCGCATTTCTTCCCATATGTGTGTATCAGGCGCAGTAGTATGCGTGCCCAGGAAGGGGCAAGAGGGACAAATGCCCCATGCCAGAAGAAGTGCTTGATGGAATATAAGTACTTCAGCCTTCAATTAACGAAGTTCATCTTAATGAGACGCTGATTGTGAAGAGAAATGAGCATGGCCAGGGACGGTTCTCGGCGGATGACATGTAAAGAAATGGGTCCATCATATATTCTCATCACGAAACTTGATCAGCATACAGGATAGGTGTATGCCCAGGGGCGGCCAACCTGCGGTCCTCTCGTGCGGTCCGCGGGGTCACGTCAGGGTTTTCATGGGTTGCGATACGCGAAGAATCTTTGAAAGTGGTTGTAAGAAGCGCGACGAGAGAGCGAGGAAGAGAGACTCGTTCGAAGTCTACCAAAGAGACGGGGCCGAAGTCGCGTTTTCCCAATATCTGGGGACGTGCTGGAAGGCCAATTTCCGTATTTTGGACTACGTAATTCTGTGAGCAGCTGTTCTCGTTGATGAATCATTGCATGGCAGGGAACCAAACTCGGCTCTCAAATAGCCATTTAAAGGCGCTCTTGGATTTTTTTCTCTCTTTTTCTTTCTCCGGATTTCATCAATCTCGCGATGCGGCCCATGCAAAGTTCTCATAAAGAAAAAGTGGGATCGAATCAAAATAACCTGGAAAAGATCCCCAAAAAACTCGTGTTATCCTCTGGTTCTTAGGGATAAAAAAGATACACAGAAGCGAGCATCTCGAATTCCGCGGCAATGCACTTAATAGGACCACCTTTGATGACCGTGATTAGTGGTTCGATATCTCACGTGGTCGCACAAGAAAGGGTAGAATACTATGGGGCTCATCGCCTCATTGACAGGAAAGAATGGTCTGAGTTTTCGTTGAAATTGAAAACCCCGAAGTGAGCGGCCAAAAGTTCCCCTTCTTCTGGAGAATGCTGCGACTCCCTCTAGATTCCAAGATCTTTCATGGGAGGAGACAGGTGGCAACTGGACGGGTTTGATGTTCTTTTCATCGGGAGATCGATAAGACTTTCGTGTCCAGTCGTTCCAGTGCCTACAATTTCGCAACACTCTGGAATACACGCATATTGAATAACTGAAAACATACTTACGATGTGTCATGACTGAAGACGCGCTCGCTGGCCTTACCGCCTCGGGAATTCATGAGAAAATATCGTTCAATGTTGATGAAGTTCTCGATGAAGGCTCTCGCGACTCGAAAGCGGAAACTCAACTTTGTTTTGTCAAAATTCAAACTTTACCTCTTCCCTTCTAAAGTACCTCAAAATCTGAGACGTTGAATTTCCCCGTGCCCTAGATGAACCTGAGATAGATGATCGGGCTGTGTTCGATTATTGAAGCTTTCCTGACTGTGACTTATGCTCCACAAGAACAAGACGTCATTCAGCAAGGGGTTTTCGAAATAAGACTCCGTGTATTTCAAAGAAAAACGAGTGGAGCTCTTAGCTAGAGCTGTGATCAGCAAAAACGACAAAGTTCACGGAGACCGACGAAACTCATCATCAAGTTGAAGATTGAACTCCATCGCTAACAATCGCGAACCCAAATTGAATGTGTCGTGGGCAGATTATTCTCTTGGAAACGATGAATCTTCGTTCATTCCAAATTCTTCTCTTCCTCGTGGAGTGCTCTGAGCCTGTACCTGACGAGACCATCGATGGTGAAACATTGCCTTCTCGGGTCAAAAAGCATGAAGAAATCATGATAGGTTCTTCTCACTTGCATTGTCAAAACTGAAAATCACTCGAGATTATTCCTCCAATTAATTGCTACATTCGACTCGAACGTCTCGTTCTGTGGCGCCGCAGCGCCCGATTCCAAGATGACTGCAGGAGGTGAATCACAGGGATCCCGAGATGCATTCAATATAACGTCATCAAGCTTCTACTAATCTGGTACTTTGGAAATCGACGACGGCTCCGATTCATGGCAACTGATGTAGTTGGCGATGCTGATTTTTTTATTTGAATTTTGGCGCCAAACGGGAAACGCTGCCGTGAGCTTCTCTCTCGTTTTAGGCCAGCAGTCATATCCCAGCTGTGCTGTCAGTGGGTGGGTCGCAGCTTGTCTGAATTCTGCCGTTAGTTTCACGAATTTCCGCTCGAAATGGATGAGGAATACGATGCCATCGTCCTTGGCACCGGACTCAAGGTAAATTTGAGATGAAAGCCGACCATTTCACTCGAAATTTCCACTGGTTTTCATGGACACCAACATCGTGGCACCTTTTCCTCTTTTAAACACCACCCGGCAGCGGTAGAAACTTCCACGCGACCATGGTGTCTCGCGTCCGCGATGAACTTTGCACAGTTGCAATCGAAAACTGCGCACCGATCGCTTGCCCTCGCGTTATAGTACAATGTTCGATGGAGCCACGAGCTTAGCAGAGCGTCACACTGTCGCATCTATGCTTGCGCCGGTAATTGACGTTACCGACGGCTGTCGACAACATGAGCGTCCGATCAAAGGAAGGTCGGTTTCTCGAAGCATTTCGAAACAATGAACAGCGGTTGCAGTGAAGAAGCTTCTCAAAGCTTTATACGAAACTCCTGTTGCTCTGCCAACCTTCGTACGGCTCTCCTGATCCCCACGAAGCCTCTCGGATTTTCTGATCGCCGTTTCCCCTGTCGCGAACTTTATCCCAAAAATGTACGCTCAACTTAATTTCATGCTTCCCGGCGTTTCTCCGGCTCGCCCGGTATATCATTCGTGGAAATTGGACTGCGACGAGTATTAATTCTTCGGGCTTCGCTTGCTTAGTCAGGATTCGATTTCTCGGCAACGTCGGCGTCTCCCCTTCCTCTGAGATTCTGAGTCTGTGCATTCGTGTTGATTCCCGGAATCCTGAATTTCGCTCAGACGGAGGCGAAACGGTGCATTGACAGGGAAACTTGACGACAAGATTCCGCATTGGGTGGCTTTCTACATTAGACAGCGCCATGTGCCCGAGGTTAGGCCTCGTTCGGAACCGGTGGAAGTTGGGATTGAAATGTCCGATGCCGACTGCAACTTTGGGTCAACGTCTGCTCTGGCGATGAGTCATGGCTTCTGTCAGGGTTCCGCAAGTTACCGACATGCGGCCAGTACGAGCTGAGAGCGTTTCTTTCGCTTTCCGGAATCTACCATCACAGAGCTCCAGCGAGTTCATTGGTGCTCCAGAGATTCGTTCACAAGATTCCGAGCAACAAGCGTAGCTCGACAAGACATGAATATTGACTTGGTTTCCCTCAAACGGAGGCGACAGCAGAAACCACTTCGGAAATTGAACTAATGGGCGTAGCCGGCTGCCATCTGGATGCTTTTCTGTTTGCCGCTCTCTTTCTCCTTTCGTGTATGATGAAAAAAAACCAACGGAGTTCATTCCAACGGCTTGAGCGAAGCAACGATTCAGCTCCTCAAACTTTGACAACAACCTCTGGAAAATGTGTGGATCAGTGTAGCAATGGGAGCCGCTTGTAAATTTCTCCGATAGTTCCACCTGTGGAAACCGCAGGCCGTCTGCCTGTCCACAGCAACGCCTCCGACAGCAAGATTATGTGGTGATTGCGATGTCTTGCGCAACGGATTCGGACGAGGGAAAAATGAGCGATAATAAAATATTCTTTGAAAATTTTCAGGAATGCATTCTCTCCGGATTGCTGTCCGTTTCGGGGAAGAAAGTTCTCCATATGGACCGCAATAAGTATTACGGTGGAGAGTCCGCCTCCATTACCCCTCTCGAGGATTTATTCGCGAAGTTCAACATGCCCACTGAAGGTCTGAGCTTGGAGGAGTACGGGCGCAGTCGGGACTGGAATGTCGACCTCATACCCAAGTTTCTGATGGCTAACGGTCAACTTGTCAAGCTCCTGATCCACACGGGGGTGACGCGCTACTTGGAGTTCAAGTCGTGTGAAGGATCGTACGTCTACAAGGCAGGCAAGATCCACAAGGTTCCGGCCGATGAGAAGGAAGCATTGGCTTCAGGCTTGATGGGCATGTTTGAGAAGCGTCGCTTCCGAAACTTCCTCGTTTACATCCAAGAATTCAACTTCGATGAGGAGAAGACCTGGAAAGATGTCAACCCCAACATCACCACGTCGTGCCAGCTGTACGAGAAGTTCGGTCTGGACAAGGACACTCACGATTTCACCGGACACGCTTTAGCTCTGTTCCGTGATGATCTCTACCTCGCTCAACCTTGCGGAGAACTAATCCGTCGAGTCAAGCTTTACTCAGACTCCCTGGCTCGTTTCGGCAAATCTCCCTATCTGTATCCGCTCTACGGACTTGGCGAACTGCCTCAAGGATTCGCTCGGCTGTCCGCTATTTACGGAGGAACTTACATGCTCGAGAAACCCATCGACGAAATCGTCATTGAGAACGGTGAGCAGTTTGGTTGATTCAATTAAAGATTGAAAGTTCATTTATGCACGCTAGAAAGCTTCACCGAACATCTGTTCAAGTGCCGGTATCTATCTATTACTCATAAATATCACTCTCATTCAACAGGTAAAGTTGTCGGAGTCACGAGCGGCGGCGAAACTGCCAAATGCAAACAAGTATTTTGCGATCCAACTTACGTTCCGGACCGCGTCGAAAAGACCGGCCAGGTGATCCGATGCATCTGCTTGATGAATCATCCGATCCCGAACACCAGAGACTCGCTTTCCTGCCAGATCATCATTCCACAGAAGCAAGTGGGTCGCAAGAGCGACATCTACGTCACTATGGTGTCTTACACCCATCAAGTTGCTTCAAAGAACTGGTTCGTGGCCATGGTTTCGACAACTGTTGAAACTGCCAATCCGGAAGCTGAGATTAAGCCGGGCCTCGACCTTCTCGGTCCAATAAAGCAGAAGTTCGTCCACATCAGTGACGTGTACAAGCCCAAAGATCTTGGGGAAGAGAGTCAGGTGGGTTTGCAGACCTTCGATAGCGATGATCTTTCAACTTGCCTCATTTCACTAATGAACGCGAGAAGTTCTCTTTGTTGCCCCCGAGAACCCGAGAGTGTTTCACAAACTCTAAAATGCGGTTGATTATGATTTCAGATTTTCATCTCCGAATCTTATGACGCGACTTCTCACTTCGAGACGACGTGCGCTGACGTCGTGGACATGTTCCGACGCGCCACCGGTGAAGATTTCGACTTCTCCAAAGTTCAACACGATAACTGTGAAGTGCAGGAATAGGTTTAGCTTTCGGTTGTATCAAAGGAAACCCTACAAAAACATCCTTCCTATCGTCATCCCCGCCACCGCCGAACCCTTGACCCGAAATAGAAGAAGGCGTAGGAAGACCCCAATCTATCACATGAAAATACTGAAGATAAACCTACAGAACTCAAAACCAGTCCGAAAATTTGAATAAGATTTAGCTCCATTAAGCAGCAAAGCGATATAAAGGGGAAAACAGAGAACCCGAAAAGCAGCGGTAAAGAGGTTCTCGAAACATTCTCAACACTAACTATGTCCATGTCTCACTGAGCGACGGTATCCTGGCATCATTCATGTTTTGATAATGCAGAAGAAAAGCAGAATCGAGGGAGGCGAGAATGACCGCGACCTTCGCAACCATAAAATAACTCCATGAATCTATTGGCTGGATATTTCATTCTATAAATATCAACTTTCGACAAAGACGAGAAGTGCGCTTGTGTGATTGATGAGTTTTCCTCAGTTCCGATCGCTCCTTGTAACCTTGTCCTCACTCTGGATCATACGGTGATATTTTCCTACTTTGTGAACTAATTTGCATGCTGATGGACAGCATTTCTGTGGCCGTTTCGCCGGATGCCCTCTGTTCAGGAACTTCGACCAAATCAGAAACACATTTTTTCCTGAATGCTGAGATGATTCCGTTTTTTTTTTGTCGCGTTCGATCAACCAAGTTTCTCCGTTGAATGAGAAACGAGAAATGGCGCCACACCTGGAGCTCGAAGTTGGATTTCCCTGAAGAAGTTGTACGGTTGGATAATTATTCAAATCATCACCCCAAAGAGTCGGGCAACCAACTCCTCGACGAAATACGCGTCATGAAGTTAGAGATTGAAATTTCCATGTTTAGGTTAGACGAGCATGTGAAGTAGTGGTCGTAAACACCGTGAAGACGTTTTGTCGCTCTGATTTCATGGAAAATTGTTCAACACAAACCAAAACAACGAAGTGTATTACTTCAATTCGACACCCCGTACAAGATTACGATGAGTTCTGATTACAAACGCCGAACACTTCTTGGGTGCGGCGGAATCGATTAGAGACTATTTCCTTGTTTCGACACCGCAAGAATAGCGTGAAAATTTCGGGAAAGCAACAACACTCTGGAAACGGAAGCAAGGTGATGGATAATTTCACTGAGGAAACCGATATCACAACGATGAACCAACATTTTATTTTTGAATTCCGGAAGAGGAACCGAGAAAAACGGTGAAAATAACATTGAAAGAATGCACGAGATCCATACGAAGCTGCCTCCGATCGGTGTCAATCACAAACAGGTCTAGAGGACAACAAATCAACTTCTCGGCGGCACCGGATATTTCCGTGCCGTGAAACCTCTGAGCAAAGCTCCCCGGAAATCTCGTTCCAAGTGAAACGCTTGACCTTGAACGATATATTCAGTCAAGTTAACGCCGAACATGATTCAATTATGAGGGCCGAGATAGAGGTCGAACTCTCCAACTTGGTCCGTTCTTCGACTCCTTCGCTCGTAATTCGAACAAAGCAATGGTTGTTGCTTCTGATAGCAACCGGAAGTGATGAATGCTGCAGCGGACCGAGGGCAAACAGTTTTTCACTTGGACTCCATACAATGTCGCGTGGGAGAATGATTTTCCGTCTTCGTGTGATGATCAGTTTCGTGTAAATAAATTTAGCTTTTTTGGGTTTGTCGGAAATGTCGAGAAAGTCTTTATTCTTCTTTCCATAGGCGGAGGGTGGCGCGAAGTTCGCCAATGTTTTTATCCTCCCAGATTTGACATTGAGAGAACGAAGGGTTCTTTGCTGAAACGTACCGTTTCGAGCTCGGTCGATAGTTGTTTCAAAATATTCAAGTTGGGTCGATCTTGGACATTTCCGATCGTACATTGCGTGACAAAAGCTCTTGAACGTTTGGGCCGCTGTGAGACACCCAAAACAACGTTCATTTGATCATGAATGCAAGATGCACCGTCAATAAACCATTGTTTCATATATATATATCGGCTAATTGAGCAGCAAGTGTTTCGATGTTGAAACCTTTTTGCGGAAATCACGGAAACTTTTAATGTTTTCTTGTTGTTCGCCATAGATGGGTCTAGTGGCGAAACGAGTGAGGCGTACTTTCCATGAACACTTGTGCGGCTGAGACCGAAAACTTTTTCCCTGCTGTGTTTCCCGATGCCAGAGGAGAACCCGTTTGAGACTATCATTGCGCTAGTTCCCTCATTTCATCAGATTCCGCGCAGATCTCACGCATCCCCCTAACTCATCCAGTGAGATTTTGGCGGCTTCGAAAGATTCAGTAAACCCATGGTCCAAGCCCCGAGTTCAGATGAAAACATGTGCAGGGAAGAGAACGCCCAAGGAAAAGCTTGCCATTCGATTTTAGCGGACGTATCTCGGTTTCCTCGTGCGCCCACCTGAGTGGAGTGGTGTCATCCGTTGTGACGGCTTGCAGCTTCTATTCAGACTCGAAGTAACTTTCCTGAAAATTTTGGTTCGGAGAAGCAGCCCGATTGGTCTCACGTTACCACTGATGGGGACTCCCGACGTAAAGTTCGTATCGAATGACGGAGCGTCATTGTTTCTTTCTGACATGAGTGAGACTAACGACTGCGATTTGTCTGAACATGTCACATTCCGCGACGTTCAGGAGAACTTTCTCTTGACAAGAGTCTCCGCTTGTCTCCGCATACTCTTCAGACTGATGCAATCAAGAAATCGGAGAGAGTCAGCAAAACCTCCACTTTGGTTTATTTTTCCTTTTTTTGATACCTGCTCCTTCGAAGCCTCCAGATTTAGCGACATTTATCCCAAAATCAGAAAGCGCATATCATTATGCTGCTATGTCCACTCACGAACGTTTAGAACAATTTTGAAGGAAGATAAATCCGACGCTGTCGATATGTACCAAGCGGCGATTTGCTCTTCAGAAACAGAAAAAGGATTATTAGGTTTGAAACCATGTGCCACAATAATATCTCAAAACGCGATCGTAGCCCATCGTCTTGAGATCTTCTACGCGTTTTCGAACACGAAGAGTTTATTCCCGCGCGGTACAATTCAGTCCAAGTTTCGGCGTTGATGTCTCCGCCTCCGTCGAGATTTGTTTGAGATTCGCGTGAAACATCTTCATTGCTCACGCCAGAGTCGTTCACGAAAAAGACCTTCGCTCTTTTGAAGATTAAACTGAGGAAATCTTCAAGAATATAGGCTAGTCCTGTTTGAGAACATCATCGGACGTTGTCTAATGGTTGGGCACAATGCTTCGTAGTTTGAGTTCTCGGGAGCGTTCCCTGTGTTCTTTGGAGGCCTGAGCTCAGAATTAATTCCCGAAAAGCCTCGACGCAATCATTCTGCTCCAGTGGTCAGGCCAGAGTGGAGTTTGGTCGAAGTTTGTTCATCGACTAAGCGAGGGACTCAACCCTTTAGTCTTAGTTGGCTTAAATCGTAAACTTCATATTTCAAAGCTTCCCACCGACGACGGGAGAACGAGGGCTCATTATCTCGAACTCGCAGCTGCTACGGTGGACCGGGAAATCAAACAAGTGGCGGGGAATAAGTAGAGGTGGGCTTGAGAATCGTCTGATTGAAATCCCGCACGAACGAAAATGGAAGCAGCGTTCCAAGGTCCGGGACTCCGAAATTGGGTTTTATTCACTTTCCTCTTCTTCCCCAAAGGTGGTTCTCGGTCGAATACCGGAACGAGAATCCTTTAACCAGTTTCGCCATATTCCCACTTTGGAACTAAATGAACGGTTTCGCGCGTAACGCGTGGGTGAATCGCCGCTATTTTTATTTATTTTCAGAATCAGAAGACACTACGCAAATCGATCCTTTCCTCTGGTGTGAACCAAGCGTGGGATTTAAGCATCAGAAGAGGAGGCATGCGATCCGTGAGGGGTTCTAATTCCTTGTTCCTATAGCTGAATCAGCGGAATCCGCTAATTTCTAGTTAGCGTGCTAGCTGCGAATTGAAGGGTGCATTGTATTGTTCGCGATAAACTCATCAGTATGCGCTGTTCGCTCCGTATTCACTGTGGGAGTCGCTCCGCCTGCGACAACTTCTCCTTCGAGAGCCCAGCAACGCAGCGACTAAGTTCCCATCGCGTGTTCGATGTTCTTGGAGACTTGTTTCGAAAAATCCAAAATCCGCTTCTTTGGATGTTTGAACAGTTAGAACGTTCCTTATTTCTTTCGTTCCCCAAAATGAAAAGCCCGGGTTGTAAAACTCCAGCACCGCATGCTCACTCCGTCCCTCCAACTTAAACCGTTCAAGGAGAGTTCAATTGTGAATCCCATCTTTTGTGTCACAGAACCTCCATCTCGGAGCGGAGCACTCTCGCTGTCACTGTGGAGGACGTTCTCGTAACTTTGAATAATACGATATTTAAACGCAGCTTCGTTCAACGCTTAGAGGCATAGGCCCTCGGGGTAGCGAGGAAAGATCCGAAATCTGCGGAGCTTGAGAGCTAGATAATCGATACGAGCTTTCTCGAACGTTGATTCTCTGAGCAACATGAATTTGTATGCGTGTTAGCGTACAGACAAGCAGGCAGGCAGGCGGGCAGGCTGGAGTGAGGACGGGCTTGAGTGCGATCGAGCGTGCGAACAAGGGCTGAGGGAAGAAACGTCTCAGCGAAGGAAGCTGAGCGCCATACATCATGCTATGCCTCCTTCCCGGTAATGGAAAGACTTCTTGCGAAGGTTCCAAACAGTGGATGTATGGGTGATGATTTTTTGGAGCTATGAGTACATCTCGGAGAGGGGAAAGGTTCCACCGTCTAATCTTCCATCGTTTCCAATCCCTCGTATCATCCTCAAAATGAACATTCAGCTCTTGGAGTCGAAGTGATGTAGTAGTATCACACTCACTCCGGCTCTGTGGTCTCTTTCTCGTTAGCTTCCTCCAAACGTCCGTAAGAGGATTCTAGCCTGTGGCCTTCCGGTTCACGTTCGGAGAGAATGGGAACCATGGATTACTTGTCATCAAGCGAGTAGGTACTGTCGACGCGTTGCAAGAGTCGGTAGGAGAGTTCTTGGCAGCCCGCGTTTGAAGAAAACAGCGATATAAGTAGAACCAAATGAAGTCGGCCATGCTCGCCCTTCGCCTCGAGGCTCGGCTGCCCTCTTGTTGTTGACAGAAGAATAGAAATGTCAGATACGATTGGTGAAAGTTGCGCTGCCGTTCGTCAAGACGAACAACACGAATTCTCAGCTGTCTCAGGAGGTCTTTGCGGCGGAAATGGATGCTTGGCCTGTCACCCACAAGGCCAATGTCACAATTCTTCATCCTAATGATTAAGATCATTCCCAGGGCGAGTTCGACCAAGTCTCTGTGGAGAAAGCCTGTACGCTGCGTATTTTGTGATTCGAAGTCCTGTCTGATTTCCTCCGGAAACAACATTGTTCTCGCCGCCGCGACCTATTCTTTGGATTTGTTCTTCGCTACGTGCGCGCCATTCGTAGGAAACTCAGCGGTGACGGATGGTTCTCGGCTGAGGGTTTCGACCGTTGGATGCGCTCTGAACGGATCTTTCTAAGTTTTTGGAGACGACCGAATCGAGCTATTCCAATCAGTCAATCGAGCAACTCGACAGAATCGTCCTCAGCGAAGTTTTCAACAGAGTTTCTTATTCTTAAGCGATATTAGAGGTATTGTATCCAAGTCCAACCTCTTTGTCCAGTGATCGTAGATGCCGATTTGAATTTTGTGTCACTCGCTTACCCTAAACACGTGGAAATCGGGAAACTCTGTCACCTCTTTGATCCTTTCTTCGAGAACGAGCCGGCTGTTTCAACATCGTCCAAAGCGGGATTGCAGTCTCAGCGCCAGCGTTTGTGTTTCCCACTCACCTCAGTGCAAAGGACCGGGGTCGAGCCACCCGGAATGAGACAGCGGAAAATATACGGAGTCGCAAAGGCGAGGCAATAAAATCGTCAGTAGGCGATAAGGAAGAAAGTCAGAAAGGTTGAGCATCCGAATGAAGCCACCGCGCCGGTCAGCGGCCAGATCGAATTCAGCGAGCAGTAACCACTCGAAGTTTCGCCCCGGTCTGAGGAAAAGTGTTCATATTTCAAAGGATTCTTCTTACTGTGGTCAGACGACGAGAATCCAACCCCTTTCTCTGCATCCTTTTCTTGACTTTTGACGGAGTCCGGCTGTATATTGAAAATCGCATATCGATGCCATTTGGAAGATGCTTTGACACTTCCTCACAGATCCCCTCAAGCAACTGAACCTGATCCCGAAGTTACACGAGTGGTTATATATTTTTTCGAAATTGAAGTTCTAGAGGAGATCTGAAGGATAGGACGTATAATAGCTCAAGCCGCTGCCTTCCGGATCGATCGATCGATCCCCGAAAGTGGTGAAAACTTTCGACATGTTCAACCGGTGGCATGATCATAACTCGTTCGATCTGCGCTCCGACGAAGTAGTTGCAACGGATGCGTGGATCCATCAAACCCTTGCCTTCCCAAACGAGCCATTTATGAGCTCAACCCAAATAAGAGTTCACTTCATTTGACGTATTTGTGAAGACGAGAGCAACACGTGTTCTCCTCGATGAAGTTTCACTCCATCGATTCCCGCGGGTGGATGCCACGGGGCCGTCGCAGATATAGATTCGATGTCAACAAATACAGAATTATCACCAGTGATCGGAGTGCACCTGTTTTTCGATTCATAATTGAGATGCGAGGGGTTCTTTCTCATCATTTCCAGCTTCGGCGGCGATCTCCCAAACAAGGGTTCACGGTATTCGAAGCAGTGCCACTTAGAGGGACAAGAGCTCGTCGCTTCCGGGACATTTTTGAATAAGGCGGAGGATGAGGAGAGAACGTGCCTGCTTCGATATAAATTGAATCAGGGTTTACCGAAATTCGAAGCTCCATCAAAAGCGAACGTGATTGAGGTTTGTTCAAAATAGAACCTCCCTCTCTCTCACGCACACTCTTCTCAAGAGAGGATGTCCAGGCTCTCGTTTACTACATCGAATTCAACGATTTCTCGAAGTGTCATCGGAAACTTAGTAGTATGCTGATAATATTGGTTGAGAGCGAACGTTCAGATTTGAAAAATGCGTGGGATGCCTCATCGCTGATTCGTATTAGAGAAAGAAGGACTTTGACCTTTCTCAAATCTCTTCGTTCAAACGGAATCTCCGCTCCGAACTCTAACTTGGAGTCCGCGGTTGTTTTCCTGTTGAATGCCGAGGGAAGGTTTCGTTCCTCTTTGATTCCCTTTTGTTTTCTTCGTTTTCTTTGATTGTCAGAAGTTTTCATTCGCATCGGCTCGTTACTTCAGCAGCAGCCGCCCTTCGAGGCAGCATTGAATCGAACGAGCGAGATATCCGCCGAAGTCTTCTTTGTCTGTCCGTTTATTCTTCCCTCTCTGTTTCTCGATTCCCTTCGTTCTTCCCTGCTCGGGTTCCGTCCTAATCGGTTTCCACTCACGCTTTTCGATTCGTCGTTCGCGTCGCGTTCCCCAACTTTTTGCCTCCTACGGCATACGACTCTCCTTTTTCGTCCTCTGCCGTTCGCTTTTCACTCATTCTCGGCTCCGTTCCGTTCATTCTGGCTTCGTGGCTCCCGTCGCGTGGTACCGTGCCCCGGAGCGGCCTCTTGCCGAGTTCTTTTCGTTCGTCGTCGAAATCAGCAATGAAAAGCCGTTTGCTTTCAACGGCGGCGAAGAGAAAAGGGTCGTCGTCGTCGTCCTCGGCAGCGGCGGTGGTGGCGGTTCCTCTTTATCCTTTTTTCCCGGCTCGTTCGTTCTTCGTTTTTGTCCGAATGGGAATCCCCTCTCCTGGCTTCACCCGTCGAGCACTGGTGGAGGTTGTACTGAGGAGCAGGAGGAGGAAGAGAAGGAGAACGAGGCAAAAGCGGCTGAAGGGAAGAGGGGTAATCACGTTAACCCTTACCATCCAGCCGCAGTGCCATCTCCTTTTTTTCCCCTGGCAAGCTTTCTCTCCTCGGCAATCGTCCGGTCTATCTTTTTACTTTCGGTCTCCCTAAAGCCGAGGGCGACGTACGAAATAGCTGCTGGAGAGGAGTCTTGTGGCTTCTATTTCGTCGTACTACTTCCTTGAGCCGACCAGCTCGGATAGATTTCCTCTCTGTTTTGTTTTGTTCACTTCTCTTCATCAATCCAACTGGCTTTGCCACGTCGTCGCTTTAGATGGAGACATAAGATACGCTTGGAGCTTCTCAGAATCAAAACCGTCCCGGCAGCCAACTACGGTTTCATCGGGAAAGTTGAAAAGAATACGCGTCCAACGAAAATCCTTTGATCATTGTCGTACAAACGAGAGCTCGAAATCCAGCCTGAGGCGGGAGCTGAGGCTTCCCGAACGCTTTTTACGGTTGCGGAAATCCAATGTCGGATAGTTCGGTGTGGAATACATGTATGTATGTATGATAGAGTCCTGGAGAAGAGTACGGGATGAATCAGCTGTATGACGCTTTCAACATGTACCACATTGAGTGGGATTACGACCGAAGGCGTTAGCTTGGCAACGCTGGCATCGTGGCCAAGCCTCTCGCTTTACTCGTTTGCTTCCGCGCTAGCCTAACGCCCGCCCATGGCTCTTGCCGCCCGGTAGTAGTGTGTATAAACGTATAAATGTCAGTAGGTCCCTGTAGCCGTTGCTGCTATAGTGGACGAAGCAGTATAACGAATATTTCCAAGACGGGGCAGCGAGTCAGGAAAAGACGGCGCGGCGGTCCCTTCGGAGCGGGAGAAGGAGTTTTCATCTACCCCCGGCAACCGCTTTCCCCAGCGGACGGTCGACCATAATACTACTACTTACTTTAGCTAACAGATCAGAGCCTGCAGTCTGCGAGGAAGCGAGTGGTCCTCGTCGTCGTGCTCACCATCCAAGAGCAAGCAGAGGACTTTTTCGTCCTCCCACTTCATTATTCTCAATAGAACAACGTCCGCTTTCGTTCAGCATCTATCGCTTCCCTCGCAATTTTCCCCAACCGGTCCACTTTCCCCTCACTTGCAGGCAACCAAGCGTCTTTCTCGCAGTGCTGCGTCTGTTTCCGCACTCAGCTTCCTGAACTCGGTCAACGGCTCGATGACTGGTTTGCTCCTCTTACCGACTGAGATTGCGTTTCCTTTCTGCGACCAGTCGACGAATTGAGGAGGAACAGGCTGTCGGGACGAGGGAGCGAGGATGACGAGACAAGCTGATCCGATGCCGAGTCATTTCTCTGCCTGACAGCTCGAAATTTTTCTCGGAACGTCTAAACTTCTCGCTTCTTTGCTCCTATCTTTACGGTCCCATCGCTGCATCTTCTATCTGTGAGAGTCCTACCGGAAGATTCGGTGAGAAGCGTTTCAATATCACTCCACTTGGCTGACGTTGAGTTCACTGAGCTGCGTGGAAACTCTTCTCGAAAATTGGGGACTTATCAAATTCCGCGATATTGCGTGGTAGACCTCAGCCGAGTCGTATCTTCCGGGATTAGGCCCCGCTGGGCGGATGCGAAATGAAAAAAGTTGGAAACAAAAGACTCACAACTCTTGAAATTTAAATCCGCTCTGTTCCGACGACATGGCTGCCGCTGAGTGAGTGGGTCGACATCCACAAGTGTGTTCAACACGTTCATTGTGTGAGTGGCTTTCAAAGTGAGCAAAGTCACACAATTGTCGACCCGACTCCCAGATGAATGGATGCGTTATTGGTCGTACGTTATTTTTTCCCTCCTTTGTCTACTCTGCGCTCGTTGCGAGTGCCCCGGGCTAGGAGCTCTGAGCCGCGCTGGCAACGGCGGGCTGTTGTTGAGTTGGTTTTACAGCCTTCCTTCTTCCGCTCTCGCCATTCCGACTTCTTACTCGACTGTTTGCTACTGCTCACCCTACGACAGCCTCGCAGCTGCCCGCTGGCCCGAAAGCCAGCCAGTTGGCGCATGACGCCAAATGGTGCCAGATGGCAGCATCCCGTTGTTCCTTATTCCAGTCAGTCTGTCCGGGAGCCGGGCCGTGGGCAAGTGGGTGGGTGGATGGATGGGTGGGTTGTTTGGCCGAAGGAGCAAGCAGCCAGCTGTTTTCCTGGGCCAGCCGAGAGCGGGCCCGAGTGGGAGCTGGCTTTTCCGCCCGGGAGGTGAGTTTATTTTCATGAATGAATGCATAGATGGATAGAAGCAGCGAATGGAGAAGAAGCCTCTCTATTCTTTCCCCTCCGTATCTCTCGCTCGCTTCCTTTCTTTCGACAGAGCCTGCCCTCGCTTGGATGTTGGTGTTCCGCAATCGCTTCTATTGCCTGTTGCCCGAGCAACAGGAGAAGTACTTTGAAAAACCAACAGCCTGAGCAGAAACGAGAAAAACGTCCACAAGACAACTGGCAAGCCGAAGGAGGCGAAGCCTGCAGGAACCGAGCCGACTGAAACCAAGGTTTTCGACATCTTCGGTTCGTTCACGTCCTGATCAGCACCGTCTCGATCTTTCTGGTATATGCTCCGAATCGTATTTGTGGCAGACGTTGACGTTGAACCATCGACAGCAGGAGCGAGCGTAGATCCGCGAGGCGGTTGGTCGAGAAAGGTCTGAGGGTCACGGAAGGGTTTTGGGATCGTCTTCTCGCTGGATGAACGGCTTGCGGGAGAAGCGGCAAAACGAGCGGAGCCGCATAGAGCGGAAGGCAACAGTGGCAGGAAGCTCGCTGAAAAAGTGGCAATAGGCTCGAGACGGCGGGGGCGGCGGCTATCGCAGCAGCAGCAGCAGCAGCAGCGGTTCGCAAACAACTGCGGTCGCTCGGGAGAGGCTATCGGTCAACAAATTCTGAATAAGCGAAGCCCCTTTCTTTCTTTCTTTCTTTGTTTGTTGTTGTTCGCGTGGCGTTTTGCTCGGCTGCTCGGTCGCCCTGGGAGCATTGCTGTCTAATGCAGCTGGTCTGCATCCTGCATTCAACATCTGCGGGCAGCGAGCGAGCAGTTAGCCGCCACGTAGAGTTTCTGTTCTTCTCTCGGCGTGGCCAACCCAAGACTCAACTCGCTCTCCGCTTGAAACAACGCAGATGGATTTCGGCCCCGCTACGAAGTATGAACCGCAAACAAAACTCGTTGCCGTAACGGCAGGTGCTACTCAAGTAACGAGAAACAGTTGCACGAAAATTGGACATGCTACCTTCTTGTCTGTATTGTTTGCCATCCTTAGTTGAACTCAACCATCTCGTTGCTAGGCGGCGGGAGACTTCCAGACGAAAGTTTGCGCACAGGACGCAGGAACCTATCGAAGTGTTACGAGGGCGGCTTTCGTATCGTGTTTCAATGCGATCGAGGATCCGAACGGATTTTCATCCTTCGTTGTTGATGAACTTCTGAAGTTCCATGCCCTCAATGTCGAAGGTGATATTTTGAGCTGAGCACATACATAGATCTTTTCGTGAAGAATCAGCATACTCCACAGGACAGAAAGAGGGCTGTCCCGAGGAGCAAGAGTATAAGACTCATATCGGTGGTCGAGCTTTGTGATGCAGTTTGTGAAAGT
Organism: Neoseiulus cucumeris; assembly: GCA_021527715.1. Taxonomy (NCBI): domain Eukaryota; kingdom Metazoa; phylum Arthropoda; class Arachnida; order Mesostigmata; family Phytoseiidae; genus Neoseiulus; species Neoseiulus cucumeris. The sequence continues at coordinate 590,811 of JAJSRV010000004.1, read as the reverse complement.
GACGATGCCATCTGAGGTGGGCGGAGGAAGGAGGGATGAAAGGAACTGAAGAATTGAGCTCACGAGTAGGGTGAGAACAAACTTTATCGGTCGTCCCGGGGCGAGTGAACCTTTGGTGAATTTCTTTCAGTTCATCGGACAAGCTCACGCTGTCGCCCAACTGTCCGCCGGCTGCTCCGCGTGAGTTGAGACGTGTCAACCTGGGCGAGTTGCTTCCGGTTTTTATCGTCTGTCACTTCGTTCGGGTCAGGCTCAAAGAGAGAAGTTTCCCGTTTTCGTTTCGTCTCTCCATCGGCTTCTCCCACTCCCGACGAGCTCATATCGAGATCGATTCCACCACCAATGAAAAGATCCGAGTTCTCAGTTCCCTGGTAATCCATAACCCAAAGTCTCCACATTTGTGGGTTCCGCTAATTTCCTTGATAATCACCTGCTACGTGGTGGTGGTGGTGGTCACACCTGTAACTGCACACAGAGCTGCTCACGCAAGCAAGGAAGCAAGCAAGCACACTTACACATCTCCTTTCCCAAGTTTTGTGGACTCCACCCGTGTGGCGGCGAGTCTTCACTGAGTTGCTTAATGATCAATAAACAATTAGGGAGCTTCAATGCTGCTCGCTTGATGGGAGCAGTGAGCGAAAGAACAAGGCAGACATTCAACGTTCGAGCGAGTCGAGGGGACCCCGGAAGAGCGGGAGAAGAGATATAGCCGGGCCTTAATGAGGAAGCTTAGGTCTTCGGCTTCGAGGAAACAGCAGTGAGCGCCAACCAGCCGGCAGGAGCGGCTCTTCCACCACCACCAGCAGCTGCAGTGTCGTATATCATCCCTTATGGGAAGCGAGGAAGTGAGAGAGCGAACATCCCGGGATGCTCCGGAGACCAGGAGAGTCCGCTACGATGCTCCGCTAGCGACGCGACCGACGTTAGTCTCAACCGAAGCCTCGTTTCTCTGGTTGGTCGTTCTCGTCGACGGTGGCCGCAGGCTGTCTATATATCTCACTGATGCGATGTTAGGGGATCCGTTTGAATCGCCCGTAGGAGCTTGATTTCCAACTCTTCGCTTGCTTCGTTCCTCGATCCACCGTCGCCGCTCCGACGGGATGCGGGCGCGGGGCGCTCCCTCAACGGCTGGGCACTGCGACCGGCTGATTGACTCGCTGCGTTCGCATGGTTCGTTCTGCCCCGGCCGAGTGAAGGGGGAAAAAAGTGTGAAAGTGGCCCGGATTTCCGCTGGATTCTATTTGGCGGCCGGAGATCATATTTCTTTATTTGGTGCCGCCGGGGCATTGAAGGGAGGAACATCCCCGGCTCTAGCGAGAAATAAAAGGGAGCAAGAAATATTGAGAAAAGGGACGTTGGAGCGGTTCAGGTGTTCCTTTCTTGATTCATCGTATCAACACTGTTCCCGCACTCCTCCTGCCGTAGCACTCCTGTGCCGTGCGTCGCGACGAAACCGAGATTTTCGCAGCTGAGTGTTGGACAGTCTACAAGCGGACGAGTGTCATCAGCCGGGAACGTCGGCCTTCATTTGGCATTTGAAGAGCTGGAATTATGGACACGGAAACTTCTAGAGAATCAGAAGCTCCGAAATTTCTTTGACTCACCATGCTGCCGGTTTCATTTGGACGAATTCTTAATGCTCTTGGCATTCACCGCGTGCCTTATTCTGTTCTTGTTGTACATAAGGACACCCAGTGGACACCGAGAGTCGCGTCATGTCTTCCTTCTAGCAGCTGGCCACGTTCTCAAGAGAACGGGATTCCGGGATGTCCGAGTTTGCGGGCGCAGGAGCCACGCAAACAACTACGAGGAGAAAAAGATCGAGAGAGAAAATACGATCAGATGAGTACCGCTATCGGATTCTATTGAAGCTCCTGAGAAATACGCAACGTGGCAATGAGATCCCAGGAGTCCGTTGTTCACGGACTCGTCGCCTTTTACATTCACTCCCATTCCTGTTGTTGTTACTGGGTTACGCAATGCCTTTGCGTCGAATCTACGGGGAATTCCCTCGGTCGTGTTGAGCTCATCTCGGAGCGAACGGTTACGAACCCACGCAGCAAACCTTCATTAAGACCTACCATGGAAGCTTCTATTGCTTGTGTTCCCTTCCGGGACGATATCCCAGTTATTTGTTCTGTTTAGCTCTCACCGGCAAGCTGTGTGCACCGGAGGTGTTTGTACAGCTTATCTCGTAGCGTTCTGTTGGCGGCCCGAGATTCCGTTTCATTCATTCATTCATTCATCCATCCATCCATCGTCTCTCCAGTCTATTCCAGGCCCACTATCAGTGATCTCGCAATACCGTTCGCATACGCCATGCTTTTCCCGATGTCATCGTCTCGTCGTCGAATCCGCGCGAGTCGATGCACGATGTGACTTTTTAATTCCTCTGGGGAGTGAATCCTAGTATTGCAGCTCGATTTTGATTGCTTGCGTCCACGAACAATCCGTTGCATGGTTGGAAACCCGTTTCACAGACGACAAAGCTCTCTCCACGAATTCCCAACAGCGTTCCGGGATGCTCCAGAGGGTCGCGAGCGAGACTTCGTTCAGTCAGGAGGACGGTTCTAGCTCACCTCAATGTTCGCTTGCACCTCTTGTCTGAGTGGATTTTCGAACGATCCTCCATTGGCTCAGGACTCGTGTCGTGTTGTTTGGTCGAATATTCAAATACAGCAAGAAAACCAGTGCCGCACTTCATCTCGCGGTCGCTAGTCTGCTACAGCTAGCAACCCTCTCGATATGCAGACTTGATATGTTATGAGTTGGAGTCCGAAATATCGCGCAAGAGTATCCCTACGTCCTTGACGGCCTCTCAAGGCTCCACGTCCATGAAGTCAAGAGTGACGTCGTCGCGAAATGTTGCACATGTTCTAGCACGAATCATTCATCTTTCGTGGAAACGGGACGCTGCGGCCCACCGCTCTATGATCTTCGAAAATCGCATTGGGAAACAGACTCACCATTTGGAGGATTGCTTCGCAATATTTAGATTTTTGATACTTTCCATCCGAGGTCTGAGAACGAATTCGCGCCGATATATCTGACACAGCAGTCGGTTCTTTTTTTTGTCTCCCGTCCGAGTTGAGGCTTGTTATGTACCCCCTCAAAGTATTGCTCAAGTTGGCCAGAAAACTCTACGATCAGCCTTGAGTTGACTGGTTTGTTGGCTGGCTGGCTGGCTACCCGTCCAGTTGAATGCAACACAAAGCGAGGGGCCTAAGCCCGGTCTAGCGAGCGCTCGGTTCGACTCAGCATCCAGCTCAACGGTGATGTCACATTGAAGAGTTCCGATGTCGGTCGCAAAATCCACAGGCTCCGGATGCCGAAGCACTCGGTTGATCCTCACGATTCGAATATAGCGGTTTGAAGGGATCCAACTCGCTGTACGGAATGCCGGGCGGACGGGCAACCAGCTCGCTTTTCTTCCCGAGCCTGGCACTGAACTCGCTGCCGGAGCTCGGGATTCGAGCCAGACCGGTCTCCAGACAAGTCAAACTTCAAAAGCATGAGTAGTTTTCACTCATCCCTTGGGCATTCTTTCTCTCAACACCATCTGTTGAAGACTTTCTTGCTCACGCTATCCGGTCGGACTGAATAATCCGGCCTCGTCGAACCGTCGTCTCCTCATCGTGTATCACGCACTCGAGAAAACAAATTCGCTTCCTCATCGCGTACACAAATTTGATTTGATGTACTCTGAGTCATCGGCTAGTTCCGCTGCGGCCACAATCTCTTCGCGTAGATTTTCGAACCTTAGCTGCTCCGGCCCGTGGTTTGGAACGAAGCAAATGTACATACATCCCGGAATTAATCAAATCGAATGCATGCGACGACGACGACGAAAAATGGTAGAGGGGTGAACGCATGAATCATGGATGTCAATTGAGCTTAGTGCATCATCGGCCATATCTGAGAGGGACAGAGCGGGTGGGCGAGCCGGCGGGTGATGCGATGAGTAGCAAGCGTCCCCCTTGCTTGATTCCGCGACTCCGAGGGAGCCGACCGAGTGGGCAGGCAGGCAGGCAAGCTCGAGGGAGCGGACGGGCGGCCGGTCGGTCGGTCGGTCGGTCGGTCGGTCGGTCGGTCGGTCGGTCGGTCGGGGAGACAGAGATCGAGCGGGCTACTTGGCGCTGCGCACATTCATCGACAGTGGTCCCCGTCCCGTGGTGTTTCTCTCCTGAACTCGCTCGCTCGCTCACTCTCGCTGATTCTCGGCCTATCCCCTCTGTCTCCCTCGAGCGATGTTCCCCAGGGGTCGTTGGTCGGCTGGCTGGCTGCCTGCCTGCTTGCTTGGTTGTTTGGCTGGATGCGTGAAGCTTGACGCAAGCGAACTGCTCTCAGTGGAAACAATGAGCGGGAATCGGTGCAACAAGCAGCCTCTAAAGAAGACTTTTGGAGGCCGTCTTGTAGGGACCCGGAGACGCGCTCCTCTTGGATGCCCTCAGGAAGCCCGACACACATAATCGAATAAAGTCTCAAGGAAGCACAGGAAACGACATAATCATCAAAACAGCACAACCGGTTTTGGTTGTTCGGGGTTGCTCCATCGCTTTTTCGTCGCCACGGAGTGCATCCTGTGATGGGAATGAACTTGGTGACGAAAGTCGAACCATTTCCAGATCATAGTCTTCCGGCAGTGTACAGTTTTCCGCCGCTGCTCGGCTCGAGTCACAATGATTCGAAGAAATTAGAAATTCGGAAACTCTTGAAAGTCGTCGGTCAAGAATGTCCCACAAGCGCTTGATCCGCATCCTCTGATCTCATTCGCATCCTCGGAGCCGCATCCTCTGATCAGACAGAGATCTTTCGGTCGCAGAACATCAGGCAACAAACCATTCCAAGCACTCGGCCGCAGATTAAACGGAAATCCGCGACAGTCTCATCCACAGAATTTCAGTGAATCCAAGTGTTTCGCTTCTTGTCGCTGTGATCCGATTCTCCATTGCTGGAGGAGCCACCTCACGTCAAAGAATCTCAAACCTGAGTTCTCTCAAAATCGAAGGATGTTGCTCAAGAAACCACTTCGAGATTCAAGGCTGGAAGAGATGGAGAAATCCTCGGCACTGTCTTGTCATCGGCAGCTGCAGCTGAGCTACTCGGATCCGATTCAAAGTTCACTCATTTGGAGTCGGCGAACACGAAATCCTCGATGAACATCAAACACCGGGTCTTGTGATGAGCCGGCAGGAGATCTTGGTTCTCGAACCGAGAATATCGACCATTGAACTGTAGGTTGTACGAACCGGTCTTCGGAAAAACCGATCGTTTCCTTCTCCTGCGAGCACTGCACCGAACTCCACCGTGCTGCGGGCCCGACGAGCAGGAAAGCACTCTGACTGGCTGTATGTCTCACGCTCGTCGTCCTCCTCTTCGGATCTGTGAGGGGTTGTGCGCGACGACGACGACGACAACGACAACAGCGACGAAGAGGAGGAGGACGACGACGACGACAACGACGGTGGCGGCAGCAGCAGCAACGATTTCAGGAGAGAGATGAGACTCGATACAATACACGAAGCACCGCTCTCGCGCTCTCCGCGGTAGTCTCCCATAGCCGGCTTGCCTAGCCGCTCGGCTGCTCGAATGCTTGGCACCGTCTCTTTCTCACGCACGCACTCACTCTGCCTTCCTTCCTTCCTTCCTTCCTTCATTCCATGCTATCTGAAGCCTGCTCCAGCCTCTCTACAACCACCGAGCCAGCCAGCCAGCCAGCGGGCGAACGAACGAACGACCAACGGACAGACCGACCGACCGACAGATTCGCCGGCCACCCTCGAACCTCACTGACACACATACACACAGGCACTCGCCTGCTTTCTTCCTCACTCTTTCACCATCTCTCTCCTTGTCCCTCGTTGAGTCTGCAGCCTGAAGCAATGGTGAATCCGAGAGTGAGTTTGTCGGCTGGCTCGCTCGCTCACGGTTCTTTGCTAAAAGCCTTCCCAGAGTGGGAGCAGCTTACAGTTATCTGGCACAACTGTATTCGAGAGCGAAGGGACAGCTACCTCGATGTTTATGCTTTGGTGGATCTTTTTTTCGATCGATGCCAACACACACGGAGCGATAGATGCACGGACGGACAGACGGGTAAATGGGTGTATGGATGGGTACAGCAGTTCGCAATCACCGGCATTGTATCATCGACAATGATAATGGGGAGGCAAGCATCGAATTGAGTGGGGAGGGGGTCGCCTCTAGCTGGTTGGTTCGTTGGCTGACACCGGCGAAGAGCCGATCGGCACCATGTATGTTGACCATGGCTGGTGGGTGGCCACGTGTCGTGAGCGTGTCGAGATGTTGTATCGGCTACACTCGCACACAGAAGCGGAGCGACGGAGCGAAAGACCGATAGAGGGAAAACGACTGACGGAGCGAGGAGCAAGAACTTCAATATGAAGGACGACAGGGGGGAGACGACGGGAAGGAAAGAAAGAGATTCCATGAGTAGCGAGCCGACAAGCAAGACAACCGAGTTTCAGAGCCCTGTTCTTGTCGTCTGGGACAGATAGATGGATGGATGGATGGATAGCCGTTGGTGGCAGGATGGGAGGAGGGCACCAAAGAAGGAATGCGACTCCTTCGATTCAATCGCCGTCGAGCCCACCGACCGACCGAGCGGACGCCAGACCATGGGTACATCAGGCCAGTCACACCATCTTGAGGCAGGGTCAAAACCGTGCGTTCTCTCGACGGAGCCCCACCATTAAGAAACATGGACACGGTCAGGACGAATGAGCGACGAGACAGTCAATCAGAGCCAAGAAAATCGCGCATTAAGTGTTGAGCTTTTTTTTTGCAGCTCTCAGAATGAGAATCCAGCGAAACGCTAGATAATGGGGGACTGGAAAGTGGGAATTTTCTTCAAAGAAAGCACTCCTTCATTCTCGCTAGGTTTCGTGGAAAACAGGAAGACAGAAGAATGGACGACGGCCAACGCCGACGCCGTTTCGGATAAGCCAGGCTCTCCAATCTTAGATGGAACGTTTGCGTTGATTGAAACGACCGAACCAGTAGCTTCACGAAGAAACAACCGGAGGCGGGAAACCTGGGCCTTTCATGCTCTCGCAACAACAGAAACGACCGACTCTGCTCGCCTGGTTCTTTCGTCCGTGCGTCCGAAACAACGAACCCCTCCGGAGGCCCTCGTTCCCTTGCACATACAATTTGGACGAGGAACAAAGAACTAAATTGTCTCGTTCATACCCCGCACTTCGTTTGCTCACCTCATGCTGAAGCGGCGGCCGCCGCCATTGCTACAGCTACTCCTGGTTCATCCGCTGCTACTTTCCTTACAAGTTGGGTCGGATTAGCCAGGCAAGCAGGCAAGCAAGCAAGTCTCCCCTTTGGTCGTCGTGTCGTCATCCCGGCCGTCGACAACGCCGTGCTGTAGTCGTTTCATGCAGCGGACACACTTACTGCACAGTTGGACGTTGACAGTTTTTCCACGGGGATCAAGTTGTCGTCGTTGTCAGTGTCGAAACGAACTGCTCTGCGGAGGAGCAACCACGGACACCACACTTCAAGAGAACGCAATTTAAACTTTGCTTCTCTTTGTTCTAGCTCATCTCTGTTCTACCCTCGCTCAGGCGACTGCCGAACTGCGGCTTCTCGGATGTGAAGTTTTTTTTGCCAAACAGTGGCGTCGCGTTCTCCTTTCCCAGAGGGTGTCGTCAACTCTCGAAAACTGTTTTAGATGTTTGGTGGACCTCAATCTGACGAGCAAACGCTCAAAATTCAAAGATGGGACGTTGCAGAGTCAACAGAAGCAGCCAAACACCGATTCCAATTTCTATTCCTTCCTTCCCCTTTCGGGATCAACACGTTTCGCTTTTCCCACGCAGTTCACGAATGACAGTGGAGACAACCACCACGTCACGTCGTCTATCACCGCGTTCGTCGATCCGAGTAGTCGGCGTTTTTTTGTGATTCTGTAGCTTTGGTGTTCGACTAGATGGCCCGCTTACCGCACCGTAAATGCGGATTTTTGAAGACTCTAACTCCACGAAATTCCACTTTCTCTTCCTATCTGTGGAATGACGCTCGTTTCCCAATGAAACCCGAACGGAACGACGCTTTGAACGCTGACGGTTCCGATCGTCGGGCATTCGTTTCGAGCGAAGCTTTCGCACTGCCGAACGCGAGCCCGCGAAAGAGCTGTGCAAACGGCTCGAGAAATCAAATGATGCCGAACGAACAGCGGATTCAGGTCCGGACTCCGGTTCTTTTCCGTTCTCCTCCTTCTTCGTTCGCGCTTTTTACTTTCTCTTGGCTGAAGACCAACTTGCAAGGAGAAGCGAGTGGAGTCGAGGAGTCGAGGCGGAACGATGAGGAAAGATAATTTCCTCCACTCTATTTGCCACGTTTCGCTCCAAGTCGTATTTCTTCGGGATTTCCTAGTTTATCTCCCTTCCTGATTTGCTTCCCTTTCTTCCTCTCGGCGCTCTACCGCTAGCCGTAACCGAAGATCCGGCCTCAACATCAACTCTTTAAAATGGCCACCTATCGTCCCGCTGAGTTTCTGTCTTCTCGGGTTTGTTCCCGATAAACTCAATATAAGAGCTCCTCTGATGTGAGTGCTTGCGCAGTGCTGAGTTTCTGTAGGTCGGCCATTTTACAAAACGAAATCCTCAGTTTGGGAACCTGCGACTCGACCTTCGGATAGGAAGAACCTCGATCTGCGCTCGGTTGGCTCTTCCTCGAAATAACAGCAGTCGATCGGCGGCCATCGAGTGGCTAGCAAGGCTCCACATCCCAATTGGGTTTCGACGATTCTCGCTTTCTGTCTTAATCTCATTCAAACAGGTCCGGAAACGGCGCATCGGAATATGTTGGATTCGTTCGCGGCTAGCGACAGCGTACCTCAAATCCTGTTACCGCGATGAAGCGATAATAATGAATTGAGGAGATCGTCGTCCGCTCACGCCAAGATGAATTATTGGAGATTCCACACGAAACCAGACACGTCTCTCAGCGGGGTTACGACTATCCAGCTCCACTGAAGAAGCTATCGTAGGAGGTTGTTCACGGTGCCGAGCGGCAAGATTTCACTCAGAGGGGAGTTCAATACGAGCGACAACGTCACCGGAATCAGTGGCACCCAAACTCGAACTCTGACTGAGCGTCCGAGGAGGATGCGGAGCAACTCCGCCGGATCAGTTGAAGCTTGCGACACTGAGACTCGAAGGAGCTAGTGACCAGAGCTAGGCTTACCTCAATCAGTGCGATGGGAACACGCAGGATCAGGCACGAAAACGATATGGCGAGAATCGCTTGGAATGACGTTAGAGGTGGCCTTAGCCGTTGCCGCGGGGTTACGGTGATCCTCGGAGGATGCTCGCTAGGACGGCTGCAGCCAGCGCTGACTGTGGCCCTCGGTGTCGTTTCTGAGCCCGCTCCGATGGCAGACTGCGGGGGACCGAACAAACGAGCGAACGAGCGGCTGTATGGCCGGCCTGCCTGCCTGCCTGCCTGCCAAGCAGCCAGGCAGCTAGCGAACGAGTGTGTGAGCAAGCGAGACTCACCTGAGGAACCTTGGGGAGCAATGGCTCTGGCTTGCGCTCCCTCCTCTCAGTGGGGCCTGAGGCGTCCCTCAAGCCGCGCATGCGCCGCATCGATCCGGCCAGGCAAGAGGAGCGGGTTCGGAAATTAGGGAAGAAGCGGACGGCCCGACAGACACGCGGACAGACGCACAGACGGAAAGACCGACAGGAGAACGGACGAACGAGGGGAAAAGGCCCCTCTACCACCACCACCACCACCATCGCCGCCGCAGTCGTTGCTGCAAGCAGCACTACTACGACACAACAGACCCCTGTTCCATTGCACAGAGCTGAGCCTGTTCTCGTCCGAGAACCCCTACTACATCGTAGCGGCAGCGGTGGAAGTTGCTGCTGCTGCTACTGCCACCACTGCCGCCGCCGCCGCCGCCAATGATGATGATGGTGGTGGTGCCGTTGCCGCGTCCAGATCCCCACTGGGCATAACCAGATCCACGAGATCAGGCGAGGCAGTGAGAGCGAAGCCTGATGGGCTGGGTTCACTCGTTCAACTGCGACGGCGAAGACGACGCCACCACCGTCGGTCGGTCGGTCGGTCGGTCGGTCGCTTATGTTGCCTGTCTGCCTGTGGGTCTGCGGGATTTTCCGCGAAATCCGCGCGCCCGTTTGCCCGCTGTAGAACTGTTTTAGAGACAGGCGGACTGGATGGATGAATGCTTATCACGGCCGAGGGTGGAATCCACAAGGGGAGCCATGAGTTCTGTTGCGTCTCTGTTGTGAGTTTGTTTCCCGATCCTCCACGCCTGCGATTCCGAAATCCCCCATGCTTGATCGCGTAAGTTCTTGACTGTGTAAGAAGTCAACACACCTCCCTCCGGTGTTTGGTTTCTTCGAATATGAAATCGAAGTCTCGGAGTCGTAGAGGATTGGAGTTCGGAGCATTTCACAAAAATAGTCGACGGACGTTTATCACAGAACCGGCTTCTCTGCCAAAGAGATGAATACAAGATCGAGGAGTCGCCGTCAATCCATCCCTTCCTGTTACGTTCCTGCCAAGATACGAGTAGAAATGAAACGCAAAGGATGAGCTAGGAAGGAGCGCTAGCAGCGGCGAGAGAAGAGAGACGAAGTTTTTCTGAGAAGCCGCAATTTATATCCATAACAGAGCCTGTCCGTGAAGATCCCGGCAACGGTGGAGCTCGATTGATATTCGTGTTTTTTTCCCTTCGATATTCAGTTTTTGTCCTCGAGACGGCGGAGTGAGTGTCATCAAAGGAAACTTACAACTGGACCGTGACTATGGCTTGGGTCGTCGACTTCGGAGTTCGCGAGCGGGATTTCAATTCTGTGTTGAGATCATACCGACCTGGAACAATCAAAGTAGGAACACGGATTGCAGACAACGGAAATCCGCGATCGATCTTCGATCAGATACCGATCCTTCGTTTTCGGAAGGTCTTTAAGCCGAAGAAACATGGAGGAAGAGGAACCTTTTAGCCTCTTGATTAAATCGAGAATGACTTGAATTGCGTATTACAGATATTCGTTGTTCGGATACGTGGAAAACTATTCGGCAGCCACTCTCAACCTGATACCTGTTCGATCCCCCGTTCTCATGGTGGTTCGCTGTTTCATCGAGGGCAACATTGTTGCGAACTTTGCGAATAACAATGCTTCTTTTCTTCTACTTTCCAATATAGGTTTGGATTGTTTCGAAGTTCACGTGAGCTTTCTCGCTCGCACGCACGCACAAACTTAGAAGGGAACGGAAGACGTCGACTGCGGCGAAAATGGAGAACAAAGAGAAGTATGACGAAAAAAAAACAAAGCAAACACACCTCAAACAACAAAACTCTCGCCTGAGAAAATAAGCCGGCAAAGTGCTCTCGGATCGAAACTGGCGATACGCACCGACCGCTGGTCCAGATGAGAGTCCGGGAGTACGGACAGGCGTACGGGCGAGCGTGTCCATGGTTCATTAATAACGAGTTGAATTCTTCTTCCCACCGATATTTCGTCCGTCCAGGAGGAACCCATTAATTTTGTGTGGGAGTGCTTCTTTCACTCTATCGTTTCCTTTTTCAATGTTAATCTCCTTACGCGGTTCGTTCTTCTTCATGATTTCCCCTTCATGATTCGACGTGGTGTCTCGATTCCACAACGATCGAGTCGAGAAAGAACGCAAAAGACGTTTGGCCATGCATCGAGTTCATCTGTGACATTGCCTGTTGTCAAGATTCATAAACGGATGCTCTTAGGAAGCTCTTGTGCGGTATTGCCGATGTGATCTCAAATGAAAAGGGTCTCGAGATCGATGGAATCAAATTGTTCACGTGAATGGGAAAAGTGAGGAAGGAGGTTTCGAGACGACGATTACCTGACAGCAAACTTAAGGCCTTCGGTGAGAACCTTGGGTAGAGAGGCCAAGTCGCGATTCATCTCACATCATTATTGAAGTTTCCACTATGGATCCACTTTGTGAGATGCCAGCTATCACGGATTAATTCTCCTGACCACGAATCTAAGCTGCAACCGATCTAGAGCTTTCGAAATTTCAGCGGGCGAAACCGCAGAATGCCAGCAGGTCTCGTTGTTCGAGAACTGAAGTTTGAGGCCATTAAGGAATCAATGAGAATCTGAGGAACGGAAAGTTCTCAAACGTTTCTGCGTGAGATTTTCGATACGCTCACCGATCACTTTCAAAGTAAGTTTGTGAGCGCGGGAGCCTCCGGAGGAACGCAGTGGAATTCTGCCAGGCTGGTAACGATTCACTGTTCCTGTGGCTGTCCATGAGGAGCCGTAATGGAACGAAACGAAACCATCTCGGAGAGCAAATGAATATGAATTCTCTCGGGCTTCCATCTTGCTAGCCGCAGTCAGTTTTTCTCTCTTTTCCAATTCTTCTCTGTAGGAGTATCTCCCGCGCGAGAGATTGTGAGAATTCTCTTTCGAGCTTCTGAACGACAGAACCTTTTGGTCGAGAGCACGCTCCTTTCTTTGCTCTACGTTCCAGCATCCTTCAACCACTGTAGAATGGAGCGAACCAATCACCACTGAGACACAAATATGCGAGAGATTTCACTATTCTTGATTTCGTTTTCACGACATGATGGCGGATCAGAATCTCCTCTTCGATGGGAGCTTGCACGACACGGATGACATCACACTCGGATAGACGCGGCAAATTTGCGGAACTGTCAAGAGGAATCGCCGTAAAACACGTTCTTGTCACCATTTACTTAGTAAGAGAAAGCCCTCCGAAGACGAACAAAGCGGGCCCTTCGGTACCGGATTGAATTGAAATAAATTTTTGGACACAAAGCCTGCGTTTCATCACCTCATTTTTCCTCAGCGTAGATAACAACGAGGCTACGTGAGCTCTCCACGTTTGAGTTTTTTGCTCGAAGCTTTCGTCGGGGTTCCCGGTAAGAGAAGCAAGCCTTGTCGGAGATATCTTTTCAGTTGTCTGATGTCTGCCAGCGAGCACTTTGGTCCGCTCGGTTTGTTCATGTATTCGACTGCATTCCTCCAAGGAAAACAGTGGGAAGTGAGACGAGGAAACAGGGGAGCGGAAAGAGAGGAGAAATAGCAGCAGCAGAAAAAGAGGGTGTTTCTGTTGTTCTATTCGTACTATTGTCCCTAATGCAAAAGGTTCGCTTCCATTTGCGCTCCCTGACTGAGGGTGTTCGCTGCGTTGTTGCGAGCAACGGAACGTGGGGGCATGACAACTTCCAGACACCGCGGCTTCCTCCACGAGTTTCGCAAGTTGGTCTCTACGACTGCGTCTACTCGGGCCCGCTCTCCGCCGTTGTAGGTACGTTGTTCTTGCGTGCTTTAGTTGCAAGCGCCGCCCATCATCTTTCGTGGTGTCTGCGACTGCGAACGGAGACACCGAGTATCACAACTGGACAAACCATCCCATCTCCTCCGTTCTTCCAAAACTTGTTTTGGCTCGAATACACTATTCGGGATCCAGAGAGCTTCCCCCGGTTTCGCGGTGACCGCGTCTCTCCGGGAACCCGGCAAAGCTCTTTCTCATATCTCTTTTTTTTAGCAAGAGAATCACTTCCCTGGAAGAACTCTCTGAGCCGTCACTGTTTCCGAGGTAGGAAGTGAGGCTAGGCGTCACAATCAGACTGACGGGATGCCTGGCTGGCTGCTTCTCGGATCGCTCAACTGAGCAACGCGCGATTCTGATATTATTTTCGACATCCGACGACGTTGCTTCCATATTTTACACTAGGCTCTCTCTCTCTCTCTCCCACGCAAACTCGCTTTTCCTGAAATTGTCAACTTGCCAAATATTGAATCACGTCAACCGAAAACATCAGATAACGCTCCTTCTGTTTCAAAGTACGTGTCAGCGAAGAGTGTTTTTTTTTGTCCATCAGTTTCGTAAGCGATGAATCCAGCAGCAGCTGTGAATTATTTCCCTATAAGAGTCTCTATATTCTCCGTCTCTCGCAATGACGTGGACCTTGATCGGTGCCTCGGTGTCGACACCTGACCTGCCTACAGGATTTCCATCGGCTTCAACGGAACTCCCTGCAGCCACGGATCTATACCTTATTTTGTGTCGTCGTCAAGTTCTTTTTGATGAACGTGCGTTCAGGGCACGTCGTGTGGCTTCCGTTCACTGGTCGCCTTGGCTTGCTTGCTAGGTTGGTTTGTTGGCAGGCAGATGCCCCAGGCTAAGCAGCAACTGCGGTTCTTTCCACGGAGCAGAGCCGTCAACTGAAAGCCTGCGATGTGAGTCATAGAGAGTGCGCTTGTGAAATAATGCCACAGAAGGGAGTGGGGGGAGAAATCTAAATGCCGATTTTCCGTCCTTCTATACAGTCCCTGCTTCCGGACCCCACAGGGGACATTTGTGCGTCGCCGTTTCATAGATCGATGAACGCTTGATTTCGTTCCCGAATCAGTCAGCTTGATACATGTATCGCTAGCCACAAGGGGATCCGGCAGTTGGCGGACACAAAGTCACACATTTTTTTTCCTGCCTTGTTGCAATTTGCACAAGAAACGCCCTCAGATCCGAAACGCTCGAATCCTGGGTGTTCGTGCTTTCGGACGGACCGGGTGGCTGCTGTAGAGTTGGTGATGATGCGTCAAACAGAGGAATTCCTTTCTCGGAGAGGCAACCTCAGGGGAAAAAGTTACTCAGCGGAACCGCCAGACAAGAAGTGAAGCGCCATCGGAAGATTTCACTTCAGAGTCCTGCAGCGAGTGTCCGGGACATACCGCTTCTTAAAACTCGCAAGATGTTCAGGGAACTCACTCGGAGCATCAGCAGCAGCAGCAGCAGCAACAACGACGGTGACCGGCGGTTGCTTTCAAAGCGAAAACAGTTTTCCCTTTGAATCGAAGCGCTTGAGGATGTGAGCTGGTTCTGAGTTTGTAGCATTCTATTGATATCAGCCGACATCGATTCGATGTTTCAGACTAGCGTTCCTTCAGAATACTTATCGTTAATTGTTCTCCGACTAGAGCAGTGGAAGATCGAAAGCTTCCCTTGTGGTATGGGTCCCTAAACCGCGATTTCTCACGGAGCTGTGGTCTGTTTCGTGGATGAGCGAGCGGTTCGTCGGTCAACCAGCCAACCCAGTGGCCAGCCAGATTTGACATGAGAGCGAGGAAGACAAAAAAACTACAAAGAGAGCACGAACACAGCGGAGATTGTGGAGGATCTCCGTCTCTTCCACACAGTGACTAATGACAGTTATGATAACAAAGATAAAAGTTCCAACCCGCCGTGAATCTCTTCGCGCTCCTGCCCCTCCATTCCGCTCGACGGCGGCGTTGGAGCTCTTCGCAGCCACTCCGCTCTCACAAAGGGGTCTAGACGCTAGTGTAAAGGCATAGCAAGCGGAAAACTTGGACTCCGACGGGGCCAGCCCTACGAAACGCTAACGAAACCAAGGTTCCACCGGTGCGGCAGTACCTTATGCTCTCGAACAAGACAATATCGAGCTTTCCGCTGAACAAGTTTTCCGTCGACAAAGAATAATACTGAGGTTTCTTTTTCCGTTTTCTTCGCAGGCTGCTCTCAACCTAGAAGAATCCTATGTGGAGGACAGAAAACATTGTCTTGCTCGATGCCTCAGAATGGAATCAACTTTTTTCTCACATCAGTTGAACGACACGTGGAATTGTTAACCTCGATTTATTATCATTCATCGTATTATTCGTATACACTATCAGTTGTCTAGTAGGTATAATTCTTGTTCGTCTTTTCAGTTAAAGCTTTTGGACTGTATTGTGTGATTTGCGCTTATCAAAACGCCCTACCTAAGATAAATATAAGAAGTAAACACGGTACACGACGGCGTTCCTGTGACTAAACTACCAATGTGTATAAGTTTTGCCCAAGAGGGCGGCCAGCATCCGAGAATTCGTTCGCTGGTAAAGCTTTTCGACTGTTATTGAACTGACTCGAGTTTTCTCTTCTATTCTCGAGTATATTTCGTAGTACGCTTCTTCTCTTCTCTCTTCTGAGTGCGGTTACAATCGTTTCTGTCATTTCGTTGTGATCATCGTTCAGCTCTCCTAGACTCCGCCTGAGAGTTTATTGTGTCCTTATTCCTGTTTCGAAGAGCCGCGTCGGCTGACAATTGCATGCTAGGAAATTTTCTGCAGTCGATTCTATTTGCCCCGTTTTGGGAACGCTTTCTAAGAGCGATTGATTGATTGATTGATTGATTGATTGATTGATTGATTGATTGATTGATTGATTGATTGATTGATTGATTGATTGTCAAGATCATCATGATTTATGCTCGTCAGGACTTATGGGACTCCCTGACGAATCTTGGGGAGCGTCGGAGGGAACGCCGACTCCTGGAGGAATCGGTAACCCTCCGAGGCCGCTCTGGTAAGCGACGATTCTGCGCAGCTCCTCGAGAGCTTTAGTCTGCATGAGTATGTAGTTTTTGGCGAGTAAAAGGGTGGCGATCTTCGATAGCTTGCGCACAGAAGGCGAATGAGCATAGGGTATCACTGAGCGTAGTTCGTCCAAGGCATCATTTAGATCATGCATCCTTCGTCGTTCACGAGCGTTGATACTCAGTCTCAGAGAGCGGCTTCCTTCACGCGGATCTTCGAGCGCGCGTCGTTTGCGAGTGCTTCCACCGTGCACAAGGCCTGGCGGGCCTTGGTTTTCCTCTCCTGCAGCGCCTGTAACAGAGTCATGAATTAGAGCGTCCTGAGCACTTAACTCAGGAGGCCTCGTCGTCGGGCTCGTGACGACATGATATCTTGCACAAACTGTTCTCTAGCGCCGGACAAGAAGTGTTTTCACAGGGAAAAATTCGATTCTGAAAATCGAAGTTGGGATCGTTTTCTTTTGAGAGGCTCTCGCTAATGGAAAGCCGAAGTTCCGATACTTCGTTGAAAGCAGCTCATCATCATCACGAAAGCCCTCACCGCTCGCTTTGTCGACGGGCTCCTTGCAAGAGAGTTTTTCCTTATAGGAATTGTTCTGCTCCTTCAGAAAGCGCTTCCAAGGCGGGTACCATTCAAGACGAGAAACTACGGGCGAACAAGAACTTGTCGAGTGGTGAGAAAAAACAAAAGAACAAAGTGTCTACGAGACTCTTCATGAAAAGACTGCGGCACCGGCTACTCGAGTCAGCTAGGTAACAAGTGATGTGGTCGAGGAGATATTCTGTTGGCACCGACCGGATGCTATGAGGAAACGAGCGAACGATTCAGGGAGAACGAGTCTAAGTGAGAGTATCAGGGGGATAAAACTCGACACGTCAGATGAAACGGCTAGCGGACGCGGCTAGATGACCGAATTCGCTCGGGTCATCTAGTTGGATTTTCAGAGCAAGCTACGCGGACTCGCTCGTTCAGTTGTCGGAGCGGGACGTCAGGCTGAGTTGGAGAGAGATCACTTGCCGTGATGAACACACAGGGAGCGACCGGGGTAGGAAGCCATCAGGAGAGCAGGACTAGGGCATGTGCGCTCCTGCGGCGGAGGGACGTCAGGGAAGACGAGGCACAAGGGAAGCACGGAGGGGTGTTGGGGGCGAGTCGGGGAAAGCGAAAACAGGGCCATGATGACGCCACTGAGGAGGTCGAGTTGAGGGTATAGCGCTTGCAGGTCGGTGAAGCTAACTGACTGTTGTATTATTCAGCAAGGAGAGACGGCTTTCAGGCAGCTTGCTTGGCAAACTGGCTGCCTGCCTGCAGACCCGGCTGGCAGACTGACTGACTGACTGTCTTGCAAGCATGCAGGCTAGCAGGCAGGCAGACGAGGGAGCTTACCTGGCGGCGGCTGCTGCTGCTCCAATGGGGGCAAGGGACCTCCGCTTCGGAAGGCGTCGTGGTCCGGAGGTACGGCCTGAAACTGCGGCCCAAACAGTCCCTGGCCGGAGAACATTGCTTGCAAATGCAGGTCCATTGGGAACACACGGATTGGCTGACGAGGCTAGCGGATCGATAGATGAACAACGATTCAGCCGACAACCAGTCAGCCTCCCGCACCACCACGACCACGACGTCAACCGGGACCGCGACGAAGACGACGACCACCACCACCACAACCTGCACCACCACAACTACGATTACAGCAACAGCAACAACAACAACGATGACGGACTGCGACTGTTCGCCCGCCGTCCGCTTCCTTGCTAAGGGGACAACGAACGAAGGAACAAAACAGCGAGCCGACTAAAGGTGAATGGGGAGCCGAATCGAGTGCTCGCTAGCTTCCTAGCTTGCTTACGGTCGAATTTGCGAGGGAATTTCAGGGACTACCTTGGTGTGTGGTGCACTCCACGACAGATGGTGCGCCGCTTGCTCCACAGACTGTGCTGGAGCTCGGTGGTTGACTCAGAGGATGCGGAGCCGAGGAGCGCGAGGGAGTCCCGCACCACGCGACGAGGGTTCTTGAACGCCAGGAGACAGCACGAACCCCAATGTAATCGAGCATTGTTCTCCGTGATCCTAGGGAGCGGTCGAATCACCCATCCTGAATGCCACCGTCTCTTTAAAGTCTCGACACCAATAGTTGCTATCAACACGCATTGTCGTCGCTTCGCAGGAGTCGTCGCAAACCATTCTGTTTGCTTCGGATCGACAATTTCTGGATGAGTTGAAAACGAGCGAATGGTCTCGCCGCGAGGAATCGTCGTTACGGCACTCTACACGCTGCCGGTGGAGCCGAAGAAGAGCACAGCTAGGTATTCAAGGTTTACGTCGTGGCAACGTCGACACGCTGCGGGGCTCGTTGAATTATTCCTGTTTATGGTAGGTTTTCTCGTTCAGAGGATGCTCTTCCTGGAAGAACAACTTCTCCCCAAGGAGTCACAGTTCCTCCTTATTGTTGTCGGTGCCTGAGTTGAACCCTACGTCGGCCAACCAGGTGTAGGTTTCCGCTTCGATCCCTCTCGCGGCAGAGTCATCGAATACGAGTAGCGTTCCGCTCGTCCGTTTATTTTCGGTTTTCCGCGGCTGCTGCGGAATCGTGGTTTCGGTCCATTCTCATAGAGAACGCTGCGCCGTCGATGTAAATGTTTGCCGCGACGAATTGCTGAAATCATGGCGAAATCTCAGTCGGCTGTGTTGCAATCCGTCCGATTCAAAGCGAATCCGAGATTGAACGCCGCCCGAGAAGATTTTTCAACGTTAGCTCGAGTGAACGCAATGGCGGGAGTTTTTTGGAGCGTGGATACATCGGAATTTTCATCGAGAAAACACACCCTGCCTTCTTCGCCAGGAGGCCAAGGAGCGTATTATCATTTTTATTAGTTTTTATTTGACATCAACTCCTCCGGGAAACGCCTTCGAGCGCCAAAGAGCTCTGTCTCCGCGATCGGGATCTGATGTTCGCGACGGTATCGCTTGGACAGGCAACAAGTCTGACCATGAGCGAAAAATATCACATTTCAGGTGGACAACCATGAGGCGAGTCGCACTTCCACTAACTCTTCGCGAAGCAAACACTTTGAAAGATAACATTGAACGGAAATACCTCAAGTTGAGCTTCCGTTCCAAGATGAAATCAGCGACAGAAATCAGACATTCCCAGTCCATATCTCACAATCAGAGGAACTTGGGCCGTTGCCTTCAGCGTTCGAGAAACGTTTCCCGAGGTGCCGGTGCTGCGAGCAGCGAATCGAGACGCAGGTCAAATTTCGTCGAATCGCGACAATACTGTGTAGCTTGTCATGGGCTGACTGGGCGAATCGGCGCATCAATATCGCAGACAGTGGATTATACTCACCGCAACTAATCGGTTCTACCAGAGGGTGCTATTATTCCTTTCTGAAATCTATCAATCCCGAAGGATAGATGGGTGAATTGATGAATCATGCATATTTTCGGTGGCTCACTTAGCTAATTAGCGGGTCAGTAGTGAAAACTGAAGCACCAATGGAGGTTGCAGCTCCCTCTAATGAGCAAGAAATCGATTGACTGACTTACTGTATGTTCGTTACGCGCTCCATTTGGAGTACAAACCAATATGATTTGAGCATAGACTTCGAGATTATATTTTCCTGAAACTATGTTGCGAGAGCTGCTATTTCTTGGCAAGATTTCGGGAAGCTCTGGTTCGGATGCTCGGAAAACGCTTGAAGCGGTCAGATGGAGGAAGAGTACTCGACCTCCAGCACCACCAGGAACAACAGGAACAACGATTTTGGCGGCTGCTCACCTCATGAGAAAATAACGAAGCCTCAGAATTGCGAATTGCTCCCCACTAAGCTCTTGCGAAGGGTCTTGGGTTGATTTGCCGACGAATTCAACTGATTTCTCCCACAAAACGTCCGACACACCGTAGTTGAACCAAGTGGCCATTGTCGTATTTCAAGTCGTGAATCTGATGTTTCACTGGGAAAGGGCGGACATGAAGCATTTGAAAGTTTTATAAAGGAGATCTTCCCTCATCCCATAGCTCCGTCTGCTTGTTTCTCGATCGCCTATCCATTTCTCACAGCTACCGTGGGGTTCATTCAGAATCGTAACGAAATTGATCGAAAGTAAACTGCATTGACGCCTGAGGCGGAGGGAATCGTGGTGCATCTCGATTTGGGCAGCTTCTTTCTTCCGGAAACTTCGCGTAAGAGAACGGTCTCGACATCCCAGAGACTACAACCAATGACAAAATCTTGATCATTCTGTTTCGTCGATTCGACTCACCTCTGAGGAAGTAAGATCATTTACTGATACATTTCATTCCTTGCCAAATTCACTGATTGTTCATTCTTCCACCAGCGGGTCTATTCGATAATAATTCGACCCTCCGCTTTGGTGGATGCTCTCTTCCACTCTAAGAGGACTCGGCGTAGCGACCACGGACATATTAACATCCTTTGAATAAACTTTCTCCTTAGAGAACAGGTGGAATTGTTCTAGAAGTTCAAGGTTTTCGTTCCCCGCCATGTTTAGCTAGCGGTGCTCTCGGCTGGAAGCTTAGTCGGTATGGGTGGAAGGGGTCGTGTCGAGCAATCGTAGCCGCCGCTATTTTCTCTATCGGAAGACCAAATAACCGTTATCAGGGTCTTGCAAACGCTGCAGACCATGTAATCAAATTCGGTGCGATTCAAACAAGAAAGCTTTTTCCAAAGTTCAGTCTTGAAATCACGCGAAAGGGCACAGCCGGTAGTTTAAACAGCGTCATATTTTATTCCGCGGAACCTGAAGCTCTTAGAGAGAGAGAGAGAGAGAGAGAGAGGAACTGGAAGAGAATACGACCAGCCCATTATCAGCACGAGGCGGATTGCCTTTGTGGTACATTATGCATTGTACTACTCAAAAAGACTCTTTCTGCTTCAACGGCAGAAGCCGACAACCACCTAGCATTCGCGTCTTGTAACTTCTGCGTAGAATGAAGTCTGGTCCTGAACGAGCCGTTCAACGCGCTAGCAGTGGAAACGTTTCCGCAGGATTCAAGTCATGGCCCGAATGGCTCACGGAGGAAGGTACATCCTGTGTCTGACGTCGGATCACCGACATTTCCGATCTGATTCACTCACTGTTCGTGAATCTCTGAGCTCCCGAATGCCCTGTGCGAAATGTTGCGGCTCTTCTCTCATCATGAGGGAGGACCTCTAGATTCTGAATGAGAGCATCCGAATTGTGGCTTGTCAGGAAGCAACGCTCATATGAGATGGCCCGACCGAAGAGCAGGCAGCAATGATTCAACTAAGGCGATGGTTGTCGCACTCAAGTCTCTTTTCTCTACGCGAGACGAAGAGAGGAGGAACTGAAGTGAGGGGTGAAGGAGGCGGTGCGCGTTCACTGGGAGATTTGAGGCTCACGTCAGCTTTTCCGTGACATGTTGCTGCCTTAATTACCAGCAGCAAGCCAGGGAAAGGAGCGGAGTTCTGCGGAGTTTTCTTCCGCTCAGATGGTCACCATTGGAGTGGCTCAAGTGTCTCTTGTCTCCTCGTCGACTGCCGGCTACCGCCAGAGAGACGGTGTGCACTTGGCGTTCGTCCGAATCGAGAACATGACGCCCGCACTCGTCTGAAACGCGGCCATCCTTGTGCCTTATGCACAGAGCTCGAACGGAGCGAAGCTCCTCCATGCTCCAAGACAAGCATAATAAAGACTAATGTATTCCAAAATGAACTTTTTTTGCTTCTGCCGACTACCAGGTTTCGTCGTTGTACGGCACACATCAACCGATAGAGCATGGAGAGCATAAACTCGGGGCTCGGGCCCCCGCGCCGCCCGACTGAAAAGCTCCTCGCCAGTGTACGAGAACGAGACCGAAACCGATGAGCTGACGAAGATCGCACTTCCACAATCGCCGAGAGATAGGAACCGAAACGAAAAGCATCAAATCACGATTTGACTCGAATTGCTCGTCGGGTGATTCTAGCAGAGAGACAGCGAGGGCTGAATCTAATTCCAATCGTTCTCCAAGATATTTCAATGTCCCGTCACAAGATTCTCGTTTCCCACGATTCTCGCGGATCGATTCCAGAACAAACCTTCGCTAGAGATAGCACTGTTTTCTCATTACGCACCTGGTATAGGACACGCTTGAAAAACTGTGTTCGTCCACTTAGATGGAACAGAGTGATTTTGACAAGTAGTTGCCTCTAGCGAATGTCTGGTGCGTGCGTCCCGCACCTCGCTAGGTTTATAATATGGCACGATTCGCCGATGGCACCGAAGGTCTTGTTGGTTCAGTCCGGAGTGGTTTCTGCGGATCGGAGGTAGACATCAGCTTCCGTACTACGGAGTACGGAAACTGCCCTCGTACTCCGTAGTACTGAGTACGGAATCAATTTCACGAAGGCAGTTTCCGTACTCCGTAGTACGGAAGCTGATGTCTAATCGGAGGCCGTCGATTCTACGCTTCGGACCAACGAACAGTCGGAGGATGATATCAACCCGACGCGATGATGTACCTATAACAGCCTCGCTCGGATTCGTTCTTCAGCTCATCTCTTTTTCTTTCAGAGAGAACGCCATTGACGTATTTGCTCCTCAAGATACAGTTCGTCCAGCATTGGAAGCCGCCTAGTTCCAATACCGTCCCGGTCCTACGGAGCTAGCTGAAAAGTCCGCGGCTCGAACACCTATTAGGTAAGTCAAAAAGTTCGTAGCGTTTTCGGAGTCACTTTTTCAAATTTCCCGCGCGAAGAAGCAAAGCCGTCTGCGACGGCCGCTGCCTGTTTATGTTCTGTGGCGGACTCAAGACTACGAGACTACGCACCCTTAACGGATTTATCGTCAACCGTGTGAACTCTGGACAGATTCGAAATGGAGGCAAATAATGTCCATTTTCGACACATAATGTTGTTCTTCTACCGTCAGAACCTGAGTGCCGCCGAAACTCATCGAAGGATATGTGCGGTATACGAGGACTGTGCACTAAACGAATCCACTGTCAGAAAATGGTTCGCTCGCTTTAAGGCTGGGAAAACGGATCTCGAAGATGATCATTGGTCAGGAAGACCTCGAATCGATACATCCGACCGCGTCATCGAGCTCGTTACTTCAAACCCCGGTTTGACCATTTCTGAAATTGAACACATGACGGGACTCTCTCATGGTACCGTTTGGAATCGCCTCCATGCAGCTGGGTTCTCAAACAAGAGGAACATTTGGCTCCCACACGATCTTACGGATCGCCAGCTCATGAAGCGTGTCGACGTGTGTGATTTGCTCCTCAAAAAAAATTCGAAGGAACCGTTTCTGAAGAGATTGATCACCGGCGACGAAGAGTGGATACTCTACAGGAACGCAACACAGAAAAAAAGCTGGGTCCCTAAAGGCGCTCAAGCAGCCGCCGTGCCAAAAGCCGAAATTCATCAAAAAAAGTAATGCTCAGCTGCTGGTGGGATTGTAAAGGCGTGGTGTTTTTTGAGCTGCTCCCCGAGGGTCAGACCATCAACACGGATGTATACTGCAGGCAGCTTGATGATTTGAAGGCGGCAGTCGCAACCAAGCGCCCAGAACTGGCGAATCGGAAAAGGGTTGTCTTTCAACACGACAACGCCAGACCTCACACAAGTTTGGGCTCCCGTCTGAAGCTAACGGAGTTCGGCTGGGATGTTGTGCCACACCCACCTTATAGTCCCGACCTTGCACCATCAGATTATCATCTGTTCCGGTCTCTACAAAACTCGCTTGATGGCGAGACATTTCGATCTATCGAAGACATCAAAAACCACCTTGTTTGGTTCTTCGATAATAAGAATAAGAGCTTCTGGGAGAAAGGAATTTTGAGTCTGCCGGAGCGATGGGCGAATGTTATCGAACAACAGGGGCAATATATCATCCAATAAAAAAATATTGATGTGGGAAAATTTGACACTTAAATTTCAGGTAAAAAACGCTACGAACTTTTTGACTTACCTAATAGATATCTCCCTCGACTTCCGAACTGACTCGGAATCGATAGCGTTGTCAAGTTCAACGACTGTGATTCGATCATTCGAAGATGTCGATTTAGATGCCGCTGCTTTCATTGGATGATTTCCGTGAGCGATGACCGCCGGCCGTCAATGGTCTCTGTAAACGTGGCACCCGAGAAGTTGGATTGTCTCTCAGGAAGCCAGAGATCTCGACGCAGCGGGAAGACAACCGGATGTCTGAGAGCTTTTTCCGTTCTTTTTTTCCCTTCCTGGATTCGGACTCTGCTCAGATCATCATCGTAAAGCCTTCGCGGGTTCTAAGGAGCTGGGAGGAATCAACAAAAGCTTGCAAGTTCCGGTGAGAACAGCTAACAGCTGTTCAAAAAGGAGCGGAACTCTAGACGAGACGTTTCACTTCTGTAACGCTGCTGCGAGAAGAATCTCAGCTTCTGAGATGGACAGTCCTGAAGCAATCTTTTCTTCGCTGACTTCAACTTCTGAGAAATCTTCATCAGGGTCTGGCCGGACGTGTGTGGTTCTCGACTCTGCAGAATCGCTCGTTATATGCGTGCACGCCACCAGCGTATCGGGATTGACATGAGACTATTTGCAAGCATCGTTGACGCTGGTTGAGATGTCGCAAACTATGTCGGCGAAAGCGAAGCTTTGCTGACCATAATGGAAAGTAGGGAAGGGTTCACGGGCTCTCATAAAGGGACGAACACTTCTTCCAATACTTCATTGACGAGCTCGCCTGAGTTTCATTCCCTCGCTCCTTCTGTTCGCCACGGCCGGCTTGGTTTCAATCCATATTGAAACCTGAGGAGATAGAGAGTTAGTCTGTGTCTGGCTGCCGTTTCTGCATTCGCTCTCCTTTCCCTTGCGACCGACGTACGAAAGATCTATCCAGTTGAATTCCGATTCTTCCCAGAGAGCAAATTTTTGCCTATTGTGGGTTGCCTCTTCATGGACGGAGAAGAGCTCTGGGTCGGCTGCTTCCTCCGTTCCCTGGCCGGCCGGCCGCCCGGGTGGTAGGCGGGCAGCGATGTGGGTAGGTGGGATGGTACGACGACCAACTGATACGCCTGCTTAGTTAGCAGATGTGGGGCCTGCTTCGCGCAGGTCGACACCAAGAGTCCCGAGAAAGGCAAGGAACGACTGAGGCGAACGCGGGGACGAACGCGAGGTCTAGAGCCACTCTGAATGCAGAGATTTTTAGGTCTTGTTCGCCCGTGAGAATGGACGAAGTCATGCTTGCATCGTTTCAGATAGCGTCACCTCGTTTCAAAGAGACACGAAAACGACGTTGGCGACAGGAGCAGCAGCGACGAAGCCGACGGTCTTCTGATTTCAGATTGTTTGGTGTCCGCGGGAGAGCTGTTTTGAAATTCAGGTCTCTATCATTAAATTTCCGACAAACGCGACTCATGCGGACAGCTCGCGCTAAGGGTGGGCTCGAGTGGCCGTAAATTTCGTCGATCCGGAGCTCCCCTGCATGGATCCTACAGAGACTCCTCGGTCGCAGAGGGATGCTATATCTGACACATATATGTACATTCAAGACAACCGGTATAAACCACAATCATCGTCGTCCTGGACTCTGTGGCGCAGATATCCATGACGATACCACGAGCTTCAATCGATTTCGTTAACGAAGTTGGAACAGATCAGAAAGTTTTGTAGCCTTGCGGTATTGTCATCCAAGGAATATTTTCATAATCATTGAATATTTTATTAACGCACGACAGGAAACTCGCTATCCGAGGAGGAGAAACGTTGAATAACGTTGCGTTCGTTATTCTCTTTCCTCACTTGTTTCCCCCATACATGTGGGGTGGCCTCACAGACATCTCGTTGCAGCCACTTACAAACACGTTGCCGCGAACATGTTCATAATTCACGCCATAGCCGAGATAATTTTCTTGTTTTGCGGGGCGACTCGACGATGGTGAATTCTGCTCGAGGACTTCGTTGATGTTTCATTATTACTTACTACAGCTGCGGCCGTCGCGAATGAGCCAAGTCTGCATGGGCAATAAAGCCAGCATTCAGACAGGGTCCGAGGGTCTTCTCTGCGCGCGCTCATAAAGTAGCGAGAGCGCTACTCAGCTACCATTTTCTGTTGCTCAAGTTTTGTGTTCGGTTCTGACTTGGCATGAATCCTGGAGCGACGGCGACTACGGAGCCTTATCGAGGGACCGTTTCGACGGCTTTTAACATTAGCACGGTTTACTAAAGAAGCCCGAATTTAGTTGAACTCGTCACCCCTCGAAGCCTGATTGGATAATTTCATTTTGCCGGATAGAAAAAGTCGAAAAACTGGAAAAAACCCTCACAAAAGTTGGAGAAATCTCTCAAGTCGCCTATAGTGTTCTGATAAAGGTGGGTGACAGCGAAAACAGTTCGGAGCAAAGGTTGTTCGTCTCTGAGAGATCTTCAAGACTTCATTTTTCCGCTGCTAAAATTTTTCCCAGAAATTAGGAAAACCCCCCGCGGGGCTCGGAAATATCTCCAACGGAGAAGGCGGCAGTTCCAATAGGGGAGCATTGCTGACATTTTGATTATTAAAATATGCACGGATAGGATCTTCGCTCATTTCGCCAAACTCGTGGAGTGTTTGATGTTTTCAGTTCTTTGCAATGTGTTTTTTCAATGTTCTCGAATGGTTGTCTGTGGGAGGGATCTTCCATCTGACAGTCCTCAAATCTGGGACCCTTCTGTAATATCTGGGCATCGTCGACTTCATGCCTGCAATTTGAGATCTCTCCCGAATTCGAACCCTGAGAGCAATCCGACATCCATCGAGTGTCGCCCCCCTCCCCTCTCGAATCTTTGCTCCCGGGCGACATATGGAAATGGAATGATCCTATCGTTTGACAATATCGTTCGGCATCTACTCCACAAATTTACTCATTGTCAGTGGCGGATCGTAGAGGTTGGGGGGGGGGGGGGCGGCTCATTCCTAGCAGAAATCATCGTCATCAGCGAGTTCAATCCAGTCGTCTGCTATCGGAGTTCATCTGGCCTTGCATTTGGAATAATTTTGAGTTATTCTCTGCGACCGGTCTCTCCGGAACTTTGTCGCGTGAACCTTGCGAACGAATTCGCGGCGAGTCTACTGCCGCGACTTCCCGTGTGAAAAGTGAACAAAGCTGAAGATCTCAGCATTTGTTCTCGAGGGTGAGTTCCCGAGTTGGTCGAAGAGTTTCCTCAGAGCTAACGGGGTTCTTGGATTGATCAAACAGTTTGATGATCCTCCATGTGAATTTGGGTCGAAAGGAAACACAATGTCCGGTTCGAAAGGAGACATTTGAGCATAATAATAATGACTACAAATAATCTCCGTCGCCAGACACCCCCCCCCCCCTCGGCTTTTCGGCGCGTCTTAAGTCAGCACGAAAGCGGTACATGCGAAGAAATCTGATGGATGACAGAAGAGATCACAGCAGTCTAACTGCTGGAATCAAAGTTGCTTCGTACCCTCGTTCTCGTCGGATTGTTCAGCAACACCTGACGGATATAGCATGGGGAGCGTCCAGTCAAGAGCGAGCTTATCGCGCAACTGGTGAAGGATGATTCGTCGTTGGGATATAAGCTGACCATGATCTCGACAGATCGGACCAATTCCAACTCCATTTGACCTAACACGATCGATTGGCTTTCCAGAACCCGAGAAATCTTGTGAAGATCAATCATCTATACAAGCTTGCTTTCGTAAAATTCGAGACAAGATATTCAAGGAGGATTCATCGTATTCTGCACTCGGTCCGAGAGGCAATTATCACGGGCGGAATCTTGAACCAGCGTATGCTTTAAACAATGGAAAAATCAGCTGAAACGCACGTCTCGGCTATGAAGGACCATTGGAAAAAGTTTCCGAACATTTGCTACATTGGCAGGAGGGCGCAACTTAGCCTGTGTGCTGTCATTTTTTAGCACAGAAGATTGCATCTGACTGTGAAGACTGAACTGCTCTCAAGAAGACTGCGAGGTCTGCTCTCTGACGGTGAGGACAAAGCTAGAAGTCAGTGGCGAAGTTGTCGCGCAGACCGACCTTTCCAGGCTTCGACTATGTCCCGCCGATCCAAATAAGCAAGTGTGCTACGGATTGCACAAGCAGTTACAGGATTTGCGAGCTCGAGGAAAACAACAGGCTCAATTCGCGTAAGACATTTATCTTTTGGGAACTAATTCTACGAATAAACGGAAAAGTGGCTGTATGCGAATGCATTCTCCCCTACAGATCGAGCCGAACCACGAAAGACGCACTGCTAAGCACGATCAAGACGATCCGGTCGTGACGAGCTCCAAAACTCACGAGCGAGTCCCTCCGCCTAATGAAGCGATCCAGCAGACAACAGGGGATCAGAGCTCTTGTGGTCAAGGAGGATCTGCCGTGAAGGTTCAAGCTTCAAGGTCCTACACGGTTGATACAGGTAATAAGGAGAAACTCGAATTTTCCAGCATTCCCGACTTCATTATCCAAGCTGTGACCACTTTTTTGCTCCTCCCACCATCCTCACCACTCGCTGTTGCCCCAAAGTCGTTGGATTCAGAGCTCTGATCCGAAGCAAGAGAAAGAAGTTTCACCCGCAGCTGACGATACATTACTCGGTGAAGTCGGCGACCGAACTGGCATTGCTAATTTTAAGTCCTCACAATTCTAAGACGATCGATCTCAATTCCAGGGGGCCACCACGAAACCGCGGAAGACTTGTTCGGGGATGACCTTGACAGTCATCTTACAGGGCGCACAGCCCCTCTCGTTGAATCAGATTTGCTCGCTTAGAAGTATGAGCTCATTGAACACGAGGTCGAATGTGCGACCGAATCATGCGGCTTCTCGATATTTTGCCGCGCCCATCTGATCAGGCAGCGTTCGACGACCGGGATAGAGTTCAACAGCTCAAACTTGCAAAGGAAGAGACAACTGATCGGTCAGCAAGAACAGACTGAGTGCCAGCCGCAGTTGTCAAAGCGGCCGCTCCAGTCATACTCCCTTCGGCACGGCGTGACTCTGACCCCAGTCAACTTGCCCGCAAGCCGAACACAAGGACTTCCAACTCATTGCACCGCCGAGGATCCAGGTTACCAATTTGACTGCGATTGGAACGAAAAGTGAGGATCGGTTCTGCGTGGAAGGTGTCTGTAGTCAGCTGATGCAACTGGATGGCTCTCCTGACGAAACAGATTTAATCGCACAGCAATACAAGCGATACGAGCGAACGAGTGTCAGCTCAGAGAGCCGGCTGGCGTTCAAACCGATAGCGGTAGCGGGCGACGTCATTGCAAGCCACCGCACGGCAGGACCATGATCAACGTTCTTCATGATATCTTTGATTGAAAATTCGCTTTGCCAACTTCTCCATTGCTCCTCATACCGCCAAATCGTTTCCTCTATGAGCGTCGCCAAACTCTCGCCCTCGTAGGTGAAGTGCGCTCCTGCTTATATTCGCCTACCAAACTTCGGTTTCCAAATGCTTTGTCATGCTCATGGAGCTTGGTACACATCGACTTGATACCATTTTTGTAATTAATGCTCGGGAATTGGCGATTGCGTTTGCAGACACCATCATGTCTGCTCGTGGAGAGTATCGCCGAGACCTTTGACCGACTGGGAGAGCTGGAACCAAACAACATTGGTCTCGGAACCGAAAAACTTTCATGAGGAACAGTGATCTTACCACAAGACGCTCGGAAGCGAAAAACTTTGGTCTTGCCCTCGTTGGCGCCAGGTCCAAATCTTCTGAAAGACTCAGTAGCCTGTTGAGCCATGCTCATGACCGAGGCAAGACTACTTTCAGATGACATGGAATTCTTGAGTGATCGGCGACACTTGGCGACAAGGCCGATGGGTTCTGACTGAAGTTTCCAAATAGTAATGATGAGTGTATCTTTGTGTGAGTTCTACGCGCGATCGGCGCTTATCGATTCACGGCCTAGCATCTGCGACATATATTTTTAACACGTGAGAATAAACGAACGGTAAATCAAAAGGTGCCCTCTCTTTTGGGGGATAAGTATGCTCCCGTTTCCCCCACTTGACTGCGACGTCGCTCAAACGGGCGATTCCTGAGATATTTGAATGGTAATATTTTGAAATAATCATCCCGTTTTTCGCATCCGGAAACTCTCCTTGCTACGCGATCCGCTTGAGCGCTCGAGCTCTATGGAATGGAAAAATAATTCAGTTGGAGTAGATGAGGTCCTGGCTCATGATGATTTCGCACAAACCCAGAGACCCTCGATTTTTTGAGCACGCTCATAACAGCGAACTGACTTCTGGATAGAGATATCCTCGGGAATTCCGATCAACAAACACGGAACTCGCAGCACGCATTCCACTAACCGAGAGAACAATCAGTCGTACATCCATTCTTACGGAGACAAACGTATTCTCGCCGATATTCGGGCTCGCTCATCATCTGAACGACTTTGATCCTCCAGTTGTCCTCCATTGGTTGGACGACACAAATTCTTCAAGCTCGCTTCCGTCAGCCGGGAGGAATAAAGTTTACGCTCCAGAATTTCATGCTTACTCATGGAAATTCCTTCACTTGGCATTCGAAATGAATATTTGTGAAACTTGGCATTTCATTACGCTCTCCCGGAAAGCAAGTTCAGGAAAGCGTTCTTTGGGTATCAGAGAAATGCGGAGAAAAATCGCATGCCTCGCAGGTAGTCAGTCGGAGCCAGACGTCGGCCGCGACATAGATCACAAGTGACATAATAAACTCTAGACCCCACCGCAAGATGATGATTGCAAACAGGATATAATGGCCGATGATAATGAATCTGCTTTTAAATCATTCAAGTTGAGTTGAAGTGGAGTTTTTTGGCGCCAATTCTGCCGCATTGCCCGCGGTGGGGGGCGCCCCACAGTTTGGAAACCCCTCATCTGGACCCATGGAACGTTGAGACTTTAAATCGACTGAATCACTGTGTGAAATCGCTACTCCGGGAGAGCCTGAAGTTTTTGCGTGTTTTCTCATCCTAGTGCACGCGATTGATCGATCGACTGAATGATTATCTGATGGCAAGGTACAGTCGCGAACTGAAATAGCTGTAGTATATTTTGGCGGTTCGCGTCGTCCCGGACAGTTTCGAGAGACGCTTCTGAATGTAAAATTTACAGCATTCCACTCTCCAGAAACCAGCACACCATTGCGAACATTCTGCAGAATCCATCAACGAGCGGAGAAGAGAGTGGGTCGTCCTCGACCCGGAGCGGTTTCGAAAAACTAAGTACAGTGCTACCTCGATTATATCAACCTCGATTATATCAACCCCCATGTATTTCGCCCCGGATTATATTACCTCTTATGACCCAATATGACGCCCTTCCAACCCGGTGTGCGACCCACTGTGTTTCCTCAGTGTGGTCCACTCTTCGGCCCAGTGCGATCCCACATGACCCACTTCGTGGCTCTCTGTGATGCTCTCTCGATTATATCAACCTCGACATCAATTGGTGGATATAATCGAGGTAGCACTGTATGTATATCAGTACACGACAGACATTCTCAAAGTTTAGATTTTGAGAGCTGTAAAAACATCTGCTCACACTGACGTCGCGACGTTAGTGTGCGTGAGGTGACTTGTCCGTTCTTTCAGTCCATGTCTGAGCGAGATTCGTGTGATGACATATTCCACTTCGATCCGGTCCAACTGACGGTAATACTTGTTATCGAACAGAATCTATGTTTGGCAGTTACTCTACGCAACAACCACGGAGACGCTCCTCTTACTCCTCCCAATCGCTTGATGTGTGTAAAGTTATTCCATTTATTTCCAGCCGAGAACCGACTTCAAGAGCCTTTTCCTTTTGAAAACAGTTTATTACCAATTCTTCGGTAGTAAGGTTAGTTTGTACATTTGTCCAGTTTCATATCTTTCGAGCTTTTACAATAGTAAATATGATACAGAGAACACTTAATTCCACAACTTGAGCACACGCAATCTTCCGATGGTTCATGCCAGCCGCTCCTACTGCAGAGCAGGTGATGGAATCCGTGGGCTGCGCCTCTGGTAAGGTGATGACGGTTTTTGTACTTCGCTTTCTTCCAGACGTCCGTCTTCATGACTGGAGTTCGATAGATGTCCGGGTCGATTTCGGCTAGCTTCGTTTGCCATTTTTCTAGGTGCTGTTTGTATGCGGTGGTCGGCGGCAACTCGAATTTTTTGACTAGATCTTCGGTCAGCAGTGATGTGTTCGCCATGATGTAAGCCAGTCTGTTCTTGGTGCTGCGGTGGAGACAGAGTGCTGCTTTGAGGAAGTTTGCCTTCAACTTGTCGTACGCTTCCAGCTGGTTCTCAGTGAGGTCGTCCCAGATTAGTTGAACTCCGTAGGATGCAATCGGTGCCAGCTTCAAGTCAAACAGGGAAAGAGCGGTGGCCAGGGAGAGTTCCCTCGGTTTCGGGATC
Source organism: Neoseiulus cucumeris (assembly GCA_021527715.1). Classification (NCBI taxonomy): domain Eukaryota; kingdom Metazoa; phylum Arthropoda; class Arachnida; order Mesostigmata; family Phytoseiidae; genus Neoseiulus; species Neoseiulus cucumeris. The sequence goes on along the minus strand of JAJSRV010000004.1, from coordinate 558,065 downwards.
GCCCAGAATGACTGACGTGCTCGTCTAACCCTCTGTGCGACGTGTTTCGAGAAGTCGAAGCCTCGCCTAGAGATCTCCAGTCCGAGGTAACAGAAACTGTTTACCTTCTGGAGTGGAGTCCCTGCGATACTGAATTGGTCATCAGCTGCCGCCAGGCCTCCTCTACCAAATTTCATGAACTTGGTTTTCGCTGCGTTTATCGTCAAGTGGTTCGTGTGGGAGTATTCGTGCAACGTCGCCATTGCGTTCTGCAGCTGCCACCGACATCTAGAGTAGAGGACCGCGTCAT